>CM050894.1:6880000-9280000 GCA_027726005.1 Juncus effusus | reverse complement strand
AGCTAAACCAACCAATATTGTTTACCGCCACAACAAGTTTCACTTACCACCACCACAAACCACATTTTGCTTACCAGTTTCTCTTCTCAGCCCTCAATGAGAGACAACGTCACCACTCGTACGGTTCCAAATACGAATTCCTTTTCCTTTTCGGCCCAACTTAATTACTGTCCACGCATCAAAATTCAAATATCTCAAAACATCACACTAACGCTTTTTTTAAAAACCAATTCTACAACAGCAACAACAAGGGAGACAGCCTGAGCGCGTCCTACTACCACCTGGTCTCCCCGCTCACCTCGACCTCGGTCGGCGCCGAAATGACCCACTCGTTCTCCAGCGGAGACAACACGCTGACGTTCGGCTCGCAGCACGCGCTCGACCCGCTCACGCTCGTCAAGGCGCGCTTCAACTCACACGGAAAAGCGTGCGCGTTGATCCAGCACGAGTGGCGTCCCAAGAGCTTTTTCACTGTGAGCGCGGAAGTGGATACGAAAGCGATTGAGAAGAGCTCCAAGGTCGGGTTGAGTCTTGTGTTGAAGCCTTGAGGGGGGAGAGTGGGTGAGTAGTGGGTGGGTTGGTGAGGGTAAAGAGGGAATAATTTGTTGTTGAAATGACCCGATGGTAGATTGAGGGTTTTGTTGTTACGGATGTTGTTTTGTTTTGGTTTGTGTTGGTATTTTTGCCAGGGAAAGCGAACTGGCTCTCTGAATATGAGCAGAGACTATGTTGATGTTTTGATTTTTATATTTTATATTGTTTTTTGTTTTCTTTACTTGGATTGTTCATTGTGGTGTTTGTTTGGGCGGATTTTTTGATGTCAATTGGTGAAGAGAGTGAAGTGCGGGTAGTACTACTACTGTTTGATAAGGAGACCAGATTTGGACGATTTTAGTATGGAGACAAGATTTACACGATTCATAAGTATTAAAGAGTGTTCACTGTCCTGTTTGTCCCTCGACAACTTCAACCACTCGTTTAATTATTCGACTGTTTGTTTTAACTTCGGCCTCCTCTCCATCCCCTCTTATCTCTTCTTCCTTCTATTTATATGGCCAATTCACCTAATCTCTCTTTTTATCTCTCTATCTCTCACTTCTTTCTCTCTCTCTCAAATGGCAGCTACTCCAAACTCAAATCTCAAATTATCGACTCTTTCCGGGCACTTATATCGCACCAAACCAGTAATAGACAAATTTATTAAATACTCAATTCTCTTATGTAACCACACATTATATTAGTCATTTTCCCTTGTGACAGATTAGACGAATTTCATGTTCCGTATCAATGAACGGTTGTGATTATTCTAATAATCGAGTCGGAATCGGCATTTGTACGACTCAGACTCTCCCCTCAGTCTCCAAACCAGAGTTTGCGCCAGCTCAGCTCCGATCAGCTCTCGACGCATTGCAGTCTGATCCTCCGAATTCCGCATCCGGTATTATACGTTTCGAGGTAATATACTAATGTTATATTCATGGTGGAAATGGTATATTATATTATAATCCATTATCTTATTTATAATCATGGGGAAATGGTATATTATATTATAATCCATTATCTTATTTATAATCATGGGGAAATGGTATATTATATTATAATCCATTATCTTGTTTATTAATACTCCCTTGGCTGGGTACTTCCCAAAACCTTATCAGCTTATCTGTGATTCTTGTAATCATAAATAAATGAATGCACATGGTTTTCTGCATTTAATGTGAACTGTTCTATGTGGCTTCCATTTTTTTCTGCCCATAAGGCCATGGTAGCCATACCATACCATACCATACCACACCATACGAATTTGTATTTGGTTGGATTGTTTCATTGTTTGGCTGTTGTGCTGACGTGGTGTAGTCTGCTGACATGGCAATCCAAGAGATTTTTTTCTTTTGAAAAATTACGAAAACATATTTTATTTTATTTGCAGAAACACCCTTACAAAGTTCATAGAAACATAAATTAATTGTAGTGGAATTTCTTAACTTTACAAGGATCAACACACATATACAAACTTAAATACATAAACAGAAGGACTTAAACATAAATAATTGGAAAAAAACAGGTACCGATTAAAGAACGAGGGGACGCAATAGAGTGGCTGCACGCCCAAACCACGCTCCCACGCTGCTTCTTCTCATCGCGCTCTCCCTCCGTCCATTCCCCAACAATCAACGGCGGATCGAACGGCCACGTCTCCTCACGTAAACTTCTCAGTGTTGCCGGAGTCGGATCCGCCGTCTTCTTCACAGGATCCGACCCGTTTTCCATTCATGATTGGAGATCCATTAAGCGGTAGTTTTTATTTATGTACCCTTGAAAAACTTAAAATATCAAAATTGCCCTGCTCAAACTTGAAATTGTCATTTTTTTTGTAATGGAAGGGTTTTATCAAGAGAGACTCCGCTAATTCGTGCATATGGCGCCATCAGATTTGATGCGAGGAGCGAAATTTCAGTTGAATGGAAAGATTTTGGTTCGTTTTACTTCATGGTCCCTCAGGTGCATTTTTTATTTATTTTATTTTAACCCTTATAACTTGAGTAAAATAGAAAAACTTTTTGGAGTATGTAAATTCTTGTATTTTGACAATTTTGTATTAGTGATAAGTAAATTAAACTGTTATGGTTTTATACTGTGAATAAAGCACAGGTGGAGTTTAATGAATTAGAAGAAAGTTCGATTTTGGCTATGACAATTGCATGGGATGATTTTCTTGGCTGGACTTGGCACAGAGCATTTAATGAACTCCAATCCACTCTTCATAAGGTCCTATATTTTTTTATCAGAATTTTGAATAAAAATCCCTGTATTATGCCTAAATTACAAAAAAAAAAAAAGCGTACATCATTGGAAATTGCAAAAAAAAAAACAAAAACTCTATTCTTAAGAAATGCAAAACATAAAGGGGTTTGTTTTATATTAAGAAATAGCTTTTTTTGCTATTTACTGAGGCTCTTTTTGTAAAGTTCACTTTTTTGATCTATCAGTTAATATTGCGCTTATAATGCAGATATCTCCATATTTCATGAAATATAAAGACTCAAGTCTTGGTACTCAAATTATTAATCTGAGTCATATACCGTCAAAACCAACTTGGGATAATTCTGTCATGAAAGCTCTTAATTTAATTAAAGACCGCGATTCAGAGCTAGTAAAGGTACTTATTATTAATCATTTTTTTAATTAGTAATCTTATTTTTGTTATAAAATTACTTAATAATTTTATACTTGTCTCTATTTTTGATGAATTTTCAAGGTGGTTTTAGCAAGATGTAGCAGATATCTCACTGATATATGTATTAATCCCGTTTCATTACTCTCTCATTTGAAGGTATTATTTTTACATTATTAGAATTATTTCTCATTATAGTACACTCATACAAAGTATTAATATGAATTATGTGATAGGTCGAGGGCCAAAATGCATATCAATTTTGCATTCAGCCCCCTGACGCTCCTGCTTTTATTGGAAATAGTGTAAGCCTCTCTTTTTTTCTTCTATTTTTTCAAAATCTTTTTAAGATAAATAATTTTAATGTAAAGTTTCTAAATAAAGGACACATTTTCTGAATAGCCAGAGCAATTATTTCACCGAAAATATTTAAATATTTCAAGTGAAGCCTTAGCTGGCACGAGGCCTAGGGGTTTAACAGGGGTTCAAGACATTCACATTGGACAAGATTTACTTTTCAGGTTTACTTTTCATTCTTTCTTCAATTTAGTAAATTTATTCATTATAATTAGAATAGTGTATTTATTATTGCAGCCCTAAAGAAAATATCGAGTTCACTATTGTGCGGGAGAATATACAAAGGAAGCTGGAGGCAAGTTTATGAATAATTAAGTAATTAATTAAATAATATGTTTGCTAAAAAGGGAAATAATTTGTACAGGATATATGTAATGAAATAATCGTGGAGCCAAAAAAGGCGCTTAGAAAACTTCCAAGAGTCCAGCATTTATGCGCTCAATTGTCAGGTAGATTAAAGAGTGAAGATGATGAGGTAATTATGATTTTAATAAAATAACAAATTTCAAATTAATTTAACTAGATATATAAATGTTATATTTATTTATTAACAAAATATTTAAAATTTATTCTTATATAGTTTGAGGTATTAAGGACTCTTCATCCAAGTCCGGCCGTTTGTGGATTACCTACAGAAGAGGCGCGCAAATTCATCGAAGAAAATGGTATATTCAACTTTTAATTATTTAATTTCCATTTATTTATTGAATTTTTTTAATATTTTATTATTATTATTTTAATTATGTAGAAAAGTTTGATAGAGGAATGTATTGTGGACCGGTTGGTTGGTTTGGAGGAGCAGAAAGTGAATTTGCGGTTGGGATTCGATCTGCTTTAGTTGGCAAAGTACGCAATGTTTTTATTTTATTTTGTAATATACCATTTTAAATACTAATATTCCATTTTATAAAATAGGGTTATAACACGTTGGTTTATGCTGGTGCTGGAATTGTTGAAGGAACTAATCCTTCTTCTGAATGGGATGAACTCGATTTAAAGGCGTCTCAGGTTTCTCTCTCTCTCTCTCTCTCTGATTTTTGCTTTTGCAAAAAATGGAATATTGTGTTTTAATGTGGGTTTGTGTTTTCAGTTCAAAAAGCTGTTACAAAGTAAAGAGCCGAGCATTTGCTTAAAACGTGGGAAATTTGAATAGGTACTGTGTTGAGAAATTATCTTCATTTTTGGTGTTTATGACTTTTGAAAAATTAATCGAATATCTATTTTTTATGTTTTTTTATTGTTTTCTTGTAGTTTAGTAGGAGGGGAATTCATCTTGCAAAATCTTCTTTAGATCAATTGCCGTAAGTCAAACTTATTTCAAGACGGTCAACATTTTTGAAACAAAATCCAATAATGGAATTGCTTTGAGGAAATATTTGAAAGAGTAGAATGAGGCATTACATGATATTTTATTACTATGTTTGTATTTTACGAAAAATTTCATTTTTTATTTTAAAATTAGACAACTATTCATTTCTCTACTATATAAAGAGACAACAGCTATTGTAATATTCATTGCAGTTCAATAAAAAAATTCTTTTTTTTTCCAGTTTCTCTCTTGTTGTTTCTTATTTTTCTTTCATTTTATAACAATTTTAATATTGAATTCCAAATGTCGCTTAAAAGAAAGATTGAGCTTTTCATTTATTGTACAAGAATCGCAAAAGGGTTTAAACTCCATGACTTAAACATCAATTCCAACAAAACACTTGTTTATACTCTCATGACAAATTTATGTAGACTTATTCTAAGACAATAGCCAAAACCCCCAAATTTGATCTAAAAAAACAAAAATTAAAAGGTTCCTAAATAGCCATCTACTGTTTTTCAGAAGAGGAATTTTCTTGAGGTAAAGAGTCCGAAAAATCTTTAGAATCTGATTCCAAAAGTATCTTTCTCAAATGCTTATCTTCCAAATGCTCCTAAATTAACCAAAACATAATATCAATGAGATCAATTTAATGTTTTTGCATTTGATCCAGGCAATTACGATTTAACAGAATAGAAAGGTAATTTAATGTTTTCAATTTGAATGACAAACTTAAATTAAGAAAGAAGAAGAAAAGAAACAAAGTTACCTCAAGGCAGGCTCTGTACTTGTTCCACTCAGCAATGCACTCCTCTTTCTGCCATTGACCCTTTGAGAACTTCTCTGCATACCATCTGATCAAAATTTCCTTCAATTTTATTCATTTCTAAACATTCTCTAACTAAGCTTTTCTAAATTGATCTTGGCATCTATACATTGAACTACTGTCTAACAAATCAACTATAGATAATTCACATGCATAATTTTCTCCACTTTCAACTTGAGTGAGACAGAGAGAGAGGGAAAATGAGAGAGAGAGACCTGTTGAAGCAATCATGATAGGCGGATCGAAGCTCAGCACAGGCGGTGGCTGTCGCGCCTACAGGCGGCGCCGCCGCTCTTTTCCCTCCGAGTATTCCCATTTCCTTCGTATTTTACTTACCGCGCCCGGTCGTCGTTCATCTCTCTCTCCTCTTCCAGAGAAATGAATTGTCAGCAAATCCGGGATTCCAAATCCCGCATATCCTAAACCTGCTTTTTATAAAACCCGGTATTCAAAATCCCGCGTTGTTAACAAGCATGATAATTTCAAATCCCAGGCTATTAAACAAACTCGTCTTTGTTATTTTGTATCGTCGGTGAATATAAATAGTTTTGGACATTGGAGCGCGTCATTTCAGTTCTATTCTACTTCATCTTCTTCTATTTTCCCTCCCTTTTGATTCAGAAGAAAAAAATCGATCTTCAATGGCGGAACAACAGCAGAGCATCGAGGAATTCAAGTCGCAGCCTCGGTTACCGAAATTCGGGGCGCCCAAGGGATACGACGTTTTTTTGAAGCCCGATTTATCGGCCTGCAAGTTCACCGGATCCGCGGCGATCGCCGTCGATGTGATCTCCGAAACGAGATTTCTCGTTCTCAACTCGGCGGAGCTGATCATTGATAAAGATTCTGTAGTGCTTCAGTCCGACCAGGTTTGATCAAGTTTTCGTTCTCTTTGTCTGATGCAATCAACAAATTTACTCGTTTCTTGTTGATCTTGTTTCCGTTTATATATATGTAAAATGGCTAAATTTGACTTGGATTGTTTGGTTTAACAGGAAATTAGGCCGTCCAACATCATTTTGGTGGAGGAAGATGAGATCTTGGTGTTAGAATTCGATTCAGTGCTTCCAATCGGTGAAGCTGTTCTTACAATTAAATTCACTGGTACTCTAAATGACCAAATGAGAGGTTTCTACAGAAGGTACTTTATTCCTTTTTTTCTAGTATGCAACTTCTTTGATTGAAGAATATTTCATATTTCCTCTCTTTATTTCTTGAGTAATTATTATTTTTTCCTGACTATACTTAACTGGTTATAACACAGTAAATGCGAGTACAAAGGGGAAACGCAAAACATGGCCGTGACCCAATTTCAGTCTGTTGATGCGAGGCGTTGCTTCCCTTGTTGGGACGAACCCGCCTTTAAGGTAATAACATAACATTTATATTTCTTTTTATTCTCAAACTAAAATATGCAATACTTTTAATCATCAGGCGAAATTCAAGATCTCAATGGAGGTGCCGTGTGATTTAGTGGCTCTATCAAACATGCCAGTTTCAGAAGAGAAAGTAAATAATGAAGGGCTTAAAACTCTTCGTTTTGAAGAATCGCCTCTTATGTCGACTTATTTAGTCGCAATTGTTGTTGGCCATTTAGATTATATCGAAAGCCAAACTCAAGAAGGTATGTATTAAATACTAATTACCTTGTTATGATTTCAATTTTCTATCCATTTTTAATTATATTTTTGTATTTTATGGTTCAGGTACAAAAGTGCGTGTGTACACTCAAGTTGGAAAAAGCGAACAAGGCAAGTTCGCTTTGGATGTCGCTATCAAGTGCCTTGATTTTTACAAAGAGTATGAACTGAATAAATATTCCTTATTTACTATCTTATTACAAACTATTTATTTATTTATTATTAATTTATTTATTTTGAAATGTGAAGTTATTTTGGGGTTGGATATCCGCTTCCGAAACTGGACATGGTGGGAGTGCCTGATTTTGCGATGGGAGCAATGGAAAATTACGGATTGGTCACTTACAGAGAAGTTGTTATTCTTTATGATCCACTCTTATCATCGGCCAGCGACAAACAAAGTGTATTTATGTCATTAAACACATAATTAAAAAGTTATATATATATATTCCAAAATTGTACCCCGAATTTTATTGGAAATTGCAAATAAGCCCCTCTATTCTTCAAAAAATCTAAATTAATGAATCTAAATTATTAATAAATCCGACTTATTTGAAGAACGGAGGGGCTTTTTTGCAATTTCCAATAATG
Organism: Juncus effusus; assembly: GCA_027726005.1. NCBI lineage: Eukaryota > Viridiplantae > Streptophyta > Magnoliopsida > Poales > Juncaceae > Juncus > Juncus effusus. The sequence goes on along the minus strand of CM050894.1, from coordinate 9,272,102 downwards.
TAGGGTCTTTTTTGCAATTTTGGCAGAATGCAGGGGCCTTTTTGCAAATTCCCCTTAAATAATTGATTGATTATTTGTATTAATTAGGTGGCAGTGACAGTGGCGCACGAGCTGGCGCACCAATGGTTTGGGAACCTTGTTACAATGGAGTGGTGGACCCACTTGTGGCTTAATGAAGGCTTTGCCACTTGGGTATTTATTTATTATTATATTATTATATTTTAATGATATTTCATTAATTTATATTTGATTAAATAAACAGGTGAGTTATTTAGTGGTGGATGTGATATTTCCTGAATGGAATACATGGACTCAGTTTCTTCACGAGACATCTAATGGCATGCGTCTCGATGCCCTTTCTGAGTCCCATCCTATTGAGGTAATATTGTAAATTATAAATAATAAATAAAATTAATTAATGTGATGATTTTTTGTTTTTTGTTTTTTTTAATTTGAAGGTGGAGATAAAGCATGCGAATGAAGTGGATTCGATATTCGACTCAATAAGCTATGAAAAGGGCGCCAATGTCATTCGCATGCTTCATAGCTTTCTTGGTCCAGATCGCTTCCAAGTAATAATAATAAATATGGTTTTAATGTATTTTTATAATTATTTTCTTATGTATCTGATTGTTTGTTTGTTTGATTAGAAAGCACTGGCAGCATATATAAAGAAATATTCATACAAAAATGCAAAAACAGAGGATTTGTGGGCTGTATTAGAACAAGAAACAGGCGAGCCAGTCAAAGACTTAATGAGTTCTTGGACTAAACAGCAAGGTTATCCTGTTATTTTCGCGAATCTCAAATCAACAGAATTGCAAATCAACCAGGTAACTTTATTTTATTATTATTATTATTATTATTATTATTATTATTATTATTATTATTATTATTATTATTATTAATTACAAACTTGATATTTATTTTATTGTTAGGAGCAATTTTTGTCGGATGGGTCGCCAGGAACTGGAACGTGGATCGTGCCTGTTACATTAACTTGCTCTTCAAACGAGACCAAAAAGAAATTTATACTGAAATCAAAATCCGATAAGTTTGATGTAAAGGATGTAATAGAAAATGAACATAATGAGACATTTTGGATAAAGTTAAATGCGGACCAAACTGGGTTTTACAGAGTGAAATATGATGATCAACTTTCTGATGGACTTAGATACGCGATTAAGGCTAATAAACTCCCTTTAACCGATAAATTTGGTAATTACATATTACTCTCTGATTCATTATTTTTTGTAATATATAATATTACTTTTTAATATTTTAATTTTTGATTATTTTGTGATGAAGGGATAATTAATGATGCATTTGCACTAAGCATGGCATGCAAAGAGAGCTTATCATCGCTGATTACTCTATTAAAAGCTTATGCTGACGAATCTGATTTTACTGTCCTTTCTCAAATCATCAATGTATGTTTTACTTTTTTTTATTTATTTATTTATTTTTCTGCCTATCTTCAATATAAAAAGTTTATCAAATGCACATTAATAAACTTAATAATATATATTGTAACTTATACAGGCGAGTCTTTCAGTAGCAAGAGTGGTGAGAGATGCCAGGCCAGAATTATCTGACAATATTAAATTATTTTTAACCAACCTCCTTCATTCACCAGCAGAGTACGTATTTTTTTCCTTTTTTGTCATTTCATTTTTTTTTTTCTGTCGATTTTATTTTTTAAAATTAAATTATTTTTGAGATTTTTAGGAGATTAGGGTGGGATGCAAAGGAAGGAGAGAGTCATTTGGACACGATGCTTAGAAACTCATTAATAAGGGCACTTATTAACTTTGGCCATAAAGCTACAATTAATGAAGGAATTAAACGATTTAATATATTCTTAAATGATCCAAATTCTACTGTTCTTCCTCCTGATACCAGAGAGGTTCTCTCATTTTTCCTACTTTTTTAATTTTTGTTATATTTTATTATTTTATAATTAAAGTATAATTTTTATTGTATTTTAGGCTGCGTATTTGGCAGTAATGAGAACAGTTACAGCTTCAGATAAATCAGGATATGAGTCTCTTTTGAAAATATTTAGAGAGACTACTGAAAGTCAGGAAAAAGTCCGTGTTTTAGGTAAGTTATTTATTTGTTTTGACCTTTTAATTAAGGGGTAATATCACGTATACTCTTCCAAAAACTCAAAATATCAAATTTACCCCTCTAAAGTTCATAATATCAAATTTGCCCTTCTAAAGTTTGACTATTATCAAATTTACCCATATCAAACTTCTAAAATATCAAATTTACCCACTTCAAACTTCTAAAATATCAAATGTATCCAAATTACCAAATTAACTATATTTTAATCTTCTAAAACCTAATTACTTTAATAAATAATATATTTAGTTGACTAATATGTCCCTCAACTCTTATTTTAGTTTAAATATACATTAGGGACCTGATAGAGCACGACGTACTATAGCACGACTGTTCACGAGGGATCCAATAACGGCATATATAATTTATTTTCTAATAATAATATGTACATAACAGTATATATAATTAATTTCCTAATAATAGTATATAAATAAAAGTGAAAACAATATATAAAAATGGGAAAACTGTATATAAAATGGAAAAATAGTATTTAAAAGTAAAAAAATAAAAAATACACAAAGAATAAACAACAATATATAAAATGGCAAAATAGTATATAAAATGAGAAAACAATATATAAAATGGAAAAAACAGTATATCTACATTGCCGTCGTGTTACAGTCATGCTACAGTACTTTTTTATTAATTTGGATGGTAAAATAGAATTTTGGGTAAATTTGATATAAAATAAAGTTTAAGAGGGTAAATTTGATATTTTCAGTTTTGGAGGGGTAAATTTGATATTTTGGGTTTTTGGAAGGGTATACGTGATATAACCCTTTAATTAACGTTTCATATTGTCAGAATTTTTATATTGTATTATTTTTGACAAATTTTTGTAGGAATTCTGCCAAATTGCCCTGATAAGAGCGTAGTGCTTGATTCTTTGAACTTCCTATTTACTGACGAGGTTATATTTTTTTTCTTTTCCTATATTTATTAATAATGTTTATTTTTCTTGCATTTGTTGAATTTTTTATTTAATTTTATTTTGGTTAGGTGCGTAAGCAAGATGCAGTTTTGGGGCTAGGTGTTAGTACCGAAGGTCGAGAAACTGCATGGCAATGGCTAAAGGTATTTATTATATTTATTTATTTAGTTAGTTATTATTATTATTATTATTATTGTTATTTTTTTGGATAGGATAATTGGGAGTATATATCAAAAACATGGGGATCAAGCTCCCTTATTTCCGGCTTTATCCACAGCATAATCTCTCGAGTAAGTCACAAAACCCTGAACCCTTCATTTGTAAATTCAAACATATTTTTATGTCTCCACTAAATTAACAAAAAAACTTTTTTTATTTATTTTTTATTTGTAAAAGTTCAATTCTTATGAGAAGGCAGAAGAGATAGAAGAGTTTTTCGCGAGCCGAACCAAGCCGACATTTGAGAGAGCTTTGAAGCAGTCTCTGGAGAGAGTTAGGATTGGTGCCAAGTGGGCCCAGAGTGTCAGAAATGAGGAATCTCTTGCTGACGTGGTCTCCAATTTGACTCAGAATGCATGATAATAATATATCCGAAATAAAAAAGCAAGTTAGAGAATGTATGTGATTTATGTGAGATGGAGCCGGGTTGTGTATAAATAAGGCTGGTTGAAATGTTATTTGTTTGGGTTTGTAAAATCTATTGATTGGTTCACTGGGGTATATCACAAGCACTAGACTTGTCTGTTTTCTATGAAAAGGAGCAGTCGTGTATAAAATAAGAATGGTTTGAAACGTTTTTATTTGTTCATTTACATGAGCTTTGTAAAAATGTATTGATTGATTCATCAAATTCCGAATTGCAAACAAATCCGAGCTAAAGATCTCGGGCTGGAAGCGAGCCCATTCGCGTTACAAATTAACCCGAGACTTTAAATCAGGGGTTGTAAATAATGCTGAGATTAGAATATAATGCTGAGATAAGAGTTTAAAATTATAGTTTTGTAACTTAAAAAACCTTTTCAACTTTTATTTTAATGGAAACCCTTGAGTGTGGCTAGAATCACCCCAAGTTAGCCTAAAAAAAAGAGTTTAAAATTATATATTTGTCAAAAAAAAAAAGAGTTCAAAATTATATGAAAAAACATCCACAACAAAATACAATGGAGAATATATATTTTACATGAAAAGGAGAATTATGCATATAGCTGGTTTGGAATCTGATTTCTTTTGTATGATTGATTGATGGGTTTAATGTATATATGATAATATATGTACATGGCGATGGCGTGCTTGATTTTGATGTTGAGGGATTTTGGAGGGCTTGTACTTGTAAATACAGTGTTTGATTTTGTAAAATTCAGGATTTTGGATGACTTGGGACATGTAAATCCTGGATTTTGGCGTTTTACATTTTCTCAATCAGTGATCGTGTTGAAGGAGAAATTTGATAACAGATATGGGATTTTTGAGATGATCGGGCCGTAAGTCTACATTTAAAAAGAAAAAAAATAATGATTTGGTAATTCTTTTTTTAAGGAATATTATTTATGATTTTATATGGGTGAAAATTCAATACCTCAGAATTATCACGAATATGAAATAATGGAACAGCAAGCAGTTTGAAGTTTTTTGGCACCACAAATTGCCTAGACATTTGTAGTCTTATCAAGAATAGTTTAATGCACTCCTGGTAGATAAAAAATAATAATGAAATATATGTTTATCACTAAAATAAGCAAGGGAAATAAAAAAAATAAAATAGAGAATTGAAATTTAGAATTTGTATTTGCCGCTTTACCTTTGGTTGACATGTAACAGTCGGATTGTAACATAAAGGTGAAGTGTCAAATTCAGATCTCCACATCGTACCGATGCACTTATCAATCTAAGTAAATACAATTATTTCAGCATAAATATTTGAAATTTCATTAAAAAACTATTTTTTAATTACTAATTTTAACTCTAACTAGAATTAATGGAAATTACCTGCCAGTCATCATTAATGGAGCTTTCCTGATATGAGGAAAGGTCTCTTGACAGTTTGCGGTTTAGTCCTTGTGCATCTTGTACAAAAGACCTCGATTATTTTCTATTTCCATTTCATAAATATAATATTAATGAAATAAAATGTGTGAAAAAATATTACCAGTTTCATGTGGTCTTAATCGGCCTCCAGGTAGTTTGAAGAAAGAATTCTTCACTTGCAACAATAATACATGCGATTTTCCCAGCAATTCCACCTTTTTTTTTTTTGCAAAATGAATATATGAATTATGAATTATGAATTTTAGTATGAAATCAACTCAAATTCCACATATAAATTGGAAGCAGATTTCATTAGTAACTTAAATATATACAAAAAGAAAAAAAGAAGAAGAGAAAATCAGATCACCACTAAGACACCATATACGCAAATCCTCAATCCATGTGCCTCAAAGCTTTTTTTTCAATTAAATAAAAAAACAATTCATATAAGATTCATGTTAAATACAATAAAAAAGAAAAAAAGGAAAGAAAATAGGAATAAAATTACTTGGATTTGAATCTGAGGGTTCTGTCAGCAAAGGACTCTGTTCGCTCCTGTACCGCGTCTTTGGTACAGAAATAGTAACTGCTTAATGGATATATATCCATTTGATCCATTTTGATGAAATGTTCTCTTTCTTTTTACCAAAAGAGATGAGATAACTAATGCCTCTCAAATAGAAAAAACTGAAGGAAAATATTGAGGATTTCTTGAGAACTCAGAGAATTATGTTTGGTGCAAAGGTTATAAATAGGGAAAACAGTGCAAAGACTCAGAAAGTATACAAAATCTTGCAAAATAGAATATCCTTCAGCAAAAGAGAAGGATTCGGAAACATTCTAGTAGAAAAGAAAACAAACAAGGGATTTGCCTAGACTTGGTCTTCATACACCACAGAGGAACACCAGTTGTGATATTATGAACTGTTATGTGATGATATTTTCCTATGTGATATTAATATATTATGTTTTGGTAGATTAATAACATTTTAAGTCAGTCAAAATTAGATTAAATAGACAATAAACTAGACGATGCTGAGTAAAAATTCTATATTTAATTTTTATTCCCTTTTTGGTCATAATAAAATTGCACTTATAAGTTATAATACAAATATATTGCTGTCTAATTTCAGCATGATCTTTCTAACATTATACCACTTACAAGTAAAATTAACTTTAACTTATACTAACAAAATTACAAAAAGTCTTGATGATGTTTAAATTGCGAAGCTCGCTTGACTACTTCGGTAAATATATCTTCTAGAGATGAACTTGCCACTTCAAATGCATTTATTTGCACCTCCTTTTTCAGATTTTCTATAGCTTTAAATATATCTCCTACTCTAACTTCTGATCTTGGTAATTGATACCTGTTAATTACTTAATATATTAAACCCATTTTTCTTTTCTTTTTTTACGAAATATTAAACTCATTTTCTTTTTATTTATTAATTAATTTATTATTATTATTTTAGAATGACCTTTGGGTACCAACAAGATCATAGATTTTGATAGAGTTTGTACAAAGATTTGATATAACACGCTCCACATTCTTCTTATAAATAGGATCAGATGACACAGTCAGTCGGTATGAGCCGCCGTACCGGTTTTTCAGCTGAAATATTTGTATAAAGAAACAAAAGAATACATTTTATCATAAACAAGTTACAATATTTCGTTACAAAAACATTTCAATAAATTATAAAACATACCTCATTTAAAGTACCAATACATTGCAATTGACCACTTACTATGATTCCAATTCTATCGCATAAATGTTCCGCCTCTTCCATTGAATGCGCTATAAAAAATACAAATTAATATATCCAATTTATTTTATTTATATGTCATATAGAAATTTGCGAATTATTGCACTAATTTAATGATAATTAGATTACTTGTGAGAATAATGGCACGATTGCTCTTCACGGTTTTGATGGCTTTCCACAAGTAATATCTTGATTCAGGATCCAAACCTGTACTTGGTTCATCTAAAAATACAGCCTGAAATTTTTTTGGTAATTTAATTTGATAATAAAATAACTTAAGTTTAGTAATTAATTTTGTAGACAATTTATGAAGAAAACATACTTGTGTACCTCCAATAAGAGAAATTCCAACACTTAGTCTCCTTTTCATACCACCGCTGTAATTTTTTACGACTCGATTTCCTACATTTCCTTTGTAAAGATCCAAGCTTTTTAATGTATTATCAATTTCCTGGATTTATTTATCATTGTTATTTTAAGCAATAATTTAGAGAAATTTGAAATTAGAAGATTAAATTTAAGTATGAAATATGAAATTAATTTACGTCTTGAAGTTCTGTTCCTTGAAGATTTCTTAGCCTACCGTAAAACATGAGGTGCTCTCTTCCTGTTAATTGCTCCCAAATCAAACTAAATTCGAAAAAAAAAATCATCAATTAAATGAAAGTTTTTCTTCAATTAATAATTTTTATTATATGAAAAAAATATTGAATAAAATGAAATCATACTCTTGTTGGGGGCAAATTCCAATTTTGGAGCAAATATCATCCCTATATGATTTTATATCCTTATTTCCAATTAATGCAACTCCAGATGTAGGTTTTATTAAACCTGTCACCTTTTAAAACATATATTTTTTAATTTAAAGAAATATTGTATAATTTATGTTTCGTATGAATTTTTCTACAATTACCATGTTAATTAGGGTTGTTTTTCCAGTACCACTAGGTCCTAATAAACCGACACATTCTCCTTTTGCAACTGCTAATGAAAGGTTATCTATTGCATGTTTTTTCACATTTCCATCATAAATTTTCTTTAAGTTGTGGCAAATAATTGGATAATTTCGGTCCGTTTCTCTTAGCAAATTCTCCACTTTTAAAATCTACAAAATTCAAAATGATTTAAAAAATGAAAAGATCTTGTAAATTTTAAGTTTTGAAAAGATTTATATATTATATGTATACCTCATTTTGAATATCAGAATTTTCTTGATCTATATTTATTATTGAACTTGCACAACTATTCAACACAGTTGGTTCCACACTGTTATTTCTAAAATGTTTAGGGACTAATAAACAAAGATTACACGCATTGTTTCTCTTGTGAAATGCAGTTTCCAGATAGTATGAAATGGAAATAAGAGCGAAAAATTCCACTGCCATTATGAAAAAAGTATCCTTCATTGGATTTTTTTGGAAAATTAAAATTTTCCAATTCAACCCTGTATTTCCTGTATAATGGCCATCTAGTCCAGACTGCAGTAATTCGTAGATTCCTCCAAACAATGAAAAACCAGGAAATATTTCCATAATCATAATTTTCCTTCCTGAAAAATACGTTTTTCAGTTTTTTTTTAATTTGAAATATTATTGAGCTTAAAAGAATCATAGAATTGTTAAATTAATAATTTTACTTAGGTATTTTTATTGAAAAACTTACTTGAGATTTTTGGGTCCTCAATGTAGTAATGAAAAAGAAAAGAACCGAGTAGTCCAGATCCAAATATGTATATGTAACTGACAACTGTATATAATAAAAAGCATATGTTATTATTTTCTTATACAAAATATTTATTTTTGTGGAATTAATAAATCTTTTTTGGTGTAAATTTGAAATTTCATTACCTGCAGCAGTTTGAACTTCTGAAAAAAATATGCTGAGAAGAAATGATAATGCTATTTGTAAGTTTAGGTATAGCATATAAAATACAAACTGAATGGAATAACTATTCAGCTTGAAAATATCCAGACCTAAAAAAAAAATGTATATTTTTTTAGTAACTGTTACGTAAGCTCGTATCAAATGATTTTTTTCTGATATGATTAATCATGAAATAAACATACCTATAATGCATCCAAAAATAGCGAACCATAACATGTATATAAATGAAATAATTAGAAAATATCCATAATGAACTGAGAAGTGGGGCCCACTTGCAAGACCATGAACCTTCATCATTGTCTTGTGATTTTGTTGCTTCTCGTTTACTAAATATATTAAAAATACCTGCATAAAGTGAAGTCTACAAATTTAGAAACTTAATGGTATAATTTTGATTTATGGGGATATTTACAAGTTAAACGAACATTAATTTTAGTATGTTTTAATTAACTGGTAATAATAATTGGATGACCCATGAGTAAAGAAGTGGGCCCAGCATGACAGACAAATTGAGCTCTATTTTTGTCCCTTGTCTTGGCATTTCTTTGATGAATTTCAGTATAATTCTATTTCTTTTATCCTTTATTTCGTGCAAAAATGCATTTGATACCTGTAATACATATATTTATAGTCAAATTTATTTATTTATTTTGACTGTTAAATCGAATATTTTAAGCTTGAATTCATCTTTCTAATGTATTACCATATTTAAAGATCTTAGAACGCGTAAAACACGAGGTTTCTCAGCCAAATTCGTATAAGTAGAGTTATACCAAATCTGTACATTAAAGTTCTGAGCACTTGTGTTCTGAAAATCATAAGCTGCATGAAAATTCATTTAATCAGAACTTGAATAAAATTAAGAATAATCAGATATATCACCAAAAATAGCTGAAAAAAGAAAGAAAAATAGACTAACCACTCAAAATTTCATTGATTTTGCGAGCTGGATTCCCGCCATAATAACCTTGGAATAATTCTTTGTTTATTTCAGATGAACTATTTCGCCACAAATATATAACTTTTAGGCACTCAACTTCTGCTTGTATGGAGATATAAATGGTAAAAATTTGATTATAATCAAATTCAATTTTCAAATGTCAAACCAACATAAAATGAGGATTAATATTAATAAAAACATGTGCACAAATATAATTATGGCACCTTGTTGACTTGTAATGTTGGCCATACTGACTGAGATATTGAAATTAAATTTTGAGAGGCACAAAGGAAGAAGAAGATATAAATGAGATTTTGTTATAAATCCATTTTCCACAAAATTGGTTGGACCCGGTGCATTGCTAGTTCCCTGCACCACATTATTCGGGAATTAAATAACAAAGATTTGTTTAAAGTCATAAGAACTAACATTATGTTTTTCATTTATAAGAAAATAATCCCCTTAATTAGATTGATTCATACAAGATAAGGAAGAGACGGTAACTCTGAGAAATCATCGGTACTTTCTGGTATTGTATCTAACAAAATTCTTCTTACAAGACCTGAAATGATTAAAAAATCATATTAATAAAATCAACTTTAATTGCAACATTTCTTTAATTTTTAATTTTAGTTTTATTTTCAACATTTAACCAAATTTTCAACATTTAACCAAATTTTCACATTTATTTTTATTTTTATTAATACAAATTAGCGCGTAGGACAACCAAGCCTACCGCAAATTCTCAAAAAAGAAAAAATTGCAACATTTAACAAAAAAAATATATAACATACTCTTAGTGACGGCTTTATTTTGCCCTGTAAAAAGTGAAGTAGCGGGGCAAGAGAGATTCTTCAAACAAGAACTATCAGGCAAACCCTGAAACTTGCCTGGACCTGGTCTAATAGCTCTATGTCGTGGACCAGGCACTTGCAACAAGACTGGCCATGGTTTTGGTTTACTAATCGTGCAAGAAAGAGCTTGCAAAGAATTCGAGAATTGAATTCCGCAAATTTTATTCACACACGTGCCGTTTCGGTCTGAATTTATGCATTTGCACCCACATTTGTATTTTGAATCATCGAGTTGCGAGTTGACCACGTTTTGGATTGAGATCATGAGGAGACAGAGCAAAGCTGGTGCAATTATGAGCGCTACGTTCTGTTTTATGTTCCTTTTCTGTAAATAATTAGATTGAGTAATTTATTGTTGTGTATGTAAATTTTGAGAAGTAATTCTTTTGAGTGAGTGAGAAGGTGTGTTGTGTTGTGTTGTGTTGTGTAGTGTTATGTACCTGATATGTTAAATTCTTTCTGAACAATGCATCAGCTTGAGTAAGAAAAGAAGCCATTAATGGAAAGAATTCACTTAACCTCTTCTTTTTCTGAACAGCTCTCTCTCTCTCTAGCACACAGACACAGTCTCTTATAACAGAGTCAACAGTGTAATTTTTATATCTGAAGTAACTTAATTGTGAAACCACGTGCCAAATGTAGATATTATCATGTTATATTATTATTATTATTATTATTATTATTATTATTATTATTATTATTATTATTTATATATTGTTTAGTGTGCTAATTAAGACCATTTAAGCTTAAGTTATTCTTGATATAAAACAGAACAACTTGAAGCTTCTTAGCACTGTAAAATATTGACTATGATATCTCGGGATTGCTTCTACATCCATGTGATGTTAATTACTTTCTCCTTGAAATCTTTCAAGTATTTGTTTTTAATAAATTTTATTTGTACCCGTTTAATTTTGACCAAACAAATGTTGACATTCAAGATCTTTTAATATGAGAATCTACCGATTTTATTGAAAATGTCACAAAAGTCACTTACATACACTATCATCCAATAATTTTAAAATTAGAAAAATCTAAAAATAGAACGGATTTGACTGAGCACGTCCAAAACATGACGATAAAAATACTTTTTTCCATTTTTCAATAAATTATTTATATTTTATATATTATTTTTATTATTTTACATATATAATACTTATTGTCTCTATATATTATTTTTTCGCATCGTGCTGCATGATAGAAAAACGTATCGTGCAACATCCATTTTTCACTAAATTTGGATAATCAATCCATTTTTCCAAAAATAAATGAAAGGAAAATGAAAAATGTCAAAAAAAATGAAATGATAAAGCATAACTAAAACAAAAACTAAATAATATTTTTTGTCTATGTATAGAAAAATCAACTTTAATCATAGTTCTGTCTTTATTAACAGCTCTCTCTTCTCTCCTAATTTTCCCTCCAAAAAGAAAGAACAAGAACGCGAGCTTAGAATCATCATCATCTAACAAGCTCTGATTAACCAGACGATCCATTGTCAAGAACGAAGCATACAATGCAGGATCCAGCGCCACGGCGGATCCCGCAGGTCCCGTCCGCCGTCAACCTCAACCGCCGCAACATCTTCGCCGTTCGTCACTGGCCGCCTGGCTGCGGCCCTCCTTCCCACCGATCTCAGCCTCAATCAGCAGGTACCGCTACCCAACCAGCTCTACAAACCATTACTGTCACAAAAGAATCAGAAATTTCTGAGGTGAAGATTGAGAATTTGAATAAATCAGAATTAGGGGGTCGGATTGAAAACGTAGGGGGAAATGTGGGATCGAGCAGTAAAAGATGGTTTGAATCAAAGACTTATCCCCCACCAAAGAGAAGGGAAATTTCAGCAATTCGCGAATTTCCGCCCGGTTGCGATCGTAATTTAGCTCTTAATTTGGATTTAAACCCAAATCAAACTGAAATTGAGCCAAACAATCAGAAAATCCAGCACCAAGAGGAGAAACCATCCAATGTCTGTACTGACATCGTCGTTTGGGAACCCAAAACCGGGAAACCGAATCCTGCTCAGAAACCGGAAATTGGATTCCGGAAATCCGAAGCACCAACAGCTCCTACACCGACCTCGTCTCTCTAGCCCCGCTCAAACAGAACAAAAAAAAATCATGAAGAAGAGGCCAAGTTGTGCGATTTTGCAATCCGAACAATTACGGATTCCAGACTTTACCTCCGCAAAACCGCACGGAAATCCGTGCGAGGCCCGCCTAAATTAGTCATCTCAGAAAGAAAATCACCCAAAACCGAGAACTCAAATCCCAATCCCAATCCCAATTCCAATTCCAATTCCAATTCCCTGATTATATACAAATCCGGAATCACAAATTTCTTAAATCTGAATCCATATCAAAACAACTCAACTGAACAACCATCAATTCAACACACTAGAATCAAGCAACTCCTTCAAAATTTCCACTCAGTCTACCGAAAAAAAGTCCAAGAAGAAGAATCCACTCCCCGCGAGAACAAAAAAGTCGATTTCAGAATCGACTTAAAATCCGCAAAAGAAATAAAAAAATCCACTTTATACAAAACCCTAGATAGAGACAAAGCCATTTTAGGTTCGGTACCAGGCGTAGAAGCTGGGGACGAGTTTCGGTACCGAATCGAGCTGCATTTAATAGGGCTTCACAGACCTCTCCAGTGCGGAATCGACTGGACGGAATTTAATGGAACTCGTGTGGCGACCAGTATTGTTTCTTCAGGCGGTTATTCTGACGAGCAATGCAGTTCTGATGTGTTAATTTATTCAGGTTCTGGTGGTAAACCGGTCGGGAAGAAAGGGCAGAAGAGCAGGCCGTTGGATCAAAAGCTCGAAAAAGGAAACTTGGCGCTCAAGAATAGTATGGATTTAAAAAAGCCGGTGAGGGTTATACATGGGCTGAATGTTGGGGAGGGGGAAAAGGTGGTGATGAATTTTATTTATGATGGGCTTTATATGGTTGTGGATTATCAGTATGTGGATGAGATTTATAATGTTTGTGGTAAAGAGTATAAAGCGAAGGTTTTTAAGTTCATTTTGAGGAGGATGGCTGGCCAGCCGGAAATCGGATTGCATGTTGCTGGTAAGTTGAAGAATTGTAGAGTGAGAGACGGTTTTTTGATGAGTGATATTTCGAAAGGGAAGGAAAAGATACCGATATGTGTGATTAACACTATAGACAATGAGAGACCGCCAAAGTTTGATTATATAACGAACGTGATATATCCGTCTTGGTTGAAAAAGACTCTTTTGAGAGGGTGCAATTCTAGGGAAAATTGCCCGAAATGCTCTTGCGCGGCCAAAAACAAAGGGAATATTCCGTTTATTTCGAACGGCGCAATTGTAGAGGAAAAGAGAGTAATTTATGAATGTGGGCCCGCGTGTAAATGCCCTTCTTCTTGCCCTAATAGAGTGAGTCAAAAAGGGATTATATATAAATTGGAGGTTTTTAGAAAGGAATTTAATGAATGGGGCGTAAGGTCGCTTGGATCTATTTCGTGTGGGAGTTTTGTGTGTGAATATGTGGGAGAGGTGAGAGAGAAAGATGACGTGATTATGATTGATTGTGGAGAGAGAGGAAATGTCGCGCGGTTTTTAATGCGGAGTAAATCGCCGAACTTGATGGTGCAAAAGTTTTTGTTTGATCATGGTGATGTGAGATTGGCGCATGTTATGTTTTTCGCCGTGGAAAATATACCGCCTTTGCAAGAATTGACGTATTAAATATATGGTCTCGTATATAACGTATAATTTTTATCTTTTTTTTCTCTGTCTAGAAGTGTTATATCACTTTGAAAAGCTTTTTAATTATTTTTTTTGGTAAGTAAATAGGCTCTAGAAGTCTTATAGCAGTGCCAAAGATTTTGTTTTTTGAGTAAATAAATAGACTTGTGGTGTCTATGCTTCAAGTGAAAGCTAAAAGATAAATAGAATTGTAAATTTTCAACGAATTGTTATTTTTCTGATCTTGATTAACTTAGCTTTGAAGACTTGGCCAAATATTGTGTGTGTGTGATGCCAATAAAGATATTTATCCTGTTTTGGTGTGCATGGAGATATATTTGAATAAACTTAGGACTTTGTGAGATGTGCCCTTTTATGCAATTATATATGCCTAGGAGAAATGCGCCCTCATTAGTCCCTATATTCTTAAGCAATGATAGTTTAATAATGGAAAAGACTATTTTTGTTAACTAATTATTAAAATAATGATCTTTAGTTCATTTCTCTTACAATTATAGTTAGTAGGAAAAAGTTGTTCTTTTACAATTATTAGAAAGTAAAATTGAATTTTCTCACTGATAAGTATAGTAGTATAAGTTACTCTCTGTTAACCTTCTTAAAAACTTGTAAAAGGAAAGAATACTATTTTTTTTTTTTTGAAGGGTGAAAGGAAAGAATACTTTTAGGCCCAAATCAGTTATGTGGCCTGAATGGGAATTTGATTTTCAACTTTGTTGAAAATCCAGATGGTCATTTCATAGTTATTGATTGTTTAAGAAAAAAAATGAGAAATGAAAAAAGTTATTCTTTTCCCTCTTTGCATTTCTCATCTTTTCCCCAAAATTTCTTTCATGGCACATCTCTCATCAATCTGTTTCTCTGAAGATTTCATTTATCTTCTCTTTACCCATGTTTCACATCATCTTATTTTTAATTTCATTTCTCCTACAACTTATAATTATATTTCTTCTCTCTCTTATTTCTCAAAAGTTTTGTATCGTTGTGTTAAAATTTGGATTTGATAAGTCACCAATTACCATTTGTTGTAGAAACTAGGAAATTTTTTAATTTTCCCTCTTAATTTGTGTTAATTCTACAAATTTCTCTAATTTTTTATCGAAATCTTTATTTAGCTGCTACAACATTTAAAAAGAAAAGGAATATGAGAACAGTCTTTCATTCTGGTTTCATGAGTTGAATGATCGAATTTTGTTGTTGATCGTTTCATGATAAAGTAGTAAACAAACAGTATAAACTACACATTTCAATTGCATATAAAGTTAATACATTTACTAATTAACAAAGTTCTCATGAATGACTTATATACGTGCACATTTAGATGGAGATATGTGCAAAACGAGTCAAGTAAAAGGTCAATTAATTGAAGACATGTCAAGTTAATAGAAGACCCAATTCACATTAGAACCTCCAAATCTCTTTTGCGGTGAGGAAAGAAAAAAGTTAGGGACATTTTTGGTGTAGAACAAGGAATGAGAAGAAGAAGAATTAGTGAGGGGAGAAAGTGTCGTTGAAGGAGATAGACAGAGGGTTATTTTGATCTCATAAATTTAAATTTATTAACTCATATTTCTTAACGGTAGATTAACGGTTTGGACAAATTTAATATTTTATCACTTTTAGATGGTTAAATATGATATATCTAAAGATAAATACGATATTTCCATTTTTGGAGGGATAAATATGATATTTAGTGTTTTTAGAAAGGTAAATATGAAATTCTCCTAATAAAAAAATATTCGCATCACCCGCTTAAACAGTACCTAAACAGCGTCACCATACATTTATAGTATTTTAGTTGTTTACTAATTAAGCTAATTATAATATAATATTGTTTGTATATCAATATATCTTTATATGTATTCATTCTATATTTTTTGCTTATCAATATATCTTTTGGTAATTCTATTATATCTTTTTGAATTTGGATGTTACTGGGCGGCAAATAAGCCGGCAGTCCAGATCTCGAAAATATTTTAGCAATGAACTCTTAAGAAACCGGGAAACCAATTCCCTCCTACAAAATTGAGAAACCAATTCCCAGTTCCTTGAACCGTAAACAAATTCACTCTTTTTTGCAGTTTTGAAAGAGCTATATAGCCTATAGCTATGGAGCAAGATGGAAGCAAAATCAAACTCCGGCGCTGACGTCACCTCCGGAGCCGGCGATGCCTCAACGTCTCCGGCGCTGACGACTCCAAGTGACGTCATCAATTGTGTTTTCTCCCAGCTAGAATGCGTCGACCTTCTCAATTGCTCTCTTGTTTGCAAGTAATTAGTTTAAATTTTAAATTCATTTTCCTTGTTCATTATCCATAGAGAGAGGATCGTACTTGTTGATTCAATTTAATTCCTATTTGATTGAGATCCAGCAGCCTGGCTGGACAGTGAAACCATATATGTTTTTCAATTCAATTGTTTTGGGTACTAATTTACAACCCAATCGTGATGAATTCTTGTATTCGTACCATGCATAAGAAATAAATGATCAATTTCAAAATTTAGTAACCCATTTTGAACTTTAGTAGAATTTATTAAATTGTATTTTGAACCATAAGGTAATTAAGCCTGTGACATCATTCTTTCTTCTAAACTCCATTATAATACCTTAATATCAAAACTTAATTACTTCAAAAATTAAAAAGTTAAATTAGGAACTAAAATAAAATATTTCATCAGGCAGTGGTGCATAGACTCAGGGGAGCTAAGAGAAGGCTGGAAACAAACTTATCAAAGATTTCGTGAGGAAGTGGTTGACAAAATAAATAAATTCCAAAATTATTTTTCTCAAGCAACACGCAGAAGCAGGCCAGATTTTGTAGTTTCGATGCAATGCAAGGCATATCACCAAAAGAAGATCATATCGGCTCAATACTAGGAGTCCAAGTGGGAGACTCGTTTCAATTCCGAGTCGAACTCATTTTGCTCGGCCTCCACAAGAATCTTCGAGACGGAGTTAGTTATAAGAAGCTGGGTGACGGACCCGAAATGCAAAAAATCGCAACAAGTGTAGTCGCAAAGGAACTCGATAAGAATCACAAGATGATGCCGAATTATGATGTTTTGATCTATGAAGGCACATGGGAGTATTGTAAGAAGACCGGGGTCGAAGACCTAAATACTCCCAAACATTCAGGGAATCGAGGTTTGGTAGAAAGCATGCGAGAGAAAATTAAAGTGCGCGTGATTCATGGGCGTGCTATGAAAACTGGAGACGGTAAGCAGGTGATGATTTACACGTATTGCGGGCTGTATTATGTGACGGGTTATGAGGTGGATTTAGTGGAAAATGAATTTTTTATCAGTTATATGTTTAAGCTTGAGAGGATTAATCGGGACAGAGCGGTCGTGCCGCGAATGATGTGTGAAATGGCTGAAGGTTCTTGTTCAAAAGGTGATTAGTAGGGTTTTTAGACGTGATTATCTGCTTGTTTGTTTGTTGATGAAAAACTGAACTAATGTCATCATGCCTTGATTATCAGTCTGTCTATGTTTGGTTTTATCGTAGTTCTCTGTGAAACAGGGATTCAAAATTGTGTAATTATGAAGTTGTATTGTGAATGTTCTGAAGTTTTATTTTTTCTGGTGGTTAAGTTGATTTGTTTGGTAATTTAGTTTTCATTGAGCTGGTTAAATTGGATTTCTTTTATAATTTAGTTCATGTTTTATATTGATATTTAGAATCGGCTGAATCGGATTAAAAATCAGACCAATTTATATAAAAATATTAATTTTTACATAAAAATATTAAATTTATATAATTGTGAGAATCTAGTATTAATTGGATGGAGTTGCCGATTCTGATTCGAATCGGCCGGAATCAGCAATTCTTAAAAACATGATTTGAAAACATTTTTTGACAGTCCTTTCCTGTATATCAAATTCTGCCTTTCAGGAATACAGTATATTTTGTCCATGTTTTTAAGCATTTCGACAGAAATTGTCGAAATGGAGCATTCTTTTCCATCCATTTATGTTGCTTTTGGGCTTTGTTATCTGAAAAATTCATTGTTCTCCTCTAACTCTAACTATACCCATCAGATGTAAATTACAGTATTAACCAAATAACTGACCAACTAGTCAAAATTTACATGACATCAATAGTCAATGCCAATTTATTGTTTCAACATTTAGAAAAAAGTACATATAGCAGAATACACAAAGACAAACAAATGCTATATGATAAGTCCAATAATTAATTGATTATTCGTTGTTCATGTATATATCAAAATGTCAAAAATATTAAACTCTCACAAAAAATGTACCCCTAAAATATTCATTTTCAGATAATTCTTTTTGCCTTCTTTATAAATATTTTTTACATAAAATAATTTTGGATGTTAACCAGGCTAATCCCCTCTCAGTATTCTTTTTCTCACTCATCACCCTTACATAACTGCACACCTTACACACGTGTCTTAAGCATCTTGCAACACGCCTTTAAGTTAAGAAACTGTAAATATTCAAAGGTTAAGTGGATTTCTATAAAACTCTGTAAGTAGAACGATCCATTTTTTCCAGAAACAAAGCTCGTTTCACTCTTAGCTCTCTCTTCCCCCAATTTCCATTTTCATACAAAAAAATAAATTGTAGAAAACAATAAATTTTCACTCGCTTTTCACTCTACCCATCTCCGCCCTCGCCATTGTAGGTAAATCTCACTGTTTCTTGTTTTTACATGTTCTTGAACCTTTTCAGTGAAACTTCGGCCGAATTTTGCATATATAACCTCGATCTTTGGTAAATTCTTTGATAAATGACCTAGATTTCGTTTAGAACACCGATTTATCAGTTTTTTTTTTGTATTTCGTTTCTAAGATACGGATTCTTAATTATGTTCATCTTGCGGCATTTCTTAAGATAAGGACTTTAGATATTCGTTTTTTCATAAAAAAACAATGCATGCCACTGATTATCCCTTTGTAACCCTCATAAACCTTGTTTTATTCTTGATAAATTGGCTCTCTACGGTATTTTGACACATTAATGCATTATTCTTTGATCATTTTGCAGTCAAAGAGCCAGCAAGTCAAAAATCTCTCTGTATTTCTCTCTAAACCAAGATGGAAGCAAAATCAAAATCAAAGCAGAGAGAAGAAACGAAAGGAAGTTACGGTGATGCGTCACCGTCTCCGGCGCTGACTATTGTGAGTGATGTCATCACTCGTGTTTTCTCCCAGCTAGACCTCGTCGACCTTCTCAATTGCTCTCTTGTTTGCAAGTAATTAATTCAATCCATTTCCCTTGTTCAATTATCATCCATAGAGAGAGAATCTAACTTGTTGCAATTTAATTTCTATGGCTGGACAGTGAAACTCTTTTCTTTCAATTCAATTGTTTTACGTACTAATTTACACTCCAATCATGATGAATTCTGGTATTCGTATCATGCATAAGAAATAAATGATCAATTTAAAAATTTAGTAACCCATTTCGAAGTTTACTAGAATTTATTAAGTTGGCATTTTGAATCAGAAGCTAATTAAGCCTCTGACATCATTCTTTCTTCTAAACTCCATTATAATACCTTAATATCAAAAATATTACATCAGGCAGTGGTGCATAGACTCAGAGGAGCTAAGAGAAGTCCGGAAACAAACCGCTCGTGCAGAAGTAGTTGACAAGATCAAAAAATTCCAACATTATTTTTCGCAAGCACGTGACAGCAGGCCAGATATGAGAGCTTTCATTTCAATACTAGCCACATCACCAAAAGAAGATCGTATCGGCTCAGTACTAGGAGTCCGAGTGGGAGACTCGTTTCAATACCGAGTCGAACTCAATTTACTCGGTCTCCACAAGAATCTTCAAGGCGGAGTTAGTTATAAGATGCTGGGTGACATACTCCAAATTCCAAGCATCGCAACAAGTGTAGTCTCGATGCAACAAGTCAATGATAAGATGAAGCCGAGTTATGATGTTTTGATCTATGCAGGTGCAGAGGAGAATCGAGCTTTGTTAAGAAACATGCGAGATAAAATTGAAGTGCGCGTGATTTATGGGCATGTTGTGAAAAAACGAGACGGTAAGCCGGCGATTATTTACACGTATTGCGGGCTGTATTATGTGACGGGTTATGAGAAGGTGGATTTAACGGAGGAAAAGGAAGGCTCTATCCGTTACATATTTAAGTTTGAGAGGATTAATCAGGGGGAAAAGATCGTGCCACGAATGGTGTGTGAAATCGCTGGAGGTTCTTGTTCAAAGGATAATTAGTAGGGTTTTTTAGAAGTGATTTATTTATTTGCTTGTTTTCTTGTTTTAATAAAAACTGAAGGATGGTCATCATGCCTTGATTATTAGTCTATGTTTGGTTTTATGGTAGTTCTATGTGAAAGAGGGATTCAAGATTGAGTAATTATGAAGTTGCATTGTGAATATTGTTCTGGAGTTGAATGTGATGATGTGGTTCATCATTCTTTTGTTTTGAGTTTTTATTTATTATGGTGGTTAAGTTCATTTGTTTGGTAATTTAGTTTTCATTGTGCTGGTTAAATTGGATTTGTTTTATAATTTGGTTCATTTCATTTTTTTTTATTACATGTTTTATATTTCTTTATAATATAGATTGAATTTCTTTATATCTTTTTTAACTATATAATTTCAATCAAGGTTCAGAAAATTGGAATCGGAACCGAAGTCCGAGCGATTTAGAATCGGCTGAATCGGATGAAAAATAAGACAAGTTTATATAAAAATATTATTTTTTAGATAAAAATATTATTTTTTAGATAAAAATATTAAATTTATATAATTGTGAGAATCGAGTATTAATCGGATCGGAGTTTGTTGATCCCTACTTAAATCGGCTGATTCGGAATCAATTCTTAAAAACATGATTTCAATCCATTTTTTGACAGTCTTTTCCTATATATCAAATTCTGCCTTTTGGGAATACAGTATATTTTGTCCATGTGTTTTAAGAATTTCGTGAGAAATGGAGCATTTTTTCCATCTGTTTATGTTGCTTCGGGCTTTGCTATTTGAAAAATTCTTTGTTGCTCTCTAACTATACCCATCAGATGTAAATTATTAACCAATTAAAACTGACCAACTAGTCAAAAATTTTACATGACGTCAATAGTCAATGCCAATTTTTTGTTTCAACATTTAGAAAAAAGTAAATATAGCAGAATACATAGACAAACTAATGCTATTGCTATATATGAGTCAAATATTAATTGATTATTCATTGTTCATGTATATCAAAATGTCAAAAATATTAAACTCTCAAACAAAATGTACCATTTTCAGATTATTTTTTTGCCTTCTTTATTTTATTTATAAATATTTTTTACATAAACTCATAAAGTAATTTTGGATATTAACCAACTAATCCCCTCTCAGTATTCTTTTCTGCAAAATCGAGAAACGGATTCTCAGTTTCTTAAACCGTAAACAAATTCAAGCTTTTTTTTTAAAAGAGCTATAGGCTATAGCACGTCAAAAATCTCGCTCTATTTCTCTCTAAACCAAGATGGAAGCAAAATCAAACTCAAAGCAGAGAGAAGATACCGAGGGAAGCTACGGCGATGACGTCACCTCCGGCTCCGGCGATGCCTCACCGTCCCCGGCGCTGACGACTCCAAGTGACGTCATCACTTGTGTTTTCTCCCAGCTAGACCTCGTCGACCTTCTCAATTGCTCTCTTGTTTGCAAGTAATTAATTTCAATCCATTTTCCTTGTCAATTATCATCCATAGAGAGAGAATCTCACTTGTTGATTCAATTAATTCCTATTTGATTGAGAGCCAGCAGCCTGGCTGCACAGTGAAACTATTTTTTTTTCCTTCAATTCAATTGTTTTGGGTACTAATTTACACCCCAATCGTGATGAATTCTTGTATTCGTACCATGCATAAGAAATAAATGATCAATTTGAAAATTTAGTAACCCATTTTGAACTTTAGTAGAATTTATTAAATTCTATTTTGAATTAGAAGCTAATTAAGCCTATGACGTCAACTAGTTTCCCTCTTAACTCCATTATAATACCGTAATATCAAATATTATGTCAGGCAGTGGTGCATAGACTCAGTGGAGCTAAGAGAAGGCTGGAAACAAACCGCTCGTGCGGGAGTAGTTGACAAGATCAAAAAATTCCAAAATTATTTTTCGCAAGCACGTGGCAGCAGGCCAGATTTGAGAGCTTTCATTTCAATGCAAGCCATATCACCAAAAGAAGATCATATCGGCTCAGTACTAGGAGTCGAAGTGGGAGACTCGTTTCAATACCGAGTCGAACTCAATTTGCTCGGTCTCCACAAGAATCTTCAAGGCGGAGTTAGTTGTAAGAAGCTGGGTGACGGACCCGAAATGCCCAACATCGCTACAAGTGTAGTCGTGATGGAACAAATCGATAACATGAACCCAAATTATGATGTTTTGATCTGTGCACGCGAAGAGGAGAAGAAAGACGAGGAAACCCTGGCTGAAGAAGACCAAAGTACGCCCAATCATTCAGGGAATCGAGCTTTGGTAAGAAGCATGCAAGAGAAATTTAAAGTGCGCGTGATTTATGGGCATGCTGTGCAAACTAGAGACGGTAAGAAGGCATTTATTTTCACATATTGCGGGCTGTATTATGTGACGGGTTATGAGAAGGTGGATTTAACGGAGCAAAAGGAACGTTGGATCCGTTATTTGTTTAAGCTTGAGAGGATTAATCGGGACAAAGCCGTAGTGCCGCGAATGGTGTGTGAAATCGCTGGAGGTTCTTGTTCAAAGAGTTAGTAGCTTGTAGGGTTTTTGGAAGTAATTTATCTAATCTGTTTGTTTTTATGAAAAGATGTTGTAAGGCCATCATGCCTTGATCATCAGTCTGTCTATCATTGGTTTTAACAATATTTTTATGTGAAAGTGGGGAAAAACAATTGATTAAGTATGAATTGTGATGTGAATGTTGTTATGAAATTGAATGTGGTGAGATCTAATTGATGCAAATGTTGTTATGGTCTAATTTATATTTCATAATTCTCTTATGCTGGTTAATTTAATTTGTTGGGCATTTTAATTTTAATTTTTTTTGGTTAATTAAATTTGTCTATAATTCAGTCTTAATTATTTGATTATTTTTTTAATTATATGCTGTTTAATATTTCTTTATATGGATGATATATTTTATCATTATACATTTTCAATATATTTTTTGGCATTTCTTCTTACATATACAAATTCTGCAGTTCTGGTATACAATGCAATATACTTTTATCACTATAATTATTTCGTCAACAATTTTACGGAGGAAAAGGAAGGCTCTATCCGTTACATGTTTAAGCTTGAGAGGATTAATCAGGGCGAAAAGAGGAAAAGGAAGGCTCTATCCGTTACATGTTTAAGCTTGAGAGGATTAATCAGGGCGAAAAGAGGAAAAGGAAGGCTCTATCCGTTACATGTTTAAGCTTGAGAGGATTAATCAGGGCGAAAAGATCGTGCCACGAATGGTGTGTGAAATTGCTGGTGGTTCTTGTTCAAAGGATAATTAGTAGGGTTTTTTAGAAGTGATTTATTTATTTGCTTGTTTTCTTGTTTTAATAAACACTGAAGTATGGTCATCATGCCTTGATTATTAGTCTATGTTTGGTTTTATGGTAGTTCTCTGTGAAACAGGGATTCAAAATTGAGTAATTATGAAGTTGTATTGTGAATGTTGTTCTGGAGTTGAACGCATCATTCTGTTTGAGTTTTTATTTATTATGGTGGTTAAGTTCATTTGTTTGGTAATTTAGTTTTCATTGTGCTGGTTAAATTGGATTTGTTTTATAATTTGGTTCATTTGATTTTTTTTATTACATGTTTTATATTTCTTTATGATATAGATTGAATGTATTTCAACCAAGGTTTCGAAAATCGGAATTGGAACCGGAGTCAGAGCGATTTAGAATCGGATGAAAAATCAGACCAGTTTATATAAAAATATTAAATTTATATAATTGTGAGAATCGAATATTAATCAGATTGGAGTTTGCTGATTCTGACTTAAATCGGCTGATTCTCTTTTCCTGTATATCAAATTCTGCCTCTCGGGAATACAGTATATTTTGTCAATGTGTTTTAAGCATTTCGTGAGAAATGGAGCATTTTGGGCTTTGCTGAAAACATATTTAATTAAGAGGAAAATTGTTACTAATGATGGCTTGATTACATTGCTTAGTGAAGGCCCCTATTTATAGAGAGAGAGAGCATGCCTTTGGGCAGTTACAAAATGAAAACACAAAGATGCACATAATTTCCTATCCACCAACCTAATCTAAATTCAAATTGATAATTACGTTTTCCATAACTGGAATTTGTTAGCACCTTAAGCACCACTTGCACACAATAATAACTGAACATCAACACCTTTAATTTTAACCTTATCATTCGCCATTTGAAAAATTCGTTGTTGTCCTCTTAACTATCCAACTAGTCAAATTTTACATGGCGTCAATAGTCAATGCCAATTTATTGTTTCAACATTTAGAAAAAAGTAAATATAGCAGAATACTAATGCTATATATGATAACACTAAAATATTCATTTTCAGGTTATTCTTTTTGCCTTTTCTATTTTGTTATAAATATTTTTACACAAAATAATTTTGGATATTAACCGACTAATCCCCCCCCCTCTCTCTCAGTATTCTTTTCTCACTCATCACCCCTACATAAACATAACTGCACACCTCACACACGTGTCTTAAGAGCCTTCTAACACGTTTGTAAGGTAATAAGTTGTAAATATTCGAAATGAAAGTGGATTTCTCAAAACCTCTGTAAGTAGTACGATCCATTTTTCCAGAAACAAGCTTGTTCAGTCTAGCTCTCTCTCTCTTTCCCAATTTCCATTTTCAGACAAAAGAAGAAATTGTAGAGAAGACCATTTTGCACTCAACTTTTCACTCTGCCGATCTCCGCCGTCGCCATTGCAAGGTAAATCTCGCCGTTTCTCCATGTTTTTACTCTGTTCTTCAAACTTTTCAGTTGAACGTTGGCCGAATTTTGCATGTATAACCCAAATCTTCGGTAAACCCATAAATGACCTAGATTTCGTTTAAAACACCGATTTATCATTTTTTATCGCATTTTTAAGAGACGGACTCTTATTTTTGTTCATCTTGCGTGATTTCTTAAGATAAGGAGATAGATATTCGTTTTTTCGTAAAAAAAACAGTGCATGCTACTGATTATTCCTTTACAAGCCTTTACGAGTTTACTTATTTAGTTAAATACAACTCAGATACCTTCTTTCATTGTAGATAAATTGTCTCTCTACAGTATTTTGACATATTAATGTTTTATTTTATTTGTGATTTTTTTTGCTTATCAACCCCTGTTATATTCCATTTTTTGGTCGAGACTGAAGAGTTTGTACCTTTTAAAGTTAAAGGAGTTTTATCTCAAATTATGCCCTTCCTTATCCAACCCCTGTTATATTTTTCAGCTTTTGAAAATATTCATGCACATCATACTCTTTTTGTTTATTGTACATCAATTAATGTTTTTCCATATTCTTCTTTCTTTTTTCTAAGGTATTAAATGGAAGAACCAGATGAAAATACAAAATGGCGCTGTGTTCCAGCCGTCCGTACCTGGCCAGATGGATGCGGGCCCCGATCTGATCAATTTCAGCCTCAGCTTCCCTCCAAGGAGATTGAAGAAGGGCAAATCCGTAATTCTGGTGCGGAAACAGAGGAGGGCTGTCAAAATGGGGAGGATGTTGAGGGGCAAAATGGTGATTATGCCAAGAGGTCAGAGGTGCATCCGTACCCGCCACGTAAGAGAAGAGACATTCAAATTGAGAAGAAGAATGATGTTGATAATAATTTGGAAATTGAGAAAAATGGGAACGATATTCAAGTTCAAACACGCCGTTTAGGAAATAATGATAAGATTAATCAGGGTTTAGATTATGTTTGGCTTAGGGAGGTAGGGAGAGAGAAAATCAAGGGTAAGGGTTTAAGTTTGGGGAGCAAGTGTGAGATTAGAGATGAAAAGAGAGGAAATAATGCTATGAACACCTCAAATGTACATAAAGAAGTACAAAGGTAAGGGGACAACCAAAACCCACCCAATTTCGCATCGAAAAACGTGAAAACTATCGCAACGAAACAGGCCGGGATTAAACGTAAAATGGAAGAAGAGGCAGAATTGTACGATTTTGCAATCCCAACAATTACGGATTCCAGACGCTGCATCCGTAAAACCGCACGGAAATCCGTGCGAGCTCCCCCTCAATTAATCCTCTCAGAAAGAAATGCACCGAAACCGAGAACTCGAATTCCAATTCCCTGATTATCTACAAATCCGGAATTTCAAATCCCTTAATTCTAAATCCATATCAAAACAACACAAATGAACAACAATCAAACGCTCGTACCAAAATCAAACAACTCCTTCGATCTTTCCACTTAGTTTACCGGAAAAAAGTCCAAAAAAAAGAATCCAATCCCCGCCTGAACAAAAAAGTCCAAAAAGAAGAATCCAATCCCCACCCGAACAAAAAAGTCGATTTCAGAACCGACCTTAAATCCGCAAACGAAATAAAAAAATCACCTTTATACAAAACCCTAAATAGAGATAAAGCTATATTAGGCCCGGTACCAGGTGTGGAAATTGGGGACGAGTTCCGGTACCGAGTCGAGATGCATTTAATAGGGCTTCACAGGCCGCCACAGGGCGGGATCGACTCGACGAAATTTAACGGGGTCCATGTGGCGACCAGTATCGTTTCTTCAGGCGGTTATTCTGACGAGCAGCGCAGTTCTGACATGTTTTCTTTTTTTATTGGACTCGAGGGTCAGAAGCTTGCTACTCTCGGCATTCTCAAGCTCGCCGGTTTTCTCAGCCAACGATTGTTTTTTGCCGATTGGCGGAGAGACGAGGGCTGGAGAGAAGGAGACGTCAAGAGTCAAATCATCGAATTGCTTTCGAGATCAATGCCTGGCATACTAGATCCACGTGACACCTTTTCTTTATTTTCTCGAAAGATGCAGCTACGGCCTTTTCGGCTTCGAAAGTGGAATCAGTATTGATCTACCTATGAGTATAATCCCAGGTAAGGGAACAAGCTACATAAAGAAACTAGAACTTTTCCCATGTCTGGACTACAAGACGAGGCTTTTACTACTCGAAATGCAGATTAGGTCAATTCAGGCGAATAAGTCAACTTCAAAGTGGATTTGCTACTATGGTTCTGGTGGTAAACCGATAGGAAAGAAAGGGCAAAAGAGCAGGCCGTTGGATCAGAAGCTGGAAAAAGGAAACTTGGCGCTCAAGAATAGCATGGATTTGAAAAAGCCGGTGAGGGTTATACATGGGTTTAATGTTGGGGAGGGGAAAAAGGTGGTGATGAATTTTGTTTATGACGGGCTTTATATGGTTGTGGATTATCAGTATGTGGATGAGATTTATAATGTTTGTGGTAAAGAGTATAAGGCGAAGGTTTATAAGTTTATTTTGAGGAGGATGGCTGGCCAGCCGGAATCCGGATTGCGTGCTGCTGGTAAGTTGAAGAATTGTAGAGTTAGAGACGGTTTTTTGATGAGCGATATTTCGAAAGGGAAGGAGAAAGTACCGATATGTGTGATTAACAATATAGACAATGAGAGACCGCCAAAGTTTGATTATATAAGGAACGTGATATATCCGTCTTGGTTGGAAAAGAGTCTTCTGAAAGGGTGCACTTGTAGGGAAAATTGCATCAGCGTGGAAAGCTCTTGCGCGGCGAAAAATGGAGGGAATATCCCGTTCATTTCAAACGGCGCAATTGTAGAGGAAAAGAGAGTGATTTATGAATGTGGGCCCGCGTGTGAATGCCCTTCTTCTTGCCCTAATAAAGTTAGTCAAAAGGGGATTGTTTACAAATTAGAGGTTTTTAGAAAGGAATTGAATGAATGGGGCGTAAGGTCGCTTGGATCTATTTCGTGTGGGAGTTTTGTGTGTGAATATGTGGGTGAGGTTAGAGAGAAAGATGAGGTGATTATGATTGATTGTGGAGAGAGAGGAAATGTCGCACGGTTTTTAAAGCGGAGCAAATCGCCAAATTTGATGGTGCAAAAGGTTTTGGTTGATCATGATGATGAGAGAATGGCGCACTTAATGTTTTTCGCCGCGGAAAATATACCGCCGTTGCAAGAATTGACGTATTAAATATATGGTCTCATATATAAAGTTTGATTTTTATCTTCTTTTTTTCTGTCTAGAAGTGTTATAGTAGTGCCAAAGATTTTGTTTTCTGAGTAAGTAAATAGACTTGTAAAGTCTATGCTTTAATTGAGTGCTAAAGATAAACATATTAGTAACATTTCAAGAAGATGTTATTTTGGTGATTTTGATCAACTTCTCTCTGAAGTTTTGGCCGAAGATATATTATGTATGTGTGCTATATATTATTATTGTTATTGTTTAATTTGCCAGTTAAGATATTTATTCTGATTTAGTGTGCATGGAGATATATTTAAAAAAACAGTACTTTTATGAGATGTGCTTTTTTTGCAATTATATATGCCTAGGAGAAATGTGTCCTCATTAGTCCCTATATTTTTAAGCAATGATAGTGTTATACCCCAAATTTTCTAAAATTTTAAATTATCAAAATTTACTTATTTTATTAAAAGTTGTCATTTGTTCTTATTTAGAGGGTCTATTTGTAAATTTTGCAAAGACAATTTGAGGTATTTCTTTCCACGACCTGTTAAATTCTAGAGATATTTTAGTAACTCCAAATTCTCATTTAATTGATTCATTCATGGCATAATGGATGCCTCCATAGTAATATGTTTTAAAGGGGTTTAATTGTCCTCATGCGTGTCATTAAAACTTGCTTTTAAGTGGTCTTTTCATGTTACACATTGGTAACAGATTCTCTTAGCTTATAAATAGCTATATCTCAATACACCATTTTATAAGAAATACTATCTTTTGTCAAATTATAATCCTTTCTATCTTTTTATTCATATCAAGGCGGGTGAGGCATTTTGAAATTTTGAGTATCATCTAGTCATGTCAAATTTCTTTCGAGGTAAAAAATTATTCTTGTCATACGTTTACAAATTATATATTTCAAATCGATATTATTTTTGTAAATTGTGGTCCACATGGCTTCCGCAGGAGTAAAGCCGCACATGACTCGCGATATCATGGCCGTATGATCAAAGTTGTGAAGTCACACATTGCTCGCGATGCCATGGCCGCTGATTGCCGAACAACGAGCTCGAAAATATTTATTTAATATATATTAATGATTTCGGATAATTTATTTTCATACAAAATATTATATTTTAATTTTGTAACGTATGAGACGGGTATCCTTATAAAGTATTTAGGTTACTCATTCCCTATTTTTTTCAGTTTTCAGGTTTCGAGTTCAAGTATCGGGATTCGAGCGACGTCTTAGATCATTCTGTATTTTGTTTGAAATTTTTATATAAGAATTTGTTGTATTTTATATTTTGTGGAACTTTGTAACGATATTGTAAATGTTGCCTTTCAAATTTCATTTCTGAAATTTGGGGTGTAACAGATAGTTTAATAAAAAGACTATTTTTGTTAAGTAATTATTAAAATAATAATCTTTACATCATTTCTCTTACAATTATAGTTGTAGGAAAAAGTTTATTTACAATTATTGAAATGTAAAATTGAATATTCTGTGTGAGTAGTATAGTAGTATACATTACTCTCTGATAAGTGATAACCTTGTCAAGAACTATAATATATATAGAACATATAAACTAATTTTGGGGACTTCATATTCTTAGGCTTAGCCCGCCTAGCACTTAGGCACCCCTGCAAATAGTCTCGAGTTGTGGATCAAGAATTCAGAGATATCACTTTTTTTAAAAATAAAAAACCGAAAAACCGATATGATTCAAAACAATGCCTTTATTTTTTTTCATTATTATATAGATCCAGTATATATATTTTTTACTATACATTTTAATACATTCTTCTTTCAGTATTATCTTTTTCTGTATACCAATTCTATCATTCCTCTGGAGTGATAGAAGTTCAAATCTCGACTTTGTTGACTTTATTAAAAAACCAGGTGTTCATTTCCCGGTTATTCGTCCTCAAAATCTGAAATACATGGTTCCTTGGAAATTGAGGTGTTTAAGTGTTAATTAACTAGCAGATGATATGAGATAAATATAATCTAATGTTCCTTGCACACCCGGTTCACAACATAAATACTTCCTTTTCTTGATATCGTTCTTTCTTTCTTTCTTTCTTTCCCACTTCGTTCCATTCCATTCCCTCCCTCCACTGCAAATCAACACAGAATCGGATTCGGATTCGGATTCGGATTCGGATACCGATTCTCTCTCTCAAAACACACACAGCGCATGTTTCCAACAATCTCTTATTTAACCCTTATTCAACATACTAAGCTTTCTTTCAAATGGAGGATTTATCGATTTCACCCGAGGAGCAGACAAGGCGAAACTCGGAGACTCCGGCCGCCGGGGATCTTAAGCGGCGGGGCAGCATCGCCGCCCGTGACTGGCCGCCTGGCTGCGGAGGATTTGCTCCCCATTCCGACCAATCTCAACCGTGTGATCTTCCATCAGCGGTTAGTACTGCTCCCGATCAACCAGCTGATGAAAGTGAGGCTGCTGGTGTGTCGAACGGGTTCGAGGATTTGGAAGAACCAAACATTTCTGAGGTGAAATTTGATAATTGGGATGAATCAGATGGGAAATCAGGGGGGTTAGAGGGTCAGAATGGGAATTCAGTGGAGAATTGGGGTTTGGGTATTAAAAGACGGATGAAATCGACTTTTTATCCGCCCCCTAAGCGAAGGGGAATTTACGCAATTCGTACTTTTCCGCTTGGTTGTGGTCTTAATTTGGGATTGAGGGATAAAGGAATTGAAGTTGAGACTAATAATCAAGAAAATCAGCCAGATAAAGCTGAAATTCCTAATGAAACTGTTTTGCAACAGAAGGATGAGAAATGGATTTCTTTGCATGGTGAAATTGCAAATGTGGATGTTAAGCCTATTGGGGAAAATGAAGATTTTAACGGTAAAGAAGCAATTTTACATAAGGAACAGGTGGTGAAGGTTGAGCTTGATGATCCAATTTTGGTTAAAAATGTAGCATTTAAAGGTGAGGGGTCAAGTAAGAAGAAGAAGAAGAAAAAACGTGTGAAAATTAGTGAAAATGAGAAATCAAAATCAGATGAATTTCTCATGAGTGAGAAGCAGGAGGAAGCAGAAGAGGTAGAGAGAAGTGTCGAGATGAAATCTGAACAGTCAAAAGAGATTGTCTTGTTCAATGTGAACAATCAAGAAATGTATAAAACTGAAGAATTGAAAGAGAAGAAGAAAAAGAAGAAATCAAATGAAAAATCCAAGGAAAAAATTGATAATTCAAACACTCCTCTTGCAATTATTCCATTTGAAGAACACAAAGCTGAAGAAAATATTGCTGAATATTACGATTCTGATTATGATTCTGCAATTTGGGCAATTGCGGAGTCCCCAAAACACCCTGCTCGCAAACCCGCAAAGAAATCTATATCAGGTCCCTCAAAATCACTAAAGAAAAACAAACCTAAAGGAACAAAAAAGAACACAAAAACCACTATTAAAGAAGGAAATCCAAAAGCACAAGCTAGATTCAAAGGTCTTTCATACGAGCTAAACTTACCCCCAATGAACAACAAAGCAACCGACCCTCGCGGCAAGGTGCGAAGAATCTTATGCATTTTCCAAACTTTATGCAGAAAAAAACTCCAAGAAGAAGAATCCAAAGCCGAAAAAGACCCTGAAAAATCCGAACCCAAATCCAATAAAACCAACAAAAAGAAGAAAGATAAATTCAGAATCGACCTAAAAGCAGCCGAGGATTTGAAAAACTCATGCGAATATTCCGATCCGGGCAAGCCGGTCGTGGGGTCCGTACCGGGCATAGAAGTGGGAGACGAGTTTCGGTACCGAATGGAGCTGCATTTAATAGGCCTTCACAGACCTCTTCAATGCGGAATCGACTGGACAGAGCTCTTAGACGGAGTCCGAGTTGCGACTAGTATTGTTTCATCAGGCGGATATTCTGACAAGTTCAACGATTCTGGCGTGTTAATCTATACTGGGTCGGGTGGTAAGCCATGTAAGAAGAGGAAGCAGAGCCAGGCCGAGGATCAGAAGCTGGAGAAGGGAAACTTGGCGCTCAAGAATAGCATGGATTTGAAGATGCCGGTGAGAGTTATACACGGCTCGTGTAGTGCGGATTCTAAGAGGGTGATGACGTTTACTTATGACGGGCTTTATATGGTCGAGAGTTACGAGTATGTGGATGAGGTTTATAAGGAGTATTGCACAAAGGTGTTTAAGTTTAAGTTGAGAAGGATGGCTGGTCAACCAGAATTAGGTTTGCATATGGCGGCTAAAACGAAGGAGGCTAGAGTGAGAGAGGGTCTTTGTGTGGCCGATATTTCGGAAGGGAAGGAAAAAATGCCGATTTGTGCGATTAATACGATAGATGATGAGAAACCGCCGAAGTTTAAGTATATTACGAGTATAATTTACCCGTCTTGGTACGAAAGGATGCCGCCAAAAGGGTGCGATTGTAACGGGAAGTGCTCGAATTTGAAAAACTGTAAGAGGTGTGCTTGTGCGTTGAGAAACGGAGGGAATCTTCCATTTAATTCTCAACGTTTGATTATCGAGACGAAGGATTTAGTTTATGAATGCGGGCCGACTTGCAAGTGCCCGCCTTCTTGCCCTAATAGAGTGAGTCAAAACGGGATTACGATCCCTTTAGAGATTTTCAAAACGGAGTCGAGAGGGTGGGGAGTGAGATCGTTGAGTTCGATTTCTTCCGGAAGCTTCATTTGCGAGTATGTGGGAGAGTTGTTAGAAGATGAAGAGGCAGAAAAGTTAGAAAAAGAAGATGAGTATCTTTTCGATATTGGGAAAAATTACGATGATGCCCCTGAGACTGATAGTGGGGCTGGAGAGGAAGAAGAGGGGTTCACGATTGATGCGGGAAAGATGGGGAATGTGGGGAGGTTTATAAATCATAGTTGTTCGCCTAATTTGTACGCGCAAAATGTGTTGTTTGATCATGGTGATAAAAGAATGCCGCATGTTATGTTTTTTGCCGCGAAGAATATTCCGCCTTTGCAAGAGTTGACGTATTATTATAATTATAGAATCGGGGAGGTGCGTGATAAGTATGGGAATGAGAAGAGAAAAGATTGCTATTGCGAGTCGATTGAATGTGAAGGAAGACTCTACTGATACTCTATTTTGTTGGGAGGTGGAAGAGTGGGTAGAATAGAATTTTTTTTCTCCCCCTGACTTCATTCAAAATGTAATAGGGATAAATGTCCTTACTCTCAGTTGAATTGCAATTGAGTTTATGTATACATTTGGGTTGGGTTCATGTACTTTATAAAAATGTGCATGGTTTCCTCGTAACGGAAGGGATCAACACTGTTAGGAACATGTAAGATGATGTTTGAAGAAGAGAAGAAATTATGTAAGGAGCATAGAAGGTTTAGTATATTAGGGTTCGTTTTCTTGAATTATTTCCTCATTAATTTTTTCGTTGTCGTTCTTTTTTTGACAATAGCCCGTAGGCATTCTTGTTATTATTTTTTGTTTGATCTATCAAAATGATGTGAATTGTGAATCCACCATATGAATAAACATGTCAAGCAGTTAATAAATATTTTGATGTGACAGTTCAAGTTATATAGTGTTATATAGTCATTCTCGCAAAATTATTGAAGAAACACGAAACTCAGTCTGACTAATGTTATGTGTATAACATTGTCCAGATTGCCACTAATATCAGTCAGAAACCCAAGAATTTGATTGTTTTATGATTTTGGAAATTGAACACGAAATATGAAATTGTGTTGATGACCACTCATAACTTGTCACAGAATATCAACCAAATTGAGAAATGAACGCTAAAGATTTGAGCAAATTTCTTCCTAGATTAAGTGACAAAAAAGACATACCAATTACCATAGCACAAAATAAACTCAATACCAATTACCATATCTAGATACTTACCATTCGTTTCATAAACTCAATACCAATTAGCAATTACCATATCTAGATACTTACAATTCGTTTCATGCACCAACCCAAACCAACAAACCCAAACCAAGCATAATCACAAACTTCAAAAAACTATATATCACAAACCACACACACACACACACACACACACACACACAGACACACTACCAACCCAATATCAACACACCATAATCATATCACACATAATCAAACAAACACCCAAACATTCCCCAAACCCTCACCATCACTCAACCTTCTGCCCCTGGATAAGCCCGTCCCTAATCTGGCTGGCAATATCCTTCACGGCCCCCGGCCCATGCGGTATAAACACGCTCGAGCTCTTACTCGACGCTCCGATCTCCTTCATCGTGTCAAAGTACTGCGTTATCAAAACCATGTCCATCACGTCTTTCGCGGAAGTCCCCGGCACGTTTTCCGAGAAGGCGAGCACGCTGTCGCGCAGCCCGTCCACGATCGCCTGGCGCTGACGCGCGATTCCGAGCCCCGATAAGTATTTTGATTCTGCCTCTCCTTCTGCGCGCTTGATTTGGAGGATCTTTTCCGCCTCGGCTTTTTCGTTGGCTGCCAACCTCATCCTAGCAGCTGTTGGGTTGGGAAGGTAATGTGTCAGTGATTTAATTTATCAATATGTTTTTTATTTAGAGAAAAGTTTTAATACCTTGGGTAGATAACAAGGGTAGTTATATAGTTTATAATATAGTTTTTGTTTAGAGAGAGAAGTTTTCATACATTGGGTGGTTAAAAAGGTTAGTTATATTATGTGTTGGCAATTTAATGATAAATTTGCCAAAAAAAAGGTCTATGTAATGCCAAAATTGCAAAAAAGGCCCTTTATTATTGTAAATTGCAAAAAAAGCCCTGCATTAATGCCTAATTGCAACAATGGTAGCATGTAGTTACATGTAATTAACGGTAGGGATTTTTTTTTTTTTTGCAATTTAGGCAATAATGCGGAGGCTTTTTTGCAATTTTCAATATAAGGGGCTTTTTGCAATTTCAGTATAATGCAGGGGCTTTTCGCGAATTTCCATAACTTATGTTATCAACAATATAGTTTTAATTTGAATGACGAATTTAAAA
Organism: Juncus effusus; assembly: GCA_027726005.1. NCBI lineage: Eukaryota > Viridiplantae > Streptophyta > Magnoliopsida > Poales > Juncaceae > Juncus > Juncus effusus. The sequence goes on along the minus strand of CM050894.1, from coordinate 9,236,716 downwards.
TTAGATAGAGAGAGAAAGGACTCACCAGCATTAATTTCATTCATGGCACGCTTAACATGTTCGTCAGGCTCAATATCGACAATCAGAGTCTGAACTATTTCATAACCATATGTTGACATTGCCTGTTAAAGAAAATTAAAAAAAAATCAAGTTCTGTATAAAATTTATAATATAGCACATGATGTTAATATGATATGTGTGAGAGAGAGAGAGAGAGAGAGAGAGAGAGAGAGTATTTTACCTTTTCGAGCTCATCTTCAACAGCCTTGGCAATATCGTTCTTCTGCTCGAACGTGTCGTCCAAGTTCAACTTTGGCACACTAGCCCTTATCACTATATAATTCACAAATTGCCAAAAATAACAAATTAATTAAATCATAAACATAATTGAAAATAAATATAAAAAAATTACATAATAAAAAAGAAAATGATGAATAATAAAAAAATACCGTCAAAGACATAAGACTGGATCTGCTCCCTCGTGTTACTCAGCTTGTAAAACGCATCGGACGCCTTGTCAGCCAGTGCTCTGTATTGGATCGACGCCACAACCGTCACAAACACATTATCCTACAAAAAGATAATAAAAACATCACTAAAAGAAAATAAAACAGGTGAAATTAAAAAAAAAAGAGTAAAATAAAACTGACTTTGGTTTTGGTTTCGCAACGGACGTCGAGTTGCTGGACGCGAAGAGAGAGATAGCCTGCAATTTGCTGGCCACAAATCCATGGTAGCAAATGACAGCCTGGCTCCAAAACCTCCTCAAATTTCCCGAAGGTTTCCTTGATCGCCACGTAGGATTGGTCCACCTGGATGCAACAAAATGCCTGACCCATCTCTGTTATGAGAAATTGGTAATCAATTAGCAAAGTTGGAATTAGCAGAATTGGAGATTAACCATGAACGAAATTGGTGAGTTGGAAAAGAAATGGTAGTAATATAAGATTTGAAATGGGTAGCCAATAGTTGGCATGTATGACTCATAATTGGTGTGAAAAAATCAAATATATAGCCATCAGCCATTGACTTGACTACATATCTCATTATTTGATATTTAGTTTTTAAAAAAAAGAGATAATGAATGGAATAAGTAATGAATAGAAGATTATCTTCAATTTATGAACTATGAAAAGTTAGCGATCTGAGGAGGGTAAAAATTGAAAGAATTATTATCATCACTGGGGGAGGAACAACCCCAAAGTCTCCCGTTTAACTTTCCAAAGTTCAAACAACCGCACAAAAAAAGGGTAAAGCTTACGTCTCTCTTTGTAATTCACAAGAATTAGACATTGCTTTCACACATCACATCACTGAATTTTGAAAATTGTCAAGATTATTACGTCAATTAATGACATTAACCACCCCTTCCTTCAAATACTATTCAAAAGAATATAAAAAGGGAGATAGTCTATAGGCAGTTGGAAGGATAATTACACAGAAGAAACTATTGCGGCAATTTCAAATCTAAAAACAAAAATCCAAAAAAACACCCAAATTCAAGATAAATACTCAAAAAATAGAAGAAAAAGAAGAAGAAATTGATCTTACCTAAGTAGGCAGCGCGTTACTAGAATCAAGTATAAAATATATCAAAGGCAAATTGGATCTTCGTATAATAAGAATCTCGCCGAACAATTGGATTTTATATAGAGTATAGACGCAGCGCGCAGTCAGTTTGGGAATGAATTAGGGAAACTTCGTGCCCTTTTACAATTTCCGAGTAAAGAGACGCCTATCCGAGTTAAACTATTCATCTGCACTTGGTGCACCATTGTTAAATACACTGATATTTGAATGTAATCCTGATTAGTGGGATCAACAATGTTTATATGATGTTTAAATTCGGGGTGTGTTCATGTAAAAGTTGGATTGTAAATAATTGGGAAATTGAGAGAGTGGACAACGACACGACTCGCTGTCGCGCGTCATTCGTAACTTAATGCGCGTAATAATGCAAAGAAGATATATTTTTTGAATAAGAACAATTTTCTGTTTTGTTTGACAAAACATTTTCACTAACTTTGATTGAACACTTCAAAATAAAGTCGATTACAAATTATGTGTAATATATTAGTAACTAATATCTTGGATTAGATCAATTCCTACATTAGCTCCTTTAACAAATGTTAGAGGAATTGATCTTATTACTCGGTTTGATTTGGTCCTTCACAAAAACCACTAAGATGAAAAATATATTATAGAAAGCAATATAATATGAAATCAAACTATAACCAAATATAAATAAAAAGAAATGGGAAATCACGACGGGATACTGTAGCGATCCGATCCTGTAGCGACGGATTGAAATTATATATTGTTTTCTCGCGTTTCTATATACGCTATATACTGTTTTCATTTTTTAAAATATATACTGTTTACCGAATGAATTTTTATATACTGTTTGATTCCAGTTTATATATTTTTATATACTGTTTTCATTTTTTAAAATATATATTGTTTTACTGAAAGAATGTTTTATATACTATTTGTTTTCAGTTTTTATATTTTTACAGTTTTTATATACTGTCGTTACAGTATCGCTACAGTATCATCGTGCAGTATCAGCTCCCATAAATAAATTCATTCGCTACACTAAAGGACTTTTTATACTTTCTCCCAGTTCCAACTAGAGACGTGTTCCTCCTTTTCTTATGCTAACAGTTACCACAAGAGAAAATATCATGTCTAAATAAATATTCAAATTCAAATTTCATGATTTTTTTTAGAATTTTAAAACAGTTGTTTTCAAATTAAATTTCATTATTAGAAAAAGAAGATACTCGCACATAAGTCAAAATTTGCCCGTTCAAGACAAGCTAGCCAAGCAGGGGCACATGCATGTCTAACAATTAATGTACAGATAAGATAATGCACGTCTCGTGAGATTAGAATGCAACTTGTGCTTTTGTTTGAACTTACAATTTGATAAAATTGATCAAATGTGGATGAGTAGCTGGAAATTGATTCCGCATTTGATTAGGTTCACCCAATTATAAGTTGCGTCCATGTTGCCACATTGTCTAAATATTATGAGATAATCAAGCTGTCCGTAATTTTTCAAAAAAAAAAAATTAATATTATGAGATAATCACAACTGTCTGGACCAATGCAATTTTTCAAGAAAAAAAAGGCTGTATATCCCAATATTAATTCAAAAGATAAACATCTTACTAACCTCTCGGTTTTATATATATACAAAATGACAAGTCAAGTTGTTCAAGTTTGAAATCTAATCTATAATCTACATACAATTTAATATTCATGAAACTCATTCGATGCTGATCATGTCAAAAGGTGGGAATAAAAATTTTCCTGTTTATTTCTTACAAATGAATTTCTCATTTGGAAAAAAATAAATCAAAAACTTCTAATAGAAGTAAAAAAAATATTTATTTCATTTTAATGAACAAATATACCAGCAATATTCAGGACTCAGCGCCCTAACTATTGCTTCAAATCAAAATTATATTACATCCGGAAACTAATATTTCACAAAATCCCAAGATAACAACAATCATTCTTTCCTACAATAATACACTATAAACCCACAAAAACCAAAATAAAGGACCAATGTACAATCAAATCAAATCATATAAAAAATTCACATATAAAACACATCTAAAACTCCATCACGAAAGAACATTAAAGGCTTGAGCGCCTTTAGCCACCTTAATAAACACGTCCTCCAGAGTAGTATCGGCTAGCCCCCATGCATAAATTACGAATCTCTTCTTCGCGTTTTCAACTGCATGAAAAACATCGCCGATTCTCACCTCGTGCTTCGGCAGCTCGAACTTCTGCGTGCCCGATATGTGGTAGATTTTGTTCGCGTTCGGAGAGAGACGTCGAACGAGGGATTCTACTTCCTGTTCCTGGTTTGATTCAGTCGTCATTGTGAATACGTACGAGCCTCCGTATCTCGCCTTTAACTATAATTTTTATGATGAGTTTTGTAGTAAGTATACAATATGGTTACATTTATTGGGACCAAATAAATAGTAGGATAAAATATTTTGATCATTATTTTAATATTTTGATCAGTTAGAAATATATTAACTGACTACTTCCAGTCTTTCAATTTGGTTACTGTAGTCATTTTGAATGTGTAGAGTCTGTGTATCTCGCTTTTAGGTGTAACTTATATGATGTATATTATTTTGGCTTAATTTTAATGATATTATTTTAAATTTGAGTAGGGAAATTGTTGGAAAAAACGGAGGTTTTGATTGTATTGTGAATTTGTACCTCTTTAGGGTTTCCTAGGCATTGGAAGCTTCCATCCACAAATATACCAAGGCGGTCGCATAAGACTTCTGCTTCCTCCATTGAATGTGCTGAAATGTATATGAGATGATTATTAAGTATTGATTATCAAAATTGTGATTATGTTTTTATGATATTTTATGTGAAATTTGTCATGAACTATGTTTTATCCTAAGATTAATGATGCGGCATCATGATTTTTCTTCTCTTAACTACACTTGAAGAAATAAATGGGGTTTTGTTGAAATTATGATAATATGTTCTCACTAACGGAAAAATATTGATTTGAGATAAAATGCGATAAAATAAACTAAAATAAAATAAGCAAATAGAATAAAATATACTTGTGAGAATAATAGCACGATCTCTTTTGGCACGCTTGACGACATTCCACAAGTTGTTTCTTGACGCCGGGTCGAGTCCGGTGCTCGGCTCATCCATATAGACAACCTAAAAAACAACAGTAATAACAATAAAAATAAATATAATTAATAGAAAATTAAATTAAATTAATAAGTAAAGCATATTTTGGTTCATAATATACCTTAGGATCTCCAATGAGAGAGATGGCAACACTAAGTCTTCTTTTCATGCCGCCACTATACTTCCCCGCTTGTTTATCTCCAACACCACCGTTAAATAAATTAACGCTCTTTAATGATTCTTCAACTGCCTATTTTTTCAATTGACTATAAACTTAAGAAAAAACTCTCACAAAATATAACAAACTATGGAAATATATATAAGAATATCATGCATTTATTAAGTACCTGCATTAGCGCCTCGCCCTTAAGATTCTTGAGTCGGCCGTAAAAGAACAAATGCTCCCTTCCTGTTAAGGTCTCCCATAACAAACTACATTTTGAAATTAATTAAGAATTAATTAATTCATTAAGAGATAAAATAAAAGGAGCATAAATAAAATTAAGAGAGATAAAGTAATTAATTACTCGTGTTGTGGACAAACGCCCATATTACTATAAATCTCATCCATATTAGTCATTATATCCACTCCATGCACATACGCCGCTCCTGACGAAGGCGTAATTAACCCAATCATCTATCAAATCAAACCATTAACAAACAAATCATCATTCAACCAACCAAAAAAATACCAAAACAAATAATAATAATAATAATAATAATAATAATAATAATAAAGAAAAAATGATAATAATAATAATAAAGAAAAAATGATAATAATAATAATTATAATAATAATAATAATAATAATAATAAGATAATAATAATAATAAAATAATAAAGAAAAAAGATAATAATAATAATAATAATAATAATAATAATAATAATAATAATAATAATAATAATAAAATAAAGAAAACAGGTAATAATTATTACAATAGTAATAATAATAATAAAAAGAATAAAGAATAAAGAAAAAAAGATAATAATAATAATAACAATACCATATTAATGAAAGAGGTTTTGCCGGCGCCGTTGGGCCCGAGCATGCCGAAACACTCGCCTTGAGGCAGAGCAAGAGATAAGCCTTTCACTGCTTCCTTGTCGGGATTTCCGTCCCGGCCTGGATATATTTTGCATAAATTATCGCTTATTACTGCGTAGTTTGTGTTTCCGGCCGTTAATGCCCTTTCCACCACCTCCCTCTGAAAAATGAATAAGTTAGTGACGTGGAGTATGTGAGTATTTGTGTAATGTATAAAACAAAAGAAGTTTTTGGAGAAAAAACTATATTTTTTTTAATGTTTCGAGAGAATTCGTATATTTTGGGGAACTACAGAAAATTCAAACTAGGAGGGTAAAAAAATAATATACAACCATGAGAATAAATCATCATAGCATGACATGGTTTATAGTGTAGATATTATTTCTTTAATTAGCTATACACATACTAGACTATAATATTTGCTCTATAGATCTTATCATGTTCTCGAGCATTTTCTGATAAAAAAAAACATTCCAACCCATATCATAGGGACTAAACATGGTTTCCAGGAATTTAGAGAGCTTTTTAAAATATTCAAAAAGACAATAAAAAAAAAGAAGAAATAAACCTCTTGAGAGACGTCTTGTTTATCTTCAATATCAATAACAACTTTAGACGATCCATTTCGATTCAAACTAGGTTTCCTCTCCAAACCCCTCTTCTTTCTCAACCAACTCAAGAAGAAAAGAGGGTTCTTTCTAAACGAAAGTTGATCCAAGTAAAACGCGAGCGGGAGCAAAACGACCCACTCGACCGCCATAATTACCAAAACGTCCTTCATCCCGTTTTGCGGGTCGGATAAATCGCTCCATTTCATGCCTTTTGTGTTCATGGAAATTCCGATGAATGCATATTGCGCGAATTCGTATAAACCGCGGAAGAGTGAGAAACCCGGTATGAGCTCCATTACTATGATCCATCCCTCTATTAAGATAAAAAAAAAAACTATTTTAAATTGAATATATTTGTATATATATAGTTTGTGTTTAGGTTTAGGGTTTACTTGGGAAAGTGGAATCTTGTACAAAGAATCGCAAGAGAAATGAGCCGAGTAAGCCCGAGCCAAACACATATATGTAACCAATAACTGCACAAAGAAAATATAAAAAATAAGACTATAATTACAAATAAGACTTTATTTAGAAATTAGATAATAATTTATTTATTTACTATTTTCATTAAAAACAAAACATATTTTTTATGTAACCTGTGGCAATCTTGACTGTTGTGAAGAACGATGCGACAAGAAACGCGAAAGAAATTTGAAGGTTGATGTAAAGGAAATAAAACACCGCTTGTATGCTATAATCATTCGCTCTGAAGAAGTTTAATCCTGCATTAAAGAAATCATAATTTTTATGAATAATATTTCTTATTTATTTTTAGCAACATATATAAAAACAAATAAAATGATTACCAATTAAAGAGCCGAAAACCACGAAGCAAACCATATAGACCATGGAAAGCAAGAAGAAATAAGAATAAGAAATCAACCAATACGGGACGTCTTTCAATCCGTGCATTTTCATCATAATTTTCAACTTTTGTTGCTTCTCATATACCAAATACGTCAATATAACCTACACATACACCACATCAACACATCACTCAACACATACAAACTAATCGGGAATTGAAATCCCGGTTTTTAAAGAACATGGAAATGGAATTACGGGAAAAAGAAGCTCGATGATCCAAGTGAAGAACAAAGCTCCAAGAAGAGAAGAAAAATCGAGCCGAGTTTTAGTTCCCACTTTTGGAGTCTCTTTCACAAATTCTAACTCCATTGATACACCTGCCCCTCTTAGAAACTTTAGAAATGCATTTGAGGCCTATAATAATTATTTATTCGTTTTTCAGCATAAATTTCACAAAAATAAAAGAAAATAGAAAATAACTATTATCATGGGGAATTTCATATTTGCCATTCCAAAACTATTTCAAAATATTATTATTTACTGACCCCTATAAAAATGTAGCATCGAATATATCCTTCCGAAATCCACAATATATCATATTTACCCTTATAAAATGTAAAATCAAATCTCAAAATATATTTACCCTGCTAGAAACTTGAATATGCTATATTTTGGAGTTCAAAAGGATGAATTTGATATTTGCATTTTTAGAAGGGTAAATACGATATTTTGAAGTTTTAGAAGGGTAAATGTGAAATTCCCCTATCATTTAAACTTTAAAGAAAATAAAAAAAAACTTTATTTTACCGCATTAATGGAGCGAGGGACCCGTTGTAAAGAAAGAGGATCAAATCCACTGTCGTTTTTGAAGGTAGAATTGTAATAAACATTTACATGAAATCCCCTCTCACTTGAATCCAAAAAGTCATAAGCTGTAAATTAAATAATTAATTAACGCAAGTGGGAATTAATTAGCTTTTGTGAATTACGCAAATATACCCTCCAAAAAAAAATATTTGCAAGTACCAGTAAGGAACTCATTGGATTTTCGCTCTATATTGCTCTGACGATAGCCTTTGAAAAATTCATCATTTATCATGTCTGAAGTATTTCGCCATAGTGCTAAACCTTGTACACACACCACATCTGTCCATTTTTTTCACAAAAGGGAATATTAATTTAAGAAAATAATAAAAAAGAAATATTATTTTCTTATTTAAATAAAGAATTCACCTTTGGTAAATGGAATTCCGCTAAATTGAACGGTTACTTGTTGTGATGAGTTAGAGAGACAAGTGGGTTGAATCACATAAAGAGGCCCATTTGAGATAAAAGCTGGCTCTATATACTCATTATAAGCAGGTTTTGTGTGGCTACCCTGTATAAAAAAATTAAAAACATTAATCATTCGATATTGAAGTTATAAAGTACAATTAAGATTATAATTACAAAAAAATCAAGCTAATTACTTACAGGAAGAACTTGAGACAGGACGGTGAGATAATCTGTAAAATTGGGAGAAGAGCTAGCTAGAGGCGGAAATAAACTTCCAGCCAAAACTAAAACCAATAAAAAAAACAAAATTATCACACACTAATCCCTCAAAATCAACTCACAAATTCAAGAAAATTCAAGAAATATCAACATACTTTGAGCGAGAGATTGGTTCTGGCCAGTGAAAAACAAAGTAGCAGGGCAAGTACCAGAATCTCTGCATTGCGAGTCAGGCAAATCATTGAACGGTAGATTTACATCATTTACTGCTCGAAATTCAGGTGATGGAACCTGCATTAAAGCCGGCCATTCAGGCGGGCTTGCGATTGGACAGCTGGCTACCTGATCTAGAGTCGAGTATTGGGGCCCACAGGTCTTCTGACACGTGTCACTACCGGGTACTGGTACGCAGGTACAGCCACACTGGTTCTTGGGCTTGTCTAGCTCATTGTTTATGACTTGCTGGATTACGACTAGGAGGATGCAGAGCATGATTGGGAAGGAGATTATGCCGATGTTCGTCTTCATGTTCCGTTTCTGTTTGGGGAAGAATAATCATGGTGGTGTTAGTTTGTTAGTTTTGGAATTGGTAGTTTGTTTCGTGAGGTGTGAAGAAGGTCAACTTCCATAAAAGAGAAGAAAGCTAAAGGATAATTGGACCATGATGTTTTCTCAAATTAACTGAAACTAAGTATCGGGTGAAAAAATGTCAAAATAATCCATCAGTCTCGTATACAAGAGTTGGCACTGATGGATAGTTTGACATTTTTTTGAGATTCATAATTTGATATTTTTTAAATAACTGTTCTTCTGGAAATTCGAAAAAAGTCAAGGTCTCTAATGAAACCCAATTCCAAAATTAGGTAGTGTGAGAGAGAGAGAGACCTGAAAGGTGAGATTCTTGCGGAGAAGAGCATTGGCCTGTGTTGCAAAGCTGGCCGGACCTCTCGTCGGGCCTGGAGAAGGTGAGGGCGAAGCCTCCATCTCTTAATTCTTTCTTCAACTTTTTCAACTCTTAAGGAATCTATCTGTAGAGAGAGAGAGAGAGACGGGGCGAGTTGGCTTCCCTCCAAATTGAAATTCGGTTATTTATAACTTGGGATAACTAAAAGGAGTACTTTTCAGCCTACGGACTTTCCATCGAAAATAAATAAATAAAAGGAGTACTTTTCGAAAGGGCCTTCCTTTGTTTCTAAATTTGTACAAATTTTGGTGAGGAGTGGTTTGCAAAAGGATCAAAACTCACCTTTAATTTTGAATTTTTTTTTTGAAATATAAAAAATTTGGATCATTTTTCGATTTGTGCGCGTCATTTTTGCACAGGGCCATACTAATCCCGGTATAGAGCTAAATTTTCTTTTATTTAGTGCCTTGTAAGGTCTAGTTATTTATCACTATATAAAATAATTAGTGGATTTGGTAGGATCCACGTAGAAGAAATGTATTTTGAATGAATAGAGCCATTTCGTTTTCGTACAATACGTACAGATTCAAACACTCAAAACGTTTTGAATGCAAACGTTCATACTTTTTTTTTTAATTTAAACACTGATGATAATCTTGTTTTTTCATTGGTTGACGTAAAGCGTTGAAAAAATGAGTAAGTTAAAATACCAAACTACCCTGTGTCCAATGACCATATTGCCCTCCTCACAAATTCGTGGGTTAAACCTGGCTGACCACATTATTTGAGTAGATAATTGTTTACATATGCTTTCACATATTGTCCTTAAGGAACATTTAGTTAATTAATGTATAGTTTTATGCATCAAGAAAATATATTGTCTTCATGAATATAAACAATATATAATTAACAACTTGGTTTTGAAGGAGAAATTAACAGCTTGATTTTATATCAATATATGGATTTTGAGTTAGTCTTCAAAAAAATAATTACGGGTAATGCATGTGAGTGAGGAGACAGCAACATTATATTTATTTGAATATTTGTAAGAAATATTTGAGTTGACCAAAACAGATTTTATCGATTATACAAAAAAAAAATAGATTAATTGATTCATCAATATATTAATATGCAACTTCTCCTGCAAGAATGAAACATATACTTCCTCATTAAGGGGTGAGGAAATCTTTTATAAAAAAAATGTCTATTAGAAAATCAATGACATTTAATTAGGCGCAAAATTTAATGTAACTACCACAAACAATATAATTATAATGGTATATTAGCTAAGCATATTTTTGTTTCTTATGCATGCTGCATGTTTTCATTGTGGGAAGAAAATCCTTTAATATGTAACAAAAAATTGTGTTAAATGCTGTGTTTGTCTTTTTCCAAAAATGTCATTATTGTAAAATATTGAGAATAAAAATGTCATTTAAGTTTAACACAAAACTCACAGAACATGACATTTAGTAGCTCGTTAGTTGCAATAATGACTAATTAATTAAAGAGATCCACTTATAATCACTTGACTGATTATATTTATGTGGACCAGATAACTTCATTCGCAAGTATATATATTTATATGCACTTCAAACATCATAGAACATAACATTTTCAACCAAGTAACTTCATTTGCAAGTATATATAATTTATATGCACTTCAAACATAGAGCATTATCATTTATTATTATTATTATTATTATTATTATTATTATTATTATTATTATTAATCTCTAGTTTCTAACTTGTTTATTCCATTTCTTGTTTATTCCATTTTTTTGGACTGTCTTTTTCAATTAAAGCTTCGTACTGAAAATCAAACCGAGAGGGTTCATAGAAACTTCCCTAGATTCCCCATTTTAAATTCATGAAGCAATTGACTTCTTAACATGACATACAATGCATGATTCAAACCCTTCTGATCTTTAAGTTTTCCTTTCAGGAAGTTTTCATTGATCTTAACAATGAACGACGTTTGAATAGAAACAAAGTTGGCAAAAAAATTTATTCACATAATGTAGATATGTTGATGGGTTTTTATTAGATGATGAATTCAGTAATTGAACATTGTAGTCAATGAACAAGGAGTAATAAACCTCACAAATCCGTAAAGAAAGGGATAATTGCAACTTCTTTTATTGAACAATTCTTAGTCCACCTATGCCGGTACTTCAATAAAATTGCAACTTTTATTGAATAGGAGAGTCTTATTTTGTCCTAGCTACTTCAATTTTCCAATAAATTAAGAATTCACATTGTTGGATCATTAATTCAATGTTGAACTTATATATGTAAAATAAGTATGTGTATTGGTGTTACTGTGTCATATATGCTTAAAATAAAATAACCAATTTGGTTAATAGTCAATATTTTAAGCATTAATGTGTCATTTAGTATGTAGTATTTGGTTCATTATTTACGGTTGTTAGAGTCTAGTACATTAACTGTCTCAGCCCAACCATCATGCCCACACCATATTATCCTAAAAAATGCTTAACCTTGGTTGGTGCTAGTAGTTAATGCACTAACCTATTTAAGTAATTTCAATTCACATTTACTACTCAAGGTGAGACTAATCAACTAGCCCCTTCTTTTCACTCATTTCATTACAGGGTATAATAACGGTTTCATTATTTACGATTTGATTCACATAATGAAATCTAGAGTTTGGCGGTACTAATTCACATAATTAAATCTAGAGTTTGGCGGTACTGGACCGTATGGCTATTGATATCAATAGGAAAAAATATCACTTGCTACATGAAAAATCATTCTAAAATGACTTTTTTTACCCCTATTAAATAGATACATGTTTTATGAAAATAATCTTAAAAATATCTTTTGCAATAAATTAGAAAGATTTGTATCCTCTAACAATACAAAACTGGAGAGATATTTTAGTCATATCAACGTTTAATCAAACAAAATTGGAGAGAGATTTGTATCCAGCTTGGTTGTACTTTCTTATCTCTTTAATTTAGTTAATTGCACATTTTAAATAAATTTTGAATTCTTCTTCCCCTTTATCTTGAAAAAGAGTATTATAATTTTTTTTGAATGAAGAATGTTATTAATCGTAATATTTTCATCATCTTTTTATTATTATTTTAAAAAACTTGATTAAAATATAAGTTGAGTCTGAGATTTATTTAAAAATATTATGACTCATCTTTCAATAAATTATCATGTGAATTAGACACTATATTGTGTATTAAGCACATTACATAACTAGATTTAACAGAATTATTAGACACAATATTATCTATACCTTAGTAAGCTTTCACATCTCTTAATTCGATCCAAAATATTCACTCAAACCCAATGACTTCACTGAACTATTTTCCAATATAGGAATTGGTACCAACATTCATATATGACTGGCATGTGCTCAATTACAAATTGGTACACTCAAATCCATGAACTGTATAATTCTTATATATAATTATATTAAAAAGAGTAATAATTTGAAAATTAATTATTGTATTCAATCTGATTCTATTATAAAAAAGAGTTATATTTGAACACAGTCACTGGCAAAAAAAATATGCTATAAGGAGAAGTCCAGTGTTTTGCAATTATTGAATAAAGGATCATGAAAATACTATTTCTTGAGTGCCTGTTCGGCACCACCTAATTTGCATGGAATAGAAGAATAAACTGGCTATTCCAAGTTATTCCATCCGAATAGTATTAGAATATGTCGGATTAGAGCTATAGAATAGTGAAATTTTTAATTCCATGATTGAGATGTAATTTGCTATTCCATGGATTAATCCTAAATTTAAGATAAAAATGTCACTAACTATTCCAAAATATGTTCTAGGTGACATAACTACTTCCTCTTTCTTCTAAATACCATAACCGTCTCTGTACTAGTTTCGCCGTCATTTTTCGAGTGATTCACCAATGAAATAATCAAACAAACAACTATACACAAATATATTCTTTTTTTCTCTTTTTAACAAGATCCATATCAACTATATTTCTCAGTTATTTACTTCTTCGTCCATCTGTCATTGCTCATTTTTTTTACTTCGAACAACTATTAAAAATGCGTTAGGAAGATATGCAACGTCATAACAATAATTGAAGAGCTTTTATGAATTGTTTAAATGAAGACTTATTTGAATTTGTGCTTCAATTTATCTTCTATTATTGTATTTTTATTTAATATTTATTTAATTTTGATGCTATTTTTTTTAGATTAATTTATTTCATTTTTATTTTTCTTATAATTTGAGTAGACTTTTCATTAGTATGATTTGTATAAATTCAAATTATGGAATAAGAACATTATAGTAACAAGTCCTTATTTCATAATTTGAATTTATACAAATTAAGAAACTTAATTGGGGGCATCAATATCTACAAGTCAAACTAAGATACTTAATTACGGGGGCATGATGCCAATAAAAAAAACTCAAATCAAAGTCAAAATCTGCATGAGTTTCAAACTGTTTGAAATTTCTAATGAGTTATGTTGTGATCATAACACGGTTTCAAAACTCGGTTTTCGTTTATGTCTTTCACCTGCACCACACAGATTCCCTTTAGCCATGAACTCTTAAATTTCTGCTATTTTCCAACTCCATTATTTCACTTATCTTTGACTTTGAACATATTATTCTACAACCCTCGATATTTATATATTTACCCCGAGAACCATTGTCACAAAGATTTATTCATGCATAACAAAATGAGATTTGACTAGGTTACAAAAGAAACCTATAGCTATACAATAATTGCATGCTTAATTTGGACAAGAATCAATTTCGAAATAAATAAATACATAGGATGTTTTGTTAACTTTCGTAATATTTGGATCTACTTTATTAAGTTCCTAGAAGTAGAACTATTGATGGTTACCGATAACTGTTTAACTATAACTACTACTACATTCTCAAAAAAAAAACTATAACTACGACTACATAAGGCTATGACTTTTTTTAATGTACTTCATCTATTACTCAATCTTGCATGGGTGTATGTGCAAAAATCATTTTACTCCTCCTAAGGAAAAAAATTTAATCAAATTTTCTGAGCTCAATGGATTGAACATCGAAAAATAATTATAATCAAAGTCAAACATACATTATAAATTACATCAACAACTTCCAAGTATACCCCTCCGTGGAGGTACAATGACCAAAATACCCACCATCATGAAAAAGCTAGCTAAGAATTTTCATGATGGTGGGTATGTTCAGGGGCCATAACCAAACATTTTTGCAAAATAAATGGGTTTTCATTAGATGATGATTCAGTAGTTAAATATTGTCTTAAGGAATAAATGCATGATTAATGCCACTTAAATAGAAGTGATTGAGTGCAAAATATCACAAACCAAAAATAGAAGTTTGATAAAGAGCCCTCTTTATTCAATAAAAAAAAATGCCATTTAAATAAAATTGCAACTTAATTTGTATATTATATTATTTCGTGATTCAAATCTCCATATATAGTTGCGCCTAAATAACTATTTCCCATATCTTTTTTTTTTGAAAGATTATTTCCCTTATCATTTTTTTTGTCTGTCTAAATATTCCATGTGTAACTTAAAGGCTAATGACCTAAAAGATGTACCAAATATTTTCTTTTTTAATTACCTTGTAGGCGATACAAAGCTTCAGAAAAAAAATCTCAGCAGTTTATATTATCTGTCTCATCATAATTAAAGAATATTGCAGGATTTTCTGACTCCAAAAGCGACTAATTTTGCTATGCATAAAATGATCCATTTAGAAAGAAAGATATAAAACTAAAAAATATGCAATGTAATTTAAAGTACAGAAAAAATGTGAAAGAGTGAAAAAAATATAATTATGAACATATGATAACAAATATTTATATTTTGAAACTTAGAGGAGGTAAAATTGATATTTGTGAAACTCGGATAATATTGGTGTTAGTTTATCTGTCAAAAATAATAGTGAAAGATTAAGGTGTAATGTAAATGAAGTAAAAAGCTAATGGTGCATTATCCCTAAAGAAAATAGGGGAAGTTTTTTTTAGGAAAACATATAAAGATGAGATTCGTGTGTACATCAATCACCAACTATCAATATCATTTTCTTTTAGTGGCCGGAAACAAAACAAAGCATCTATATCTACTAGTCGAACTAAGCTCTTTAATATACCGGGCCTTGATGAAAAAAGAAAGAAAGTCAAAATCCAATTCAAAACATGGTGCTTCTCAAATTGTGAATTAGATTATTATCATTAACACGGTTTCAAAACTCGTTTTCTGTCCATTTATCATACATCAGATTCCCCTAAGCCATGAACTCTAAAATTTCCTTGATACTTACCAGCTATTTTGTTCTCTTTTATTTGACTTTGCACATATTATTCTATAAACTATAATCGTCGATATTACATTTATCCCCAAAAGTTTGTCACAAAGATTTATTCATGCATTACATATGAATTTTGAATAAGTTACAAAAAACCATAAAAACTATATACAATATTTTTGCATTCTTAATTTGTTCATTGATATTTCCAAAATTCTAGGAATTTATAAATTGCACCAGAATTAGTTCCCAAAAAAAAGATTTGTTTTCTTAAACTATTTAATCTTGCAAGGGTGATGTGATAAAATCATTTTTCTCTTGTCCCAAGAGAAGCTTATAATTCAAGTCAAACATGCATTACATCAATAGTTTCCCAGTATAACCTTTGCATTGACCAAAATGCCCACATCATGAAAAGGCTAGATTGAGGGGAATACGAATAACCAAACACCACATGCGAAGACATTTCCTTTTGCAAAATAAATGAGTTTGATCTCAAGTATAGATAAGTACATTTGAATGATAGATGAGCAAAAGATACAGCACTCCCCAGTTATGTTTGGTTTGCAAAAAATACACAGTATCAAACATCATTATCTGAGGTATATATAGTTGTTCGATAAAAATGAATGAGATTGTTGGGCCACGTGGTTAGACATTTTGCGTATCGCGCCTAAAGAACTGAATAGTAAATAATCTTAAGTATAATTTACAGAAATTTATTTCATATATAAGTTTATTGAAAAGATATGCCAATTGATATTTATTTGGATATAAATATATAATGTGAAAATAGATGTTTAGCATATATTGAAAGATTTGTGTACTTTTTATTAAGACATGTTGATCATATTCCTACTTATTTAGTATATTAGTAAAGACAATTTATTAGTCGGGGTATGCATGATAATATGCATTGCAATACATTGAAAAATTTGTGGACTTTTTATTAGTACATGTTGATCATATTCCTATATATTAGTAAAATGATTTTATAAATAGAGACATGATATGCATCGCAAGCATCTTCAACTAATCTTGTTTGATATCTTAGGAGATTAAGTAAGTATCTTAAAATTCACCATGTCATTAAACAAATCAAAGGATTAAGCACCTCTCAAAAGAACACAAAATTGACATATATATAGTAAGAAATAGTGTTTCAATGGGCCCCGAAAATATGATAGCAAATTGGGTTAAAAAGCTATTATTTTTGGGTCTTAAAAATATTTTATTGAAAATAATATTGGATTTCTAGAAAAAAATGTATTAAGAAGTATATATTGTGTTAAATAAGGTATATAAAAAATTATTTAAAATAGGGCAGAATAGATAGGTACAAAATGTATAATAAGAAAATGTGTGAATATTCAAAATTTAAATTAGACGTATATTATCATAAGTACGAAGATGCAATAATATTCGAAAGATAAAATTAGTTTTTGACTAATCAATAAAATTAATTTTTTCTCTCTTTCACCACATGTCACGCTATCTCATTAATTTGTTTTTTTGAAATGTCACACTATCTCATTAATTGGGGGATGACTATGATTTGGAAGAGCTTTTGGAGATGTTAATATTTGAAGGTGCTTTGGAGGAGCAAATCTTTTCATTAATATCAAATTAATTTGTTTAGTGCATTTAAGAACAATTTATTATGTTGGTCTAAGCATTTAACGCTGTGCTTGTTGACCCCATATCATCCATTTAACAATTAACATCAATTAATAATTCAATCTACTCGGTGTTAATTTTCAAAATATTATTGGGCTAATAAGTAATATCCTTGAAGGGCCTATCTGCAAAATTTACAAAACCGGGAACGCTGCTCGCGGGCGTTTAAATCCTGTTTTTAATTCCACATTGTATATCTACAACTTTCTACATTAAATACGTGGAGCGGCCTTATTGGACAGCTATAGATTCAAAACAGCAAGAGAAGAAATGAAGCAGTCACACTATTCGCCACACACTCCGCCACGTTATAAAATTGTAAAGGGCAGTAGAAAAATATCAAACCCACGACTTGGTTAAAAGAGTCGAGTTCTACTTCTATATATGACGATCACTTCGTCTTTCCGTTTCCAAACACACCTAAACAAACAGGACACAAACTAGGAAGAAGAAGAAGAAGAAGAAACGGAAAAGAAACCAACCTCTCCGGCGAACAATGGAGCTCCTCTCCGGCGCGGCGCTGGCGTGGCAGCAGTACGTGGCGCTGCTACGGAAGAACGTGATTCTAACGTGGCGGCACAAGCGCTCGGCGTTTCTGCAGCTCTTCTCGTCGCTCTTCTTCCTCTTCCTCATCTTCTGTATCAACAAGGCGATCAGGGCCAGGTTCGAATCCAGCACGGCGTATGAGAATGTGTACCACCCTCAGGCCGTGGTCTCGCCCCCCATTCCGCCCTGTGAGGATAAGTTCTTTGTGAAGACGCCGTGCTATGATTTTCTGTGGAGTGGGAGTTCTAGTGCGAGAATTGGGGGGATCGTTCAGGCCATTATGAAGAATAATCCTGGAAGACCGATTCCAGCTAGCAAGGTTCCGATTTTGTATTTATGTTTGGGCAATTTTGAAATTTCGGAGTTGGATTTCTATTTTTTAGTGCAGTTTGTGCTTCTTACTCCAATTTCTAGTGAAATTCGGTATTAATTTACTTGAATTAGTGAAAACGATTCTCTTTTCTCCCATAATCCCTTTAACACTCAGAAATTCACATTCTTTCTCGCCCAATTGAACTGGTAGTCAAATTTTCTCAAAACAAACAAAAAACAAAATTAATCCCTTTTTGATTTTTCACAACGAATGTCAGGTGAAATCATTTGATACATCAGATGATGTTGACGCCTGGCTTCTAGAAAACCCGATGCGGAGCCCTGGAGCTCTCCATTTCTCCGTGAAAAACACGACGGTTATAAGTTACGGAATCCAAACCAACTCCACTCCAGTCGCGAGACGAGGCACGTATGAGGACCCCACTTTCAAGTTCCAAATCCCTCTTCAAATCGCCGCTGAACGTGAAATCGCAAGATCCCTCATCGGCGGTAATTAATTAGTTAATTATTTAATTAATTGTAATTTAGTCTATGTGCCTTAATTGAGTTGCAATTTGGTCCCTGTACTGTTGATTCAAACTTTTTGATCCCTGTAGTTTATGAAAGATGCATGATTGGTCCTTGTGTCCGGGACTAAAAGGTTAAAATCAGTAGTAGAGGGGCCAAAATGCAATCCAGTTAAAGTACATGGACTAAGGGTGCATTTATTTATCCCTTCAATTGTATGGTCTGATTAATTTGTTTTAATTTTTTTTTTTGAAACAGTAATTTGTTTTAATTTTTAATTAATTGATATTTACAGATCCGAATTTTAAGTGGGATGTGGGGCTGAAGGAATTTGCGCATCCAGCCACAGAGACTTTTTCTGCCGTTGGACAAGTGGGGCCCACTTTCTTTCTAGCTATAGCCATGTTTGGTTTTGTGTTTCAAATAAGCGCTTTGGTTACCGAAAAAGAACTCAAACTCCGTCAGGTTTGACTTTTGACTTTGACTCCATGCAAATTAATTACGTAATTAATTAGTTTATTATTAATTTGATGAATTTTGTTTTGTATAGGCGATGTCTATAATGGGTCTGTATGAATCGGCGTATTGGCTGTCTTGGCTGACTTGGGAGGCTCTGTTGACTCTCGTTTCATCACTTTTCACCGTTTTGTTTGGCATGATGTTTCAGTTTGATTTCTTCAAGAATAATTCTTTCGCGGTCCTTTTCCTTCTCTTCTTCCTTTTCCAACTCAACATGGTATATACCATAATCCCTCAATATGATCTTCTTTTTCTTTTAATATTTAAGATTATATTATGTACATTTGTTATTAATTGTTTAATTATATTTATTTTCATTGTTATGTACGCAGCTTAGTTTTGCTTTTATGATATCGACATTTATTAGCAAGTCATCATCAGCTACGACCGTCGGTTTCTCCATTTTCATTATTGGCTTCTTAACCCAGGTAACTTTCATATATAATACATATACATAAAACATAATTTTCCTAACTTTTAATCTAATTTTTTAATTTCACTTTTGTAGCTTGTGACTACATTTGGGTTTCCATACACTGATAATTTCAAGAAATTCTATCGCGTAATTTGGTCTCTTTTTCCACCGAATCTCTTCACAAAAGCCGTTAATATGCTTGGCGACGCAACTTCCACTCCAGAAGATCACGGAATCAGCTGGAGCAATATTAACAAATGCACTATACAGGAACCTAGTTGCGTCATCACAATCGTACGTACAAATTTAACAAAAAATATCAGCAAAAATTATGAAATTAATTCTTTTAATGATTTTTTCTGTATGATAGGATACGATATATCAATGGCTGATTACGACATTTTTTGTATGGTTCCTGCTGGCGATTTACTTCGACAATATAATACCGAACGTAAACGGTGTGAGAAAATCCGCATTCTATTTTCTAAACCCTTTTTACTGGACTGGCAAAGGTGGTAGCAAAACCCAAGGTAATTCAAAATAATCACATATTTAGTTCATTTAAATAAGATATTACTTAAATTAACAAATTATTATCTTTTTTCAGAGGGGAGTATATGCAGCTGCATGGGGTCGGTGCCGTTAGTAGAAGAGGCCTCACAAAAGGACGAAGATGTGCTTGCTGAGGAAACGATTGTTAAACGACAAGTGGAAAGTGCTGAGCTGGACGCTGGTGTGGCGGTCCAGGTGCGCGGTTTAACCAAAACCTATCCCGGCGCGATGAACATCAGCTGTTTCTGTTGTTGTTGTTGTAAATGCAAACGGACTCCTCCTTATCATGCCGTCAAGGTATATCTTTTTTAATTGATTGATTGGTTTGGTTAGTTGATTAATTGAGCGTTATGTAAGGTGTATATTTTTCTTGTGATGATATTTTAGGGGATATGGGTGAATTTTGCAAAAGATCAACTGTTTTGTTTGCTTGGACCGAACGGAGCTGGAAAGACGACTGTGATTAATTGCCTCACCGGCATTACGCCTATTACCAACGGTGATGGTATGATTATGAATCTTTCTCTCTTATTTTATTTTCTTTTCCAATTGAACTTTTTACGACGGATTTGATTTAAGTTAACCGAAAGAAACACGATAAAAAAATAACACCACATAATTTTATTTCCAACAGCGTTGATTTACGGTCATTCTGTTCGGAGCTCCGTCGGCATGGCAAATATCCGAAGAATGATTGGCGTCTGCCCCCAAGTAAGACAAATATTTCTAACATGTTCTTTCTTAAGCAATTTTTTTTTATTCGATTTAATTTTATTCCTTTTATTTTTAAATTAAGCATTTTTTAAGAAAATTTGGAGAGGGCTTACGTTGTCCCTCTTCCAAATGTAAAGCAATTAAGCATATTTTTAACATGTGCTTTTTATTTAATTTCATTTTTTAAGCAATTTTTTTTAATTTTATTTTTATTAATTAATTAATTATTTCTCATTTCTTAGTTTGACATACTGTGGGACGCGTTGACGGCAACAGAACATCTCGAACTGTTCGCGAGCATTAAGGGCTTGCATCGATCTGAAATTAAAGCGGTTGCCGAGAAGTCGCTGGCGGAGGTGAAACTGACGAATGCGGCGAATGTTAGAGCCGGAAGTTATAGTGGTGGTATGAAAAGACGGTTGAGTGTGGCGATTGCCTTGATTGGGGATCCCAAGATGGTCTTCCTTGATGAACCGGTACGATAAAATTAAGAAATAAAATAAAGTGAAATCAATTAGATGAAGTTAAGTGAAATAAAATATAAAATAAAAAATAGAGTATAGTATAAAAAAAATAATATATACAAATATGATAAAAATCATAAAATGAAATAAGATAAAATAAAATAAAAGGAAACAATATAAAATAAAATAAAAATAAATTTGCAAAAAAAAGACCGTGCATTATGCCGAAATTACAAAAAGCCCTTGCATTATTGAAAAATGGAAGAGAACAAAAGCTAAAATCCCCTAAATTATTAAACATTTAAGAATTACAATTTTCAATAATGTAGGGTCTTTTACACAATTTTGGCATAATGCAGTTTCTTTTTTTCGAATTTCCCAATAAATTAAAATAAGAAATAAACACGCACCGTGAAATATTTCATTCCTTGTATCAACTAATTCATTAATTATCTTAACATTACGACTTTCGAACAACTTGTGTAGACAACGGGAATGGACCCAATAACACGAAGACACGTGTGGGACATAATCGAGGACGCGAAAAAAGGCCGGGCCATCATTCTGACGACCCACTCAATGGAGGAAGCCGACATTTTGAGCGACCGAATCGCGATCATGGCCAAGGGGCGGTTGCGCTGCATTGGGACCTCGATAAGGCTAAAATCGAGATTCGGCACGGGATATGTTGCCAATATTAATTTGGTGGGAAGTAATGGAAGTGTTGAGGCGGTTAAAGGATTCTTTTTGGAGGTATGTGTAGACAGTGCCTTTTCTATATTTTGATTTTTGGATGTGTAATATAGGCTTTTTTATGAAGATTTGATGGAATGTTTTTCTTTTTGCAGCGTCTTGGTGTGAAGCCGAAAGAGGAGAACAAGGCGTTTTTGACGTTTGTCATCCCTCATGAGAAAGAACCTCTTCTTACTGTAAGTACTATATAGTGGTCATTTTTTATTATAAAGTCTAGTTAATTGATCACATGTTGACATAGTTTTGTTGGTTGTGTTGAGACAGAACTTCTTCGCGGAGCTACAAGACCGAGAAACTGAATTCGGGATATCGGATATCCAACTGGGTCTGACGACTCTGGAGGAAGTTTTTCTTAACATTGCAAAACAGGCCGAGTTAGAGACCGCCGCTGCTGAAGGCAACCTCGTTACCTTACACTTAAATAATGGAACTTCTCTTCAGGTATATATATTCCCACTTCCGTTCTTTTGTATCAGTTGTTAGTATATACAACTGAGTATAGGTCTGAAAGCCTGCTTCAGTCTTTGAAAAAAATATAGGGATAAATACATTGTTAGTCCATGTACTTTAATTGGACTGCAATTTAGTCCATGTACTATTGATTTAAACTTTTTGATCTTTGTATTTTACGAAAGCTTGCACGATTAGTTCTTGAGTTAGAGACTTACTGTGGATAATTCTATATAGTACAAAGACCAAAAAGTTTAAATCAATACAAGGACCGAATTGCAACGCAATTTAAACTACATGAACTAACCATACATTTATCCCCAAAAAGTATATTTCATTACGCATGTGTACGAAACATTTACGATTATGCCTTTACTTTTTACAACAGGTGCCGAAAGGAGTGAGATTCATGGGGATCCCAGGCACGGAGTCCTCCGAGAACCCGAGAGGCGTGATGGTGGAAGTGTTCTGGGAGCAGGACGAGACCGGCACGCTCTGCATTTCGGGCCACTCGGACGAAATGCCGGTGCCGGAAAACGTGGCGTTGACTCGGGACCCCTCGCTCGAACGACGGGGTTCGCTTCGGAGAGGAGCGCCGCCGGTTGGGTATGTTATTGATCCGAGTCAGGTCGTTGATGGTAGATGATTTGATGGATGGCTGGATTTTGGGTTGGTTTGGTTTATGTTTAGGTGTTTGGTGGTTGAAGTGTTGTCCTGGAGGTATTGTAGGATTTTTTTTTTTTTTTTTGGGATTTTTTGTGTAGATTTTTATAGGTGGATTTGATATTATATGTGAATTATTTTGATGGGTTCTTTTTTGTTTGTTTGAGTTGTGTTTGTGTCTTTGGGGTATATGGATTTGTTGGAATTGTGATAGTTTGAAGTTTGAACTGTGTCTATACATTCAATATAGTGATGGTTTTAAAAATAGTAGAAAATTGATTATTGCGCAATGTATTTATCCAATTAAAATTGAAGTTTGATGAATTCTACCTAGGCTCTGTTTGGCAGGAAGATAAGCGAGAGATAATTTGATAGAGAGATAAGGAGTTATTGCTCCTTAACTCTATATTATTGAATGATGTTTGGCGAGAGAATAAGAATGGAACAGGGATAACGTTCAATTTAAAAAATGATCTTTTTGTACATGACCAAAATATCCTTTCTATTGAAAGGCTAAAAAAACTTCTGTATAGTTAATTAACAATGAATGATAAAAATTTATATATTTAGTAAATTAACAGCTTTTGTTATATTTGAACAAAAAAATGTTTGATTATATTAACTATAATGATATATTTTAATTATACATACAATTACACAACATGTAATTAATATATATACCATGTATAAATTATATATATTAATATATCTTTTTGAAGAAACCAGTAGGCATATTAAAATAAACTTGTTTTTTGAGGGAGATATTAAAATAAACTTAAATTATCATACAATAATTTATATCATACAAACATTATTAGTCATTTTAAGTGTTGCATATCAAAATGAACTTAGTCATAACCACCTAATTAGTACAAAAACCTTTGCATAAATATCAGAAATTTCCCCAAGTTGGTTGACATTTTATCAAACATTGCACAAAATTTAATCATTTTCCTAAATAGTGTTTATTAATATTCTCAAATTAGACACTGTTGTGATTGTATATCCACTAACATAAAACACAAAAAATTAGGAAAAGGGCTCCTATTATGTTTTTTTAATTTCTTTTAAACTATTCTTCTTCAAAAAAAAATTTCATTATTTTTAATTTCTTCATGTTTAGCACACAAATTACAAATATAATAATAATGCAACCTAAGTTTGAACACATTAGCATGAACACTAACACACACCAAAACACACTTAAATTGAAGATAAAATAATATAGAATGCAACCTAAGTTTGAACACATTAGCATGAACACTAAACCCATGCAATCATGGTCTCAAATTGAAGATAAAATAATATAGAATCCATTAGTATAATTTATTTATGAAAATAGTAAATGTATCATGAAATATTTGAGATTTGAGCAAAAATTGAATAGGGAGTGTTTGATATTTTTTTTGGAGAAGAAAGAGATGAGGTGGAGGAGAGAGAATAATATTGAGAATAAAAAAAAATAAAAGAGAGGAGTTGGGTTTAAATTGATGGCATTTTGGTCTTAAAATCAGGGGATAAAAGAGATGAAATGCTATCCCTGATTTGAGGTGGGATTAAATTTTGGGGTTAAACTTTCGGTTATCCCCACTTATTCCTCTCTTTTGTTTCTCTGTTTGGCAGGGATATCAGAGATAAACCAGTTTATCCCTGGCTTATCCTGCTGCCAAACATGACCAAAAGGAAGAATTACTCAAATCGTATGACACTTACAAAAATTCTATCCCAGTTAGTTACGAAAATAAAAACGCAAAGGGCCATATTTTGCATATTCAATCTATAAAATCGAAAATGGGCCCATTAAATTCAAAAAATATCCTACACATGGGCTTCCAAATCAAAATCGTCCAACAAAAAGAAGCCCACAAAAGGAAAGAAAAAAAAGCATATAGAAGCTGCAGTTCACTCCACACTCTCATGGCGTTTCCTTCTCCTTCCCTCCAACCCAATCCTAATCCTCCATTTCGTCGCCCAATCCTCCTTCTTCACAGAACCCTACTTCAAACTTCCTTCAAGCTTCCATTTCCAGTAGTACGTGCGCAAACAGTACCATTTACATCCGAAACAACCAGCACCAGCCATGATGATAAAGATAATAAACCGAACACGAAGAAGAAAAAGAAGAGAAAACCGCGCCCAAGCTTTCTTGAAGAGACGATGGATAGATGGTCCGTTAAAATTCCGTCTAAAAGAGACGCCCTTCCATGGGAGAATAAGAATTCAGAGTTAAAGAAGAATTCTGAGTTGAGGAATTCTGAATTTGATGGAGGAGAGGTTAATACGAGATTGGATTCCATTGTTGAGAAGCTGAACGTTGATTTGGAGAGTGCGAAATCTGATCGTTTGAATGATTTGAGCTGTGAGGGTTCGGATTTTGATGTGAAAACTGTGGGTGTCGGTTTGGGAAATCCCTTGATTTCAGCTCCGTGGCTACAAGGTGAGACATCACCATGGACTAGTTTTGATTCTAGTGAGAAAAATGATAATTTGAAGCAGAATTTTGAATTTGAGGAACAGGATGAACGCACGGGAGAAGAAGATTTGGTAGAGGAAGAAATTTCCGAAAGACCTGGTTTTAAAGGTGCTAAATTGAAGAACAATTTTGATTCTAGTGAGAATAATTATAATTTGAAGCAGAATTTTGAATTTGAAGAAAAGGATGAACGCACAGGGGAAGAAGATTTGGTAGAGGAAGAAATTTCCGAAAGACCCGCTTTTAAAGGTGCTAAATTGAAGAACAATTTTGATTCTAGTGAGAATAATTATAATTTGAAGCAGAATTTTGAATTAGATCAAAAGGATGAACGCACAGGGGAAGAAGATTTGGTAGAAGAAGAAATTTCCGAAATACCCAACTTTGAAGGTCCTAAATTGAAGGAAATTTTTTATCATGATGAGGAAATAGATATGCCTGAAAAATTCAAACATTCCATTGATTCAAAAAGAATGAACGTTAAAAACGATCCATCAATTGGTGGTAAATCAAAAGATAAACCTCGTGATAAACCCCAAGTCGATTTTATTACAAACAACCCCAATTTTTTCATGGATTCTTCTTTTTCATCTCAATCAGAAAATGAGATCAATTCAAATCCTGATTTTGAAGATACTGAGCTGGCATTTCCAACACAAATTCATGAATTACGCACAAAAAATCAGAAAATAAACACAAATTTCGACAAACCTAGAAATTCCAAGGATCAACCAAGATCAAATCTTTCCAACTCCACTCATTTCTCAAACCCAAAACCCAAAACCCCTGACAACCTGATACCCAACTTAACAGTCAATTCAGTTACTCTACCATGGTTAAGGTCAAACGATGAAGATTTTTTACCTATAAAAACCAACACTGAGCTGGCAGAAAGAACAATTCCAGAACTGGAATTAAAAAGACTAAGAGACGCCGCTTTAAGGCTTAAAGAGAGACTGAAAGTGGGGCCAGCTGGCGTTACTGAATCATTAGTTGAATTGATTCATGAAAAATGGGAAAAAGAAGAAGTTGTTAAGTTACGGTTTGAAGGTCCTCCTAGTCTTAACATGAAGAGAGTTCATCACATTTTAGAGGTATGTTATGTTGCCCACTTAATTTGCCTACAATTTAAAAAAATTTTAAGGTAAATTTGCAAAATCGCCCCTATATTATTCCGAAATTGCAAAAAGGCCCTTGCTTTGTTAGAATTTGCAAAAAATAACCTGCATCTCGCCGGCAAAAAAAAATTTAATTTTTTTCTCAAATAATTAGAGTGTGAAACAACAGGTGTTAACAGTAGGAGCTTTTTTTCAATTTCCAATTTCGCAGGGGCTTTTTTTGCAATTTCGGCATAACGCAGGGGCTTTTTTGTAAATTCCCCAATTTTTAATTATTTTCATATTCTGATCAGGAAAAATCAGGAGGAATAGTGATTTGGAGATCCGGCAGAACAGTCGCACTTTTCCGCGGAATGACTTACACTTTCCCTTGCGTCCAATCATTCAGTTCTTTCAAAAACCCGGAAACAAAATCCTCCCTTTCCTCCTCCAAAAACCGGGAAACAGAATCCTCCTTCTCCTCCTCAAAAAACCGGGAAACAGAATCCTCCTCCTCCTCCTCCTCCTCAATTGAGAGTTTGCTGGACGGGCTGGGACCGAGATACAGAGACTGGTCGGGGAGGGACCCGGTCCCGGTCGACGCGGACCTGTTGCCGGGTTCGGTGCCCGGTTACGCGCCGCCTGGTCGGATGTTGTCGCACAGGACCAGGCGCACGCTGAGGGACCATCAGATGACGAGTTTGAGGCGGCGGGCGAGGAACATGCCTCCTCATTTCGCCCTAGGTTTGTTGATTGAAGGATTTTGTTGTCTTTTTGCGTGGTTTGTCTTTATGGTTTGTTGTTTGTAATTGGTGAATATGGAATAATAATAATAATAGTAGTAATAATAATAATAATAATAATAATAATAATAATAATAAGTATCAATTATAATGAAAATTTATATAATTTATTTGTTTATGATAGTAATAATAAATATTTAAATAATAATAGTTATAAATATAAATAATAATTAATTAATTAATTAATTAAATATTATTATTACTATTTGTTATTACTATTATTATTGGTTGTTATTATTAGTATTAGTATTATTATTATTTATTATTATTATTAATTTATTAATAATATAATTATTATAGGGAGAAATAGGGAGCATCAAGGGTTAGCAGCAGCAATTGTGAAATTATGGGAGAAAAGTGCCGTCGCAAAAATCGCAATCAAACGCGGCGTGCCTAACACTTCCAACGAGCGAATGGCCGAAGAAATCAAGGTCCCAATTCAATTCCTTTTATTCTAACTTCATTCATCTTTTTTATATTTTTCATCTCACCTTTTTTTACTTGATTTACGTACATAAACGTGCAGAAATTGACAGGAGGGACTTTAATATCGAGAAACAAAGAATACATCGTTCTTTACAGAGGAAACGATTTCGTAACGCCTTCTTTAAGAAGTGCCTTGTTGAAGAAGCAACAAGAAGCGGTGACTAAACTCGATGAAGAAGAATCGGCTCGATTAAAAGCCTTGGATTATTCTAATTTGAGTTATAAAAAATCATCTAATGTGGGTTACTTGGCGGGCACTCTAGCCGAGACGAGAGAAGCGAAATTGAAATGGAGGAATCAATTGACTGAAGAGGAGAGAGAAGAGATTAGGAGAGACTTGGCCATGTCTAAACACGCTTCTCTTGTTCGGTTCTTGGAAAGAAAGCTTTATTATGTGAGTTTTTTTTCTTTCTTTTGTGTTTTATTTTCCTTTTTTTTTGCCTAGAATTAAATGGTTTGAATGGATGGTGTTTTATTTCTAGGCAAATGTGAAAATTGAAAAAGCGGAAAAGGCATTAGCCAAAGTTCAAGTGAGTCTTATTCCAGCTGAACTTCCAACTGATTTGGAGACACTTACAGATGAAGAACGATCGAAATTCCGTTCAATCGGCCTTAAAATGAAAGCCTTTGGTTTTCTCGGTAAAATTTAATCAATTCTCTCATTATTTTCCCTTTTTTTCTACCCTTTTTTTAATTTCATTTATATATTTTTATTGTGGGTTTTAAGGGAGGAGAGGAGTTTTTGATGGGACGGTGCAAAACATGCACTTGAATTGGAAGAACAAAGAGCTCATTAAAGTGATAGTGAAAAGAAAGAGCTTCGCGCAAGTGAAACACATCGCGATCAATCTCGAGGCGGAAAGCGGCGGAGTTTTGGTCTCGGTTGATAAAACGACGAAAGGTCACGCGATCGTTTTATATCGCGGTAAGAATTACATGAGGCCGCATATTTTGAGGCCTAAGAATTTGTTGAGTAAGAGGCAAGCTTTGGCTCGATCTATTGAGCTTCAAAGACGTGAGGTGAGATAAAATATATGAGAAGTTATTTGAGTTTTTGATTTTTTTTTTAATATATTTTATCTTTCTTTGATTTCTTATTTGGAAATGAAATTAAATGTAGGCATTGATGAGTTATATGGCGCACTTGCAAAAGAAAATTGAGACGCTCAAGTTGCAACTGGTATGATTCTTCTTTAATATAATAATTTAATCATAAAAGAATGAATAATAATTGGGGATAGACTTAAGTTGGTTTTCTCAATTTATTGCTGAAAATTTCAGGAGGAAATGAAGGCTGAAAAGGGGATTAAGAACGGGGAGCGTATCTTGCAAGAGAATGATACTTGCTCAGATGATGATATTGAGGTAAAAGATGAAGGATATATTATGACTTCAATCTTACCTTTAATATTAAATAAATTCACTGAACCTAATTCCATTCTTAAGAAAAGATTTGTGCAATTATAATGGCTTGATGTTGCAGGAAGAAGGTGATGAGGCGTACCTCAAAACATACACCAGCGATACTGATGAAGAAGATGATGATGGGAACAGTTACAATGATGGTTGATAATGATGATTAAATAGTCTGTATTATGTACGCAAGTCATGATCAATGATTCTATGCAGATGGATACTATACTAGAGAATACTATACTAGAAAGCTCTGTTGGTTACTGTCATGAAAATAATGAGTGGTTTATTGTTGCAAGGGTTCAAGGATTAGTTAGAAGGAATCAATGCTAATTGTTGTAATTCAAAAAATTATGAAATGTAGAGAACTTGCCATGTTTTGATCGTATCATGTCCTTAATAAAGCAATATTGTAAAATGATTTGATAAAGCAAGTCATTTCATCTAGTCACTGAATTTGTGGGAAGAAAATGCTACATTTCAACTATATTAATTATTAATGTTACAACAAAACTTTCAAGGCTTTTACAAACATCAACCCTTTCCATATCAAAACATAAAATAAAAATAAAACTCCACATAGATAATTATCAAGCATCCACAGCCGCATCAGAAGCCATTGAAACATCAAAACCCTCAACTTTCTTCTTTCTCTCACCGTTACTCCTCTTCAACCTATCCTTCTCCCTATCAGCCTTCGAAACAATTTCACAAACCGAAAATCCCGGCTCCTCAAAAAACGGAGCCCTTCTATGCAAAACCGAACCTCTCAAAACAACCTCTACTCCCTCGTAAGTCCACACGCCCAAAACCGCCTCACCTTTCAATCCTATCCCAACCCAACCGAGTCCAGAAACCGCCACATCAGCACAGTTTTTATCCCAGGTCTCGCCTGAGAGTTTGATCTCTTTCCTCACCCATTTGCCTAGTTCCTTTACCCTTTCCTGCCCTATTGGCGGCTGAATGATTAAAAAAAGTTTAAATTTAGTGAAGAAAGGCGGAATTTCACATGTACACTTAGGAAACCTCAAAATGTCATATATACCCCCACCAAAATGTGAAATATCATGGATCTACAAAACATGAGAAATATCAAGAAAACCCCTCCCCCTCTCCTGATTTTTCCCCAAAAAAAAAACACTAATTAAATTGCCCATTATTTTCACTTTTTCATATATAAATAATAGAAGACAATAAAACAAGTGTAATTTGAGGTTCTCTTGAAACAAATACCAAAAGTAGGTGCATACATGATATTTTTACATTTTGTAAAGGTAAACATGATATTTTTTTATGTTTTATAGGCCCATGCATGATATTTCTCATTTTGCACATATACATACAAAATTTCCCCTTCATTCACTCAATAATCAAATAAAATAACCTGTAATTGGAGGCCGAAATGATTTTCGATCATGGAAGAGGCATGTTCAGTCTTGCCCATGTGAAGTGGAAGGAGAAGAGACGCCCAAACAGTTATGTAAATTGTTTCCACTGATAATTCCTCTATATCCACCCTAGCCAATCCGCCTAGATGGATCGATTGCCCTTTCTGTCAATCATTCAAATTATTTGAATTAAATTATTAAATCATTTACCACAAGTCAACGTGAATTTCTTATATTAAGAAAGAATTGTCATAACTCATCAACCAAAAGCCACAAAATTGAAGATAAGAGAGATATATATTTATGGGAAATTTACAAAAAAACCCCTAACTTTTCTGAATATTAGACTTTGGAATACTTTTTTAACAATAATATATTAATTATAATTTACCAATATACTAACTAATAGATAAATATTTATTAGAAGATAATCACAAAATTTGTTCGCATTTATCAACTTACTCTTTTGACAATATAATACATATTAACTATATTTTACCAATAAACTAATAATTACATTATCAAATCACAACAATTAAACACATTAAAACACCTTCAAACAACATAAAAAATTTTAACAAAAAAATACTATTTAATTCCAATTACAAAACCACATTTCTCACCTTGACACGATAAGTCCTCGGCCGGAGCGGCTTACTCACATTCACCAACTTCTGCTCGTCCCTACTCAAACGGGTCGTGATCTGACCCGGATTCAAAATCCCAGGCGTGTCGAACAATTTCGCTCTTCCTTCCAAAACCCCCTCAACTTTCACAATTCCCAACGTGGTCCCCGGTACCGGAGCCTCCGTCAAGTGGGCCCCACTGCCAACTGGACCCCACTTGGCCATTGAATTAATCAGAGTTGACTTTCCGACGTTTTGCGCTCCAACGGCCCACACGTTGCCTCTTTGACCGGCGAGTTGTTGGACCCGGTCCAGGAGCTCTTTTACTCCCCAGTTACGCGTGGCGCTTACTGTGTGGACCCCACAAATGGGCACGGTGAGGCCACAAGCGCGAGCTCTCTTGCGGGCCCAGTCCGCCAGGTGGCCGGGCGGTAACTTGGGCAGCAAGTCGGCTTTGGAGACGACAAGAACGGGTCTAGGTAAGTTGGATGGGAGGTTGTGTTTCCACGTGTCGGTGTTGGAATCGATCGAGGCTGAGATGAGGCGGGAAACTCCTTTGGGGAACGAGCCGTCGAAGTCTGACGCGTCAGCGATTAAAAGGACGACGGATGGGGCCCCGCTTGCGGAGGCGAGACGCGGGCCGACCGTCGTTTGGAAGTCGAAGTTTGGTAGGAGGTTTTCTGCCGATGGGTTTTTGACACGGCCGTAGTGGCGTAACGAGTGGCAGCGCGCGCAAACTAGAGTTTTGGTGGGGGAGTGTGAGGAGGAGTAGTCGGGTTCTGAGTGGTCGGACTGGGGACAGGAGAGGACGCCGGATTTGAGGGAACTGGAGAGGAACGGGAAGGAGAGGGGAGGAGGGGAAGAGGAGGGATGGGTTGAGGACGGGACGGTGAAGTAGCCTGGGAGAGAAGAGGATTCGGACTGCATGTGGACGCCACAG
This sequence comes from Juncus effusus, assembly GCA_027726005.1. NCBI lineage: Eukaryota > Viridiplantae > Streptophyta > Magnoliopsida > Poales > Juncaceae > Juncus > Juncus effusus. The sequence continues at coordinate 9,204,051 of CM050894.1, read as the reverse complement.
CCTGGACAGAGGGATGAGGAGGTGGTGGTCGGAGAGATGAGAGATGAGAAGAGGCGGAAGAGGAGAGGGGAGGCCGGAGACGGAGAGGAAGGGCGAGTGGTGCCGGCGAGAGGAATAGAGTGGCCATGGCGAGTCAGGAAAGATAGCATGCTTTTGATTCGTATATGTTTATTCCAATTTGGGTAAAGTAAAGAGAAGTAATTCGAGATGAGAGAAGAGAAGGGAGGTCGTGTGAGGAAGGAGGGACGAAGTGAAGAGTGAAGGCGGGCAGAAGCGGCGGCCGGCGGGAAAGGGTTTTGGTGGGTTGGGTTTTGAGGTAAAATTATTTGGGTTGGGTTGGGTTGGATCAGTAGTTTTTTTTTCTTTACCATGAAATAAATTGGGCTAGATCCAACACAAATTAAGGTCCAAGGATGAATAAATATCTGATTGTTTCAATTCTTATTTTATCAACCAAATAAAAATTTAAGTGTTTTCAACCAAAATAAAAAAAAAAGAGAAGTGAAGTGAAGAAAATAAAATATAATATAATAAAAATAAAACAAAATTATTTTCAATAAACCAAAAATAAAATAAAAATACAAGAAAAATAGAAGTTTCTTCAATTAACCCCTTAAATTTAAGGGCATCCCAATTCCTAATTAAGCTCTTATTAAATGAAATAAAAATAATAATGAACAAAAAAAAAGAATTACGATCAACCAAAATATTAACACCATCTGCATCCCACCTTAATTTTACGTGCAAACAACCCCCAACCAAAAAATAGCACTACCACTTGATTTTATGTGCATTGAAACGGCAAAAAGAAACATGAAATCAGAATGAAGAGAACCCTAACCCTAAATCGCAATGCATCGGCAAGTCAAGTTCCCTACCACAATCCGCCACATCACCATTGTTCTGAACTAGCTTTCCTTCTTCTTCTTCCTCCTCTTCCTGACTATTTCTACCGCATAATCCAAAAATATCTACGAACGGCCTCAATTCATCCTCAGATGACACTCTCTCCTCATTCTGATTTTCGACATGATCGTCAGATCCAGAACCATTATTATCGCTTTCTATCAGCCCAACATTAATGCTATTAACCATATTATTATTCGTATTAATATTCATATTATTATAATTGGTGTTGTTTCCATTAGAACTGAAGTAGTCATAAAACCTTTGTTCTTCTTGATTTTCTGGATTCTGATTTCCCTCCAGCAATGATACAACCGCCGAACCGATATTATCACCTACATTTTCACCCATTCTAATAATTAATACTTGCAGTTTTTTTATTGGATTCATGTTTAATTAATATTCATGTTGGATGTGTTTATATTACTACTGATATATATTATCATAACATGTAAGAAAAATGTACCTTCATTCTCATGATCTTCATTAGGACTGGTCGTTGTAATCCCTCTACTAGTTGAGGCCACTTGGGCCTGGTAAAAAGCGATATGAGACTTAACAAACGAAAGCTCATCATTCAACCTTTTGAGATGGTTTTCCAGCTCCAAAACAATTCTGAGGCAACCGCCAGACGGGTCACTGGCGCGAGCATCGGCCTCAAAAATGAAAGATTCAACTGCATTATGACGTTCGTCCGGCTGAATGCCCTTCAACGCTTTGACAATGTTGCTCACTCCGAAAAGACGGTGCACGTGCAAAAACTGTTTGTTTCTTCCGGCAGGAAAGAACAGCGCTAAAGGGCAGGTAGGGCCGCACTTACGGCGCTGGTACTTGCAAGCAGCGCAAGCAGGAGTGGGAGGAGGAATGATGGTGAGTGGAGGAGGCGAGTTGATTGGCAATGTCAGGTCGTGATTTGAAGGAAGAGAGGGAGAGGTCGTGAAATTAGGGTTTGAAGCTGGGAGAGAGGGAGAAGGAGAAGGGGAAGGAGGGATGGAAATGGAGAGAATGGAGAGAAGGTTGTTTTCAGAGGATTTGTTGGAGATGGAAGGAGAAAGATGGGAGGCGCTGGCCATGGAAGTGGTGATTAGTGTTTCAATCGATTGAGATTTGATTAGGTAATTAATTAAGTCAGAGCTCTCGCCTGAGACGTAGGAATTGGTAACTAAGAGACAACAAAATTGAGCTAAATTGGGGGAAGAGAAAGAGATGGCTTTGGTTATTTTTAGACAAAAATGGAGATGGAAATGGCAATGAAATAGGAGTGTGTGTCTCGCTGGTACTCTCTGTCCGGTCTAACACTTAACGTTTACACCCAAAGCGAAAACTATGGCTTTAATCTAGATAAATATCACTGGTCTATGATAGACCGAGTGCAGGGAAGGTTTGGAGAGACGCTGAATAACCGTTTGGAGAGGGTAGTAAGTTGGGATTGGGAATAGCGCGTAGAGATAGGAGACAGCGTTTGCGCTGTCTTCTCTTCTCATTACACGTGGCACTACTGGGCTGAGTCTGGCCTCTTATTCAGTTCAGTTTTTTTCAATTCTTGTGGAAGGCAGCTAAACTAATCTGATCTCAGGAAGTAATTAATGAAACTGAACTTTTTCAATTTTTTAATTAATCCAAAAACTATATATTACTCGAATAATAATAACAACACAAAATGAAACTAGCCTATCATAAATAATCTCAGTAAAAATATGATATATATCCATACGATACAACAAACTATGGAAATTGAATGATGGTTGTTGCTTTCAGCTTGCAATAATTCAAGAAACCAAGAAACTGATTCTAAAATCAACCTCAAAAAAATTGATCTAGAAAGACAATTGAAAATAACGAACTCATTTCTTCCTTATTTTAATTCAGGATTGCTTCTAAATCCGGTTTCTGAATTCCTAGAATTATCGTTTGGATTGTTTCACTACTTTTTGTAATGCGATTTGAGTCAATTAGCAGGGTCAAAATTGGAAAATCCGGCCTTAAATTTCTCGACCATCTCTGTCTCTTCTTCTTTTGAAAGCTTGCAGTTTCTCCAATCAGCTCGCTCAGCTTTTCCTAGCAATCCTGCCAATACCTACAATTCATTTCATTTCATTTATTTTCATTCATTTAGTTATGCGATTTTTCCAAATATGATATAGATTAAGTATATAAATACAAAAAATATGCACCTCACGACCAAATTGGACCGGAAATTTTTCATTTTCATCAATAGTATGAACCATTATCTTGTTTCCTGGTAATTGTACGTAAAAAATACTCGCTTTTCCATCGAATTTTGATCTTAGATTATTTCGCTCATTAACCTGAGAAAATTCGAAACCTAATCTTTCAGAAGCCATATTGAAGATCTTCTCCACATGAGCCGCTTTGGAATCAGGAATTGGAATCACCTAAATCATTGCATAACAAATGAATAATGTTATTTATGTATCTTACAAGAATATTTAAATAAGAGAAATTCACAAAAAAAAACCTGCATTATTGAAAATTGCAAAAAAAAAAAAAAAAAAAAAAAATCTATTCTTAAGAAAATCAAAATTTATCCCCAGCCATTAATTTATCTTATTTTAATCATTATAATTAAATAGATTAACTATATTATCCATATTTAAAATAATAACAAAAGTAACATAAACTAACAGTATTAAATTTCTACGGAACACAGGGGCCTTTTTTGCAAATTTCACTAACACAGGCCCTTTTTGCAATTTATTCAAATACAGGGTCCCTTTCACAAATATCCCCTCAAACAAAAAACAGCAACAAAACCTGAAGGTTGGCGTGGTGGCCCTGCTGGAAAGCAAACTCGAAAAACACAACCTTCTCACCCTTCCTCCCAAAATACTCAACAAGGGCGTTCTTGTAATTCTCCAGCTCCGACTCCGCTTCTGAACTCATAACAAGAGTGTTTGGGCAGTGCTCGATCGGCACGACTAACATGTGGTTCTCGACGAGCGGGCCCTTCGCGAGGGCGAGATAGTAATTTTCGCCAAGGCTTGCTATTAGGTGGGTTTCCACGTCGGGACTTGAGAGACAGAACCAACAACTACGGCCTGGCTTCCTGTTAATTAAATAAAATAAATAAATATTAACAAATGAAAAAATATATAAATAAATAGATAGATAGGCAAATAAATAATTAATTATAAATAAATAAATAATATATAAATAATAAATATATAAATAAATAAATACATAAAAATAAATAAATAAATAAATGAATAAGCGAATATTAGAAAATATATTTTGGGAATTTGTCAAAACCCTCTAAATTTTCTCAAATTTATCAAAACCAGTATTAAAAAATTCCACTAATTTTAACTTTTTATTTTTAAGTCATGGGTCAAAAATAGAAAGCTTAAAGTACCGTAGGATTTGAATACCGATAGGGTTTTTTTCATAAATACCAGAAAACTCCCATACATTTACTAACATAAAATATAAAAAAAACTAACTGAACTAACCTCGGATTTCTAGCGACAGTTTTTCCACCGTCATCATCATCAAGACTATGCTTAAACTTGCAATCGGGCCCGCGTTCACACTTCCCCTTATTCAAAAAGTCAAAACAAACATTTCTTCCGCAAAGCTCCCTCGCCTCGTCATCGTGCGCGAAATGACATTTTTGCCCCCGCTGGCAATCCCCTGTCGACGTGTATTTAAAGCACAGTTTTTTCCCTTCCGATTCTGCCCCTTGTTTTCTTTTTTTGTTGGAAACGTCATACCGCCAGTACTGTGATTCTTCTTCATTTGTACGTTTTAAAGATTCCTTTGAAGATTCTTTTGAGGGGTTAATTAGGGTTTTGTAAGGGGAAGGAGTGGTGTTTGAGGGTTTAGCGCTGATGTCAGCGGGCGACATGGCAGAGGCCGGGGTTGGAGATATTGCGTGGATAAATCTCTGAAAATAAATAATTTAATTTAATTGGATTGTTTGTTTAGTTTAATTTAAGTGTGTTAAATAAAAGGGGAGAAAAAGATGAGACCTGTTTTTGTTTGTTTCCTACAGTGGCAAGACCGATAAATCGCGTAACATGTGAGGCTTTTTCGTTTATATACGGCTCTCTTGTGTAAAATACGTCTTTCGTACCAGCAATGTGATATCTACACATTAAAACATGATATAGCAATTTAATTTTTGAGTGTGACACAATATTAAGTTTTTTTTAAGTGAAACCACAAAACTAAGTTAAAATAATTTGAGATATCACGATTCCTAACTCATAATATATCTAAGTATCTTTAATGTATTACGATTAAAATGACACATTTGTTACATAACGATATATAATATTAATATATTGACGAATTACACAGAAATAGTATAAAATATACACACAAATTTTAGAAATAATTGTTTAGGCCAAAACTATACAAACACAAAACGTACGTTATACGAAGTTTACTCTGTAACTATGAATTGCTAATGCTAATAGATTATACCTCATAATATTATTATATAAACAACGCATATCTTGTCTATTTAGTGATTTTGATGTATACATATTTAGATGGCATATGGTCCATTTTTCCACATCATGCCATACAATTCCAACCCACATAACAATTATTGAAAGAAATATTTTGAGAGGAAAATTCAAATTGATGGTAATGTAGATATGATATAGAAAATATATTAATTAGTTGGGAAATTTGTAAAAAAACCTGCGTTAATGAAAATTGCAAAAAAGCCCCTGATTCTTAACAAATTCAAAAAACAGTCCCTACCATTACTTTCGACTTAACACTGTTAACTACTTATCCTAGTCCATTTTAATTAAAAATAAAATTCTGAAAATAAATTCAATTAAAATGAATACATAAATAGCTAACGGTGTTAAATGATAAATCTAAAGTAACTACTACAGGGACTAGTTTCATAATTTCTCAAGAATCCATTTTTTTTTTTTTTTGCAATTTTCAACAATACAAGGTTTTTTTTTCAATTTAGGAATAACATAAGGCTGTTTCGCAAATTACCCTAATTAATTTTACCTGGGTTTAAGCTCAGTGACCAGTTCAGAAACAACAGTATCATATCCTGACGGATCCAAAACTTGTTTGGGAGCCTCAGTTGTATCGGCCCCATTTATAACTCCGCTCGGCCACTCATTAGTATTACATTCATTAAGGACAAACAAATAATTCCAATAATTAAAATAATAATAAAAGATGGAAATATAAATATGTTATTTGAGTTAAGAGGATATGTTAAAAACAAGTCGATGATGCCTGGCTCGTCAGCCAGGGCTCGCAACGCGTCCACATCATCGACTGTGTAACCGCCTGATAAATATACCACTGACAACCCTGTAAAGTTAATTAATTACACTTTTGCTAGAATACTTTTTTGAGAAATTCGCAAAAAAGCCCCTGCATTAAGTTGCAAAAGGTAGGGGCTTTTTAGTTCTGACCTAATGGTTTAGGTTTATTTATTTATTTATTTTTCATTTTAGACATAATGCAGGGGCTTTTCTTTTTTTGCAAATTTTCTGTTTCTTAATAAAAGAAAGAATGAACTGAATGACCTTTGAGAGAGAATTTGGCGCTGCCTCTAAGCCAGTACAAATTAGGGCAGATCTCAATTCCATCATTCTTAAATCCGCCTGTACTTAAAATTTTTCTAATCGCATCAGAAAGGAGTTTTGACTCAGCTTTTCCGCCCCCAAATCCGCCAGTGAAATACGTCGGAATCGGTACAGTGGCACGACCCTCTATATAATCTGACAGCTCGCCTAGAGTTTCTCTCTCTTCTTCTGATTTATCGTCTCTCTCTTCTTCAGTTTGGGTAGAGAAGAATTGACCGACGCAGAATAACGCGTCGAATGGGCCTGTTGATTTGCTCACCTGAAATGATTATGTGCATGAGTTTAAGTAATTATTGTGATTTTTTTTTCTTTTTTAAATTCTGAGTTTTGTTTAGAAGTGGTTTAGGAATGTTGGTTAAATTGAATTTTGAAATTCGAGTAAGTTGCCAAAAAGAACTCAAATTCCCTTTGATTTTCAGAGTAATTGAACCGAGGTTAGTTACGGCTAGGAGAAAACGGTAAGGTTTAGGGTTTTGAAGAGATTGCGAGCTTTATTTATTTACTGGTAAGTGGTACCAATATACTAGTAATAGTAATAGGAAAACGGGGGTAAAAGAGGTAGTTTTTACATACAGATATGACGCGCTTGAAGAGGAGATGAAGGCGGCCGAGTGGATCGCCGGAGAGGAGTATGCGCAGCGGCGGAGTCGGAGGCGGAGAAGCCATTACGTTTGGAGGGAGGTAAGAAGACGAGCTAGTATAGTATTTGTGTTTTAATTGGGCTGTACATGTATATGATTCCATATATTGGGCCAAGGTCAGTATGTATTAATATTTTTTAAATGACATTGGGCCAATATGGTATTAATATTCTTCTCTTTAGTAATGAGAATGGGCCGATATGATATTAATATTCTTATTTTTATTGATTAATAAAATGATAGAATTTCTTATTTTTATTGATTAATAAAATGATAAGAATGATATAAATAGTATTCATTGATTGGCAGGGACAAATGGAGACAGACTAAACCAACCTTATTTATTACGTTTAAACTAATCTTATTTCATATGGATATGGATATAATATGATCTTAGTGTTTTGGTGAAATATAATTATGTATGTAACTAAATTCTTATTTAACTTTTTCAGATTTGGTGACCTAAAAGTTAACTGGCTTTAAGGTGGCGGAGCCTTCTGAAGAATCACATGTATCTCAACCATACGATGTTAATGCCCTTGATACAAATATATTATTTTGATAAAGGAAAATAATAAATGAGAGACATCGGCACTCTGCTGGCAATGTGGTGTTGGTACGGCCATCAGTCATCACAACTCATGTTATAACTGCATGCTCTTCATCTATTGGTTGTAATTTTCTTTTGATATGCCCCCATATTTCTCAACTTAGTTGGATTAACCAAATAAATATGTTCGGTATCTTTCATGTATCCATTTAAATTTAAATTCTACTGATATTGACAATGACACATCTCTCTCTCTCTCTCTCTCTGAACAAAATTTTGGTGGTAAAGTGGGAATTCAATTAAAGTAGGCCAATTTAAACAGATTCTTCTGAAAAAGGTGATATATATATATATATATATATATATATATATATATGCTTTTGATTATTCCTACACGAAAATTAAAGAGTCTAAGCTATATTATATTCTTTATTAGCATGGTTATTTGCTTAAGATGACAACGTGAGCACAAAGTTAGTAAACAGCACTGATCACCATGAAATACATGCAATCGGACAAGTGTCACCCTAATTATATACCTATTTCATAAATAATATATTTATACATGACAAAAATTCTTATATATTATTTTTTTTATCAGAGAAATTCTTATTCTTATATATATATACATATATCTATCTATATATTCTTAAGTGGAGGGATGGTGGAATGTTCAGTGATGATTGGATGGCTGAGCAAGGAAACACCACAAAATAATATATAAAAATATATATAGCCTAGCTGTATTGTTATTTGGATAATCAATTTATTTGGTAAATTTGATTGGTAAATAGAGAGTACAGGTAAATAAATAGGCGCATTGCATCTAGAAACAGAAATAGTACTGAGTGGTCAGAAATAAATAAATGCAGCTAGCAAGTGTAGTTAGCTCTTCTTAAATGCAAATACAACTGTAAAAAAAAGGAACTATTACTCTTAACTAGCTAGGACCCACCTTGTCCTTCCCTTCGATCTAGCTCTCCTCCTCTCCTCCTTAAATTAACCACCATTTGTCACTCTGTTTTCTTAGAGCAAGACACAGACAGACAGAGAGGGAAAGAGAAGGAGAAGAGAGAGAGAGAGCAAAAGGAGGCAGACCAATGGCTGTAGGAAAAGGAGAGGTTTTACTCAAGCTATTGCTGTTACTTAGTATACTGAGACCACTTCAAGGTACTCTGAATTAATATATTGTTATTTTCCCCCATTTCCCCTTTGTTGTAATCTAAAGCTAAGATTCAGTAATGTTAGATGTTTTTAAGTTCTAATAGACCAAAATGGTCGCCTGCAAGTGATTCCATCAGATTAAACTACAATGTATTTTTCTTTGTTTAGTTATGTATGTTAAAACACAATTTATTTGTTGCCTGAAAAATAAGGCATTGCATCAATTCCGACCTTTTTGGGCATCCCAAGTACTTGTTACAACTGTTTTTCTAATTTTTTTCAAGTGATCATAAATAAATGCTCTTAAATTCAGAAAAAAAAATGCTCTAACTATTTCGTCTTTAGTTTGATTTCTTTTTATAATAATTGAAACATACGAATGTATGTATTGCATAACATATAAGAGACTGTCAGACTGAATCTTGAAATTTTTCCATTTGATTACAACAAACATAGATAATATAAGTGAATTTTTCATAAATTTGTTGACAGGGAGCAAGTTAATAAAAGAGGCAAGCCATTTCGCGACTCTACCAACCGAACAATACGACTACATAGTAGTCGGCGGGGGCACGGCCGGGTGTCCATTAGCAGCCACCCTCTCACAAAACAACAAAAACTACAAGATTTTATTACTAGAGAGAGGAGGGTCGCCTCATGGGAACTGGAACATCTCGCGGCTGGAAAACTTCCACATCACTCTGCTCGACATGTCGCCCACCTCTCCATCTCAAGCGTTTATTAGTACAGATGGAGTGATAAATACACGCGCGAGAGTTTTGGGTGGTGGGTCTTGTATTAATGCTGGCTTCTACTCTCGCGCTAGCCCTAGGTACTTATATAATGGGATCTGATATCATATGTCTAATATGCTTTTTGAGCAAAACATGAAACAATATAGAATTTCTTTTTACGTCACAAAAGAGTACATATATGAAACGAACCAATTAAAAACAGCAATTTTATATACTCTTTTCATTTTGGGATACAATGGGATTTCAGCTTCATCTTTTGGGATGAAATTAAATTTGCTTGTTCTAAATTTGTAACAATTAACGCAGATTTGTGGAGAAAGTAGGATGGGAGGGTAAACTGGTTAATGAGTCATACCGATGGGTTGAGGACAAAATAGTTTACTGGCCGAAAGTAACGCCGTGGAACGCCGCATTTAGAGACGGTCTTGTAGCGGCTGGTGTTTCACCCTTCAATGGTTTCACATATGACCACTTGCCCGGGACTAAAGTCGGTGGTACCATTTTTGATGAAAACGGCTTTCGTCACACCGCCGCCGACCTTCTAGCTGCCGCAAATCCTAATAATCTTAGGGTTTTCATTCACGCTACCACTCAAAAGATTATCTTTCACACACAAGGTAGTACTAATTTATCTGCATTTTAATTTCATAGTAGAATTGCAATTAGATTCCAATTAATAGTTTGGAAAACTCTTTGAAATGTTTAAATTTGCAGAGAGGAGGCAACCGAAGGCTGTTGGAGTGTTATTTAAGGATGAAAATGGAGATCTACATCAAGCGTTTCTAAAAGATAATCCAGAAAGCGAGATTATTCTATCGGCCGGAGCATTGGGCAGTCCACAGATGTTGCTGCTCAGCGGAATTGGGAGGAAGGAGGAGTTAGAAAAGTTCAAAATACCGATGATTTTACATAACGAGCATGTAGGCAAAGGCATGGCCGACAACCCGATGAATACGATCTTCATCCCCACAAAGAAGCCGATGCGACAATCGTTGATCGAGACCGTCGGCATCACAAAACATGGCTCGTTTCTTGAGGCTAGTTGCGGCTTTAGCCAATCGTCTGATAGTGTGCAATGCCATCACGGAATCTTGTCCGGCGAGGTGAGATCCAAATCAATTAACCCACTATATATTTCATTCTATTCATCTATCTATTTCACTATTCACATATCATTATTTTATAGATTGGGCAATTGTCGACAATTCCACCAAGCCAAAGATCTCTTGAGGCGATGAAGGAATACGCAAGGAACAAACAAAACCTACCACGTGAAGTGTTCCAAGGCGGGTTCATACTATCAAAAGTGGACGGCCCGCTCTCCTCCGGCCATCTCAATCTTCAAAACACCGATGCAGGATACAATCCAAATGTCACTTTCAACTACTTCAGCCACCCGCACGACCTAAAACGATGCGTGTACGGCATCCGTACGGCTGAGAAACTCGTCCAAACAAACCATTTCGCCAATTTTAGCATCGATAATTATGTGACCGAAAAGGGGAATGTGATGGAAAGAATCCTCAACATGAGTGTGAAGGCGAACGTGAATTTAATTCCAAAACATACGAATGATACGGCCTCTTTGGAGCAGTATTGCAAAGACACGGTTTTGACGATTTGGCATTATCATGGAGGATGCCACGTAGGCAGAGTTGTGGATAAGGATTATAAAGTGATTGGTGTGACGAGGCTTCGAATCGTGGATGGGTCGGTATTTCCGAGCTCGCCTGGGACCAATCCTCAAGCCACTGTCTTGATGATGGGCAGGTACTAAAATTTTTCAAAAAACTCAACTTTCTGAATATTTTAAGATGTCCTTTTATATTCTAAAAAATCTCATATGAAATGAATTGAACTTTTTTCACCCCTATGGCGTTAACACCAAAATAAGAAACTATTGAATAGATGAGGGATATATTTTGGTCCAAAAAAAATCTAACTAGATTTTATGTTAAAATCAAACATCATATGGGGTTAAAAAAGTTCAATTCAATCCACTTCATATGGGGCTTTTTTAGAGTATCTAAAAATATATCGCGCTCAGAAAAATCCCAAATATTATTAGTAGTAGTATTAATACTAATATTAGTTTTTTTACCTGATTTGGAAATTTGAACAGATATATGGGAACGAAGATTCTGAGGAAGAGACTAGGGGCAGCATAAAATTAAATGTCCTTCTCGTGTGTTGAGTCGATTTGTTGATTATTTTCTTAGGAATTTTCGTACCAAAATGGCGTATAAAACACTTCATTTTTAGCTGGGATTCAGTCAGCTTCAGGGTAATTCAGGAAGCGAACATTATAATAATAGGTACTCGTCCTAAAATTAGTTAATATATTAGTAAGTCCTACTATTCTGAAATTTATTCTTTGAGCTATTAAGGCTTTTAAAATTAGTTAATATATTAGTAAGTCCTACTATTCTGAAATTTATTCTTTGAGCTATTAAGGCTTTGTCAAAACTCGCAAGTCTTCTTTGCTACTAAATTGCTATTTATTGTGATTTTTATTTTTATGAGAAACAAAGCTGTTTCATCCCTTTATTCCTCTGACAGAAATGTATAACTAAAAAACATATTTTATACTACAAACAGAAGCATATTGATATAAAAAAGTGCTGAATGGCAGCAAATATAGAACTTCAAAGCATTCATAGTATAAATATTATTCCGTTTCTAATAATCATTTTTACGTATCTTTTCTTCAAAATTACCGAAGAAAAAGAATAATCAAAACGTAAACAAAATGCATCTGGTATCTTTTCTTTAAAATTAACAAAGAAAAGAATAATCAAAACGTAAATAAAATGCATCTAGAGGCTTATGGGCACACGAAGACCATCATAGCTCAACTGTACATCCAAGCCCTCTGTTTCCTTCAATTTTATCAGATCTTCACTAATCTTTTCATGATCCATCAAATGCATCATCCCTATTTCAAAAATAAAATAAAAAATAAATAAACATATGCTTTATACAAATTACAGATTTAAGATTGTTTAAGACTTGAGAGATAAAAATAGAAATGTACCGGTAAAAAGGGTTCTCTTTGGCTTGATTTTTCGAACTTCCATTAAGGCCTGATAAAAACAATAATTAAAAAAAGGTGAATGAAAAATGTTATAGAAGCAAAGAAAATATTAAATACTAATAATATTTTTACAAGATTTAAATTTATCTAACCCTTGGTAATCCAAAGTGTGTTGCAGAAGATCTATCAGGTCTAAGTGCATCCTGAAATTCAACAAGAAAATACTTGTAACATTTTTTGTAACAAAAAATATAAATAAATGGTACACTTGAAATATTATATTTTCATAACAAGTAATGTTATATAAAAAGTTGTACACTAGCTAAATAGAAAGAAAAGTGTACCATGATTAGAAGATCACAGTTTTCAAGAAGCTCGTATGTCTCTTCTGGAATTTCACTCACATCACTATATTATTATATTATTATTCACAAATAAGATAATATTCATAAAAATATTTTAATATTTTAATTATATTTTGCTACCTTATATAACAAATATCACCGAAACGGAAACCGAGAGACCTGTAGCCTTGTCCATGCCAAACTGGCAATGGAGTAACCTAAACCACCAATTAATTATTATTTCATATAATTAAATATATTTAATCTAATTAATATATAATATGAGGAATAAAATTATAATTATAATTATAATTGAACAAACCGACCTTAAGATTATGAAGAGTGAACGGTTTCTCCTCAATTATTTTGAACTGAAGCTCAGAAACTGCAGCGCCTTTTAACACCACACTTGTATCCACTAAATAATAATGCGTCTTTTGCATCACCTAAAAGTCAAAGCCATAGTCAAACACCCTCAATCATTTACAACAGTTAAATCAATCAATTACAAGTTAAATAAAAGAAATTACGTAAATAAACCTCAAAATCACGTTGTGCAACGTAAATAGGAATATGTGGTTGAATATTATTGGTCCAATCGCGTAAATCATCCAGACCTACCTCCATGTAAAAAAATAAATAGAATTATTAAACAAAGAGATTTAATTAGAGAATAAATAAGATTTTGGTAACTTAAGAGACCTCCAATTGCGTCTGCATGAGAATGAGTAATTAAAACAGCATCAATTGCTCTTAGCCTGTATATAAAAAAAATAATTTTTTTAATAAAAAATGTGATGCACTGCTAGAGTTAATAGACAAATGGACTATTACTTACCCAAAAGCTGGAAACCACTCAAGCGCGCTATGGTAGAAAAATCTGCACAATATACTTTGTATTACAAAAATATATAAAATATAGTTGGAATTGAAGAAATGTAACAAGATTAATTGAAATGAAACAGTAAATGAATTATTATGCGTACTTGCCAGCATCAATAAGAATATTAAATGTATCGGATGAAGTGACGTGGCGTATAATTATACTCGTGTTTCGCCTCCTGTTTCTATTTCCTGGTTCTGCCGCTTTGAAACAGACCTGTTGTGAATTGTAATGATAAATTTAATCTTAAACTTAAGAAAAACATAAATATATATATAGAGAGAGAGAGTATTGTTTTACGGACAGGGCAAGTCTTGGATGGATGAGTGAGACAGCTCACTCTTGGAATGCCTTCACTCGTTCCTGTCCCTATAAATATTATCTCTGATCCTTCCAGCTCTCCATTCACCCCTCTTTCATTTCCTGTAATTTGTCAATTTTCAATCCATAAACTCTCAATTATGGCACAAATGTATATAAAAAATGGCTCATTATGATGATAAGTTAGTTCTCATTACTCGATCGTGTTCTTTCAACTACAAGTTCAAGATTTGAAGGCTGTTTGAGAGATTTACTACTTACGAGTTGAAATGGAGTGGAGGCGGGAGAGTGGGACCCGACGAGAGCATGAAACAGGAAACAAGGCCGTCGGAGAAATAGCAGCGGTGGACAGCGCACGGCGGAGACCGGCGGTGCGGAGGAGGAGAGAGCGAGCTGCCATACAAATGGACATGGAGGAGAGAGCTCCTCTCAACGCCATTATAACTTCTCTCTCTCTCTCTCTCTCTCTCGTTCACTTCGCTCGGACATGAAAACCTGGGATTTGTTTAGATACTGCGACTTCAGATATCGGATTACATCAGAACCTGAAGTTAGAATCTGAGACTTCAATTCTCGGATTCCTTCAGAAACTAAACTTAGAATCTGAGAATTCAAATGTCAGATCCCTCGATAATCCGAACTTAGAATCTGAGTCTTCAAATCTCGGATTTCTTAAGAATCCAAACTTACAATCTGAGACTTTAAATGATGGTTTCATGAAAACCGAGAATTGAAACTCGAGTTTGGTTAATTCTAGTGCTGGTGGCTTGTTGGATTACTCATTTCATTTTCGTCTCTGTCTGTCACGCATCTGATTCTGTTTCAGGAGAGGAGGAAAGAGGTAAAATAAAAGCTTCTTTTTTCCGAATCGAATGAAATGAGATCGAATTGCCATTTATATAACTATCGATCGTTTCTCTTCTATTGTTTGATCTTGACGAGTATTTTCTCTTTTGTTTGGATTGAAGCAAAATAAAAGAGAAAATGGACAAAAAGGAGACGCATGGAAGGAGTGGGAAGATTGATTCGGAGACATCTATTGAGAAAGTGAAGGCGCCGAATCTGTTTGAGCGAGCCAAGGAAGAGGTTGAGGCGCTTGCCAGCACCATTCATCATCCTAACCAAGGTAATTTTACTATATCAATTCTTCATTTCACCATAGTCGGTACCTGATTCATACCAGTTGGGCCAGTTTTATACTTGTTTGATCTCAAATTATTGAACTTTCCTTTCATCCTTCCTAACTCTGAATTTCATTTTTTTTCTGATATTTGAGTGTATTTGAGCTTGCATGTAGAGATCATGGCTTAATTAAGGCTTACTTAAACATCAAGACTAATCAAAATGTCCCATTAACTATCACAATCAGCATATTGACACAATACAACCGTCATGTCATGTCTGGTTCAAATCAATTTCATCAATTTATTGTTCTTGTTTATTTGTACATAACTCGATACTAATCTACAGTTCGTTAATATAATTGCAGACAAAGAAAAAGAAAAAGTAAAGGAAAAGGAAGAAAAGAAAAAGACGCATAAAACAGAGACACACGGCACAAGCAACGACATAGATGAAGAGACTCCGGTTGAAAAGGTGAAGGGTCCGAATATTTTTGAGAGAGCAAAGGA
Source organism: Juncus effusus (assembly GCA_027726005.1). Lineage (NCBI taxonomy): Eukaryota > Viridiplantae > Streptophyta > Magnoliopsida > Poales > Juncaceae > Juncus > Juncus effusus. The sequence continues at coordinate 9,188,231 of CM050894.1, read as the reverse complement.
GGAGATAGAAGCCATCGTTGAAGCCATCCATCCTCACAAAGATCGTTAGAACTGAGATTATTCCAGACGAAACTCAACCAATTGAAAGAATTAATTTAGTTTTTTTTCCTTGCTTGTTTTTTGGTTTGGGGGGGAGGATTTAATAAGTGTTGGTGCCGGCCTGATACCATACTGGAAGGAGAAAATAATGTAATAATTATAGATGAATTGTTGTCGGAATTCTGAAATTCATGGCAAGTTAGAAAGGTTTAACCTTTCTTCTGAGTTCCTTGTGATTTTTCTGTATGATTTATTTGTTTGAAATTAGATATGGTTTTCCTTTGTGAATCTGATGAAATAACAAAGAAAACATATTCACTTCAATGCGAGGAATACTTGTTATATTAATTTATTTATAACCCATGCAAAAAAAATAGGGGGTTGGTAATTTATTAAACTTTGAGGGGCAGAAACGTGAAAAGAAGAGCAGTAGCACTTATCCGTTATAAAATAAAGAGAGCTGATACTGCTCGACGGGTACTGTAACGACTTTGTAACGACGGTATAAAAAAATAAAAAAAAACATATAAACTAAAAACAAACAGTATATAAAAAATTCATTCGATAAAACAGTATATATAAAAAAAATAAAAACAACAAACTGAAAATAAACAGTATATAAAAATTCATTTGGTAAATAGTATATATTTAAAAAAATAAAAACAGTATACAGTATATATAAAATTTCAATGCCTCCTACTGTATCACTACATTACCCCGGATTTCCCATTTCCATAAAATAAAAAGCTTAGGGGCCATTGTGTTGAACTCTAACAAGTAAGAGCAACAATGGCGAGAAGCGACGGAGCTCCACTGGTAGCATCCAAAAGAGAAAGCGAAGAGAAGAAATGCAGAACTAACAGCGACGCGAGAGGATGGGACGAAGAAGCCTACAGACAACGCATCATCTCCGACAGATCCCTCTCCTACCGCACCGTCTTCAGAGCCCTCTTCTCCCCTTCCTCCTCCTTCAACTCTGGTCCCGACACAGTCGTCGTCGCCTGCAGCGACGGCTCGCTCTCCGCCTACTCCCTCGCCTCTTGCGTCTCCGCCGCTTCCGGTACTGGTACGGAGTATCCGTTGCTGGATCCGCTTTGCGTTATACAAGCGCATAAAGGGCCTGTTTATGACCTCGAGTTTTACGGAGATGCTCGAGATGCGTTGTTGTTCAGGTTTCTCTTGAATTTTCTCTCCGTTTGTGATAGTTTGTAATAGTCTGAGGTTTAATTTTTTGTTTTGAATTATGTAGTTGTGGTGATGATGGTCATGTAAGAGCTTGGAATTGGAATGGTATGCAAAATCGCAAACTTCCTCTTTCTATTCAAGGTATATTATTTACTTTTGGTTTGTTTCTAAGCCTGTAAAATGGATTTTGGATACTTGATTTATTTTTGAAATGAAATTATTTTGGAATTTCAGGTGATGAATTTAGTCCAGTTCTAGACATGATAAACCCTCAACTCGAGTAAGTAATTCTTCTGATATTTTACAATTTGAGCTTCCATTTTTATTTTCCTATTTGAAATTTGCTTTTTTTTGGTGAATTTGAGTATTAATTTAATATTTTCTATTGTTAAATAGAGGACCATGGGGCGCCAGATCTCCAATACCTGAAAATAATGCGATAGCTATAAATCAACAAGTTCGTTCTGCTCCGTTCTTTCTATTTATTATTTATTTAATAATGATAATAATAAGTTTTAATGAAATAATTGAATGAAATTTGGATTTTATTGATTTGATGAAATTGTTATAGGAAGGGTCGGTCTATTCAGCTGCTGGAGACGGATGTGCATATAATTGGGATGTGGTATGTGCCTTAAATTTTAATAAAGGTTAATATTTTTATTTTATTTGTATTTAACAAAATAAAAAAAACTTTGTGATTTAGGCAACTGGTAAATGTAAGATGGTATTTAAAGGGCATTCAGATTATTTACACACTGTTGCAGCTTGTCAATTGACCAATCAGGTTTGTCTTTCTTTTTTAAAATATTTTAATTTTTTTAGGCATATATTATATTTTTTATTATTTATTTGTTTGTTTCAGATAATAACAGGATCAGAGGATGGAACCGTCAGAATATGGGGTCAGTGCCAAAAATTAACTTGCCTTATGCACAGTATTCTTTTCTTACACACAGTAATATTTTCTTATGTATAGATTGCAAAAGTGGGAAATGCACGCGAGTTATAAAGCCAGAGCAGAAACAGAATTACAAAGAGAATTCATGGATCAGTTGTGTTTCCGTCGATCCAACTGAAAGTTGGCTGGTATTATTATTATTATTATTATTATTTTATTTTTTTTCAATTTTTGAATGATTAAGTGAATCTTGTGTGTGTATTTTATTATTTTTCAAGGCGTGTGGTTCTTCTAGAAGGTTATCGGTTTATAGCCTGCTATCAAACGAGTGTGTATTTAGCATTGAATGCTCCTCTCCTGTTCAAGATTTATTGTTTGATAACAACCAAGTATTTATTTTCTTAAACCCTACTTAATAATTTCATTCTTATTAATTGTTCCACAAGTATTTATTTTCGCATCATAAAACTATTTATCTTTTTTTTATTAGATTCTAGTGGTTGGTTCAGAACCGGTTTTATCGCGTTACACAATAAATGGGAAACTTGTTTCTCAAATAAAATGCGCTACTAATTCCCCTTTTTCTTTGGACCTTCATCCATCTGGGGTATTTAATTTTTCTCTTATATATATTGTTTATGATACTTAAATTAGTTTTGAAGCATTTAATAATGTTGTTATGTGATTTATACAGTTGGTAGCTGTTGGTGGATGTGGAGGGGTTGTGGATATTATTTCAGAATATGGAAGCCATTTATGCACTTTTGCTTGCAAAGGCTTGGACTCATCTAAATGATTTGATTAACTCATTTTTACGTAATTTATTTCACTATTTACCAGTCATGCTTATTTCATCAATCTTTCTAAATGATGGTTTCTAAGAATAGTTGTAACTAGTACAAATCTATATTAGTTGTTCAACTATTTTTAGCATTTCATAGTTAGTGAATATAATTTTTGATGTTGAATGAATGCTATAGTTCTTAGAACTTACATCTAGTTTTACTTTTTGGATGTTGAAATAATTTTTTTTTTATGTTGAGTATCAAATTATCAATATATGTTCTCAAGTCATAGTTGTCTTATTATTTACTTGTGTTTACGGACTTAAATAGTCAATTTCGACTTGTACTCGTGTTTTCAGACTTAAATAAATTGTATATAAGAGTGATGAATGTGATGAGATTAGAGTTAGAAGCATATCTTGCAACAGGTTTTCTAAATGTAAAAATCTAAGAATTTGAAATCCATATTTCCTCCCATATGTATCAAAAAACATCAAGTTCCCTTGCCATATGTTTCACATATTGCCATAAATAGGAGTAAATAAAAACTAAACTAGTAAAACATTTCTAACTTCTAAGTTGATCCGAGCTGTATACTAAATTTAAAACATCTAAATATGGTAAAAAGAAAGAGCAATGACCATACATACAATATTTCCTTAATTCCTTTTTTTTTTCCCGTTCTTATTCAAAACATTCAAATATGGTATAGAATGACCAATAACCATACATGCAATATTTTCTTTTCCTTCTTTCCTTTCTACCATAAATACAATGCTCTCTGTGGTTTCTATATAATAATTTTGTAGACAAAGCAGCAGCACACAAAAACAGAGAGATCTCATCTCCAAAAAGAGAAGAAAAAAGAAAAGAAAATGAAAGAAGCAGGAGAGAGACAATTCGAGTCTCCGCCAATCCCTCTTGATAAAAAAAGCAGGTATTGCTAAAAATTGAGAATATTTTGTGAATTAGCCCCTCTTTGGAACGAAATTGCATTAAAAAAAATCCTATTTTGATGAATTTGTTAACTTTTTGGCAATTTAGACGTAACCTACAGGTTCCTTGGCAAATATCCAGTAAAAATATTAGGATCTATTGCAATTGCAAACAGGGAGATATTATCGTAACTTATTTTAAATTCTTGGAACGGTAGTTACAACAGATTTTCAGGTTTAGAATGGAAAACTCTCTGAAAGATAGATAAGTATAAGTTAATTTCAACAAGGGACTATTTTTTAGTTTAAGCAGGGTATATTTGATATTTTGAAAACTTGGAAGGGATTATATTAAAGTTTCCCGTAACTAATTTCACGGGGCAGTAATTGCCCCATCAGTAAAGATTGTATAATTTTTTTTTTCAAATTAAAGATTGTATGCACAAACATATCTTTTTTATGCATAAGACATAATCCTGAATTTGATTAACATTTTGATTCATTTTATTTGTAGGATCTCAATGGATCAACCAAGTTACCTTCCAGAAATTCTTGACCTTATTCTTAGAAAGATAGATATGCCGACCGACGTTCTCAACTTTTCCACCGTCTGTAAACTGTGGCATTCCGTCTTAATGGAATATATGTACACCCATAATAGCATTATTCCGGTTTTTCATTTCTTGCCTAAACGATGTCCTCTCCCCATGCTTTTGGTACCGTTGGCCGACGGCCCGGAGATGCATAACTTATATAGCATCAACGAGCAACGGACTTATAACAGGCTTCACATACCTGAAATAAACAATAAGTGGATATGCGGATCGTCCAGAGGATGGTTGGTAACGGTTGATATAATCGATCGACAGATGCATTTGCTTAATCCAATTGAAAAAACCCAAATACTCTTGCCTCATATGTCTACTTTCCGTATGCCTATTAACCCTATATATCAAGATGAAATGGAAGATTATTGGTCTGTTAGGAAGGCAAATGTATTTTTCGGGGCTTCCAGCAAAGTTGAGGATTGTGTAATTGTTGCAATCGTATCCAGTTTGGGAAGAATATGTTTTTGTAGGATTGGAGATGACAAGTGGACGGATGTTTTCAATTCGCCTGTTTGGGTAAGGGATTTCATAATGAACAATGATCAATTGTTCGCTATGAACCATTCCGGAACCATGTTATCTACTGATATTAGGAAGCAAAAAGAGTGCAGTTTAATCGCATGCCGCATCGACTTTTCTTTTTCTAATTGTTATCTTGTAAAATCACCAAATGCTTTATTATTGGTCCTTAGGATTTCCGAAGCACATAAGTATAGTAAAACCATTGGTTTTCGGGTTTTCAGACTTATCAAGGGCAGATTGACACATTCACCATTGTATAATTTGGAGGAAAGTGGATACGTTATTGACCGGAGTGATGGTACTCACTATTGGGAAGAGATAGAGAGTATAGGTGATTGGTTGATTTTTGTGGGTTACAACAGCTCATTGTGCTTAGATTCTCGTTTGTATCCTTCATGTAAAAAAGATTGCATCTATTTTGCTGATAATGAAGCTGACTACAACATTAGAAGGTTTTGTTTGGGGCGTCACAATATTCGTCATGATATCGGTGCATATCATTTGCAAGAAAAAAAAATAGAGTATTTCACAGGACTAAACAACTTGGCAAATCATCATGCATTATGGTTTTCTCCAAGCATGTAATATTTAAAACTAGTCGTTGGATTATTTTGGGTCCTGAGTTTTTTTGTTGTTCTGCTCTTTTTTTAATCAACTCAGCTAAATTGTAGTGAAATAGTACTTCAGTTTTTTTTTCTCACATTTGATAATTTTTGTTGCCTTTTAAGTAATTAGTCAAATGATAGAAAATTGTTATATTAGTAGTGTACTAGAAAATTCTAAGTCTTAAATCATGCACCCCCAACCACTTGCTACTTGCAAGACAACGGGCCAAGAACTAGGATATAAATAAATTAGAGGAGAAAGAATTAATATATCAAACTATCTGCATCTTATATTTTGTGGAATGGAATGAATTTTTTTTTGAACTGGCCAAAAAAAAAAAATATTAATTCAGAGAATAGTCTCCTAGTTTTTAAATTATTTGCGAAACTAGCCATTTCGCCCAGTGGCGGGGCGAAACACACTGTTCATTGACAAAAAAAAAGAAATTAGCTTAATTCAGCGGGACGAAACTAGCAAAAAAAAAATTTTTTTTTTTTTTTTTGCCAGTGAACAGTGTGCGAAACTAGTTCACCCAGTGGCTGAGCGAAACAGCTAGTTTCACAAATAATTCACAAATAATTTAAAAATTAGGCTATTCTCTGAATTAATTTTTTTTTTGGCCAGTTCAAAAAAAAAGTCGAATGGAATCCTAATATCTATGCTATCTCATGAAAACTTATCGACTTGCTCATACATTTGTTTATGTGTACTTTTCGAGAATTTCATCAAAACATATGACCAGAAAATTAGAAAAAATCAATTAAAATTGATAAAAAAAACACAAATAATTTTGTTTTAATTAATTAGTGAATTCATGTATATGAGTGTATCACAAAATACAAGGGTTTGGGGCATCTAATAGAACATCTTGTAAAATCAAACAATAGATTTTGTTTCATATCCTATATTTTCAAATACAATGCCCTCAAATATACCAAAATCTTTTTTTGAAAATGACATATCAAAATCAGACATGCCCTTCATGTAACAATGTATAAAGTAGAAAGCATGTATTGATTTGATGATAAATATAGAAAAAAGAAAAAAGAGTAATACAAAGCTGCATAAAAACTTAGGGCTTAATACCCTAAAAAATCATAAATGTCAGGACCAACAAAAGAACATTTCTGTACATAATACTAAATTATTTTCTTTGTGCGGTGCATGGTAAGGTTCTTAATCATCAAAAAGAAAAAAAACAGAACTAGAATAACCACAAGTTGGTAACTAGACTAAAAGCCAAGATCAAATGAAGGGCTGTCAAACAAATCGAATGAAGAGCCTTCTGATTTGTTGTTTGTCTTGTCCATTTCAACTGATACGTCACCAGATATAACCTTCTCATTCTCATTTGCAGCATCATCTTTTCTCTCAAGCTCTTCATCTTTTAAATCAATTTGTATATTAGGTGAAGATAATTTTGTTGTTTCAGCTAGCAGCTCTCTTTGTCCGGCTCCACCATCTGGCATAGGTCTCTTTAGTATTGACAATATTTGGCAAGCTACAATTAAACAACCTTACTATTAATTACAAAAACTATAATGCTAAAACATTTGTTAAGTAATAATATACACACATACAGTCACGCTGAAGTGCAGTGAAACTCATCTTACTATTTTCATCACTCTTCTTACTATTTTCTTCTAAGGAGAATTGTGCAGTTCTCTTTCTATTTTCCTCAGTGTTTTTATTTGGTAAGGAGACTTGTATAGTTGTCTTATTATTTTGATAAGTGTTATTGTTTGGTAAGGAGATCTGCGCACTACTCTTAGCATATGAGTTATTGCTTCCAATTTCGGTGTTAACATTTCCAATTTCTGTGTTGATGTTTCCAATTCCTGTGTTGTTTCTTCCAATTTCTGAGCTCTTCTTGAAGCTTGCGATTTGAAAAGGAGACTTGCGCACTTTCTTCTTCTCATTACCTGCTCATTTTTGTATAATTAAAATTAATTAAATATAAACTCATTTAGTGCAATAGTGACAAAATAATGTAAATGGTCTCACTTGTAAAGCTGCTTTTTTGCAATGCTTCAGATTTTGAAGGACTCTCTTTACTAGTATCTGCACATCCTGTCCAAAAAGAAAAGAAAAGATTATTAAAAGCTAGAACTACACTTAACTAATTTAATTAATAGAGAAATTGGTGGTTTGAAATTGGAATGGATTTTGAGTTGTTCAAATTAATAATGTTAGTATTTCAGAAAAAAGGGTGTTTAAGTAGAGAGCTTTACCTTTAATGCCACAAACTTCAATTAGATAATTGCTTAATTCACACTTAGCTCCACTTTCTACACATTCAATCGACTTAAGATATCTGCTTCCTAATACATTTCCTTCTTCACTCATTAATACGATCTGATAAAAACAAGGAAAAAAGATATAAGTAGATCCAGTGTAAATATTATCTTCATTTATGCCAAAATTTAAGGGTGTATAATAGAAATAAAGTAAATAATAACCTGTTTTGCGTGTGTACCAACTTGTGTGAGTTGCATAATACCATCATGGTATTTCTTTACCTTTTGAGTCTTTTGAGTTGTGTACAACACATCCCACTCTGAAATTAATGTTAATAAAAAATTAATGGTGATTAAGGACCAAGATTAACAATTTTCATGTTAATATACTATGCATGTGTTATTAATGAAAAAAATAAAGGAAAGAAAAGAGTTGATTTTTTTTAATTTTTCGACCTTTCAAGACAGCATGTGATGAATTTTGGCTTGATTTGCCGCCAGATGTAGCATTCTTGTTCATTTCTATCAAAGAATATTTGTTCTATCAGAATATTTCTATGTTGAAACTTGAAAGAAATTAAATTAACTAAAATAAAAAATATTATAATTGACTTTCTTATTACCGTTGATGCTGCTCTTCATGACATTTGAGGCAGTCTGAAATGGTTTTCTTTGAAACGAGCTTTTCTTCTCTTCTACAAAAGAATAACGTACTTGTTATAATGTCAAAAAAAAGTACTATGCTATTAAAGTAATTATTTACAACAAAATCAAAATTAGGATATATTATTACCTTTTTCATCTTCATCTATGGAGATAATAGTAGGTTTATCCTTGTTCTTATCATTATATTTTAAAGTAGGATCACCAATATCAATTAAATGAGCCACCATGAAAATAGTTCGACCAGATTCTACTATTTCGTCTTTCTTTAACGCTTTGCTTTCTAAATGCCTCTCATACTCATCAAATAACTGAACCTGAGACATGATAAATAAATAAATATTATTAAAAAAATATCTTTTAATTATGTAATTAGTAGATTAACTTAATATCCAACAATTAATAAACCTGGTTTGCAAGAGAACCGAGTTGTGAAAGGCGTAAAGTACCGTCATGGTACTTTTTGGCTTTCTGTGTTAGTTGAGTCGTGTATAAAACATTCCACTCTACAATCCAATGGAAAACAAAATAAAAACAGAAAATTAAATTTGAGAAATAATTCATGAAGTGGAAGTAAAGGGGAAAATTAAGGAGAATTTAGTCAGACCTTTAAGAATAGAATGCGGTGAGTTAGTTGAATTGTTTGATTGTGCATCTGATTCAGGCTTCTTATTCCCTGTTCAGAAATTTATTATGAACTTGGTTATGAAATGACAAGTAAAAAAATAGAGGTTTTTATGTAATGACACTTACCTTTTATATTGTTTTGTGTCAAATTAGAGACCTTGTGTAATGGCTTTCTATGCAACAAGCTTTTCGTGCATTCTACAAAATTATCAAACTTGTTACTCCTAAATCTTAAGCATTTTTTAATTAGCCTTAAAAAAAAAATCAAATTAATGAAAAATAATACCCTTTTTTTGTTGATTTGTGCTGCCATTAGTACTGTGATTATTAGAATTACTAGGGTTATTTCCGCCAGAAATACAATCAGCAATGTCAACAAGATGAGCAACCATGGTCAACGTTTTTCCAGACTCAATCACTTCAGATTTATTCACAAATTTGCTCTCTATCAGATTCTCACTTTCATCATACAAACTTATCTGTATATTCAAATGAGAAGTACCACTTTAATATTTTTTTTATCTATTGGAGAATAAAATAAATATTATAAAATAAATATTTATGTACCTTGTCGCCAGAAATGCTAAGCTCAAGAATTCCGTCCTGATAAACCTTTCTTTTCTGTTTTATATGTTTGGTGAAGGTTACACTCCATTTTTTGCTGTATGCCATGCCAATTCCCCCCTAAATTGTTAATTTTTACAATAATTAGGTGAAAATCTAGAGTGATGTACTACAAAGAACAAATTAACGAAATGAAACAATTTCTCCCTCTTTCTCTTCGTTCAGAGAAAGGGGAAAACGAAAAGGTGATCTAAGCACACTCAAATCAAAACACGATTGTTAATTTATCTCTGTGAACAGTGAAGAAACAGATCATGAGTTCAGTTCAGATCAAAAAATTCACCTGTGCAACTTTCAATCCGATTGTAAACTTAGATTACACTAACAAAAGCTGAATGAATCAAACTCAGATCTGTAATCACTAGCGCAGAAGCGGATTCTACGAACTGAACAAAAGTAAGAGAAAATTGACAGCGAAATGAAGCGATTAAAGTAGCGGAGCAGGAGCATACCGTTGAACGTCGCTGGAGAGACGAGATTGAGAGCTCCGAAGCGAGACTGAGCTGAACTGGAGCTGCGATGAGAAGATCGAACGAGGAATGAGGAGGGAGAGAGAAGGCGGGAAGAATGAAAATGGAATGAGTTTGGATCGTTTGTGAGTTTGGTTTGGGGTTGTCGCGCCGCGCTAAATTCTAATTGAAGCGGAAGCGGGGTCGAATTGGTTAGACTAACTTCGGAAATTTGCAACAGAACCCTGTATTATGTCTAAATTACAAAACGAAAGCTATGTCATTTCAAATTGCAAAAAAATTCCCCCGTTCTTTCAAAATTTGAAATATAGCCCTACTGTTAAAGCATAAGCATAAAAGAAAAGAAACAGGTGTAAGTAAAGAGGAAAGGTGAAGAATTCTGGCTAATATTGACATCATGTATCATTTTATTTACAATTCATATGTTGCTCAATTTATTCCGCTGCTACTGTGCAGGGCAAACTGAATTATTCTCTATACAAACATAATTTGAAATGAAAGAAAAAACAAAGAATGAGTAAAACACGACATTCTTTCTACACTTTCTTATTTTCTTCACCAAAACTCGTCAGAAAATAATAAAATCAAAGAGAAACAGTTCATCAAGAATCAAGATGGAGACGCAGCAGAAACACACGTCGACAATATTTGCATGTTATGCTGCCGAAACAAAGGATGCATCACTTGCACGCCTTGTATGTAAAGAGTACTTTGCATCTCTATCAATCTCGAAATCTGCAACAAAAAAATCACCTTTCATTAATCGGAACTTTACAAAAAAGCCCCTATATTATTGATAATTGCATAAAAGCCCTTCATTCTGAAAAATAACCCCTACCATTAGTTAAGAATTAACACCGTTAATTTACTCATCCTAATTTTCTTAATTATTATTTTGTTTTTGTTTTTTTAATAAAAAGCCCCTGCATTTTGTTTTTTTAATTAAGTGATTAATTAGAGCAATGTTTAAATATTACAATAGATTTTGTCGGTAAACAGAATAAAAGAAAGAAAGAAAGAAAAGAAAAAGTAATGTACAGCTCTACGAAACGCGAAAAGCTCTTCTTGGCCGGACATAATAAACTCAAGGCCAGTTGTTGAAGGTCGAGTTCCCAAATTTCCCAAGGCTGTAACATCGGTCCTTAATTTCCCATCTTCTATATCCGTCTCAAATTGAAAACTGCAATTAATTAATTAATTAATTACCACTAGTCTTCACTTCATTTACCCCACCACGTTGTAATTCACTCTCAATAATAAAAAAAAGGTGGAAAAATAAATAAAATGAGCCGTGCCTTTCCATATCGAAAAGAGTGCCTTCTTCTGTTCCTTGAAATAAATCATCGATTGAAGAATTTGCTAAGCAGAAAACTTTGCAATGGTGGTTGTACAGCTCATCGATTAGGGTTATAAATCTTCTTGCCTAAAATTAAAATGAAAAAAATTAATTAATTAAAACTCGCTATTTATTAATACTTCGAATTTTTTAATTTTGGTACCTTGTCGCGGATTTTCATGCTCATAATTGGAACATGTGATATGAAAACCGTGTGGTAGTTCCTAGCTATCGCTATATAATCTGCCGCCCCAACCTAAAAATATTGTGAAAAAGTTTATATTTAAGAGTGAAAAATGTATGTATATTACAATTGCGGATTGAGAGTTGAGTAAAATTACAGGTCTGCCACAGAGATATTCAAAGTTAAACCTCGCTATACCATTACAGCTTTCTGGTACCTCCAAAGACCTATTACAAAATTATTTACAATTTTAATAATTTTCATGAAATTAAATAAATAAAAAAGAGAGCTTAGAAGGGGTTTAGGGTTTACCGGCCAAACATAACAGGAAGAGTAGTAGAAATAATATTCCCTCCAGCTTGGCTTGTAACTTCACACCATGCTGACTCATAGCTCTCTCTATTGTTACTATTCACAGGCCAGAAATAATGAGCCTACAAAAAAGAATGTTTTTAACTTATAATAATGCCACATAATATATATTGACAAAACAAGAAGAAACTAAGTAAGAAACTTAATATAAGACCTTGTCAAGATTATTATCATTACAAATAATACGGCGATAATCCGTGTCGCCACCAACATGAACGTTCTCACAATTCTCTTCCAATTTCGCTAAAAAATCAAGGAATAGTTCCCTCTGCATCCCGTCCTATTTCACACAAAATAAAAAAAATAAAATTAAAATCAAGTAAATCAAGATCAAAACCATAAACCCTAAATAATAAACCTGATTTAACTCGTCAGGAGCTCGGTTACTTGTAGAAATAAGCACAGTGCCGGTACTCAACAACCTGCTCAAAATCCCTGATAGTGCAATAATCGCAAATACATCCACTGTCTGTAAAACAAAATAATTATTATATTATTTTATTAATCCACCTATTATTATTAATGAAAACTGAAAAGAGGTATTAATTTGAAGAAAATTTGCAAAAAAAACGTGCATTACTGGAAATTACAAAAAAGCCACTCTTTAACAAACGGTAAGGAGTATGAAAAGTAGCGGTGTTAACTTTTTTGCAATTTCTAACAGTGTAGGGGTTTTTTTGCAATTTCAGCATAATTCAATAGCTTTATTGCAAATTTCCTTAATCTAATTTACTACAAATAGTGGATTTCTGACCTGAATTTCATCAAAGCAAAGAATACTCGCGCCACAAGTATGAGAATCTCTATCAATTAAAAACTTGTCAGCAACGGCAGAAAGAATGTGTTTTTTCTGAACATTTTCTTTGTATTTTTCTTCTCCAAGCAACCACTCTTTGACTTTCTGGTCAAAGGGCAGTCTATCTATCCAATTAAATTCTTTATTAATTGGTTGTGATTCAGGAGTTTTTTGCTCTCTTTCTTTCTTCCAAATTCCGTGCATGTGTTCATGAATTTCTAACATTGCCTGCATAAAAAAAATAGGAAATTTTTTCAAAAACTACCTATAGGTTATGATATTTAAGAAAAAGTACCTACCTTTTTTGGAAAATAGCTTAAACTTTCCGTATTTCAAAAACCTCCTAACTTTTTAAATACTTGAAAAACAGACCCTAATGTTAACTTCTATTTTGAAAAAAAAAAAAACTAACTCATTTTGAAATAATAGAGTAATAGTATGTAAGCACCTTAATTTATTTTGAAATAAAAGATACATAATTTGAAATAGGAGTTTACATATTATTTAGGTTTCTTTCTTTAAAATAGAAGTTAAAATTACGGGGTCAGAGCTTTAAAAGTTAGGGTTTTTGGGAAAATGAACAAGTTAATTAAAAGTAGGTGTTATTTTAATATTCCAAAAGTTAGGGTTTTTTATGACAAATATAGGTATTAAAATTGAAATTAAAACCTCATGAAAGTGAAATCTTCTCCTGTGCTTAATCACCCCTTCTGTCGCACCATAAAACATGTCCATCAACATTGTCTTTCCTAAACAAAACAAAATCAATTTTAATATAATCATAAATTAACAAAATATAAAACGAAAGTATAGTAATAAAAAAGTTATATACATATACGTACCGCTTCCCACATTTCCGTATAGATACATTCCTTTTGGAGAGAGGGGCAAAATCGGTTTTTTACCAACCAGATTATCCAATTTCTTCTCTCTGTTGAGATATGAGACCATTTTGCCCACACCAGGCTCAACATTTCCCTTTTTTCTCCTATTATTACCGTTTAATTATTTAAAAAAAAACTACATTTTGATTTGTTGTGTTGATTTGATGAGATAAAAGTGGCTCAGTTACCTTGAGATCCAGTTTTGAAGAAAATTGGTTTGGTCCTTGCGTTTAATCCAAACACCGCCTTTTTGTTTCATGTTTGCTTCTTCTAAAAGAAGCCTTTTTCTTTCGCTTTCTCTTGTCTCTTCCCAATTGGCCATTTTTGCCTACATATTTCAACAAATAAATAATCAAATAATTCATTATGCATATTTATTTTTCTAGATTTTCTCTTTTCTTTACTTTGTGATATCTTAATTTGTAAGTAATTTGGCCGAGCAAATTCTTTTTCTCTCTAATGAAAAATTTTTAGCAAAAAAGAAAAATCATTCATGGCAAAAAGAAAAATAATTCGTGTCCATTTAATTTACTTTAAAAAAAAGAAAAAGAAAATTCATACATGGTAATCTTCCATATCCATTTCATATCTTTGAAGCCTGCCAAGTAAATTATTTAACTCAGTAGCGACTTTCTCTTGATATGTATCATGTTGAAGCTTGCCTTGTCTAACCAGATTTTTGTACATTCCGAGTAGTCCTTCAATTTCTAAAAACATACAAAAGGAAAAAGAAACAATTGTTGGATTTTGCATATCATGATGAATATCTCACATATCAATCATAGTACAGGAATATCGAGGAAAATTAGTTGATGATTACTTGCAATTTTCATCTGGGTCGTTGGATTTTACTGTCTGACAAGCTTGTTTAGGTTTTTAATCCTTTGTTCAGATCAGATGTTAATTAAATTTAAGAAGATATATTCAATAAAGAGTGATGCAGAATAGAAGCATGGGATTCCAAAGCTCAATTTCACCAACATTTAACAGAAAAGGAATCTGATTTCAATTTCTCCTGATTTCATGTTTGAGTTTGACGCAAGCTCCAGTTTTAAGATAATAGGTGAGAAATTAGGATAAAAACCTGCGGAATTGTGAGGAGATGAGACGGAGGATCCATTGTAGAAGCGACGAAATATGATGCTTCTCATCGTGCTAACTTTGTAAACATTAACAGCTTCAATTCGCATGCAATCAATGGAATCAACCAGAAAGAGAAACAAGGTAAAGAGGGAGACCGAAATGCAAGGGAAGTTTGCACAAATAACCTTCCCACCAAAAATGAATTTGTGGCCCGAATTCAACCAACGTTCGTAATTCATAAATGGAGTTTTGCAAAAAGGTCCCTGTATATTCCTAAATCGAAAGAGTTCATGTAATTTTAATCTCATTCTGGGAAAAAAGGTTAGAGAGGCACAACTTCTCTTTTTTCAATGAAAAGGACAAAAAAAATTATAAAAAGAATAGTTACAACTTTTTTTACTTTAAATTATTTACAGGACATATTTATGACAGAAAATAATTTTATAAATAGTAAGTATATTCCTAAGATTTGAGAGTCAAAACTTTGCTAGCTCAAGCGGTAAGACATCCTATCAACTTTGGAGGAGACCCAAGTTCAAATCACGCCGAACTAATTTAGTTCAAAATGTAGCAAAATCTAATAACACATTGGGTTGTCTCAAAAAAACAAAAAAAAAAAGAAAGATTCCGGCACTGACAGAAGAATCATACCGGACCTTGTCGTTTTGTTCGCTAATTTTTTCTTCATTTTTTCTTCTCGGTTTTCACGTCCCTTTTCTTCATAAAATTATGCAATAACACAGGATAAATGTATGCATCATTTCAGACCACGTCACTAAAACTCGGTCTTATTCTTTTCGTTTCTCCGTTCTTACATTTGCAATGACTTCCTTGAATTCATAATATAAGAATGAGAGATCAAGAAAAGTATATAAGAGTTACATTTGTTAAAAAGATGTAGTTAGATAAGACCAACAACAATATTGTTCTCTAATATTATTTTATTTTTGAAGCTCGAGCAAACGATTGCCTACTTAAGATTTCATTATATTAAATAAAATATAAAAAAAGTTTTTGATACAAGATTAGTTGCTTGGCAAGTTGCAACTTTAGACCAAAAGAGTGGAAAAGTAAACTTTTCCTTTCTATCTGACTCACTCTCTCACAAGCGGAGTAGAGCTACCAAATTAAAAAAAAAAATAGGACAAAACCAGACTATTCTACTGGACTAGGCGGTTAGCAGTGGTTCGCCCATAGTTCTGTCTCCTTGATGCTAAGTTGGTATGTAATTGTCGGAGGTGTCCGCCTCGGCGTGAATATTCTTTGGTTCCATTGTTTCCACACGTTCCAGCAAATCAATGCCCAGGTAGTGTCTCATTCCCGTTTCTCTGTGTCCATGGTAAGTTGTTTATTGTTCTCTAAATTTGACACATTTACTTTTTATACTCAACATATTATATTTATAACAAAACAACGATGGCTATTATGGTGCAAATATGAATCTTAAAACAAATACTTACTTCACGAAAGAATGTGATTGGACTTTGCTAATTATAGTTTTCGCCTAATTAGAATGTTTTTTTGATGAAAAACTTCACTTGATTTTTATGAACCTAGTTCAGCATGTGGCGGATCAAGTGCGTGAACCAAGACGAGATGCCGAACCGACTCTAGTTTCCCGGATATAGGATTTTATGAAGTTGGAACCGAGGACATTTTCTGGTGCGCGTGATCCGGTCGCAGCTGATAACTGGTTGTTGGAGACAACCTGGAGTCTTAAGAGAGCCCAAGTGCCTAGACGAGATTGGGTGGATGTTGCGGTTACTCGTTTGCAAGGCGAGGCTTTGCAATGGTGGGATCTTCAACATCATTCATACACTGAAGGTGGAAGAATGCCGTGGCAATGGTTTGAAGCAGCTTTTGAGGAGTTTTACATCCCTGAGGCTGCGATACGCGATTTTGAGGACCAGTTTCGAGAATTAAATCAGGGTGCACGATCGGTCGATGCATTTATTACGGATTATAACCGACTAGCTAGGTATGCATCAGCGTGGGTACCAAATGAGATTCGGCGTGATATTTTGACTGAGGCACACGAGTCAGGTTATGGTCTCTAAGACACTCACTTAATTGAGGAATTACCGCTGTACATTTTTTGATATTCACAAATTCTCTTACATAACGGAGCCTGCACAAACTCTACTCTTATACGTTCCAATAATTGAACTTCTCATCACTTATGAATTATCATGTATGTTAGTTCACATTATTCATGCCTGTTTCATGATTTTTGCATCATGCAGTTTATTTATCCTTGTTAGTTACTTCTCATTGAAATTGTGTTTTCATTTTATTGTGAGTGTTATTGGTTAAGTTAGTAATTATTGTTATTGTGATAAATTAATATCTCTGTTAGTATGGAGGGATCTTGTTTATGCCAATTACATTTTTCAATAATGTAGCAGTCTTTTGCAATTTAATCATACCGTAGGGGCTATGATACAAATTACCCTAAAATAAAATGGGCATGTTTTATTAACGGGTCGAAAATAAAACCCGACAATTCATTCCTTGAGTTTTCTGTTCAGAAATAAAGAGTTGAATTCTCTGGATTTTCTTAACTCATAAATGATTTCCTGTCTCATTACTCAATCAAACTGCAAATATTTGTGCATGGCCAAATACAATTGCACTTGATATGTTTCGCTCTTAGAAAGGTCTCGTCTCCTTTGAATCAGCAAGTCGGGTTTAGAACAGCCATCTTCTTCTCCGACGAGGTGGCCCTCTTCAACGGGTTTAGAAATTAGGAGGAAAAAAACTGCGGAATTGTGAGGAGAATAGCATTGTAGAAGCGACAAAATATGATGCTTCTCATCGTGCTAACTTGCAATCATGAACCAGATTCACTTTTCAAGCTGCATGCAATCAATGGAATCAACCAGAAAGAGAAAGAAGATGGAATGGGAGAGACACCGAAATGCAAGGGATTTCTGCACAAATAACCTTCCCACTAAAAATGAACTTGTTGAAATTATTAAACCAACGTTCATAAAGGGAGTTATGCAAAAATAACCCTTTATATTCCTAAATCTCAAGAGGTCCTGTAATTTTCTAAATCCTAGCATGGATGGATATATGTCGAACTTCAATTGATTTTCTCTGGTCTCTTAAACACTCACTTAATTGAACAATTATCTCGATTAATTTTTGTATATTCACCATTTTTTCTTACATAGTGGAGCCTACACAAACTCTACTCTTATACGTTTCAATAATTGAACTTCTCATCACTTATGAATTATCATGTTAGTTCAAAATACATTATTCATGCCTATTTCATGATATTTGCATCATGCAGTTTATTTCAATGCTCCTTGTTAGTTACTTCACATTAATTGAATGAAATTGTGCTTTCATTTTATTCTGTCTTATCGGTTAAGCAGTTTAGAAATTATTATTATTATTGTGATAAATTAATATTTCTGATAGTATGGAGAGATCTTGTTTATGCCAATAAATATCTCCTATCACTTTTCACATTTTTTTTCCAATAATGTAGCAGTTCTTTTGCAATTTAAGCATGCCATAGGTGCTTTGATGCAAATTACCCTAAGATAAAACGGTCACGTTTTGTCAACGGGTCGAAATAAAACCCGAGAATTCATTCCTCTGGTTTTCTATTCAGAAATGGAGTGTTCATTCTCGGATTTTCTACAAGAACTCCGAAATGATTTTCCGTCTCATCACGCGAGCAAATATTTGTACAAGGCCTAAATAATATAAACAGGTTTTGATCTGTTATGTTTAGAAGGGTCTCGTCCGATTTGAATCAGCAAGCCGGGTTTAGATCAGAGATCTTCTTCTCCGGCAAGGTGGCCTTCTTCAACGGTTTAGAATTAGGAGAAAAAAACATGCGGAATTGTCAGGAGAATAGAAGGAGGATACCATGCAGAAGCGACGAAATATGATGCTTCTCATCGTGTTAACCTGCAAACATTTACCAGCTTCAAAATTCAATCTGCATGCAACAAATTGAATCAACTAGAAAGAGAAAGAAGGTAGAGAGGGAGAGAGACAACGAGATGCAAGGGATTTTTGCACAAATAACCTTCCCACCAAAAATGAATTTGTGGCCCGCATTCAACCAAAGTTCATAAAGGAAAATTTACAAAAAGGCCCTTTATATGCCTAAATTGCAAAATATATTATATAGTTTTCTTCTTCTTCTTCTTCTTTTACTAAATCCTAATATGGATGGATATGTGGAAAACTAAATGGTTTCTGAGCGAGTCGACCGATTTTAACCTCACTCCATAAAAAACTTAGAAGAGGCACAACTTAAATATCTTTTTTCAATGAAAAAATACAAAAAAAATTTAAGAAATATATATTTATAAATCTTTTACATTAAATTTTTACAAATGACTAGCTTATCATTAAAAACAATTGTGGTACGGTGAAAGAATTATACTGCGTTTTGTCAATTGTCGTTCTATTAGCTTCTTTTCCCTTCATCTATTTTCTTTATTTATCCACTTTTCGTTTCTTCATCTATTTTCTTTATTTTTTCACTTCTTTTTTCTTCATCTATTTTCTTTATTTCTTTCTTCTTCACGTCTCTTTACTTCATAAAATAATGCAAGAACGCATGGTAAAGATACCCATCGTTTAAGACTCAATATTGTGCTAAGGCTTGGTCTCATTCTTTTCGTTCCTAATTTTTTACGTTTTCAATGATTTTGTTGAACCTAAATTTTTACGTTTGCAATGATTTCGTTGAATTCGTAATATTATTACCCATAATTATGATTGTCCTGGACCGTATCTATAGAGAAAAACAAAAAAATTCTAATGTAAGCTCAAGTTTGTGCATGATCGAAAAAATAAGAAAGTTACCTTTGTTAAAAGATATAATTAGACTGACAATATAATTAGTTAAGTTTTTTTTAATTAATTTTGACACATGACCTTTACTTACTAAAAAATATTCTTGTTATAAAACAAGCAATATTAACTAATCATGGTATAGATATAAATCTTAAAACAAATACTTACTTCTTCAATGAATGTTATTATACTTTCCAAATTGTAGATTAATTCACTATTTTGATAAGAAACTTCATTTAATTTCTCGGGTCTCTTAAGCACTCCATTAATTGGCCAATTATCTCTATATATTTTTCAATATCTATCTTTTCTTCTCTCGTATATAATGGAGACCAAGACAACTACTCTCGTATGTTTAAATAATTAATATTGTTATCGATATTATGTTAGTTCACATTATTCATGCCCGTTTCATAAGTACATTTGCATCCTCCAGTTTATTCCCATGCTCCTAGTTAGTTTATTCACATAAAATTCATGAAATAATGATTCCATTTTACTCTACGCTATCCGTTCAATAGATTAGTCAAATATCGTGACAAATTAATGTCTCCATTAGTATGCAGAGATCTTGTTATGCCATTAAATCTCTCACTTTTCATAACTTCCAATAATGTAACACTCTTCTTTCAATTTTAGCATTCCGTAGGGGCTTTGATGCAAATTGCCCTAAAATAAAACAAGCATGTTTTGTTAACGGATCGGAAAAAAAACCCCGAGAATTCATTCCTCAAGTTTTCTATTCAGAAATAGGGAGTTCAATTCTCGGATTTTCTACAATAACTCGGAAATGATTTCTCGCCTCTTCACGCAAGCAAATATTTGCGCAAGGCCCAACAACCAACACACTTATACTTTATCTTTGTTCAAAAGGTCCGTCCCCTTTGAACCAGCGCGTCGGGTTTAGATCAGCGATCTTTCCGGCGAGGCGGTGGCCCTCTTCCTCCGCCACTATCCTTCTCCAGTTCTCTAAACACATCCTTCTTTTCCTCCTCTCTCTCTCTCTCTCTCTTACACTCTGAACTTGAATTGACGGAATTAAATGAGCATGGAGGTGGAGGTAAGGAAGAGGATGAGGATAGATTTAGACAAGCTTCCCATTAAGCGTCTTCACGCCATTGACGAGATTGGCAACGAACAATTCCCCCCGTAATCCACTCTTACAACTCTAATTTGATGCCATTTCATGTTTCTACTGGATTACGGGTTTAATTTTGAATTCTTCTGCTGATTTGCAGGGAGAAGAGCAAGGAAGAAGAGAGGCTGTCGGCCATTCGGCGAATCGACTTCTCGTCGGTGGTGGAGAAGGAGAAGAGGAAGAAGGAGAAGGAATCAAAGGAGGAAGAGGAGGCACAGAAATCCAAAGAGACTACACCGACATGGCAAGGCCTCACGGAGAATCTCCAACAAGCTCAGCGCGAACTCACCGTCATCCTTGACCTAATCTCCATTGTACCTTCTCTCTCTCCTCTCTCTCCCTCTCTCTCTTTCTCTCTCTCTCTCTCTCTCTCTCTCTCTCTCTCTCTCTCTCTCTCTCTCGTCTCAATCTCTTCAATTCATTGGAATTTTTATTGATTTAGTAAATTTGAATTTAGGTTGAGGCGAATGATGCAGTAGCAGTAGCAGGCATGCAAAGGCCGAAACAATTACCGACCGAAACTCTTGCTGACTTTGCTGTTTCTGCTGCTACTAAACTCCAAAGACTAAGGGTACTCTAAACACAATATATATTTAATATTTTGAAGGGTAAATATGATATTTTGAGTTTTGGAAGGGTATATATGAAATCCCCCCTTTCTTTCTCTCCTACTCTTATTTTTTTTCTTTTTCTTTTTTTGTGATTCAGCATTTGGGGAGGTATTTTAAACAGTCATCTAAAACAATGGAGCAGCAAGTTGTAAAAGAAGCAAGATTCTATGGTTCACTCATCAGGTAAGTCTTTGAGATTCTTATTATTTTTTTATTATAAAAATAATATTTTATTTTTTTATTATTGATTTGATTTATGATTTTTCATTATTATAAGAAGTAATATTATATTATTTTTTATTTTTATAATAAAAAATAAATCATTTTTTTTAAAAACAATATTGTATTATTATAAAAATAATAACTGATCAGGAAACCAAATTCCGGCTTTCGACAGGCTACAGCAAAACTGGAAGGTGAAACGGCAACGTGTGGCTGGACCCGGTTCAGGAAACAACGAAGGCTTCAGTTTCGAGTTACACGACACTTCTCTCTCCTCTTCTCTCTCTACGATCCGCATAGATCAGGACAAATCAGGCGTGCTTTCCATCCAACTGCCTCAAAAAGCGCGCCGCTTTTTATCCCTCAGATTTCTTGGCGATGATTGTTCAAGTCCAGCTGAAAAGAAAGTAAATGTTTCAAAGAAAGAGTGTTTGAATGAAGAGGATTTGAATGGTGGTGTAAAATCGACGCATTCTGTTTTGAGAAGTATACATAGGGCGATTTTTGAAGAGAGGGTTTTTGAGTTGGTGAATCGCGAGACTTATGATAATCGGTCTAGTAAAGTGATAAATGTGACTGGAATGAGAGAGGATCTGTTGCAGCTCGTGATTGGTCAGGATAGTTCGCTGTGTCTTTCCCTTGTTGAGGAGAGAGAAAAGGAGAGAGAGGAGAGAGAAAAAGAAAAAGATGAATCTCAAACTGTGGATTCGTATAATGAAGACAGCGAGTCATCGTCCAGCTCAGCATTGCTTCAAATAGAGGACAAGAATGTCGTGTCTAGAAACCGGGATCCCAAATCCGGGATTCCAAAGCCGGTTTCTAGCTTGGAAATATATCTTTTATCACTTTTCCACAGTAATTCTATTTCAAAATCAAACAGTGGAGGACTTTTAGGTCATTTTTGCATGACGGTTGCTCATAGACTCTTTTCCAGCAAAGTCCTCACTGTTTTAGAAAGCCTGGTAAGTTATAACATTTCTCCTTCAAATCTCTCAACAATTAACATTACTTTTGTTTGCTAATATCTCTATATAATATAATTTTTCATTTAACAGGTGAGTAGAGTGCCGTATTTAGAACTAATTTCGCACCCCACGTGGCATTCGAGAACCTCATCATGGTCATTATGCATTAAAGTCCCTGAAAAAGGGACTTTTCACAAAAGTCAACAGGGGAGAAAAGGACGGTCAAAGATGGAGACAAAGGTGGTGGTGATGGACGGACAGATCAGCTTGAAGGGCGAGAATTGCGCTACAATCATTGCCTCGTTTAGTGGAAATAATAATAATGGTGGTGGTGAAAATTATACGATGAATAGTTATAGTTGCGATTTGGACGATCTGCCCATGCTTCTTCTCCAACAGGTTTTATTTTCTTCTTTTTGACCTTTTTTATTTTGGAAATTTTGTAAAAAGCCCTATGTTTTGTTGAATTTGTAGAAGAAACTAATGTTTGGAATGTTTAAAGAATCCGATACCTTTAACTTTCTATTTTTTTGAGAACCCTATTTTTTAAAGTTCTCAATAAACCCCTTGAACTTTAATTTTTATTTTCAATATGTGTCACGAGGTTTACGTATTATTTCTCAATTAAGTGATTTTTAAGTTATTAAAAAGGTTCAAAGTACAGTTTAATATTATATTAATATTCCAAAACGTAGGTTTTTTTTTATAAATACCATATTCCAAAACATAGGTTTTTTTTATAAGTACCAAAAAACACATGTTTTTTTTTTGTAATTCCTTTTTTTTTCTATTATTTCACCAAAAATCTTATCACCCTAAACTCTTAAAAAACATCTTCTGATGTATACCAGGTGGCGAGCCAAGTCATCCATTGGCTACACGAAGAATCATTAATGCTAGGACTTCACTCCACCATAGACTTCTTGTGCCTAAATCTGGAATTGAACCAAGGCGAGACGCTAAGTCTTGCGGCCCAAGTCGATCCTGACGATCCGTCTTCTTGCATTTCTTGGTGGCTAGTCATGGTTGATAACATGGCGATTGAGGATACCAAGTTTGAGAGTAAAAATGAGTTTGAGAATCGCAGACTTTTGGGGTCTCTTTCGCTCAAGAGTTTGTACGCGGTTTTGATGGATTTGGTTAGCTTGTCTCGCGTTGCTGTTTAATTATTGATGTGTGTGATGTAACATTATTTAGGGTTTAGGGGATTTAAGTTAGTCAACCTCACTAGTTGTTGCAACAATTTAAATATGGCATGTAACATTTGGTTTTTCTTCTCTTTTCTTTTACTTGTGTTTGGTACTGTTGATATTCTTTTTTCACTGTTAAGGATCTGTCTGAAGTAGTTTGTTCCAATACATTTGATGGGAGGTAATCATTCAGAAGATTGTTAAACAAATTACATAAATAGTAATATTACAGTAAAAATGTTGTCTTATGCCCTAATAAATAACATAAATAGTAATATTACCCTAAAGATGTTTACACCCTACCCTAAAAACAATGCCCAAATACCACTTAAATTACTAACCTCTACTTTGGGCACTAGTCACCTATCCTACCACAAATTACACGAATTTACAAAGACAAGTTACATTTAAACACAACTCAAGATAGATAATCAATAGAAGAAAGAAATACAAATAAGACGCATCATCATACTCATAAGAAGCACGCCTCAAAGTCAACTTATGCGGCCTGATTGGTCAACAAGCGTGCCGACTTGATCCCCAGTGATGGCCCTCGATATGCAACCAGGCTCCAGCAGATTAAACAACACAACTACAAAAATTCATTACTACCTTTAAAAACATGACCATGAAAATAAACTAGCAAAAGAAGGGAAAAAAAAGGTTTAACTAACCAGGAAGATTATTCTCCTCACAAAAGGCAACCGCGGTCGTATCGATCGGGCTATATGTTCTTGAAATCAACTCCCTATACGAAATATGTTCAAAACCCCCATTTTCATTGCTTCTTTGAAATCCGTGCAAAATTTCTCCTGTCGTGCCTTTTAAAATCACGTCCGCATGAACTGTTTGTATCATACCATACCAATTATATTAATATTATTAATCAAATCAATAGAGAAAGAGATAGAAAAATAGCATGCATGATTATTTGGGAAAATTTCCAAAAAGTTCTGGCAATATTAGAAATTGCAAAAAAAACCTTGCGTTCTTACAAAATGCAAAAAAACCTTACATTATTGCCGAAATTCAGAGAGAGAGCAATCAAATTTCAAAAAATGTTTTTTTCAAATAAGAACCTAATCTCGTTAGCTTGTTTTTCAATTTCGGCAACAACACAAGGACTTCATAAATTGTTTGCAATTCCCAATAATACAGGGGCTTCTTTGCAATTCTACTTACTTTCGGAGGCGCGGAGGGCGGCAGCGGCGTCGGTGGTGAAGAGCGGGCTGTTGAGGCCGGAGGCGATGCCGCCGAAGATCACGACCCGCCCTTTCTCCAGATGGGAGATCGCCTTGCGTCTTATATATGTCTCCGCTACCTCCTGCATGGTAAAAGCGGTCTGGACTCGTGTGGCCACGCCGATTTTCTCCAGGGAGGCCTGCAGGAGCATCGCATTCATCACCGACGCCATCATGCTGGAAAAAGAAATAAAAAGAAATATCCGTTGTTATTTATTTTACTCTCGGAGAAAAAGAAATTTAGGGATGAATGTACGGTTAGTCGCTGTACTTAAATTGGATTGCAATTTGGTCCTTGTACTGCTGATTTTGGCTCTTTGATCTTTGTACTTTTTAGAATTGAGCACAGTTTGGTTAGTCTATGGACTCAAAGGACTATTCATGCATAAAGTCCAATTCAATATTACAAGGATTAGATTCCAATCCAATTGAAGAGGAGGTATGGGTTTTTAATTTAACGAACCATATTTGGTAGGTAGCGGCTCTATCAACACCAGTTGCGGAAATCCAGTTGTCGCCGCTGAATATATTTCTACCGCCGACAACAACTGCAATCTAATAAGATAAAATAGAATAATCTAAACAATCATACACATGTAGGAAAATTTGAATTAATATGCGCAAAATGGAGGTTCAATTCAAGGCACCAACCTGCACGCCCTGTCGACTCGCCACTTGAATTTCTCTTGCAATCAGCATAATTGCCTGAAACACAAACAAAACATATCATAAGAATTAAGATGGATACAGAAGAGAAGGAGAAGAAAAAAAAAGAGGAAATAAATCCTGACCTTTGGATCGACATTGTCAGGAGGAGCACCGGACAATGCAGCCCCACTTACTTTCAGAAGCACTCTCTTCCATCTAGGGTTTGAGGCAGAAGAAACCATTCTCATGTTGGCGGCTGAAGAAGCTGAAACAAGATGGTATCTTTTCTGCCTGACAGCTGGCGAAGGCGAAGCTGACTTCTCATCGTCCGTACCAGCACCACCAGCCTTCGCACTGGCGACGATGGTCTCCATCTTCTTGAACCACGGCCAGTGGCTGACTGAGATGGTGCCGGTCGAGAGACGCTGGCACTCGACCTTGTACCGCTTCTTGAGGTTGTCAATCTTGTTCTTGCACTGCTCTACCGTCTTGCCAGCCTTGCTCTTCTCGCAATTCTCGCTGACGATGCTGGCCACGTCCTCCCAATCCCTCCCACGGAGGTTCCCCCTGTTCAGTTGCTCGAATCGCTCCGTGTAACTGTCTAACAAGCTGTTGATCGCACTGTCGCTCCATTCCTCCCTGTCCTTCCTGTAATCCCCTCCTCCGCCTCCTCCTGATGCCGCCGGTGAAGACGACGATGCCGCCGCCGCCTGTCTCGTCTTCTTTCCTCCTCCTCCTCCTGCTGCCAATCTATTTTGCACGGAGCTCGCAAACATGGAGAACGGCGATTCACCGTCACTAAGATCCTCGCGAGCTTTTCTCTTGACGGGCGGAGGAGGCGGAGGAGGAGGAGGAGGCTCATGGTCAGTGCCATTCTGCCGAGACTGAGGCTGAGCGTCATCAGGAAGAAGAGGCAAGTGATCGTCGGAAGATTCCATAGATGGAGATGGAGATGGACGGAAGGAAGATGGGAAGAGACGGCGGAGAGGCGGCGTCAGGTTAGGTTAGGGTTACGTACGTTGTTGGTTTGGTTAGAAATAGAAATGGAATAGATATTCAGATTCACTGGATTGATTAAAGAGAGTTGGAATGGCGGACGGACACGGACCCAATCAAACGACGATAAACACGTTTGAGCCAGACCGCTTAGAAGCCGTGACCGACGCGTGACGCCTCCGTCTATCTATCCCATCCTACTCCGCATCTAATCACAGACACTCTCTGTCTCACTCACTTGTTTTTTTACGTAACTTTTTATGTGAAACTTTGAAGTTCTTTCATATTTGGATGGTAGAATTCCACGTGTATACAAGTTTCACAGTGAAATTCCCAAAACATATAAAGTTTGAAACTTATTCCAATTCTAACACTTCCGCACTTTTAAAATGCGGTTTTGGTGCAAATTTACAAAATAACACCTTAATGTGCTACCGATCTTCAAATTGCACACAAATATTATTTTTATGATAATTTCGAAGTAATTTTTTCAAAAATAAACTTGTATACTATTTATTAAAAATACAACTATCTCAAAATTTAAATTTTACCATTAATATTACTTACAATTTTATACACAATTTTATTAATTATTATATTGTATTACATTTTAATAATGATTAAATTTAATAATTATTAAAATATAATACAATATAATAGTTAATAAAATTGTGTATAAAATTGTAAGTAATATTAATGGTAAAATTTAAATTTTGAGATAGTTGTATTTTTAATAAATAGTATACAAGTTTATTTTCGAAAAAATTACTTCGAAATTATCATGAAAAATAATTATTTGTGTGCAATTTGGAGATCGGTAGCACACCAGGGGGTTATTTGCAAATTTGCACTGAAATCGCACTTTAAAAGTGCGGAAGTGTTAAGAATTGGAATAAGTTTCAAACTTTGTATTTTTTTGGAATTTCACTGTGAAACTTGTATACACTTGGAATTCTACCTATTTGGATGAGAATTAGATAAAACTAGGTGAATACCCGCGCTACGCTGCGGGTATTTGCTGCGAGTATTTTCAGAGCCCATATAATTTGAGTGCGGGTATTTTCAGAGCCGATATAATTTTGAGAGTTTGAACATGAGTTTAAACAATACATATGACCAAAAATTAAGAGCAAAATAATATTAAAGGTCTAATTGCCCGACATAAATTAATGATTCAAAACATATTTTTTATTTTACATTACACACCATAACATGATCTGTGAAGTACTAAATGCAATAACATTGCATACCATAATATGAAGTACTAAATTCAATACATTACAAACCATAAGGATAGCAAAGTTCTTTAAACATGACTCCTTTTGATACAATAGATAATAAAGCAGTTCCAAATCAGCCGCAAAACTATTTATAATATTAAGTAACCATTGGTTTTCGAAGCAAATTAGTCCTTGTCTTTTCCATAAATAAATAGTAAAATGTAATATTTGTTAATGAATGAGTGCAAACCTTGTCAATGATGCTTTCGATGACTTTATTCACAAGATTCATGCCGGATTCTGAAAGAGTTGCCACTACCATTTGCTTTACCTAAAATAAATAATAAAAAATAAAAATATTAAGCCCTAGATAAAATAATTTTATATGGTTATTTGATTCTGAAAACAGAATTAAAGTAAACAGAGAAAGAGAATTTTTTTCATCTGAACTAATAATGGCAAAATTTTAAATGAAAAATGGCAAAAAATAATTAAATATTCTTTCATAGAAAAAAATTATATAGAAATATATGCATTTGATTATCTGTCATTAAAAAACTCTAATTGGTAGTTAGCTTGATATTTATTATTTTTGAAATTTCAAAAATAATAAAATTACCTCCTGTCTTTCTATGAAACCTCGTTGCTTCAAATCATACAATTGGAACGAAACTGAAACACATAGCAATAGATAAATCTTAAACACAATAAACAAATAAAAATAAAAATAAAATAAAATAAAGTAAAAAACTATTCAAGTTACAATCGATTCTTTCTTCAATTGGAGCATCTAGATGAAAAACAGAAAGGGCACGCGTAAACTCTTCAAACCCTAAAATTCCACTGTGCTTTGTATCGAACAAGTCAAACACCTGTAAATAAATATACAAAAACCAAAGGTTATATAAGTAAATTGTACTTCTTTTCAATTATGAATTTTGTATATGAACATACAAACAAACAAACCCTATCAGTAAATAAGCTCTCTTTCTTGTTAGTTTTAAACAACACCAGCTGGAATTCCTCCTGGAAAAAAATAGTATTTAGTTAAGTTAATTAAATAAGATAAAATGTAGCAATATATTATGTATATATTAAAATATAATGAGATTCAAACCTTGTTAATTAAACCAATGTCAATTATTGCACTGCTAATCTTTTTGAACAGTTCGTACAGAGCTTCAATTTCACTTACGCTAACTGCATTAAATTTAAACCCAAACAAAAATTAAATTGTGTAAAATTAGACTGTTGTATTATATATGATAATCGAGTTTGGAAAAAAAAATATTAACCAAATAGCCAAACTAAGCCTTAATGATAAAACATAAAGAACAAATTTAGAAAATTTAATAACCAAATTGAAGTTCAAATTGAGTAATGAAAAGTGGTATGTTATGTATAATAATCATGTTTGCAAAAAAAAATTGCAAAAAAATAAAATAAAATAAGTAAATGCATGCACAAAATTCTCTTTGCTAAATCATGCTACAATAATATTAACCAACAAACCAAACAAAACATAAATCAAGTTTGTAAAAAAGAAAATGGAAAAATAAAACATAAATAAATAAGAAATCATAAATTTTGGAATAAATAAAATGTACAAACAGTTTTTCTAGCTAACTTTTCAGAATCTTCGAGTCCGGCAGATTTGTTGAGCTCACAACACTTCAAAAAGAAACCCGCAAATGATAAAATAGATTCAATTAAGATTCAAGTTCGATTTGAATTTTAAACTCGACCGAAAGTAAATTTCCCTCTGAGGAAAAAAGAAACAAAAAATCAAGCTTATATCTATTCAAATTCCAAAGATCTATTTCTATTAATCAAACAGTGACGAAAAATTGCCTCCTAATCCTCTAAACGACCATTTCAAATCGCCCCCAAAATCACAGAGTCTAAGATCCTCTAATCAAACTAACAATTCTACCCAAATTTCCCAAAAAAATTTCCAAATATTTAAACACTCTAAAATTCAACGAATGATTCAAGCAATTGTGTTGCAACGTAATTCAGATTGATGAATACACATCCACATCAGATTCAAATTTCGACTCCTTCGAGTCAAAGACTCAAAAGATCCCGCAAAAATGCAGAAAAAGATTCAAACAAGTCCATATCAGAGAGAGAGAGAGAGAGAGATAGAGATAGAGAGAGAGAGAGAGAGAGAGAGAGAGAGAGACTCGCCTTTGGAATAGGAGAAGATACACGAGAAGAAGCTAATCAAACGAATATTAAGACTCGCCTTTTATATTTTCTTTACATATTATTTTATATAATTAATCCTCACATTTTTTTTTTTGAATTGTAATCCTCACATATTAAATATTAAGAAAAGAGTGTAACAAGCCGAGCTTAATCAAACGAAGCTGTCCGGCTCATAATTTGTTCGCGCTAACTCGGCTCAATTCATTGTACCGGTTCAGTTCATTGGGTGAATTATGGATTTATATTTAAAACTATTTGAAGTCAAAGCTGAACGGTTCAGAGCTCGGTTTTGATTTGAGCTTGCAGCTTGAGCTGAATTTGAATGAGTGATTTTCATGTCGAGCTCAATCGAAGAACAAAATACAAATTGAATTGCATGCCCTACTTAAATGAGAGAAAAAAAAGTAAACAAAATGCATACCAACATGTAGTTTAAAACAAAATTAAATTAAAATGAATTTATATATAAATGTTTTATTAGAAAAATGCAACATTTGATTAAGAACTACTCATGATCCATCCTAATTATTACTTTTCTTTAAGGATATTGAAATGAAATATGCTGATTCTGTATGGCACTATTTATTAGGAAATAATATGACCCATTACATGAAATATTTCATAGAATTTATCATAGAATTTTCATGAATTTAGTGGAAGAATTGGATTTCTTATGGCAATTCTATATTACAAAAAAAATATAATGAGTGTTAATTGAATTAAATCCTTCTAGTTGACTCGTTACACATAAATTATAATACAAATTTTTTTGGGAAAAATACACGTATCAATCATCTACCAGTTTAGAAAATTGTAGGGTAAATTTCACCACAGGTCACTCAACTTTTAAAAATGACCAAATAAACCACTCAACTTTCAATTGTCCATTATATTTCACTTAACTTTCAAAAATAACAAAATATGTCACTCAACTTTCAATTATCTCACACAGGTCACGACTTTTAAAAAAAATGATAAAAAAAACTCACTCAACTTTAAAAAATTATCAAAAAAGACACTCAAGTCAAGTGACTTATTTGATTTTTTTTTAATTAATCGGGTGACTTATTTGTTTATTTTTGAAAGTTGAGTGACCTATATGGGACAATTGAAAGTTAAATGATATATTTGATAATTTATTAAAATCAAGTAACTTATAGGAGACAATCCAAGGGGGATGAGATTTTAACATGTCCATCTTCATGATATTCTGTGTCATGTCCAATGAAGATAGCATGAAACATGTCCAATTTTGTATATGATCTGAGCTGTTATATATTCTCTCATCTTTTGGTGCATGTGCAAGTAAGAAAAAAGATACATTTACTTCGTGATTTTATATATCATTCCCCTTGGAGATAAGTGTGAAACGGGTTAACTTTGTAGGATATATAGACTTGTTATACAATTTTCTACTTCTCGAGAGGTGTAAGTAAGAAATAAGGCCGTGACATATTTATGATTTTTTATTGTTCTTATTTTGTGTAGTAGTATGAGACGACTCAATGCATTTTGATATTTTCATTCACTACATATTTTAAACCAGATGAAATTTGCACATAAAAAGAACTTGTATTTTTCATTCTATTTGATTATACATGACAATTTCTTATGAAATGTGAAGCGAGTTAAATTTTGA
The DNA here is from genome assembly GCA_027726005.1 of Juncus effusus. Lineage (NCBI taxonomy): Eukaryota > Viridiplantae > Streptophyta > Magnoliopsida > Poales > Juncaceae > Juncus > Juncus effusus. The sequence goes on along the minus strand of CM050894.1, from coordinate 9,156,466 downwards.
CTCGCAATATTTTATCACTCATATTTCTAACAATTCTTTTTGGGGTATAAATTTATATATATTAACATAAGTTGTAAATGCTACAAAACTTTATAACAATCTACTAAGCATATATCATGCGTATGTCATTAAATCTTACAACAATCGTAAAGTATGACCGTAAAAAGTCTGAAAGTATCATATCCATAACAGTACTTACAAAATAAGAAACTTCTTGTTTAACGCAGCAAAATCTGAAAATATAATTCATATCCTTATAGAATGACAATTATGAGTTTATTTTGGCTTTCATCTTTTGTAAAAGGAGTAATACATTCTTACAAACTTTTAAGTTAAAGAGAATTTTTGAGAGCACCCTTGAAAATCTCAAAACAAAGAGTATTATTATAAGATGAAATTTTTTTCAAGGAAAAGAAGTCAATGTTTCTTAAAATAATACTATGCTTTGAAACTCTCAACTCTCTCTCCTTGATTACATCGCTCCTCTATCTTAGCTAAAGGATTTTTCTCTTTTTTTTTTAGTTTGCAATTTCTTTTTTTTAAAGCAAAAAATCCATCAAAGCGATAAGTGAAAGGTATCAACTTTCTAAACAACTTGAGACTCAAGGCTCGATTAAAGAAAAAGAATCGATGCTTCTGAACTCCAGATTGTAAACTAAGAACAAATAAAAATATACAACCAGAAAATATATACTAAGAAATCAATTTAAGATTTGTTACAGATTATTATTTGACAGCTAAAACAATTAGCCTGATGTAACACAACGGAAAACAAGCATTGTCCAAATGAAAAACACATTGATGAATATTTATAAAATAAATGGTTAGATGAATATTATTAAAATGTTAACATTTTTGAAATGAAAAACTTGCGATAACAAATCTCAAACTTTGAACCAAAATATCAAAAAAAGTCGATCAAATAAGCACAAGTACAATTCAAAAAAACATATATACAACATATCCGAACATCCCCTCAAAGTTTCATAAATAAATCGCAAACCACATAAACAAATTAGGTCAAACAAGCATTTCAACACGGATAAAAATAAAATAAAAATTACAACAACTCACTCATGATACAATTATTACAATTGATTTTCAATTGAGGGATGCCGCTCAATAAATTAGGGTTTCCATCCTCTCTTAGTACCATAATAATTCATTTTGATCCTTTTTTTTTCTTTTCAATTTTCACTCGTGCTTTCTTTTTTAAATTTAGTCATACATACCCTCTTGTTCCCACACATCTACAAGAAAATCTACCATTTCCTGCAAAATATACATGGATCATCAAATTCATGTTGATTGTTTGATTTGGTGTATATCAAAATCATTGATGTCAAATATTATTGTTAGTTTTTTTGGTTAAAAATCATAAATTTTATGTTTACTTGAGTGATTAGTTTTATTTTATGTTTAATTATGACCGATTAAATTAAATTCATCAAAAATACACATTGAATTTAATTTTATATTAATGAATGAATATGTATATTTTGTAATACCAAAATTTTGAGTGTATCACAAAATCCCTGGATTTGAGCTCTCAAATCCAGGATTTCACAAAATCAAACAAAGGATTTTGTTTAAAATCCTGTATTTACAAATAAATACAATTCACTTAAATACACTAAATCAAACATGCTCAAAATTACTGAGGGGAATTAGGGTTTAGGGTTTCAACTTACAGAGAGAGGAATAGGATGAGGAAATTGCTTGTTGGTTCCAAGTAAACTCTCATATGTTGCACTCCAACTAAATACAAAAAAAGGAACATAAAATTATTATGTGATGCTTCAATTCAAGCATAATATTTGCTAATTATTTTCTATATGAAAGTACAAATATTAAAAATACTCATAATTTACCTTAATTTGGGTTCTTTGACTTGCTGAGACTTGGAATCAGTTGGCTGTTTATTCGCAAGCCATTGCTGCCTTGTTTGATTCCACAACAGAATACCTACATATTTTAAACCCAAATATTTATTCATAATTAGTTAAAAAAATAAAAAGAAAGAAATTATGTCAATCGAGCAAACTTTTAGTTTCATTTTCCATTATCATGAGAGAAACATCAAAATCAAGAACTGTGAGTGCCAGATAAATCAAGTAAGAATAATCAGACTTACAATTGAACAATGCAAGTGTACTTTTTGAAAAAGTTCGGGTCTTTTTGACAAATTTACCGTGATTTACAAACTCATTCGGATTCGAGCTACTATTACTGCTTCCAGCCTGATTATGATTATTCTGATCGTTCTGAATCAAAGAAGTGCTCAAGGAAGAAATACTCCTTTGAGATTGCATCGCGCTGTTATTATCCATCTCATAAGTGCTCGTTGTGCTCCACAAATCCTCGCACGGATTATTATTTTTGCGAGATTTATTCGTGTTTTTTACGGTTCTGCCCTGGATTTTCAACCCTTTTGAGGGCTCGTCGACGGCTGTGATGGGCGTGGATTTGGAGCAGCAGCCTAAACAACCTCTGCTCTGTTGCAAATCCACCATTACAACAAAAAATTGATGGTTTTGTGAAGTGGAATCGGAAGCGAAATCGAGATGAGAAGGTGAGTACGTACCCCATACACGAAAGAAGCTGGCGGATCCAAGCTGAAATCGATCTGTCCAACAGCATCTAACCTTCAATCAACCCAACCCCCAAACTGAATCAATTACCTGATTGAAAGAACAACAAAACGCACGGGATCCAAGAACACGGCGTCGGAGCCGCCGGAGCTGGAGAGATTGTAGACGCCGGAGTTGATGAAGGCAGTGAGCTCCGGCGAGTCGCTCCGCCGGCGCTCCTCCATTCGCGCAAGAATTGTTCGATGAAATAAGTAGCCACGACAGCACGACGGATCTCACTCTTTTTCTGGCCATGGCGGTGCTCTCCTCTTGCTGTCAGCGGAGAGAGAGCTACGTGGGGAGAGAAGGGTGTGGAAGGGAGTGAGAGACCAAGTGGCCTTATTTCACACCAAATCCCGTTGCACACACAAATTTACTCAAAGACGGAAGAAATTAACCGCTGAGATAAAAACACATCCTTTCATCGGGCAGTCAAAAATCACTCGCGACGTGGCTCCCCAGCAAATCCCAAAGCTGTATGCAAAAGAAGGGGGGACTTAATTATGTATTTAAGAAAGTAGGTGAAATAGTGTGGATTTAATTTTAGTGTTATTACATGCAGAAAATGATAAGAGTATGTGATTGGGATAAAATCGTCATTAGCTTGTGTGCTTTTATGTGTTTAAATTTATTTTATTCAAATTTTTATACTTGGTAGAATATGTATCCTTTATTTAACAATATATAATAAAATTAGTAGTTGAATTTTATAGAACTGATTTTGCCCTTGTTATCTTAAAAAAAATATTATTATAGTACTTGTCCCATTATAGTATTTTTCTTAATTTTTAATCTTCTTTTCATGGTCGAAAGAATCAGCTATTTCGATTCCGATTCAACCGATTTGAGTCGGAATCAGCTGAATCCAACCCGATTAATACTTGATTCTCATAAAAAAAAATTAATTGGTTCGATTTTTCATCCGATTCCGATCCGATTCAGTCAATTTTAAATTGTTATCATGAGAAACCAACTCTAAATTATATTACAATTTTCGAACCTTGATTTTTTTGAATACTTCCTTTGATGTGTACGTATATACGTAATAATAAAATAAAATCGGTTGGTGGTCTCAAATTAAGAAAACATTTCTTTTAAAAAGTAAAATTTATATTTTAAAATATTGGATAAACGTGTTAATTTCTTTCATTAACGCATGAGTTAATGATGCACATACTATAAAGTACAATGCCCAAATATCAAAATTAATAGTGATTGTATATTAATTAAATTGGAATTCTGTTCAAAGGATTGAGACTAATGGTGAATTTATCCTTTGATAGAAACATTAAACTTCCACGTCTCACCTCACCACCCTCTCAAGTCCCAAAAGGATTCAAACAAACTAATAAACGAAGAGGAATTGCGTGGTACTGACTTCCTTCACCTACCAACCTCTCATCTCCCCCAATTTCTGTCTCTCTCTCTCTCTCTCAACTTCATCAATAACAATAAAATTGTTAAAAAAAACTAGAAAAGAAGCGAAAGGGGGAGAAATGGCGATGGAGGAACTTAAAGAAGAAAATGGAAAAAAGAGAAATTATTCCTCGGTAGTAATTGGGGGCACTTTCGACAGGCTTCATGAAGGTCACCATTTGTTGCTCAAGGTAGAAATAAAGCCTTTTTTCATTTCTCTAATTTGAGTTTTTTTGAATGAGTGGTGCTAGAATTTGAATTAATTGACTTGATTAAATTTAGAATGTCATGATTAGTTTGTTACTACTACTGGCCTCTTTCTCCTTTTGCTGTTTCTTTCCTTCCTTGAATCAATTAATTGCTGGAATTTTCCTTAAAGTAACACCCAGTAAAGTAAAATAGCAATTAATTCAGTAAAAAAGATTCCTAATTTTCCACCTAACTGCTTTAGATAGCTTGGATTTTGTGAAATTATCCTCTTAAAATTTTACTATTTGTGGAATAGGCAGCTGCTGAGCTGGCAATTGATCGAATAGTGATCGGAGTCTGTGATGGTCCAATGCTCAGTAAGAAAGAGGTTTGTGTGATTTATTTATTTGTTTAATTTGCAAAAATTTGATTTGTTTATCCTTCTTTTATAATTTACTATTTTTTTATATATACTTTTGTGTGTAGTATGCTTACCTAATACAGCCTATTGAAGAAAGAATGCAAAATGTGAAAGACTATATAAAGGTATTGCTCTTAGATTATCATTTTTACAAATATCATTTTTTCCTAATTATATTTTAGAACGTATTTTGATGATTTTTAAATTTTTTGAAATGATTTATCAGTCAGTCAGGCCTGATTTAACAGTAATAACAGAACCAATTACCGACCCGTTTGGGCCTTCTATTGTAGACGAAAATTTGGAGGCGATTATTGTCAGGTAACCCTCTTACTTTCCCTTATGTATTTATTTTTCTTAATTTTGCATTTAGGTCCTCCTAAAAGTTGAAATATGAAAAAATATAAATATCACCCGAAAAGCTGAAATGAAGGCTTAACTGTTTAATTTTATCCAAAGATATATTGTCAAAATGTTAAATGTTTCAAACTTATTAGCGATGATTTTTTCACTTTTTTATTTATTTATTTTGAAGCAGCAAAGAGACATTTCCAGGAGGATTGGCTGTGAATAGAAAAAGAGCAGAGAGAGGTTTATCTCAATTAGAGGTGCTTATCACTTATATAATTTTATTATTAAAATAAATGATTAATTAAAATATTTGTAGATTTTGTACTGAAATAATTATTAAAATAAAATATTTATATCAGATCGAAGTGGTAGAACTGGTACCAGAAGAATCAACTGGAGAGAAAATAAGTTCAAGTGCTTTGAGAAGAATTGAGTCAGAAAAGAGAAAAATTGAACAAAATGGTAAATCAGATTTATTGAAGCAAGATGTATAATGATTTTTATTTTAAAATCTTGTTTTTGGTTTTATTTTCATGTTTTTGAATAAGAAAATTTCTACTTTCTTCTTTGTAATTTGTAATGTATCTTGTTTTTAGATTGAATGTGAGAACGGAATAATACGACCATTTAATACGAAATGAAATTATTGTGGTATTTGATTTTGTATCATTACTTAATAATTTTGGGCGAATTTTACTCTTCTTTTTAATAATTCGAATAGCGGCAATTTATTCAAATTATATTTTTTCTGTAATAAAGTACCATCTAAATAGAGGAAATTAGTTTCATTGAATATTCAAATTAAAGTCTCAGTAAATACATATATTTTCACTTTTGCCATTAATATTTTCTTCTTTTGAGTTTGATTTTTTTTTTTTTTGGAGATTTGTGCAGTATTTGAGATGAATTAATCCCTTAGCTTTGTTCATGTGTTAAAGTTCACATCATGGAAAAAGGATATGCATATTATATATTATTTATTATTATTTTACATTTCTCCCTACAAAAAACTTTGTTAGTTACTACCTGGTTAAACTATGAAAAGAAAGTATTTTGTCCATCACATCTTACATTACACCCTAAGCCCATTTATGTATCTATTAAATTTGCCTCCAAACTTGTATTTCCTACCTATTTTATTACACTCACCAAAAAGTTTAAAATATTTACAAAATAAAATAAAAAAACAAAAAGAAAATTCCATTGTTCAAAAAAGAGCTGCTATACCTAGAAAAAAAAACCCCTTTTTTCTTCACAAAAACGGATCTTATTTATAAACAAACTTCTCACTAGTAAAACTCTCTTTACCGCTTCTGGATATCTTCATTTCACACTCATCGTCTCTAAAGTCACTCAAAAGTCAAAGCAACTAATGAATGTGCTGATAAATATGTAGAAGAATATGTGGATGAATATGCAAATGAATATGCAGATGAATATACAGAAAAAGAACCCGATATATTTCCTACCCAAAGAGAAACATATTTGACTGACGAAGAAAACAATTTTTCTTATGTTGTTGTTTGTGCTAATAAAGATGATGAAGTATATGATTAAAAAGTCGATAAAAAAACTCAAACTAATGAAGTCGATTGTAAAGATACATAAGAAATAGTTGATATATCTTATATAGATAACGTCGATTCTAATCAGAAAGTTCAGTAGTAAAAACCAATAAATACTCATGCCAATGAACTATATATTTTTAGTACCATTAGATTTTTTTCAAATCCAGAATCTTATTAAAAATCATGCACACTTCATATCCTTGATTATTCCCTTCGTTCTCCCCTTCTTTAGCAAAAGCATACAAAACCCTAGGTCCGACTGAACAAACAGAAGCTCATTTGGCTTCCAAAGGTTCCATGGTGTGCATGGAACCCATTTCTTTGAGACTTGGAGTGGTCTTCAAACACTTTATCACTTTGTCGCAGTATTCAACATATATACTTTGACGCAATCTATTTTATTAAATCTAATAATAAATGTTGTTTCGAGTAATTGCTAAACAGTTAATATCCATGCTTGACCTATTATCGACTCTTCCACGGCATATCATACTTCCCAGCACTTTTGACCTAAAAAACAAAGAAATGATTCTTTATCCACTTGATATGCACTGCATAACAGCCTACCTACAATCACTAGATCCGATATAATAGTTATTTTATGACTTTCTTGTGATGGATACTCTTAACATTTTTTTGCTCTCCTTTGTCCACATCAAATACAATCAAATTATCATGTAAATCTACAAGAATCATACCATTTAGGTATACGGAAGAGAGCCTGTGATGTAATGACTGAATTTCTCTATGACCATACGAGGGATTCTTTAGGCCTAAGGGTTAACACTTGTATTTAGTGTGTTTTCTATGAGATTTAGAGATTTATTTTTATCATTATTAAAATCTTGTATCCCATAGTAACTGGATTGCGTCCAAATCCACAAAAATGGACAATCTGGTCTAGGTTCCGATCAAGATTTGTTTACCATCTTGTTCGGTTAATGGATTTACAATCACAGGGGTGCTCAAATTGATGCGCAGGTGCAATTAATATTACGTCATTACATATTGCAACGTAAGTGTATGCACTACTTACATTCAGATCGAAAATGTTGCATATTATCTTAGGGCACCGAACCATATTAAGACTTATGGTGATGTCCGCTTTATTATTTTCCGCGAATACTATATCCGGGTATTGATTTAATTTATTTTGGTTGACCCAAAGAGATAAATCCAATGTAGTTTCCCGCCAATCCTTTAAAGCCATTGAAAACATATGATTGACGTGGTCGACAGTCTATGTCACGGCCCCAAAACTAGAACTCGATTGTCGTAGAAATGTGCCATTTTTTAGTCTTCTCAAATATGTTTAAATATATTAATCATTCTTAGATAGCAGTCTATGTCACGCCCCAAAACTAGAACTCGGCTGTCGTAGCAATTTTTCTTGTTTTAGGTAAAATTTTGTATATAAATTTGGGTGCTTGATTGATGAGCTTCAGAAGTTCATGTACATGTTTTTCCAAGTTAACTTTAAAGAAAATAAGAGCAAAAAGCACTAAGCATAAAAGTTTATATACATGCAAGAACTTCTTGATTAAAAGCTTCCCAGGTTAATTTAGGTATTATGTGATTCATATGACATGTATGTGCTTTTAATATTAATTTCGGTATATGTGATGCATATGACATGTATGTGCTTCCAACGTTAATTTCGGTATTATATGATGCATATGACATGTATGTGCTTCAAACATTAATTTCGGTATTATGTGATGCATATGACATGTATGTGTGTGCATACTTAGTGTTTGATTTAGAAAATGTCCTTGTACACATGGTTGTTAAAATCCTTATTTAACTTCTAAAATCTTACAATTCTACGACTTTGAGTTGAGAAAACGATTCGACTCCCACTTAGAATTTTATTTTGGTAGAATCCCGATAGAATTTCGATTTAACATGTAGAATCTTGTAGAATTTGATTTTCATTATGATTTTACGATTCTACACCAGACTTGCAGTTTATGATATGAAATAGTCGTGAAATATAAATATAATGCAAAATAAATATTTTTAGGCTCAAAATAATTTATTTGGAATGTCATAAGGCACATATAGCTACTAAAAATAAAGAGAAACTCTATATTTCAAACATTTTAATTGCATCCCAACGATAACAGTGGGTCATTAGTCCTCTGAGTAATTAAGTATATTTTTGGATCTATGTTACAAATCAAATTATGTGCAATATCTTAGTAATCAACATATAGCATATAAAATATTTATTATTAATTTTGAGTTTTAATATATTTGCTTCAACAGTTTATACATTTAACGTGTATATATATAGAAGAAGTTAGCTGAATGTCAACTTTGTTATGAATTAATGAGCATAGAATGACTTTAAATTTATTAGTGCACTAAATAATTTTATTTTCTCACAAATATGTTTACTAATTTTTATTTCCATAGAATCTTACGATTCTAAGTTAGATTTTACGATCCGATTCAATTCTACATCTGAGCGATTCAAGGTAGAATTCCGATTCTTACAATCTTGCTTGTACATTTTTGTTATGAGCATATGATATTACATATGATGTTACATATTATGTGCATATCCAACTATAAAATCAACGTATTTGAATAAAAATGCTTGTATCAATTAGTAATTTCTTTCTTTTTTTGCCATACACATGGCAAGTGTGTTTCAATTTTTGTTATCCGGAAGTTCTGTTTGTTCATAGCAAGAAATGAATATCTTATTTAATGTTTATTTTAAGTGTGATAATCACAAGAGTACAATGGGTATAATTTGATAAATTTTTCTCTCTCGCTCAATATAATAAAATCCTTGCTCCGAATAGCCGCCCCTGTTACTTTCTTCTGAGATATATTCAAAAAATATATACATATTCTTTTTTTATATTTTTTTTCGTAAGTATCAATTAAGATAAATCAATCCCTTAGCTTTAGTACTTATCAATAAATAAAAAATATATACAAAAAAATTGTACCATCATAATCTATTGAGCTATTTAAATTACATCCCACCTTACATTACAATAAACTGTGAACCCTAAACAAAGGCCCATCATCTAACTATTAAATTTGCTTCCAAATTCTGTTTCCTAAACAAAAAGAATTTGGAGTATTTACAAAATTAAAAACTTCACTCTTCAAAAAAGAGCGAGTGGTCTAAACCTAGAAAGAAACCCTTTTTTCTTCACCAATAATAGATCCGATTTAGAACTAATCTTCTCACTGGTGCAACTCTCCATACTGGTACTGGTTTCACATTCATCATCTCTCAAGTCCTTCAAAAGTTGGAGCAATTTACGGGACATCTCCTTTTCTCCTTCATTTCCATTTACTGACAAAAGTACCAAGGCCGGTACCGCACATTCGTCCACAACAATTAAACGACTTTCAGGGGTTTTGGAGCATAAATTGTATATTATATTCAAACAAAACTCCTTTTCCTCGCTCCTACCAGTTTCCAATAATTCAACTAAGCAAGAGATAAATTTAGGGTTTTGAGAAATAAGTCTCGCGCCTTCATCTAAACAACTCATAATTTGTAAAACTTTGAAGGAGCATTCTGTTAATTTATCCAGAGATAAAATTGAGGCGAGAGAGTTCAAATATCCGGATGAAAATACTTGGGATTCTGTAATATTGTTTTGACATGAGATATCACAGAGAGTTTCCATGCATATTTCCATGATATTTATATCATCGGAACTTAGGTGTTTTGAAGGAGAATTATAAGATATATTGGAATAATTGTTGAAATATTGCGAGAATTTTTGGAGAATTGATAAGGCTTCTCTTGTTTCTTGGTCAATAAAAGGTGGTAAAATCTCCAATATTTCCTCACTTAATGTTGGAAATTCAACTCTGCAAAAAAAAAAAAAAATTGGTAAAGTGCAAAATATAAAGATAAACACGAAATTATTTCTAAAATAGCAAGGAAAAACCTATATATTTAGTCATATACCTGTTATTTCTTAAAAATGCAAGAAATAATTGAGCGCCGATTTTTTGAGCAATTTCGTCAGATAAATCGCGTGAAATCTTCAAAAATTCAATTAAACCCTCGCCAAAACCATTTGATAGCATTAAATAGCAAGTCTCAATTTCTCCCTCAAGAACCATTTTCACATCTTCAACCGCCTTCTCTCTTTTCTCTCTCTTAAGCAAAGAGAGGTCCTTGAGGAAATTTACAAATTTCTCCGGGTTGAATCTGGAGAAATTACCGTCTGTCCCGTAATCCGTACTCCAAGGGAAAAAAAATTGCGAACAAATTTCACTTTGGTCCTCGGGTTTTGATAAATCACTTGAATTGGTCGAAGAATTATCATAATTTTCTATTCTACCCTCTAAAAGAGAGACACAAACATTTTTCAAACTTGAAACAGAATTGAAATTTGAATCATGTAAGATACATTCGTAATTTTTCTCATAATTTTCTTCAAGTTTATCAAACCCTTGTTGAATATTTTTACTGTATTTTTTAATCAAATATAAGAGGAAATTTAAAACGTTTTCCTTTTTGGGATCGATGCCACTAATTTGCTCGAGTAGTCTTTTAATGGATCTCTTTTCTATTAAAATTGATTTTGGTGAGTTCAAATTTAGATTTAAAGCGGTTATTTGAAGTGTATTTGACTCAAGTTCTTCACTTGAATTTTTTTGGCTAAGTAGTTTTAAAATTGCTTCGCCAGCCACCTCTTCTTTTGGATCGATTTCAAATTTCGTGTTTTCCAAAAAAACTATTATTTCCGCAATCTGAAATTTAAAAAAAAAATAATGTATTTGAAACCAAATATTTATTGAAGAAAACATGATCCATATTATTTTTTCAAGAAACATATATAATATCTCGAAAAGTTTTTGTGAAATTTCGAAATACCTGAGAGGCAAGTACAAGTGGAACCATGCTTTGAATTTGAAACAAGTTTTGAATCAATGAATTATTTACTCTCTTACATCGCCCTAAGATTGTTTTACCAGTCAATGCCTGAAATATTTACTCACAAAATAATGAATTAGTTCATAATCATAATTTCATTAACATCATAAATTTTTCAAAGAGCAGTACCAAATAGAGTTTGCTGGACTCAGAACAATATTGAATGATTAATTTGCCTTTTTCTATTGAGGCATTTAAAGAACAAAGAGTTTTAATCCCTATTGTGCTTCCAGGCTTGGCAGACTCTATATCTGGCAGAATATTTATGACTTTATCGAGTATTCTTGAGAGCTCTATGCACATCATATTGTGTATCTGTTAATAGAAAAAAAAGGTTTCGTTTTAGTATTGAATTTAAAATAAAATATTTTTTCATTAAATTGCATCACCAAAAAACAAACTATGAAAACTTATTATTGATACCATGTTAGTAAGGTAAGCTAGTGGAACCTTATTCTTTTAGTTAACATATCTATGTGGCATAATTTAGTTAATATAGGGCTATACAATATCAACAAATTATATATACAACAAATGGTTTATAACAAATTATATATACAACAAATGGTTTATAATTGTGGGTAATATGATAGTTCTGCACCTTTTTTGCCAAATTATTCCCTTCATTTAACGCGTTTCAGATTAAATTTGCATCATATTTTTTTTAGTCAAAGAAGAATAATTTGCATAAGAGAAAATGATCTAGGAAGCAAAAAAGAAGCCATACGGCCCATATCATATTACCACTATATACAAAGCTCAGTTTGAGCTGGAATGTTGACATCTGTCAACTTTCTATGACCACATCTTTATGTTATTTAGTTTAGTGAGTCACTTTTAAGTATATTTTTTGAATTGTATTTTTATTAAATGATCATTTTAACTTTTATATTAATTACATTAAATATATATTAAATTATTACAAATTATATAAATTTTACACGCGTCAAAATTTTGATTTTCTGTGGCCAAAATCTTATGATATTCAGTGAAGTTAGTCATTTAAGTATCTTTTTTGAATTATATTTTCTAAATGACCTTTTTAACCTTTTGTAGTAATTACATTAAAAACATTAATTAATACAAATTAATATTAATTTAACATATTAATTAATATATTAGATATTATTTATTTTATTAATTATATGTTAATCATTGTTTTAAAAATGCTTTCATTTTTTATTAGAAAATAATAAACGATATATGATATTATTATTATTATTGTGTTAAGTATATACTATTTATTTTGTTAATTAATATTTTAATTATTTATTTTTTTAATATTTAAAAAATATTAAGGAATATAAATCAAATTAAATATAGAAACAAAAGAGGTCAAGAAAAAATTAAAATTAATTTACGAGTGCAAGTCTTTTTTTTTTTTTTATGTTCAACCCATTGGGTTGAAAAACTCTGCTAAATATGTGTTAAATTCCATTTGACGAGAATTGAATTCATAACTTTTGACTACACATGCAAATGCTTTAACCAACTAGCTTACATGTGTTAAATTGTTTTTTGTTGTCAATGACTCAAAGATCCAATTACTTTAAATTTTTGATACTTAAGAAGTAATATATAATACTAAGCTCTTAATCTTTCCTTTATTATTCCCTTCTTTCCGTAATAAAAATTGAATATTTTGTAATTTGTAAAAAAAAAAAATTGAAGAGTATCTTATTTGAAGCGTAGCGAGGGTACTCGCTAGTATAACTAAATCTTCATGTATGTGATGTACCTTCGTAGAAGAACAACTAATTTGTACTGCATTTGCATGCGATATTTTAAGAACATTCCTGATCTCCATTCAATTAGAAACTCCACTAATTAATCGTAACCTACAAATATTCATAAACAAAATCTAAAATTATGAACTGATAACAAGCTATAAAATTTGTCACGATTTTTCCAAAATAAGAAGTCTTAGTAGATAAACTTTACCTCTTCTCTTTACATGCGAAAATTTATGCAAAACTACTTAAGAGAGAGAGATCATCGGAGGATTTATGTTTTTTTCTTCTTCTTTTCTCTTGAGAAGGGTAAAGGAAGGTGAGTGAGTGGAGCCCTGTGCAAATTGAAGTGTCACTTTTATAAGTGGAGGAAGGAAGAAAAGAGAGAGTGACACGAGTCGCAAGTAGAGAAGAAAGGGTTTATTTGTTTACATTCTTCGGAGGCTCATCTAGAATATTTATGTTCAATCCTTATGGTAGAATTGTTGCTACTTCTTGTTTTTTTTTGTTTTTTTTATATAAAATGATACTGATCAAGCCAGTCACTTCAACAGAGTAATATATGAAATTATGAACGAAACTTTACACAAATTTTGCAGATAAAGTTATTCCTATTTTAATTTCGAGCAAAATATGAGTGAAATCTTCATACAAATTGTATTCATCAGCTGTTATGTACAATTTACAATAGCCGTTATTAAATTTTACATCCACACTTTCAGTTGAACGATTTCATCGTTTGAACAAAAAAATTCAGATAAAACTTTATCGAATAAATTGTAGAGTTGAACTTACCTGATTTGATGTCCTTGACTAATTTTCTACATAAACATAAATTTTAAGAATGTGTTCAAATATATACATCTTTCTTTTCTTTAATTGTAAATGTCAACCGATAATGTTAGAAATTGTTTTTATAATACGGATTTTTTCTACAAATTTTTGAAAAACATATGTATTTGAAAAAGTTCCTAAATTCTACATTAGTGCGTTAGGTGAAAATCTTTTTGTTGGAAAGTAAAATGAAACAATCCAATGCTAGTCACATGGTACATAAAATATGCATACAAAAATTATGCCTTCAAAGAAAGAAGACGGATACGAGCATATATTGATTTGAGGATTTTTTATCACCACTTTTATTATCTGATGCAAATCAAATTTGTACTATACTAACCATGATTCTCGCTCCGCTTCGAATACAATACTTCATAATATATTATTTGAAATTATTTTACGTCGTAAACAAAAGAATGAATTAAGTAAAATTAATTGGAAACAATGTCAAGTTAATTAACATTACAAATATTGTTTGTTAATCTGTAAATTTTTTTAGAAATAATAATAAAAGTTATTATTAAAGTAATTATTTTAATTTTGTAATAACATATTCAATATTCAATTTTTTTATCAATATTTTTATTAGAAGCATTCTAATATCCAATTTTAACAATAATTTTATATAATTTGGAAGATATATATATATATATATATATATATATATATATATATATATATATATATATATATATATATATATATATATATATATATATATAATTTAGGAAAATTCTTCAAAAACCCCCCGAACTTTTCTGGTATTTATCAAAAAAACCCTCACTTTTTAGATTTCTTCAAAAACCCCCTAAAAAGGTGATTGAATTTTTTTTTACCTCCTATGAAGGTTAAAGTTAACTTTTCCATCCAACAATATATTTTTGGACAAAAATACCCCTCACTAATTTTCTTTTCTTTTTTATTGAAATAAAAATAATAAATGAAAAGAGAAAATTATATTTTATATGAAATAAAAAATAAATGGAATCTAAAGTACGAACAATATTATAATAAATAGATTAATGATATTTTACGTAAAGTAAAATCATAATTTATGAAAAAATAACAGAAAAAATATTTTATATAATATAATATCATAAAATAAAATATTATCATAAAATATCTATATAATAATATTGTTAATATTATGTTGAAAAGTGTTATTTTTCTTTATTTATTATTTTTAATTGAATAAAATAAAATATAAAAGAAAATTATTTAGGGACATTTTAGTCTAAAATAAAATTTGGGATGGAAAAGTTAACTTTAATTTCTCATAGGGGGCTAAAAAATAATTCATTGTACTTTTAGGGGGGTTTTGAAGGAATCTAAAAAGTGAGGGGTTTTTTGATAAATACCAAAAAAGTTAGGGGATTTTTGAAGAATTTCCCTATAATTTAATTGTTGTATTTTTTCAAACATTTATTACCAAATCAAATATTTTATATTATAAATATAGATGAATATATATTTATAAATATAGATGAAATATTTTATATTTATCTGAAGATATATTCATAAAATATTTTATATCATACAATAAGTGAATCATTAACTTTTTTACAAAAATTCTAAAATATTTTTTTTACTATTTGAAATTAAAAAGAATATAGAGATAAAAACTTTCAAGTAAATTTATTCAATAATAATAATACAAAAAGACATTTATTCGAATGATATTCCCCTTATGTTTCATTGAAGAACTCGGTTCATGAGAAACATTGTTTTAAAATATTGTGGGTGTACATGAACCAGTTTTATGCTATTTTCTTATGGTCCCAAATTTTGGCTCAGAATTTGGAAAAGGAAAAGTATACTTGGCCCCCTCTAAAAATCCCATAGGATACTGTCAAACGGGATCCACTGTCAAATAGATGTCAAACGGACCCGTTTGACAGCATGTGGAGTCCGTTTGACAGTGAAAGGGGGACAAATGGGAGATTTAAGTGGGGGTCATGTATATGAGCCCTTTGGAAAAATTAGTGGACACCTGTCATTGCCCAAGTTCTCATCAGTGGGGCCCACACCTTTTTGCATGAATTATGATTGCTATTATTATATTTGAAAATGTAATGAGTCACTTACATAACTAAAAAAATGACTCGTTATATAAATACTATACATATAAGGTATACTATTTAACATTATTAATGGGCCCGAAATCTTTGATAAAACCATTCTATGATGCCAAAATACTAATGGGTCATAAAATCATATTTAATGATCCGTTTCATATAAACTACACATGATTAATGTCACAAAAAGCATTGCAAAATACGTGTCAATGTTTGGGAAAATTTAAAGAATTATATTTAGGGGGAAATATGGTGAATTATGCATTATATAAACATGCACATTACTTTTATCTATACATTATTATTTTGATATACTAGATTTTGTGGTTATAATTAATTTAACAATAATTTTACTTTTACTACATGATTTACCAACTCTCACTGATTTTTTTGGTCCTATTAATTGTGTATTTGGGTCTGAAAAAATCATCAAAAAAGTTACTCGAAAGAATTAATAAAATTGTCAGTAAGTGCAGATTAGCTCAGTAATTAAAAGTGGTACAACAACTTTAAATAGAGAATTAGATTCTAATGGATCCACTAAACTCCCTTCTAAATATTTGTTTTGTACCAAGAATAATCGTGGTATAAAATATAAATCTACCTATCTCCCTCAAATATTACAAATTATGCATGCAACCTTACATAATTTTATAACCAAAATTTGATCTGACAATTAGACCATTAATTTGAACAAAGTATGGCATTTTTAAAGCTAGTTAAATAATAATAAACAGATATGTTCATCATTAATTTTTCCCCTGTAATATAGGATTTTTCATAAATTCTACCAAATGCTAGGTCTTTATTGCAAATTTTTCAAAAGTAGGGGGTGAGTGGGTAGGTTGGTGGGTAGGTGGAGCTAATCCTACTAATGATGATGATTAACAGTAATATGGATTATGGAAGTTGAACTTAACTTACATCATATATGTTTTATTTTTTCTATTGAAAATTTTATATATGGTCAAGGTCCTCATATATAATTGTTTTAATATTTAAGAGCTTTTCCACCTTAGTTTAAAACACTGGTGCATTTGCGATTTGAATGCAAGGAATTCATTATAACTGATAGTGTAGTGGTAACATAAATTAGAATTATAAAAGACTGTAATTTACTATTGATCAAAGATTGACATAAAGCATATGTGAAATCATCTGCTCAAGTGGTTCAACAGCAACTTAAATTTGAAAAACTTCATTTCTCAAATTAGATAAGAGCTTTTGATAAGATTATTTTTTTAAAATACAATCACCACATCTAAACTAGGATTCAGATAACTCCAGTCGATTTAAGACGCTTAAATGAGTTCAAGAAGTAACAAGTCACCCTAAAAAGATAAACATAATCTAAAGCTAATTATACCACAAGACTATATACTCAATATACGATTATTTTAACCTATGCCTAAGCATAACATTCTGATAAAACAACTCTAAAAATACAACCAATCAAACCTCCTTTCTGAAATCTACTCATAATCTTTTTCCTTCTTTTATACATTTTATTAAGCTACTCCAATCAAAATACCATTCTTTGTTAAATCAATCTTGCCATACCATTTCCAACCACCATTTTGTCATATATAGCTCATCCAACATAACCTACAAAAAAAATGACACAAAAAAACAAACTATTTATTACTACAAACCGCACAAGAAAAGTTGCAAAAAAATAATACAAAATAAAAAACAACAAAATACCTAGTAGAATCAAACCATTAAGTTAATTACCCCTCTTCCTTCTCCTCTTTGAACTCTCACCGCCAGCTGGCGCAGCAGGCGTGACAGGTGGCGGCACTGGAGCCTGCATTTGCGGCAGAAATGGAGGGAAGGCCATCGGATGCGGCCTTACAGGCAGATAAAATATGCCAGGTGGCGCCTGTACAGCTGTCATCATCATATTCCCACCACCACTCGTGCCAGCTGTCATACCAGCTGTCGTGCCAGTTGCCGTACCAGTTTCCTTTGTACCGCTACTACTCCCCTTTCTACCCTTCTTCTTACTCTTATTCTTATTCTGATCATCGTCTTTTTGTGCTGACGTGGAGCCGCCAGCTCGCGACTGCTCGAGCTTCTTCATGATCTTCTCTCTCGCCTCCTTCATCACATTTAATGCGTATTCCATCCCATCTTGGTCCATTGCACCGAGTCCAGCCAAGTCCGCCAGAAACTGATTCCCATGTTTATACAACGGATCCTCATTCTTCTCCTGATTAACAACCGGCTCTTCTTGAACCGGCGAATCATGCGCCGCCACATCAGCATCCCCAATAAGATTATCATTATAATTACTCTCCTTCTCATTCGGTCGGTTATAATCCTTCTTCCATCGGTCCAATATATACTTTTCAGGAATATACATAACGAGCTCCTGCTTCAGAACCGCAAGAGCGTGACTGCACAAAATCCCCTTGAACTGAAAAGACCTGCAAATGCACCACACCTCTTTTTCCGAACTGTTGAAAATAACCCTGTAATCCAATTTCTTCCCTTTTCCAATCACCGTTACAGTATAAGTCACCATGGACCCGGTCCGGTTCGCCACCTGGCAGTTCACCCTCACCAGCTGGCGAACCTGGTCTTGAAACTTCAGAAAAACATTTATCGTATAAACCTTCGCAATTTGGGCCTCAAATAACAAACCGGATAAAATGTCAGGACATTGTTGCAAAGAACGAAAATCGTCGTACATTTCCCTATCGTATCTGAGTCTCATCGCAGTATCATACTGCTCAATAAACGATTTAATTGAAGTTTCAGGAGTTATATATCCGTCGAAAAAATGATCTAATCTCTCGCTTCTATGCATGGTTCCCAAACCGGCCCAAAAATGCTCCTTAATATAAGCCGGGACCCACTTGTCTCTCTCCTCGTAAAGCGCGTTCAACCATCGATTTTCCGTCAAATTATACCCTCTTATCATCTCATTCCAATCCCTCTCAAAATCCAAAGCCGTCAAGGATCCAAAAACGACTTTCCTAACCTTCATGCTCATCGCCTCCTTATCCTCCGTCCTTCCGGAAAGTTCCGGAAGCTCCTTCAAAATATGCCACAAATAAAACCGTCTCCTCACCCCGACGAACGCATCTTCAACCGCGCGGATGATCGAGCTCGAATGACTCGTGATCACGCCACCTGGCATCTTATCCTCCATACACTTCAACCACTTCTTAAACAACCAAACATACGACTCCCACGAATCGTCCCCCAACAACCCGCACCCCAACAAAATCACCTGGCCGTGATGACTAACTCCCAAAAACGCCACCAACGGAATATTATACTGCTCGGACAAATAAATCGTGTCGAAACAAACCACGTCGTTGAAATACCTGTACGCCTCCTTCGACCTCGCGTCCACCCACAACACGTTCTTCAGCCTGCCCGACTCGTCCACATCCCAACAATAATCAAACCCCTCGTCCTCCGCTTTATTCCTCTCGAAAAACGCCAACAACGCCTCCACATCACTCTCATTAAACCTCCACTTGCCCCCCAACACATCCACATTAAACCCACCACCATTATTGTTACTATTTTTGAGAGTTCGTTCTAAATATTCTTTGGGGCGGGCGGGGCGGCCGCGGCCGGAGTGGATCTTGGGGTGGAGGCGGGTGCGGGCGTTGAAGGGCTGGTACTGGGACTTCCAGTCGGGCAGGTCGCGGAAGCACATCATGAAACGGACCATCTCAGGGTTGCAGGGGTGGTTGTGCTCCAGTTCTAAAAAGACGACTTCCCAGTCGCCCGAGAGGTTGTTGAATTTCACCACCATCGCCGACTTGCAGTCCGTCTTGGCTACCAGGCGTCTGCGGACCTGTTAGAAAGAATTTAATGAGGGCTGAATGGAAACAATGTGTATGTGTATGTGGGGTGAATTGGGACTTTTCATCTATTTGGTATGCACAGAGATTCGTGTCATGCAAATGATATAAAATTTCGTTGAGCTAAAAGAGAGAATTTCCTTATTTCTTGTGGAGCATGAATCCAGATGCATATCCAATGAATTTGTAAAACCCTTAGTACAAGAGTTCAAATGCTTCATTACGCAAGTATTTGAGGTTGAATGAAAAGAATGAGGATTGAATGAAATGAATGTAGATATATATTGCATGGTATGGATCTTGATGAGCATGAAATTAAAGGAAATTCCTAAGTACAAAACCTCAAATACTTAAAAAAAGTATTTTTAAACTCTTATACTAAATAAGCACGAATTTGATGTCTACTTACGACTTATCATCCACTGAATATGCGCCAAGATCCGTGCTACATAATAAATAAGGCATCTCTTTTTAGTACGTGAAATCCATTATTATCGCACATCGCGGATCTTCATGCATATCCAATGAACAATCAGTCCTAAATATGAGACTTCAAACACTCAATTCAATATTTCAGCGTCACTCTACATAACAATGCACAAAAATATTTGAACAATCAATTATTAAATACCTTCAAGCCGGGTTTATTCTTCGGCTTGCCGCCCTTATAACACATCAAAGTATACCTATACCTCACGCCATTCCTCGTGTGAAAATTCCTCTTCGTCACTCCAAACCCCTTTTGATATCCATACGCGAGGAAGTACTCGTAGGCCTCCTCCATGGTGTCGAACCGCATCCCCATTTTAGGCGGCGGAATCGGTTGCTTTTTGGAGAGGAGGTCGATCGCTCGCTTTCCGATCGGTACTTGGATTTGCTTTGAGGAGGAGGAAGAGGGGTTTGAAGGTGGTGGTGTGGTAGTGATTTGGAGGTTGTTGGTGGCGGTGATCTCCATTTGGAAGGTCGAGGCTGCGAATGGGAGAAATTAAACGAGATTTGATTAGAGAGAGAAAGAGACTAGAAGAGTAGCAAATCAGATTAGTGTGAATAGGATTGGGGTTTTTAGCTAGAATTTTCAATTAGTGAAGGTTGATCGGAAATAAGTAAACCCCAGGTAAAAAGAAATTGGACTTGAACAAGAAAGAAGTATCACAAATAGGACGCCAAAAGAGATGGAAAGAGAGGTAAAGTAAGAAATCAAACCTGAACACCTACAATTTTAGGTTAAGTTCAGTGGGAAATACTGAAATTGTCGCACCAATAGTGGCCGCCACTGAAGTTGAATAGAAAGAGAGAGATGATTTCTTCGGCACTGGAGAGAGATAGAGAAACAGTGAGGTTTAGGGGAGAGAGTACAGAGAGAAATAGAGAGAGATATTGAGAGAGACAGAGATCAAAACCTATGTAGGGTTTCGGCCCTGATTTACAGATGCATTGAATTGAGAGGGAGGAGGGAGGAAAAAGTAATTGAACGGAAAGAAAGGGTTGAAATGGAATTCTCTAACTGAGTTGGGCTGCGAGTTGCGACTAGTGGATTATCCAAGAAAAACAAAGGTAAAATGTTGTATAGGCCCCTAAAAAAACTCAGTATGTCCATTTATACCCCTGAAGAACAATAAATTGGTCATTCTAATGGCGCACTAGTCACTTGCAAATGCCTTTGCAATGGTCAATTTTCATTTATTGTATAATTATGGAACATTTTAGAATTATAAATATAAATTTAATAATCAAATAAATAAAAATGCAAGTTTGTATTGAAAAGAAAAAAAGGAAATAATGCTTCATGAGGTATGGAGCAAAGAGATTTTGAATCTGAATGAAGCTAATTGAAAGTTTATGAGGGCAACGGTCAAATCGCTTCCCTGGTATTGATTGTAGCAGTCAAATTGCCGCTCTGATATTAATTGTAACGGTCAAATTGCCGCTCTGATATTAACTCGAACGGTCAAATTGTCACTGATATTAACTCTTAACGCCTAACGGTCAAATCGTTGTTCTAATAAAAATTCATTTAACACTCCGATTAAATGCACATAAACCAAGACCAACAATTCTACCATCATCGAAATATATCAGGAATCACCGAAGTCATACAACTTACCTATTATACCCAAGATCCAAATTTACCTTATATGCTAAAAATCATCAAAATTGGTTTTAAAAGAAAAAAAGAAAAAGAAAAAGAAAAAAAGCACAACTTATACTTCACCTCAAATTAAAAATAAAAAAATAAAAAAAAAATTCTAATAACCCAACAAATACTCATCTTCACCCTCCTCAATCTCCCCCTCAACAACAAACTCATTCTCACGATCAAATAGACTCGGTCCACCAACACCACTTCTCCCCGACTTATTTTTCAAATCATTCGATTCGACGACTCGTGTGAGTTTCTCACTTATGCGAGACTCAATTAGGGTTTCTGCGCCGTTGGATTGAAGCCAGCTCAGCCCTAGAATTTCCGCGCATTCGGTCTTGAATTCAGAATCGTTCGATGAGAGGATTAAATCGGCCAACGCTCTAGAAAGATCCGGAACATACTCTTTAATCTGTGTAC
This sequence comes from Juncus effusus, assembly GCA_027726005.1. NCBI lineage: Eukaryota > Viridiplantae > Streptophyta > Magnoliopsida > Poales > Juncaceae > Juncus > Juncus effusus. The sequence goes on along the minus strand of CM050894.1, from coordinate 9,133,944 downwards.
ATATTGAAATAATATTGAAATAAATATAATCTATTTTTGTTTTAGTGTAGAATCTCATAATATCACATTTGCCACTGCAAAACTAGAAATAGTAGGGATTGTAAAGGAAACTAGAAAAAAGGAAGGAAAATTTGCAAAAAAAAACCCTACATTCCAGGAAATTGTTAAAAAGCCTCCATTCTTCACAAATTAAAAAAAATAGTCCCTATCTATCATTAACACTCTTTTTTTCTAACGGTTAGATTGATAAAGATGTCTAGCATAATAAAAATAGGGACTATTTTGTAAATTCTTAAAGAATGGTTTTTTTTTGTAATTTAATCATAACGCATGGTTTCCCAAAAAAAGAATAAGCATAAACACCATTTCCCCATTTTATACAAGACTATTACGGATATTGGGGTATATTAAAAATAGGGACTATTTTGTAAATTTTGAAAGAATGGGTTTTTTTTTGCAATTTAATCATACCGCAATTTCCCCATTTTATACAAGACCATTACGGATATTGGGGTATATTTGAAATATTGACGTTTCATAAGGGCAATTAAGTGATTTTCAGAAAAAGGTGATAAATAAGAACCTTTAGAGATTGAGAGCTGAGAAAAAGGTGTGGGTAAGAAGCCTTCAGTTCATCCAATGCAGATTTAATAGCTTTTTTCACAAGGTTTTTGTCCGGTACCGAAATATCTCGTACCAGCATTGCCGTGTCCCCATTAAATCAAGGATTTTTTTTTTAAACAAAAAAATAAAAATAAATAAATTTTATATAAAAAATTAAAAAAAATAAGGATATGATTTGTGATAGCAGTGGATTACGATGTCCATGCGAGCGAGTGATGTGAAATCCCACTCGAGTATTATTTTTCCTTCCTTTTGTATGAGTGAGTTTTTTAATTTTAATCCGTAAAATTGCCAATCGATGCTTGTTACTACATCTAAGCATGATTCCAGTTTTATGACCGGCATATAATCTTCAAAACAAAGAACCTAAATAAAATAAAATAAAACAAAATAAACAATAAAATAATAATAAATAATAAATATAAATAAACAGTAAATAATAATAGAATACATAAAGAATAAATAATAATAAGTAAATAATAAATAATAGATAAATAATAAATAAATACATAACAAATAAATAATAAATAAATAAACAAATAAATAAATAACCTGAGTTGTTGGAGAATTAAGAGACCAACAAGAGTGATGAGATGTAATAGGTGCAATTAAAATTACAACTTCAACCCTAATTCGATCTTTAATTCTATTTCTCTCTGAATTGCTCGTGACTCCTTTTCCTTCTATTAACACCTCTCTAAATAGAAAAAAAGAATAGACTGACCTTCAAAAACCAACAAATGGTATATTGATGCTCAAAACAGTATATTTAATTCACCTCTTAAGAGAGCAATTTTCGCATTCCTTGTTTAAATCAAAACCGTGTTTGAGCGAAAACTCTTTGAGGCCAAAAGACAAGCATTCAATGCTAGAGAGAGTAAATGGTGCATGTGACTCATCATTTTCATGTATTAATCTCTCTCTTTTTAATTCTTGGCCTTTGATTTGCTCTAATGAGAGCCCAAATAGTATGTTCTGTAAACAAAATGGGGTAACGTTATGATATTAGAAATGGTATATTACAGATCGAATTGTATATTTTGATTAAAACATGAGGTACGGGTGTTATAAAATAGAATAATGAAATGGACTTACGGGATTTTTCAATATAAGCATCTGCAAAAGTTGGGAATGAAAAGAGAAGTTAGAAATTCATAATACTGATTCAAGAATAATACTTAGATTAATTTATTGGCAATTTTAAAACATTTTTTAAGAGTGGTGCTTAATTGTGAAACCGCCACAATATACCGTTTTGTGCAGTGGAAAATTGTATATTGACACATAAATGGCATACAGTACCGATTTTGTACTTAATACTTCTTAATTCAAAATGGTATACTGACACATAAAATGTTATATTTAAAACAGTACAAAGTACACAAAATCAAATTCTGAATTTAAATAATTAATTACAAAAATCAATAAAACCTTTCGGACAAAATCAACTGCCCACAAAACAAAATCTTCGCAATTTGTTTCCTCTTCAATTGCAAAATTCGCTTCAGTGCCACTAAACACATACCAAATACAAAAGTATATAATAGTAATAATAAATTAATTAAGTAATTCCTTAAATTTAAAAAAGGTATGCAAAGGTAGATTATTGCCTGAATAAACCACCATTTTTTAATGTGGAAGGTAATTTTACTAAACTGTCCTTTGAAAAAGGAGCTTCTCTGAGATTTAGACAAAAATGTTGGATTTCTTTGTCATTTATCCCTTAAAAAATTAAAAGAAATGAAAAATAAATGGTCAGAGTAATTAAAAAATAAAATAAATGAATAATTTATTTTGATAATGGAAGAAGAACCGAACCAGTTGTTGTAATTGAGAGCTTGCCATCTAGAAAATAAAATATTAAAAATTGAGAGCTTGCCATATGGACAATATAATATTTAAAATATTAAATACGATTAATTCTTGATTTTTTGGAAGTTTTGAAGCTAAGGCATGGGGCTATTTTCTAATTTCGAGCTTTTACAGTGTGTGAATGAAATTATTCAAAGAAGCAAAAACATATCAAATAAATGATTAAATTAAATTTACCCCATTTGGGAAAAGAATTGACAAGTGTAGATATATCTAATCTTTGAAATTCCTCTAAGCTGCTACCCACCCCAGTATCTGAAACTGTTCATAAATTGTTTAATGTAATTATTATCATTATTTTATTACTATTATGAGTATTTACAATATGAATATATTATAAGAGGTAATGTTTTGCAAATACTGTCAATATACCATTTTGTACACACCATTCCAGTATATAATTTATAAACATAAATATACCAATTATGTGTCAATAGACTAGTATAGCAAGTCACAGATGGTATAATACACAGATTAAGTTATAATGTGTGTCGTATGATGGTTATACAGTGGTTAATTATGCAGCTCAAATCATTTTCCGTAGAGTTATCATACAAAATAAACCATGAGCTAATCTTCATATCTAATTTCGTCTGAGTCTTCACTAATTATACTTCAAACTCTAACTTAAATTGAAATACGAGCATGCGATTTCATTTTCTTACTAGAAATGCCAAATAATGGAGGACTGAAACCGTGATGGATTTTGAGATAAATTGAGAGGCGGCAGAGTGTTTCAGCTGACCGACATCTTTGTATCGAATGGAAAATCAGCTGAAAAACAAACCATGTATAGACATTTGCTGAAAAACAATCAAATTATGATGAAAAAGGGAGAAAGAAAGTTACGAAGAAGAATAAAATTGGGGATCAACTGTGAGTGAGAAATAACTCACTGTTCTGAAGAGATTTCGCACGAGAGAAATCTCCATGGAAGGTTGATGAATTTTTATCTCTTTTTCTTAATCGGAAGTGAAAAATGAAGAGTGGAGTGAAAGTTTGGGTTTTAGTTTTAGGGGTAATATCAGGTATACCCTTCCAAAAACTCAAAATATCAAATTTACCCCTTGAAAATATCAAATTTACCCTCTCAAACTCCATTTAATATCAAATTTACCCTCAGTTGACTCCTACTGTTTAAATGAACGTAACAAATATGAAATTACCTTTTTATCCTTTGCCTATTTCTCTCTCAAATTATCTTTCTTGTTCTCTAACTTCTTAACCATTTTTACTGAGCTTGACAAACTTAATATTTATTTTTTCATTATTTTTGTTCTCTCAAGAGCTTGCTTAACTAGGTCCAATCTTTCTTCTTCCCTTTCATCTTGTCTTTTTATTTTGTTCAAAATGTAAACAACTAAAAGAATAAAATTGATGTATTATAATTGTCGTATTTACTCATTTGTACAAATTGAACTTCTAAATATTTTCACACCAAGGCTCCAATCTCTAGTTTTCAACATTTGTTCGAAAAAATGCAAAAATTGAAAGGTTCAAAACCATGCATCCTTCCTTCACAAATAAACAATAAATGAAATAAAAACACACATTTTGATGAGGGGTGAAGGAGACAAAGGAATCAACATAGAAAAATGGTTCTTTTCAAACAAAAATAAAATAGAGGAGAAGAAAAACAGGTGTGGAAGTGGAGATGTACAGTAACAAATCTCAAAATCTCCAGGCGAAAGAGTAAAAATGGACATGAGGAGAGGAGGGATGGAGCAATGCTTCCAAGAGGGAATAATATTCATTTTATTTCATCGAAAAAGTGAAGAAGGTGTGAGCAATAAGACTTGGGGAATAAGGGTATTTTAATCAATTATCTTTGTACTTATTAACTTAACCAGTAATTAAAAGATTAGATTATGGTTAATTTCTCAAATTTAACCGGTAGTTTGTAATTTGGATAAATTTGATATTCTAAGAGTTTTAGATGGGTAAATTTGATATTTTGGATTTTTGAAAGGGTATACGTGATATTACCTCCGTTGTTTTAACTGTTCGTCTCCAGTTGTAAGTTGGGAATAAAATAAAAGGCATGTTTTCAAATAGACCCTGGTTTTTTTGATATTTGTAAAATAATCCTGACCTTTTCGATTGTACGTGTGCTTCTTTCGGAAGAGCTTCTAGAATGACGAACAAAAAACAAAAGAAGAACATCTAGAAATTCTTATTCTTATCTTTGAAGGAAAAAGTGACTTTCTCATTTTATAATCTGAATAAATAATAATTGACTATTTCTTTCATAACTAATTTTTTCAATGTTTTGTTAGCTGATGGTACGTAACTGACTATTTTTCAAGATTGACTTTCTAGAACTAAGCCCTATTTTTCTTCTTTCTCTTTTCATTTCACTGTGCCTATGCTAAAATTCGATCATGAGGCGCTTAAATTATAGCCATATGCGTGTTGAGTTGATGTGATTAATATTTTTTACTGACTGTATGATTATAAGTATATTTATATATTTGTCATATTTCATGTTTATTCTCCTTTAAAAGGATTGAGTTCGTGCTTTTTTATGTTATAATTTGTGATTATTTTATTGTAGTTTCATTTTATTATTTACGAGAGGTGTATATAAAAAAAAGTACATACAGGAAGAAGTCGGAGAGTGTATGGGCGGCATGCTGTTGGAAAATATGGAAGGAGCGCAACAATTAGATATTTCAATAAAAAAAAAGAAAAATGTGACTCAAACTTTTGAGTATGTTTTAGCCACATCCGACGAATGTATATAAGTGGAAGATACCGTGGTCAATCATCAATCCCGCAAGGATAGAGGATTATAGTTAGGTCTAAGTCTGAGAAAAATAAAACCTTAGAGACACTCAAAGCCTAATCAAAAGGACTGTATTGTAAATAAAACTTTTGTACGCAATTATTTTATTAATGAAAGTCTAATGTAGGCTTCGTGCGTACGATTAAAAAAATATTATGACATGTATAAATATATATGTAATCTAGACTGTTTTAATTTTTTAATAGAACTCTCGAGCAGTCGATCACCTACTCGAGCTTAAAGAAAATAGTTATTTTATTGTAGATAAATTTCAGTTATTTTTCCATTATTTAGTAGTAGGTTTTAGCATCGATCCTAATTATATGCATCATAAGATTTATATCAAAGTTCTTAAAAATAGAAATGTCTTCTAATTTTTTGACTTTCTAATATCCATATAATATTATTACCCAGCAAAATAATTCAATCTAATTCACAAAATCTTATACAATACTTACATTTCCAGTACAATCAATTTGATAATCACATCACATGAATTTTAGCGAGAGGGGCTAACTCTTGAATCAGACTATTTAGTAAGATTTAACTGCACTGCAAAAATAAAAAAATTATATTAACTTATAATTTAAGTACAAGAACTACTTAATTTAGTATTCAACCGTTCGGAATAATCAAAGTTTACTTTACAAGAAACACCCTTTTCTAACCCACTACATAACAGATCACACAGAAAGTTGAATACTCTTATGTTTACTAATCTCTCCAACTGCATGAAACTGTAGTCACATGTGACGCACATGCAAATCATTGTATTGCTATTCCCTTCCCTTCCCTTCCCCCGCGTGCTTCTTTTACAAGGAAGCCTCGTTTGCTACTTCTCCAAGCAATCTTCAGGGAGCCTTCTGCCCCAAGAATCTTCTTCCTAGTCCCGGTCCATCCAAATTAATTTCCCAACCACCACGTGTTTGAACTTTGATTCTTTGAACTTGTACATAAGTTCCGGTGTATGAACACCGAGTGCATTTAATGAAGTACAGTCGAAACTATCCTTTTCTAACCGCGTCTCTTTCTACTAACAACTTCGTCTCTATAAAACCGCAGCTGGAAACCAAATTCATTTACAACTCAAAATCCCCCAAACGAACCAACAACAAGAAGAAGAATCAAAACCAAGAAATCATCAATCAACCAATTTCAATGGAGGAAATGGCGAGCTTGAAAAACCATCTGAGCTTCGAGGAGGAATCAATCTCCACAGTCCCATCGATCGATCCGATGATCGAAGAAGAAGAAGAAGAAGATGATGATGATGATTCGGATTTCTCCTTTGTGATATCGTCTTCTGATATGTTCAACGACAAGTTTCCGAACATCACGGCTGATGAGTTGTTCTCTCATGGCAAAATCCTCCCTGTTTACCCTGTTTTCGGTAATTCTCGCTCATTCAAGAGGGAAGAGATTGAGGTATCAGATACAGCAAGCGTGTCCCATCCAGCGAACAGTGAATTTTGCGATTGGGTCCCTAAATCAGCCCCTACTTCCCCTGAAAGATGCAGAAAAAGTCGATCGACTGGGTCTACAAGAAAATGGCTATTTCATGATTTTCTTTTAGGGGGGAGGAGTCACAGTGATGGAAAACAGAAGTTCATTTTTCTGAATAAAGATGGCGATAATAAGAAGAAGGAGAAGGAAATAACAGAGGTGAAAGAGAAAGACATGGCCAAGATGTATAAAGCGTTTTATGGAAATAAAGCAGAGAAGAAGAAGGAGAAGGAAAAGGGGAAGAGGAAGTCTTACTTGCCATATGTGGGGTTTTTTGGTGGTGGATTGAATTCCAATGAAGGCTTCACAAGGAGTAGTTATCCATTTTAGATTTTTTTGAGGGGGGTTGGAGGAATTTTGCCTCATTTTTTGCTTGAAGACCCTTGGAAAAGATTGAATTTCGAGTTTATACCCTCCGAATGCGGGTGAATAGATAGACGGAGTTCGATATTTCGGTAGTCATATGGTATATTCTTCATATGACTTGTGATTTAGTGATTTAATGTATATATTAAATCAGAGTAGAATTTGGTAGTATTTTGTTAGTATGTTACTATATCGTGATTGTACGGTATATACAATTTTTTTGGGTATCTCAATTGAGATGAGCTTTGGTTTATTTTTGAGTTGCTTGTAATTTGTAAAAAAAAAATTATAAAATGAAGTACGTAAATAGTGAAAAAAAAATTGTAAATAGATTAATTCTCTGTCTGTGATATTTAACTACGGAAAAAACCACACAATCATAAAAAGAAAATGAAAGAGAAGTTATGTCCATTAAAATTTGAATTAGGTAAATTGTTGGGATGTTATTGTGTGAAAGAATGGCACAAGTTACAGCCTCAATCAGAGAAGATTCTTCTTGGCTGATATTTTTTTGAAGACACTTGGCTGATTTTTTTCTCTCTCCATGTTGCTTGAATTTATCTATTATATAAATATATCAAATAGAAAGATATTTTTTATCACAGAATAATTTCCTTCTTAAAAAATTTGTGGAAAATATAGATTTCTTACCATTATTTTATACTGAATGATTGGTAATTTGTTGATGTTTTTGGATGCGTGAATAAATAAATATCAATCCAATCTTATATAGTATAACAAAGAATACTATAAAACAATAAAATATATTGTATTATTCCAGCAAATACAATTATTTTAATAAATAAATATCAGGTCAATTTTTTTTTCTGTGAAACTCCTCCACTAATTAATAACTTGTGGTGACTAAGAATGATCATTTGTTAAGTTACTGACGATTCCACTATTTTAAAACTCTTATAAATAACATATAATATAAATAAATGACACATCTTTATATTGAAATTAAAATTTGTGTACGTGTGAACCGAGAACATGTGGCCTCAACCTAGCTTTATTCCTTATCCAATATTAAAATTATGAAAAGGACCTGATGATCATTCCCTGTTTATAATCCTTAAGCTTCGCTTTCATTTAGCTTTCTTAGTTTCTTCTTTTTATTTTTATCTTATTGTAAAGAACTTTAAATTTTTAAAAGAAAAAGAAAATCTCAGCACTGGCATTTCGCCTACTGCAGCATCAAAAAAAGAAAAGGACCTGATGATATACTGGACGATCGACTCATTATTTCTTTTAATCCAATGTATATACACAACAAAAAGTATATACCTAAACAAAAGCTTTTAATCCAATGTATATACCCAACAAAAGCTCTTCTTTGGGATTCCCCTTCTTTGAATAAACAATTTTCCATAGAAATTTTGGAATGAACATAAACTGTGAAAATTAACAAATTGCATCGGACTGTCATTGCAAATATGCAACAAAAACCTACCCAATTCAGATTTATTTTTCTTCTACCAAAATCACATCGAAAAAAGTATTTTTACTCATATTAAAGTTGTTGGCCTTGGCCTTGGCCATAACATACATCCGAAGGTAATAATTAACAACTGTTGTCTACCTTCTATCTTTTATCTTAATTGACTTGCCCGGTCACTTCATCCCCTTTTACATAGGAAGAAAAATCCTATGGCCATGAAAGTGACAAATAGATGAGATCATTAAATATGTCATCAAATGAGTATAAGATGTCATTTAATTATCTTAATTTATTGAATGCTTCAACAACATGACATGCACTGTAGAAATTTCGCAGAGACAGCTGAACTTGAAAGTGAAAGTGGAGAAAGAAAAGCCCCAATTCTAGAAGGTCAATACAAGAACCCGTCCAAATAGTCATGAAGGCCGAAACTTGAAACACAGTTCCCTTTAATATTAGGGTTTAGGGTTTATATCAGAAAATATCAAGTTTTTGTAATATGATATAAATCATTCATATACTCATTTTGAAACTTGGACTAAAGTCTTAAACCATTCCAGCATGATAATACCTCATTAGAATATGCACAAGATACAGTTCTACAAAGTCAATGCCAGTACAAGCTAATTGTAAATTCAACCCTGCAAAAGGGAATAATACCACACAACTCCTTTACAAGCCATAATTTTATTAATTTTAGATAAGATAACCACACCGCAAGATTACTAATTATTTTTCATTTTTTTTAATCTTCATCAGCTTCAGCTTCAGCTTCAGCTTCAGCTTCTTCTTCAAGTTCATTAACCTTCTCACATTCATCAATCCACTCGCTGTATCTGTTATATAAAGATAAATAGAAAGTAATGAGAATTAAATAAAGTCAAATAATATGTAATATTATATGATTAACTTGAGAAATCAACTTACATGTCAATAGGTTCAGTGAGTGCTGCAAAGAGAACCAACAACAAATAAAAAAAGAGAAAAAACTTATTAGTATTCAGTTAAATATCTCAGAGCAATTAAAGGTAAATAATTAACATTTTTTAAAATTCAAAATTATTTCGAATTAAAAATTAGATTGAAAATGAGGAACGTAAATATACCATTAACACTGGTGCTATAGCTTTCTTGGCAAATCCGACATGTCGCCTCACCAACAGCATTCTTCAAATCACTGAAAATACACAAAAAATAAATTAAAAATAATAATTAACAGTTGTAATATAATGAAACAAAAAGATAAGAATCAAAACTGTAAAAGGACAATAATTTATTAAACAAAAACTATGAAATAAAGCTTACATTTTGCATTCTACACCACTTCCATGATTGCAAAACGGGCAGCAAAACGTGATGTCAAGCTTATCCATTCTCTTTTTTGGTGCAGGCTTTGTTTTTGCCTTTCTTTTCCCCATTTTTTAATTTGATCTTTTAGTTGTTTATCTGAAATAATAATGATGAAAATTCAAACAATAATGATGAAAATTCAATGAATATCTAAGTATTGTGCATTGATTGCAGATCACATAAGGAGCGGATAATCTTTATGGCTTTGATTCAGTTTTAGATTTGAATTGGATATTTTGAGATTTGATTGAGATGGAGAAAGAAATTGATGATTTCAGGAGATTAAAATTGCTTTTACTCAGGACCAACTGTTAATGGAAAAAATTGGAACCAAAAACTAATTTTCGTGAAAAATACGGAAACAACGAACGGAATGAAGTTGCAAAATACGGATATAAGTAGAAAATTAAAGAAAATCAAACAAAACTAGAAAGACGAAGTGAAGAATGAAGAATTTAGATCATAATCCGGTTACGTAAAGTACATAATACACGAAAATGGCCGAGATTTTTACGAATTCATGAGAACTAACCTTAAACAAACGTAAATCTAAAGAAATTGGACAAAACACCCATACAGACGCATATATAAGGTTTAGGGAGAGAGATTACGGCCTTACCACGATCAAGATGAGGAAAAAAATCCACAGATCCTCTTCGAATTTCACGATCGAGAAAGAATGAGAGAGATAAATTAGGGTTTGCTCGTGAGATAACAAGTTTTGAGAATGGGGGTCGCAATTTACCCCCTCGAAAGTGTTCTCTCTTATAAAATAGTCCCTAACCGACTATGTGGCGGCTCAAACGTTATAAAAGGAAAGGGAGAGTGAGGTCCGTTCTATACTGATGTTTGGGCTTTTGGCCCGTTAATAACAAGGAAAGTTCCTAAAAAGGGACAAGTCTTTCTAAATATCATTATTCCAAAACAAACAAAAAAACATTATTTCCATAGTAACTATGGTTCAAACTTCAAAGCATGAAAATCCATTGGAACAAGAACAACGTACTTTCTTCACAGTTCGGTTCAGCACAATTGCAACCGACTTACAACGTACTTTCTTCACGGTCCATTCGTGAATCATTTAAAATACATTAATAAAAAGAAAAAAAGAAAACAGAAGAAAAAAGTAGAAGCGGAAAAAAAAATTAATAATGATCATCATCTTTCATGAACTACGCATGTTCTTTTCTTTTGCTAGTGTGTTACAAAGTTAAATTATCCTTTTTCTTCTTGTTCTTTTCAGATGAACCCCCTCAATTTTCTAGAAATAGTCTATGTTACGCAAATACTTAAAAATTTTAACCGTATCGTATCGGATGATACTCATATCGGATACTTAAATATCATATCAAATGTGCCATGTGGTGTATCATATCATTTTTTGTTTCAAAAATAATAATGAATATTTCATATATACTTTTTATATCTGCATCGGATTCCTCTAACGTAACGACATATATTCTTAAAATATATAATAAAAAATAAAAAATTAATAAAACAAGATTAATATATATAATTATATAAATAACTATAATGAAACAAAGCATCAAGATATTTCTATAGTAGCTACACTTTTTAGATTCAAACTATTATAACAAAATTTTGTACCTCCTATTCTTATGTACATCAAAATATGAAATCTAAATATATATAAAATATAATAAATAAATAATATATAAAATTATTGTATTGTATCATAATTTTTTTCTAAAATTGCCGTATCGACGTATCCGTATCATATATCAGATATAATAACCGTATCCGTGCAACATAGGACTTATTTGATATTATGAAAAAAATATGTTCAGACAATGGGCTGAATATTGTATATGGTGTTTCTTTCAACAGTAAATATTGGGCTTAATTTGAAGGATTTTTAATTTTATAACGTTGAAGATTGTGATATTCACAAATTTTTGTGTATAAATTTCATGTGTTTACCATGTAACAGCTTCATACAAATAGATCATTATCACAACATATTTGTGAGTTTTAATTTTTTTACCATATAAGAAATGCTATTGAAATGACATGATTCATCTTAGCATCTAAAGATCAAAACAGAAAAATATATTTCAAGAGCCAAAAAGGGAAAAAATATTTATAAGAGTTGATGGATAAAATTTCTCAGATTATATCATTTTTAGCTATTTTAAGATATTGGAAGAAAATCAAAATATTGTATGAGCCGAGATGATTTTAGACGCGTGATTTTGTTTTATTCAAGGTTCACGTACTTGCCCCGCGGTGCACACACCATCTATATATACTTAATACTCTTTCTGACTATTTTCCATTATTTGGAATTAATTGCTGATTCTGCATCATGTCAAGCATAACTTTGATGATTTGAACATTAGTTGTGAGCTATCGTTTACATCTATTGGATGAATATCAGTGTTTTGGTAGAGAAGAATTCAAATGGATTTATTTTGGTAATTTTTATTAATTTTAATGTTTTTTGCAATTCAATAATATGATGGTGTAGTTTCAATTGTCCAGATATAAAACATTAATGGATCAAATATATCCTATAATATTGGAATTAACCCCAACCCCTTATTTTTTACCTACATTTGAGCCTCTCAAAAAGGCCAAATCATCACTTTTATCTCGGCCGTTCGATCAATATTTTTGTCGAATCTTAGCTATTCATTTTCTCAAATTTATTGATATTTTATGGCAACATTTATGTGGTTATTAAAACATAAATATATGATTGGTTAAATTAGTGTTTTATGTTCCATACCCGATTTAGTGAGAATCATTGTGAGTTTGTTTGTGACCATCAGATCTTAATTATATAGTTAACTTTTGAACTCATGAAAAAGTTGCCGCTAATAAATTCTCACTAAGATAATACTCGCGTTTCGCGGCGAGTATTTCAATTTTAATAGTTATTTCAATTTAATAATATATAACTTGCAATTATGAAAATTCAAAATACTTGTAATTATGAAAATTCAAAATTAAAGTTTGTGAACCCATAATACATAAATAATACATGATAATTCAAAATTGTTGTCTTTGATTTTCTTATATCATTATGTCTTGACATATTATATTAAAAAAATAAATTAAATATTAATTAGGCTTATATGAATGAGATCAGATTAAATAAAATGCTACAATTTATTTCAAAGATTTTTAGTTGAAACTACATAAGATTAATATAGATGATTAACTTTAAAAAAATAAAAAAATAATAGTTATATTTAATATTATATATATTGAAAAAATATGTATACTATATAGAAAATTGTAACATTACTCATTTTTCTTCAAAAATTTGTCACTGCTATTTTTCTTATTTTTTTTATTGTTAAAATGGTATGGATTACACATATGTTATTATGAAACCCGTAATATATTAAGTAATATAATATATTTTTCAATATTCTGAATTTTTTTTAGATGATAGTTCTCATATATCGGAGATATAACACTGAATATTAATCTATAGAAGCTAAGATTTGATAAATTTTTTTGATTCGACGGCGGAGAAAAAATTGATAATAGTTCTCTTGAGAATTTCAATGAGGAGTAAAAAAATACGATAAGAGTAAATGAGCTTATCATTTTATTACATGTTTTTTTTGTATAGTCTATATTCACATATTTTATCAAGAAAAAATGAAATTGAAATCATAACAATATGTATTTATGTGATATTGTAGTAATAATTTAAATGAAAAGCTAAGATTTCAAAAAAAAATTAATCCAACGCCCGAGCTAAATTTGACAATAGGTCTCTTGAGAATGCTCAAAGAGAGATGAAAAATAAGAAATAAGACAATGAGTATATCATTTTATTTTATTTTTATATAGTTTATATTCACATATTTTAGCGAGAAAAAAAAATTGAAACCATAACAATATGGAACTCAAAATAAAGAGAAAATTATTAACATTAGAAATAAAATATTTCATTAAGAATTATAATTTTTTAAAGAAGAAAATAAAAATTATTTATATTTTAATGAGTAAATTATTCGTTAACTATTGATATTAATAATTGAACATAACTTTGCACAGCTTTGTGGACCTTGTCATTTTAAATTAAAGATAATACATAGAGAGGTTTCTAGTGGCTATATTTGCCATAAACTTAAAAAAAGGACTACTCATTTGCTTTTCAAAAACACCATAAATCAAAATCTCCATTAAAATTTCTCTTGTTTTGCAATATAGTGGCTCAAATGATGGGCCGGACCGAGCCATCAGAACCAAACCAAATCATATTCTAAAGGCTTTTAATTTACACAAATGGCCTACAAATATAATTAATTATAAATGGGCTTTTGTTTTACATAAATGGGCGAGAAATATAAAAATTAATCACTCTGATTTTCTTGGGCTTTCTGTATTTACTTTCCTACGACCAGAATTACTTCGGTGAATCTTGCTATAAAATCCCCAAATGCTCAGCCGCAACACAGATCAATCTCTCTTCTCCTGAATTAGGGTTTGGTTACTCGATTGGCGATCTTATCTCGTCTCTTGAATTTGGGTTTCCTAAAATCCGCCATTAAATCTTTGATTTATGTATATCTTTTTGCTGGTGATTTTGTTGTTAAGTGGGGATTTAACGAGAATTGGAAGTAGCTGTGATGAGCAATGCTTAATTTTTCTGACACCTCTTGTATGAGAAAGGCTTTGATTTTAATCAAAGACCTTTCGTTGAGCAGATTAGCAACTCTCTGAGCCCCCTTTTCTTTTTCTTGTTTTAACAAAGATCTTAATCCTATTTTCTATTTTGCACATTTTTGTTTTTTTTTTCAAACCAAGGCCTGAAATTGCTACCTTTATTCGGATTTGGGCTCTTCTTAATTTTTTGTTTATTTTTCGTAAAAAAATCGATTATATAAACTGGAAGATTTTTGCTGTGATGAGTAATGCATAATTTTTCTGACACCTCTTGTATGAGAAGGGTTTCTGTATAGAAGCCTTTCGCTGAGCAGATTAGCAACTCTCTGAGCAACTTATCTCTTTTTTAAGACAATGCCTTCCTCGTATGCCTATTACAACCAAAATACTTACAATCATATTACAACTCATGAAAAAAGTCAGTTAATCTATCCCCATAAACAACAAAACCCCATTGAAATTACTAAGAACTATTCCAACATCAAATACAAAAACATAAACCATGATAGAACATAAAGATCCATTAGAAAATCACTGATCTGCATCAATTGTAGGAGAGTTGAATACGAACTTCAGTTCAACAACTGCAAGATACATTTATATCATAGCATTAAAAAATATGGAATAAATTAAATTAAATTGGTATAGCAATTCATAAGTTTTATTGATCCCAATTTTAGGAATAGATGAGGGTAGCCCTGAAATTTTTTGAGTGAGTTGATTTAGTCGAGCTTGTTTTGCGCTAATTCATTATATTGCCACAACATAAGCTGCATAAATATTTTTATTTTCTTGTAGTAATTGGAAAATATTAATAATGATTCCCCTTGCTCTCCATGGGGTTTCTAGTAAAAGATGAGTTGGTTAGTGACTATTTTTGATAATATAAGAGAGTATGTGAAAAAAACTATTTGATTATATTCTTAATATTTTGACAAGTCTGAGAGTAAAATAATCTATTAATTTCTGCAATAAAAGGGTCTGGAGTATTTGTGAATTCTTTGATGAGCAATCATCCTTTAGATATTTTGGAAGTTACCATACCAATACTGGTTTGTTCTGATTAAGATGCAAGTATGAAGCTGATTAGTTTCAATAGGCACTATTGGTCTATGAAATGAAATCAAATTTTGCATTGTTAATCATTTTTTGTCATGTATGTATTGATATATGAAGACACCAACTAATACATTTTAAAATACATATTGAACTCGAACCTGCATGGTGTAAATTAAGCACTCTTATTTTTCCTAGTATTTTTGAAAACTAATATTAACATGAAAAAATATCTTTGAATTTCAAATGTACTATTTTATGAAGAAAAAGACAACATGCAGTTGACTGCCGGCCAGCATATCATACATAAATCATAATGTAAAATAATACTGTAGTCTCCCCATTATCTTCCATTAACATGCCAACTTTTATTTTAAGAGCTTCTATTCATAGTTCATGGACTGTCGGCCAGCACAACGTTGCAACCATTCCATTCATTTCCATCACAGAAGTCAACAAACTAATATTCCTTCCATGTCTTCCCTCTCCACCCTAAAGGTAAACTCATACTCAAACCTCTCATTCTTCCTATCTAAGCCTCAAAACCTCTCATTCTTGCTCTCCTAAACCTCAAAACCTCTCATTCTTCCTTTCCTAAACCTCAAAACCTCTCATTCTTCCTCTCTCTCTCATTCACATTGTTTTCCGATGGATCCATCCACTGCCCTAGCAATTGCCAGCTGGTTAATCCAGACAATCTTCGATAAGCTCGCTGATTCTGCATTACAAACATGGGCGTCACGAGTGAATCTCCGAGAGGAAATTGAGAGCCTTTTGATGCGAGTCAACAGAATGAGTGTGCTTCTAGAAGCTGCCAAGGGACGTGAGATTGGGAATAAAGTGTTGGTTAAGGGGTTAAATGAATTGGAGAACCTCGCGCGAGCAGCTGAGGATTTGGTTGATGAGTTGGATTATTTTCGCCTCCAGGCTCAAATCGAAGGTCCTTCAAAACAACAAGTGGGTGGATGGAACATAATTTTTTTTTTTTTATAGAAATGATTTGAATTACATAATTATTCACCCAATTGCAGAAATCACAGTATATTAGGAATGTAGTATGTACCAACATGTGCTAATACCGGTTGGCAAAGTGATTTATGCTCTAACTATTTCAGCCGTTAGAATTTATTTAATTTTGATAAATTTATGTAGGTCAAGGTGGCACCATTATCTTATACCCGCCAAATGATGACCGGTACATTTACAAATTTAGCTTCTAGATTTGGGTTTGCAAGCCCAGTCGATCTCACCCCTCAAAAAGACCAAGGAATAAAATTCGATATAATAAACCTCGCCTCCAAAATAAAAAAAATTATTACCAAATTCGACATGCTTGGTGATAGTGTAATGCGAGGACTCAATCTAGAAAGCCTCCATTCAATTAGTGAAGAAATTCAAAATGTACCCTTACCAACCCCACAAAGCCAAACAAGTAATAATTATACAAGTGTTAAATTTTTTGGAAGAGAAAAAGAAATGAAAGAAATATTGGATCTTTTTACCGATAGTTTTAGTGGTGAGGTTCTCTCTATTCTTGCTATAGTTGGCAATGGAGGTATTGGAAAAACTACACTCGCTAAACACGTGTATAATAATTTTAGAGTAAGGGAGATATTTGAGTTAAAAATTTGGGTTTCTTTATCAACTAATTTTGATGAAATGAATATTACACGGGATATTTTGGAGCATGTAACTAAAGATAGATATCTCGGGATTCAATCTCTGAATATGCTCCAAGAAATCCTTGAGGAAAAATTGAGGGAAATTAATCGGTTTTTACTTGTTTTAGATGATATGTGGGGGGTAAAAGATAGAGAGAGATGGGAAACTTTACTCGCTCCGATGCGGAGTGAGAAAAATAAAGGTAATGTAATATTGATAACAACTAGAAGAAAATCTCTTGTAGGGAAAATTGGTGCGAGGAAACATATCCAATTGGATGGTTTGGAAGAGGATGTGTTTTGGTCCCTTTTTGAGACATGTGCTTTTAGTACTGATAAAACCGAGAATTACGAAAATTTAGAATTAATTGGGAAAGAAATAGCAAAACAGTTAAAAGGGTATCCGTTAGCGGCTAAAAGTGTAGGGGCTCTTTTGAAAAGAAACCACCATATTGGTCATTGGAAAAGGGTTTTAGATACCAATGTGTGGAAATATTTACAAGCAAATGATGATATCATACCAATACTTACATTGAACTATAGTTATTTGCCATTTCAATTGCAGAGGTGCTTTGCCTATTGCTCCTTGTTTCCCAAAGGTTATGTTTTTAATAGTAAAGAATTGGTTTATCTTTGGATTGCTCAAGGTTTTATACCATCTACACATAAGAAGAAGAGAGTTGAGGATATTGGAAATGAATTTTTAAACATGTTGCTAAATTTGGGTTTTTTCGAAAAAGATTATTTGAAAGAGAATTACATAATGCATGATTTAATGCATGATTTGGCTAAAATGGTTTCAAAAGACGAATGTTTATTATTGGATGGATCTAATATAAAAGATATTCCTACAACCATTCGCCATTTATCTATAGTGACTAAATTTGTGTATAACAGTGACCAACAAAGCAAAGAACTACAATCTAGTGAGAGTTTCGAAAACCAAATTGTGGGGGCTTGTTGTTCAATAGACGTGAAAAAACTGAGGACCATTTTGTTAATTGGACAATACGATCTATATTTCGCCAAAACATTTGCAGCTGTTTTTAGCCAAGTAAAATGCTTACGTGTTTTATGTTTAAATGGCATGCATTATGATATAAGCCATCTAGTATCAAATTTCGAGAATCTCATTCATTTACGATATCTCTCGATAAATTCCTCGAGAATTGGCAAACCCTTACCTAGAATTCTACGCAATCTTTACCACCTACAATTTTTGGATATAAGTCAATGTAAACACCTCTCTGATTTGCCTGAAGGGATTGATAATCTAATAAACCTAAACCGTTTAAAGGCTGAGAGAGAATTGTACTCTATGATACCAAATATTGGAAAGCTCTCCTCTCTTCAAAAGTTAACCGATTTTCGTGTCCGAAA
Organism: Juncus effusus; assembly: GCA_027726005.1. NCBI lineage: Eukaryota > Viridiplantae > Streptophyta > Magnoliopsida > Poales > Juncaceae > Juncus > Juncus effusus. The sequence goes on along the minus strand of CM050894.1, from coordinate 9,115,259 downwards.
AGTTAGCGGTTTTGAAATCTCCCAACTCAGAAATTTGAGAGAGCTTGGAGGTTCTCTAAGAATCTCCGGTCTAGAGAATGTTGCAACCAAAGAAGAAGCCTACTTTTCAAGGCTTGAAAACAAGAAGCATCTTAGGAAATTATGCTTAATATGGGAAAATGAGAAATTAAACGGAAGTAAAAGTGCAAAAAATGAGGTTCTAGAAGGTCTAAAACCGCATAATAATCTAATAGAACTTGTAATTAATGGTTTTGGAGGTGATATTTTGCCAACTTGGTTTAGTACCAATCTGTCCTTAGTTTCTTTGGAGAGTCTCCGCTTAGAGAATTGTAAAGCGTGGGATATACTTCCACCTCTTGGAAAATTGCCACGTCTTAAAAACCTTTATTTAGTTAATTTGGGGGCGGTTGAATTAATTGGATACCAATTTTATGGTACCGGTGAAATAATGGGGTTTCCTTCATTAGAGCACTTGGAGGTGTCAAAAATGCAAATACTTGAAAAATGGGTTGTAATGGATGGTCAAAATTTCTTTCCTTGTTTAAAATGGCTTGCCATAACTGATTGCGCGAAATTAAAAGAATTGCCCTTTGAAAAGAAATCGTGGTTTCATTTATTAAGTGAAATTATCATTGAGGATTGCCCGTCGTTAAATCAATCGGTTTCTCTACCAAATACTGATAAGTTAACTAGTTTATGTGTAAATAGAGCTGGAGAATTTGGATATGTGAATATGAGAGATTCAAATTTGAAAATTAAGCATGTCGGTTTGGCTAAAACGCTACGAGTGCTATACCAAAATTTGAATAACATAGTCATATTAAGCTTAAAAAATTGCCGAAACCTAACACCACTGTGGGATGGTTTTCTCAAAGAAAATTATTCAATAAAATTACTGAAAAAATTGGATTTCCATAAATTCGTTTTGGTTAAAGAATTCTCAATCGAGTCATGTTTGGTTAGCGGTAGAGAGCTATCTTTAATTATTCTCCAATTTCCTTCTCTTACAAGGTTATCCGTTCAAAAATGTGCTCAAAGAGATTCTTCGGGCGATGAAGAATGTTTTCTTCACATTTCATCTCTTGTATTACTTGAGCATTTATTTATCTCGGATTGCCCGAATTTGAGAATTAATGAAAAAGAAAGATTTATAGAAATTAAATCGCTCAAAGAGGTGCAAATAATAGATTGCCCTAATTTTATATCTTCTTTAACAATGTTAGAGGAAGAAAATTGTGAATCCTCTCTCCTTCCATCAACGGTTGAAACCTTATGCTTGAGCGATATTACAGATGATCTAATTATGAAATTATTGAAAAACTTGAGGGCCTTATCGGAATTATGGCTAACAAATAGCTCTGAGTTAACATCTCTTCCTCTTCAATCTTGCAATTCAATTGAGAAATTAGTGATTAAAAACTGCGTGAAATTAAATTCAGTGCAAGGCTTAAATTCTTTCACTAGCCTCGATCATTTGTCAATACACGAATGCCCCAATTTTCTCTCAAATTTATCCATCTCACTAGAGCTCCAGCGCCTTTGCAATTTCATGTTTCTAACGGGGACCATTCGGCAAAACATCGCACATCTCAAACACCTCACAATTGATTTGTCAAGCCTCGGCCAATCAGCACAACCCACGTGTTTAACTGATGATCAAGCGGAAGGATTTAAAGCGCTTGTATCGCTTAAAGAACTTAAATTCATCAATTGCATGGAGTTAGAATCTCTGCCTTCTGTGTTGCATTGCTTGAGAAACTTGGCGGAGTTGTGGATTTCAAATTGCGGGAAAATTGTGAAATTCCCGGAAAAAGGAATCCCGATTTCGTTGAAAGTGTTGTATTTGTATCGGTGTAGTGAGGAGTTGAAGAACCAGTGCAAAAGTTTTACTGGTATTATGGTGCATACCTAAATTTCAGGTATGATCTCATTCTAACAATTTTCTAATTCGAAAATCAATTTTCCGACTTCAATTTGGTGCTGATAACTTGATTTCATTATCTTTTATTTCAGGACTATTTTTCTTCTCAAGATTTAGTTTCTACATGAACCTGATACTCATTAATTCCTTTGAAAGTTCTCTATTGTGAAGAGATCACACAAGAAAATCACAAATTTGGCTAATAAGGAAATAGTAGTACATATAATTTTTTTTTTCTTTTGAGATCATGGCCCTGGAGGCAGTGATTTTAGATTCACTTCTCTATTCTTTTTTGGAATTCTATATTTTCAATTAAATTTCATGTGGTACTCTATCTTCTATTTTTTCAGTCGAAATGTAGATACGTACAATTTTCATCCAAATGTTCATTTTTCATATCTTGTACAGAAATTCAGTATATACATCTTTTCAAAAGAAATTATCTTTTTTGAAGAAATTTTCTTGCGCATGCCCATTCAGTTTTATAGGATGTCTTAAAAGATGTTTATAATTACAATTTTTTAGCACATACTTGAACAACATAAATAAATAAAAAACATAAAGTAAAAATAAAATAAAATCTAAAACTCGATTTGAACTATTGTGCATGAAAAAAAATGCTCTACTGTTGATGTAAGCATAGCTTAAAGTCAGTATCTTAATCGTCAAAATCTCAGTCAAAATTATCGACGAAAGTTTCAATTACATTATCAAATGACTACTTCAGAAATAGTACATTTAGCGCGTGAATGGTGATGCAACTATAGGGACTTGATATATAGCGAAATCAATATTCGAGGCGGCATGTAAGATTAATTCGGTACATATAACATTTTGGTTTTCTTCCAATATCTTAACAATAACTAAAATCATAGTATTGTCGGAAATTGTCTCCATCAATTCTTAAGCCCATTGTCAAGAGATACTTTTCATATTATATCAATTATCAAAAAACTCTATAGACCAAAATGTTAAAATCCAAAAAAGGCCGAAATGGCAAAATCATTCCTCTCTCCATACCGAAGCAAACAACTCATCACTGAAGAAAACTTACAGGAGTTGTGGATTTTGGAGTGCGGGAAAATTGCGAAACTACCGGAAAAGGGAATCTCGGTTTCGCTTAAAGTGTCATACTTGAACCTGTGTAGTGAAGAATCAATGCAATAGTTTAACTGGTATTATGGTACAGACTACAGACATAACTTTCAAGTACATATGGGGTTAATTTATAAAAAAAAAATGTAAGAATATTGGAAGTTAATTTCGAATCTTTAAGCTTTTGGCATGCTAATAGCCTAATATGCAATGTTTAGACTGAGTACTAGCCACATTTTGCAAGAATTAGAGATGACATTTAAGTGATTTATTTATTTATTTTGTAGAAGACATGAAATTTGCTTTCATTTTCATACTAAATTCAATTCCACATCAGTATATCACGCATTAAAAGATGTGTGTATTAAAATCAATTTATAATATATGCCCATTTCAAAAAAATATACATATAAAATGCACGGTTTTATAAATTAAATGTATAAAATCAGTCAATAAAAAGTTAAAAGCAATCTATTTGGTAGATTCTTTTATTTTTTTTAATTTTAATTATCTTGACATGATAAGACCCTCAGAACAAAGAGTCGTTCAAAACTTTGAACTCATAAAACATTGGCATACTAATAATTTCTCATTTCAATGTTGTAGGATACATATGATCTAGTAATGCTACAGTTGGACAATTAAAATTGCACTATCATATAAATAATCTGTAAAAAACTTTAGAATTAATAAAAAAATACGAAAATAAAATTTACAAGTCCATTTGAATTATTCTTCTGCGTGAAAAAAATGCTCTACCATGAATTTAAACAATAGAGTCACGACCTGAAGAGGCGTCTAAAATCATCTCGGTACATATCACATTTTGGCTATCTTCTAATATCTTACAAAATAACTGGATAAATTTTATCCATCAACTCTTAGAAATATATTTTTCTTTTTTGACTCTTGAATTTTTTTCCTGTTTTGATCTTTAAATGCTAAGATGATTATTGTCATTTCAATAGCATATCTTATATACTAAAAAAAATAAAAATTAAAACTCACAAAATTATTATTTTTCGATTACAAGCTCTTAGGCCGCACTCACACCTAACTTAATACTGCCCAGTTTCGTCCCCCTGTCCTATCGAACGATTTCAAATGCAAAACCACTTTACTACACCAATGGAGGCAAAACTCACAAAATTGTTGTGATAAGGATCTATTCGTACGAAGTTGTTTCATGATAAACACACGTAATTTCTACACCACCAAAAAACTGTGAATGACACAACACAATCTTCAAATGTTGGTAAACTGAAAAACCTTCAATTAAGCCCAAACTTCCCCAATTAAAAAAAATAAGCCCAAATTAATTTTCCTTTTTTAAAATTTGAAATGACGGCCACATAAAACATCCAGCCCATTGCCATAATAATAATATACCTTTTCCACAATATAAAAAAGTAGTAGAACCCAAGGAATAAGGACCATGACATTAAGGATTTTTTTTTTAATACCATTTTTTTCAAAAATAAACCAACAAATACCACTCCTTTCAAAATAATATGGTATCTATCATTTCCGCCACTAGTAGTGACGAAACATGTGAATTTTATAATTTTTCAAAAATGAGGTTAATTAGTGAAAAAAACGTGTTCCGCCACTACTACCGGCGGAACAGGAAAAAAATAATTTTTTCTTAGGAAAAAATAAAAATTTTCATGTTCCGCCACTACCTGTGGCGGAACAGCATTTTTTTACACTAATTAAACCTGTTTAATCAGCCAAATGAAATTTTTTTAAAAAAACTGAAAATTCACATGTTCCGTCAGCCACTAGTAGTCACGAAAATGATAGTTACTCCATTATTTTCAAAATAATGACAAGTATTAGTTTATTTTTGAAAAAAAAATGATATATAAAAAAAAATCATGGAATAATACTATGACATCAAGTTCCCCAAATAGTTCCTGTCTCCGTACTGAAGCATCCATCCCACTCGCAATCACCACTTCATTCACAAACTTTCCCTTATTCCCCCACTTTCAAAACTAAAAAAAAAAAATATGTCTAGTCCGACGATCTCGCCTCTCTCCCCGCTAGCGCCGCACAGCACGCCGGAGAAGTCCGACCTACCGCCGCCGCCGCCGCACCCGTTGCCGCCTCCCGCCACGATCGCGGCTCACGCGGCGCGCCGTGAATCGACGCGGACTGTGAATCAGGATGGATGGTATAGTTGGACTGGGGAGGATCTGCCGCCCGCTCCGGCTCCCCGCCCTGAGAAAGGCCGGACCGGTGGTGTTAGAAGTGTGAGAGACGAGACTAAGAACGCTCCCCGCCATGAGAGAGTTCGGACAGGCGATGATAGAAGTGTGAGAGATGAGACTCAGACTCAGAGTCAGATACCTGATGGTACAATACAGGTACAGATTGATGATTACTTGTTCAGTGTTCTATTTAATTACGGTTTTATTTTGTTTGTGTCTAATCTAAGTAGGGTCTTTGCCCTAATTAGGGCTTAATTGACAATCTTACAACAATATAAAGCTAGAATTTCAATCATGAATCAAAACTAAGGCATAAGAGTAATAAAATTATAAAACTGTTTGGTGATGTGTTGTATCAGGACTCGTCGAGAGGAGTTAAGAGAATTATGAGGAGAGAGAAGAACACTGCAGTTGTGAGGAGGGCTGTGGTGGCGACACGTGTCACCACCACAGTGCTCTGCCTAATTGCGTTTTCTATTCTTGCTGCTGATCGACACAAAGGCTGGGCTCTTGATTCGTATAATAACTACAGCCAGTTCAGGTCCTCTCTCTCTCTAAATGTCACTCTACTCTCTCTCTCTCTCTCTCTAAATTTCACTCATATACTCTCTATCTCTACTCATTGACTGAGTTATTTGATTTGTTAGGTATTGCGTTACAGTGAATGTGCTTGGATTTATATACTCGTGCTTCCAATTGTACGCAATTTTTCACCACAATAAAAACGGAAAACACATCATCAAACGTCCAGCTGGCAACTACTTTGATTTCATCATGGATCAGGTAATTAATTAATCAATTAACTCAATTCCCACACTTCACTAAAAACCAACATAAATTGGGAAAAACATAAACCATAAATTTTTTTAAACTACATTAAGGTTTTGGCGTATTTGTTGATATCTGCCACGTCATCAGCGACAGCTCGTGTCGGGGACTGGATTGTAAATTGGGGCTCTGACCCGTTTCCAAATATGGCAAATGGTTCAATCGCAGTTTCATTTCTTGCTTTCTTGGCTTTTGCTCTTAGCGCTCTCCTGTCTGCATACAATTTGTTTAACACGAGTTTTTAGATTGGTTTTTAGTGTATCTTTTTTTGTATATTGTGAGGATTTAAAAAAAAATGATTGGAATGGGAGGAGAGTTAATTGTATCAATATTATGTGCGCGTATATGTGTGTAGAAGGGTTGTTTTCATTGAGTTGAAGAAATTATTGTGAGTATCACTAATTCCGTATATTAGTCTAGCTAAATATTTCCCTCTTTTATCTTTTCAACTATGTTCTATTTTTTGAATTACAGGAAAATATTTTACTTGGAATAAGAAATTAGCATCTAAAATGGTAATTTACCTCAATAGTTTCTAATTTTAGAATTTCATTTCATATGCTCAACTTTTTTCTGTCAATATCAACCCCGAAATTATTAATCCAATCTCATAAATTTCCATCGTAATCAATCCAATAATGCACATTTTTACAAGTTTGAATGGTATTTATGATAGCCATTTAATCTAAGACTTTGACGGAATATAAGGCGTGTTTGAACTTTGAACTAAGGTCTCCTATGCAAATTTCAAACACAAAAGGTATGAAATAATATGGTCATATTTTAGGTTCTTATTTGCAAGTTGAGCACAAATCAAGGCTGAAACTTGGTTAGACACTTCTCAAATATTCTGACTTGTGTATGTTAACTTCGAAAACAAATTGTTGTTCTTTTGATCCAAAATAAATGGCTAGAATCTTTTTTCTTTTTTGTCCACATAATAATCACTTTTTCTTTTTCTTTATTCTTTTCATGGCCTATTGGGTCTGGTAGCTGTAAATCGTCCCGTTGCCTTCAAGAAATAAAGGAAAAGATATGATAATGACTGTAATATTAGTTTTGCTATTTATGAAATTATTCGTGTTGCAATTAGTAGAGCTTATTGCATGTGGATTAAGATCTCATGCGTTCAAATTTCAGCAAATTACATCTTATTTAGCACATATTTAGCAAAGTCTCTCCACCCATATTTTTACCCTTAAATCCTTTTGTAACAGATATATTAGGTATAAAATGGTTTTAAAACAAAAAACAGTTATATTTTTTAAAAGGGCACCTTTCCATTAAAAAATATAACTTTGAAAATAACAAGCTTTCTGACAGATAACAAATAAAAGATATTGGGATTTGATATTACATGACGGAATTTTCCGTCGTACGACGTGAAAAAATATATAAAGACAATAAACAATATATAAGATTAAATAAATAATATATCATAGAAAATTAAACAAACAATATATAATCTATTTGTTCCAGAAAAAAGAGAAAAAAGAAACTCATATGTTGTTTATTTTTTGTAACTAGTAGACATAGGCACGTGCTTTGCACGTGCTGTTGAGTTTCTGTTAATTAATTTTACGTAAGGTAAAAAATTGTGTATAGTAAAGTTATAAATTTATATAATTGTTAATTTGATGATTAATTTATATTTAATTAAATTCAATATGATTTAATTCTATCATATTGTAAATGTTGCATGGTCAGCATCCGAAAATCTATGAAGAAGCCAGATCAAATTATTCTTTCGCAACTCTCATACTTTATTTATTTGTGGATGCAATAAGACCTGGAACACTAACATTAGATTAGGCATGGCCATTTTCAAATGATAATAAATTTTGTTATATAGCTATAGAACTATTATAATAAATTTGTAACTTCGCATTCTAAAATGGTAAATCATTTACAACATTAAGAAAAAAGTTCCTTTTTATTGAATTCAGAAAAAAAAAGGTCGATATACTGATACATAAAAAGAATGAATATGAAGCAATTTCTCCCCTTAAAAAATTGTAAATATAGGATTGCAAACATAAGATCTTAGAACATATAAAATTGTAAAGGTATTACAACCTTTAAAAAAGCTAATATATTGATACATAAAAAGAATGATATATATGAAGCATACTCTTTCTCTTATGATGTGTTGTTTTGAAATATACTAAATAAAATTTATTTATTTTCAACTATTTGTAACAAACTGTGTGTTACATAATTATATATGAAAACATATGTACATATATTATTTACGTGCTATAATATATATAATTTATTTATAACTCAATGCGGAGAAGTTACACTATAATATTTCTCAAAATCTCAATAGCACCTCTGGTGATAATATTTTGTTAATCAAGTTCTAATGGTACTCTAATGCACTAAGTCATATAACAAATTGATATTTTTATTTTATTACTATGTGATTTGTTTAATATTTTGCAAGATATATTCACAAGATTCTGCCATGTACAAATTATGTTATTTATATATTTTACGTATTTTTTGATATGAATAGATTACAAACACTGGAAATAAATTAAGTTCTTATGATGTGAGTCCCAAACATAATACCTGGGTAGTTATAATCAAATTTGGACCAACAATATACCAAAGAGTATACATATGGATGGACAGATGGTTTCACATGAGCCCTGTTCAGTCAATATTATTAATGAGGTGTGTTCATTCTCACTTCTCACTACCGCCTTAGAGGAAAGGAACATGGGCTGGACCAGTCGCATGCCAACAAAGTGAACCGAGTTTGAACTAATACATAGCAGATGAGAAATAATATTTATGGCTTACATAGATCAAGTTTAATCAATACTTTATTGAGTTCAAAGAGGACCATATATGTGGATTTATCTGATTTGTTCTTGACAAAAGTTCGCTGACACTCCATGTTATATATATACTGCTTTGATAGTTAACCTCTTTTATTCTCTCCTTTCTCAACCTTTTCATTTCTACCAAAGGATTGAGAGTATTTCTTGCCGGATCAAACACAACAGAACTCAACATGAAACACACAATAGAACGAACAAATTTCACACAACATTTAAAAGTACACAGAAAATCAAAGAAACTTTATGAACCATTGTATTTTCTATTGTTGGAATGGCCATGTGTCCCCATGTCATTAGCTACGGACAGAAAGAAGTTAAAACTCCCTCTCGAGGCACAGAAGAATGGGCAAAAAAGTTTTCCAAAAGAAGAAAGAAAAACGAGATTTCTGCACGACACAATTCCAAGTCAGCTTCTCTGCTTTGACTTCCATATTTGGAATCTTTTAGGACTCATGTTACTTCAACATCCTAAAATATTGTAAATGATGTTCCTCTTTTTTAAGGGTGATGACAAGATCTACGTTTGATTCATTGAGAATATATTATTTTTTATGATGTATCAAATTTATGCTCATTTATTACAATAAACATTTTTTTATATCTTTTATACTAACTAAATTCATATTATCCAAACAAACAATACATAATGTATCACATCTAATTCAACTGAAAAAGAAATTACAAACTAATAGTTTGGTTGTTTTGTTTTGATGCCCGAAATCCAAAATACCATTGAGGAAAAGGAAAAAAATGAAACAGTTGGTGTTTTGATGCAGTAAATCCAAAATACCAGTATTTGAGGAAAAATAAAATAAAGATTTGGTTGATGTATTGATGCATGAAAATGAAAAAAAATCCAAAATCCCATTGAGGAAAAGAAAAAGAAAATTAATTGGGTTGAAATTTACAGCCAATTTTGACCACAATTAATTCTGCCCATGCATTGCACCATGCAAAATCGTCCACCCACCCAAAAAGAACAGAAAAAAGACCTTTCCCACTTGTTGCCACTTGCCAGCAACTTGAATCTTATTGGATCCTTTTATAACGGGTCTCGATTAATACCCGAAACCCGTTAATAGTCAAGGACAGAATGCGCAGACACAGATTTATTGGCTGAATATTCTAGACATAATTTCATAATTACCCCTACAAATAATAAAAATTTAATATATAACCCTGTAAAATCAAAAAACATCACAAATGCCGTCCATTATATAGAGACCGGGGGATACCAAATATTTCCCACAAAATTTTGATAGATTAGTATATATCAGAATATTTTAGTGAAAAAAAAAAATATATATATATTTCTATATATTCCTCCCCCTCCAAAACAGTCTTATCTGTAGATAAAAAAATTGTAATCTTCCTAAAATTTTCAGTCAAACTCTGTCATTATACAATATACCCCTTCAGATGATATGAAGTATTATGAATACTTCTTTGTATATTTGGTTTATAAGAATCCTAGATCATTCTTCTGTCATTGAATAAGTAAAAAAGAATAGCAGTTTGAGCATTCTTATGGAAAAGACAATGAGGAAGACTTTCAAAGGGCAAATAACGTTTTTTATATTATGATATTTGAACTTTGTAGGGGTAAGCATGAAAATATTCTAAATATTAAAGATGTGGCGCCTCGTAAAGCGCAAATTGTTCTCTTCACAGCCTCCATATCTCTAATCTCATGTATCTATGTCTATGTATCAGTATATGTAACAAATCATTATCACACAAAATGTAGATTCAAATCGAAATTGTAATGATTTGCTACATGGATCTTTACAAAGAAAAGATAGGCCAAAATAGCTGCTTGTTCGCTCATTTCCCTCTTTTGAAGGGCGTTAATTAATAAACACGAACCTTCGTTTCGCTTTTCAGAATCTAAGACCAAAGAAATAAAACATTATTTGACTGGCCAATTTCAATTCATCTTTCTCTTCTTCTGAAATTATTTAATTGACAATCCGATTTCGTTTTTAATTAACTAAAAGGGAGAGCTGATACGAGGTTATTCGAGCAAGCTGTCGCCTCGTTTGCTCAATTGTAAGCTTCTTTTTTTGACATATTTTGCTATTCATTGAGGTTGTCTGAGATTTGTAGTTGGAATTGTGCCTGAATTGTGTTTTTCGTTAGAAATGAATTGTCTCTGTTTTTTCCTGTTTGTTCTTATAAGAATTAACACTGGGATCAACTTTTTTTTACTGGGTTTCCTTCTTAAGATTAGAGAAGTTCATTATTTTTCCAAAACGTTTTTTTGTTTGTTCGAATCTTCAGTTTATCTTGTTTTATTTCTTTTGAAGGAAAAAATTGCAGGCACAAATTATGAATAGTTTGCATGCTTATTGTTCCATAAGAGACTAGCTTGAATGCTTCTTTTTGTCAATTGTACCTAATTACAAGGTCTTTGTATTAAGTAATTGAATTTTTTAGCCAAAAATCTGACTTGCTTGCATGCTTAGATTTGTCATGGTGATTCGAATATATATATATATATATATATATATATATATATATATATTGAGTAAATCGAATATTGTTTTTAATTTTTATATAATATTTTCATATATTATACTGTATTGGTGATTTTGTTTATTGTTTTCAAAAAATATATACTAGTTTTTCTATATATACTCTATTTCTCAAAAAGAAAAAGAAAAAGACTTCTCTGCAGCATTATGGAAGAACTGTCTTGCTGTTATCATCAGAACCATAATTTTACATCTATAAGATTGATTTAAAAAGAAAAAAAAATGAATGGTTCTAATTAGATAAATGTTAAAAGATTTAATTTGATGTTGGAATTCAATATTTTCATATATACCGTCGTAGAATAAATAACTTGACGAAACTTCAAATAATTAGTCATTTTCTCATATATTGACATATTTTTTTTATGAATTTATATCTCATATAAAAATTATTGTTGCGTTGATTGAGCAGAAATGACTAGCCTATTAAACGGTTGTTCTAATTTACAATACCGAGGAATCCTACATATTGAAAAAGCACATCTCCAATCATCAAGATTACATACCTTTTCACTTCACGGATCCACCAATTTAGACATTTCAAGGTACTTGATTATCTACTAAACCTAGTTATTACTCATTTAATCACCATTATCATTGTTCCAATCATACGATACATTCTAACACATTGTAGAACATTGTAGAACATTCTAACACCATATTTATTCTCTGTTTTATCTAGGTTGTCTACTATATGCAAGCAATTATGCACAAAACCCTCAAAATTAACCCCTCATTCCACTCGAATCTCAAAACCCTCAAAATTAACCCCTCATTCCACTCGAATCTCAAAACCCTCAATTCAAGCCTGCTTAAACAACTCCAATTCCACCAACTACTTCGACTTTATAGTAATAGGAAGCGGAGTGGCGGGATTGAGATACGCACTGGAGGTGTCCAGTCACGGGTCGGTGGCAATAATCACGAAGGCCGAGCCGCATGAGAGCAACACGATGTACGCGCAGGGCGGAGTCAGCGCTGTGCTGTGTCCGAGTGATTCGGTCGAGAATCACATGCGCGATACGATCGTGGCCGGTGCGTATTTGTGCGATGAAGAGACGGTTCGGGTATGTGTGTTATTTTGTTTTGTTTTTCAGTTTGCTTGTATTTTCTTGGTACTTTTGTTATAGAATTAAGGGGTTTTAAGGGAAGTTTGCAAAAAAAAGTTGGGCGTTATGCTGAAATTGCAAAAAAAAAAAAAAGCCTTTGTATTATTGAAAATTACCAAAAAGTCCATATATTGTTGGTGACTTTGCAAAAATTAAGGGGTTTTGAAGGGCATTTTTGCAATTTTTTAGTAATGAATGGGCTTTTTTTTGCAATTTCAACATAATGCAGGGTTTTTTTTGCAAATTTGAAAATAAAAACCTCAAAATTCAATTTTGAAATGAAGAATTTGCAAATCTAAAATTTGCAAATTTCTGATGCATGCAAAACCTTATGAAATGACCAAAATGCCCTTATAAAACGAACGGAATGAAATTCAAATACTTTTTTACCAGGTTGTTTGCGTAGAGCGTCCGGAGAGAGCGAAGAAGTCGCCAGCAATGATCTATAAACTCATATTTCAAAACATAGAAATCTAAAATCTAAAACTTAGTGTTCAATGCACTTACTTTTTTATAAAATGACAATAACAGCCCCCTTATCATCATTCCAACATTTTGTGAGTAGGTGGTGTGCACGGAGGGTCCGGAGAGGGTGCGGGAGCTCATTGCGATGGGTGCCTCGTTCGACCACGGCGAGGATGGGCGTTTGCACCTCGCGAGGGAGGGCGGGCACTCCCACAACCGCATCGTGCACTCCGCCGACATGACCGGCCGCGAGATCGAGCGGGCCTTGCTGCTCGCCGTGCGGAACGATCCGAATATTTCGTTGTTCGGGCATCATTTTGCTATTGACTTGTTAACTTCCAAGGTTCTTTTCTTTTTTTAAATGTTGGTCTTTCTTTGTTTTGGTTATGGTTTAGTACGGAAGTTTGGATGTGTTGTATAGGATGTGCTATATACTCTTTAAGGGAGTTTAAATGTCAAATTTTGCCCTTTTGAAGCTCGAAATATGCCGAATTTTGAGTTTTAGAAAACCGTCAGTTTGAAAAAAGGCTTTCTTTATTGTTATTTCATGTGTGTTTGTTAGGCATTATTACTATATTTGGATCGCTATATTTTTGTTTACTAAATGCAGTTATTGTTTTAATATATACAGGATAAAAATGGAACATACTGCCATGGGGTCGATGTATTCAACACCGAAACCCGACAGGTATTTTGTTATTTTTATTTTTTCTTTTTAACTTTTTCAGTATTTTAATTCCTTTTTTCTTTGTTTCTCTAGAAAATGCTTTACATGGGTTAATCATGAAATAAATTTTGTTTTTTTTAATACTCAGGTACTTAGATTCATTTCAAAAGTGACATTGCTTGCATCTGGTGGAGCTGGACATATCTACCCCACTACAACTAATCCGCCGGTAAGAAAAAATTTAATATTTTATATTAGTAATTTGACATTTTATTTTGTCCTTAATTGCAATTTCGTGGTAAATTGAGGGTGAGTTGGAGCTATGTTAGTATTAATTGATGCATAATTGCACAATTGATGGTTGTTGCGACAAAATTGGATTTCATTGTAGCTTAAATACACAGTTGAGAGTTATTAGTTGTTGCTTATTGCAGAATTGAGGATTAAATGAGGATTAATCAGGACTAATTTTGCACAAATTTATAAAATTTTAGATATGATTTCATTTTCATAGCATACCAGTTTCTTTCTTCAAGCTTCTTTCTGTTGGATCTTTTTTATATTCCTTTCCTTTTTAATATTTAATAAATTGTTATGCAATGTGTTGTGTATATTCAGGTTGCTACTGGAGATGGAGTAGCAATGGCTCAACGAGCCCAAGCTGTAATATCTAACATGGAGTGAGTATTACTTTTTTTTTCCCAAGATATTATATTTCATCAATTTGTCTCCTATTCACATTCCGAGAATTCACATATCATATACCCTTCCAAAAATTAGAAATGTTATTTTTAACGTTTCAAAACTGCAATATTTAAATTTACACCCCAAAACGGAATCATCAAATTTTCCAAATCTCTATCTGAAACGAATATACAAAATACTCAGATCTTGCACAAACCAAACTTTCTTTCCAAAAGTACACAAATCATTATAACAAACACTCACACACCAAAAAATGAACCAGGTTCGTGCAGTTCCACCCGACGGCCTTAGCCGACGAAGGCCTCCCACTGAAACCCTCAAAACGCCGCGAAAACGCGTTTCTAATAACCGAGGCCGTTCGTGGCGACGGCGGAATCCTCTACAACCAATCCATGCAACGATTCATGCCTTCTTACGACTCTCGCGCTGAGCTGGCGCCTCGCGACGTCGTCGCGCGAAGCATCGACGATCAACTCAAAAAACGAGGCGAGAAATATGTGTTGCTAGACATAAGCCACAAACCGGATAACGAAATCCTTCATCATTTTCCCAATATCGCGTCCGAGTGTTTGAAGTTCGGTTTGGATATAACCAAGGATCCGATTCCGGTCGTGCCGGCCGCACATTACATGTGCGGTGGGGTCCGTGCCGGTTTGGAAGGCGAGACGAATGTTAAGGGTTTGTATGTGGCCGGTGAGGTGGCGTGTACGGGTTTACACGGGGCGAATCGTCTAGCGAGTAATTCTTTGTTAGAAGCGTTAGTTTTCGCGAGACGCGCGGTTAAACCCTCGATTCACCACATGGAGAAGATGACTCTAAACCCTAGTTTGTCCTTATGGTGGGCTCGTCCGACGCCCCCTTTGTTGAAGGATAGCACGCTTGACAAAATCAACAATAGAACAAAAGAAATTAGGGTTGAGTTACAATCGGTGATGTGGGAGTACGTGGGGATCGTGAGGAGCACGAGCCGGTTGAAGAGAGCCGAGTGGAGGATCGGGGATTTAGAGAGAGAATGGGAAGAGTATGTGTTTAGGAAAGGGTGGAAGGCTAATATGGTCGGTTTGGAGGCTTGTGAAATGAGGAATTTGTTTTGTTGCGCGAGGCTCGTTGTGGAGAGCGCGTTGGCGAGGAGAGAGAGTCGTGGGTTGCATTTCACGGAGGATTTTCCGTATTTGGAGGAGAGTAGAAGGAAGCCGACCGTGATTTTCCCAACGGCTTTTCCCAAGTTGAGCTGGAGCTCACAGCAAATGCAGCAGCAGTTGCAGTGCTGATTGATTGTGAAGTGGATGTATGTATGTATGTATGCATTTTTTTTTCAGGATTGGTAGACTGGGAGCACTTTTGACATAAAACATTTCTGTTATACGCATATCTCTAAGATAAAAGTTGAATTTTCTTAAGAGGGAAAATGGGTATAACGGAAATTGTATCGCTCAACCCCATATGTGCTTTCAGTTTGTTAGCTTCTATATTTTCATTTTGGTGATGATTTTTTGTTTTTATTTTTATTTTTCCTTCTTGGGCGATTTAAGGCAAATTTGTAATTTTGCACTTCGTTATATTCTTGGTGCGCGAAGGCGCATGTGTTGTTTCGATATAGTTGAATTTGAAGAAAATTTGGGAAGTTGGTGTATAGTAAAAATTAGAGAATAGTAATGTACTTAATAAGGAATGAGAAGGGGAGAATATATTTTGTATTTTGATTTACCAAGTTCTTTTTATTTTTTAGACGAAATTTGTGCTGAATAATTTTGTTACAATAGGGCTGTGCACAAAACTTATTATCGAAATGGACAACACAGCACTACTGTTCGACACCAAAGCAATAAGAGCTTAAGAGGTAAATGAGAGTCAAAATCATATTATCATAAAAAGTACATAAAAATGAATATTTTCATAAAATAAAAAAATTATATAATATAAAATCATGGGGTTAATAACCCAATGAAATATAACTACGTAGGCGGATATACAATAAATAAAAAATAGGGCTATATAAAAAAGATATATTAGTCGAATTATGAATGTCTAATTAAGTGAATTCCCTAGTGCATTTATTAAATTTCAAAAAGGTATATATTTTAACACTAAAAGTAAAACCTCCAAACAATTATTGAAAGTTTGAAACTTATATTTTATTTCCTATTAAGAGTACAACATTAGATATACATTCCATCAAGTCCTTTAAAGAAAGTCTATTTTCGCAATAAAAAAAATGCAAACTTTAATAAAAGGGCCAGAAACTGAAACATGTTGCTGTCCCATACTTGGACATTACAATAAATAATTACTAATACAATATTAAGCCTGATAAAATTATATTTCCGCAACTTTATGTGATAACTCCTCCATTTCCTCATCTGAATGCTCAGAAACTGGATCCTGTATATAAATACAAAAAATACATGAATAAAAGTAAATAAAGGGTTAAAAAGTCCCATTTTTATAAATTTTATACAATTTTTAGTATATTTTATCAATATAGTAATATACACATTGCATTGTGTTACACAAACAAAATAATCAGGGTGCAACCAGAAACTATTTCGTAGTTTTATGTTGAACAACATTTTCATCAACTTTTTGAATAAAAGTGCCTAAAATACCCTTATTTTTTAATGTGATTTGCCTAAATTTTTTTAAATTTGTAAGATCAAATTATTTGAAGGAAAAAATTAAGAAATTATTACAAAAAATTACCTCGTGTTCTGATCTTCCCTTGACAACAATGCACTTAGAAGCACTAATACTCGCGCTCTTTAAAAACCGTGAAGAATTACTATTATTATTATTCTCATTAATATTATTATTTGTATTATTATTATCACGTCCCTCAATTACTTGCGTTTTTGGAGGACTCACGGTCGTACGAGCCACAGACTCTGTGCTTCGATTTCCGTGCTGTGCATTTTGCTCTTGACCTTCCCCTTTTTGTTCACAAACCCTTTCCCTGTTTAACAAAATAAAATAAAAAAGTAAAAAAAAATCAACTCTTTTAAACAAATAATTAATTGATTGATTGATTTTTTTTAAAAAAATAACCTTGGTAAAGAAGCGTGCTTTCTTTGAAGAGGAGAGCTTTTTTCCCCTTTTCCGTAGTGCTCCTCAAGATGTGCAAACTGCCTCTTAAATCTATCCACTCCACTGATTAAAAATAAAATAAAATAAAATAAAATAAGTTCAAAAAAGATAACTCCACACTAAAATTCATATGATATTATATTTTTATCCTACTTTAACTTAATGATAGATCATTTAATTATACATATTGGACGCTTATAAGATACCAAGATGCATAATAATTATAAATAAAATACCTTGGATACATGAAATGAGCCTGCTCGCCGCCTTGTATATGTTCTTGTAGCATTTTTGGATGGTACTCCAATATCTGTTTGCTTTTCAAAAAATATTTATTTCCATTATCCAAAAACCCTAAAAACTGAGGAAAATTTCGAAGGTGCAATTTCAATTGTACCCTACAAAATTGTATCCTACAAAATATTTAGGTAATTGAAAATTCAATGTTATCCAAATTTCCCTCGTTTGGTTACATTTATAAATGGATGAATGAGAAAAAGGAGTTAGTTTACATTTTTTTTTTTGAAAAAATTAAGAGGGTTTTCATGATTTATGTTGGGTATAGTATAAAAACAAGATATTTCACTTTTGTAGCGAAATATGTCATATTTTGATGTTTGTAGGGGGTATAAATACACACATGAAATTTCGCCAATTTCAAATTTAAATTTCAAAAATTGTAAAAAAAAATGAGTTGGAAATGCGGGAAATTTAAATTAAAAATAAAAAAATTTAATTTAAAAAATGAGTTTGAAATGCGGGAAATCTAAATGAAAATTTAAATAAAAATTTGAAATTACCTCGCGATAAATGAGCTCTCTGACATCATCCTTTGTGAGTTTTCTTCTCTCAAAATCAAATTCGAACTTTGAAATCGGTTCTCTTGCTGGTTCTCTCTCTATGTTGGAGAGAGATTTGAAGTACGGATCCGCCAAAGCCTAATTAAGAAAACAAAAAATCAAATATTAAATGAAAAATGAAAAAAAAAAAAAAAAGTAGTAGAATTAAATGCAAGAAATGTTTTCCCAAATCAGGATTTATCGCGGTTGATTGAAAATAGAGAAATTAGCAAAAAAAAAAGGCCCTACATTATGCCTAAATTGCGAAAATTTCAATAATGCAGGGGCTAGTTCGTATAAACTATTTTTTTTGTTTTCTGAACTTTTTCGTTAATTTATTAATATATTTGTACAAATTTGTTCTAATTATTCAAATTCCAAACCTCCTTTTAGCAAATAAAAAGTGCTTTTTTTTTATTTAAAATTTTCAAACTACAACAGAAAGGAGTTTAAATCCATCCATAATTACACAACACATCTTTGGCGCACAAAAGGCTTTTTCTTTATTTTCTGAATTTATACTTTGTGCAATTAATTAAGGTCGCATGATTAATAATTTGATACCTCAGCAGCACTCAGTCGGTCTTTGGGATCAAAAGCTAAAAGTCTTTCAAGCAAACGCAGAGCCAAAGGATCCGCGTTTTTGAATTTTTCCGAAAATGGAATTGGGGTTTTTTTCCTCATTTGATTCAAATACCTTCTCGCCTTTTCATTTCGGATCTGAGAAAACCAAATGGGATAAACATATAAATAAATATAGTGAGTGAGTGAACAATAGAAATGAGAAAACGCAGTAAATACTGAGAAATAAAAAAAAAAGATATTTTAACGGTCTTTTTCCTAGTGTACAAGGACTCGATTCTCTATGCTCCGAGCTTTCGGAAGAGGAAATTCATCAAGTGGTGTTATCCCTCCCCCGTTGGAAAGCTTGTGGACCTGACGGACTTCCCAGGGAATTTTGGGCCACGTACTGGTCCATAATCAAGTCAGATCTGATGAAATTTGTGAGCGACTTTTCCCTTACAAAAGCAGACCTCCGTAATATCAACAAGACCGATATTGTTCTTTTGCCAAAAAAAGATGTTCCGACTGGACCCGGAGACTACAGGCCGATTAGTATGATTTGTGGCCCAATAAAAATAATAACTAAAGCTCTCGCCAATCGCTTAGCACCTCGGATGATCGATCTGGTGTCGCCTTTTCAATCCGGTTTCATAAGGGCTAGGTGCATCACAGATTCTTTCACGGCTGTGAGAGAAGTTCTTCATAGCCTCTCATCTACCCTCACCCCCTCTTTCATCTTCAAAGCAGACTTCGCGAAGGCGTTCGATACCCTTAACTAGAAATTTGTCCTTAAAATGCTACACTCTCGAGGGTTCCCTTCAAAGTGGCTTTCTTGGATTAATTCGTTGTTCTTGAGCTCTAAATTGGCAGTATTGATCAATGGTACTCGCTCTAAAACTTTCATTCACAAGCGTGGAGTCCGTCAAGGCGACCCTTTATCGCCTTTGCTCTTTGTTTTAGCATCTGATGCTTTACAGAGAATGATGAATTACACTTTCCCTCGAAGTCAGAATTTGTTGGCCGCAAATGCACTCACCTTTCAATATGCTGATGATACTAGCTTTTTAGTTAAGTTTAATGAGACCGAGATTGACAGCTTCAAAATTCTGATTCAAGCATTTTCACTCATCTCGGGGCTAGCCATTAATTGGAGTAAGAGTGAGATAGTGCCTACTCACCTCTCAGAAGAAGATCAAGCAAGATTAATAAGCTCTTTTCAATGCACCCTTTCCGACTTCCCAATTACTTACCTCGGAATGCCTCTTTCTATCAGCCGGCCTCCAAAATCCTCCTTCCTACCCTTGCTCAGCAAATTTTCGAAGCGTCTAGCCGGTTGGAAAAGTGTTTTTCTTTCTCTGGCGGGAAGGATCACCTTGACCAAATCGGTTCTCTCTGCATTGCCTACTTATTTTATGCAATGTTTTAAGCTCCCGGTTTGGGTCATCGAGGAAATGGAGCGAATTCAATGGACTTTCATTTGGAAGGGAAATCGTGACACAGGATACCACTTAGCGAATTGGAATTTATTAATCGCTCCCAAGCTTAACGGCGGAGTCGGATTAAAAGACTTGAAACTGCATAATAGTTCCCTTCTGTTAAAATGGTGGTGGGTTTTTTACTGTTCTAATGGTTCCATTTGGACCTTAATAGCGCGAGATAAATATGGCCCTCCGACTTTTCCTTTGAACCCCACGAATCGCCATTCAGTTTCCTTCTTCTGGAAGGATCTAACCAGGAATTCTTCCTTTATTCTTCAATCTTGGCTCAGCACTATTCCGCTCTCCAAAGAATTTCCGGCTCTCTTCTCCTTTACAGAAGTTAAAAAGCTCTCAGTTGCTGAGACATACAGAGACGGCGATTGGGATTTGTCTTTACGTGAGGATTTATCATACCAGGCCGAGGAGGAGCTTCTAGCTCTAGAGGATTTATTGGCTGATTTCGAACTTTCCTCTTCTGCCGATACGTGGGAGATACTTGGAACTCAAAAGGGATAAATTCCCGGTCTCCAAGGTTTACTCCCTCATAGCCAATAGAGGGGTCAACGCATTGCAAATTTCTTCCATCTGGAAGTGGCGTATTCCGGCTAAAATTAAAATACTCACTTGGTTAATCCTTCAACACAAGGTTTTGACCGGAGACAATTGGTCGAAGCGAGGCGGAGAAGGCCTCAGCTTATGTGTTTGCTGCCCTACCTCTAGCTTAGAATCTCCCGTGCATTTATTTTTTGATTGTATGTTCGCGAAGAGCATTTGGGAAAGAGTTCTTCAAGTTTGGGGAGTACAAACTCTGATGGTGACATTAAGGGAAGATAATTGGGATTCTATCGTCCCAGGCTTGGACAAGGTGAAACGGCGACAGTAGGAGATGTGGAGAGGCTGGACTGTTTGGCATATATGGCTTTGCCGTAATGCGGCGAAATTCCTAGGAGAAATAGCAGATGTAGGAGAATGCTTCTCGAAGATCAGATCAACTGTGGACTCTTGGATTAGAACTTTGTAATTTTCTCTTTCTTGTTTGAGAGTTTTTGCTAGATGTATTTTGTGGTTAGCATTTGAGTGTTTTGATTGTTTTGGTGAGTGGAGTTGTGGTATATACCCTTGTTTACAGGCTCTGTATTTTGTAATTAACGCTTCTTTTAATTGAAACAAGGGGACCAGTTGCCAGTTGGTATCCCCTTAATTCCTTCACAAAAAAAAAAAAAAAAATGTGGAATAGAAGAATGATTTTATTGCAAACTTTGAGAATAAAATCATGCACGGATTGCAAAGCAAAGTTTTATTTCTTTTTTTTTTTTGGACTAGGCTTTGTTTGGCCATACCATGAGGGTGGTTAATCGCCAAATAAGCAACTAAACAGCGAACCAACAATAAATAAATAAATGAATATATAAATAATTAATTAATTATTTAAATAGAAAAGGGGGAAAAGTACAAACCCTAGCTAAGGTCTCATGAGAAGGGGTACCAAGAAGGTCGGTAATTAAATCCAGTTGATGAACCACATTTTTGCCAGGAAATAAAGGCCGGCCTGTTAATAACTCCGCAAATATGCATCCTATACTCCACATATCTATCGCTGGCGTATACTGTCAGAACAAAAATATAATATTCAAACATTTTCACATTGAATTAATTAAGAAAATAAAAAATGGGGATAATTAAGGGTTTTTTAAGAGTCAAACTAACCTTGGAGAAGAAAGAACCGCATAGTTCAGGTGCTCGGTACCACCTTGTCGCCACGTAATCCTTACAACAATAGACCAAAAATACATAAAAACAAATAAAAATAAATAAATATGTATATAAATAAAATAATACAATAGTGGCATACGGTCCAAAATATAGCAGAAGGAGCATCATTAAACGAAGCACGCGCTAATCCAAAATCGCAAATCTTCAACTTACAATCCGCATTCGCAAGTATATTTTTCGGCTTCAAATCCCTATGAAACACATTCGCTACAAAAAAACGAAAAAAACATAAAAATCCAAAAAGAAATCCCAAAAAAAAAACCACCAAAAAACATAAATATTTCCTACCTGTATGAATATACTTCATGGCGCGAAGCAACTGATACAAAAACACCTTCAAATGCATGGGGGTCAAATCATCGTTCGCCTTAATCACCTGATGAATTGTTAGATCCATTATATTCTTTTAGTTGTTTCTGTTTGAGAATTGTTGACTTTTTTAATTGCAAAAGCTTTGTAATAGAAGACTTTGTACAGTTTTGACGAATATAATTGAATATAAGGCCATTGAGGCCTTGTTATCCTTCAAAAAAAGAAAGAAAATAACCTGATGCAGATCGCTCTCCATGAGCTCAAACACCACATAGACATCCTTAAACTCCCTTCTAGAAGGTGGCAGCATAATATGTTTAATCTCCACTATATCAGGATGTCTCAACAGTCTCAACAATTTAATTTCTCTCAATATCCGTGTCGCGTCAGAGACGTGTTCAAACACATCGTTGATTTTTTTAATGGCGACGAGCTGGCCGGTGTGTGTGTCGGTGGCGGACCCCACCACGCCGTAACTGCCCTTTCCTATCACTTCCTGGATTTGGTAGCGGTTCGTTTCGGAGTATTCTGTGAAGAATTCCATGTCTAGCGGGTTCTGTTAGGAAAGGAAAGGAAAGGAAAGGGGATTAGGGGATTAGAGTTGTTTGTTGGGTTTGGTTTTTGAAGGGGATGTAGGTTTGGTGGGATGGAAAATGTAGGTTTAGTGGGATGGGTTTCATTTAGTGGAAAATATATGGTGATGGAATGTTTAGAGATGGAAGAGAAAATGAATGCATCTAAGCAATAGTATTTTTAAGATAAGATACTAAACATATTGTTGTTATTATTGTTCATAGTCATATGTAAGATTGTTTTAATGACCCCAAATAATTTTGGAATTTGAAAAATTAACCCACTTTTCAATTTTGTTTTCAAACTAATTTAGAACAAAATTTGAGAGTCTGTCAATCTGTTATGTAAGTTAAAAATAAAAGCTAATTTAAATATGCATCAATCTGTTAAAATAAATATGCATCAATCTGTTAGATAAGTTAAATATGCATCAATCTGTTTTATAAGTTAAAAAGCTTAAATAGAGAGAAATTTTGAAACAGTATTTCTTACCTTGGTATGCTAAAATCCAACTAACAAACAATTAGACGAAAGGACTACAAAATACTGAAAAAAGAAACAAGAAAAAAAGAATTGGGAAAAACAACAATAGACTGATAAAAAAAGCCAGAAAAAAGTTGAGAAGAAAAGAAGGGAAACCTTCTAGTGAAAAATCCGATTCAGGTACCAACAAAAGAAAAGATCATTACATCAATTTCATATTGTATTAAAAAGAGCACAAAAGGGAAACAAAAGGAAATTTCCACTTTGGTTTGAATAATAATGAACTAATACGGTGCTTAACACATGGATGTGACTGATTACTCATTAGCATAATTCAACTAGCAAAGCTGAAAAATTAGGTGCATTATTAATTATGTACCTAACTCAGTGGAACTTATGATAGAAAATTATTTTTTCATTATTTTAAAGAAAATTATTAATTAAATTGCAAATTGGGGAGAGTCAACATAAACCAGCACAAAAGAGGAGTCCACAAGCTAGAACGAATGAATAATATAAATTAAACAAATAAAGATATAAAAAGAGACTTTGACCAATTCTTAGTGCTGAATTCATGGAACTATGATAATTTTGATTGAACTTCTAGATATTTTCCGAGGAAACTAGTAATTTAAAACTTATAAATTCGCAATTTTTAAAATTAGCAATTAATTTCTTATCTGCTAAAACAGAGGAAAATGTCAGATCAAAAAGTAAAAAATAAAAACACGGACCTCATATTCTGATGCTCACAAGACAGTTAATATCACCTGATATTTAAACAACCTCACTAATTTAAAGATTAACTGATCCTCAATTAAATAACAAACAAATCCAAAAAAATAACTGATGCTTACTCTAAATTCTCAGTCTCCAAAATTAGCTCATCAATATCCTTACCAGTCTCCAAAATTAGCAAAACAATCAGACAATATCACCCGATGCTTAACTAATCTTTCATGCAATGCTCAACTAAAAAAAACACTCAGAAACAAAAAAAGCAAAAAAACCTTTTTGTGCAAATCCAACGGCAGCAGCTTAGATCTCTTAGGCACCCGAATTCCCTTCAACCCGTCAAGATCCAACTCCTCTATCGCTTCAATCTCCTCCGCCTCAACCTCACTCTCAGCCTCGTCGGGCTCAAACTCAGACGCCACGGCGGAGGTCCGGTCGCTACCAGATCGGCGCTGGAACCAGCGGCGCACCCCGTCTACCAAATTGTTGCTTCCCCCCATGTACTAACTAGCTCAGATTTATTAGATGGAATCGATGCATTGGCTTTTAACTTACTTAGGACAGTGTGGAATGCAATGGATGGGTTGGAAGGGATCAATGGATCACTAGATTTTCTTCCTTTGCATTGATTATTATTAATGGAGACTGGAGGAGAGTGATTGATTTGTTTGTTTGTTTGTTTATTTATATTGCATTTTTTTAGTCCAATTCGGTGATTATTCGGTTTTTAATAGAAGATGATTGATTTTATTCGTTTATTTAATGAAGATGAGATTGGTTGGGTTGGGAAATGGAAATTTTGTGTGGGTCTGGTCCATGAAGAACAGACCAGTGATAGGAGGAGGCGTGAGAGGTGTTGTGACGTGGTATTTATCATTGGTTGTTGCATTAGGACTGTGAGAGTTTGTAAATTTGCGTTGCTTGTTGCAGGAAGTATGGGGGTGGTGGCTTTTGACACTGGATTGTAAGAAAAGGACTTAATTAATTTAAATGAAAGGCTGTTAAACATCTCCCGCAGTTTTCCTTCTTACATCTCTAAGATTTGCAAACAATGGAATGTTTTATTTATTTAATTTAGTTGATAGTTATTATTTAGATTATTGTGTTTTTTGGGTTTGAAAGTACTTTTTTTATATGCTCATTGCTCATAGTAGTGACATTAATATGAAGGATGAAAAATATTCTCGTTATCTTCGTTGTTAAGAATATATATATATAAATATTAAAATCTTATATATTATGGATGTGTCAGTAAATTTTAGAATAATATATTCTTAAAGATCGTATATATATACAAATCATTAATTCTATAAAAATATTACATTTCATCCCCACCGATCAACCATAACAAGGCAACATACAGTGGTAGAACTTCAAAATAAATAATACAAAATACTTAATACAATTGTATTAAAGATATATCATTCAGATTATATAAGTGGTCAAAACTGCACTCAATATTCAATTTGAAACTATAATACCTTTAAAATTTTACAAGAATATTTTCACATATATATATAACTACTAGAGAATTTTTCACAAATATATAACCTACTTTATTAGATTTAAATTAATAAATTCCTAAATATAGAAGCCCAACAAGGAAAAATTTCCTTGGGAGCTCCAACATGAAATTTGTTGGTAGCACCAAAAGATTTGTCCCTTTCGCTTTCATTTCTCTTTTCCACCGACCCATGTTGTTTTTCCTTTTCTCCTTTCATGGTAATACTAAATTAGGGACACAAAACTCAAAAGTCCCTTTTTTCTTAGTGGATAAGAAAGAAGTATATTACATGCGTGACCCAAAAATCCTCAAAAATATCACGAACACACCTAAAAAGTGAAAAAAAATTGAGATAATAATAGCTTAAATTTCTTCTGTTTTGAGTGGTGTGATATTTCTTCACATTTTATAGAGGTATTCATGACAATTTTCATTTTGTGGTATGTGCAATGCTTTGAAAAATTGAGCAAATCAAAATTGACTCAAAAAAAATCTTTTTGGAAATTTCCACACTGGCAAACTGACTCAAAAAATCTTGTTGGATTTTAGTAATTTTACCAAGTCATGAGAGTCATCCATGTTTGAATTTGAATGAGTATAATTTAACCAAGGAAAAATGATTGAGACATGACATGCTACTTGATTTTAGATTTTTCTGCTTGTTTTCGTATTAATATCATTAGAACAATTAGTAAATAGTGCATACACATGATTCCGGGAAAAGAATTTCCAATTCCATCCAAAATGAGTTGATAAAATAGGAAGACATAATCAATTACAATTCTTAGACCATATATTAATTATCACTTCATGCCATTTGATAGCCATTTGATAACAATAACATCATAACACCAGTGTCCTAGCCGAATCTTGCTAGCTCAAGCTATAAGACACATTTGAACGTTGAAAGAAATCCTAAGTTTGAATCCCGGCAAACGCAAAAGTCTATCTATGGGTTCAAACCTAAAATGACATCAATGTCCTAAACCAAAGTCTAAACTCTACCCCACATAAACAAAAGATCAAAATCTCACTAAGATACCACATTAATGTCGGTTAAATCGTACATAATCCTTTACCAAAACCTTGCAAAACATTAAAGCATCATCTTTGATCTTTCCAGCATAAAGAGCATCAGATGCCTTCCGCAAGGTCTGGCAACAGCTCGTCCTTGTGTGGCAATATGATTTTTTCAGATAATTGTTCTTCAGAGAATCTAGGCAGTGAAGAAATTGAATTTATTTATGAGACCCTATGTTTTCAACACATCTAACAAATAATGCCTAGGAAATAAGCTTCATAGAAGTTTAAGCCACTAGAATTAACCAATTTGATTTTTTTTTTTTTTCATTTTGTTCCATCCTAGAATTTCAAACTGTATTACAACACCATTTCACATATCCTCACTCATAAATAAATAAAAGAACACACTCCAACAAGTTACATCAGACAAAAGCCAAATCTAAATAACTAAATTTAACTTAAACAACTCATAAAACAACGACAAAAAAATCTACTTCTTCATTTTCTTACTCTTACGCAAACTTCCAGGAGTCGAGCTCTCATTTTTCCTCTTCTTTAAAAGCTGCTTTGCTTTCCGTGCAGCAACAGCTGGCCTTTTCTTCTTTCCAGCTGAATTAAAACTCTCCTCTTTCTCACTCCCCAAATTCTTTCTCTTTCCAATTCTCTCACCCGTACCAAAACTCTCCCTTTTTGACTTAATACCGCTCGTACCAGTCTTTTTTGGCACGCCAGATTTAGAAGCCCTCACGCCTTGATACGAAAGGTTGGCACTTGATTTCGGTTTATCATTATTATCTTTTTTGTCGGATTTGGAAATTGGGGCTTTGAATTTATTATTATTATTTTGAGAGAAGTTAGGTTTTGAGTCGGTGCTTTTTGGTGTCTTTTTTGGCGCGGATTCCGATATTTTTGCGTGAGTGACTCTCAAAACTCGGTCTCGGATTTTTAGATCTCTCCTTCTCATTATACTATTAGCAGCTTCCTATAATTAAAAAAAATAGAAAAATTATTATTATTATTATTATTATTATTATTATTATTATTATTATTATTATTATTATTATTATTATCATTGTTGTTATTATTTTCCATACCCTAGTTTTGAATAAAACATAAGCAATGCCTTTTCCAATGCTCGTCTCAGAGTCTCTTATAACTCTTACAGCTTCAACTGAATTACTCACTCCACAAAACAAACTGTACAGCTCTTCATCCTGTCAAAATAACATAACACAAAGCATCAAATTACCAAATTGACCCTGCCCAATTGAAATAAAGAAAATAAATTAATAATTCATTATACTTTTACGTCAAAAGGTAGATTTCCAACAAATAAGGTTCTTTTTCTGTCATATAATGGCCCTTCTCCTTTCAGTTTTTTACGAGGCGGGCAAGCCATGTCAATTCTTATATGATTTCCTTCAAACTAAAAAAATTAAAAAAAATTAATTTCAAATTTTGTAATTTTTTTAATTTTGAATTTTTGGATTTTGTGAATTTAATTAGGTACCAGTGCCATATTCTGAGATAAAGCAGAAGTAACAGATTGCTCCTCTTTAAAGACCACATAAGCATTAACACTGCAATTAAATTTATATAACAAAGTTAAGAATTATTAAAGAATTATTTATAAAATTCATTAAATTTTCATGGATAAAACAAAAATGGAAAAAAATGGAATGAGTAATTAATTACCTATCAACAGCTTCATTAACTTTGCCCTGAATCACAGCTCCTTTTCTTGGAACTTTGCTCTGATTAATAAAAAATAATAAAAATGTTAATTAACAACAATATAAATAAAAAAGTTCATTCTTTCATTACAAAGAAAAAAAAATCATAAATTGCCAAAAGTTTCCCCCTTTTATAATTCTCCTTTGTTAATTTATTATTCTTTTTGCAAAAAAGAGAACCAATTAACTCTCAAGAAATATAAATTCAGAGTGATTAAAGGAACTCACATCAACAAGAGGCACAGATCTGATTCTCACCGACTCGACCTCTCCAAACTGCCCAAACTCCTTCAAAATCGCCTTTTTCTTAACCTTCAGAGGTAAATTCCCCACAAAAACGGTCCTCAGAAGCTTATTTTCATCATCGAACGACTCAATATCCTCCTTAAACTCCGCCACGCCATCTGATTTCAAATCATCCGCTTTCCTCTTCAATCCAACGACAACATTCGCCATAGCATTAGCAATCTCCGATTCTGCATCGGTTTTCTTCTCGTGAGTTCCCTCCGTCTCGCCTCTCTTCCTCTTCCGTTTCTTTGGAGAAACACTGTGATCTTCCTTGTCGTTTTCGTCTGACTTTTGCTTTTTAAGAGGTAATTCTGAAAATGTTTGGGCAGATGGTTTCGCGTCGGTGGTTTCCGGCGGCGGCGGAGACGGCTTCCGGCGGAATGGGTTGTCGTCGGAGAAGAGGGAGGTGACGGCGACGGACGCTGTTCTCTTCCCCATTGATAGGAACTATAGAGAGAAAGGGCAATGAGAGAATGAGTTTGTATACGCGCCAGCAATCAAGCAACGGAACCCTAGAGAAAGACGATAGAACAGAAACAAAGAGAAATGAGAAAACAGTTTATAAGTTAAGGAATGAAATGAATGAGGGCCCAAAAGAAAGAATGAATAGAGAAATAGAAGATGAAAATGAAATAAAGGATCCAAAAAGCAGTAAGGCCTTCAAAAATTAAGATAAGCTTTTGATACAGGCCAGGCCTATGACCGGTGTATGGATCATATTCATAGACCAGGTCCTGCAATAACAAGAGTTGGTGACGTGACGACAACTCATTTTGCCATTGCCAGTTCGGGTCAGACAGATCCTTCACTTTGAATCCATCAGTCAAAATGGATCTCCAATTTTTTTTACATAAACACTACAAATTTCCACATTTACAAAAAATATTTTAATATCTAAAATATTGCATATTGTCCTTATTAATATTAAATAAACAAAAAGTTGATTGCATATAGTTACTTCAAAGTGAGACCGGGTCGGATCCAGCACGAAATATCGGGTTTTACAATCGATTCTTAATCTATACCCTCTTTCACAAACTCGTTAATTAATTCTCAACTCTAACAGACTAACACCGCCTAGTTTATTTATGTTCTTTCAAATCTTGGCTTCTGTAATCTCGTCTCTTTCAATTTTAGGGTTTTTCAATTTCCTCATCGAAACCGAAACCGAAACCGAAACCAAAACCAAAACCTTCGTTCAATTCTTCCTCGCGCAAACTTCCCCCTCGTGTTTGATTCTCTCATTCTAGGGTTTCGATGTTCACGCCGCAGCAGAGGGGGCAATGGACCGGTTCGGCCGGCCGGACCGGGCGGACCAGGGAGGCGGTTCAGCAGCCGCAATCCGGTTGGCTGGACGACGGAGACAATGAGGAGCTCGCGTGGCGGCGGTTCAGGGAGGCTGGATTGCTTGACGAGGCGGATTTACAGAGGAAAGAACGCGAAGGATTCTTGCAAAGAATTTCAGAACTCGAAACTGAGGTAAAAGAAAGGAAATTTGCAAATTTACCATCGGAATTTCTTTAATTTCTTTTTCTGATTGTCTATTCTTTTGATTTCTAATTTTGGTGTTTTTTAACAGTTGAGTAGCTATCAACACAACATGGGTTTGCTTCTGATTGAGAAAAACGAGCTTGCTGTTAGGATAGATGATTTGGGTTTGAAGCTCGAAGAGGCGAATGAGATTATGAAACGGGAACAATCAGCAAGGATTATTTCCGTTTCGGAGTCCGAAAGGCGTGAAGAGGCGTTGAAAAACGCATTGGCTGTTGAGAAACAATGCAGTGCTGATGTAAGTCAGATAATACTAGTAATAGTTAATACTAATAATTGTTATTATTATACAAGAATATTCTTATTTTCTAAATCTCAAAATATGACGCATACTCTTAAAATGCAAAATATCACAAACTGCCTTATTGAGATACTGTAGCATTATCAGATTATACATAAAGTTTCTACAAACGAACGAGCAAGAAGAAATAGTTAGGTATTTCACTTCTTCATCTGAAAAGTGAAATTCTTTCTCATAACATTTAATTAGTTGATAATATTTTCTTTTTCATACATCATTTATCAAAACAAAGGACTCGTATTAAGTTATTTTTCCCTCTCCCCACCCGTTAACAAAATGTGTTACAAGAAAAAAAAAATACTATAATTCCTTATGAATAGGATAATAAATAGTCCAAGCAATCAACTCAATTCTTCATTATACATCCCATTTATTTATCTACATTCATTTCTCGCTCTACAGCTTTCAAAGGCGCTGAGGGAAATAGAGACTGAAATCGAATCCACCAAATCCAGATCGGAGGAGAGATTAAAGGAGGCCCGAGCGCTGGAATCAAAATTAGAAGAAAAGAAGCAGGAGACGGAGAGGAAGCTGCGGGCGGCGGACGCCAGGCTGGCGGAGGCCAGCGTGAAGAACTCGCAGGCCGAGCGAAAATTAGAGGACGCCGAAGGGTTCGAGCGGAAGGTCAAGAAGGACAAGATGCTGTTTGATACCGAGTATGTGCTTTCTTTTGTTGGTTTTTTAGGAGAAATTTCCCTGCTTTACGCCTAAAAAGAGTCCTTGCTTTGTTGCAAATTGCGAAAAAGCCTGTGTTGTTAAGTTTTGATTATTAGGTTTAACGGTAAGTTGTGCAAATTCTTATGATGCAGGACCGTTTTGCAATTTGAAATACATGGAATTTTTTTTTGTAATCTCCCTTACTGGCTAAATGACTAAAAAATCTCATATGTTGGTGTTATATATTATCCTTAAGTGAGATAAATATTGTGAAATTTATATATTATTTTTTTTGTCTATTAAGGCGAGAGATTTTGGAGAAAAACATGGCGGAAAAAGAAAGGAACCTGCAGGATTGGGAAGCAAAACTGAACGAGAGTCAGAAGAAATTTTACGAGAGGCAAGACTCGCTTAACGAGAGAGAAGACCGAATTAACCAAAAAGAAAGGGCTTTTATGCAAAAACACCAAGACTTGGAAGAGACAAGGAAAGAGAGCGAAGCTGTGAGTAGATCGATGAATATGAGATTACAAGAACTAGCCAATAAAGAAAAGGTTTTTTTCTTTATTTTTTTGTGGATTTAAATAATTTTTTTTATTGTTTTTGATTATTATAGTTGGAAATTTATTTTATTTCAGGATTTTGAAAGGAAATTTGTGGCTCAAGAGATAAAGGAGAGGAGTTTTGCCGCTAGAGATGAAAATTTAAGCAGTAGAGAATTGGTTAGTATTTCTATTTTAATATCATTTTTTAATAAAACTTGCCTCTTGTTTGCAATTTTTTTGGGGGGGAATTTGCTAAAGAGTCCCTATGTTATGTCTAAATTGCGAAGGAGTGGAAGGACTTTTTTTGTCATTTTCAATAATGAAGGGGCATTTCTGCAATATAGAAATTATAATTTTGTCTTTTAGTACAGTAATTACTGTTTTGACTGGTTGAAAAATTCTCAACAGGAATTGGAGGAAAAAATGCACAAATTAAAGGAAATTGAAAGCAGTCTTGACTCAAAATCGCGAGCTTTGAAAAATTGGGAGGCTTCTGTTAAATCAGACGAAAAAAAATTAAAATCCGAAAGGCAGCAATTCGAAAAGGATTTGAAAGACTTGGAAAATGTAAAAATTGAACTCAACATTTTGAAAAATTCATTGGATAAGGAAAAATTACGGATTTCAAGGGACGAAGAGAGCCTAAAACTGACTAAAAAGGAGAAGGAGGAGCATTTAATGCTCAAGTCTCAGTTAGAGAGAGAAATTGAGATGCAGAGAGAGATTAATGAGTCGATTCTGAAACAAACAGAGGATTTGAGGAAACAAAAGGAGGATTTTGAGAGAGAGTGGGAGTTATTGGATGAAAAAACAAGAGCATTAAATGAGGAGAGAGAAAGCTTTCTCTCTCTAAGGAACCGAGACGAGGATATGAAAAATGGAATTGAGGATGAAAGGACGGCCAGATATAATGCGAAATTAGAAGAGATTAAAACCAAGGAAGAAATTTTGGAAATTGAAATCCGTAAAAAGAATTTGGAAATGGAGGAGTTTTACAAAAATCGCGAAAAGGAATTGCGCGAATTTGAAGAAGAAATTCAGGCGAGAAAAACTAATGAAGAAAAACAAATTGAATCAAAATCTGAGCAGTTAGAGAGAGCAAGAGAAATATTTGAGAATGAGAAACAAAAACTCGAAAGGGAACGAGACGAATTTGCAAATGACATAAATACCCTCAGTATTCTCAGAACCCAAATCAAGAATGAGAGAGAGGATTTAATCAAAGAGAGGGACCGTGTTTTTTCTCTCATCGAAAAGTTCAAGTCTTGCAAAGAATGTGGAACAGCGAACGGATTAAATGAGGTGGAAATTTACGTAAAGGACCCTAGAAATATTGAATTTCCTAAATTGCTCTTAGAAAAAAATCTGAAAGGTTCTTCTCCTGGTTCGGATGAGGGTCCGAGCGGGGCCCGCTCATCTTGGTTGAAGAAATGCACTGGAATATTTAAGAGTATTTCCCCTGTTAAAAAGACCGAAATGGCCTCAAACGAGACTCAAGAATCTGAAAGAGAGAATAATAATAATCTTAATATTAATGATAATGATGAGGGGAATAATATAGAAGAATCTGAAAGAGATAATAATAATAATGATGATGATGAACGGAATAAGATTGAAGAAACTCTAATAGAAAATAATGATAATAATATGCCAAATACGGAAACGGAAAGGGTTGCTAGAAACAGAAATAAGACCGAAACAAAAAAGAGAGGAACTGGGAGGGGCAAAAGGGTAATTAACCGAACCCACTCAGTCGCTGAACTAATGAAAGAATCCAAGAAAATACTCGGAGAAGAAGCGACAGAAAATAACAACACAGAAGACAACAATAGCAACCCTACCAACTTGAGGACTCCAGTTCGGGGGAGAAAGAGAAGAGACAGCCTGGCGATCCTGGACGAGGAGCAGGAGAGGAGCGAGGGAATTTCGCAGAGTCAACAGAGTCAGAGTGTTTCGGTTTCGGTGGGAGGAGGGAGAAAGAAGAGGCGTCAGACTGCGGGGCCCGCGCCACCTGGACTCCAGACGCCAGGGGAGAAACGATATAATCTCAGACGCTCTACCAGGTTTGTCTATTAGTAATAATCAGTATAATCTGAACAAGTTTTTTAATTTGCATATTCTGCTATTAGAGATAGACATGTCAAGTACCCTTCTCAAGCATTGTAGATAGATTAATTTGGATAAGCCTACGTGAAATTCTCAGCAAAATAAATAAATATTAAATAAATTAGTAAATAAGTAATAAATAAATAAATAAATAAGTAAATAGGTACATTATTTTATTTTATTTTATTTTATTTTATTTTATTTTTTGTGTTAGAGCTGCTGCTGCCCAAGCGACTGCGAGCAGAGGAGCTACTGAGATAACAAGACCGACCGAAAGCGAAATGAAAAGCACAGCTGGCGATGGAGACGAAGTTTCAAATGCAGATCGTCATAACGAAGAAGTTCAACAGAGAGTCAACCAGCAGATTCCTCCAAATCAGGTACCGATTCATTAAAATTAGGGTTTACTTTTGTTATACTCTCATTCGCGCTTCAAATATTGGCTGATTGTTTTTATTGTGCAGAGTGTAGTGCTGGGCACCGAGGCGCATACTGTTGTAGAGAGAAGGAATGAGGTCAGGGTGACATCAGCGGAAATTGTGGAGGAGGAAATTGTAGGGGAAGAAATTGCAGTTGAACCTTCGACTCCAGTTTCGAACGGAGGAGATGAAGGGGAAGAGGACGAGGAAGAAGAGGATGAGAAGAACAAAACTATCGGAAAGAAGATCTGGAACTTTCTTATTAGTTAGATTGTTTAATCTGCACAAATTTCAATGTACTATTATCAGTTATCAACTTTTCTTTTTCTTTTTTTGGTTTTGGTGGTTAATCATTTGGAGAGTTCGACCAGATACTTTTTTCCTGGTACAGAAAACGGTACAAAGACTGTATGCTAGGCTGTGTTGTATCACTGGTCAAATTTCTTTTGACCAAGTGAAAAGTTTGTGTATTTGTTTGTTATTTTTTTCGTTTTTACATCTGTGTCAAGTGATATTGAGGTGAAAGAAAAAAAAAAGGAGTAAATATTTTGTAATTATAGAAGCACTCTGACTCCGAAATATAAAAAATGAATGGACGGATGCAACAGAAATATTCAAAGTCTAATTAAATAAATAATAATAAACAATAGTTTTGACATTTGAGCCATATAATTATTTTTCTGCATCCAGATGGAAAATGCTATGATACAAAACAAATGAATGAATACACATGTATATAATCACTAAATTAAAAGATCTTCCATATACTGATCAAATTAAAGAGAGAATTCTATTTATTAAGTATGAATAATAATTCATGACTTAAAAAGGGCTAATTTTATGAGCAAGCATTAGCATCCATTCGGGCACTAAGCGTCGGGCAATTGGCGCCTGAATGTTTCCATTATTTGCATTTTCATCATCTTCATGAATTATTTTCACTATCGTTTCGAGCAATTGATCTTCCCCTCCTCTAAGCGGATCCTAAAATAAACAAAGTAGGGAAAAATATGTTATATTTACTACAAATTCACTAAAAGTTTTTGAGGCATATAAATATTTATAAATATTGGGTTTGCAAAAGTTTATATTTATAATTATACCTGGAGAAATAAATCAGTATGAGTCTTGCCTTCATAAAAGATCAAATCAACCATTCCTCCATTTGCTTTAAGTGCATCTGCAAAATCTTTACTGAAAAAATAACATATTTTGAGTTTAGATTCATAAAATAATACATAATAAAAATAAGGGACCTAATACGGCACCACCGATTTATTTGTCACCAACATCACCGAAATTCAAAAAGGTAAAGCATAATTACAAAAGAGTATATTTATATACACCAAGGTAGAATGAACATATAAAAAGATATATTGATATACAAAAGGTATTCTTTCTCAATTAGTTCTATACAAAGGTATAATGGGCAACTAACATGTACAGAAATATGATATGGTGATATTTAGGTGATGTTTATGCATGTGAGGCGGATGTTTTCCCTAAAAATAATGGACTTGCAATATTTTAATATGTTTATTAGTTTTTAAATAGTTCGAGGAGTATTTTACATATTAGAGAAAGTAGATAAGGAACTTTGAAAGAATGAAAAAGTATTTTAAAAAAGAAAAAGAAAAAGAAAAAGAAAAGATGCTGACCTGGCAGTAGAAGGAATAGATTTATCACTGGTACCATGAAAGAGAATAATACGAGGCAATAATGAAACCGCAAGTTTATTATTTAATTCCTGCACCATTAATTCTGGCGAAAATAAATGAAGCGCTTCCTCCCCTTCCATTATGCTGAAATTATAATTAAAATATAAAAGTAAATAAATTGTAAATATAAAATAAAAAAAGAAAATAATTTGTCTGAATTTATTTATCAATTAGTCAAATACCTTAAGAAAATGGAGCGGTACAAACCGCGGTTGTGGAAATGATCAACCAAATTAACTATATTGTACCTATTTACAAAAAATAAATGAAAATATATTTGAGTTAAAATAAATAATTAATAAATTTATCCCAATTGAGTTTAAATAATTTTTTTTTTATATTATTTGTTTAATAAATGAATAGCTCATATAATATGTTCCAAACCCTAAATTGATTGGTCATTACGACAGAAAAAAAGACTTTCCAGATAAAAAGTTACTGAAAAAACAAAACAAATAAACAAATAATAAATAACAAATAATTACCCGCCTGAAATACCAAAATAGGCATTGATTTGAGAAACACGCCAGGTGGCATCATCTCCTTCATTACACTCTTTAATCGCTTTATTTAATAAAGCACAAGACGCGATGTGGGCCCCAGCTGACTGGCCAATCACATATATCCTGTTTTTATTCATTTATACATAAATATTGATTATTTTGAAATTGAAAGTTAAAATGAAATCAAGATAATGAAAATCTATAAAAAAAATGGATGACCTTGCAGGATCACCACCAAAGGTGGAAATGTTATTGCACACAAATGAAATTCCTTGAGACGCGTCTTGTACCATATCGCTTATCGTACCTTGTGGAAAATTTCTGAAAATAAATACGCACATAAAATTTCAAAACAAAATCATCATTTTTTGGAATTATTTATTTATTTTCATTTTAATATAGTACCTATAATCTATGCATGCAACAATTATGCCTTTTTCTGCTAGCCTTCTTCCTAAAAGCGCACCCCATGCTTTATAACTTCATGAAGAAATAAATAAATGATTTAATAAAGAAATATGATAAATAAAAGTAATATGAATAATTAGTAATTACCCAATAATCCAAGCTCCTCCGGTAATAAAAGCCACAACTGGAGCGCGATTTTCTATATTTACAGGTAAGTACAAATCCAATCTACCAAACAAACCAGCAATGAATAAATAAATATAGTTAGATTATATTATGATAACCTAGATTAACAAAGCATTTTGAAATATTAAATTTTAATTAACGTATACCTGTTTCTTGGCTGATCTCCATAAACCACACTTCTTCGGACTTGGCTTGAGAAAAAATAATAATATCCAACTACATACAAGAGTAAATAATAATTTCAGCACTTAAAAAATGTGCATATTATTTACAGTAATTCATGTCATGTATAAAATGATGATAATTTGAAAAAGAAATGGAAAATAAAATTGAGATAACCTTGAATAAATCCTGGCATAAGTAAGAGCGCGTAAAAGCAAAGCGCAAGGAATTTTGTGATCCATCTATATCCTATTCTGAATTTGAAACAAATCAAATCAGTTATTCATGCACAAAAAATAAAAAAAATACCAAAATTCAAGAAGAACAGAAACCATAATTCAAGGAAAAAAGTACGAAATGTGTTATATTATAAGATTAATTTCCTAAAAATAAAACCAAACTCAGCAAATTAAACAGTTAATCAACTTCAAAATCATACTCTTCTTGCTTCAATTGAAGACAAACTACTCAATTAATAGCTCGGATTAAAATTCAAGTACTGTATCTATCTAATTACCCTAAATAGCGAAGGAGCTGGACAGCGAGTCCGGTGACGAGATACGTCTCCTCAGCGGCGTGCTGAACATCACGGCGGAACGAATCGCGCCGCGACAGAACTCCTCCTCCCCTTCCCGATCCAGAACCAGAAAGAGAAGACTCGCTGGCGTTTCTCCTTCTGACGCCGCCATTCCTCGGCGGAAACAGCGGCCGAGTCTCACTCCCCTCCTCCGCTTCCACAATCTCGCCGCCTCCGTTTCTCTCCGCCATCTCCGTTCGCATGTCTTCGCCAGATTATTACAGCTGAGAAAGAGAAGCTCGGAAGGAAAGGAACAAACTCACGATATGGCCATGTGAGAGGTTTGAATGTTTTATTGATTTGATTCGGAGAGAGTGTGGAAAAGAGACGGAAGAGGAGGAGACGAGTGGGAAAGTGGGACGTGTGTGGAGTTTATTTCATTGTTGATGCACAAGGCGGGAACGGGTTGGGAAGTAGAGAGATCCGGCCCGTTGAGAATTGATAGTTTAGTTTTGTGCATGGTCTGGGCCGGAGTTAAAAATAGATGTAGGTTGAGAATTTAGAGATCCGGCCCGTTGAGAATTGATAGTTTAGTTTTGTTCATGGGCCGGGTCGGAATTAAAAATAGATGTAGGTTGAGATTTAGAGACCCTGCCCGTTGAGAATTGATAGTTTAGTTTTGTTCATGGGCCGGGTCGGAATTAAAAATAGATGTAGGTTGAGATTTAGAGACCCTGCCCGTTGAGAATTGATAGTTTAGTTTTGTTCATGGGCCGGGTCGGAATTAAAAATAGATGCAGGTTGAGAATTAAAAGATCCGGCCCCGTTGAGAATTGATAGTTTAGTTTTGTGCATGGGCCGGCCGGAGTTAAAAATAGATGTAGGTTTTGGTTAGCTTAACATTATTAATTTTTAGTTTACCTTTGCATGTGTTAATATATGTTTTTAAATATGTTCATTTACTTTTTAGTGTTGTAATTTTCTAAGTGAGGAGGAGAAAATCAAGCTTAAAAACCAATTTTTTATATCAAGATTTCATAAAATAAGGTATGGTATGTGTCAACCTTACATTGGTCGATAAATATTTCTTGACACCGAATTTGATTGAACATGAAATGACATTAATAACTCCTTATTAATTCACTCGAGCACGGCCGTGCATTTCTTCAATCAAATAATCAAGAGACCTAAAGATATCTCTCTCATTTAATGAGAGGAACAAATCCTATCTTAATTAAACTCTTTCCTCTGCATAATTTATTATATACCTAATTATAATCTTTATGACCGTCCGGTTAAAGACGATGTTAGATTATATTAAAGTATAAAATTTCTCATGTAGGAAACTGAGATAATCTCAAGTCTAAGGATTACAGATACATTCTTTACTGAGAATAACTAATGACACGAACCATGTAGTATTCTCACGGTGGGTCAATCCAGTATATGGTCTCTAACACATACTTACGTTAATGACTTAATAACTCTTATTCATGATCAGTAAAATGTGACCATCAGTCAACTAACATACTGATGTACATTTATAGCTTATCATAAAGTATGTTTGTCTCACAAACATCCTATGAATGATCAGGGACGGTTTAGAATATCATTCATAATACTTTATAGTTTTACTATCAAAGTCACATACTTTGATGATATAAAGCTGAATATCATATTCAAGGTTCATTTTAGTAATAAGAATAAAATAACCAATACGCATTTATTATATAAAAATGTCTCTAAATAAATACAATGTTTATTTAACACAATCCATACATCTAGGTCTCAAATATATTGGCTAGGGCATACTACTAACAGGTTTGTATTGTGCAATTTGAACAGAAAACACTTCGTACATAATTCATACATTCATAATGCATAACATACGAAGGGAACACTATTGTGAATCAGTATCAAG
The DNA here is from genome assembly GCA_027726005.1 of Juncus effusus. NCBI lineage: Eukaryota > Viridiplantae > Streptophyta > Magnoliopsida > Poales > Juncaceae > Juncus > Juncus effusus. The sequence continues at coordinate 9,075,493 of CM050894.1, read as the reverse complement.
GCTAATTGTTGCAAGTTTCGGGATGTTGAATAGGATTAATGAAGAAACAACAAACACAGACATCGCGTCCGAGTGTACAATATGGCTTATCTACCGAGAACTGTACTTCTTATTTATGATGGTTCACGGGCATCAGACGTTAGTTTAGTTATCGAACTGATAATCAGTATGCATCAATATTGTTCACTACGTCTCCATGAAACGGCCATTAGTTATGAAAATGCATACATGACAGTGATGGAATGCCTGACGGGGCAGTAAATTAGTCTGTACGTCAGGATCGACATCGTATGCCAGACGTTCTATATGGACTAGTGCGTTGTGTGGAATATTGTAAGGTGCAGGGGACTATTAGGTTGATGGTCTTTTGAAGGAGTGTTATATGTTCTCGTACTTTTTCTTATTTAATGTATCTTGTAATACTGTGACATTATATTTGACTTTTGTCTACCCATAATGTGTTGTAGTTGCTGATAACTTGTTATCTACTCTTGATAAAGGTCATAAACTATTCCATGTAACATGGACAATTAATTTAAGGAATTTACATTACAAACTCCCCAACAAAACTATTAGAGGGCGCGTGAACTAATATTTGATGCGTACTGAACAAGAGACTCTTCATTATCCACCAACCGCCTCTCTCCATGTCAAACACACATACAAGAAATGCGATGACCTCACTATCTATAGAAGAAGAAGGGACTTTACTTCAATCGACGACAACGCTGAGGTAATCTTTTTATATAATATACATCATACATACTGATTTCTATGTACTGTTCAATTCGCGTGGGTTGAGGCATTTTAAATCTATAATTTCGTACATAGTTAATGAAAGTTTGTTCTCCATATTTTCTTTCTTACGTTTCAGACAAGTCTGTTGAATATTCTTGTCGTATCTAGAAGTGGGACCTCACTGATTGAGGGGGGGATCCTCCAACATCATTAGCCCCCTGAGGGTCCTTCTGATAATGACTAGTAAAGTGCAATCTTCATATCATGAAAAATCTGTCTCGGTGGCTTTATTTCTCCACTAACCACAAAGGTATTGATACTCTCTATTTCCTCATTGGTGCCATTGCTAGGGTAATGGGCACATGCTTCTCCATATTGATTCGTATGGAATTAGCTCAACCCGGCGATCAAATTCTTAGTAGGAATTATCAACTTTATAATGTTTTATTCACATTTCACGCTTTTTTAATGATCTTCTTTATGGTTTTGTCTGTGATGATAGATGGATTTGGTAATTGATTTGTTCCTATTCTGATAGGTGCACGTGACATGGCATTTCCACGATTAAATAATATCTCATTTTGGTTGTTGCCCCCAAATCTCTTGCTAGTTGCTCCTCTTAAGCTCAACCTAAGTAGAAATGGGTACAGGCACTGCTTGGACAGTCTATCCGCCGTTAAGTGGTATTACCGGCCCAAATTTATTTAATATAAGTAAGTCTACAGACATTTCTAGCAAAAAAAAAAAAGTATGACCGATGATACAACATTTATAGACTATATATATTGGCCAACCAAATTTTTTCAAAGAAGTCATAATGATATTGAATAATCTAAACATTACAATCGGTATCATTATCATATAATATTTTCATCCGAGAGACACGCTAATCCTCTGTATTTAGTTAATAATCATAGTTTTTTTTTCTTTCTCTTTTATTTTCTTTTTGAAGGAATAACTATTATTATGCTTTCTTCTTAAAAAGCTTGGCCACATATTCTGAAAAAGTAAGCCATGAGTTTTTTACAACTATACAATAGAAAGCCCATGTAATTCTTGGATTCTCCAAATCAACAAAAGAACTTATAACAATCCCAACCGAGAAACCGATAATCACTCCAAGGGTCGACGCAACAACTTCTCCTGTATCAAGACTTTTCTTGTTCAAACTCATAGGGCAATCATTCAGAGGTTTTCCACACAAACCCGGATTATTCGAGAAATTATACGACGTAACTTGGGCTTTGAAAGCTGGAATTGGACCTGATAGGAAATTGGAGGCTACATTGAAACTCGCGAGGCGAAATAATAGGACGAGTTGACCAGGAATTTGACCTTGAAAGGAATTATATTGTAAATTTAAGGTGTTTAAGTAAATGCATTGAGAGAAACTCGTTGGTATTTCGCCAGAGAAGTTGTTGAATGAGAGGTCTAGCAAAGTAATGTATTTTAACTGTTTGGAGGAATAAAGGGAATGCAAATATATCAATGAAAAATATTTTATCTAAATAGTATAATATCACAACCCAAATTAAATCATAAAAATGAAAATTTAGAATGCGATGAAAGTGGTACCATTTCAGAGATATTTATCGGTAGGGGTCCAGAAAAGTTGTTACCAGAAAGATCCAAATACATCATGCTAGTACACATCTCAAGTCCGGAAGGAAACCGGCCAATCAAGCCCATATTAGACAGCCTTATACTCAAAATCCTATTTTTATTCTCATCCCAACAAGCTATTCCGTTAAATTTGCAAATAAACCCTTGCATTGAATTGTTGAAATCCCAGGAACTCAAATACCCATTCGGGTCGGAAATTGAGGATCTCAGGGTTTTGAGGCATTGAATGTCACGAACATTTCTGGTACCGTCACTTGCACTGTAAGTCTGAGTTGTTATTACAAAGGAAATGAGGAGTTTGAGTAAGGTTGAAAGAGATCTTTTCTCATTGGAGGAGGTTTACACTTCAAACATATTTTTTTACGAATGGAACTCTCAAAGATAATGAATTAATTATCACACCTGCAGAAAACTATCTTTAGTTGTTACAAAGAACAAAACTTTGGTGTAAATTTAATATCAGATCGTATGCTAGTGAGGTACCTAGTACAAGATTTAAGACGTAATTCCAATTTTGACGGATTTCTCCGAAGAGACGAGATTTAAGACATAATTAAACATGTAAATATATTTGGGACACTGTCATTGTTTACTACAAAAATACTTTTCCCATATAAAACTTGCAATTTTGAAAAGAAAAGAAGAATTTATTCATCACAAATTGACTAAGTACAACTTTACGAATCAAAAGAAGCTTTATAAGATATTCTTCAACAAAAAAAGAAGCTTTATACCATCAAAATTAAAGAACAGTTATTTTTTAGCTACTTTTCAATTGTAGTGAAGTAAAAAGATCACTTACAAGGGAAGAGAGACCACAAACCAAGTACGCAAAAAAACGAAAATATATTGAATTATTGAGATGAAACCAGAACTGTTTAACTAAGAATTTAAAGCTAATTCAAAGAGATTGTAATGAGATGCAAGAACTAAATTGATTGATTTCATTAACTAGATTACAAGTGGTGTTCCTCTATTAATAGAGTTAATAATCCTACATTCTAGCTCTATACAATTCTATGAAATCCCTATTCTATAAATTCTATGGAATCCATGTTCCTACCATACTAGTTTGTTACATTACATCCGACATAGCAGTATATTCCACTCTATTAGATTGACCAGAAAAATTGGGCCCTTCCTCTTTCGCAATTAATTTCTACCCCATATTGAAAGCGAAGTGAGAACTGACCCAAAGTCGTCTTTGCAAGTTTTTCCAAGCAGGACAGAGAAAGAGATAACACAGTTCCATCATATTTGTTATTGGCTCCTTGGATTTTCAAGGATTTATTTATTTAAATATAATTTCTTATTTTTATTATTATTATAGAAAATTATAAAAAAAAAATATAAAAAAGTTTATGATTGTATTTTGGTCCACAAAAAAAATATGGATAAAATGGGCAAGAATTAAATAAGAGAAATGCGTCTTCACGTCAGCGAAAAATCATGATGGCGTGGCACATTTTTTTTTCCTTTTTCTTAAAATTTTTTTTGTTATATATACTGTACTTCAAAAACAAGAAACAACTTTCATACAATTTTTCTGTATTTTATATAATATATTTTTTGAATTTTTATGTATTGTTGTAAAAAATTATATATTTATATAATATTTTTAGGATTTTTATACTTTTTTATATTTTTTTTGTTTCATTTTATATACTGTCTTTTATTTGTATGCTCTATTTAAATGAAAAATAAGAATTTATGCTAACAAGACAAAATCTATTAATATATACATATTTTAAATCTCTTTTGCTACAGTTCTTCCACTCAAATGAGCCATATCGTACTCTTTTTCTCTAGACCATTTGATGTTAATTGTATGGCCATGATTTAAGTGGTATACAAGTGTATGGTCATGATTTATGTGGCGTACCAACTGGCAAGAGTATATATATAAACCAAAAGGAAACTGATGTTGCATGACAACATATAGATGAGATAAATAGTATATAGAATTAAACAAACAATATATAAAATTTATTTTCGTAGAGATAGTAAAACAGTATATACGTAAAATAATGAAAACAATATATGAAAACAAAAATATATTGAAAAATGGAAGAAACATTATATGCTCGCGTTTAAATGTGCTTTCGGATTTCCCAAACTAAAATAACCAAGATTCAAGAAGCATTCTAAGAGAGTTTTAAGACTTGGTGTAAATTGAGCATTCTGATATGGATATCTTACGTTTTTTGGTCTCTCCGCTCCTTTAGGATTTAATTACAAGATTTTAACAAATATACACACAAACTTTTCGCATAACCCCCTCCAAAGAAATATTTGTTTCATTTTTTTTTGGAATACACAATAGGCGGTCACTTATTGTTGCTTATATTATAAAAATAAATCGTTTATATTTACATCCAACCACAAGACCACGAAAAGAAGATAAAAAAAAAGGATGTTACAAATTCCCCTATTACCCTGCACAACAAGATCAATCTTTAGGTCCCTTGCCGTTGTCCCTTTACTCGTCCATCATTTTGATGGTTCTTGTTGCAATTGAGTGATGATTTAAGATTTCTCCATTGAAGATCTGATTATTTCTTTTCAACCAAATGAACCACGACCTTGTTAGCTAAGTAGAACCCCAACGCTTCCTTGTGATTATATCTATGTAGTTTCAGTCTGTAACCAAAATTTTAAGACTTATGTCCCGTTGTGAAGTAGAGTAATATTTTCATTATGTGCTAGGTAGCTCTAGACACTATTCGAAAATTCACATTGACTAAGGATGTGGTTTGTTGATCATGCCATCATATGTTGCACGGACATGGACACGGATGTCGTGTCCAACATGACACGAACACGGCGACACGACAATTTTAGAAAAAATCAGAGTACATGACACATTATATATATTATTTTTATTAGTTTTTATAATTAATTATATATCTAAAAAAATATAAAAATAATAAATACGATAATGAGAAGACTCGAGAGAATAACAGTAATGGTTGTTTTTTCTATGGAAATGCACGTAGGAAAGAAAAAAATGATGTCTCTAATATTTGGTTTTCATAAGTTAGGGTTATCAAATAAAATAAAAAAATTATTTGTTAGTAGAATAAAAAGAAAATGTTTTAAAAAAAAAGAATGAGAATACATATAGATTTATTTCATATAAGAAATATTAATTTAAATTGGACTTTTATATATTGGGTTGTGTCCAGCCGTGTCTGAACCGTGTCCAAGTCGTGTCACTCCCGTGTCAGAAAATCAACTAATATTAAAATATTCGGACACGCCACATGACGTGTTCGAGCCGTGTCGGTACCGTGTATGTGTCCGACACGTGTCCAACACGGGCACAGTCAATTTTTTAAAGTGTCCGCGTAACATAGATACCGCCTTTCTACATAGATAGCATATAGAAATATTTGTTTCATTTTTACTTAATAAAAGAAACTCTGTCTCTTTTACAAAATCGAAAGCAAGACTACTTTTAATTTTAACATGTTTGCTTGATGATCTTATAATCCGAGGTAGATTTCCTTCCGTTCAACGTGACAACGGGTTAAATTATAGGTTATTGAAAATTACGAACGATACACAATGGGTTAAATTTGTGGAACACGTTACGAGGGTTGGGGTTGAATTAGAAATATATGTTGATCGCGTTCAGAATAAACAATCACATGTAGGAACTAGTAGTAGATCGAATGTAGTTTCAAATGCAAAGAAAAATGAATTGGACGAGGATGGAAATGAATGTGAGAATGAAGACATTTTTGCGGCATTTGATATGGCCCGAGCGAGTAATAATATTTTTCCAGAAATAGATGAAGAAGAAAATGAATTGGACGAGGAACCGGAAATGGGGTCAGAGGACGAAGAGGAAGAGAAAATTTATGAGCTTAACGAAGAAGAAAGGGTAACGCGATTCCAATATACGGAAACGGGTGAAATGGTTAGTGTAGGGACTTTTGACGATCCGCCGGCAGCGGAGTTCAAAGATAGTTCAATGTGGGAATATGCAATAAATGATGTTGTGTCAGGTAGGCATGTGACTGAAAGAGATGATGAAATATTGTATAAGGGGCATACATTCGAAACAAAATTGGAACTACAATCGGCTGTAAGAGCATACAGTGTCAAGTATCGCCGAGAAATAATAGTTGACCACTCAAGCAAAAAGAGATACATTGTAGTCTGCAAGCTTAAAGATGAAGGTACAAGATGTAGTTGGAGGATGCACGGTTCGATTAATAAGAAAAATGAATTCTGGGAGATTAAAACGTTCTTACAAAAATTTCTCTCTAAAAATAGTTTATTTGATTTTGACTATTAAATTTAAAAAAGATCTTAATTTTGACATTTTTTACTAAAACTCTACAAAATGAAATAAAAAATAGTCTAATAGTTTATTTGATTCTGACTTTTAAATTAAAAAAAAAATCTTATTTTTGACATTTTCCTAAAACTCATACAAAGTGAAATAAAAAATAGTCCGCTTCCATAGGATCATATGTCTCTAGTAAACAGTCTAAAACACTAATCGCTATTCAAATTTCAAATGTGCATCCGAACCCGAAATAACCTAAATCCGGAGTCCAACCCGACCCGAATTGAATATCAACGGTTTGACAACCAAAATATACTACTACAGTACTAAACGAAACTAAACTGTTGATCCATCGAAAATCTCCCTCTCCCTCGGATAGGCATCCTGGTATAATTAGCGCAATGAGAGGTGATAGATGGAAGCCCCCTTATGGTTATCATCGTTATTACATGCGGCATCTCGAAGCAAATTTCAGTAGCCACGCGACGAACAAAACAGTGATTCCGTTGATCCCGAGATTAGTATGCGCGCATAATAAATATAAATTCAAAAAAAATTGGGAAAAAATGGAAACGAAGTATCCTGAGGGGACTGAATGGTTATCGAGAGTACCTAAAGCAAATTGGACGCTCTCGCACGATAATAATGGTCGTCGGTGGGGCCTAACAACTAGTAATAATGCTGAAATTATGAATTATGTTTTCAAAGGTATAAGAAAGCTGCCAGTTACGGCAATTGATATGGCGACATTTTACAAGTTGAACTGTTATCATGTGAGATATCGGGCGGATGCTGAAAGCCGGGATAAACAGTGGTCGGATATGGTGATGGAAAAAATGGAACGGAGAAGAAATAAGGCCGCTACGCATATCGTTACGTGTTACAATTTAGACGAAGGTGTTTATCAGGTGGAGACACGACCTCGTCGGACGACGAGTGGTAACGGAATTCCGGGAAAGACTTGGGAAGTTAACTTCAACGAAGGTGGTGTCAGAAACCGATGATATATCACTATCCGTGTTCTCACATCATATCAGTTGGCATGCATAAAGTAGTATCATCTGAGCCTTTTATTCATCCATGCTATTCCTTGGATAATCTGAAACATACGTACGAAAGAAGTTTTTATCCTGTTAAGGAAAGATCACATTGGAGGCCACGCGAAGAATTTTGTGATTTTACATTATATCCAGGTGATAAACTCGTAAGAAAAAAATACTAACGGAAGGATGAAACGTGGACGACGTCGGGAGATACGTTTCAAGAACAGTATGGATACCATGCACACATCTGTCGGTGCAAAGTGTTGTAGTGTGTGCAAATTGCCGGGTCACACAAAATCAAGATGCACACAAAAGAGTGGAGGTCGATACAATGGGCCGTAGTTTGTTTCGAACTTTGTATTATTTTAAGAACTTGTTGTTTGTTGGAACTTGTAGTTTGTTGTTTTAGTTTATTTCAAACTTTGTATTATTTTAAGAACTCGTTGTTTGTTAGAACTTGTAGTTTGTTGTTTTAGTTTGTTTTGAACTATGTATTATTTTAAGAACTTGTTGTTTATTGTTTTAGTTTGTTTCGAACGTATATTATGTTGTTATGACGGACAAAATAAACATAAACACAAAACATAATACATAAATAGTCCATCCAAACATAATACATAAATAGTCCAAAAATAATACATAACATAACACATAACCACTAACTAGGCATGTACCGTGCAACACCACGTCTAGCACCCCATCTAGTAGTGCGTCGCATACCACGTCCTCTGACAGGCTCTTGAGTAAGTTGGCTGACGCCTACGCCCTCGTCACGGTCCTCATTTCCACCGTCATCATCGTCACTATTTTCATCATACTCATTAGGAGTGTCGAGATAATGCCATGGAAGACCGGCAGGGTATTCATTACCCTCAATATAGCCTTTTCGCATGCATCCCAATATATCCAGCATGACACTTCTCATTTTCGTCCCGTTCCATCTCTTACGAATGGCTTTTAAACCCTTTTCTCACGCCTCCGTAAAATTTGCCATCTAAATTAAATTAATAATGTAATATTGTTAAAATGTAATATTATTCAAATTATTAAGCTATTAAATTATTTCACATACCGCTTTTCTTTTGTCGGGAACAAGAGGACGATATGAGTCTGTATCATGCGAGATGGTCGACTGTACCAATCTCGTCTCCGATACTCTTCCATACCACTCCATATACTCCAAATGTCTGTCCGGATTATATGCCCTTCTCTTAATTTTCTCCGAGTTATTCGTCCAATATTGCCACTTTTCGAACTCCCAATCCTGAACATATCTCGCGTGAACTGTAGGCCAATCACCTCCGCGGCCATTAATCATCTTTTCCAAGAGATGATTGTATTCGCACTTTCCTTAAGGGGGTATTTTTCTGATGAAGCCCGAACTGTCGCATCACCTGTTGCGGGCGATAATGCTCGACGATCCACATGTAAATCAACTTGGACCGAATAAGTGCGGAATCTCTCTCAAACTCGCAAATGGGTGGAAGTCTCGTGCGGTACTTCTCGTAGGGTCTCCACTCAATCTGCGACTCATGAAGGTTATCCAACTGATCTCGATTGCCCCGCAAATGAGTTGCTCCGGATTTCTCCTTCACCGTAGCACCAATCCAAATAAATCCAACCGTATCATTCTCATTCGGATCATCGAAGATGTTTAAAGCATCCGGCCTAGAGCCAAGGGGAGGAGTCGGTCGTCCGAACTTGAAACGCGTCTAAACCCACATCTGAAGTAACATAATACAACCCCCCATATTCTTCTGTTCAGGCGCCGTACTCTTGCACAACTCCCGGTATAAATATCCTAATACCGCACTCCCCCATGCCCATTCATCCAATTTCTCCATATCCTCTAAAAATACCAGTAGAATAACCGATATACTATCGCCCGACGGTTCCGTGAACAAAATATCACCACATAAAGCAAGTATATATGCGCGGCAATATTGTTGTACCGTCAACTCAGGAGCTCCGACCTCCAAATTAGAGAAATTCTGGATAAACCATTTTCTTTTAAGCAATACCGCGCTATCATGCCTTTAATCATTCATCTCGGGTGTTCTCCCCAATAAATCCGTAATTTTTTGGCCCCAATTAACATCCTTATTACTTAAACACATGGCCGCTCCATCGACTCTCAAACCCAATAAACACGACACATCCTCCAATGTAATCGTCATCTCCCCGTGTGCCATGTGGAACGTGTGAGTTTCTTTTCTCCATCGTTCCTGCAATGCGGTTAAACAAATACCGTCTAACGGTATATATCCAATCTTCGCTACTTGGAACAAATTAGCCTTTTTTAGATAAGGGATATAAAGATCGTTCCAAGGCACCTTCATAAAAGAAAGTAAAAATAATAAATATATTTGCAAATAATATTTATATAATATAATTAAAAAATAAGTACCGCAAGACGATGTTGCCTGAAACGGTAGGATTCGAATGATATCAATCCGTCTTCCTTCGCAAACTGGCTAGTCCTATGTTCGGCTTGTAGTGTGTTGAGCGAATATGGCGGAGAATTATTTTCGTCGATCATACGACATTTTCCTTTGTCCGCCCGACTAGGTCCGCCTCTAGATGCAATCGGTCACTATTTCGAAAAACTAAAATACTAAAATAATTACTAAAATGAAGATTACAATTCTACAATTATAATTATCTAAAATAAAAATTCTATAAAGTATTTTAATTTGTAATAAATTTACCTACAAGTAAAAACATTTAAAAAAATTTCGTAAAAAAAAATTATTATGTAAAATAACTAAAAAAATTATTTCTACTAAAACCATATAAATAATATTTCCGTATGGGTGCTAGTTAATTAATTTTTTTGTTACGGGTGCTATTTTAAAAAAACAAATTCATAAACTAAACCCAAAAATTAATAATGATAACTACTAAAAATAATTACTAATAAATAATTTAAATAACAAGTAAAAAAAATAAATTACCTAATCAAATCATATATAAATACAATATGAATTTTTTTTATAAAATAAATACATTAAATTAACGCAATTAAATAATACACAAATAAATATGAAAAAAAATACCTCAAATTTCAATTAAAAATATTAGCAATTTCTTCTCTTTCTCCTTCCTCTCCTTCTACAAACAAATCAACAAAAAAAAAATTCCTAATTAAAAACTCAAAACAAAAAATCCTAATTAAAAACTCAAAATCAAACTAATTTTAAGCAATTTGAAGCAATCTATTTAAAGAAATATAACTAATTTCAACAAATCCAAGCTTATTTCATACTAATTTCTATCAATTTAAACAAATAATCTAAACCCTAAACTCAAAAATAAACTAAAATATCTAACCTTTTGTTTAATTTCCTCTATTTTCTTCTTTCTTCTTTCTAATTCTCAAATATTTTCAATTCAATTTCCACAAATTTTCCTTCTATTTTCGGCTAAAAATTCGCTCTTTTTTGGGTATTTTTTCTTCAATATTTTGGGGAAGAAATGGGGGGAGAGATAGAGGGGTTGGGTGGGTTTGAGATGGGGTGAAGCTTCTACCGCCAGGGGGCCTGGCGATAGAAGCAAAGTTTTTTTTTTTTTGCGCACTCCATCCAGGGAGCACTCCCCCAACTCTACCGCCAGGCAGCCTGGCGGTAGAGGTATTTTTCATTTTTTTTTTCTCTTAACGGGTTTGATACCCGATTGGATCAGAAAAAAATTACAACATTGCCACTACCGCCAGATGGCCTAGCGGTAGAGGCTTATTTGTATCTAATCACCCTGTTTAAGGCCGCTGACGGGAAAATTTTGAAAATTAGGCACTACCGCCACTAGAGTTGGCGGTAGAAGGTCTTTACCGCCACCACAGATGGCGGTAGTGCTAGTTAGCTAATTTTTTCTGAAACAATGCTATTTGCTGAATTATTTTTGGAAATAATGCTTAAAAAAAAAAAAAGTCCCCGATCTCAGACTTTCTGATCTGGATCGAGCGAATAATCTACTCTGGTAAGATAATTTCATCAATTCTACTTATTAATTCTGCGAATGAAACACGATACTGGACTGAGAAATTTGATTTGGGGGTTTACCGTCTTGAGCCTTCAAATCAAAATTTCATTGAAACAGTAGAAATGTTTTGACATTTTCTATTTACGTTCTGCTGAAATTGGTATTTGGGTAAGATGGTTTTTCTCAATTCTGATTTCTGCCCAGTCTTGTTTTTCTTGCGAACCAAAATTGAATTCATCTTTTGCCCTTAATAGGCATCTCTGGTGTTTTCATGATTGTGAGTCTTTTTTTGCTTAGACACCCTTAAGAATCTGAAATTTTCAGCATTTTTTTTCTATTTTGAACATTGAATTATTGTGGGTTTTGTTTTAATGCCAAGTAAAAGGTAATTTCTTTTTTATTGGCCTCGGTGAAATTCTGTTTGTATAGTTGTAATCTTTTAATTTCTATGATAAATTGGGCCAAATTAATAAGGTTTTTGCCAGACATTTATTCTTGCAGAACACAGCTCTGAAATATATCTTCTCTATCAACTTTTTTTAGTAAGTTAATTTCTGGGGGAAAAAAGCGTGAATATTGTGCAGTATTAGCATTTTATGTGGTTTGAAGCTTTGAAGAATTTGATTTTGTGTAGTTAAAAAGGAATTGTTTCTCTAGGGTTTTGGGCTGGTGGTTGAGCGAGAGTCGTGAGGATAAAATCGACAATTTTGGTTAAGAAATGGAGATGAATAATATCTGGCCGATCGAGAGGCGTGAGGCCGTTTCCGCGATTTTCATTAAAAACGTGGACCTAAAGACAAAATTCCACTGCGGATCGAAATTCGAAACCGAGGAAAAACTACAGGACCATTTAACGGAGTGTAACTACTGTAAAATAAAATGCGAAAATGAGAGCTGCAGGGCGAAATTCTCGTACTTTAATAAAGAGGATCATTCAGAGAGTTGTGGGTACAAAACAGTGGAGTGCGAGCAGAAATATGGAGAGAGATGGACAGGCACTGTATTACCGTGTGCAAAATGAGGATGGTTAACTGCCCGTTTTACTCGGTCGGTTGTGAATCGGCCTGCGTGCAAGTTGGGATCGCGAAGTATTGCGAGGAGCGGTTGGGGTTTCATGTGTTTTGCGTGCTTAAAAGTTTGAATAAGAAGGAGATTTTTGAGGATAAGCTTAAAGAACGCGTGCAACTCTTGGAGAAGGTTTGTTTGTTTGCTTGTTTACATCTCTCCCTCTCTCTCTTTGAAGGAGAAATTTAAAGAAAAGTAAAGAAAAGAAAAATAGTGATATGAAATGAAAAATCAGAATCTAAATCATATTAAAAACTCTAATTAACAATTTTCGTAAGTTAAGCATAATGCATGGGCTTTTTTGCAGTATAAGCATAATGGCTTTAGAAAAATTAATTCTAATATGCTTTGTAACTTGTGGGTACCAGACTATCAGCACAATCTCTTTTTGTTTTTTACATAGCCTTTTAATCATCACTTTCATGTTTTTCTTTTATCAGTCGGAATCTTGGAGCGAGCTGGCGGAAGCTTCGAATGTGAAGTCTCTCAGGAAAGCTGTTAAGGAGCTAGAAACAAGATTGAGTGAGAATAATAATGCAAGTTAGAGAGAGAATCACAGAGTTCTCTCATGAAGAAATAAATAATAGCTGATAATTTATTCTTTTTTTTGGGCAACGATTTTGGGGATTCAGATAACTTTTTGATCTGCATTTTTCTATTTTTGTTCATATAATTATTTTTCCAGGATTTCTATTTTTTTTCTTTTTGTTTTTAGAGGATTGGTGAACCATTTTTTTAGCAGTAAAGTTGACAAGGAAAAGAATGTTCAAATCTCGGTTTGGAGATTCATTTGTATTTATTACTTTTGGGGGTTTTGAGATAGATCTTTCTTATTTTATTTATTTAATTGTGTTTTGTTATGTGATTGAGGATTGGTACTATGAAGATTATATTCAACATTAATTAATAATTATCATATATTTATTTTGTCTCGTTTGTTACAATTTTATTCTGCACCCCCAAGTAGACGAGTACCCAACATGTTTTAATCTAGTTAAGTATCATGAATGACATAGGCGTTACTAGCTTGGTTTTATTGACATGAAATAATGGTTGACATTGAATTTTCTAAGTTTCATTAGCAAAAGAGCTTCATTCCAAAATAGCTCATCATTTTATCCTGTACTTCTGTCTACCAAGTACCAATCTTTTAACTAGGATAAAATTTGCACATATAAAGCAATATAAAAATTAAAATTTTGACCATTCCACAATACATCAATAAACAAGCAAATTTTTATTACAATATCAAATTATTTTCTGTTAAAAATATATAAACAATGTCAAATGAAAAAATATTTGGGATATTTTTAATTTTCATTATTAGCAAACTGCCATTTTCCGATTTAGTAGAATCACAATCCTTAATTAGCTTTTCATCATAAATTTAGAAAGGTGAATTCCCGCATAATTTATGAACAAACAAAAAAAACTGTTTCTTTCACCAATACCTGCCACAAGAACAAACACCCTCTTTAAACTGATGAAACCGGCTCGAATCCCTGAAAACAATCTCACGTTCAACAACTTTCGAAATAAACGAAAACCCACTATGACAATCCCCACAAACCCTTAAATTCTTCGTAACCCTAATCACTCCACCTTTCAGACCAATCAACAATCCATACGCAAGTGCCAATTTCTCATGGTCCCCCAAAATATTACTTTTCTCCTCTTCGTCCACATCATGCAACACAAAATCAACTTGCGGTGTATAACCAATACATTTTATCCTTTCCATTAACCACCCCAAAAGCTAGTATATCTCCTTAGACCTAGGGTGAGACTTATCTCCCACCAAAAATATGGAAATTCCGTTTTTGCCCTCGACCCAACTGCAACCAGGCTGTTTCTTGATCGTCATTTCCTTCATCTCTAATCGGATCCGAGCCACGTCCTTCCAACGACTCACATTTGCATAAATATTTGACAATAAGGTGTAAGATGAGTCAAAATTCGACCCGTTTCGTGCCAATTTTTCCAAAGCTAGTTCACCAAGCTTGACATTTTTATGAACACGACAAGCACTTAATAAAGCCACCCAAACCACACGAGTTGGTTTTATCGGCTTGTTATTAATCATTTCCCAAGCTTTTTCCAACCGGCCGGCTCAACTTGAAAGGTCCACTACACAAGCGTAATGTATCGCACTAGGGGGCCGTTTGGTTCGAGTATTGAAAGATACTTTGGAATGCATGGATTCTAAGAAATCATATTCCAAAGAATCTAATTTCAAGGCATATACTATTATCATGTTTGGTTTGGTATATATATTCCAAGGAATGTAAAAAATCTTGATTTATGGAGATTCTAAATTTGTAAAATTTATTTAGATCGACTAATCCTTTTTAAATTATATACAAAATATACAATTTAAAGTGAAAATTTGGGTGCATGACTTTGAATTTTCCTTTTCTATATCTCAGTATATATCATATCTTTTTCAAACCTAGTTCAATAAGGAAAAGAGAAGCCCATTTCCTGTACTTTAATATGAAATTCTAATATTCGAAATTAGATTTTTGGTGGTAATCCTATTCCCATCAAATATTACCTAGGAAATCAAGAATTTTCTTATTTTTATTACCTAGTGAAAACCAAACATGGGAATGGAATTCATCCCTATTGGATGCCAAGGCATCCATACTCAAAAGCTCAAACCAAACGCCCCCTAGGGGCAATTCTATAATTTTGGCTCATTTTGTCAAAATAATCTAGACCCGTACGACCAAACCGGCATGACTATAGGCGTATAGCAAGACTAGAAACGTGATTTCATCCGGCTTAAAACCCTCATTTTGCATTTGGTGGAATAATTTTAACGTTTTTGAGCCCTGTCCCTGCATTCCATAGCCGGCCATGATTGAAGTCCAAGAGACATTATTTCTCTCATGCATTTCATCGAACATCTTACGAGAAGAAAGTATATCCCCACATTTTCCATACACATCTATAAGGCAATTTGATACGTGAAGTTTCGCATGGAGATACTCATGGCGGGTCAAATAACCATGGATTTGTTTCCCAAAATGGATGGATGAAAGACTAGCGGTTGCCATTAATGCACACGAAATGGTGAAGGAATTAGGGTTTATATTGCATATGGTTTCAAAAGCATTTTTGAAAAGAGTTTTAGGGCAAAATTAGGATCCCCAAATTGAGCGAGCTCACCAATCATAGCAGTCCACGTCACCACATTACGGTCCTTAATCAGTACGGATTTGAATAAATGTTGAGCGGAGTCAAAACTACAACATTTTGCATACATGTCAATTAGGGCATTTTTCACCATTGGATCTTGTAAGTCCATCAAATTTTTGATGACATAAGTAGAGGTGGCAAATGGGTGGGTCGGGTCGGGTTCAGGTTGGGTTATTCGGGTTTCGGGTCGTCCGGATTCCAGGTCGTCTGGATCTCGGGTCGTTCGGGTCTCGGGTATTTCGGGTCTCGGGTCGTTCGGGTTCGGGTGGTCGGGTCGGGTTTCAGGTCGTTGACTTGTCAATATTTTCGGGTCGGGTCGGGTTTAGGTTCAGGTGGGTCGGGTTGAATTTTCGGGTCAGGTTAGATTTTGCCATCTCTAGTTATGCACCGTGTTTAACTTGTAATGAAAAATCTTTGATTAAATAAATATCTATCTATTTTCAATTTTGTGCAAGCTGTAAAAGGAGGTCGATGAGCACAATAGTTTCAAATAGAATTTTATGTCTTAGAAACCAATATAATTAATATATTATTTTCTAGAATTATATGTTAGCATTATAAGAAACAAAATAAGATATTATAAAATAATGTATAATACTAGTATAACAGTGAAATCAACAGGTGTATGACCATTCATTCATTATATGCAAGTTCAGGTCATTTAGATTCGGATCATTCGGGTCTCGGGTTATTCAGGTTTCGGGTTGTTCGGGTCTTGGGTCTCGGATCATTAGGATTTCAGGTCTCGGGTATTTCGGATTTCGGGTCGTTCGAGTTTCGGGTATTTCGGATCTCGGGTCGTTAGGGATCAGGTCGGGTCGGGTTTCGGGTCATTGATTTGTCAACATTTTCGGGTAGGTCGGGTCAGGTCAGATTTTGCCACCTCTAGACATAAGAACCGATTGAGGCAATAGCTGATAAAAGAGAGATGATTGTAACTTCATTTGGTACCGATTTAGAAACTAACATTTGACGAAATACATTTAATGCGTTGAAACCTTGGCCACTATGAGCTTAACTTGAAATAATTGCGCTCCATGCAATTACATTTAATGGTATATTATTCTCTCTCATCCTTTCAAAAACCCTAAAAGCCTCTTCAAAATTACCGTTTTGGGCAAATCCAGTAACAATTGAATTCCATGAAATTACGTCTTTTACCTCCATTGAGTCAAAAACTCTTGACGCATTTTGCATTATACCACATTTTGCATAGACATCAATGAGGGCATTTCCAACAAATATGTCCAAAAATAGACCGGTACGAATTGCGTATCCATGAATTTTGCGAGCTTGTTT
The DNA here is from genome assembly GCA_027726005.1 of Juncus effusus. Lineage (NCBI taxonomy): Eukaryota > Viridiplantae > Streptophyta > Magnoliopsida > Poales > Juncaceae > Juncus > Juncus effusus. Next base: position 9,058,249 of record CM050894.1, on the reverse strand, counting down.
TAACGATTTTAAAGAGGCACAAGCTGGTAGAACATTAACTATTTTAAAGAGACACTATCTTTAAAGCAAACAAGCTCTTGCATTTTTGCAAATAAGTCCAAGGCTTGGTGACAAAAACCACTTTTCGAATATGCCCAAATTATTGAATTCCATGAAATAACATCACAAATATTTTTATGAAGCATTTCATCAAACACCTTGCGTGCTTCCTCTAAAGCTCTTGTACGTGCATATATTGCAACTAAACCATTACAAACAAAAACATTGGATTCAAACCCCGTTTTGCGAACGGATCCATGGACCAAACTGCCCCTGGGATATGAAGGGAGCTGGGCATAGGCTTTCAGGGCAAAAGGGAGGGTAAAATGGTCCGGTCTCGTGCCAGCACGGATCATCTGGCGATAGACTGTAAGAGCGGTTTCGTATTGGCCGTTTATCACCTCGTTTTGAATGATTGGGTTCCATAAATGAACAGGCGAAGGATTTAGACGCTCTAAAATGGAGACGGAGTCTTGTAAGGAAGAAGCTTTGTTATATAATTGTGAGTAATTTGAGGTAGAGGTGGAGAAGGAGAGGCGGGTGAGGGTTAGGGTTTTAGTTTGGGAGATTTTGTGAAAATTAACGTGCATAATGGTGATGAAATGTCATTATGAGGGTTCAAGTTGCAAATATTGGTTTCTCCTAGGCTTGTCAATGGATACGGTTGAACCTGAATCCAGTAGATATCCGACCCAAACGGATCGGGTTAAACCTGATAAAAACTCACGGATCGGGTTTGGGTTTAAATCCGAAAACAAAACTGGTTCCGATCGGATATGGGTTTGGCACTATCCGATACGCGGATAACCCGAACCCAAACTCGAAACTTAAATTATAATTATATTTTAAATTTTAATCGGTACTATCAATCATAGCCATCCACTTTAACCCTAACCCTAACCCTAACCCACCCAACCCGATCCACTAGTAGCCACTTCGCTAATTTCTCCTTCCCCCTTTCTCTTCTCTCCAACCAGAGAAGAAAGAAACGAAAAAAAAAGCAACAAAGAAAAGAAAACCTAAGCTCCACCCTCTCCCTGCTTGGTGCCGGTTGCCGGTCGCCGCCCCTCTGCCCCGCCACCCCTTCGCCTCTCCTCTACTCTCCTTTCTTCTTCTTTTAAGGCACTTTCTCCATTAAGGGTGATGAATTTCAGGTTTCGGCTTTACCCATGGATTTTAGGTTATCCGTGGATTCGGGTTCGGGTTACCAAAAAAACCCGTAAAGCTTTCGGGTTCGCGTCAAACCCAAAAATTTCGGATCGGGTTTCGGTATGGGCAAACCCGACCCCGACCCGGTCCGTTGACAAGCCTAGTTTCTCCAAGGATAAGAAGGCAACAAAAATGGAGGGATTTGACTTCCTGCTGCATTTTTTTTTATTATTTGTCACTGGTAGTATATAATTGTTTATTTAAAAAAAATATAACAGAAATATTATATAAAATGTAAAAAATAATATATATATATATATATATATATATATATATATATATATATATATATATATATATATATATATATATAAGGCATATAGAATAGAAAACTAGTATAAAATCAAATATAGTGTATAAATGTATATTTTCTGAAAAGAATATAAATAATTAAAAATGAATATATTAAAATATAAAAAATATATATATAGAAACAATATCTAAAGCACAAAAAACATTATACAAATGCAGAAAACTGTTTATAAAATTTTATTTCCTGTGTTTTATAGACTATTTTTATAAAAAAAAATATAACACAGGTTAATAAAAGGGGAGAATTTCATATATGCCATTACAAAAATTTAAAATATCACATTTACCATTACAAAAATCTAAATATCATATTTGCCACTATAAAAACTTTAAAATAGCATATACACCATCATAAAAATTTTAAAATATCATATATGTCATTACAAAAATTTAAAGTATCATATTTGCCATTATAAAAACTTAAAATATCATACTTGCCATCTCAAAACACAAAATTTACCCTTTTAAAACTTCAAGAATATCAAATATATACTACCAAATATCTTTCTCTCATTTCCCCTTCAATTGCAAAAATATTTATATTATCTCTTCAACCTAAATTATCTTCTCCGTTTATCCCATCTTTCTCCCACAACATTATACATATAAAGCTAACATATCATATCTCATTTGTCTCTTTTCTTATTTAGAAATAATTTCTCCAAAAAATGATTGAAATTGGAATATATTGATTTTTTTTTTAATATATTTTCTCATATTAACTTTTGACTTCACATTAAAAAAGGCAAAAAAAAAAAAAAAAATTGGTTATATACATGAATCTAAATCATGAATAGAGAAGGAGATAAAATAGGCATAATATTAGAGATATAAATGGTATTTATAAGACTTGACCGTCAGTTTTAACGGAAAAAATGGATGGTTTCAAGTTTTGAATAAATTTGATAGATTTTGTATTTTGGAATGGCAAATATGATATTTTAAGTTTTTGTAATGGCAAATATGATATTTCAAGTTTTTGTAACGGCAAATATGATATTTTGATTTTTATAATGGCAAATATGATATTTTAAGTTTTTGTAATGGCATATATGAAATTTTCCCTAAAAAAAGGGTGGTGCTATATTGAGAGCTACACTTATTATGTTGAGAGCGTTTTTAATTTTTGTCCATCAAGTATCCATTTTGCCCTTATTAATGGTGAATTATTTATTATGTCATATTAATTTTTATCTTTCCATAATATCTACATAGATTTAATTACGTGACAAAAATTCAACAGCATCCATGATTCGTTGTCTAAAAATAAGAAAAATAAATAACAAAAAATAGTACAAACAATTAACAAATTGTGTTTGAATGTTAATATTTTCATTAAAATAGGTAAATAGATTTTTATATTCAAGAAAATAATTACTATTTTTTGAAGGATGGACTTAGAGCGCATCTTTGAAGAGGCGATTTGCAAAGCGATTCTCCAACACTTTCCAACTCAGATCGATAAACAGAAGGGGCATGAGATCCTCTCCAATCTTCTGAAGGAGAAATCGCAATCGTTCTTCGATAGATCTTATGCTGAAGCAGTTGCAGCACATCTGGCTAAAGAGTGTGGTAAATCTTATGAGAAGGAGGAGGAAGAGAGATGGATCGAAGTGCTGAACAAAAAGAAACAATCAGAGAAGGAAAAATTGTGCTCTCATTGCCTTGCCTCAGATCATCTCAGATATGATTGCAACAATCCCATTCAATGCTACAAATGCCACAAATCAGGCCACATCGCAAAACATTGCTGGTCTAAGCCTGCAACAACATCCATTCCACAAAAAACAATTCCACTTCCCACAAATCAATCCATTACACAAACAATTCCTCCCTCTAAGTTACACAATCCACCAATTTATAACAACTCTATAAACAGACCACAACAAATTACAGTATACATAAAAGAAGGAACCCTCAACCAGAACTCTTCTCTTAAAAAACACCTATCCAACTTCATGAAACCACTATTATCATTAAAAATTTACCACAACTCATGAAAGCCACTCACCATTTGGAGAGACTTGTTTCCAGTTTTGGGGTCTTCCTTGAACAAGTACCCATGGGTTTGAGAAACCATAACTCCATTGCATTGAAAATTGCAGTCAGAAACCAATTTAAAGAGGAACTGGAGAAAATAAGGGAAAATTATGATCTCTCTTGGGTAATTCTGGGAGATTTTAACATGGTTGCTTCGGTTTCTGAGAGATCTAGTAGCCAGCAGAAAAGTTGGGAAGACTCCCAAAAATTCAGAGAACTTTTAACCAACCTGAAACTTCTTAACCCCCCCTTAATTGGAAAAAATTTCACCTGGTCTACCACAATCTCTCAAGGCAGACTTGACAAGTTCATCTTTAACTCTCAATGGGCACAAATCTTTCCCAACTATACTCAAACCACCCTTCCAAATACATGTTCTGACCACTCTCGAGTTCAACTCAAAGCTTCTAGTTCTTTTCCAATTCATAAAGCCTTTAGAATAGAAAATAACTGGTTACAAAACACAGAAGTGATAGCTATAGTTACAAACCTCCTCAAATCCACCATTCTTCCACTCTAGCTCAATTTACCACTAAGCTTTCTCAATTGGGAAAAAAACTGTTCCAATGGAACAAAAACAGGAAGTTTAACTCAAGGTTTTACAAAGAAAACTGCAAGAAATTCATTGGCTGGATTGATAAAAAAGAAGACAGTAGAGAACTGTCCGAGTTAGAGAAATGGGTGAAAAGCATGCTCAAAAACAGGTTGAAAGAACTCATTAAATTAGAAGATGATTATTGGAAACAATGCGCGAAACACAAGTGGATCAAAGAAGGAGATAAAAATACTCGACTTTTTCATAAATTCGCAACCCACAAAAAAAATAAACTACTCATTCCCTCTGTTCTTGACCCACATTCACAAACTCAAAAAACCGAGCAAAAAGACAAAGCAGGTATTCTCTTCAATTTCTTTAAAAAGCTTATTGGTACTAACAGTATTGCTAATGAGAATGCAGGTATGAACCTATCTCAGTTGTACAGAGATGATTCTGTCAACCTCGTTTTTTTAAACACCCCATTCGAAATCGAAGAAATCGATACACTCATTAAGCGCTGGAAAAACAACAAGTCCCCGGGCCCCGATGGTTTTAACGAAGAATTCTTCAAACAATTCTGGTACCTCATGAGAGAGGAGGTGCAGGAAATTATGAACTCACATAACCCAGAACTGGGTCTTGGTGAATTTGCAATTTCGCATGTCTGCCTGATACCAAAAAAGGATGGGGCTAATATGGCCAAAGATTTTCGACCAATTAGCCTCATCAGCAGTTTACAAAAAATCTTTTCGAAAACCCTAGCTCATCTTATTCTCCCTAATCAATTAGGGTTTATCGAAGGAAGGGAAATTTTGGAATGTTTTGTGTTTGCAAGGGAGGTATTTTGTGCTTAAAATTCTGCTATTATTCAAAGTGGACATACAAAAGGCGTTTGATACGGTCTCTTGGGATTTTGTGCTTAAAATTCTGGAGGCCAGGAATTTTGGCTCAAACCGGAATTGTTGGGTGAAAAACTACTTGTTGAGATGTGCAGCAAAGATTATTTTAAACGGTCAGCCAGGCAAAACAATTCACCTCAAAAGAAGTGTGGGCAGGGCGACCCACTCTCCCCACACCTCTTTATATTGGCTATCGATGCCTTAGCAAGAGCCGCTGAAATTCTAACCAGAATCAACTTCATTGAGAAACCAATTGGCACTGCTGGTACTTCACTATTTTACGCTGACAACTCACTCTTCCTAATAAAACCTAATTTAATCCAAGTCAGATGACTTAAGGTCTTACTGAACTCGTTTGGAAACAGCTCTGGCCTATTAATAAATTACGAAAAGAGTGAGTTTTCAATCGTACCAGAAAGCATTGAGGGGGTCGCTGAATTGGAGCAGGAATTGGGATGTCCAATGGTCAGCCTCCCCTTCAGGTACTTGGGCTTCCCCTTGCGCCGCAAAAAACCTACAAACGAAGATTTCAGATTATTAATAGAAAAATGCAATCATAAATTACAAGGATGGAAGGGAGCCCTATTGAGTAAAGGTGGGAGATTGATCTTAGTAAATGCCGTTCTTTCCTCAATTCCAGTTCACTATTCAACGGTATTTAAATTCCCACAGTGGGTAATTGAGGAAATTGACAAAATTCGAAGGGATTTCTTGTGGAAAGGTCAAAAAGAAAAAGGATACAACCTGGTTGCTTGGGGTAAAGTGCGTAGACCTAAAAAATCAGGGTTTTTTGGAGTAATTGACCTAGAGTCCTTTAACAATGCTATGCTACTCAAGTGGGCTTGGAAATATTTTACAAAAACTGAGGGGTTGCAATGGAAAAATATGGTAAATAATATCAATGTAGAAGGAATTGAGAGCACAAGTCTGAGTGATTCTTACTTTTGGAAGGAGATTAAGCTATTAATGCCTTTCTTTATACACAGCACCCTCTCCGATGTACAAAACGGCAAAAGCACCAATCTTTGGGAGTACAATTGGGGAGAGGGGAGGATGAAACTGCAATTTCCATACCTCTACTCCTTTGCTGAAAATCAAAGAGGCACAATAGCTCAGTTCAAATCAGTAGAAGATAAGAGAAGATTATTCAAGGAAAACTTATCCATTAGAGCAGAAAATGAGTTCTTAAAATTAATGGATCAAATCATTTTAACAGACCGGGAAGATAAGTTGAAATGGAAGTGGTGTAAAAAAGATGTATTTACAACAAAAAGCGCGTATCAAAAACTCTCAACCGGGGTATTTACACATTCAGACTTAAAAAACATTTGGAAAATAAAAATCCCGTTGAGAATACAAATATTTTTGTGGGAGCAAAAACAGAACCGCATACTGACCTTGGATAATCTGCAGAAGCGGGGTCATCATGTGGCTAATGGCTGCTTTTTATGTAGGAAAGATCTGGAAACTGTGTTACACATTTCTGAGGGTTGTGATTTTGTGCGCTGCCACTGGCAGTTACTCAGAACCGCCATGAATTTAGAAGAAACCCTGCCGCTAGAAACCTCTGCCATGAACAACGACATACTCAAAGAAGGTTCCTCGCAACTCAACCGACAGATATCATCACTGTCTGTGTTTGTAATATGGAGAGAGAGGTGTAGAAGAGTTTTCTCGAGTGAAAAAAGCTCACATGGTCGCTTAATAGAAGAGATAATAGAGGAAATAGTATCGCGAGAGTAATGGCGGAGAAAGAGAAGAAGATTTTAGCGTTCGACGGCGGGATAGAGGGACAGAACACAAGACAAACATGGGAGAGAGAATAAGTGGAAAAATGGTCGGTGGCTGTGTTGGAGAAGGATACACGTGACAAGATTGTGTTACATAGTTGACTGGACTCGTGGGCCAAGATTTGTGCTGGACTTTAATATTTTTCGAATTTATTTCTTTCTTTTTTTATTAGGCCCAGAGAAAATTGTATAATAGGGTTGTTTGTCTTTTTTTTTACTTATTTTTTGTACAGAAAAACCATGTAAATATTATATAAAAAAAAAAGAGAAAGACAGATAAATAGAGATACTTGGAAGGGGGGTAACAAAAGCCCGTCCAAAATTTTCAAAAAAAAACAAAAAAGAAAATAATTACTTTTAGGCTTGATTGTATCCAAATAATTCTAACAGGACAATGAATCCAGTTAAAAAGAGATGAAATGAAAAATTCAAATAAAATAATGAAATCAGTATGCAAGAACTTACATGTGTTTGACTCTTTCTTTGCTCTTTCTTTGAAGACAAGATTCAAGATTGTGTCTCAGTTCAAAGAATGGTGTGGTTAATAATTTTTTTTTTTTATAGTAAAACCCATAGATAATTTATAATAAGATATAATCCTAGACATTTTCCTCTTCAACTAACAAGCCAGAGTGTTCTTTTAATCTGGACCGTCCATTTCTTTCCTTGATGAAATATGAGTTTTGCAGTCAATATCTAATGGATGAGATTGCTTATCTGAACATAACAATTTTAGCTCTAAAAATAAGAATTCAGGTAGGTGTTATTTTGAGAGTTGTTTTTCGATTTTCAGAGCTGAGTATATGTAATAAAAGTGCTCTTAACATGTATTCATACTCTGAAAATAAGAAATGTGCTCCCAAAATATCATTACTATAAATAAATAAAGAAAATTTACATAAAATCCCTATCTTTACTGAATATAGTAAATACCCCATGTTTTTTCATTTTGTTACAAATACGCCCCTTTGTTTTATATTTTCTTTTCAAATATCCCCTACATCTACTTCTCCATCCATTCCAAGGTTATATATTTGAAAATGATTGAAATACCCTTATACATGTCGAATATATTTATTAATAAGTAAAGTAAATAACGTTAATTAAAAAATAAACATAAATCAAATAAAATAGTTAAAAATAGAAAATAACAATTAATTTAGAAATAAAATTAATTTAGTAGAAATAAAACAAAGTAAAATAAATAGAATATAAAAAAGCAAAATTAAAAATAAAAGTTAAAAAAAATTAAAACTTAAATAGCCAAAAAAATAAATAATAAAAAAATTAAAACAGTTTAAAAATAAAAAATAACTCAATAAAAATTAATTTAAATAAATAAATTTATAAAATTTAATAATCAAAAAGCAAGAAATTTCTTTTTTTTTATTTTTTTTATTTTAAATAATTGTTATTGAGTTATTTTTATGTTATATATGTCCGAACTTTTATGTGTATCGTTAAAAGTGGAATTATTTCAATGCTAATTTTGTTACCTTTACAAAATTATATATTTTTATTCATATTAATATGCGTTAGAGACTCATTACATTTCCACCTTTTATTCTTTTCCGTCTCTTCTAGAGATTCTAGAGAAAAAAATTTAACGAAAAATAATTCATAACACGGCAATATATTTTACAAAACTTCTAGCCTGAGCACACATAATGGAGCCGTAGACAACCAAGTGAAACCGTACTTTATGAACAATATTATTTATCTTTTACATATCCACTTTTTATATTTTGTATATCCATTGAATTATGTATTTGTTCTCACTGTTAAATAACTATTATGTATTTTTCTCACTGTTAAACAAGTTTTGTTCATATCAAATGTTTTAATCTCTAAATTCAGACCAAGTTTAGAGCAAGCACAATATAAGAAAATAACATATATACTATGATAACCACATCTTCATTATACAAGTAGTTTAAGCAATTCGCGCAACACGCGAGGGTCCCCCTTGTGGTTAATAATTCTTAGCTTAAGGGAGAGGATAGATTACAGCAGAAATATTTGTATGGTTAATATTTGATTTAGCTTTTATTTTATTTCTCGTTTGGCATCTAACTAAATCTTAATAGATGTTATGAAAAGAGAAAATTTAATATGAATAAAATAAATCAACCATCATTAATAAGAGCAAAATGAATATTTAATAAATAAAATTTGAAACGCTCTCAACACAGCACATGCAACTCTCAATATAACACCACCCTAAAAATATATGACGTGCAATGTCGTGCATCTCAATATCCAATTTCTCAAAATTTAATGAAAATGAAAGAAGAAAAAGATCAGAAAAAAAGAAAGGCTATATAAAAAATATTATATAAAATAATTATGACATAATATATTTACATATTATTTTTAGACCCTATAATTTTTTAAGCACAATATTTCAGCAACTTTCTAATTTTTTGTGAATATTTAAAAAAATTCTTCACTTTTTGAATTCCTTCAAAAATCTCGTAAAAATTAAATTGATTTTTTATCTCCTACGAATGTTATTTCTAACATTTCGTCCATATATTCTTTTTTTTTTACCTAATATCCCTCATGCATTTCTATTTTTTTACAATTTTTTCATAAGGGACCTGATATAATTTATTTTTTAATAACAATATATATAATTTATTTTCTAATAACAGTATATACATAAAAAGTAAAAACAATATATAAAATGAGAAAAACAGTATATGAAAGTAAAAAATAAATAAAAAATATACAAAAAATAAATAATAGTATATAAAATGGTAAAACAGTATATAAAAATGAGTAAATAATATATAAAGTGGAAAAACAAAGTGTCATCGTGTTTTTGCACATTTCCCTTTTCACAATATATGAGTTTTAGTACAACTTCTATAATAATAACAATAATAGTAAAATAATTAACAACAAATTATGAATAAATATATAACAACAACATAAATAATAATAATAATAATAAATTGCATGTAAATAAATAAATTCATGAAAAACATTCATTAAAAAAACCATGAAAAAACAAGGGGCCCAACAAAAAATCTGATGGGAGTGTGTTGTCTCTTTCCCTCTTTCTTGCTTGGAAAAACCTGCAAAGACTACGACTTTCGGAAATATCTGGTGGGGTCTTCTCTTCTCCTTTTGCTTTCTTCTGTGGGGTTGGAATTAATTGCCAAAGACGAAGGACCCAAGTTTTCCAGTCAATCTCTTTGAATACTTTGAGTTCTTCACTACTACACAGTTTCGTTTTCATCTCAATAACTCAGTAATTCAACATATTTTGGATGAGAACGGATCTTTGTTTCTCTTCCTTTGTAAGTGATCTTTTCTTTTTCTTCAGGAAAAACGGCAAGTAGTGAAGAAAAATCACTTTAGTTAAGCTTCTTTTGATTCGTGAAGTTGTACTTGATCAATTTGTGCTGAATATTTCTTTTTGGTTTCAAACTTTCAAGCTTTTGCTATTTGAAAAAAAAATTCAAGCTTTTGATACTTTTTTGTTCGCATAGTTTTTTTTTTTTTTTTTGAGAATACGCAATAGATGATTTGTTGCTTATATTATAAAAATAAAGCGGTTGTATTTACAAACAGTCATTACATCTTCGAAAAAAGAAAAAGAAGAAATAAGAAGAAAAAGGAAGAGGTAGCACTGCTCGCGCAGCTGGTAAGAACCTACCACTCGAACAAAGATGAGAACCCAAGTTCGAGGCCGGGCAACCAGGATTTTTTCTGGGAATAGACGGAGGACCACCCGAACCTTCCCTATATTAAAAAAAGAAAAAAAAGAAGAAGGAAGGCAAGTTATAATCCCCCCACCCCCCCCCCCCCCCCCCCCGCGACAACTCTACTCAAATCAATCAGATTATGTCATTAATTGTTATTTGTCCATTCGATTATCATTTTGATGGTTGCAATAACTCGATGATTCGAGATTACTCCGTTGAAAATTCGGTTATTTCTTTTCAACCGAAGGAACCACGATCCGGTTAACCAAGTACAATACCAACGCTTCCTTGTGGTTGAATTCATATAGTTTCTTGTCTGTAACCAGAAGTTTAGAACTGATGTCCCGCTGTGAAGTGTGGTATTATTTTTATTTTGCGCTAGGTAGCTCTATACCCTGATCGAGTATTCATATTGGCTGAGGATGTGGTCCGTTGTCTCCGCCGCTTTCTTGCACATATAGGAAATAGACGGACCCATTATGCCTCTTTTCTGGATATTTGGGAAGGTCAGAATCTTATTGTTTAGGGCAACCAGGCGAAGATCTTCAACTTGAGGGCATCTTTGATCTTTCACAATCTTTGTGCCCATGCACATTGTAGCCCTGAATTTATAATGAAATCATAAGCCGACCCTATAGTGAACTCACCATTGTTAGTCCATCTCCATCTAGGGTTTATATTCCTTTCCACAGTTGTGTGGAAAACCGGGATTAGATCTTTAATGAAGAAAGAAGAGATCGAGTCAGGAATGTTCTTGATGCCATTTGCATCTATTACATTGTATAGTTGTCATAGAAGTGAGGTCCAGATAGAATTTTCCCCATTTTGGATTTACCAAAGAGATTTTAAAAGTAATGTCTTATTCCTCACTTCTAGGTTTGGTAGCCCTATGCCACCAGCTTTTTTCGATAAACAGACCTTGTTCCATTTAACTAGATTATGTATCGGAGTACAGTCTTTGTCTTCTCGCCAGAAGAAAGTGCGTATGGCTTTGTTCATGTCGTTAATTACCACTTTTGGTATTAAGAATGCTTGCATTACGTATGTCGGCAAAGCCGATAAAACTACCTAGATTAGTATCATTCTCCCACCATATGAGAGATATTTGCCTTTCCAACATGCTAATTTATTTTGAGTCGATTTTATCAGGGGCATAAAGCATATTTTAGTTGGTCTTTTTAGGGAGAGTGGGAAGCCAAGGTATTTTGTAGGAAGTTGTTATTTTTCATAACCCAATATGGACTTGATTGCATTATGTAAACTATTGGGGATGGCAATCGGGAAGAAACCACTCTTATTCTTATTTATTTTGAGGTCGGAAATCATGCCATAGTATTCCAATGTTAGATTAATAATTTTTTGATTATTCGCATGTGCCTCACAGAATATGAGAGTGTCATCAGCAAATTGTACTGTGGTTGGCATCAGTGTTGCCGCTGTCGTCATAACTGGAATTAGATTCTACATAATTCGTTGAAGTGCATCAACGGCAAGTAAAAATAGAAGCGGGGATAATGGGTTAACCTACCGTAGACCTCTCTGATGGAAGAAAAATGGACCCAAGTGTCCATTTACTTTCAGCAAGAAGCTTGATGAAATCAACAAATTATGAATCCATGTGATCCAATTCTGAGGAAATCCCCTAGCTAGCATTAGATTCAGGATAAATGGCCATAAAATGTTATCAAATACTTTTTTGAAATCTACTTTGAGCATTATAGCCGGGATTTTCCTTTTATGATAAAAATTTAGAGTTTCTCTAGCAGCGAAGAAAGTATCCACTATTGATCGTTTCTTTATGAAGGTTGTTTGATTTTTATGGATTAACTTATGGATTACCAACTGTAATCTTTGTGCCAGAACTTTTGTTATTATTTTAATTGGAGCAGAGACCACGCTTATCGGCCTAAAGTCATCCATATTTGTCGACTTCGGTTTTTTGGGATTAGAGTGATGAATGCTTTATTAATTTTCCCCAGGTCTAAGTTGTTGCTGTCGAAAGCTTCAACTAAAGTCATAAGTTCATGTTTGATCAAGTCCCAATTGGACTGAAAAAATTCTGGTGGGATTCCATCTGGACACGACGATTTTCCTTTACGTAGTGAAAAGGTCGCCTGTTTAATTTCGGTTTCCGTTAGTGGGACTCCTAAACTTGCCAGTTCACTCTCGTGTTCATGTTTATTATAGAAATGAGAAAAGTGAAACAGACTAATATCCTACTCCCTCGTACCTAGGATGTTTTGATAATAGTGTGTGAATGCTTGAGTTATTTCTTTTGGGTCACTTATAACCGTGTTGTTAAAATTAATACTATTTATATAGTTATTAATTTTTCGTGCTGATGCCAATGCATGGAAATATGAAATATTTTTATCTCCAAGCTTAATCCAAGTGCATGATGAACGTTGTTGCCATTTCTCTTCACTGATGTTAGCTAATTCTTGAGCTTTTTCTTTTAGCTTTATCCTGAGCTCAATTTCGGCACTCGATAGAAGCCTAGTTTCTTCCACCTTGTCTAGGCCCTGAATAGCAGCTTCACATATAGCAGTTGTAGATCTATTAAAGTTAAATTTCTCTTTACCCCTATTTGCATAAAGAAGGTTATTGACTTTTCGCACTTTAGGGAGAAATTTCTTGTTGTATTATTGTGGAGTTTATTTGTGTTACTTCAAATGGGTTCTAGTTTGTCATCAATTTCGTCGTAACTTAGCCAGAATCTTTCCATTTTGGGCACTTGTTGTCTCCCATTTCTATTTGGGACCTTTAGTGTTAATAATAAAGGAGTGTGATCCGAGGTAATTGTCGGAAGATCATTTAACGTGATTTTAATTTGTTGTTGTAAGAAATCTTTAGATACAAAGGCTCTATCAAGTTTTGAGAGAGCGGGGTTTTCTCTGCGACTAGACCATGTGTATAGTCGCCCTCTAAGGGGTGGCTCAATCAGACTTAGATTGTTGATTGTGTGATTAAAGTTATTTATTTGTTCCAATGAATGATTATGACCCGTTGATTCCGTTGGGTCCCTTATGATATTGAAATCACCTACTAATATCCACGGAAGGTTGTTATTTTCATCTATTGTATTGAGTTCGTTAAGAAAATCATTTTTTTTATTCGCATCTACTGGTCCGTGAATATTAGTTAAAAGAATTTCTTTCCTGATTTGTTTGACAGAAAAGTATTTAAGGATAATTGCATGGAGAAGGACAATTCTAGAGAGAAGTGTGTAGTCCATGCTGTTAAGTTACCTCCTTTGGATCCTATGACGTCTTTCGCAATAAAATTCTTGAATTTTGCCGGGTTAACCCGTCTCATTTCAAAGAAATCGAAATGACTCCATTTAGTTTCCTGTAGACGAATGATATTGGCAATCGAATTGCGTAAAGAGTTCTTAACAACATTACATTTATGTGGTGAATCTAGTCCACACACATTCCATAAAATAATATTTAAATTGTTCAACATTATTAAACAAAACAAACAAATAAAACTAAACCCTAACTAATCGGGTTATAATAAATAAGCTAGTGGACTATGATTGGTCCATTATTTCTTCCCGGCCACCATTGTTCGCATAGTTTTTACTTAACAGTGATTCAGTTCTAATGCGTATGTTTTATATCAGAAAAATGATTTTGTACACCTTTAATTCAGTTGGCTGGTACAAAGCATGCATGGTTTGGTACCGACCAATTTTTCACTTATTTCTCAATGAAAGGTCAAAATAATCATATTATAGGCTTATGTATGCCTTGAATCTTTGAGTTTGTACTGGTACAACTCTAGCAGAGGACCTAATATTAAATTTTAAATACCAAAGCTTTATTCTTTGTAACAAATCAAATATTTTCTGTGCAGGTGTTGTAATTCACAAGCTTTGAGGGTTCTATTTGTAAAAATACCATTAAAAACCTCTACCAATGAGAACAAAATCTCTCACAGCCCTACTCAAACTCCTCTTCTTTCTAATATTAACTCAGACTTACAGCGCAAGCAACGGTACAACAAACGGTACCGACATTCAATGCCTCAAAACCCTACACTCCTCAATTTCCGACCCGAACGGGTATTTAAACTCGTGGGATTTCAATAACTCAACACAAGGGTTTATTTGCAATTTTAATGGAATTGACTGTTGGAATGACAATGAAAATAGGGTTTTGAATGTGGGGCTGGCTAATATGGGCCTGATTGGCCATTTTCCATCAGGACTTGAGATGTGTACCAGCTTAACTGGTTTGGATCTTTCTGCTAACAACTTTTCCGGACCCGTACCGACAAATATCTGTGCAACGGTACCACTTTGATCACATTCTAAATTTCCAATTTTATGATTTAATTTTGATTATGATGTTCTATTTTCTAAGATAAAATATTTTATTAATATATTTGCATTCCTATTTTTTTCTCCAAACAGTTACAATACATTGTTGGGCTAGACCTCTCGTTCAACAACTTTTCCGGCGAAATTCCATCAAATCTCTCTGGATATATTTACTTAAACACGATAAATCTACAACATAATTCATTCCAAGGTCAAATCCCCGGTCAACTCACCCAACTAGACCGCCTCACGACATTCAACGCAGCCTTCAATTTCCTATCGGGCCCAATTCCGAACTTTCATAACCAAATGTCGGCGGATAATTTCGCGAATAATCCGGGTTTGTGTGGAAACCCATTGGGCAATTCGTGTCAAGAGTCTAAGAAGAGCAATTTGGGGATTGATATTGGTTCTGCTATTGGTGGGATTGTGGTGGTGGTTTTGTTGCTTGGCGTGCTGATTTACGTGCTTTTGAGAAGAAAGCCAAAGAGAAAGAGGGATGTGGATCCGAAGGGGAATAAGTGGGCCAAAGTTCTTAAGGGTGCAAAAGGGACCAAGGTGAAATGAAATCCTCTTTCTTTTTTATATTTAATTTGCAAATGGAGCCTTTATTGTTGGTATATGAATATTTGAGTAATCTAGCTATTTGTTAAATTTCTCAAAAACGTGTTGCGAAGTTCATATTTGTTTGAACGAAACTTCAAAGATATACAATACATGTTTTATTGATGCTAGGTATTATGATATATAATAGAGTACTTTTAGGCCATTTTTTAAATTTATGGAACAACTAATTATAATGTTTTAACAATGCTTTAACATTTAAGGAATAATTTACTATACTTTGCTATGTTTTATAAAAAAAATAACATTTCTTTATAGAAGTTGGTATGGACATAGGATTGTTTATGGTTTAGTGAATCCCCAATTTTCTATTCTTTCTCTACTTAGTTCAAACATTTAATTTCTAATCTTACTAAATACAGGTTTCCATGTTTGAAAACTTGGTCTCAAAAATGAAACTCACCGACCTAATGAAAGCAACGGATGATTTCAGCAATGATAACATCATTTTATCCGGCCGGACCGGGTTCATATACAAAGCCATGCTCCAAGACGGATCTTTTCTCTCAATCAAAAGACTCCAAGACTCGGTCCACTCCGAGCGCCAATTCAAGGCCGAAATGGAAACCCTAGGCAAAATCAAGCACCAAAACCTCCTTCTTTTAATCGGCTTTTGCGTGGCGAAACAAGAACGGTTCTTGGTGTACCAATACATGCCAAATGGCACGCTTTTTGACCAATTGAACTGTTTGGATTGGGCAACTAGGTTGAGAATCGGGATCGGATCGGCTCGAGGATTGGCTTGGCTTCACCATACTTGTAATCCTAGAATCATACACCGAAATATAAGCTCGAAATGCATCTTGCTTGATCAAAACTATGAGCCCAAAATATCGGACTTTGGACTCGCGAGGTTGATGAATCCAATCGATACCCATTTGAGCACTTTTGTGAATAGAGAATTTGGGGAGTTTGGTTATGTCGCGCCGGAATATGCAATGACACTTGTCGCGACCCCAAAAGGCGATGTTTTTTCATTTGGAGTTGTTTTACTCGAATTGGTCACGAAAGAAAAGCCAACTCAAGTTTCTAGGGCTCAAGAGGGTTTAAAGGGCAATTTGGTGGATTGGATAAAGCATCTTTCGAAAAATAACGCGCTTGTTGAAGCGGTTGATAGGGACCTAATTGGAAATAGTGATTTTGTGGGGGAGGTGATGCAAATTTTGAAGGTGGCTTGTGCGTGTGTTTTGCCGGCTCATAAAGAAAGGCCCACGATGTTTGAGGTTTACCAACTTTTGAGGGCTATTGGGGAAAAGTACCATTTTAGTAGTACCGGGGGCGAAGATGTGATTTTGACCGAGCGAAATGGAGATGATGATAGTGTGCAAGAACTTATTGTGGCCAATTCATGAAATTTTGAGTGCTTTTGGGAGAAATAAGTAGGTGAGTATGGTAAATTTTGTGAGAAAGTATATATTTTAATGTTGTAGTGTAATTAATTATGGTTAGAACTTATTTGATGAAAATCTAGGTGTGTTTGAATTTAAGTGAAATTCTACTTTACATATCTTTGTTTAATTTTGATACAGAATGTAAAAATAAGTTGTCTATGTTGCTAGTTTCTACAAGTCTTATCTAAAAGAAATAAATTATTAATAGTGTTATCTTTATCCATAGGGGTTGAAAAATGGTACAAAAGCCTCAAATACGAATTTTCTTTTTCGGAACATAAATATTGAAGGACTGAAGTTTAACACAACTTCCATATTATGTTGCTTGTTCTATATATGAGACAAAATTATCGTTTGAAGTGTTCCATAATATACTCTATTAATATGTGCTAAAAGGTTCAACTTAGTGTGTAATGGTTATGTTATTAGTAGAGCATTTAAAAAGTTGGGTTCAATCCGCAAGTTGGATAAGGATTTTTATAGTTTTTGAGGGGTTTAGGACTTAAGTAGGTTGAACCAACATGTAATGTCAAAAAAGAATATATTGAAGCATTAGAATTATTGATGGGAGAATATGCTGTTTATACACGAAAAAAAATCAAATTCTCAGAAAAATACATATTTGGAAGCAAATTCCATTTCATGTTATTTTCGCACTTCAGAAATACAGTTCTATTTAAAAATATGAAATATTTATTTTTTATCAAACCGCACTTTAGAAGTGCGGTTTGGAAAAAAAAAATTCCGATTCTTTTTTTCCCCCAAACATCCTACAACATATAAAAATGCACTTCATTTATTGTTTGGAGCTACTTCATTTATAGGTCTTCATGTATAGGATAAAAATGAATGAATGTTTATAAATATTTATTTGAATATATGTTGCCAAACATATGTTGTAGGATAAACATTTTTATAGGTCTTTATTTATTGTCTTGATATAAATATTTTTATTCAATTTCTACAACATATAAAAATGCACTTGCCAAACATTCATTTAAGGACATATACAAACATTTTTCAATTTTATCAAGAATCTAACCTTGGTAGTAACAGCATTTTCATTTTAATTGTGATCTAAGGTTAGGTTCTTGATAAAAATGAAAAACGTTTAATTGTCATCTAAGGTTAGATTCTTGATAAAAATGAAAAATGTTCATATAAAAATGCTTTTACTATCAAGGTTAGGTTCTTGATAAAAATGAAAAATGTTTGTATATGTCCTTAAATGAATGTTTGGCAAATGCATTTTTATATGTTGTAGAAATTGAATAAAAATATTTATATCAAGACAATAAATGAAGACCTATAAAAATGTTTATCCTACAACATATGTTTGACAACATATATTCAAATAAATATTTATAAACATTCATTCATTTTTTATCCTATAGATGAAGACCTATAAATGAAGTAGCTCCAAACAATAAATGAAGTGTATTTTTATATGTTATAGGATGTTTGGGTAAAAAAAAAAAATTCCAAACCCCACTTCTAAAGTGCGGTTTTCAAAAAAAAAAAAAATTCCAAACCACACTTCTAAAGTGCGGTTTGATAAAAAATAAATATTTCAGATTTTTAAATGGAACCGCACTTCTGAAGTGCGGTTTTCAACCCAACCGTGCTTCAGAAGTGCGAAAATGCCATGAAACGGAATTTATTTCTAAATATGTATTTTTCGGGAATTTGATTTTTTTTTTTTTGTGTATAGACAGTGGATTCTGCCATAATTGATTGCATTTTTGCCGATTCTTTTATAAATTCCGGTTTCAAGTTGAGTTTTTTTTTTTGTCAAATTGAAATCCATAGAAAAAAGAGAAATTGAAAAGAAATGGGGGTTCCTGTCCAGAAACCAAATGACTATGTAGATCACATATTTCTGTTATTTAGCAAATCACATCACTGGATTCTGGGTCGTGTCGCTGCCCCTCTTTTTTCCCACATCGAGCCCTTGCAGCCATCAGTTGTACATTCTTATTATTATATACTCAAAATGAAAATTTGTGATTTAGTCTTCTAATTGTTATGAACCGTTTGTTGCATTATTGGGTCTACAAAAGACAACTAGGTTATGCAAGCAGAAAATTATTTTTTGCCAGATAAGATAAACTACTACGCGAAAAAGCCGCCTAAGATGGAGGACCTAAAACTTTTTATTTGTATATAACGTGGCCATTTTCTTTTTCTTCAAACATGTATGATATATTTATATGTACAAATTCAAATAATGATAACATTCAGCATATCATAAGAGAGAGAGAGAATTTCATTTAAATATGGAATCCAGTTACAATTAAATTGATTCCACTCAATTATATTTTCCGGTCTTGATTATGAGGCATTTGCCACAAAATCATTTTTAATCACATATCCAAGTCAATAAATTTCTCAGTAACTACCTTCTTAATTTTGAAGCTTATGAAACTCATCCAAAAATATTTATAATATATACATTTTCTGCAGAGTAAAATATAAAAAAGAGTAATTAAATATAATATCAAAAGCAGCAAAAATTATAGAAGATACATGTAAATATAATAATGAATAAGGATTGAATTAAAAAAAAGTAAAAAAAAAGATGGCGTACCTTAAAAGCTGTACCCACCGGAATGAATCGCGTCACGACACGTGTCCTCTTCCCGATCCACAAACTGAGAAGACGAGTCTTATGTTTCTCCTTCTGACAGCTGCAGTTTCTCGCCGGAATCAACCGCCCATTCTCACTCCCCTCCAATCCATGGATGCCACGTGTCATTGCCGGAATCCGCGGCCGATTCTCACTCTGTTCCAATCCAGGGCTGCCATGTGTCATCACAGGAAACAACGACAGAGTAATGCTCTCCACCAATCCATGGCTGCACGTATCATCTCCAAGAAACAGACACCGAATCTCACTCTCCTCCAATATGGGGATGCCATGTGTCGTTCTTACTGTCCTCCAATCATGGCTGTCACGTGTCATCACTTCCAAATTCTCACCTCCATTTGTATCCTTGAGCTGAATTTGTATTTCTCCTGCCTTAACAAGAGAGAGAAGATGGGGAAGAAAGGATTTGGCCATGAGACTGAGAGACGTTCGATTTGATTTGATTGGAAAATGGCGGGAGGCAGAACGGAAGAGGAATGAGCGGAAAGGTTAAATGATGAAAAGGCAGGAGCCCGTTAAATGATTGATGTTTTGTTTTGTATATGGGCTGGGCCGACATTTTGATCTAGTTCAAGTAGGATGATTAAATAATTTTTAATGTGTTAATACAATCTACCAATTAAAATGTTAATATATTTTTTTAGTGTTCTAATAAAACGAGCAAAAAGGATAAAATTAATCTAAAAGACCAAATTCTCATATCATAACAATCAACAGAGACAAATCCAACAAACAAAACTGAGAATCAAATCATTTTATTAACTGGCTCAGAACAGAACAAAACAATAACTCAAAAATCCACACATTATTTATCTTCCAAATCAGAAGTAAACTAAATAAGAACTAGAACAATTAGCTAAAACATAGAAGCATCGACACCTAAAAGTATTCCTAAAGCGCCACAACAGCCTCCGTTTTAAGCCGGCTCTTCTCCCCTCTTGCATTTCGGCCGGCTCGTCTTCTTCTTCCTGATATTCATTAATCCCTTCTTGTATAGGCTCAAGGATGCGACGATCAATCGTAATACCCTCTCATTCCGGCGGCGGCCTCGGCGGATTGAGATAGATTATTCGGCCGTTGATGTACGTCACGACTCTTTGGTCGTCCGAGTCGAGCTCAAGAATGAGCCCTCTTTCTTTATCAGTTAGCTCATCCGACTCGGAGCTGCTCAACATTGGACGCGGTGTTGGTTCAACCGAGTCGGCCTCAGTTTCAGTCTCGGAATCTGGATCAACAGAGTCGTATCCATCGATGGACTGCAAAAGACGGAGGCCGACATACACGGCTGAAAGTAGAAAAAGAATGGTGGAGAGAAAGAGGAGTGAAGGTGAGAATGTGAAGACAAACTTCATTTCGATTGTGATTATGTAAGGTAGCTCTCGTATTTCAAGTTTTTTGTTGTGTTTTTGTTAGATGGAATTGATCCGTCTTATATAGGGAAGGAAGAGCAAAGTTTTAGCTAAGAATAGAGGGAGATGAAAGCGTAGAAATAGCTATTAATGTTTGACTCAAAAGTTGGTAAACAAAGGATGAATACCCTCACCATAGAAAATTCAACATTTACTTTCGAATGTTATATAATATGCTTTTTTGTGTGTTACTAATTGTTACTACATTTAGTGTTTTAGCATCATTTCAAAGTAAGGTTAAATCAAAACCTGACGACTACAATTTCTCACCGCATAAAAATCAAATTGCAGACGTATATATTTTTAGTATCTTTCTTGTAAAATAAAAGATTAAACATATAACCTACAAAAATGGAAAATTGAAAGTTCCAGCACCAAAAAAATATTGCTTAATTAGAAGGAGTAGAAATTAAATCATTGTAGATAAACTTTCAATTGATTAATGAAATAACGAGCAAACAGAAGAGTCACACTACTATGACTTCTTAAAACTCAAGGTCCCTAGAAATGAGATTTCAGTTCCGAATTTTAGAAGAAGCATAATTCAGGATCCCAGTTTTGGTAACTTGCACATTCTATCATCCAGTAATCCAAATCCCGGTTCGGTAATTGGACATTCTATCCATTCAGTAATTCAAATCCCAATTTCAGTAATTGACCATTCTATTCATTCTGTCCATTATTTAGTAACTCGAGTTCCGGTTTCAGTAAACAAACATTGGAAGTGTGAATTAAACTAATATACACTATAGAAGAAGGAATTCCGAGTTCAATAGGAGAAAAGAGTAATTAATAGAGTAATTAATCAGTTTCAAATAACGAAAAAACAGTAAGTTCGAAATTACATCACAAACATCCACACATAAACATAAACATAAACGTACCACATACATCAATCAGTTACTTTTTACTCCCAACCAATTAGACTCCTAATCGCATATTAAAATAGAATCCAAAATCCAAAAATAATAAATTGCATTGGGTAAATCCGCCTAAGGCATGGAGCCGGGTTTATTACTCTGAAATTATCATGTATATCCCTACAAAACAGGAAATACCATGGATGCCCCTATAAAATATACGAAATATCATGTTACGCGAGATATCATGTACTTCTGCCTTGATTGTATTTCTTACTAATGCATTGAAGCCTTGGGTGTATTCATAATATTTCACATTTTGCATGGGTGTATGTGATATTTTTTAGGTTTTGTAGGGACATGAAAAATTGGGGTTTAAAGACAGAGCACAAGGAAATGAGATTGTAATAATGAATAAAGAAAATTGGGGTTTTAAAGATAAAACATTCCAATAAGGTGGCCCGCTTTGTCAGAGACTGAGAGAAGCAAAGTAAGTTTGTGAAGGCACTGCACAGTGAAGAACAAATAAGAAGATTAAAACAAATTAGATTTTGTTTTAAATCAAATAAGGATAACATAAATAGTGAAAATTGTTGACACCTTGAGGCTGCAATACTTGCACAGTTTCAAACAGATGAATTGTTACCAGTGCAACAAACAAACAGAGAGCAACATAAATCCGAGCTGATTGAGGGAAAAAGAAAAGAAAAGAAATTTAGCTGCATTACGCCTTGGGATTCCACCTCCCTACATTATAATAAAAATAAAGGAAATAAAATATAATTATAAGCTATCCATTTAAAAATATATATATATAAAAAATCGTTGATATTAAAAATTAAGTGCCAGCGCCAGTTCATACAGGGAGATAACTTATCACATAACAAACTACTCATATATACATTTTAAAATTGGTTTTAAAATTGAGTTAAATTGATTAATTAAAAGAAATACCTGTTTGTGCATAGAAGTAGCATATTTTTCTCTCAAGGCCTATGCATATGAGAAGGTAATGCAAGGCACTGGTTTCTTTTCACTGCACACTGAAATTTAAAAAAAAAAATTGAAAATTTGAAAATTTCACATGAAAAGATAAACAAATTGTTTAATTTGATCAAGAAATGAAGAAAAAAGTGGGAAAAATAATTCACCTCAGTGCCATGCCGATAATTGCACAAGTAAATCCATAAGTAAGCATAATAAATTCGTGACCACTCTTAATCAGGTAATGTACTGAAATATGCTTGAAACCCGTATCTACAAGTACACCTAAAATTGAACTTCAATTAATGAACTTATGAATGAAAAAGGTATGAAAAGTTTTGCATTTTAAGATTAGTAATTAATTCCTTATGAACATAATTAAATTCAGTAAATTAAACACCTACTAATAAATTGAATTATAGAATTAATTTTCCAGTTTAGTGTATCCAATTATCCAAAATAAAGGAGGAGCTGGAGAGCGTGCTGATCCACGGCAAGCTAGAATGAGAAAGAGCCGATTCGCTCGCATTTCTACTTCTGACGCCGCCATTTCTCGCCGGAAACAGCGGCCGGTTCTAAGTCTCCTCCCCCGTTTCTAAATCATCGGCTCCATTTCAGTAAGCCAGCTCCGATTACATTTCTTCTGCCATAACCTATGTTGTGCGGACACTTCAAAAAACCGGCCGTACCCGTGTTGGACACGGCTCGGACACGCCACATGGCGTGTCCGAATATTTTAATATTAATTATTTTTTGGACATGGCCAGGATACGGCGGGACACGGTGAGGACACGGCTAGGACACGGTTCGGACACGACTGGACACGATTTTGACACGACTGGACACTTTTCGGACACAGTCAAGTATATAAAAGTCTAATTTAAATCAATATTTTTTATATAAGTATATATGTTTTCTCATTTTTTCTAAAAATATATTCTTTTTATTTTACTAACAACATTTTTTATATATTTTTTTCTAACAACCATAACTTATGAGAACAGGTACCAGAGACGATATCTTTTCTTTTCTTTTCTTCGTGCATTTCCATAGGAAAAAATAATCTTTCTTATTGTTATCCTCTCGAATCTTTTCATTATCATATTTATTATTTTATATTTTTAGATATATAATTAATTAAATTAAAATAATAATAAAATAATATGTATATATAACGTGTCGTGTCCGATGCTTTTTCTAAAATTGCCGTGTTGCCGTGTCCGCGTCGTGTCGGACATGACATTCGTGTCCGTGTCCGTGCAACATAGGTAGGGGTGGCAACGGATCGGATCCGGTTCGGAATGTGCTCAAACCATATCCATATCCATATTTTTTTTCGGATCTGGATCCGGATACGGTTCCATCCGGATCCGAATACGGTTCGGATATTAAACGGATACGGATATGGTTCATATATTATCGAATACGGATACGAATTCGGATTCTTTTCGGATAGTTAAACGGATATTCAGTATATAAAAAAAATTATGTAACTTACGGGGATCACAAAAAAATGTTATTTATAAGAAATATAAATGTTTGTCAAATAACTCCCGAATATCATTAATGCATACAAAATATCGAGAATTTATACAACATACTACTACTTCCTAAAATATCTCCCGAATATCATTAATAAGTACAAATATCGAGAATTCGAATTTCTACTCCTTAATAACATACAAAATGTGGGAAATTGATATATATATATATATATATATATATATATATATATATATATATATATATATATATATATATATATATATATATATATATATATACATTCGCAACAAATACCTACTCAACAACATTTTCGTCATTCTCCTTAAAGTCGTCAAAGATCGATTGTAAATCACCTAAACAAAAAAATTAAAAATGTCCATTAACTCACATGAAGAAAAAAAGACAAACAAAAATTATATATATATATATATATATATATATATATATATATATATATATATATATATATATATATATATATATTACATTACCATTACCATTACCTTTTCTATTGACTTTAATCTAATCTTGGATGCAAATCAACGCTTTTACATTCTCCGGATTCAATCTACTCCTATAAGCATCAATTACTCGGCCACCCGTACTAAAAGCCGACTCGGATGCAACCGAAGAAACCGGTATAGCTAACACATCACGAGCAATTCTTGAAAGGATAGGATATTCTTTTCCTTCCGTTTTCCACCATGCAAGAATATCAAATCCTTTTCCTTGCTCGTAAGAAATCGTCCGCCTTTCCATATAATTATCCAAGTCGGATTTGAAAGAAGTTGGTTGACTTCTCGCCATCAAAAAACTAGCCAAGTCATTTTCCGCATCATCATCTTCAATGCCTAAACCCGAATCAATATTGGGAATGCCAAATCCACCGATTTGATTCACTTGAGCTATACTATTTTTAAATTTTGATGTGTACTCCAAGTGTAAATTTTTTATCATTCTATTTAATTCTTCAAATTCTCTTTTACCACCATTATCAAAAAGTTTTGGATAATAATACTCAATCAACCCCATTTTATATCGAGGATCCAAAAAACAAGCAATAGCCAACACGGTATTCGATTGGTACCAATATTTATTGAATTTATCTTTCATTGAAAAAGCCATTTGCGTAACGGTTGGATCGGCATTGTTACACCATTTTTCAATTTTCATTTTAATATCACAAAATGATTTAAAAAATAAATTTGAAGTTGGATACATTGTACCCGAAAGAAGGTTTGTAACGGTGTAAAAATGTTTTAAACAATTATATATTTTTCCCACTTCATTCCATTCATCATTTGTAGGAAAATTTGGATATCTTAAAGGATCGGCAAAATGCACTCTTTCTAATGCTAATGGAAAGTACATTGCATCATTGAGCATCATACAAGTGGAGTTCCATCGAGTAGTGACATCTAATGAAAGCCCTCTCGTTTTATCTAGCTCGCATTGAACGGCTCTCTTTTGAAATTCCGAAAATAATAAAGGAGAGTTCTTTATTGTCAACACAATTTCTCTTATTCCATCAACCGCTTTCTTTATCTTTTTTATCCCATCTTGAACAACTAGGTTAATTATATGTGCTGCACAACGCACATGAAACAACTCTCCACTACAAACAAGATTTCCACTTTCATTGAGTCGTGCAACCATTTTCCTAACACAAACACCATTTGCACTATCATTATCTAACATAAACGCAAATAACTTCCTATCAACATTCCAATCACATAAATTCGTTAACACCGCACCACTCAAATTATCTCCCGTGTGCCTTCCCTCCAAATACATAAAGTTTATTATTCTTTTTTGAATGCACCATTCATCATCAACAAAATGAATGGTTACACACAAATAACTCTTATTTTGTCTTGAGGTCCAAAGATCCATGGTGCCACTAAATCGGCAAGAAAGGGACCCCAAATAAGCATACAACTTATTCTTTTCTTCCAAATACATCTCAAGTATCTCTTTTTTATAAGTATTACGAGTTTGAATGGGAAAATTAGGACGGAGCGATTTAATAAATTCTATAAAATATTCATGTTCTACAATTGAAAATGGATACTCATGCATCACTATAGCTAATGCTAATTTTCTTTTACTTTGAGAGTATCGACCTTCGCCGGAACTGTAGCGAATTGAGGATCAATTCGCTATAATTTGGGTTAATTCGGTGCAAAATTGAAGAAAATGGACGCAAGAGAGAGATAATTCTCAGAGAAAGAGAGAGAATAGTTTCATAATTTCACACACATTCAGTCATATAAGCACAGCTAAGCTAATCCACTCTTAACTAAAAATGGAAAAGATGTTCTAGAGCTCACTCTAACAAGCCGAAGTAAAATAATTAAGCATATACCCAGATTAAATGCAAACACTATGACTCAAAATACCCCACTGGACCAGCTTGCCACCAAACTAAAATTTCTCTGAGATTAAACGGCCTTTCAGACACAATCAATTGGTTAAAGAACTTTGATAATTTGAGAGGAACTCTGGCAATACTAAACATAGGGTGTATACCCACATTAGAAGATGCGCGTAATTTCAACCTTATAAGCAAAGCCTAATGTGGAGAAATTGTTACTTAGCTGGGCTGAATTTGCTTTTCTGGATGAGAGGAAGAACCGGCTAGAAATTAAAATAGAAACCGATTATAATTTCACAAAGAAAACGATTGTTTTTTGTGAGAATCTAAATCTGTTTCATGCTGCTTTTTTCCTACAATGGTATAATTTTAAATGTAAATAAAGAAACAAATAAAAATTTGAATCAAATAGAAGATTTTGATCCCATTTTGTCTGGTTTCAGTACCATAATTCATTCCACATTAATACCCTTACAACAGCAAAATTAATTTCCCCTAATTTCGAATCAACAAAGTAAATTTCGAATCATGCAGGTAGCGAGATAGAGAACGTTTTAAGAAGAGTGAGACGGCACACTGCGTATGCCATTATGTGGAAGAATTGCGCCATTTGAGTTCAAATCTGGACTTTTTGCACAGAAGCCCCTGAAGTTAAACAATTTCATTTGTTGACTTTATTGTTGAACCCCGACCCGTTGTTGAGGTATTAAATAAAAGGAAAAAGATATTTGGACCTCACATCTCATTTAGCTCCTATTAACTTCTAATAAGATAGGAACTCAAATTGAGAGTCGGCTCATACACTTGAATATATTAGTTTATAGTGGCTCCAATATATTTCAGCCAAAAGTTTCAACCGACCCATGTTATTGTCTCTCGGGCTCTAATATCTTTCAGCTCAAAATTTCATAGCTTTATTTTGATTTCTATTTATACCTTATATTCACAACTATATATACCTTAGATTCTAAACATTATACATTTATATTCCCAACAATATACCTTATATTCTAAACATTATATTTTTATATTCACAACAATATACCTTGCATTCTAAACAAAAGAAATTGAAGGCTAAAATTGTTAAAGATACAAGTCTCATCATACAAACCTAGAGCATGAAACTAATGAAGAGACTTCTTCGTCAAAAAGAGATAATATATTTTTATATCACAACAATATACCTTAGATTCTAAACACTATACATTTATATTCCCAACAATATACCTTACATGAAAAATTTACTGGGAGTCACGGGGAGCTAGTAAACAAAATAACTAAAAGTTAGATTTTATGGGAGCTATTTTGAGCTCCTAATCTTGTCAGCTAGATTTGGGGGTTAAAGGGTGCATAAAATCGGGAGCTCCGAGTGAATTTGATATGGCTCTCAATTTTATGGACACGTGACGTCTTCTCCTTGTATGAGAGCCGGGAGCCACATATTGAGAGAGCTAATTAGTCGGTCCCTAAATAAAAAGAAAAGAAAAGAAAATGTTTGACTTTATTGCCTTTTTCTTTTTAATTTTTTTTTAGAAGAAATGGTTAAAAGAATTTTTACGGAAATTCTATAAACATAGAATCTGATCCTAAATTAAAATATTTTATTTTTTGTTAATTTTTTTTCGCAAGAAAACTGATGAAATTATTTATTATGCTTTTATTAGTTGTTTATTTATTAATTGATTAATTATTATTTATTTATTTAATTTATTATTTATTTAATTTATTATTTAATTTATTTATTATTTTTAATCAATTATTAGATGAAATTTTTGAGTTTAATTATTTGACCTAAAAGAAAGGAAATATTACTTATAACGCATTGCAAAGATGAAATTTTTGAATTTGCTATTTATTTTTAATCCTCTATTATATAAAATATTGAAATATATTGTTTTATTTACCTAATTTTAATACTTTTTATTTATTTTTAGGCCAAAGGCAAAAGAAGTGTTAAACCACCCATTTTTCTGGCCATCAGAAACCCGTCTTTCCTTCCTACGTGACACAAGCGACAGAATCGACAAAGCAAACTAGCCCGATTTAATCGACTCGGTCAGATTTTTTTTTCTCTCGAAAGATGTAGTCAGAGATTTGCTGAGGGTTATTAGGAATAAATCGGGGCATTACAGAGAGCTTAGTACCGAACTTCAGGTAAAAAAAAGAAATTTTAATTGAGACCCTATGTTTTTCAAAATTATATTTTTGTCCCTAAAATATAGTTTTTGGCCAATATAATAGGAACTCAAATATAATTTTCTAAAATATATAGAGGACTTTTCAAAATATTCATAAAGATCATTCCATACATAGCTTCTATATTTTTTAAAGCCCCCTATATTTTTGGAAATTATATTTTAGTCCCTATGATTAATGGTTTTAAGTTATATTTTGTAAATATTTACATTTTAAGACCTTGATGAATTTTTTTATGTTTTTTGGGTGGTAGGAATCGCTGGGGTCTTTACCGGATGGATTTGATAGATATTTTTCAAGTCGGTTTCCGAAATTATTAATTGAAGTTTATAAGGTTATATGTGCATATTGCCGTGAAGAGGATTCTTTAAGTAAATATTTCAAGAGCAGTATGTAATAGTTGTTGTTTTTAACTTAAATATGTAATGTAGGTATTAACTTGCAATCCGATGAAAGTACAGACCCGGACCAACAGTGCATTTATCCCGAAAGTATATATAAGATAATATATGTTTACATAATATAAACTATATAATTAGACTTTCCGTATATATTTTAATAAATAGTTTTATCCTTAATTAACAACAAATTAAAAAATGCAACGTAGCTTCGAATTTCTCCCAGTGCGTGATTCACTGTACATTATAGAGATTATAGAGAGATACTGAGATACAGCTTTAGTCAAAGGCCACATAACATTCTTTATCGCTCTCTAATTTTTTCAAAGTTGGCGAGGCCTTTTATATATTTTATACATAAAGGAAATTTAAATGCATGCATGAGTTGTAAAGACAGTCAGACTAAACAACCTCTTAATTATTTATTGCTCTCTAAAGTTGCTACTAAAATATTTGAAGGTTTTAAGAAACAAAAGTGATTGGAGACTAGTATTGACTTCAATAGTTGTCCGCTCTTTTCTCCATTAGCAATCTGACAAGTACCAATTCCAATTGTTCACAATTTCTTCACTTCCAATTGCCATCTTGATCTGAGAAATTAACCCAATAAAATCCTCCATTTCCAATTATCTCTTTCTAACTTCATCCTAAGCCTTACTTACCATTACCAATTTAAATTTCCCAACACATCAATCCACCAAAAACACGAAAAGGAAAAATAGTGCAAAATTTCATGCCAACATGGCCGGAGTCGGTGCATTGATTTCCTCCGTTATGTCTTCAGCCGTCAAATTGTTGCCTGAAATCAAAAGATCGTTTTTTGCCCCATCGTCTTCTTGGTCAGCCCAATCACCAAATGCGAGCGTTGTGGAGGACAATTTGAATAAGCTGATGAGGACTCTAAAGAGAATCAAGATGATGCTGAGTGATGCAGAGGAGAGGGAGATCCGAGATTGTTCTGTCAAGCTCTGGCTCAAGGAGCTCAAGGAGGTGGCTCGTGCGGCTGAGTATGTCCTCGATGAGTACATGTATGAGGTATATCTCGCCAAAATTGAGGCTAGAGATATATCTGAGTTGAATCCTCACAAGAGGATGAAGCAGGAGGAGGGAAGTGGGGCATCATCATGTGTTTGTCCTGTTAGCGTTACTCATGAAATTGTGGAACGTCTCAAGGAGATCAGGAGTAGATTTGATGAAATAGCAAAAGATGGAGAAGCTTTTCGCCTGCGTGAGGAAGATGGATCGAGGGGGGATGAGGGTGTAAGGTATCGTGCATTATCTAGCTGCTTGATCTTGGAACCATATGTTTTCGGTCGAAAGAGAGATAAGGAGAAGGTAATTGATTTATTGTTTTCGAACGTTAATGAAAGAATGATTACAGTCCTGCCAATTGTTGGGAAAGGAGGGGTGGGAAAAACTACACTCGCCCGACTCGTTTATAACGACAACAAAGTGAATGAAAATTTTGATAGATTTGCATGGGTGAGTGTTTTTGAGGATTTCAATGTTGAACAATTATCACAACAACTGGTTGAGTCTTTTACCAAAACTAGTTGCTTTCTAAAGAGCCTTAGTACTATGCAGGACAAAATTAAAGTAGTAGTCAAAAGGTAAAGAGTTCTCATTGTACTTGACGGTGTGTGGAATGAGAATCAAACTCTTTGGGAGTCTCTTTATGCTCCTTTAATTTCTGCAGAAAAGGCAGCTTTTATTGCGACCACGCACAGTAACCGGGTTGCGGAGATTATGCAAACAATTTGCCTGATTTGGCTTGGATATTTGCCGGAACATGAGTCTTGGTCTCTTTTTCATCATTATGCATTTGAAAGTATCAATCATGATGATCATCCAAACTTGTTAAATATTGGAAAGCATATAGTGAAGAAATGTGGTGGTTTACCCCTAGCTGTGAAATTAACTGCCAACCTTCTTCGTCATGAAAAACCCGAAGAAAGTTGGATGGAGGTCCTGCGAAGTGATTTATGGGAAACAAATGCCGAAAATGAAATATTTGGGGCCTTACAAGTAAGTTATACCCATATGCCCTCCTATTTGAAACCTTGTTTCTTGTGTTGTTCTTTGTTTCCTAAAGGCTATGAGTACACCTTGGAGCAGTTGAATGAATTATGGGCAGGGGAAGGCTACATTGAGTCCAAAGAGAAAAGATCTAGGGAAGGGATAGCATTTGGATATGCACTAGAGTTGAGAGAGGTCTTTCTTTGAGCCTGGTTTTGTAAGGAATAAACAACCATGGTCCACATTTAAAATAAATGATATGGTTCATGATTTTGCCCGTCTAAATTCGGGAAATGAACTCTATTCCATCGAGGGGGAGAAACAACCTAGTCGGCCTCCTAATGAAGTTCTTCATATTTATATGGATGCTATCTCAAGAAAAAATATTGATATGGATGACTTTAAAGGAGAATTAAATCCTCTTGCTTTTGATAGTGTTGTGAGGCTTCGAACGCTTGTATTAAAATCTAGATTCGACTGTATTGATCTTTGGGAAAAAAGAAGTTTGTGTGTGCTAAAATTATGCTACAAGGGTTTGCTTCAATTGGTATTACCAAAGCATTTGCGGTTTCTTGAGCTTGATTGCTCTATTGATGGGTCATTGGTTGATTCAATATGTTCTTTGTACCACCTTGAAAGGCTAAATCCCAATTTAAACGATTCTTCGATAGAGTTGGAAACCATCGGAAATCTAGTTAACCTGCAATCTCTTCGCATCTCACGATGTTATATGAAAAAATTCCCAGATTCTTTATGCTTGCTTAGCAATTTGAAAACCTTAAACATCAAATATGTTCCCTTAGTATTATTGCCAAATAATATTGGAAATCTTGCTCAACTACAAGAACTGGTCATCCACGGTTGTTGGTCCTACTGCTTTTTGCCAGAATCATTTTGTAAACTGTCAAAGAAGTAAATATTTCCGCCTTCTCCTTCCCCACAATAAGTTTCTTTTGCCCCGCTTGCGTTTGATGCTTCTCATAATGCTTGCTCAAATGACTAGTTCCTAACGAACTACTAGCATTATAGCTGTTTTTGCATTTCTTACAAATAGCTTTCAAAACCTCTTTCTCCTTTCCGTTTACCATTTCCTTCACTTTTACTCTAATAAACCAATCCCAAACTTTTGAAGTTAACTTCTTTTGTTTTTTAGCATCGGGTTCGGGTGAAGGAGACGGGGCACTTTCGTTTGGTTGAGCATTTGGTTGAGCAGACGTACCATCTTCAATGGATTGATTTTGAGAACTTGATGCCATATTACAATTAGAACACCTGCAAAATGAGTCAATTTTTAATTCAACAACAAGAAGTAAAAAAAAATGTAATCGAAAGTCTTAATCGAAAATTGAACAATTTGATTTCAAGTTTTAATTTCTAAATAATTTCTTACCAATTTTCTTTTCCGTTTTCATTTTTTTTGAAACATGCAGAAGTCTAAATTAAATTGAACAACTTCTTAATATTCATGTCAAATCAGGCCACTAAAGTCTTATACCAACATGATCTCCTAATAAGTATATTTCTGTTTCACAGATCAGAAGAAAAAATTGGGGAAATGTAGTAAAGATAAAAGATAGAAAGAAAAGGAAGTTGACTTTGTAAAAATAAATGTATGTAAAAAGAAGGTGCAAATTACTCCTGACACGTAGATAAAAGATAAAAGGAAATGAAAAAGACAAAGCAAATTAGCATTCTAAGTCATCCTATATATATGCTATTTTATCACCTTTGTAGGCTCATGACTCATGAGACTCTTCATCGGATTCGGATATTCTCTCGGATACGGTTCGGGTCTGTTCGGATATAATCCGACCCGTTGCCACCCATGTTACATAGGTCACAACACAACATGAGAGAGAAGCTGAGGAGGAACAAATTGATATTTTACCTGGTAAATGGGCCGGGCCGGCGTTTTGATCTAGTTTAAGTTAGATTGAAAATAGCTGAAGGTTAGCTTAACATTATATCATGTGCTAATATATGTTTTTAAATATGTTCATATACTCTTTAGTGTTATAAATTTGCTAAGTAAAGAGGAGAAAATCAAGCTTAAGAGCCAAATTTGAATATCAAGATTTCATGACAATAAAGAGAAACATAAAAACAAAATTGAGAATTTCATTCAAGTTTATTAATTAGATTTTAGCATAACAAAACATTTAACTCAGAAATTGATAAATCATTCCATCTCAGAACTAATATTGAACTAAACTCAAGAGAGAGGACCCAACACCCTTATTTTAAAGCTCACTCTTCATCTCTCTTCGACATCAGACACTTCTATCTGGTGGGTTCAGGTATCGGCTGAAGGGTTCGTCGAACAATCATGATCCAATCTCGCTAAGACTGTGTCAAAGGTGGGTTTAGGTATATCTTCTTTTGAGGGAATGGGTTTATGTTTATCACCGGGCCATTTATGAACATGGACAGTCTCTCATTATCTGATTCCAAGTCGAGCACAAAGTAGAGCTAGTTCTTCCGATTTCGAGCTGCCCAATGGACTCGGTATCAGTATGGGTTCAAGAAAGTTGCAATGAATCGGTTCATGAACCGTGTTGAATTGAGTCACACCATTTATATCTGCAAGTTACGTTCAAGTGTATAAAATGGTTCATATGTGGGTGATATTTTATGATTTCCTCCAATCTTTTACTATAATAATCGAACAAATTGCTCATAAAAATAGAAAAAGCATGGCTCTTTAATTTTACTTTTGCTAAACTTCAATTCTTGGTTACTTTTTAGGGAAGATAATGTGACTCATGAATTGATAGTCTACTATAACTGGAAAATCATGCACATATCTTTGGAAGGAAGTATCATTTGCGTGCTACGCATGCTAATGATATGACATTCTTTCCTGTATGAGGCCCAAAGATCATAAACATCAAAAGCTCATATTTACAAAATCAGGACACTGATAAATGAAAATAGTGAGAGTCCAATTCCAATATATATTATATCATCAACAAGAAAGTGCACGAAAAGTCATTTTATACTATTTCAAGGTTAATATACTTTTTCATGTGTTCATAATTTATTTTATACTTTATTTCATACTTTAGCATCACTTCAAAGAAAAGATAAATCACAAATCTCACAATTACAAACTCTCAGCCACATTGAACTTCATATTTTTTGTAAATAAAAGATAAAACATATACCTACAAAAATGGGAAATTAAAAGTTAAGTCACAATATATAAACTATTGTTTATGAGGAGAGTAGAAATCAAATCATTATAATATATGGAGAGTAAATGTGAGTTCCGACCTCATCTTTACAAAATAAGGGCACTGATAAATGATAATAGTAGTTGCCCAAAATATATTATATCATCAACAAAATGTGCCCTAGAAACCGAGAATCCAAATACCTTACAAACTCACATAATATATTAGTTCACTACTTAAACTTATCATCTTTTGTAGAGACAAAACATAACTTATCAAATATCGGATGCATCAGGATTTCTCTCGCTGAAGGTCTCTTCACCGGATCCGGATCCATCATAGCCTTAATTAAATAAATAAATAAATAATAAATTTTACCTTTCTATTAAATGAGAATTTGCAAAAAAAAAAAAAGACCCTGCATTATGCTTAAGTTGCAAAAAAAAATTATTATTGAGAAATCCAAAAGACTAAATTTTGAACATTTCAATAGACGGGACTAAATTTATAACTACAAGCAGGGACTAAATTTCGAATTTCTCAAAAAATAGGTCCTTTTTTGCAATTTTCAATTATGTAGGGACGTTTGTTGCAATTCTAGCATAATACAGGGAGAAGGACAATTTTAGCAAAATTTCATCCCTATCGTTAATTAGTACAGACTAAATTCTGATCACTCGTACAGACGATACCAGATTTTGAACTACCAGCAAGGACAAAATCTCAATCTCTTAATTTCTCAATAACAAAAGGCTCATTTTTTTGCAATTTTAAAAAACACGGTTTTTTTTCCAAAATCAAATAACAACCTTAATGAAGTTGTGAAAAACTGCACCGGATACCCCGGCAACAAATCCTGCTCCCTTTCTCAATCTCATAAACCCTAAACCCCAACGAAAAAACATCCACCTTATCCAAATACTCATATTGATCACTCAATAATTCCAGCGGCATGTATCGCACGTCCCATCCTCGACCCCGAGGCTGCAGCCGACGGTATCCAATACAGTTTCAGAACTTAATTTCTTTTTCAAAATTCCCATGAGGTAAAAAAGCTTCGAAATTATACATCACCTTTTCGCAAAACTACTTTGATTAAACCACAAACTAAACCCTCCTCGACGTCGAGGCTGCGGCCGAGGGTATCCGGTAGAGTTTCAGAACTTAATTTTTTTTTTTTTTTTTTTTGCGAAATTTCCATGACATAAAAAAGGCTTTGAAATTATCCATCACCTTTTTTTCGCAAAACCACTTTAACTAAATCCCGAAATTATATATCACCATTGAAGCCAATATATACCACAAATAAACCCTAATTTACTCACCTTGATCAAATTCTGAAACTGGACCGGGTACCCAGGCAGCAACGAAATCCTGCCCTCCCTGACATTCTTCTCGTTAATCCTGCTCCCTTTGGCGATCTCATAAACCGCCGCCCCTAAAGAAAACATGTCCACTTTATCGAGATGTTCGTACTGGTCGTTGAGCAGCTCGAGGGGCATGTAGCGGGCGTCGCCCTCCTCGACGCCGAGGCTGCGGTCGAGGAGCGTGGCGCAGCCGAAGTCGCCGAGTTTGTAGAGAGAGGGAGGCTTGTGGTAGATGTTGTCGGGTTTCACGTCTAAGTGGGCGACTCCGCGGCCGTGGATGTAGTCTAGCGCTTTGGCTATCTGAAAGAATAAGACGAGTTATGAAAATGGAATGAAACGAAATGAAGTGTCCGGGATCGTAACTTATATTTGTGACGTATATTTTGTGGGTTTTATGTCGGTCGAGGTGAGCGACGTCTTTGATGTGGACGTAGTCTAATGCTTTGGTTATTTGGGTAGAAAAGTCGAAAAAATTGAAATAGAAATGAAAGAAAACAAAGTAGAATGTTTGGAAATTTGTTTAGTGTAGGCCGGGCTGGTTTGGCATTATTTCATTTTTCTGTTTTTTTGGGTTTTAAGTCTACATGGGCTACTCCTGTGGTGTGTTTGGTGATCTGGATGATGAGATATTAAGAAGGTGAATTTGAAGAAAATACCCTGTATTGTGTCTGAATTGCGAAAAAGCCTGTGATGTTGAAAATTCAAGATTTACTGTCTGCCAATAGTTAATTTTTGAACTTGTTGATTGACGTGTTTTAATTACTGTAATTAATGGTTTTTTCCTTATAAGTTTGATTTTTATAGTTAAGTATTTTCTTATAAAATGATTAGGCTGTCTAGGAAAAAAGATTAAGGAAACAAAAATAGAATGTTTGGATAATGAAATGTTAACAAAAAAAAAGACCTGATAGAGCATTTGAAGGACTTGATTGCATTTGAGAGCTTGATTTCTATTAATTGAGAGGCTATAATCGCAAAGTTCCATCTGAATGTAGAGATGCTCGTTTTCAAACCAAGACGTGTAATATCCTATTATATTCTCATGACTACCTGCAAATCCATATTTAAATTAACTTTAAATTCTTTTTTTTTTACTTTTGAGGAAAGAATTATTAAAATATTAAATGAGAATTTATTTAGACTACCTAGAGCAGCTAGAGCTTGAACCTCCATCAATGCTCGTTTCCTGCCGTTCAAATTTCAGAATTAATTAATTATTTATTTATTTATTTATTTATCCTTTTTACATTTTATTTATTTATTGAGTTGAGAATCTTACCTTTCAGTTACATTATGCAACTGCCTAATGCTTTGTTTCACAGCATATAAACAGCCGTCTATTCTCTTCAGTACCTTAAATACTCGGCTGAAATTCCCACATCCAATTTGCTAAAAAAAAAAAAAAAATTAATTAAAATAAATTTAGGTAAATCAGAAAAAGACATTAATAGAGAGAGAGAGAGAGAGACCTCGATTTCATGGAAATCCGTGTGGTAGCGCGAAAGTCCAGCTCCACCAATCGATGGAGAATAACCTTCATTAAATACCAATTTAATAATGCTAAAACTAACAATTTAAATTCAATTAACACAATTTCCAAAAAAAAATAAAATAGAAATCCAACCTGAAGATTTCTGCCTTCTATCGCAAAACACATCAACATCAATCTCATTATTACCATTATTATTTATATTATTTAAATAGGGGTTTTTAATGCAAGGTGGCGGCATGACTCGACACCTCAGCGCAACGGCGGTCTGTGATACATAATTCGGCTTCTTTTGCGAATCGGCCCTCGAATGTTTCAGCCTTTCAAATCCATCCTTGCTGGAGGCGTCCATTTGGACGACCTCCATTGACTCGTATTGGGATTCCAGGTTGGTCGAGTTTTGATTGCTCGGCGAGAGATCTGAAACAATGAAAAATATATATTTTGTAAAATTTTAAAATAATATGAAATGAAAAATTCAATGATATATTAGAGTTGATGTGTATAGATCTATAATAATCGGCGGTGTAATTCGTTTTTGATAGAATATTAATCAGTGTAATTTGGATAGCAAAAAAAGACAATAATGGCAATGTGATGGTATATTTAATGTAATATAACTAAAAAAGGAAAGAAAGAAGAAGAAGAAAAGAATTCATCATATTACCTCTTTTATATCTTTTGTTCCTTGAAACTGTAGATTTTTCAGGCGATTTAGGGCAAGCAACACTCTCCTAATAAGTATTAAAAAAACAAATTCAAATATTCAAAACTGGATATTGCAAAATCCAAAAGAAATTAATAAAAATAATGATATATCTAATTGAAAGGCATTATTTAATTACCTCCCCAAATTGGAGACAGCTTGGAATTTGTGGAGCATCAGGCGTGATATAATCAGGCGTACTATGAAAATAAATCAAAGATTCAAACTTAAGTTAATCGGAGTAATTTTTTTTGAAGAAATTCACTGAAACAATGCCAGTATAAAACAAGGATACAAAAGAACCATTTCCCCAAAAATAAACTGCATTAGCAAAAAAAGAGCCAAATCAAATAACAAAACCACGTAATCAAAGTAACCAGATTGTATTAATTTCAAAAATCATTTTTCTAATTACACTGACTCTCCTAATCAAGTTCAAAATCGCATATAGATCTACGATTTAAACTCAAACCCACCAGAAGAAATCCTGACTGAGTATACAATCCTTATCCCTATCCTGCGAATCCTCATCATTCTGATTCACAGCCGAACCTTCCAGAACCTTCTGGAACCGGCTCGAGCCCGATGGATGCTGCTGAAGCGTGACGACGCTCTCCAGCTGCACGGACAGGTCCATGGCCGCAGCAACACCAGAAGAAGAGGTGGAGACGTTGCCGGATCTCCTCCCTCTTCCCCTCCCTCCGCCTCCCCTCCGGTTCGATTTGGGGGTTTTGGTTTTGGTTGTGGTTCTGGCCTTCATCATTGTATTAAGGATTGATTTTGATTGCTCGAGATGAATATGAGGGCGAGGTTAATCACAGATGTCTTATTGATACGGACAGAGTGGTTAGTGGGTCTAAGGAAGAGAGATTTGAAAAGAGGGAGCTCTGTCCGTATAGGTAATATTTATTTCGCGTGGGGCATTGTGCAGTATATAGCTGACAATCTCTAACTCCTTCTAATGACTCACTACATGTTATATGTATATAGTATATTTATGTGACACATAATTGATAAAGTAATAAAGAAAGAAAAAAGATTTGGCGCTGTTTGTGGGGACTTGGGAGAAGAGAAAAGGCGGGAAAATTATAATTAGAGAAAGTTTCACAAAGACCAGTCTTATTTTCAATGACTGGGCCGTAGGTATTTTGGGCTATGTAGGTAGTGGGAATGTGTAAATGGGTCGTTGGGCCTAAAATGGTTTATTTGAATACACTGTTTTAGACTTTTAGTGCTAGTTTAATCTCTGTATATGTAATTTATTTTTATCTTTGTGTACTTACTTTTTTGCCCGTATTGTATATTCTTTTATACTGCTTGCATACATGTTCTTTTTGTATGTAGATAACTTTTTGGAAACCCCCTCTCTCGTCATTATTTTACTATTTTTGTTTACTTTCAGAAATAGAGGTTAATAGATACTGGGGGCATAAGCATGACTCTCCTCTCTAACATTTTGACATAATAGTATATATCAGTAATAAATTAATGAATTTTTTGAATTATATATGTTTTTATGCATTTAACCCCTCTAAAGTTTTTATATAGTATTAATCACTAAAAAGAAATTTTTTGACCATTCCAATAAATCCAGTCAACATCCCGCACATGAGCATGACACGCCCAAATCCTTATGGCATTTGATCATATCCCTAATTAATTAACATTTAGTTTGAAGATTTCCATGCATGCATATATTTTTCATTTAAATATCCTTTGGCCTCATGCCACCAACAATTTTCTTGCCACGCGTTACGTGGTTTTATCTTTGTGAGTTGTGATCCCTCGCTTTGCAAAAACTTTCTGACTGTATCCAATTCAGTTTATCTCTTGGGATTTTATTTTTCTATTTTTACGTTAATCGATATTACATTTTGTGAATGTGGATATCCTCAGATCTTTTGTTACATCACCAATATGAAAAGTGTGTTATTTTTTAGTATATTTATTAATTTTAATAGTATTATGTGGCCAAAGACTGCTAGCGCAGTCGGTCGGCACCCCACAATCGAATGAGAGACTTCCTAAGTTCGAGCCCGGCTTGCCGGGATTTTTCTGGAAAATATACGGAGGACATACGAGCCTTCTATACGATTCAAAAAAAAAAATAGTAATATGTGTATCTCACTCGTATTGGCGAATATTTCCCTTTATAAATAATATTAGAAGCATGTTTGAAGTCCGGCATTTAATTATATATAAAAAAACTAGTAGGCGTTGACAATTGAATTTTAGACACGTGTTTGATGATTCACTGATAAATGTGCGTGTTATATACATGAAAGTTATAAGATACACTGACTATTTAGGCTTAACATGTGTTTACAACGTCGGATGCTCAACGAGCATATACAAAACAAAATATTGTTGTTGTTTTCATATATAGTAAAAATACTTATGACCAATTAAGTTCTTTTATTTATTTGCCTTAAAATCATCCAACAAATTAACTAACAACAGCATTTTCTAAATAACTACATATATTATTATATATATAGTCTTAGTAGAGTATTATACATAGAACTATATCCAATAAGGCCACAAATATTTCACATTATTCAGACTCTTTGGTTAACCTCACTCAAATTCAATTACATTAGATAGTAATTTTGACACGTACTTATAAAACAGGCCAGTCAAAACTCGCCAAGTAGACCCAAGTAGAAGTTCGTAGAAACTCTTTGACCACCAACAAATATATTTTCTTTCATTAGAGATATATTTAAATGAAAAATATTTGAAGGTCAACTCTGTGGCAGTGGCTGAAATTTAGGGAAACAAACAAACCATTGTAGCAAAACCGGATGGGAATCTTTCTGGCATCGTACCATTTCGTACCACTGAATCTTCCCCTATAAATAGGCAAGTCAGAAACCCCATTTTTCATCACACATTGGTAGTGTTAATTAACCTTCAAGAATGTGTTGATTAACCTTCATCAATGGAGAAGCAGAAGGCCTCTGGAGATAATCATGAGCCACTGAAGATCATGATTATTGATAATAATATCACATGCCTTCAAATCGTGTCGAAACTGTTCAGCAGACGAGAGTTTCAAGGTAATATTCTCATTTTAGGGTTCAACATTTTGTTGGTAGATTATTTTCTTAGTTTTAGGTAATTGCATTTTGTTTTAATATTTTTTTTTTGAAAGAATGAAGCAGTTCATAGACCTGCTTGTTAAGAGTTGAGGAAATTTTAGGTTTATAATTTGCACTAGATCTAATGCTTGATATTCTTGAAATAATGTAATCTTTTTGTTGCAAAACATGAGGGGAATAAAGTAATGTTTCTTTTGAATTTGCATGGCCTAGTTCTACCTTTTCTGAACGCGGCTGAGGCTCTTTACGCTCTTCGCGAGTCGAAAGACGAAGAGTTAGTGGACCTCATTTTAATCGAAATACATGTTGGATCAACCAAATTTACGAGCCTCACGGGCCCTAAGTTCTTAGAACATGTTAAGAAGGAGAAGAAGAATCTCCCTATATTCAGTACTATATCTGCACAATTCTCAATATAATTCATTTTGATCATTTTAAGCTCATCTTTAATTAATTTCTACTATATATGATAAATCCATCATAGAAAAAATAATAAAGTAATAATTTTATTGTTGAATTTATATGTAGCAATGTGTGCACACAACGATGAAGAAGAAGTCTCTGATGATCAATTCTCTCGCCGTGATTTCTTTCACATCACAAAACCAATTACTGATCAATCGATAGAGACGCTAAGGAAGAAAGCCATGCAAAAGAAGGCCAAAAAGGTGGCGAGAACTCAAATTCCAGAAAGTTCCAAACGATCAAGAAAAGGAAGGAACAATGACAAAGTAAAGATCATTAATTCTTTGGCGATCTCTCATGAGATAGAGAGCAGTGATGAACTGGAAAGCGAGGGTGAAAATGGAGGCAGAAGGAAGAAGAGGGGAAGAAGATTGATATGGAATCTTGATCTTCACAATAGGTTCTTGATTGCCTTAAATCTACTTGGAGAGTGTAAGATCAATATGTTTAATTAGTTACAAGACCAAGTCAAATACATTTAATTTACTTAATTATTATGATGTAAATATATACTTAATTTACATATATATTTTTGCATAACTGGTTTTTTTTATCCTTTAGATGCTTGTCCTCAAAGAATAACAGAGATCATGAATGTCGACGGTCTTAGTACGAAGCATGTGGCGAGCCACCTTCAGGTTAAGCTTAATAATTTGTCCAAAAAAATAAAAATAAAATTTAGCAATAACTATACAAAATAATTACATGTAAAACTTAATTAATCACCATTTTCCAAATACAGAAACATAAGCTTCGCGTGGAGAGGCTAACAAAGAAGGCAGATATGAGCAACAAAAATATGGTGCCGCCAGAAAGATCAAATTCATTACCGATCGAAGCAGCTACATTAAATGCTGATAAGATCCCCTCTGTGGTTAAATCTCCATTAGCAAGTATCAATCAACTATTAAAGCTCAACATTTCCGAGTTTACGCATTCAAATTATCTCAAGGACCATTTTGGGTATTTTAACAAGTCTAATAATCAACTAATGATTATGAATGAAATACCATCTTCTAGCGATGATGGTTCATGGGGTTTAATATGGAAACGAGTCGATGAACCCGGAATTATGGTTAGCAAAGAAGATCAAGATGAAACCGGAATTAGAACTGAAATTATGGTTAGCAAAGAAGTTCAACATGAAACTGAAATTACAGTTAGCAAAGAAGTTCAACGTGAAACTGAAATTAGGGTTGGGGGAGAACAAATTATCATGCAAAACGCGATGGATAACGATGATGATGATGATGAAGATAAAGACGCGATTATTGCGATGGATAATTTATATAATGAAATTGACAATATTGATATTAATATATTGTTACAAGGAATTGGAGAAGGATTCGTGTTCAATTATGAGGAACTTTGCATGCCAGATGATGGAAATGATGGAGAGAACTTGTGGGGAAAAGTATTCCCAGATCATCATACTGGAGAAAGCTCGGGAAACACTTTACCAAAAATTCAGGAGTTTGATAATTCAAATGGTTCTATGGTGAATAAGGCAGGAGAAAAACGCATGGTCATGGATGATGAAATAAGTCTGATGGATTACCAATTATGAGATGGAAGATCAGAATAACATAAAAAATATATAGGAGGTCATAGTTAAGTAAGGTTTAGTATAAATAAAGTTGATGTGTATTTTAGGGAGGGTTTTATAATTATTTAAATGCTAGTGAAGAAGAATGTAAATTATTAGGAGGTTTAATATTTATCTAAATGTAAGAGAAGAATAATGTAAATTAAGAGGAGGTTTAATAATATTATAGATCCATATATATTAGTTGGTTTTATTTTTTTTATTTTTTTGGGCTCTAAGGACCAAGGCCAACAGGTCTAATATAATTCCCATAAGAAATAGCCCAATACCATACAGAAAAAAAAAATGTAATTTAGACAAACAGTAGTGTTACATATGAGAAATGATATACTCCATAAAAACATCATATATATATTTCTTTGATAAATATAGATGTGAGAAACCA
Source organism: Juncus effusus (assembly GCA_027726005.1). NCBI lineage: Eukaryota > Viridiplantae > Streptophyta > Magnoliopsida > Poales > Juncaceae > Juncus > Juncus effusus. The sequence continues at coordinate 9,014,688 of CM050894.1, read as the reverse complement.
AGACCTAGCCAGACTTTATAATTTGTTTTGTATCTCTCTCTTATTAATTGTACTTTTGCTATCAATAGAAGTATATTCTTTTTTTGAATAGTAGCCCAAATGTATATTCTGTCGTATACGCATATATATATATATATATATATATATATATATATATATATATATATATAGAGAGAGAGAGAGAGAGAGAGAGAGAGAGAGAGAGAGAGAGTTAAGCTAGGCTACTCTAATTGCACCATAAGGCTTTGTACTCTTATCTTTCTAACCATTGGATCGCATCAAGATTAGTATCATCATTTAATATTTAACGGAGCAATTAAAATTTTGACAGACATTAATTGTCTTTCTTGATTCTAAGAAAATAATAGATTAGGAAACATACTAAATGACTAAATCTTGTTAAATACTAAAATAAAAGGAAATATGATAAAAGAATATATGCTGCATCATTTAGTTTCCTGCCAATTTACATTGTCTTGTTTCTCGGACGCAGGTGAAGTTCTTTCTCATGGATTATGAAGGATCTCCATCTAGTTTCCATAAAAAAAATATAATTAGAATATGAACTTTCTTTGCAGGGGAAGGATTCTAAATGAGGTCTAAGATAACTTATGTCTATCAATTCTTTACGTAGGCACGGAGCTGAAAGGGGTTCGTTGAAGTCTTCGATTAGAGATAAACTTTTCATTAGAGATATTTATGTATGAATTTATGAAATTTAATGTGTTTGAAATAGAGATAATTTTGGTTAGGGATATATTATGTATGACTTCTATGATGATTTTATTGTTGTCTTGTAAGCATGTTTGAATTTTGGGTGAATCAATAATCTTTTCATTATGTTGAAAATTCGTTATTTGATGTTGTTTTATATTTTATTTTATGAGTTGTATAAAAGTATTTTCTCTCATTGATAGTTGAAAAGTGAATGCATATCTAAACACTATACATCGAGTTTTTTCTATTATGATGATTGATATGCATGGAAAAACACTCTTTTTACGACATAGTTATATGAAATTATTATACTTGATTGATAAGTTTGAAAAAGAATTTGGACAAAAATGAAGGTATAGAGCAATAAACGTGTCTTTTGTTAAGGCATGTTGAATGACATAATTTCGGATGAATCGATGATCTTCTTTCCTATTATATACTTTCCAAATAGATAACCTTGCAATAATGACACGAGGCAATAAACGTCTGTTTATCAATTGATTGCTCCGTTAAATATTAAATGATGACACTAATCTTGATGCGATCCAATGGTTAGAAAGGTAAGAGTACAAAGCCTTATGGTGCTATTAGAGTAGCCTAGCTTAACTCTATATATATATATATATATATATATATATATATATATATATATAAGAAAAAGCATACTAATATACAATATAAATTTCATTAATGGAGACTTGACTAATAAATTATTCGTTACTCGAGGCATGACAGAGACGACCAAAAAAAGAGATGATGACAGAAGCATAGAGAGCACGAAGGAGCGAGATGCCACATGCATCTCGATCATCCTCTGTGCTCTCTATCTTCTGTCAACAACATCATCGTATCTGTCTGCTCCACTCACCGTCGAACTCAAGAGAAAACGAAATATGTAAGAGGAATAGTTATTACCTCTCAAGTTTGGAGGTGAAATGGATTTTATAACCTTCGTTTACCATCTTTAACCCTTCAAAACAAAAAAGAGAAGAAATTATATTAAGGATGTGAAATAGTCTCCTCTCTTTCTTCCTTCCTAATTATAACTCCATAAAGTGTAGTGATATTTGGAGGTGAGATTTGAGAGAGATTTTTTCATGGTAAGAAAGATGCTGATCTAGTTTATTTATAGAGAATGAAAATCAGAGGAAAAGGTAATGTTGATGTGGCATATGTTTTCATTGTCTGGGTCTATAATGGACCTCTTCTATGTATGAAAATGATTATTTTCATTTTTTTGGTAGTCAAAGAATTAGAAATTCCAATTGCCGTAGATATAGGGAGCTTTTATTGTTGTTTGAAAGCGTGCACATGCTGGGCGTGAGCTTTTTGTCTCTTTTAATATTCCTTTTGTTTTTCATACATACATATGATAATTAGTTACGTCTATATATTGGCGATAAAATTCTATAAACGTTGCCAATAGCCCCATAACTCAGTTGGTTGAGCACAATAAACCAAAGATTGTGAATTTAAGTCTTGTTGGCATAAAAAATATAAGTGAGACAAAGAGCTCTTTCTGTTTAATAAAAAAATTCTACAAATGGGCACTAGAGTGAGTTAAGTGTTGTGATTTTTGTAATTTTTTTAATATCAATAGAACAAATTTAAAAAAATAGTTTGAGAAATTATCATTATTTTGATTTAGCGTGGAAAGAGATCTTCGCTTAAGAAAAATAATTGCTACATAAATAAACTATTAATTAACTTTTGCTTCTTCTTATAAGTTCGAACTCTCAACTACTCCAGCTAGCAATTTCACTAATGTTTTAACTGTTTTTTGTGCTCTACAAATTACCATACAAGATCCAAAAGTCAGTGAAAAAAATAATTAATAATTTAGTGAAAATCCTATTTTTAATCCACAGACAATGTCACTATAATGGGTCATGAATTATTGCATGGTGTGTATGAGGGGATAACTGGAAAAATTGTAAGATATCCCTGGCCGTTAGATTGCTCAGATTAGTCAAATTTGACGAGATCATGAGGAGTGATAAAATCGATGTCACAATCTAATCTTTGCTCTTTATCGATCTAGTGTCTAGACAAGTCACTTCAGAAGCCAATTTCTTTGCCCAACCCTAATTTTGGGCATTACTAAACCAGCCGGTACACCTTGTTCTTCATTAAGTACTTGGGCCATCTTTTTGTTCGTTTACATAAAGGGAGGGGTTATATCTCTATGTTTATTGAATATTGAATTAATTAGATTGTATTCTGGAGGGGATGTCTTATAATGTTATACAAGTTAATTTTGATTAATTATGACATTGCCGGAAATCTTTACAGTTAAAATATAAACATGTTTGCTAATTGAGATTATTGTTAGAATGAGTAAGTAGGTGAAAAATATACTATTGATTTATTTTCATGCTAACAACTTCAATCTTAATAAATACATACGAAAAATTCAAAAGTTATTGTGTCCTTTTTCGAATGATCGGGTTTCAACGGCTTTCCTAGCTGCTTGCCGGAGAAAAACGAAGCCTTAGAAATTGTCAATTCATCCCTAAAAACGGATAAAGGCTGAAACCTATCATATCGCTCGATTTACTCTTATTGAAAAATATTCTCGTTCCCATAAATATTGATCTGCCTCCTGGCATTTGTTCACAATTGAAAGCATCAGTCTTACTCATTTGTAGTCTCGTACATATTGTATTCTCAATACATATGTTATTTTCTTATAAAATGAAGAATATTGTTTGTTTCATATCTATTATTTGATGCTAATAAATTTTGAACTCATGATCTATACTTATGTTTTGTATTTAACCACTAAGACATATAACTATTTACTTCTCAATACATATGTATATGTATGTAAACAAAAATTTATTTTAAAAATATTGAATCTACATACCAATATGTTTGCTAAAACATTTGAACTACATATCAATATGTTTGCTAAAACACGGAATTTCAAACTCATAATTTTAAGTAATAAAACAATAGAAACCTAGAAATCAAATTTAGAACCAACTCCAAAAGTCAAAATACTAGATCTCTCTTTTCATTTTTATTTTTATGGTTTATAGAATTTCTCAAAGACCAGGTGCAAGAGTTGGAACATAAGAATAATGTCGGGTAGTGCTTTCCCTCGAAGATTTCCGTTTATGGGGGGAGAAGGATGCGATGTGAAAAGAATTTATTCGGCGGCTCACTCATCATGCAAGAGACCCGTGCGCAATTACCAACTTTTCACTGGACGAATCAGCAAAAAGGTGTCTTGGCCACATTTTGGATCCCCATTGGACTGTTTTTGTCCATCTTTATTCTTTCCCACTTATCCTAATTTTTTTGTTGAAAATCTTTATGAGAGTATATAATGCAATGGAGGAATGTAGAACCGTTGAGTCAGTCAATTTTAACGTTTAGTTGTGGCCAATGGACGGCTCTGGATGGCTCACCTAGTTTGACAAATATCTTGTGCTCCTGGCTAAAATGTAGATTTGGTTGTATTTTACTATAAACATTTTCAAAATCATATATCAAGCAATTCACTCAAAGATAAATATAATCAAGTGAGAATGTAAAGGAAATCAAAGGAACAAGATACCATGATACATGATAATACAGCATTTCTCTCTACAATCTCAAATGGGAAATAAGATAAATGCGAATAAATAAACAAGATACAAGTCGTTCAAAGAATATAAAATGAAGATAAATATGGAAACTAGTGAGAACATAAAGCAAATCAAAGAGATAAGACACAATGATGCATGATAATACAACTTCTCATTCTACAATCTCAATTACTAAATAAGACGAACACCAATAACAAACAAGATAAAAGTCATTCAAAGAAAATAAAATAAAAATAAACAAAATAAAAAGTAGAAAAATGACAAGGCATGTTAAAGAGAATCTCTAGCCGCAATTCGGCAAGTAATTGCGTCAGAAAGTGAAGATATGGCCAACTCTTGTGGCGGAATCTTATAATGCTGATAAAAGATAAATAAAATATATTAAAATAATAATATTAAGGAAAAATTCACGTGTAACCCTAAAAAACCTAAAAAATATCACAAGATAACACTCAAAAAAGCCAGCATGATGAATATCATTAATACACTTCTTGACGTATTATTGCAAAAGAACTTTTGAAATAAATATGGAAAGGAGAGGCTATCATAATTCTTGTATTTTGTAGGGGCATATGTGATATTTTAAGATTTTGTGTATGCACTCATGAAATCGTGCCTGACATTAATATATTCCTAACTTGATGGGATAAAAGTGGCTTTTAAGTACCTTTATACAACTTGGATTCCGGAAAAAGATGGTAAAGTAATATTTTATTTTTAAGTACCTTTAAAATTTGGTCACGGTTTGATTTACTTTCCAATTCTTCCAGATCAATTTCGGTCCCATTAATTAAATTCTTCAAAGATTCCATCTGTCATGAATGCATAAGTATATTAATTATTACTAAAAAAAAAATCTAAAAATAGAATTATAAAAACAAATCATATATGATTTGTTTTTTAAAGAAAAATAAAAGAGTGAAAATAGAATACCTCATCATGAGAGGCATTAAAACGGGCAGCAAGTATATAACTCGTCTCCTCAGAAATTCCACATCTCTTTAATGACTCACGTATCTATATTAAAATTAAATTAAATAAATAAGTAAGTAAATTAATTAATTAATTAATTACCCATCAAAAGCATCAAAGTTTCTCATACGAACCCTTTAAAAACATTAAAATATCCCATAAACCCTAAAAACATGAAAGTATCACCTTAACCGCTTCTTATGGCACATCTAAGTTTTTGCAAGATATTTTTTTTCCTTTAAATGTTACTAATAAAAAAAGATTAATTTTATAAAATAAATAATATATTACGTGTTTAGATGAAGAATAATTAAAAACCAGCTCAGAATGGAGTGTGCGTGTGGTGAGTGATTCTCTCGATTTGGAAACATACGCTTTGTGAGCTGCTGCCAAAACTGGAAATATATCTGGTACCTAAATTACCAAAATTAAATTAATTAATTTCACCTGTAAAAATAAAAAAATGTCAAATTCACCCCTCCAAAAACTGTAAGTATAAAATTAACATTAATGGATCGGGATAATTTGACAATTTTTCTGTCAATTTAAACCGTAATTGCCAAAATGGGACTGGAAATATGAAGATTATAATACATGGTTATGCAAATAATAGTTTATATTCACAAGTACTAATTATATCTAAAACACGTTATCAATCTTAAAACCCTAAACCCAAAACTTTGAATCCTAAACCCTGATTTGTACCAGTGATGCATTGAGAAAAGCTGCTTCAGGCTCCAGTTTCCCACTTTGCATTAATTCAACAAGCTCCCTTTAAATAAAAATAACACAATCCAACTAAATCAAGCTTAGTATAACTAAATTCATAACTTTTTCTTGGCAAAACAAATAAATAATTTCACTCAAATCAGTTCAATAATTACCTGCTGTTGGTAGCATCAGTGAAGAGAGCAAGAGAGAGAGTGCTGCCTCGTGCCACGTGGAACTCCTTCATTGGCTCGTCGCTTATGCCCTCTTACTGTAATCACTTCTCGTGCCAAAAAAAAAAAAGAAAAAAAAAATCAAGAGAATACACAACAACAAATCTCGTGCCAAGAATTTCTACAAGAATCAGTAAATAAACCCTAAAGGCTAAGCTAATTTTATGAGAATACACAAGAAATCAACAGATTCAGAGCGAGGGTTTACCGAGAGAAGAGGCAGAAGAAAGAGAGGGTTTACGAAACTTGTATGATAAATTGAGGAATTGAAATCCTCATTATTGATTCCCAGTAAAGGCTATTTGGGCTTTACTTTAGGCCCAATAAAAAAAGCTTTGTGTTTCTTAATATTTGGATGGATGTTTTACAAATTACAAGAAGAATTTGAAATTCTGTAGTTCGGATTTCTGTAAATGTTGTTTAATTTTGAGTGTTTGGATATAAGAAGTTGAAATTACTCCAATTGCAGTTCCAATGTTTGGATTGATGTATTTGAAAAATGCATTTTCATTCTATTGTAAATTGTAGATTATACACTATTTAATCAATTATTTTTTTTATGAATACATATTTAATCAATTATTAAAATTAGTAAGATAGAATAATATGATGAATTATAAATATATAAATACAATATATTAATGTTTTAATCAATTGCTCAATGTTGCTCCAATTATAAATTACAGGAAGAAACTAACTGACGTGATCGTTCTTGACAACATCTCACTCCTGAAACATATTTCTCAAGAAAATAGAATTAAACCCAAAATCCAATGAGTTGTATCTTTTACATATATATCCGTGCTATTTTTCAATTTTACAGCATTGAAATTTTTGAACTAGATATTGAGTTTTTCAGTTTAAATATTCTCGAGCTCAGCTATTTCTCCAAACCTGAAAAATGAAAAATGAATCAGAAAAATTAAACCTTTAATCAACAAGTATAATTCATACTTATATAGTATCTTTGTAAACCCTCAACAAATTGATCAGAACTAGCAACAAGGCCTCATGTTCCATTTACCTCATTTGCAATTTCCCTTTTTTTAGGATAACTTTAGGCTATTTGCATAACTGACCTTAATTTATCCAATCAACCATTAACTGAAGCATCTTTAAGTTACTGGCCAAAACCTCAAAATGCAAAACAAAGAGAAAGATCACAAAATGCACACTACATTTTATTAATAATTATCTTCTGTGATTACATATTTTAGCTTCTTCATTCAATTAGATTCTGCAAAATTGAATATTGAACTTTTTACATGTTTATCCAATCCAAATTTATAACTTCATCTGCATGGTTCATAGTAGTACAATAGCTGCTTTTGTAAGTTTCAAATTATGCAATAAAACACCAGTTAGTCCAATTAAACATAATAAGACTAAGTTATAATCATACCTCATCTACTGAACCTAAATTAGCTAGCAACGTTGGTATTGGACTGGTATTGAGCATGTAGCTGCAAGAATATTTGATAAATAATTTCCAGAAAATTGCAAAAATGTGATAATGAGGATTTGGGGCTTTTGATAGAAATTGGCGTCTAATTAAAAGAACAAGAGAAGGGGGAAAGATTCAGTTCTTATTAATTGAAAATCAAGAAATACATGTGCTAATTAAGTGAGTCTAATTGACACCACCAACCATCCAAAACACATCTCAGTTATCCTAGTATCTATACAATCTTGCCCCATTAGCAAACTCCGAAAGCTTCATGTTAGAAATTGAAGTCCAATTAAAAAAAGCAGTATTCCTTACTACAAAAAAGAGAAAGCTTACAGTTTAAAGGAACAAGCTCATGTGGAAAGAAACGCGAATAGGCCATCTTGGAGAAGGAGGAATGAGGATGATGTTGAGGAGTCAATGGAGCAAGAAGCAGGTGAAAGCTGAAGAGGGAGTAACGTTTCTCCCGCCAGATTTTTCAGCTTCTGCATTTCGGAAGCTTACAAAGAAAAAGTACCTATATCTATATACCGTATTTTCATTTTCAAACTGCCTATTTTACCTATAACTCTTCTTTTCCTAGCAGTTTAATAAAGAACCCCCTAACCTTTCTGAATATTTAAAAAATGCATTTATTTTAGTTCTTTTTTCTTTTGGTCCAGATAAAGTGAAATGCATATTTTTGCCTCCAATAAAGTGATTTGACATTTGATTTAATTAGTTGTTGTTTAGACCAAATTATATACTTCATCAAATATTTTTTTTTATATTTTATTCTCTAATCCAAAACCAATGTATAATTCATATTTCACTATTCCTAGTTACGTCAGGTCAGTGCCACCTAATAATATCAGCCTTGATTTTTGAACAAACAATGCATGTTCCTCAATTTGCAATTAATGCACCACTAATTTGGTGATCACATGATTTTCATAAATATGAAAAAATGGATACCTAATCCATCTATAAAAGATTAGTATAATCCATTGTTGTCAATGTTTGAGGAGAAGCTTCTGATTGATATTGTTCATATTTTTTTATTTTCTTGAGAAAAATTATTTTTTTCTTCTATGTACTCTAGAAGAAAACAATATGTATATTTTCCTAAATTAATATATATTCCGAGTCAAAATATAATGATTAAGGGAGGTTAAAGTATCATGGTCATGCATCTGATTGATGAAATAATAAAAAAGGAAAAACTTTCAAAACCTCCTTATATTTTCCAATTTTTTTGTAGACCCGCATTTTCTTGGAAATTAAGTTTTAATTCTTATAAAGTGGTTTGTAATATTTTTACATCTTATGTTGATTTTGTTAAAAAAAGGAGCAGCCTGATTTTTTAATTAGAACCAGAATGTCACTCATCTAATAGTTTTTAGAAGTTTAGTTCTCATGAAGTTCTTAAAAAAACATTAAAAATGTATACGAATGATTAGGGCATATTCAGCCGAGAATTGTTGAGGTTGGTATGTTGTCCTTATCTACCCTTTACTTTTTTTTACTTTTTTTTTGAGAAATTTATTTTTATACATATATAAACATGGCCCAATTCTTAACTGTTTTCCACTTTGAAATCCCATTTCCATCCTCTCCAGCTAGGTATAAACTGTATACCTATGTTTCTTCTTTTCTAATAATTGGTTAACTAACTAATAGTCCAAAATACACATAGGGCCCGTTCGGCAATACACGGAATAGAAAAATAGCGGAATTGAGAATAGACGACTAATTCACTTTATTCCATGTATGTTCGGCAAGTTAGTTATATGAAGAATTTGATTTAAATATATAGAATAGAGTTTATGACTATAATACTCTTGTTCCATAATTTGAATTTATACAAATCATATTAAATAAAACATTTACTCAAATTTTAAGAAGATAAAAATGAACTAAATTAATTAAAAAAAATAGCATCAGAATAAAATAAATATTTAATAAAAGTACAATAGTAGATGATAAATTGAAGGACAACTCAAATAAGTATTTGTTTAAATAATTCTTAAACGCTCTTCAATCATTGTTATGACGTTGCATATATTCCCAACATATTTTTAATAGTCGTTTGAAGCAAAAAAAAAAAAAGGAGCAAACAATATATTATGGTCAAAAAAGTGAATAACAAGAAATATAGTTGATACATATCTTGTAAAAGAGATGAAAAATAATTTATTTGTATATAGTTGTTCAATGAATTATTTCACTGGAGAACAATCGGAAAAATTGACGGAGAAACTAGCACGGAGACGGTTATGGCATTTTGTACTCATGCGTAGAAGATAGAAGAAAGATGGAGTATTTTTTTTTTAATAAAGGAAAGATAGAGTAGTTATGCCACGTAGGACATATTTGGAATAGATAAGGGCATTTTTGTCTTAAATTTGGATTTAATCCATGGAATAGTCAATTTCATCTCAACCATGGAATAAAAACTTTCACTATTCTATAGTTTTAATCCAATTTATTTTTGTATTGTTCGGCTGGAATAACTCGGAATAGAGTAGTTATTTCACTATTCCTTTCTATTCTAGTGTTGCCGAACAGATACATAATTCAGATTGTTATTCCGTGATCAAATTGAACACCAAGTTTACAACAGTTTTTAGCTAGTTTTTCACTGCCAGTGATTTTCTTAATTTATGAGACACAAAAATCATTTTGTATCGAACACTTATTCTAAGAAAATCATTTTGTCAAAATTCTGTATATTAACATATTTAAACCCCACTTAACAAGGGAGAGGTCAAACAAAGAGGGCTCCTCGTGCCAAAGCCAAAACGATTATCAATTGAAACAAGAAACACAAGTGAACCACATTGTTACGCAATAGAGGACTATACTGGAACTTTTTTTTTCCCCAAAAATCCTAATTTTTGCGAATGTCAAAAAAAATCTATATTTTATAAATATTTTAGTCCTCGGAAAGTGAATTATTTTTTTTATCCGTACAAGAACTATAGACATTTCATTAAATTAAGTATTTTAGTCCTCGCAAAGTAAATTATTTTTTAAACCATACAAGAACTATATATATTTCATCAAATTAAGTATTTTTTAATCAATCCTTTTTACTTCTGTTATATTTATTTTATTCATCCAAAAACAACAAAAAAGGTACATTTTTTTTTTTGTACATTTATTTTGCTCATGGTCATGGCATTATTATCTTGTGGCCATGTTGTGGTCTCGTCATAATGTCCCCCAAAAAGCTGAACGAAACTACAAGGAAATTAATACAAAAATGTGAATGGAGATTCTCATGAATAATTAAATGCATCTTTATTAATCAGAGAAGGAGACTCATTTTTTAATAAAAAAATGATATATAAGAATAAAAGAAAGAAGAAAAAAAATGGAAAAAGGTCTGAAGGTTACAACGGATGGAAAAAACACATGAAACGCTAAACTTGTCTATTGCAACAGTATTATACAAATGATACATATATTTATGGTAAATTAAACATGCATCTAGCTTGGTCTTGATTTCATGATGTCTTGTCAATACATTATTGTCCTTTTAACTTGATTTGCTTTTGATACTTGCCCAAATTTCTTTCAAATCATTATCATATAACGATTCACCAAAATAACATCTAAGTTTATGATTTGATTTGAAATATAATTATTGAAGAAAGCGTTGATCTACGAATTTATACTATTTAATGTTGTGTTAAGTAGATCAACGGTTGAATTTAAACGTGCTACTAAATTATTTATTAATTTGATCCCAATTTAGTATTGTTACCAACTTACTGAAAGCTTTGTTCACCTACCACAAATTTCATCTCTGCATTTCGTAGGAATAATGGCGATGAATCTTCATAAATCAGGTCACCAATTTTCCAATGGAAATGGAGAGGAGTTAAGTTCTCTTGTGGACCTTTTCATTTGTAAAGGTCAATTAAAGAAGGAAGCCCCCAGAGTCCTTTCGTCTTCAAGCCCCTTGAAGTGGTCCATTTGATTTGGCAAGGTAAAGCTAACCAATCTGATTAGCTCATTCAATCATAGTGATAGGGCAAAGATTGATAGTCATAATTCTGTGTGCTATATAAAAGAAATAGTATAAATTGCTGATTTTTAAATTTCACATCATAAAATATTCTTTCTATATAATGGTATTTAGCTATTCAACTTATACATCCTATATAAAGCCATATAAAATTCGAACTGGATCAAATTATTGTTTTTAGCTCACAAAGTTCATCATTATTAAACAAGTCAAATGGAAAACGAAAAATAAAGATTGAACAGTGCATTTGACTGGATTTGATTGGTAAAATTATGACATAATAAAAGGTTCTGCGGTGGATACTTCCTCTTTACTTTGATTGCGTAACAAGATAATTAAGGTCATTTTCTACATTTTTTTTTCGGCTGAAAAATGTTCCAACAAACAAGATCAAAACTCATGTAAAAGGGCCAAAATGACAACAAATATAAAAAAATATTGTCCTTCTCAACAATTTGTGGATTGACAACCTCCTATAACCTTCATGAAGTTACACAAACAAAAAAGAAAAATCTTTCTTACAACACAATGGTGTAACTTTCAGCCTCAAAACCTATATCCCATTTACACCAAAAAACAATGAAATTAAACAAAAAAATGATCACGAAAATAAACAAAAAAGAGAAGGAATTAATTAATCGTCTAAACAATTTCTCTAATCAGCTCATTAGCATGCGATGCTTCTTGCGACGCAAAAGCTTAAGCGCCTCAACCAAATGACTCTTGAATCTCTCAAGATTCGGCCGAATGTTTTGCTTATCAAGATATTCACTTTTCAGCGCATCCCACCCGCCTTGTTTATGATACGCATCGGGATCCGCTAAAACAGGATGATCTTTTGGATATTGCTCGATCAATGTGCTCTCATCTAATTTCACAAAATAATCCATGTAATGAATCCCCATATCGCTCGAGGGATCCTTGAAGGTCTCTCTAGTGAGCCACTCTAAGTCTCCATATGGCACGAATTGTATCAAAACTGCTCCGACGGGTAGAAAGACCATGTTTGTCAAGCCCGCTCCGTGAACCCCAATCATCACATCGACAGAATTTACCAAACGCGCGAATTCTATCATGTCTGTGTGCATGTCTGCCTCTGCGAGTTTCACCTCAAACCCTAATTTTTCAGCTGTCTCCACCATCGCGTTTACGTTCATGAACCTACGCGAGGTCTTCCTAGAGATGATGAGAAGCCTCGGTTTCCGTTTCACAACGACCCTCTCTCTCTCCAAACCGAAAGCCTTCCTCAGCATCGCCTTGAACTCCAAGATCGAGAACTTATTCCCAGTCTTGGAAGGATCGACGCCCAATTCCTTGTGGTAAGTGGGGCCCGCGATGACTCGCGGGAAGCAATGCACTTCGTTGTCCGTGTCCACGTCGATTATGTCGTAATTGGATAGTTGTTTGAAGATCAAAATGAATTTCTTGACCCACCAATCCTTGATTTCCGTTATAACGAACTTTACCTCGCCGTGGAATTGGTACGTGTTGATGAATAGAGGAACCAATACGTCGGTATAGTCGTGGAATAAGTTGCCCGTGAAACCGTTGTCGGAAAATAACATGGCCGGCACAGAGTGCTTTTTGGAACATTTCGGCACGTTGTTGAACGGCTTTAACGTCCATTCTGCCACGTTTGATAGAGCAACCTTAATTTAAAAAAAAATTAAAACAACTCAGAATAAAATAACACCAACAATAATGGTAATAGTAATAATAATGATGATAATAATAAAATATTTTTTAATGAAAATATTATTTAATATTTAACAAACCTTGTCATGTTTACGTGCGTAAGGTTTGATTTTATGCTCTTCGGTAATTGAAGGGATGAAAATCGTTTTTGTCGCGCCTTCGAGACGAATATCGCCTTTCGCGTCACATGTTTCGGATCGTTTGGTCGGTACGAAACAGACCGGCCTGTTATATTTTGGGTCGGATAGAGTTACGGTACCATAATAGCTGGCCGGTTTTTGTTCTTCGTCTTCATCCTCTGTTGTGAAAAATAAATAAATTATGAAATGTGGTTTGGACTTAAGAAAGCGCTTTTTGTGAAGGTGGTTTTGGTAGGTTTTGCTTTTGGTCCTTGTTTGTTATGGGATTTGAGGAGAAAGGTGATGTTTTTGTGTTTTAGTTCAAATTTCGGCTACTAATTAGTGGAAAGGACTTGGCTTTGAACTTGAAATAAGATAAGATTAGTTGGCATTTTGTAAACTGGCCTATTTATTTATTCTTTTTGTTTTTATTTTCTTTTAACAAATTGAAACTTTAATTCATGTAAATAGTTTTCCTTCAAAGAGAAAAAGAGAAGAAAAGAGAAGTCCCAAATTGGTGCTTGTCCATAAATCCTTCTTCTAAAAATTTCCCAAACTTTCACAACTCTTTTTTTTCCCAGACCAAAGACCCACCAAATCAAATCAATTTGTTACAATTTCAATTCATCCTCAAGCTTGCATTAAAAAAAAAAAATTCAATTCATCCCAACCCAACCAAATCAAAACCAAAATTTTAGCTTTTGCATCTTTTCAAAAGAGGATCCGAGCATAATTTGCAAAAGTAACTAAAAAAAAAAAGGAGAAAAATAAATGATAGAACACAAATTTAAATTAGTTAATTAATTTGCAACTGACCTTCTCCAGTCGAATCAATGCTCTGTTCTACTTGATTCAGTCCAACCTCCTTTGTTTCCACCTCAGAGTTAAAATGAGCCTCTGTTCTTGCTGTAATTTATTCCACACCAATTAAATCTCAATCAAAAGAAAAAAAATGTGAGAGTGGAATCAGAAAAAGAAAAGTACAAATTACCATGATGTGAAGCACAGTATCGCGATTTAACGTAAGAGAGAAAGAGTAGAGAGAGAAGCATAGAAGCTATGATCACAATATTTCCTACTCTCCTTGGCTCTCCCCTTGTAGAATGCCTTTGTGCCTTCATTTTTTCCACCCTCTCCTCTCTCTCTCTCTCTCTCTCTCTCTCTCTCTTCTCTCTGAAAGTTTGGTTTATGAAGACTTCTAAAGTTATGACTTGGTTTGTATTAGGGTTGTTAAGTTAAACCTATTAATTATTCTTCGAGATATGATAAAGTCCTCGTGACAGATATATTTTTTTATAATGTAAATATTCCATTATATAGTTTCGGTGAAATGAAAAATAAAATAAAATATTCTCTCAACTGTTGGCATTTTTTATATTCATTCTTTTTTTTCTACAGGCATTTTTAATTATTTTTCTTTATATTCCTCCTGACTAATGTGCATTACAATGTTCAATATTCTGCTTTTTTCATAACTATAATTTAATTTGTTATCAAAATAAAATAAAATAAATAAGCAGTCATGTCTTACGTTGAAGAAAAATAAAACATACGCATTCACTTAATATCTGAAGATAATTAGAGACGTATATTTAGGGGAAGGATGCGATTTTGCTTGTAATTATTCTTTAACTAACACTGATAATGATTGAATGATAATAATGGAAAGAATAAGGGGTGACAGCGCAAATGTTGTGACCTCCCACATGACGGTTGACTAAGGGACAACCACTATCATAGCATATGCAAGAAACAGTATTTTTCTAATGAAGTCCTTGTATATTTTTTAATTACCGCAATCAATTTTATTTTTGTTTTCAAGCCCTCAGGCAGCTGGATTCAAATTTGATTGCACTAAATGTTAGGGCAACACGTAAGTAGCTGGAATCAAATTTGATTGTACTTTGAACTTTTTAATTTTAAATGACATCTCTGGAGGTTGCCTGCTGAAGCTTCAAGAAAAAGATGGATGGCTATATTATTTGAATGGTGAGATTTTTTTTGTTTCCTTGTGTTTAGAACTTTATTTTGGGAATTTGCCAAAAATATTCTTGTTTGAATAATATTTCTTAGGCTTAATTAAGAAAATGGTAAGAATATTTTTAATAAATTTTAAAAATATTTGTTAAGTGAGAAAGAGACTAATTCATCTGTAAAACTTTTTAATATTAAATATTTTTTAATTAAATTTTAGGATTTTCTTAATAATTTGTTTCAAAAGAGAGAGATTGGATAAACTTACAATCTTTTTAATAATTTTCTTAATTATGTTTAAGAAATATTATTTAAATAAGATTTTTAAAATAATTAATATTTCTTAATTAAATTTAGGAACAATACTTCACTTAAAAATCTTATAAGAGAAAAAAAAATGTCGATTGATACTGAAAACATGTTTAATAAGGTTTAAACTATGAAATCTAACAATGTTAACTCATATAACTAACAGTAGGGACTCTTTTGCATTTTTGGAAATATAGGGTTTTTTTTTTGCAAATTTCTTTTAAAACAAGGTAGAACAAGAAAGATACAACTTACTAATTTTTGTACCATTTGCACATTTGTGAATAAATAACTTAATTTGTAGGCTTCCATTTTATAAGGAAAACCTAACAACCAATGAGAGTATAAAATATAATTTTTGGTTATCATGTTACATGTTCTAATGAGTTGTTTAATATTGTTTAATATTAATGCCACCTAAATCGGGATGCTTGAAGATGTAATTTATTAGCTCTGGCCATTCATTATGCTAAAATAAATATTTCAAGAATATAATAGATTTTGACTCATTAAGCGGGCCAAGAATATTGCAATTACACGTTTTTTTTTGATAAAATACTGAATTTTCTAGTTGAAAAATCATGGAGATTCTTACCCTACTATCATTTAATATATGAAAGAATGACTTGGTCGCCAAAATAACTCAACTCAATGATAAAGTCCTCATGATTTAACTTGAACTATGATATGAAATCTAATGGACTTTTTTTCAGAAAATTTGGCAATAATATAGAGGTTCTTTTTGCATTTTCCAATAATGTAGGGTTTGTTTGTGATTTCAGTAAAAAGTAGATGCTTAAATTCAAATTTTTAGTGAAATAATATATTGAAAAAAAGTATATGAAACAAAAAAAATAATATATTTATTAAAAAAATAATTTATAAAATATACTTCTTGCAAACAATATATAAATACATAAAAATATAAAATAATATATATAAATAGTATAAAGATTTGAAAAATGATATATAAAACCACAATAACAAAATATAAGAATATATTAAACCAAAAAGAAATTATATAGAATATATACTTTGAAAACAATATAAATCAAAAAATAATATATAAGAACAAAAAGTAAAATATATGGAACACAAAACAATATATATAACTCAATGAACAACCAGTCAAAGGTTAACTGTTGACCGGGATGATATATGAGCGGTTTAATCGTTGTGATTATACATTTTCCTAATATTAATACCCTTTTTCTCCAAATTTAAAAAAAAGTACATAAACTATACCTCTCTTTAACAACTGACTTAAAGAATCATTTTTAAAGTAAATATGGAAATAAAATGTATTCATGTTATTTTGGATGATCTCAGAGATACTTGTTAGATGTAAACATATTACACAACATGTGATAAATATCAAAGATAAAAAGATTTAAATAGTACAAAAGCTAAATCCCAATCTTATATTCGTTGAATTAGGTGTGCCCTGGTGTGCAACATTTTTGAAATTTGCAAGGGCCTGCATATAAATTCACCCTAAACTTTAAGATAAAGCAATAAAGGAAGGTGATGAAAGGAAAAATGCAACAACAGTTGTTGGCATGAATAATGTATTATTTAATTTCCTATGAAACTTTTTGAATCCTTGCATTTTACTACACTTTATTTTTCTTTTTATGTTCTTTTTTCTTGTTTCTTTTGATGATTTTGTTGTTGCCAATTTTGAGTTCTTAATTTATCTTTTATGAAACATTAAAACTTTATGTTGGTGGGATATAGACTTCAAGATGAAAATGATTGCATATTCCAAATGAAAATTGAATCTATAAATTAATATGGTTTAATTACATACAGTATGCCAGTATCAGACATATCAGTATAGTACCATATATATGAAAATTAAATTTTATATAATAAATTTCAACCATGTAAATGAGTTTAATCTTGTGGGTTTCTTGGGTCGTTAAATCTTGGGCCGGTTGATAAAAGTCTAGAGCTTGGCCCAATATTGTCTTCAAAATGAGTACATAAAATAATGTAAGTAAAATAAAATAAAACAAAATAATTGAAACATGGCTTGCATGCCCGCATGTTTTACAACAATAATTTCCAGTCGTTTGACCAAAATGCTTGAAAAGAAATAAATAAGAGGAGAAAAAGAAAGAGAAAAATTGTTGCGATTAAGGAATAATGGCTAAGGAAAAGGAGATGAAAGTGATCAAGAATTTCAGCATACAATTCAGGGGCAAATTCGGATTTATATGCTTGCTGATCGCGGGTATTCTCATCATTTCACTATATTTCTCTGTGACCGATTATGAAACAATGATGATCTTTAGTAAGTTTAAAATGTATTGCTATATTATCCTTTTTAATTTCCGTGGTAAAACATTAAATATCTGCAATAGTTTTAGCATGGTACCAAAATGAGCATATATGTGATACCAGTATATATGCAAGGCGCAGTACCATTGGATTGATTTTTTTTGCTTCTTTTTTTCTTTGATATTTAGTTATTTAATTGCTTTAAAGGGGGTTAATTAATGACACCTTAAGAAGAAAATCAAGGCTAAAAGATCATCATGTTGATATGTAATTTTTTTCTCTTCATTTTTTTTTCCAGCTAAACCAGAAGCAGTGTCACCATTGGTGAATATAGATACGATCTCCAAACAATTAGGTGATTTAATTTTTCTCCATTTCTACCTTCATACTTTAAAAATGTGTTCTTTATGATCACAGGTAAAATTGTTCTTTAAGATCACAAAATGTTTCATTATGAAGGAAATACAACCGACAAAACCTCAAAAGTGCAACAAGAAACAAAACTTCCAATTGTATGTGACTTCACGACTCGGCGAGCCGACACGTGTGAAATAAATGGTGTGGTCCACATTCACGGAACCTCGTCTCAAGTTTTCTTCTACTCAGACAAGATAAACATTTCAGAACATAACCAAAACTGGCGAGTGAGACCCTACACGCGAAAAGGAGATGACACGATGATGCTGACAAGAGAAATATCAATACAAGTTTTGACCCAAAAACTCCCCCCTTGCAAAGTCAACCATACCATACCGGCCGTTATTTTTAGCAATCGAGGGTATTGTGGTAATTATTGGCACGATTTTAACGATATACTGATACCTTTATTTATAACCGCGCGACAATTTAATGGAGAAGTTCAACTTTTAGTAACTCAAGTGAAAAGTTGGTACATTCACAAGTACGAAAAGTACTTGAAGGGCATTTCGAAATATGAAATACTCAATTTTGATAAAATGGACGAGGTGCATTGTTTTCCGAAAACCATTGTTGGGTTGCATAGTCACAAGGATTTCAGCATAGATCCTTCGAGAGCTCCTAATGGCCATTCCATGACCGACTTTACGAAGCTTATGCGTGAGGTTTATGAGTTGAAGAGAGATTCCGCATTGAATATGAAAGAAAATCCAGGTGTAAAACCGCGGATTTATATCATGCCAAGAAAAGGGAAGCGCGAGCTCACAAACATGGAGGAAATTATTCCAATGGCAGAGGATTTAGGGTTTGAGGTCATCGTGGAAGGAGCAGTTCACTATAAAGATTTAGATGAAGCTGCTCAGGTAAATAATAATAATAATATTTACATAACATATTGGTGACTAATTTTCAGGTGACAAATATTGAATATGAGACAAAGAGTCATCTCCATTTAAAAAATAAATAATCTGCTTCCTTTTTTTAAATTTTTTATATATGTTAATCAGATAATAAACTCCTGTGATGTGATGATGGGTGTGCATGGCGCCGGTTTTACAAACATGGTGTTTTTACCAACAAATGCAGTTGTAATACAAATAATTCCGCTCGGTAAACTCGACAAGCTTTATCACACTGAGTTTGGAATACCTGCGATGGATATGAAATTTAAGTACATGTCGTATAATATTAGCGAGGAAGAAAGCTCGCTGATAGACAAGTATCCAAGAGATCATCCGGTTTTCACCGATCCGATGTCAATTCATAAATTAGGGTGGACTAATTTGGCTAGGATTTTCATGAAGGAACAAAATGTGAAGCTTGATGTGAAGAGGTTCACTCCTATTCTACAAAGGGCTATCAAGCATCTAAGGGGAGAGGATGAATTTTGAGTTTTTTTGCATGTAGATTGTATGGAAACATTATTAGTTTTTTTCTTCTCATTTGTTTTCATAGCATTTTGTAATTTTAGATGATATATATATATATATATATATATATATATATATATATATATATATATAATATTTCCTACCTTGAAAAGTTTTCATATAATGATTTTGTGCTCCATGTACATGAAAACAAGATTGGTATCAAATACTAAGTTAACCAAAAGCAAAATAATCTTTCTTGAAGCACAAAAATCATTAAACAAAATGCTTGTAAGTCCAAAAGAAAAGATTAATAGGTATAAAATCGATGCACTAAAAGTCCAAAAGGAAAGATTAAAGATAAAAAAGCAAAACAGTGAACAAAGAAAAGAGCAAAGGAAGAGGATTTATTTAGTATGATGGCGAATTACCTACCGAAATTCATAATCAAAAGAATTTTTTTAGTTTTAGAGTAATCACTTGTCTTATTTTTTTTTAAACTGCTCGAGGTAGATTGGTCTCTTTTTCTTATTCTTTGCACTTTGTATGTATATTATCATATCATGAGAAATACAATATAATATTTTATTTTCATTTATAAACTTATTACTTATAAAATGGATGTTAAAGTCGTCAAAATAAAGATTATCGATATAGCAATATAATTCCTATTATTGGAAGGACTAACAAAACAATGCCTTTGTTCCCTTATAATTATTGTATGTAATTAATTAATTAAAAAGACATGCTTAAAGTAAAAATAAAATAAAAAAGACATGCAAACAATGCCTATCTTTGTGGTAGCCAACTATATATTTCAGCCCTTCTTTTAAAAACTGGAGGCAGGTTCAACTAATTGAGCCTTGGCGGCATGAAATTCCCTAATACTAAATATATATTTCAGTTCCCATGTTTTAATAAGGTCAAAACATATCCTTAATAAGATAATATGGCAGTCCTTAATATGATAATATGAGCTTTATTCTGAGAATTCGCATCCAAAGAATTATTACAGCTTACTTACAAATCTAGTTATATATATTCTTTTTTCAAAAAGAAAAATTAAATCTAATTGTATTTGAAAACTTACGTGCCATTGGACCAAAATGAAACATGGAAAGCATGTCTAAGGGCTGTTATACGTTATTTAATTGACCAAAAAAGCTTTATTTTTCTAACTTAGAGCATAAAGTGCTCAAAGATTTTGTGTACCATTAAGGCCAGGAAAAAGAAAAGATTGTAGCCCCCATCAAATCTGGTTCAAAATTCAACAGTTAAGCATTTATTCGTGTCATTTTTGCGCTTGAAATTCAAGTTACAATAATATGGCAAAGGAAAAACAAGGAAAGAAACCGAGTCGTATCGATCCTCACAAAATTGTTCTATTGTTGCTTATTGTTGGAATTCTCGCCTTTTTTACGTCTTTTCCTTCTTCAGACCGATACATTACAATTGTTGATATGGGTATGTATTTTTTCATAGAACACTTTTTTCATTCATATGATCAAATTTTTATTTTGCCAATTTATACATAAAAAAGGAGACTTTGGTTTGGTTTAAATAATGCACTATTTTATTATAATGTTTAAGTTCTATGATTTTTTTCATTTTTTTTTTTGAAACTTAATTAGGCAATTGCCTACGGAGATTCATCAAAATGATTTTGTTTTTCTTATGAGTTTTTTCCAATTTTATAGCAAGATCTCAAGTAGCAAAGCCAATGATAAATGTGAAGAAGAGCTCATCAGGTAACTATTGTTATCATTTTTACACTTAGTTATTTAAAAAAGTGGTGTACATTAAATCAAAATTTTAATTTAACTTTCTACCATCTAATATCTTCTACAATTGCAATAATTTTGAAGTAAACAAGGCCGAAAAGGTAATCGAAATGAATCCCGAGGCGAAACCGACGGTCCAAAAGAAATCAATTTGTGATTTTTCAGCATACAGAACGGATATTTGCGTAATGAAAGGCGATATTCGCATCCAAGGAGGGAATTCATCTCGAGTTTTATTCGCCCCGAGTCATCCTGATGATGTGACAGCCTCAGACCTGAACAAAACTTGGATAATCAAGCCTTACGCTCGAAAAAATGATGGTACATTGATAGGATAAACATATTTTTAGTATTAAGAGAAAAAGAAAAAAATATATATAATCTCCAAAAATTTTGTTTTATTTTCTTGAGATTGTTTATGTTTTATTATATTGTACATACACTTCTTAATGTTGAATGAATATAATTGATGTTTCACTTCGCATTATTTGACTTTCAGTAAGATATAAATTCATTTTCTTTTGTTTCTAACTAAACTATGAGATTTCTTTTTTCCATCCAAATGTGAGCTTATTTTCCATGATAATTTCTTTCTTTTTTCTATCAGGTAAGATGGCTACTATTACAAATGTAACCTTAAAAACATTCGAACATATCGAATATAATCCTCCATGCGACGTAAGTAACAACAATATATCTGCCGTTATATTCAGCAACGGTGGATATTGTGGAAATTACTGGCACGATTTTAATGACGTGTTGGTCCCTCTCTTCATAACCACTCGAAAATTCAATGGAGAGGTACAGTTGCTCGTAACTCAGAAAAAAGGTTGGTTTTTCGAAAAGTACAAACCGATCATTAGTCGGCTTTCGAAATACGACGTGATTGATTTTGACAAGGAGGATAAGACACATTGTTATCCTCAAACTATTTTGAGTCTTTATCAACACAAGGATTTCAGCACGGATCCTTTAAAGGTGATTAAATTTTCATGTAATTATCATATAATTAACTATATTCATATGATCATGTAATTAAATAATTTATTTATTTATTTTGTTTACAAAAGGCACCATTTGGAATCTCAATGACGAATTTCACGAAATTCTTGAGGGACACGTATTCATTAGAAAGGGATTTTGCGATAAACACGAAAGATAATATCTTAATTAAACCAAGACTATTGATCATAGGGAGGAAACGCACCAGGGTTTTGATTAATATGCAAGAAGTAGTTTCAATGGCCGAGGAATTAGGGTTTGAAGTCATAGTAGACGATTTGAATCGCGGGACGAACATACAAGATGCCGCAAAAATAGTTAACACGTGCGACGTAATAATGGGCGTGCATGGAGCCGGCCTGACGAACATTATTTTCCTACCGATGAATTCTGTCGTGATACAAATCGTCCCGCTCGGAAAACTCGATCAGCTTTTCTCGACCGAGTTCGGCGTTCCAGCCACAGACATGAGTCTGAATTATTTGCAGTATGAAATAGTTGAGGAAGAAAGTACGCTTACGGAGTTGTACAGTAGAGACGATCCGATTTTCACCGATCCAATGTCGGTTCATAAACGCGGCTGGTTGGAGTTAGATCGGATTTATTTACAGCAACAGAACGTAAAACTCGATGTAGTTAGGTTTAGGCCGGTTTTAGAGAAAGCAATCGACTTTCTTAGGGCTTAGGAGACTTTTTTACCATAATTTTTTTTGTTTGGTTTTTTTGAATTAGATAATTTTCGGAAGTTACAGTTAGTAAGTACCATGTATCACTATCGTTTTAAAGTGCTGGAAAATTGGATAGGTATATTACACTGGTGTAAGCATATAAGTGATATGGGGAAATGTTAAAAAAATCAGTTTTGGTGTAGAATAAAAGATTTGAAATTTCAAATAGACTGGAACCCCGAGATCTCAAATTTGGTCTTCATCGAGCATCCAATACTTCAAATTTTGTACTTTGTAATTGGTACATTTCAAATCTAGAATATCTCTATATCCAAGAATCAAATCTGAAGTTTGAAATCCTGAAACTCAATTCTAGATCTCAAAGCCCTGATTCTTTAGGCCCAGCAAAGTTATAACATTGCAAAATTCATTGGGCCTGATTGCACAATAAATAAATTTATTGAGCCTTGTTTATAATAATAAATTACATAATAATAAACAGAGACACTTGTGTCCAATTGAATTGACTAATAACATATAAAATAAAACGGAGACTTGTATGGAAGCTCAAGCTCCAATAAAAATGTCGTAATTCTTCTTCTTGTTCTTCGAATCAATGGCGGGAAATAGAACAGAGCACTCAGAACTACACGAAGAGCGACAGGATTCTCCCTCTTCTCCTCTTCTTCTTCCTTCCAATCCAGACCCGTTTTTAAGGGAAAGCAATAATGAAAATTCGAATACAAAATCATTTTGTCTCTGTGATTCAGATTCAGGCACCATTGATGAAATCAAAAGACAGTTGTATCTCGCTGGTCCGTTGGTTCTAGTCAGCTTGTTTCAATACTTGCTGCAGGTATCTCAACAAATGTTTCAATAAAAAACATTTTGTAATTCGGCCAAACATACTGATACTAGTACCAAAATTACGTGATATTTTATTTATCCCAATTTATTTTTGAAATATTGCAATCTTAACTGAATTTCACGCATATCAACCCTTAATTGTGCAATTTAAAGTAACTTCAAAATTGTAGTTTGGAAACAGAATAAACTGAATCGAGCAAACATAATTTTCATTTTCAATGCTTATTTTTGATATGTTTATATAAATATATAAAGTATAGGTAATTGCTTTGATGTTTGTGGGCCACCTAGGCGAGTTATCCCTGTCAGGCGCTGCTGTAGCCACCTCATTCGCTAATGTCACTGGATTCAGTGTCTTGGTACTAATCATACATATACCTTCCTTTTTTTTTAGTATTTTCATATATACCCTCCTTGAAAAGTCAAAACATCAAAATTACCCTTCCAGAACTGCAAATATCTTTTCTTTACCCTTCCAAAAGCTCAAAATATTATCTCAAGATCAAAATTTTCCACCATTGCGATATCAAATTTGCCAGTCCAAAAGCTCAAACTGTCGTCTTAAGACACAAAATGGACATGGAATAATGAGCCAGCTATAACTTGTACATTTTTTGTTATTTTGAGCTTTTCCAAGGCACTGAAGACTCAATCTTTTGAGCTTACACATTATTAACTCCTTAAATTTTTCTTTTTATTTATTTGAACAGTTGGGAATGGGATCGGCTCTAGACACATTCTGCGGCCAATCATACGGCGCCAAACAATACATCCAACTCGGCATCCACACTCAACGCGCAATCATCACTCTTCTTCTCGCCTCAATCCCACTTGCCCTAATTTGGGCCTTTACGGGCCCAATTCTCGTCTTTTTGGGCCAGAATCAGGAGATTTCGGCCCAGGCTGGAATTTATGCTAGGTGGCTGGTTCCTAGCTTGTTTGCCTATGCTCTGTTGCAATGCCACGTTAGGTTAGTTCGTTGATTATATAAATAATGTGAAAATGTATTTTGTTTTATTTTTTGAGTCAAATTGGATTTTGTTTTAGGTAAGATTATCTTGACTTTATTCGTAAATTAACGTAAAATAAACTTTGGAAGTTCGTTAATTTTTTTTTTTTTTTTTTTTTTTTTCAAGTACCCGATTTTGAAAGTTAGAGAGATTTTTTTTTTTTTTTAACTAAAAACAAAAGAAAGCATCGGACTTTTGAAAGACATTTCGCCTATGCTCTATTGCAATGTCATGTTAGGTTGGCTAGTTGTTTATATAAAAAAAATGTGAAAATGGGTTTTGCTTTTTGTTTTTGGAGTTAAATTGGATTTTGTTTTAGGTAAAGATTAGTGAATTAACGCGAAGAAAGTTTGAAATTCCTGATGGAATTGTTCGACTTTATTCTTAAATTAACATAAAACAGACTTTGAAAGTTCGTTGTTTGTTCTTTTTTTAAAGAAAAAAGTACCCGACTTTGAAAGTTAGATAGAATAATAAGTACTAAAAACAAAAAAGAAAGTATCGGACTTTACCAGGTCAAAATGGATTTTAATTAGCTATAGTAATGTCAAAATGGATTTTACCAGGTCTATTAATTTCTTCTTTAATTCATATTTTATTTTACAACAGGTTTTTACAGTGTCAAAACATCGTAATTCCAATGGTGCTTTGTTCAGTACTAACAGTACTAATCCAAATACCACTTTGTTGGTTCCTGGTTTTGAAAACCGGGTTCGGAATCCGAGGCGCGGCTCTCGCGACGGATATTTCCTACTGGATTAATGTATTTTTACTGGGCTTTTATGTAAATTTCTCGGAAAAGTGTAGGAGCACTTGGGCCGGGTTCTCTAAGGAAGCTTTTAGTGATTTGGTTTTGTTTTTGAAACTCGCTGTTCCTTCTGCCTTTATGATTTGGTAATTAATTTGATTGTTTTCATTTTTTATTTTGTTCTTTTTAGTGTTATGTTGACCAATAGAGAGTAAACAATTGAGGTGAAAATAGTTAAAATTGAGGCTTTGTTGAGTGTAAATTGGGAAAATTGAGGAGTGATTTAGCAATGGTATGTTCATTTGGGATCAATTTAGAAATAAATAGATTAATTTGAGTCTTAATTGCAAATTTCAATGTTTAATTTTTAACTGTGCAGTTTGGAATATTGGGCATTTGAAATGGTGGTTTTATTAGCCGGTTTTCTACCAAATCCAAAGTTAGAAACTTCTGTTCTTTCTATCACGTAAGCAAACAAAAAATATTCATATATGTATATTTACTTCTATTTCAGGACAAAATATCAAATAATGTATAACTTGTAAAAATTATGAGAAATTTGCAATATGCCTGTTTCTCTATGGAGTAATATTTTTTTTAGAATATATGAGATATTTCTCATTTTCAGAGGACTATGTAATTATTTCTTAATAATTGCTTTCCAACAGACTTAGTACAATGTGGATGGTTTATATGATTCCAACTGGCCTCAGCAGTGCAATAAGGTCAGTAAAATAAAATCAAAATTATTTAATTAACACTAGGATTACTAATTTACTATACGAAAAACTACTTAGACAGGTCCAGTTCTTTTGTATACTATACAATTTTGAAAATTTTCTTTTTATATATTGAATACAATTCTTCAAAGATAACCAAAAACTTACCGTGATGGCAACCGAAACTATTCAAAACCTTTTACCACCAAAATTCAACTCACTTATCACCACAACACATTCCACTTACCACCTATTGAATTATTGATAGAAGTTGTATTTTTTTAAAGTATTAGGGTTTCAAACGAACTGGGATCAAGCAACACATTTCAAAACCATTTACCACCAAAACATCAATTGCTTATCACCACAACACATTTCATTTATCACCTGTTCTTAACATTTTATTATTTTTTCTCAGTATTAGGGTTTCAAATGAACTGGGATCAGGCAACCCGCAAGCCGCCCGCGTGGCGGTCTCAGCCGCTTTCATAATATCACTAACACAAGGATTAATTATCTTCTTAATTACGATTTTGGTGAAAGATTTTTGGGGATTTTTATACAGTAATGAAACGCAAGTGGCTAATTACGTTTCTGCCATGATGCCGATTCTCGCGGTTTCTGATTTCATGGACGGACTCCAATGCACACTTTCAGGTAATAATTATATTAAGGGAAATTTGCAGAAAAGCCCTTACGTTGTTGGAAATTGCAGGAAAATCCCTTAATCTTCAAAAGTTGAAAAATGATTGATTAATCGCTTTTTAGGGACTATATTTTATTTTCGAAAAATAGAAGTTTTTTTTTTGGAAATTTTGGATGATGCAAGGGCCTTCTTGCAATTTAGTTATAATGCAGGGGTTTTGTTTTTGCGAATTTCCCTATTTTTTATTAGATTGATTTTAAATAGGTTTTTGTATTGATTTTTTTTAAAGCGATAATATTTATTTTGTTTTTCTTTTGATATGAATTAAAATGTTTAATTAATTTATTTATTTGTTTTTTAGGGGTGGCTAGAGGGTGTGGTTGGCAGAAGATATGCTCATTAATAAATCTTGGAGCTTATTATCTTGTTGGTATTCCTTGTTCTGTTTTATTTGCATTTTTCTTGAATTTTGGTGGTCAGGTATGTAAATAATAATAATACTAATTTTATTATATACAATGCATATATATTATATTTATATCAAAATTATTATGTGTGATTTTATTGACAGGGACTTTGGCTGGGAATAATATGTGCGATGATTGTACAATTATGTATACTTATTTGGATAATTGTAAGTACAAATTGGAATTATGAAGCCATGAAAGCACAGGAAAGAGTTCAAGAATCCCAATCTAATTAAATATATCGACATTGTAAGTGCTAGTTGTATTGTATAGCTATATTCTTCAATATAGAAACTTGATATTTGTATTCATGAAAATAATATTTATCTAAACAAAATTGTTTCTCTTTTTACACAGCAGAAAATAAATACAAGATAAAATACAACAAACAAAAGAATAATATAACAAAACTAGAACAAAAAGCATGAAAGATTACGCATAAAGAAGTTTCATTGCTTCTTCTAAAACCGGTCTAAACCTAGTGGCATTAATCGTAATATTTTGCTCCCTCAAATAAATCCGGTCCGCTTCGGCCCAGCCTTGATCATGAATCGACTCAAAATCCGTAAACACTGACTCATTTCTTCTGTACCGATATATCAAAGTGCTTTCCTCTTCAGAAATATCGTACTGCAAGTACTTCAATTCCATATTTAACGCTGGCATTTTATACGTATTTGAGAAAATGCCATTTGCATTTCCCAACGGAACTATTTGAATCAAAATCGCATTATTTGGTAGAAACATCATGTTGGTTAAACCAGCTCCATGCACGCCTATCATTATATCGCATGAATTTACAATTTTACTCGACTCGCTCGCATCGTCATGACGAATAAGATCATTTAACAACACTTCAAATCCTAATCCACTTATCATGGATATTATTTCCACTGTGTTTGTCAGATTTCTATCCTTTGTCCTTTCTACGAGCAAAACCCTAGGTTTTTGTTGATTATTATTTCTTATTTGAATCGGGAATTCTCGTTCTAAACCGTACGCATTTCTAAAGAATTTTCTGAAATTAATATTCGCGTCAATTTTAAAATCGTCGTGAGAATGAAGACCGACAATTACGTGATTATAACAATGTATTTCTTCTTCATTATCCAAATCAATTATGTCATAATTTGAGAGTTTGCTAATTATTTTTCTGTATTTTTTGAACCAATACCACTGTTTTTGGTTCACCACAAACTGGACTTCTCCGTTGAATTGATATGAGGTTAAAAATAGAGGGACTAAAACATCATTTGTATCATGGTAAAAATTTCCACAATATCCACCATTGCTAAAAACAATAGCAGGTGTAGAGTTGTGATTAACTGAACAAGCAGGGGCATTTTCAGAATTTTTCAAAATTTTTATGGATACATCTTTCACAAATTTCATAACGAGCTTGATTTTGTGCGAGTAGGGTTTAACGATCCAATTTAGGGTTTTCAAATAGGGAAGGGGTTTTTCTTCTTCAGAATTCGTTGCCACGAATAATACCTCGGAGAAGTTTTTGTTTATACGAATATCGCCTTTCATTTCGTAAACTTGAGAAATATAATCAGTATCATTGTATATTGATTTTTCCTCGAGCTTGAACACGTATTTCTCGTCTGGATTATATTCTAAATGCAACAAAATTTCAAAAAGTAATATCAAAATTACGGATTATGAAATTACAATTAACATATGATTATAGCCTCATAAGATCTACAACACAAATATTATTACTTTTAACTATAAACACAATCGGGCTGCAATCATATCGATCCTTTTTATCATGATCACTACTCTTTTATCATATACTACGTAGCATTAATTTCTCCAGTAAAGGAACAAAATTTACATTACTTTTTGAAAATAATTTTTCTGGATACTGTCCTATATCTATATGTTAAGACAAATAAAATAAAGAAGTACCAAATTTACCAGATAAGTTTATTTTGGATTCATCATTTGATGCTTGGGATTTGGTTGACGAGAAGATGGAAAAAAACTCAAATGAACTCGTGCTAGTAGTGCCAATTAATCCGTACCATTGAAAAACCATGAAAATTGTGAAAACAATCAGAATTCCTCCAACAAATTGCGTTATACCAATTTTGGAATCGACATTCTTTGGTTCTTTGGCCATTCTTGAGGCTTTGGCAAGAAGGAATGTTGTGGATGAAACATTTTGTTCTAAAACGGAGTTCATGTAAATGGCATGTACATACATGCTTGCATGTTTATTGCGCATGCTACGCACCTTCCATGTTTTTCACATTATAAAATAATCAGGATAACTAGTAGTTATTTTTCACTGCTATATATACTATTTTGTAATTTTAAATAAAAAAATATGAGGAATTCTTCCCTACATCAAAATATTCTGGACCGTTAATTAGAATTCATCTTACGGTTCAGATTAAATGAAAACAATTGTTGATTTTGAGTAGCCGGTGGAAATATGTCACTACCTTGTTAAGGTAGCACTTAGCCGATTACCCATAACTACAAAAAGTTCTTATGGAGGGTATATTAGTAATTTATACCACTATTACATAGGGACGTGCGTAGTTAGGCTAAACAATAAATATAGTCAGTTACAGTTAATTTTTTATAACTCTAGTGTGATGGGTTGATTTAGTAGCTTTCATGCGACCCGCCACACAAGGAACATTTAGTTTTTTTTATCTAGAATCATACTCTCTTTTTGTCTCTGACCATGAAATGTGTATATTCTTTTTCTAGCACCAAAATGCACACAAAAAATTAAACTGAATATGAAGGATAAAAAGTTAAATGTATAAAAAAAGAATAGAGGAAAAAAATTGTAATTTTTCTACTAAAATATTTGAGTATGTAATTATCTTTCTTTATATATTATTTATCATACTTCTAAATTATATTTTTTTATTAAAGTTATATATAGTTTTCTATTCTAGCTTATAAAGTATATACATCATTCAGTAGGTTTTGTGCATACAAATTCATTATTTATATAATATTCATGTACAATTATATGCTACTTATATACATAATATTTTTTTTATAATTTGATATTCATTTTATATAAACATTATGACTTCGTAAACTCATAACTTAAAAGATGCATAGCGTGTCTGGCTGTATTCACATAATGCATCGTTAGTTGTAATAAATCATATAGAAAAAATATTTTAGATAAAATATTTTTTGTTATATATTTATGAAAAATATTTGATATGTATCAAATTCAATGTATGCAAGGGAAATATAAAAGAAAAAGAGTACAACTTAGTTATGGTTAGCATATTGTTTTTTTTAATGAGATGTTTATTTTCTCATTTTTTTACCGTTTTGCCCACATGAAATGAACCGCCAAGATGAGATTGTGTGAGCAAAAGTTTTTTTTAAGTGAGTGTATGGGAGGCATTGCCCAAAAAATATATATTGTCATTTTTCCTATAAATGATATAAAACATCAAATAAACAATATACAATAGCCCTAAATGATATATAATATATAATACATAATATACAAGAATTAAATAAAGTATATATATTGCAATACAAAACAAACTAAAACAGAGGCAGTTGATCAGATCAGTCAATAGTTGACCTGGCTGAGTTCCTTTTCCCTCTTCCAAAAAATAAAAAAACACAGAAGCGAAAAAAAAAGAAAAGAAGAAGAAGAAGAGAATATAGCATCTATTCTTTCTCCCTTTCTTCACTTCGAAAAGCTCGATAAAATCAAAAGAAAACAAACAGTAGGGTTTTAACTTCGAACTGACAAAAATGGCGGACAAACCGAGCAGAGGGCTGGTGCTGTACGGCGACGGCGTGGCGTCGCTGGTGTCCGACTCCCATTCCAACCTCCATTCCTTCGCCTCTCTCTCCTGCTGCGGCTTTCTCGCTCTCCGTTCTTCCCCAAATCAAGGTGGTCATTTCAATTTACGTTTATTTTCTCCTTCTCTTTTTGTCAGATGAAATGTGGAGATATGTGTACGGTTGTTATGGAATTTGGGTCGAATTGGTGAGTTATTTGAGCATTTGATGGGTGTATGGTTTAGGAGTAAGAAATTGCATGTTGAATTGCGAAATTTGTTGAGATTTGGAGCTGATTGTTGATAATTTGTGCGAAGTAGGTACAGATGCTTAAGTGGTACTGAAACTATAAGTCTGGTTGAACAATAGTTTTGTATTTTTGGCCCAAATTTATTGTATGAAGTTCAATTAAACTGTAGTTAAGCGCAATTAAGGTGAATGGTAAAAAATAAATTTGTTTATTAGAGATGTTTTTAGCTATTTTTTTTTTTTTTTTGAATTTTTGTTGAATTGGATTCCAGATTCTTCAAGTGATAGAGCAATTAGAGAATTCGCGCAATTACTTGATGCCTATGATTTTTATATTGCGAAGGTCTGAATAAATTAAATTTTGCACCATTTTTTATTTATTTTATTTCTTCTAATTTCAGTTTTATTTTTACTTTTTTCAGAATGAGCAAAGTAATGAATCTAGTTCTGACACAAATACAAAGGAAATTCCCGTCCCAAAATTATCTGAGAGGTATTAAATATTAATTATATTTTCTACAAATTAATTATTGCTGAAAAATTCTTTCATTCTAAATTTTTATATTTTTTATCATTTTATTTCAGATTTATGGGCCTCAAATCAGCAATATTTACAAATTCGCCCAGCATAACTTCTTTCGCATCTGAGCTCTCTCTCGAAATTTTAAACTTCAAAGATTTTGAATTTTCTGAAATTCCATCTCACATTTTATCCCTGTTAGGGTTTTCTTCAGAAGGAAAATTTCTAGAAAAGTCCGAATTCGATTTAATATTCTTACACATAACTCAAGAAACCCTAAAAACCCAAAAAGGGAAAAATTCAGCAGATTTGCTAGATCAGTTAGTAGGGGCAATTTTGGAAATTTACAAACCTGGTTCGGAACTTTCTTCAAGGTTGCATTTTTCGGTAATTTTGAGTTACGATGCGAATTCTAATAATTCAGGGGCTTGTTTGAAAAATTCACAAGAATTGAGTTCTGATTTGGCTTTGATTCGGCCTAGACAGAGTTATACTATGAAGGATGGTAAACCATTGGATGAAATTAGGTAAATTATTTTTATATATTTTATTTACTTTTATTGAAATATTTCATAATTTTTATTGAAATGTTTGTGTACATTTTTTGTGATTTTGATTTGATTTTCATATTAACATATTAATTTAGGCATGAGAATCCAATGCTAATTGCTCAATGGCAAGATGGTGTGACACGAAGAGATACTTGCAAATCATTTTCCTTCGAGGAATTTACAAAAGTACCCTTTTCTTCTCATGAATTAATACTATCAAACTTGCCTTCATATTTATTTTTTGCATTAAGTATAAATTTATATTTAAAATTTAAATTGTCATTAAATTTAAAGTTTGTTATAGTACTGTTTGTTGGTAAATAAATACTTTTTTTTAGAGTAACTGATTTTTTTTTTTTTTTTAATTTTTATTGTAAATAGAAAGGAGCAAATTTGGCGATGCTGGCTGAGCGATTTCTACATGAGGTGGCATTCAAGCTTTGGAAGGCTCCCAAATATGGGGCTTGAGTTATTTTTATTTTGTTAACTTTAATAAATGTTAAAATAATAATAATAATGTTGTATCTTGTTATAAAATCTAAACAAACAAGGCTTCTTTGTAGTTCATATCTACTGAAGTTAACCATCGTTTCATTTTGGATGGATTTAGTTTGTAATTTTAAAATGTTTTGGGAACTAGTTTGAATGATTGCAATCAAAAAAATATTAAATTTTTAAAGAGAATCTATATGGACTTTTTAAAGATTTAATTTATAAGAAAAGGCTCAGCCGTTGAGAAATAGCTGTGTTGAACATATTTATCGTATCACGGACCAAAATTTTGTGAAAGTTTCAGTTAAGGAACAAGTTTTAAAAAAAACTTCAAGAAAAGAAACTGCAACTAATAGTTAGTGAAAAAAATTCAATGAAAGGGGCACTTTTAGTGAGCTTTAAGAAGAGAAACTGCAACCAAATTTTTGGGGAGTAATTCAGTTAAAGGCGTGTTAGTAAATCATAGTGAGCTTCAAGTACAGGAAGAATCATGACATTATTTCCTATAAATTTTTTATTTTATCTGATACATTGTATAGTGATTTTGTTTACGTTCTTTCATCATGCATATTAATGGTCACTAAAATACACAGAATCATGACAACTCATGTTAATTGAATAATTTGATCTGTACTTATCCTCGTATCTAGTCCTTGTAGTTTAATAGCTTTAATATTAAACAAAAACGCGTGTGTTGGAAAGGCAATGCATTTTGCTACATTTCTCATAAAAATATCTTACTATATTATTTATTTCTCATAAAATATAAACATAATTTATTGTTCAAAT
Organism: Juncus effusus; assembly: GCA_027726005.1. Lineage (NCBI taxonomy): Eukaryota > Viridiplantae > Streptophyta > Magnoliopsida > Poales > Juncaceae > Juncus > Juncus effusus. The sequence goes on along the minus strand of CM050894.1, from coordinate 8,980,547 downwards.
GTTCAACATGCATAAACATGCAAGCATGTATGTCTCCATTAACATCAATTTAGGTTGACTTAACTTTTGCCATTTTTTTGAAATAGATAAATTTTTGCCAGTAAAAAAAGAGAAAGAGAGAAACTCAACCATGGCTAATGAAACTGCTAAAATTGGTATAACGCATTTAATTGGAGGAATTTTTATCTTTTTTGCAATTTTCATAATTTCTCAATGGTATGGAATTACTGGTACCACTGTTACGAATTCGTCTGAGTTCTTCTCCATTTTTTCGGCACTCAAATCAGGTTAGGAAATTCTTTTATTTTTGTATTAATTTATCAAGAAAGAAATATTTTATTACCCTAAATTTGGTTCTTTACTCGAGCTACGTATTTGTAATTTTACTGGAGTTAATTCGGATGTATATTTTCTGAATTTTAATTTGTTTTTGTTTTGAATCTGAAGGTGAAATGAAGGAGAAATACTTGTTGAAATTCAAGGATAAATCCATACAAAACTTTACCAACTATATTTCTCAAGTTTACGAAATGAAGGGCGATATTCGAATTAACGGAAAATCTTCTGAGGTATTATTTCCCACAATAGATTTAAAAAACGAAGCCTTTTCAAATTTGAAAAACAAAACTTGGACTCTCAAACCCTACTCGTTTAAGTTCAAGACCTTCTTTCCGTTTGTGAATGATGTAACCATAAAAGTTTTGGAAAATTATGAAAAGGTCCCTCAATGTTCAGTCAATCACAGTTCTATCCCTGCTGTAGTTTTTAGCAATGGTGGTTATTGTGGGAATTTCTACCATGATACTGACGATGTTTTAGTCCCTCTATTTTTAACCTCACATCAATTCAATAAAGAGGTCCAGTTCTTGGTGATCCAAAAACAGGATTATTGGTTCAATAAATACAGGAAAATAGTTAAAAAACTCACAAATTATGAGATAATTGATTTGGATAATGAAGAAAAGATACATTGTTATAATCATGTAATTGTGGGTCTTCATGGTCATGATGATTTTAAAATTGACGCGGATATTGATTTCAGAAAATTCTTCCGAAAAGCGTATGATCTAAAACGAGATTTCCCTATTCAGATTGGTAATAATAATGAGAATAAACCTAGGGTTTTAATTATTGGAAGGAAAAAGAATCGAGAGCTGACAAATATGGATGATATAATATCCATGATTAGTGAGTTAGGATTTGAAGTGGTGGTAAATGATCTTATTCATCAAAACGATGCGAGTGAACCGAGTAAAATTGTAAACTCATGCGATATATTGATTGGTGTGCATGGAGCCGGTTTAACCAACATGATGTTTCTACCAAATAATGCGATTTTGATTCAAATACTGCCATTGGGAGATTATAATGATCTTCTCACAAATGTTTATAAAATACCAGCATTAAATATGAAATTAAAGTACTTGCAGTATGATATTTCGGAAGAAGAGAGCACGTTGATATATCGCTACAGAAGAAACGATTCAGTTTTTACGGATGTAAAGTCGATTCATGAGCAAGGGTGGGGGGAAATTGATAAGATTTATTTGAGGCAACAAAACGTTACAATTAATGCCACTAGATTTAGGCCTTTGATGGAAGAAGCAATGAAGCTTCTTAGTGCATAAATAGTTTTTAAATGGTATTTTATTTGTTAATTTATTTATTTTTTCTTTTTGATAAGGTGTAAAAGTAAGGAACATTATTTCACTTATTGATTTATTATTTTTTTGTAATTATCATATGTATCCAAGAAGTTTGAAAGGAATAGGAGGAAAGATCTGAGTTCTACGCCATATTAATTGTCAATTTATATAATAAAATGGGAGAGGATCATACCCAACGCGGTTGGACAAAATTTCTGCCCAAGCAACTCCTTAGCCCTTGGATCAAAATTCGTGATTTTATAAACTTGATTAAGCTAAACGGCCCTCTAACTCTAATTCTCTTTGTTAACTCTCCCTTCTCCCCGTCTTAGAAAGACATCAGTTTTGGAAAGAGAAGAAGGAATCTCCCTGGAGAAAAAATGGCTAAAGCTTTTCGTCTCGTCTCGTCTCGCTTCGTCCTTACGGAAGTCACTGTTTCTCTCTCATCGTTCGGAGGCAGCCAAATCTCTGGTCAGCTACGAGTCGTTCTCAGCCCGTTCTTCAGCCAAACCTGTGTTCGGCGAGGTTCTGAACGAGTTTGACGAGATTGAAGAGGGTGAGTGTCGCGAGTAAAAAGGAACTGGGGAAGAAGCGAGGCGCGAAGATCAGGTCTGACTTGGAAGCACTCAATTGGTCTTGGTGCAGGTGCAGTCAGAGTCATGCTCGTCAACTTTTCAGTGGATTACACGGGCTTGAATGTGAAACCTGGCTATTGAACTGTTCAAATAATTATAGAACGAATTATGACTCCAGATCTATTGGAGGTTGAGGATTGGGATGAAACCAAAAGCGGCGAAGGTGGGTTTGGATCCACTGGAGTTTGATATAGGTTTTAGATTTGAGGGAGCTTTTGTAGTAGGGATGAGAGATGATGTTTTGTTGTGGAGAGTTGGCGAAATTATTGCCAAGTGAGCTTTTGAATTGACAAGAGTAGTCAATCAAGTTTATAATTGTGTTTTTATCCTATTTTAATGTGTTGGCAGATTCTTATGTTTTTATTTAATCAGTTATTATAGGCATGCTTACTGTTATTGATGGACATTTATGCAAGTGTCAATTTATGAGTGACTGAAAGAAAATGTGAAACGTAAAAATTGATAATTGTTGTGTTATTTCTTTTATGAATATTTGGTATTAGTTGGTAATTGTTGTCATTAATTTTATAAGTGTTCGGTTCTTCATTTTGGACGAGATTTTTATTTTTGTTTTTTTGGAAGACAAATTTGTCGTGTTTTGCGTGAGCATCGCCTTAGTTTGTAATCATGCTCTTGTTCTACATACATTACATGTTAATATTTTATATTTTATATACATGTTAATATTTTATATTTTATATACATATTAATATACTTATACTATTTCCAGTCCGAAGAAAAAGCTGCAGAAAAAAGAAATCAAATGTTGATAAACCAACTTCAGATGTAAGTGGTAGAAAAAGAATAACAGTTTTCAATTTCTTTCCAAAACTGAAATCCATTTTATTTCTTTCTAAAAGAGACGAATGGAGTCACACGTTGACAGAGAGAATGATTTATTTCTAAAACAGGTGGAGAGGGATGCTAACGGAGATAGAGTTAACAGGCGTTTAGGTTAATCATGCATGATTAATTATGATTTTGATTCAAGGGCCAAGGAGATGTTTGGGCACAATTTCTGTCCCCATGCGGTTGGGTATGATCCGTTCCCTAATAAAATAACATAAATGTCAGATATATATAACAACTCACTAGCCAAACCACCTCAAGTAGATTGATAAGACACCACTCCACTAACTCAAAAAATATGAATTCAGTACTTTACAAAACCAAAATTTTTAAATATAGATGTAGAACAATAAACTCTTTCTATAAAATAAAAAATATATATAACAACTCACTAGAAACTAAAAATATCAAAAAAATTGTATATAAGAAATAATATACCACAAAATTTACAAAGCAAAAAAAAATCAAAATTACAAATCTCGACCTCTTACCGTCTTGCACTCTCCACATTGGATTCGTTCAACTCATTGATTCCCGCCAACATCTCAATTATTTGTGCTTTGAAATGAAGTTGCATATGATATTATTATTTGATATATTAAACTATTGTCTTATTAAATTAAATAATAGAATGAAAATGAAGTCTTGGTTTTTATAATGCTAATAAACAAACATATTTTTAATAATAGAATTAGACCCCAGGTTTCGCCTGGGAGTCTAAAAATCATTTGTATGTTACGACTAATCATGTAATTTGTGCATGACCACAAACCTCATGAGTTCAACTAATTTTCAGGCCGAATCCTCTATGAAGGGAAGATTCAAGATTGCAACTGATTCAGTATAGATTACAGAAAAATCTATATATTGGTATTATTATATGTCGTTCTTAATGAATCAAGTATGTCTCCAGATAGTATTATAGTATCAAATTAAAAAAAAAATAGTATTATAGTATCATTTTTAAAGACAGCAATTTATAAAAGCCCGTATTATAAACCCAAACCAAACGTTTCAATGAGAAAAGGCCCATATATGCATAACTATAAAATTAATAATTGGAGGATATTTTCATTTCTGCAATTTTATTGTCTTTTTTTTTGTCAAAAATGACGGATGAAAATATAAAAAGGAAGTTTGTATAATGCATCAATTGTGGGATGACAAAATGCAACACATAAATCTGTATTTTTTATGTACCACTCAGTATGAAATCTGACAGTAGATGTACGATTCACCTTCTTTTAGATTTGTTATCAGTGGTGTCAAATCATCGCATTAGAAACTAAAAGTATTAAAAAAAATTATACAAGAAATAAATAACACAATCTCGAAAACAAAACAAAAAATTCAAAATTACAAATAACTATGAGAAATTAAAAAAAAATCCTGAAAAAGATTTTTTTTATATAGAAAGTAACATAAATCTAGCACTATGCAAGCAAATTTTTTTTACAAAATAATTCTAAACAATAAAACACTCCCAAGAGATGACATAATAAAAATAAACATAAAACAAACTCCAAATCAGTAATTATCCTAAAAAAGAACTCATTGCTCAAAACAAATTAAAATTTAATACAACTGTTGAAATCTTTTTCAAAGTCAAAAACCACACGATCCCAATCCATCTCTCTGTTTAAACTCAACAATTTCCCGCGCCTACAAAACACAAAAGAACAGAGAAGAGAATTAGTAAGACTGTACCAGTACAAGTTAAGTGCAGCATATCTAACAAGCCAAAATCAATCAAATTTACGAGCCAAAACACTAGCAACATAATATATATTGTAAATGGTTGGTTACCTACCTCAAAGTGTAGAAGAGCCTCATAGTCTGAGAGCCGCACGCAGCTTTATGAGCGCAATCTCCAGCTCTTGCCTCATCGCGTCCTCTCGTGTGGCTCGTCGACGTTCCAAGGAGACCTGTATGGCCTCAACCTGACATGGAATAGAATTAAATTAATACTTTATCTGCTATATATATTAAGTAATTGTAATTTAGTCAATCCAAAAATATACATTTCGTTTGGTACTTATTCAGTACGTTCAAACCAGTAGACTGATCTTACCTAGCCACTAAATTGCATAGAACTTAGTAATTGCATTGATGAAAATTTCAAAAATAAGTTTTCCATTATTTAAATCTCACCATCGTGTCACCTTGGATCGTTCAGTTCATTGATTCCCACCAACATCTCAATTATTTGTGCTTTGAAATGAAGTTGCATATGATATTATTATTTATATATTTAACTATTATCTTATTAAATTAAATAATAGAATGAAAGATGAAATCTTGGTTCTCCCTTTCTTTATAGATTTGTAGTTTCTGGAGTACAATAATAAATGCTAATAAGCTTACTTTTGAAAAATATAGACCCCAGATTTGGCCTGAGAGTCTGCAATTATAATGCTACCAATATCAATGGAACAATATATGTTTTGTAAGAAAAAAATTAATTAAAGAATATATCATAGGGGTGAAGAAATGGATATTTAACTAAAAATAACTTCGCTCTGACAACAAGAAATATGCTTTCATAATATCAGCATCCATATTTGAAATGCAATTTTTCTTGGGTAGTCATAAGGAAAAGAAAATATTTTATAAGGACATGAAAAAATATGTTACGATGATTCCTGTAATATATGCTAATCATTTAATCCCCAAAATTAAAAATAAAAGAACAAGGATAAAAATATCATTTTTTTTTATGTTCAAAAATATCATCTTTGTAGTGACGATTTTTTCCTTGTAACTATTCTGCTTATCAAACAGGGTCCCAAAATAGAAGGATGAAAAGAGGTGCCACGTTTTGCATTATATGATTTCTCTTTTGGAACTATGGACATTATACATCAACATGTGATTATAACTCATAAGTGATAACTAACTTTAAGCTAGCTGCAAACTCAAATTAAGAGACAATTTATTCAACAAACACTCAAAACAAACAAACAAACACCAACAAAAAATAATCTCAAATAAACACTCCAACAAGAAATGCTCTCTTTCACTGTTCATTACTTAACTTGCACTGAAAGTAATATTGGAGACCTTTCAACTTGACTCTTTTTAAAATTCCACCCCCTCCCTTAAAACTCAAATCAACCCTTCTTTCTGTTCTTCCCTCTATATAAGCCTCTCTTCTTCTCCTCTCTCTTTCTCTCTCTCTCTCTCTCTCTCTCTCTCTCATAATGGATGTCAGTGAGATACATAGTATAGGATGGACAAGATCACCAGACATTTTCTCCAAATCTTCCTAGAAGAATTTGATGATGAAGAGGCGCTCAAGTGGGCGGTCCTTGAAAGGCTTCCGACATTTCACAGAATCAGAAAAGGTATAATGACTCGGCCCGAAGGAGACATAGCCGAAATAGACGTAAAAAGATTAGGGCTTCTTGAAAGAAAAGCTCTCTTAGATCGACTCGTTAAAGTTGCGGAAGAAGATAATGAGAAGTTCTTGTTAAAGCTCAAGAATCGTTTCGATAGGCAAGTTTCGATATATAAATATATATTTTTTTTGAACGATGGCGGATATAATATTTTAGAATTATATTTTCTTATTAATAAATTAGATTAATTTTTTTTGTTTTTAGGGTTGGAATTGAACTTCCGGAAATTGAAGTACGCTATGAAAATCTTGAAGTTCAAGCGAAGATTCATGTCGGAAATAGAGGGCTTCCTACAATGTTGAATTCTACCATTAACATATTAGAAGTATTCCTCATTATATATACCTTCTTTTGCAAATTCATTAAATATTATTTAGTATGAAATTATTATATATGTTTATATCTACGTATTTTTTTTTGTAAATAGTCCATTGCGAATACTCTTCATATATGGCCAAGTCGGAAAAAACCAGTGACGATACTTCATGACATAAGTGGAATAATCAAGCCTCACAGGTTAATATCACTATGATAAATTAAAATCATGATTAATTAATTACATTATTATCATGCATGTAGCTTTATTTATCTAAAATAAGTTTCTTAATGGTCTAATTTTTCAGAATGACTTTACTCTTGGGTCCTCCCGGTTCTGGAAAAACGACATTCCTCTTGGCCTTAGCTGGAAAATTAGACCCTGATCTTAAAGTACTTCAAAACTTTATTTAATTTTACTTACATTCTTATTTGATTTTCGGAAAATATTCTTAAACTAATTAAAACTTTTTGGTAAAAATTAAAATAGGTTGCAGGAAGAGTTACATACAATGGACATGAAATGAATGAGTTTGTACCGCAAAGAACAGCTGCATATATCAGTCAATACGATTTACATTTAGGTGAAATGACTGTGCGCGAAACATTAAATTTCTCTGCAAGGTGCCAAGGAGTTGGATCTCGCATCGGTACGCAGATAATTAATTCATATTAATTTGATAAAAAACAATGTTTAATGAAATAATATAACGATGTCAATTTATTGAAACAATATACAGAAACGATGGCTGAATTGGCAAGGAATGAAAAAGCAAAAAGTATTAAACCGGATCCTGATATTGATGTTTTCATGAAGGTATGTCAAAAAAGAAATAAAAAGACGAAATTAGTCCTAGTAATTACTGTAACTTGAGGAAAATTTATCGTATATTTAATTTGTTTTCTTTGATTTTCCACTAATTTTGAAGGCATCAGCAGTAGGAGGACATGATGCTGACGTAGTCACAGATTACTATTTGAAGGTATATAATTATATAGTTATTTTTGCAATTTATAAAAGTAAAGATTAGTAAATAAATTCTTGATATTAAATTGTTAACGAAACATTTCTCTTAATCATAATTTTCAGATTTTAGGGTTAGAAAATTGTGCAGATACATTGGTTGGAAATCAAATGCTGAGAGGAATTTCAGGTGGTGAAAGGAAACGAGTCACTACAGGTACAGAATCTTTCTTCATATGAGAACATACAAAGAAAGAATATATATCTCTACAATAATTATTCTGATTGTTGCAAACAATATATTAACAGGAGAAATGCTAGTGGGGCCAAGAAAAGCGTTATTCATGGATGAAATATCGACCGGTTTAGATAGCTCTACAACTTACCAAATCATAAATTCATTAAAACAGTATATTCACATAATGGGCGGCACGGCCCTCATCTCTCTTCTACAGCCGGCTCCTGAAACGTATGAACTGTTTGATGATATTATTCTTGTATCCGAGGGCCAAATCGCGTATCAGGGCCCACGTCAGCATGTTCTTGAGTTTTTTGAGTTTATGGGGTTTAAGTGCCCTCAAAGAAAAGGAGTCGCTGATTTTCTCCAAGAGGTATGTTTGCTTATTTTATTGTTCATGTTATATTAATCGAGGTATTTTTTTTGATAAATTATGTTATTCGTGTTGTTATTGTATTTTTTTTATTTTATCTTTGATAAATTATTAATGGAAAATGGAAATATAAATTGGAGGGTTTTATGTAAATTTGAGAATATATTATTTTTTTAGTGAATTTTTAACATTTTTTATACTAAATAACTTCTTTTTTTAGGTTACGTCTAAAAAAGATCAGGAACAATACTGGATGCGTACCGATCAGCCATACCGGTATGTACCGGTCAGAGAGTTTGCAGAATCATTTCACTCTTTTCATATCGGTCGAAATATAAAGAACGAAATATCGGTACCGTTTGATAAAAGCAAGAGCCATCCAAATTCACTTGTGACTTCAACATATGGAGCGAGTAAAAAAGAACTTTTTAAGGCGGTTTTTGATCGTGAGGTTTTGCTGATGAAACGAAATTCGTTCGTGCATATCTTTTTAGCTGGCCAGGTATTTTAACTAGTTTATATGACACCAATAATATTTTTTACTTGACAAATTTTCATATATAATCTTCTCAATTTTCCAATATAATCTTCTCAATTTTCCAATATAATATTCTCAGTTTTCCAAATACTGATAATAATTTGATTTTCAAAGGTGATACGATATGAAGTTATAAATTCCATCTCAGATAAAATAATGTCACTTCATAATTAACATGTTAAAAGCAATAAACAATCCTTATAAAACTTGAAAAGCAATTAATAACACAATTTTTGTAATTTAAGACATGATCTAAAAGTTAAAACTTCGAATCTATAAATGAAAAATAAATTTCAAAATCAGATTTTTCTAAATATTTTAACAATTAAGAGAATTGATACAAAACTTACCAATACTGTTTATTTTCTCAATTATATTTGTAACAACATAAATCAAAGTTGGATCAAAACTATATATAATTTAAAATCATATATTTTTTTTAATATTAATTTAAAATCATATATCTAAACTCAAAACATTTGGTATTCATTCAGCTGGTTCTAATGGCATTAATAACAATGACGATATTCCTACGGACAAACATGCACAAAGACTCAACCACAAACGGAGGAATCTACTTGGGAGCTCTTTTCTTCTCCATGCTCATGATCATGTTCAACGGCTACGCCGAACTCTCCATGACCATTGCCAAACTGCCAGTGTTCTACAAACAGAGGGATCTCCTCTTGTTTCCTGCCTGGGCTTACTCTCTTCCCGCTTGGATCCTCAAAATCCCCTTTTCGTTTCTCAACGCTTCGATTTGGGTTTGTATTACTTATTATACGATTGGGTTTGATCCCAATGTTGGAAGGTAGTTTGAGTTTTTGAAATATTTTTTTGTTGTTTGTTGAAAAAAAATGATTCTTTTGTGGATAAATTGAGTAATGTACACTGAATTTTTTTTTGTTTTGTTTTTATTCTTTTTGATAGGTTTTTTAAGCAGTTTATATTGTTGGTTGTGGTAAATCAAATGGCATCTGCACTCTTCCGATTTATAGCGGGAGTTTCAAGACATGTTAATATTGCAAGTACTTTGGGCACCTTTGCATTGCTAATTGTAATGGTTTTGGGAGGCTTTGTTCTTTCAAGAGGTATTTTAATTTCACATTGTAGGAGTTAATTATATATTTTCTCTCTGTTTTTTAACATATTTTTTTTATATAATTTCAAACAGAAAATATAAAGAAATGGTGGATTTGGGGATATTGGTTTTCACCTATGATGTATGTGCAAAATGCAATTTCTACTAATGAATTCTTAGGCCATAGTTGGAGCAAGGTAATTTAAAATTTTATATGAAATATGTAAATTTGCAGATTATTTGATCATGTATTTATGAACAAAAAAGATAATGAGAAAAGTAATTAACTAATACAATTTTATTATTAGATTTTACCTGGATCGACAGAGTCGCTTGGAGTCCAAGTTTTGAAATCGCGTGGAATTTTTCCTGATGCAAAATGGTACTGGATTGGTTTCGGCGCTTTAATTGGATATACAATTGTATTTAATGCTCTCTATACTTTGTCTCTCACATTTCTCAACGGTAAGAATGATTCTATGCAATTAAATTGTATAAAAATCTAACTAAATTATTCCAATTAAATTATGATTATGAGAAACTAATTTGTTTATTTACAATGTAGAATTCGGTAAAACACATCCGATAATATCAGAAGAGACGCTAAAGGAAAAACAAGCGAATTTGACCGGCGAAATTGTTGAAGAAACATCAAATAGAGAAAATACCTCAAATTCTCATAAACTTGAGAAAAATGAAAATAGAAGTATTGAAACGAAAAAAGGAATGGTTCTTCCATTCAAACCTCTTTCAATCACTTTTGAAGATATCAGATATGCTGTCGATATGCCAGATGTAATTAAATCAAATGACCAAAAAACAAAATATATATTCTCTTATAATTTTGAAATTAAATTCAAACTATCAAAAACAATGTAGGAAATAAAAGAACAAGGGGAAAGAAACAACAAATTGGAGCTTCTAAAAGGGCTAAGTGGATCATTTAGACCGGGTGTATTAACGGCATTAATGGGTGTGAGTGGAGCGGGTAAAACAACACTAATGGATGTCTTAGCGGGTCGAAAAACTGGTGGATATATTAAAGGAAATATTACAATAAATGGATATCCAAAAAATCAAGAAACATTTGCAAGAATTTCGGGATACTGTGAGCAGAATGATATTCATTCGCCTCATGTGACAGTTTATGAGTCTCTTTTGTTTTCAGCCTGGCTCAGATTGCCATCAGAAGTCGATTCTATGACTCGAAAGGTTTGTTCGCTGTCTTATGTATATCTGAATACCAAAACTCTAGCATGATTTAGCCATTTTATAATGATCAATCTATAATACATTTGTTTCTCTTGTTTAAGACTACCTGTCTTAGCTACCTTTTTATTTATTTTCTAATTATAAATCTGAACTGTTTTCCTGGAAATTTATAAAGTTAAAAAGTCAGATTATTAATGTTTAGGGTTTAAGGTTTAGTAAAGTTTAAACTTAATTAGATTAATTTCTTACTTTTTACGTTACAGATGTTTGTTGAAGAAGTGATGGAACTCGTAGAGCTCAACTCAATACGAGATGCTTTAGTCGGATTGCCAGGTGTGAACGGCTTATCGACTGAGCAAAGAAAGAGATTGACGATCGCTGTGGAATTAGTCGCGAATCCATCAATTATATTTATGGATGAACCGACGTCCGGTCTAGACGCCAGAGCGGCCGCCATCGTTATGAGAACCGTGAGAAATACCGTCAATACAGGCCGAACTGTTGTTTGTACGATTCACCAACCGAGTATTGATATTTTCGAAGCTTTTGATGAGGTAATAAATAAAATTGTGTTATATTTGTACGTAAATAAGTATATAAATATAGTTTGTTTAATTGTTCATATATTTTTGTTTCAGTTGTTTTTGATGAAGCGTGGAGGGGAAGAGGTTTATGTCGGTCCATTGGGTCATCATTCGTCTCAACTCATTGAATATTTTGAGGTAATCAACATAAGAAATTCAATAATATTTTACCTAATTTTATGCTAATAATGTTTATATTGGAAGTAATTAATTTTGTGTTTAATGTTATGTAATTAGGTGATAGATGGTGTGAAGAAGATTAAAGATGGTTACAATCCGGCTACATGGATGCTAGAAGTGACATCATCTGCACAAGAAGAAATACTCGGCATAAATTTCGCTGAAATATACAAAAATTCTGAATTATACAAGTAAGCAATTAATCAATTATACAACAAGCCAATTATATATTTCTTTTACAAAAAAGATTGTAAAATTATTTTTGCGATACCTTTCAGGAGGAACAAAAACATGATAAAAGAACTAAGCATGCCGCCTCCCGATTCGAGCGATCTACATTTTCCGACTCAATATTCACAATCATTTCTGATTCAATGCATCGCGTGTTTATGGAAACAAAATTTGTCGTACTGGAGAAACCCTTCTTATACTGCTATCAGGTCCTAATTGAACACTAATTATTATTTAGAATTATTTGCCACTAAATATTATAACACTACATTTTGTTTGCTTTAGTAATAAAATAACACACTGATTAAAGTTCACTGTTTTCAACAGGTTATTCTTCACCACCTTCATCGCCTTGTTGTTTGGAACCATTTTTTGGGACCTCGGAACTAAACGGTAATATAACTACTCACCATTTAGTCTAAAAAAAAAACTACTCACCATTTAATATTTTATCATAAATAAGTAAACATCTCTATATATCATTTATGGACTTAATGTAGGAAAACACGACAAGATTTATTCAACTCAATGGGAGCATTATACGCTTCGGTTCTTTTCGTCGGAAACCAAAATGCATCCACGGTTCAACCAGTTGTTGCGATAGAACGAACCGTCTTTTACAGAGAAAGAGCTGCCGGAATGTATTCCGCTTTGCCCTACGCATTTGGACAAGTACAATAATTTAACTACTATTTTTACATAATAGTTAAAAGAAATATTTAAAGTACCAAATAGAATGAATATATCTTTTATTTTTGAGTAAAAGAATGAATATATCTAACTTGTTTTACTAACTTTTGTAGGTTTTGATAGAAATACCATATGTATTTGTCCAAGCGATGATATACGGTGTGATAGTATACTCTATGATAGGATTCGAGTGGAGTGCTGCCAAATTCTTTTGGTTCATATTTTTCATGTATTTTACGTTGCTTTACTTCACTTTTTACGGAATGATGGCGATCGGAATGACTCCAAATCAAAACATTTCCTCCATTGTTTTCTCGGCTTTTCTCGGAATCTGGAATCTCTTTTCCGGATATCTCGTTCCAAGACCGGTAAACTAAATTCCGTTTTATTTATTTATTGTTAGTTACTAATTAATCAATTTATTATTTATTAATTATACTTATTATTTGTTATTTCTGAATTTATTATTTATTTCAGGTTTATTTAATTATTACATATTTAGAGAGATAATTAACATACTTTTTTTAAATGTAGAAAATTCCGATTTGGTGGAGATGGTACTACTGGATATGTCCAGTGTCATATACTTTATACGGATTGATTGTATCGCAATATGGAGATATTACGGATCCTCTTATTACGGATACTATTCTTGATACAAAGGAACCAGTTGATGAATTTATTAGAAATTATTTTGGATTTAGGCACGATTTATTAGGGTTTGTTGCAGCTATGGTGGTTGGTTTTGCAGTTCTTTTTGCTTTCTCGTTTGGTTTTTCCATTAAAAAGTTTAATTTCCAGAAAAGGTGATGAGTTTCTTGTAGTTGGAACATTGAACAGTTAGGGTTTTGTAATGTTTTGTTTTTATTATTTTTGTTTCTGAGTCTTGTGAAAAGGTTGTATTTTTTTTTTCCAAATAAAAGTTGATAATTCATTTATTCATGCATGGTTTACTATGAATATAATTAGGAATTTTTTTCAATGATATGGAATGACTAATCATGTAATTTGTGCTTGACCACAAACCTCATGAGTTCAATCAATTTTGGGGCCGAATCCTCTATGAAGGGAAGATTCAAGATTGCATCAAATATGTCTCCAAATAGTATTATAGTATCATTTTGGGGGACGAGCAATATAAGCCCGTATTATAAACCCAAACCAAACGTTTCAATGAGAAAAAGGCCCATACAAGTATACGTATAAAAACACCAGACATGATTATGAGGGACGATCATGAGGGATGAAATTATAAAAAGGAAGTTTGTACAATACAATCAATTGTGGGATGACAAAATGCGACATATGAATCTATATTTTTTTTAACCACTCAGACATTATGATTCTAGCAGGAAATGTACGCTACCTTCTTTTAGATTTGTTATCAGTGGCGTCTATTAAACCAAAATTATATAAGAAATAAATACCACAATCTAGAAAAAAAATCAAAATTACAAAAAACTCTTGAGAAAATTTAGAAGAAAATCCTGAAGACAAATATTTTATATAAAAAGTAACATAAATCTAGTAGTACATGCAAAGAATAAAATTACAAAATAACTCGAACAATAATAACACACTCAAAAGACGACAGTTAAACATAAAACACCAAACTAAAAAGTACTTAACAATATTAAAATGATCAAGTTACTGGCGCGCCTCATAATGTGAGAGCCACACGCAACTTAATGAGCGCCTTCTCCAGTTCTTGCCTCATCGCGTCCTCTTTCCGTCTCGCGCTCTCGACCGCCTCTCGATCGAGCTCCAACCTGATGTTAAAACAAAACCAATACAATATCTGTTATATGCGTCAATAATAAACTATAATTTAACCAACTGAGACAAATATTTGAGTATTACTAATCATGCAATTTGTGCTTGACCACAAACCTCATGAGTTCAACCAATTTTGAAGCCGAATCCTCTATGAAGGGAAGATTCAAGATTGCAACTGATTAAGTATAGATTACAGAAAAATCTATATACTAGTATTATTAGATGTCATTCTTGATGAATCAAGTATGTCTCCGAATAGTATTATAGTATCATTTTTCTAAGCAATTTATAGAAGCCCGTAATATAACCCAAACCAAACGTTTCAATGAGATAAAGGGCATATATGCATAACTATACAAATAATAATTGGAGGATATTTTCATTTCTGCAAATTTATTGTATTTGTTTTGTCAAAAATGACGGATGAAAATATAAAAAGGAAATTTGTACAATACATCAATCGTGGGATGACAAAATGCAACATATCAATCTATATTTTTTTTGGTAGCACTCAGACAATTATGAAATCTAGCAGGAAATGTAGGTTAACTTCTTTTACATTTGTTCTGACTAGTGTCTAAACCTGATAATTTCTCACCCCTGCAAAACAAAAAAGATCAGAAAAGAGAATTAATGAGACGATACCAGTACAAGTTAAATGCAGCATATCTAACAAGCCAAAAAATCAAGTTTACGAGCCAAAACGCTACTAATAACATAATATATATATTATATATGGTTGGTTACCTACCTCAAAGTGAAAGTGAAGAAAAGCCTCATAGTCTGAGAGCCACACGCAGCTTTATAAGAGCCATCTCCAGCTCTTGCCTCATCGCCTCCTCTCGCGTGACTCATCGACGTTCCAAGGAGACCTGCACGTCCTCAACCTGACATAGAAAAGAATTAAAAACAATACTTTATCTGCTTTATACATTAAGTAATTGCAATTTAGTCAATTAAAAAATATATATTTCGATTTGGTACTTATTTAGTATGTTCAAACCAGTAGACTGATCTTAGTATCTTACCTAGCCACTAAATTGCATAGAACTTTAGTAATTGCATTGATGAAAATTTCAAAAATAAGTTTTCCATTATTTAAATCTCACCATCATGTCACCTTGGATCATTCAGTTCATTGATTCCCACCAAACGTTTCAATGAGAAAAAGGCCCATACAAGTACACGTATAAAAACACACAGACATTACGAGGGATGAGGGATGAAAATATAAAAAGGAAGTTTGTACAATACAATCAATTGTGGTATGACAAAATGCAACATATGAATCTATATTATTTTAACCACTCGACATTATGATTCTAGCAGGAAATGTACGCACCTTCTTTTAGATTTGTTATCACATCAGTGGCGTCTATACATCCCATTAGAAATTTAAAATATTAAAGCAAAATTATATAAGAAATAAATACCACAATCTAGAAAAAAAATCAAAATTACAAAAAACTCTTGAGAAAATTTAGAAGAAAATCCTCAAAACTAATATTTTATATAAAAAGCAACATAAATCTAGTAGTACTGCAAAGAATAAAATTACAAAATAACTCGAACAATAATAACACACTCAAAAGACGACACAATTAAACATAAAACACCAAACTAAAAAGTACTTATCATTATTAAAATGATCAAGTTACTGGCGCGCCTCATAATGTGAGAGCCACACGCAACTTAATGAGCGCCTTCTCCAGTTCTTGCCTCATCGCGTCCTCTTTCCGTCTCGCGCTCTCGACCGCCTCTCGATCAAGCTCCAACCTGATGTTAAAACAAAACCAATACAATATCTGTTATATGCATCAATAATAAACTATACTCTAACCAACTGAGATATATATTTGACGGTGATTGATCTTACCTGGCCTCAAAGATCCCCTGAGCCGCCAAGGCGGCTCCTCGCTCGGCCTCTATCTGGCTCTCCAGAGCTGCCACCTGGCTCTGGGCCTCGTGCCGCTCAGAATCGAGCTGGCTCTCAAGTGCCGCCACCTGGCTCTGGGCCTCGTGCCGCTCAGAATCGAGCTGGCTCTCAAGTGCCGCCACCTGGCGTGAGGCCTCATTCCACTGGGCCTCGATCTGTCTCCCCAGGGCCGCCACCTGGCGCTGGGCCTCACGCCGCTCAGAATTGAGCTGGCTCTCGAATGCCGCCACCTGGCGATGGGCCTCACGCCGCTCAGAATCTAGCTGGGCCTCAAGGGATGCCACCTGGCGCTGGGTCTCTGCTCTGGCCTGCTGCTCGGACACAGGCGGCTCTACAGAGCCACAATCGTGACCCTGCACAGAAAAACAAACAAAAAAAATTAAAAAAACGGTTGTATTAATTTCCCTTCAAACCCTAACATCCCCCCACCAAATTTCCCTATCAATTCAATTCAAAATAAATAAATGAATGAATAAATAAATCACCCTCACCTAGCTCGCTGCTCAAGAATCTCAATAGCCCTGCTGAGCTGTCCAGCCAGTGAAGCGGCTTCCCGTGCGGCCTTACGTGCAGCATTCCTATAATCCAGAACGGCCGCCAGCTCGTGTTCCAACAAGCTAAAAACCGCGTCAGAGTCCAGCAGCTTCTGATTGGTCAGGTCCAGCGCGGACCGCTCTTCCGCCAGCTGGCTCTCCAGATCCGCACGAGAGAAACCCCCTCTCGTATCCCAACAGACCTGTGATTAGGATTAGACTTGAGCTAGGTAAATATCTTACAAAAATATATACAAGTAATTCATGGATAATTTCAAAAGTCTTAAAAAAAAATATGTAATTCATGGATAATTTCAAAAATCTTAAAAAAAAAATGTAATTCATGGATAATTTCAAAAATCTTCAAAAAAAATAGTAATTCATGGATAATTTCATAAATCTTAGAAAATTAATTAATTCATAGATAATTTCATAAATCTTACAAATATAAGTAATTCATGGATAATTTGAAAAATAATTAGATATCTGAGAAATATAATAGATATTTTAGTAATAAAAAACTATTAGATATTTGAGTAATAATCAATATTAAATAAAAAATAAGTAAATATCTTAATTATTAGAGAAGTATAATAAATAATTTTAAGTAGGAAAAAAAAAGAAATTCGGATTACCTAAGATGAGTCTGCATATGAAAAAAGAAGCAGCATGCAGGCTCTGACAAGTGTGTAAGCTGAAATGCGAGGTGCACCACCAAATATATCTACAGGAAAAAAAGTAATAAGAAATAATTAACATTTTCTGTTAATAAATAAACAAAAACAATGCATTTGCTAACAACTAAGACATTCAAAGTATGAAGCCTAACTATCAAATTTATTTGTTTTGTCTGTACCATTGTACCAGACGTGTTTGCTTTTGTACCGGTATCTGACATGTTAATACTTGTACAGGTCCATCACTTTTTTTTTCTATTGACAGGTACAGAGATGTAAGATGATTAAATCCGAAAAAATGCCGACCATGGTTATAATAGATTAGATCGAACAGGTTCACGAAAATCTCAAACATAATACAAAAAAACCAATACAAGTAATATATTACTTTATCAAAAGAATGCAATTACCAAAAGTGCAACTGTCTAATTTCTCTTATTTTCCTTCAAATCAAACAACGAACCTCACAAACAAGCAACAAATTCATTCATTCGTCCTTTAAGATAAATCTAATCATCAAACTTCCAAACATAAAATAAACTTAGATAACAAAGACATCTCTAATCAATATCAATTAAACAGGCCCAGTATGTTACTCGATTATCCACTTTTTCACAAAAAAACAACAAATCGATTCAATTTTCCTTTAAATAAATCACATTATCAAATTGAGTTGTTAAATTAACTTACCATGCGAGACAATCAACCAATCTCCAAAACCCATCCGCTCAATCTCCGATCGGATGGTCTCGCCGCACCGGCTCACAAATCCGACGGCCCACCGCGGAGCCGAGTCACAAAGCTGCCGTGGCAGAATGCCGGCAGGGCATCCAGCAAGAAGGAAAGAAACAGGGCGAAAACTGAAACCTCGACCTGAACGAAAATGTGAATGAGGAAAAAAAGGAAAGCCATTTTCAAGTTTCAACAGAGGAAGAAAGAGAGGGAAATGCCAAGGAAATAATTCGTGTGAATGTTGATCTGTATTGCATGCCATTAATAAGACTAATCTTACTACGCCTATTTTTAGCATTCAGAATCAGAAGAGAGCATAGATCGAAGATGGAAATCTCTACTGAAACTCTTCACGAAATTCACTCGCACTGAGAGGATCGCCATTACTTTCGGAGCTAGCGAAGGTTTAGGTGAAGATCGTTTTAATTTGAGATGAGAAATGAGAGGGAGAACTGAGAATGAGAAATGGTTTCTTCTTATCGGGTTGATACTGAACAGGCTTATTATTCATCCAATAACCTGGTTTAGAGCGCCTTATTGGGCTATAATGGGCTTGAATATGTCTAGTTCACCATATTTTAATTATTGTAAATAAATTTTGATAAGGTTATTATTTTCGTTGGACAAGATTTACTTATTTTAACATTTGAATATCTTAGTTTAGTAAACTAGGACGAATAAGGCTGAGTTTGGATGTGTAGTATTTCTTTGGTTTAGTCTAGAATTAGGATTATTTTCCAATTTCTAGTAAATGCATGTTTGGATACATTTTAGGAATTTCTAGTATTAGCAATATTTTCCAAAATTTAGTAAATTTTGTATACAAAAGCTTCCACTTTGAAAACTTAACTTTTTCTCAAGTTTTTTCCTAGCAATTTTTTGCAATCATACAAAAATATATTATATTATATTATATTATATTATATTATATTATATTATATTATTTGATAATATAATTATATTATGTTATGTTATATTAAAAATTATGTTATATTATATTATATTATATTATATTATATTATATTATATTATATTATATTATATTATATTATATTATATTATATTATATTATATTATATTATATTATATTATATTATATTATATTATATTATATTATTTTGTATCTTATATTATATTATATTATATTATATTATATTATATTATATTATATTATATTATATTATATTATATTATATTATATTATATTATATTATATTATATTATATTATATTATATTATATTATATTATATTATATTATATTATATTGTATTATTTTATTTTGTATCTTATATTATATTATATTATATTATATTATATTATATTATATTATATTATATTATATTATATTATATTATGCTATATTAAAATTTATATTATATTATATTATATTAAATATTATATTATTTAATAATATAATTATATTATGTTATGTTATATTAAAAATTATATTATATTATATTATTTTGTATGTTATTATATTATATTATATTATATTATATTATATTATATTATATTATATTATATTATATTATATTATATTATATTATATTATATTATATTGTATTATATTATATTGTATTGTATTATACTATATTGTATTGTATTATACTATATTGTATTGTATTATATTATTTTTTATATATTATATTGTATTATATTATATTATATTATATTATATTATATTATATTATATTATATTATATTATAAATTCCTACAAATTTACTAATTTACATCCAAACACAACACTTTTTCACACATCCTAAAGTTTATAATACTTTAGTATTTGAATTTTGCAAATCCTAATCACTAGAAATATCCTAATACTATACTAGAAAATTTAACACATCCAAACTCAGCCACAAGACTTGAATAGTATATATAGTATATAAAGATAATAAACATTATATTAGGTACTGGTAAAATATATAGATATTGAAAAAGGCCTCTGGTCATTTCAAAAATTGTATCTAACCATTGGTATTCGGTATTCCATTGGTAATTTCTCATAACAAGTCTAAATTAAAATAGTAAAAAGGTTCTTACATTTGAGATTCTTGACCAAATTCAAGTGTTACCTTCCCGTGTGGGGATCACCCATTGGAACTGGTTTAGACTCATTTTTTAGGTTAAATGGTAGACTAGGTCTGAGAAACCTTATTTTGGGAAAACTCGAGCAGTGATACCTTAAAAAACGGTATGCAATATTCATCTATTCATTCATATACGAAATAAAAGATTAAAACTGAAAAAAAAATTGAGTGAAAAAAACATTTTAAGGTTAGCCGCAATATTAAAACAATATGGTTTAATGCACACTTTTCTTTTTTAGGCATAGCCGAAACGGCTACTAAAGATTTTCATTTCTGAAAAAACGTGCTACAGTTTAGATTACAACACGTAGGTAATTTTGTCTTACAAACAGAAACAAATTAATTATAACAAGCTCTAGTTCTTCTATCCCTAGCACCTAATTCACTTAATATTCTTAATTTGTGTTGCTTGAGCTATTGGGCCGCCGTTTCGTTGGCCGCATTTATAATCTTTCCTGGAGTAAAGTTCACATTCTGGAAGACTTTATTGTTCCTTCTGTTCACATATAAATTTTTTAAGAGAGTAAATTTTTTTTTTGCGGCTAATTTGTATAAATTTTAAGAGAGTGAAATACTTCTATTCACGTAAATTTTAGAAAATTATTCATATTATTGTCTAATTTTTAAGTCATTTTTTTAGAACTTACTTTAATTATTCATTTTAACATGAGCACTTTTCTTTTTTATGCTCGGTAATTTTTTTTAATTTAGTTTCATTTCTGATATAGCTTTCATCAAATTGTTGGGTCATTAATTAAAAGCAGTGGATAGAGAGGCCCATGGGCCTTTCACACAGTAACACAAGGACAGCACAAATTGTATGATTAAATCATGCCAAGCTCGTTCAGCATTTTGAACTATCATCAAAATCATATATAGATAGAAAATGTGATATCTCGTCTTTCTATTATTTAACAAAGTGGTATTGTGATAGATGAAATAACAGTAATAACATCAGTACCATATAAATCTTTATTTAGACACATACATATTTGAGATATTGGTGTAAATTGATGCATACAAAGAAAAACTAAATCCGTGAGAGTTTTGTTAGAACAATTTTGTGTCGTACAGGTATATCTCTAGTTTCTTCAAAAGTTAAATGTAGGACTTCTTTTAATCAAAAACAAATATTGCATTCCTTGCCCGTAACTGTTAATTGCTATTTAATTAATGCTCAGAATACCACCTGAGAGATGAATTTTGTCGATCAAATCTCCGAGTAAATGGTTAGGACATGATCAATCATACCTCATGAATTAGCATACGCAATACACAATATACAAGACAGATGACGTCGACCAAGCTATATTACAGCCATCTGTGCAACCTCCGATCAGATGGCGTGGATGTAGTAGCTCGCAAATCCAATAGTCTATCTATGCATTTGAGCCACAATCAAAATACTGATGTGGCAGAACATAAGCAAGGAAAGAATGCAAGAAAGAGGGAGAAAAAAAACTGGATCTAAATGTGTGTAAAAAGATTCGATAAACGAAACATTTTTCAGAGATAAAGAGAGAAATGTAAAAAAGATTCATCAAAAAAAAAGAGAGAAATGTAAAAAAGAAAACTTCTGAATTCTCGTGTAGAAACCTTTAAATAATACTAATTTTGCTCTTACTATTAGCATTCACAAAAGAACATAAATCAAAAATACAAATCTCAAAACAGTAAAACAACTCCTTACATCTGAAATTCTTTACGAAATTCGCATGTCCCGGAAAATAAATCATATTCTTTTGGCATACTGTCATGAAAATAAATCTTCCATACTGTCATTCTTATCAATATGTTATGAGAAATTTGCGAAAAGCCCTACATTATGCCAAAATTATAAAAAATGCCCTAGATTATGCCGGAATTTTCAGTACTGTAGGGGCTTCTTTTGCCAATTTCTCTATTCCTATTAGTTGCTCCATTTTGCAAAGAAAATGCACTAACAAAAAAATGATGTGATATACATATCACATGCACAGCAGCACAACTCACAAGCACTTTACATTGGATATTTATTGAATAAATTTGTAAATTGTAAAAATGGATATGGAGTTCTCTTTTCTTTGAAGTGACAACTCAATTTGGTGCAAACAACTTTTAGATAGATAATCACACTGCACTATCACGTGCAATATAATTTTTTCTGGTATAACTTATAAGTGCTTCCTTATATCATGATCAGCCCTACCATTTCTTTGTTATATTTATATTTTTTTGAAAAGACAAATTAGACTATTCATATTCACTGTCTATATTTTTTTTTTCCAGAGCTGCTAATTTTCTAAGGTATGAAGCATTTTTAGTATTAATATATATTGAAAAATATATTTTAATTTTCGTAAGAAAAGTTCTAATACATACATTGAATCTATAATCCCTTTAATAAATTAATATTGTTATCATAACTCTATAGAAAATGAATAGTATACACATCACATCACTTAAAAACAGTGGGAAATTGGCCCATCGGCCTTTTACACAACAGAAACAAAGAAACGAAAGACTAGTGGGCCATATGAATATTGGGGTAAAGCTAAATTAAAAAGTTAGTGATCTATTGATTCTAATAAAATATGCAATATAATATGTTAATCCAATTTTTCATACTATTTGAAGAAAAAGATTTGATTTGCATCTCTCGTTATAATTATCTTTCTAATAATTATAATTATAGTCATATCATATTCCGATAGTACTTTCATAAATTTTGTACAAGACTATGAACGCCCACGCCCTTTTTCTCATTAAGCAGGCAAATGCAAATATGAAATTACAACAAAAAAACTACATCAAGTGGCATGAATCAAGCATGATATGGTGAGAATGACGGAACGAGAACATATTTTCTTTCATGTAATTCCAACCCCACAAACCGACCAAATCTCTTTTCCCCATTAATTGCAATTATTTTCTTCATTTTCTTTCTTGTACAGTACTAGAAAAAATCTGACTAACTTGGAATAATTGACTCGAGATGACTCGGCTCAAAATTATAATACACTTTCAAGCTGAGATTCAGAAATCGAACTTGACTCACTTGAACCAGTTCAGCTCGACTCATTATTTGCTTGAAATATTATTTGATTAAGAATGAGTGTGACTTGACTCGAAATCATTAAATTCAGCTCTTGATGCGGCTCAAATAAATAAAAAGGAAAATGTCTAATTATGATGATTAAATCACGTATATATCACTTCGTTTAACGGTCAACCTTTGATTGCTTCTCGTTGAGTTATATATATTGTTTTTTGTGTTATATATATTGTTATGATACTTACTATTTTGTGTGGTTTTATATACTATTTTTTTATTTATATATATTTCATATTCATTTTTTTTTTATATATTGTTTTTGTGTTTCCTATTCTATGTATTGTTTTTAATATATGTTTTTTTGCGTTATACATTGTGTTTTATTTATATATATTTTTTAAATATTTTTTTATACTATTATATTGTGTCATTGAAAAAAAAAAATCGGAATGCCATAAGAAAATGATTAATTATTTTGGATCCTATGATCGCATGACACAAAATCTAAAAAAATAAAAGTTAATTAGTATATTCAGAAGATAAAACAAACAAAGGTACAATTTGATGCCTCAAAATTCAAATTGTCTTTATATTTTATGTAAGCTTGAAGCTCAAAATATGCTAATCACTTTCCAAAGCATCATATCTTGTCCATCAAATGACACTAGTTTGTTTTGTTGGGCACTTTTGCCAATTAACCCAATATTATCCTGTATTTTCAAGTACAACTCTAGAAATTGTTTAGACGTGTTCAATTGTGGTAGATCTGATTAGTATTTCATTTTTTTTACATTGTTTGTAGGCTTACATACGCACACACACGCGCTTATACCTACACTAAATACTAACCCCCTACCAAATCCCTCATAAAAAACCCCTACTTAACCCTGTTTTTAGCAGGAATCGAAACCATAACCTCTGAATACTTGGCATTTCATTACACAACCATTTTACACATAATCACAGCTTTAGAAACTTTGTAAATCAAACTATACTACAAGCTTATCTCTCTTTCATTAAAAAAAAGTAAAATAAAAAATGCCCATCTCTTATATTAAAATAATGATTATGAAGCACATACTTTATTGAGTTATACTAATCATATGTTACATGCAGTCTAGAGAGGAATCAAATTGAGAAACTTTAAAAACACCCCTAACTTTTTTGAATATTAAAAAGTTCTTTATAAGAAAGTATGTTAAAACAATACCATGAAATATTATACCACAAAATATTATTTCTTTATTAAATCTATTATTTAGATAGAATAAAATAAAAAATAAAAAATAAAAAAAGTTTATTCAGGGTATTTTCGTTAAAAATGTTAAATAGATATGATGTTAATATTAACTCTTGGGAGGGTTAGAAAAACTTGAAATCATCTCATAGGAACTAAAAGAAAATTTTAAAAGTAGAGGGCTATTTCTAATATTCATGATATAGTTTTTTTTTTTTTGAAAAAAAAAATACCCATTTAATTTGCATAAAACAATAGTGGCCACATGGCAGGTGGATGGAGACCTTAATTCAGTCATGTATTAAGCTGGATGGAAAACCATTATAAATGATCATTTTTATTTATTGAAATAAAGTACATAAAATTTTAATAATTTAAAAGGTTCAAGTACATTTTCTATATTCGTTTCAAAAATAAAAAATAGATATATATGCCCTGTCCAGTTGAGCACCTTTGATATTGTCGCACCGTCGGCATCAAATTTTATAATATGATATTTCGAACCATTTGGATTCACCAAAATGGAATTGTTTTCTAAAATAACATTATAATAAAAAGAAGTTACATAACGGTTTCCTTCACAAAAAAAAAAAAGGAAGTTACATAAGGGTTGGTTTGTAAAAAATAATGCATTTTCAAACTCTATAATTTTTTGTTATTTTTTCAATTTTTGAGAGTTTAAACACATTTCTCATGTCAAAATAAAGAGAGAAAATAGAAAAATGATTTTCATACTTCTACAATTTGAAATAAAAAAGATAATTTCGCAAATCATTAACATTATTTTAAAAAAATAGCTCATATAATCAATCTTAAAGTACCGCAGACTTTACCTTTCTAAACTAATAAGCTTGTAGATAAATAAAGTAAAAATCATTCATTTATACGATATATTGATGCCAAATTGGTCTTTAAATTACATCATAACCGAACAATTCAATTATTATATTTTACTCTATATAGGTTTGGTAATCAATCAAGTTTTGAAACAATTAGTAAAAGTTATTTGCAAAAAGCACTTTTGTCATATCAAATCAACAAAAAAGGAGAAAATGAACCATTAAATTATGGAAAATTAAAGAAACAAATTCAATCAAATGATTTGTAATATAATTGATTAAGACATTTATATATGTAATAAGAAATCATGAATTTAATTCTCGACAAACACAATACAATACATATTTAACAAAATCTATCAACCTAATGAGTTGAACACCCAAAAGAAAAAAAAATTCAATCCAAATAATTAAACAAGAATCCATAGTCATACATTTTGGACTGTGTAGACCGTAGAACTAGAAATACATGTTCAATATACAATTAACTGTCAGAAAGAATAAAAAAACCCTTAATTTACAAGAAAATGGAATATTGGTGTGAGAGTATTATTCTAGAGGTGTTAGCTGGATTCCATATTGAAATCCCAAAATCAGAAATGACACTTGAATCGATTTGATTTGATGAGTTTTGTCAAATAAAAAAAAAATTAATTTGATTTGTGGGTGACCTTCATTATGTATTGCTTTCCTTTCCTTCTTTTGCACTGTAGCTTCTGCACTGATTTTAAAGCTGCCTGTATTTTAAATAACTTCATCTTTTTTTCTTTTTTCTTTTGGTACAACAGCTCGCATGTGGCCACACTTGTGTTATGTTTTGAAGAGAAAAAATAGCAAGAATATTTTGTAGAAGAAGAACCGCATTTGAACCCATTTAAATATAGGGAAAATTTTCAGCAATCCCTAAACTTTTTTAAATATTTACAAAATTCCTCATTTTTTTTAATTTCCTAGAAAGACTCATATAAATCGAATTGAATGTTTTTGTTATAAATTTTAACATTTCATCAAAAAAAATCTTTCTTTTACCAAAATATCACTCATCAGTTTTTTATAAATACATTGAAGATTTATTCAATGGAAGATAAAATAATAGAACTTGAAAGAATTTTAAAAAAAATTGATGTTTGATATTTTAGTTCAACAAAAAGATGAAATTTGCTCGGATGTCAAAACTAATATTAGTAGGGACAAAAAAAAAATTCAACCTACTTTGTAGGGAGATTTTGAGGAATTCTGAAAAATGAAGGAGCTCTTTCAAATATTCAGAAAAGTTAGGGAATTTTTGAAGAATTTCGATATTCCTTTTTTCACTATTTGAAATTATAGCATAGTTAGCCTTACAAAAAAAAAAGAAATTAAAAGCACACCTACTTACATAGTTACATGTATATTACTTGCTGTAATGTACGATACACTATTGCATTTTTCTTGCATATGATGTATATAATAACAATATAATTAATCGTCTAATTAAACTAACATAGATATTGCTAAGATCACCAATAATAATAATAATAATAATTTTCTAATTAAACTAACCAAGATATTGCTAAGATCACCACAAACGGATGCTATTTAAGCACACTATAATCATAAGAAATTGAAATTACAAATTACAATAACAATTTTGACAAACACAAGGGCCCATTGATTTATATACCTCCAAACAAACTTCCTCGACTCCATAACCAAAGTTGGCCCCATTTTTACACAAAACATCAAAACAAAAAAACTCAAAAGAGAAATTGCAAATAACCCCCTAATGCCTAGATTTACACAAATTACGAAAATTCAGGGGCCTTTCTGACAGTTTGTTAACAATACTGAAACATGGCCATGGCCTCATTTGGCACCATACACCAAGGCTTCAGAAACTCTTCACAATTTCCATTTCCAATTTCACTTTCATCATTTTCATTTCCATTTCCATTTCCATTCATGAAAAACAATATCTCATTCAAGGATTGGAGTCTATTATTCAGCTCAAGAGCCTGAGTTCTAAGCACCGAGTTCTCATTTTCCACCGTAAAATAACTCTGCATGGTTGAATTTAAAGCGCTGATAATCTCACCATTTTCCTTCTTCATCTGGTTCAGTTGAGCCGTTAACTCGTCCAGATGTTTCTGTTTCCTCTGCCTCGATCTCCTTGCTGATTCGCGGTTAGAAAGCATCCGTTTTTGCTTTCTTTGATTCATTAAAGCGTGGAGTTCTTCTTCCGATCCTGAGTTTTGGATTTGTATCGAGTCTGCCGAGGTTCCGCTTGATGAGGCCATTAATTATATATTATACCGAACAATAAAAAAAGATTTTGTGGGATTTTTTTTGGGGTTTTGAGAAGTTTAGGGTAGTAGAAACGTTAAGTGAGAAAGAAAAGGTAAATGGAGAAATAGGGTGTTTAGTTTATGAGAAAACGTAAAACCAGTAGAGAAAAACAACTGAGAAGGACTGAACTAGATGAGAGCGGCGTCTGAGTGTGGAATTGATGATAAATCCCGACAGCAGAATCTCACTTATAATCGGCGACATTAACAAGAAATGATGAAAGAAATGGATGCATGTGCGATTCTGATGAAAAGATTGAAAAGGATTGAAGAAACAAGGAGAGGAAGAAAATGAAGTTGATGAGAGTGGAAGGAAGAGTCAAATCAAGGAATTGGGTTCTTAGATTTTTGGAGAATGAAGGATGAAGTGGTGAGGGGGAAGGAAATATGAAATGGGAATGAGGGTGGTTTTATAGATGGAAAAGGGGTTGGGAAAATAAATCATGAAAATTGAGAAAATATATTGGAAAAGGTGAGATTCTGTCGTGAGTTGTTTAGTTGGACTTGGTTTATTAAGATATTTTTCATCCATCTTCATTAATTTGTTTGTGGTAGGAAAGGATGGCATAGTTTTAACATAAAAAAGATGAAAGATGAGTGGGGATTTCGTTCTTCTAATATTTTTTTTTTAAGAAATTTGATATTCAGTTTTTTGATTAATAACATATATAAGTAGTTATATAAATTATTATAATTTATGATAACTCAATAGATCGAACCAATACTTGAAATGCCACTAAGAATCATAAATAAATAAATTTGGCTTAACGGGTTGAATATGATTTGCGACGTAATGTCGATTGATAAATGACTACAACGCAAAATAGACATATGTCACAAAAGGAACTTTTTTCAAAATTTATATATAAAAAAATAATTTCGTAATTAATAATATTTTATAATATTACTCCTTATTATAACTTAATAAATTAAGTTATTTCTATAAAAATGAAAATAATTATTGGCAGAGAGAATCAATATTGAGGTTGGATTGGGGATCCTTAATAAATTCTATAAAAGATAAATATATTTGTTCTGTTCAAAATGGGAATACTTATCAAATGAGAATACATATGGAGAATTAAGTGGGTGCAAATAGAAGATCGTTATCAATTCTTAAGGAGACACAGTCAAAGAAACTCCAAATCATAAGCTTTAGTAAGAATAAAAATATTACAATGCAAATTAGTGAATTACTAATAAAATTTAATTTGTATATAATTACTGTTAAATAATTTTTTTTTCAACAGTAATGATCATAACTCTCTTAAAATTTTCAATAAAACAGACTACACAAAAATATAAACATGCATTTGCATTCCAATAAAACCATATCTTCACATTGTACTTTACATTGTTATCACAAATTACTTGAACATATTATTTTGAAGTCATTAGACTTCATAATGTATATCATTTATAATTTTTTTATTATCAAAATATTCTATTTTTTAAGAAAATATACAAATGATTGTATGGTGTTGTTCTTTCTTGAACGGCTCAACTTCGCATGATGTTTTGTCATTATGTATCATGAACCATGTCCTTGCAAATTTTGTTAATGTGTTAGCGTTTAGCAAGTGACAGACACTTGTATTAAACACTTTTATGTGCACATGTGTCATATAATGATATGTTCAGATATTAATTTTGTCCCTTCATTATAGACTAAAAATAACCTGCTACATTGATTTCTTTGAGAAAATATTGCAGATTATCAACAAAGGAGACAAATGTCAAAATTCCCCCATTTCACAAGTTTTATATATTAGAAAAAAATATCTTAACTTAAGTTAGCATGTACTTGTCGAGAGTATTTATTTGTATGTGAGGTAGAACTAAGTTAGCATGTGAAGCCATCATTATTCATAATGGAATCATGAAGTAAGAGTACGGCTGTGTGATTAATTCATTTAGGGGTCTTAAAAATATATATATAAATGATTTAACTCAAACAAATAACATTTATATATTAATTTATATTCACATATATATATATACTACACATACTCATTTCTTTTTAAATATTGTGAATCTTTACAAAAAACTTTATCATCATTTAAATAGTAATTATCAAAATATTTTAACAGCCGACAAAATAATGTAAAATTATGGTTAAGAGGGAAGTCAATCTTTACGATCTACCACCTGAAGTATCCTGACATTTTTATAAAAAATTTAAGCAAATGATCCTTTGTCTCAATGATAAGATTACTGAATAGGATGGAGAATGGCCGGATTCGAATCTCACTTATCTAGAAAAATTGTAATTTTTTTTTGAATTTTTTTTATTATACACCACAAATTTGAGAGAACTAAAATTCTATTGCAGTAATTAAATGATAGACCATGTGTATTGAGTGGTAAGATGAGGTGATTAGGCATGTGAGGTCCAAAGAGAGTTAGGGGCAAGATTACAAAGTCCAGCTGGGGAGCAGTGTCTCTCAAGCCCCCATTCAATTAACTGACATCCTGCTTTCCCCTCCATTGTTCCTCCTCTCCACTCCTCTATTACTCGAGAGTCCGTTTCTTATAAAAATATTTTGTTTGAGGTGTGTTGAGTTTTATATTCTAGGGTTTGTGAGTTTTTTCCCCCTCTAAGCTTGTTTTTTCTTTTTATAGTTGCAAAAATATACAAAAAAGCGACCATATATCTAAAAACAACTCACATTTTATTGGAATGATAATATCCAGATTTATGATGGAACATCTCAATTGCGATCTCAATCATGTTTCCATTCCACCATTTTTAATCATGTTTAACTTTGATTGAGTGTAACATCCAATTTTTCATATCAAAGCGTACACATCAATCCAATATATCAAACATCAAAAAATATTGCAGAGCATTTGAACTAAATCCCAAACTCCATCAAAATCCTCCAAATCAAAATCACATGTTCTTTTACATTGTTTGTAAGCAGATCTAACTTTGCTAAAGATTTGAACTGTTGCACGTGTGGAGTTTGAGGAGGTTAAGGAAGAGAGTATTTTTAAGGGGCTTTTTCTGAATTTTCTTACGAATCTTCATTTTTTTTTTCATCTTTTCTGTTGTGCTGGTGTGCATGCTGCGTTAAGAAAAGTACTATTTTTTTTATTAATGTAAACAATGAGAACTTATTTTTTAAAACAATAATATATTGAGGATGTTATAGTTCACGCAATATTTAATATTTTTCTTTTTTTTCTTCACAATATTTATATTATTTTCATTAATATTATTATTATTTATAATAGTGAAATATACGAAATGTATTTTGAAAACTCTTGATAATTTTTGTTTACTTAATTTAGCAAAAAATACCCATTCCTTTTTTTTTCCCAAAAAACTCTTTGTAAGGAAAATAGTACGAGTATTATACTACAATTGATTTTCATTTCAAAATTTATGATCTCATTAGTGGATAAATATGCTAATTTAATCATTAGAAGTATCAAATAAAAGATGGTGACTCATTTGATATAAAGTTTTTAGAATAATTCAGAATCATAAAACACGCATATGACTTGAATCATTTTCCAATTTCCATAAGTTTAAACTAGGACAAAACATAGCTGTCTACATTAAATGGAAAAAAATACAAAGTATTAAAAAGTGCAAAGTAATTATGGTCCTTATGGGCTTTAATGACTGACATCAGGGCATTTGTAAGACTTTTTTATTTTCTGGACAAGATTTAAAACTTATTTTTAGAGAATTTTTGCTTATCCATATTCTTTTTCAACAAGGATAAATAATGTCAAGCCCAAAGAATTTTGTTTTCTTGCACAAAAAGTTTGGAATCTTTCTTGTACAAAATGTAATGATATTTGGATTTAAATTTGTATTTTTATGAAGAAAATTATAGACAGGATTTCAAACAGTCCACATCTATCAACATGCAAGCACTGTGACCATGTTTTTTTATTGTGTTAATTTTTTGTGAATATTTAATATATGTAGATAAATATTTGTGTTGATAAGGTCCTTGAGATTTTTTTTAATATATCTAAAAAGAAAATATAATTTCTCTTATGTGTAGATACATACATTTTAAGTTAACTTGAATGGTACAAGATAGATAATGTACAACAATATGATTATTCATTCTTATGTGGAAAGAATTTTGCTAAAATTTCACTATTCATGGTTAGTTGGTCTAAGAATTTCAATTTTTTTGGATATAACTAAGGAATTGCAAACTTCAAATGGAACCGTAAACTATTAATATTTTGCCCACCAAACCGGAATTGAATAGAACTAAACAAAGAGGAAAATAAAAAAGAAGTTAATTTGGAGTGAAAAAAGATTTAATATTATACCTTTTCCTTTTCCTTATTTTTTTCTTTTATGTAATCAGCAATGTTTTTAGGGAATCTCTATCTCTTAAATGCTCTTTATTCGATGATATGTTGAGTATACTGAGTGTAGATTTCTGGATATGGTTCAATTTATCAAAAATTTAATTTGATTAAGAATTATTAAGTTCAGATAAAAATCAACTGATAAACACCAAACCTAACTCAAAAACTCTCAATATTGTTAGGTTAGGATTAATAAAGGGAAAATCTCACCTTCTCAGAAGCAGGGGGCAAAGATTGCTTTTTATCTGTGAAAATGAAATTGGATATGATCAAAATTAGATGGAAAATTCTAAGTTGGATTTTTCATCTCAGTCATGATTCATTGCAATTAGACAGGTGATATATATTTGGGGCGGCGCCACCATCTATTTGTTTTGTTCCTTTTTAGTTCAAAATTTATAAAGATTAGTATATACAAACATTATAGAAACATAATACAAACATAATATATACAAAACATTATAAAAAGATAGTATATAAATATTATAAAAGCAAAATATAAACATTATAAAATTATAAAGGACTATGAAATAGTAGAAGTAAAAACGATACATATTTAACTATAATATTTTCTTCAAAAAAGAAACTATAATAAAAATAGTATATACAAGTATCAAAGTAATACTTATTTGTTTCTATACATGTCGTACACATAAATAAACCTTCAAGATGAACTTTTAAAATAAGCTTAAAAAGAATATGAACTTCCAAAATAAGATATATAACCACTAAAATTTTATTTCAAGTGGAAAAGACCATTTTCAATAAATATTTAAACATTATTATAAAACAATATTATTATTATTATTATAATTATTACAATATTTATTACTATATTATTATTATTTTTCAATAATTTCCTTCAATCTCTATAACTGATTCCAATATGATACACAAAGATTCATACGACATGAAATTTCTTTAGTTGAATTTATTATGAACCTCATCCACTTGCTAGACAATAGGCTAAGAACTAGGATAAACAAATAAATAAAAGAGGAAGGATTATATCAACCTTTCTGCATTTGATATTTTGTGGAACACCATATTCACTCTATAACATGAAAACTTATCAACTTGCTCATTCTTTTTCAAAACTCCTTTTTCATTTTTTGACAATCACCAAAAAATATGCCAAGCAAACTATAAATTGTAAAATTAATGTATAAAACAAGAGAGTATATTTGATATTTAATTGCCTTTGTCCCCTCCATTTGCTGTACCACCACCTTTCTCCAGTTTCTTGCTCTGAAGCACTGATTACTGTTCTGTTCATTTCCTTGGCGCGCATTCTCCAAAACCAAAACCCTACCAATGTCTTCTTCTCCCTCCCAAAACCCTAGTCCCAAATCCCAGCAGCAATGGAGATTCACATGGGAAACCCTAGCTCACATCTCCACTCTCCGCCTCTACCTCTTCCCTACTCCCTCGCGCCCTTCCCTCTCCATTTCCAACCTCACCGCCTCTCTTAATCCGCCGCTCCTCGTCGTTTCCTTCGCCAATGAGAACAGCGAGGAGGTTTTTGTACGAGTTCCTGTGCCTAAGGTTTTGATCGATCCTGAGTCGGAACTTGAATGGGCTGTTAAGAGTGATTATGTGGAGATTAAGCTGAATTTAATGCTTCCTGTCGACCATCCTGTGTTTGCTGATTTGGGAGAAGATGATAGTTTGAATGGAGATGAGGGTTTTCTCCCTTTGAATCAAAATGATGGTATGTTCCGGTTTTGGGTTTGATTAAAGAATTAGGGCGATTTGAGGCTGAATTGGGGGGGATTGAGGGTTAATTTTGAGTTTTTAGGTTTAGAATTTGATTGTTGTGGGTTTATTTTTGTTACAGATTTGAAGGAATTATCTTCTAAAGATGTTGATTTGTACTGCAAATCTTGTTCAGCCAAATTAACCAAAGAGCCATTAAGGTAACTTATTATGATAACTCTTCCAACGATCAACATTCTAAATCTATTCTTTCAAAAAAAAAAAACATTCTAAATCTAATTTTCTCTTCAAATTACTCTCTAATTAAATCCAATCATCTCAAATTATTTCAGAAAGTTTACACAAATGCCATCAGAAAACTGGAGAGAAGCCGCTGAAAATTGGTTTGGAAACTGCTGTTGTTCTTTTGGGGCCTCTGGCGAAATTTTAATTAATAATTATCTCAAATCCTTTGATTTATCTCAAACTTCTCTTCTCAATTTCTCTTCAGTAATTGTCAATAAAGACACACTCTTTCACTCTAGTTCTGACAAGCAAACCCTTTTATTTAATCCTCAAAACAAATATACTCATACAAATAAT
The DNA here is from genome assembly GCA_027726005.1 of Juncus effusus. Classification (NCBI taxonomy): domain Eukaryota; kingdom Viridiplantae; phylum Streptophyta; class Magnoliopsida; order Poales; family Juncaceae; genus Juncus; species Juncus effusus. Next base: position 8,945,791 of record CM050894.1, on the reverse strand, counting down.
ATTGTAACTCAATGTAATGATAATACCGATCATTGTTGTCACGGAGAGAAAAATGCTCATGAGAAAACAATTATTAGTAATGATGGGAATATAAATAATAATATTTATTTGGGAGGCGGATTTATGATAAGTGAGAATAATATTTCGAAAGACGTAAATTGGGTGGAGTTTTGTTGTTACAAGTGTTTTGCTCCAATTGGAGCTTATCCTTGTAATAATAATACCAATTCGAATGATTTTAATATGATAGACGGTGGAATAAGATTATTTAAATGTTATATTTCTACTAGCTTACCTGTTGGTGGTCCCAATGATATATTCAGGTTAGTTTAATCTTTTTTATCTATCTATTTATTATTATTAATATTATTATTGAGAATCTTGCAAAAGAGTTCCAGAACCATGCTTAAATTGCAAAAAAGCCCTACATTATTGGAAATTGCCAAAAAAACGCTTTATTCGTTAGGAAATTGCAAAAAAGCCCCTATCATTAACAAATTTACTAACAGTAGATGTTAACAAACAATTTTGCAATTTCCTACCTACGGTTTTTTACAAAAAAAAAAAATTGCAATTTCCTGAAGAATAGAGTTTTTCTTGCAATTTCCATTACTGAAGGGGGTTATTTTTGCAATTTAAGCACAATCAGGGTCTTTTTTGCAAATTTCTCTATTATTATTATATTATCAACAATGGAGGAGCTGTTTTTGCAATGTAAGCACAAAACAGGGTCTTCTTTATTGCTAATTCCCCTACTATTATAATCATTAATTATTATTTTTAATTCCGGTATAATATGACAGGAGATATAAAGTGCAAAATCTGTTTTCAAATCTGCTGCTCGAGATGGCCGAGGACGAAATCAGTTTCAGAACCGTCGTCAGAGATTTGAAATCAAGAAAACCGACGCTCAAGATCATTCTTCTCAGCTCCTCAAAGACTTGGTCTTTCTCCGACTCCTGCTTTGCGAACCGTGCTGATGTTAATGGGTCGGGTCGTGAGGCGGAACTCCGACCCGTTATGAAGGTCTTGTTTGCTGATTGTGGTGATGATGATGATGATGCGAGGTATTTGTATCTTTGGTTTTTTTTAATGGTTGTTGTTTTTGTGTTTTGAGTTGATTTATTTTTTGTTTTTTTTGTTTGGTAGGTTGGTGGAGAGTTGGAAGAAGAAGTACGGTGCGGAGGAAGTGTACATGCATATGTCGCAGATTGAGGAATTGAAAGAGTGTTTGAATTTTAATTTGGGAAATATTCCTTTGTCTTGTGCGTCGTTGCAACGCATGAATGTATCGTGGATGGAATGTTGAGTTTATGGTGTTATGGTGGTTGTTATTGTTGTTTTTGTTTAGGGCATTATTGGTAGAGAAATTTTGTTGTGACTCTTATGTGGCTATAGTTGGATTGTATTTTATATTTATTTTCTTTTAGTATTGTTTACATTTGAGAATAATTTTGGTTTTGTTAAGAATGCGGATAAAACAATGGGGAATACATCTCCAGTCTTTGAAAGTGTCATGACAATTATTGTGTGTGCTTAATTTAAATTAAGAGTATACAATTCACATGTACATAATATACTTGAAGAAATAGTAATATTAGAAGGAGCCTTTTTTGCTAGTTACAAAAAATACATCTTGCCGAAGTTTTTTAGGAGAGATTAGAAATCGTTTTGATCTTTCAAGATGTCATAAGCTCAAACACAGAGAACTCTATTTATTTCAAAATAACGAGAGGTATATGAGTCCACTCTATAAAATTAAAAAAAATCTAAAATTATTAGTCATTAAGAATAATGTACCATCTTTAGATGCTGATTTCTTATACATGATAAAAAAATATCATGTCATTAAAAATACCCGGATCCGAATAAAAAATCCTGAATCCGTCTAGAACCAGATTAGTTTTTAAGGATAAAGATTCGGATATAGGGCTTAAATTAGTGTACGCATCCGAGTATTATCGGAATCCGAATAATTATGGAAACCTGTTTCTAAACCCATGCATTGAGATTTTGATCCATTGTTACATACTACTAACAATTTTTTATTGTAATAAAGTTATACAATATAGAACACTTAACAGTTAACACATATTTTAATAATATATAAACTAAAATAATAAAATCATAAATAATAATGTAGTCATACTATATCTTTGCACCATTTTAATAACCGTAAAGGATACAAATTCGTATCTATATCCAACCAAGCTAAATCATATCTGGATCCGTCTAATATCTATACCATATCCGGAACCAAATAAAACTGTATCCAAATCCGGATTCAAGACAAAAAAATTACAGAAAAAGATATAGTATGAGCAATGAGCAATATAATATAATATATTATAATGTGTTGTAACATAACATAACATAACATAACATAACATCAAAGTCCGAATTAATTGCTATTATTGATACCAAACCAAACCCCGAATATGCCGTATTCTCATTTACTTGAAGCTATAAATCTCTAATTATAAAAAAAAACAATTGAAGTAATAGCTCACAAGTCACAAAGTAACCTATTTGACTAGTCAATGAAAGTAATATCTATTTGACAAGTTAATTTAATATAACTGACTAGTTATTTAAAGAAAACAAAAAAAATGTCTAATTATTGAAAAAACAATTGCAGTAATATGCTCACTACAATATTTTATTCCACCAAAATATTTGCGAGCTGATATAAAAAGAACAGACAGAAAATGAGAATGAGGAAAGTAAAACAATCTAATGACTAGATTTAAATATCACATGTGTGGAGAAAACCAGATTCCGGGGTGATGTGTCAAGTTGTTCAATCCTGTCAAGAATTCTATTTTGTTTTCCTTCAAATGATATACGTCCATATCGTGACGAGTATAATTGGTAGGCCCATGACAGAATCTTGCCATGTCGAAATGACTTTCATGATCTGCGAAATAGATGCAATTTCTTTTACTTGATGGGTACAAACGAGAATCTAAGCATAACGAGTAGTTATAACCCACAAAAATCGACCAATAACCAATACTCCTCATCTCTACCCAATCTTGTGTACCATCTTTGTTGTAGACATATCCACTTTCCAATGCGTACCATCTCATACCTTTTAAGCCCCCTTTGATAAGACGGAAAACCCGAAAACCAATGGTTTCATTAAACCTCTCATTATGCATCTCATGTTGTTTCGAACTCCGAACAACCAATAATAGGCCAAATGGTGATTTCACAAGATAACAGTTAGAATTTGGCAATTTGGGGATGCGGCCTGCGATTAGGTTACATTCTTCTTGCTTCCTAATATTTATGGATAAAAGGCCTCCCATACTGTCAACATAATATAGTAGATCATTATTCAGTATGAAATCCCTTACCGTAATAGGCGACTTATAAACATCCGTCCACTTATCATCTCCAATACTACAGAAGCATATTCTTTTCAAAGTGGTTATGATTGCAACAATTACACAATCTTCTACTTTGTTGGAAGCCCCAAAAAGCACATTTGCCTTCTTAAGAGCCCAACAATTATTCATCTAATGATGATATACATGATCAATAGGCGTACGGAAAGTAGACATATGAGGTAAGAGTATTTGGGTTCTCTTTTTGTGTACAACGTTAATTTAGATACAAATTTTTATATGTTGCCCGACTAAAAAATGAAGGGCTAATATTAAAAGAGTTTTTTAGATCGGACGGATATGATGGATTTATTAAGTTATCAAAATAACTTGAATGGGCAAAATAGTAATTTGTTCCTTTCTTTTTCCAATTATGTCTTGTTTCTCCGGTCCATTCCAATCCTTCATCTGACAATACTCCATAATGAATATATCATTTTCACCATTAATAAATTATTTTTCTATGTCATTATATTATGTTTTGTGCTATTGCATCATGGCAGTTATGATATTGGTGTCAATACAATATTCTTTAAATATTTTTTGTGTGACTTCGTTGCTTAAACATTTTTAGTATTTTGTGGTTATTCAACATAATTTTGGTTGTTTAGTAAATATTATTTTTATAGTTTATTCTTAATATTAGTTTTGAATGTCGAATAAAGAATTTTTGGGCACAATATATATGTTTAATATCAATATATATTACAAGTCATTATATCTTTTTGAGTATTTATAGAATATAGACTACTTATTTTATGATAGAGATGAGGGTAAGAAGAAAGGTTGCAAATAGCATTTAGCGGTGTGTTGCATTTAGGATTTTCATGTAGCGAATTGCATATAGCACAGCGTATAGCGCAGATGTTACGGAGATATATTTTTATAACAAATAATATGTGTAAATATATTTTTCCCTATATATCATTACATAATATATGCACCACAAAATCTAAAAGAAGAAATATGCCACACTAAAATATGATTAATATTAAAATATTAATAATAAAATTTGAAATGTTCTTATCAAAAGTTACATATCCAAAATCAAAATATGATTAATATTAAAATATTAAAATATAACATATCTATCCATTAAAAAAAATTCATTAAAAACAAATCCATCAAAAATGCTATTCAGACTGCTATACTGTAACACACACGCGCAACACCGCTATTGCGGACCGCTTCACCGCTAAATCATCGAAAAACGCTACACCACAAAATCGATGCGCGCAGTGTTTAGCTTCCGACTATAGCGCCGCTACGGACCGCTATTTGCAACACTGGTAAGAAGAGAGAGGAATTGGAGAGGATGGAATGGAGAGGAGAGAACACAATATATGGGAGAGGAGAAAATAAGGAAACGGCTCCTGAGTAATTAATAATTACTCAGTACCAAAAATACCCCTTTGAATTTAGAGGGTCTAGATTTAATCTATCATAAGATCTAAGAAAACACTCCGGCACTATAGAAGAACTCATTTAGATAGTTAGATTGAAAAGAACACACATATATATAATAATGCAATGCTAGGGAGAATGACGGAAAATCCCGACGGTATCCTGACAGAATTAGTTGTGTAAATATTACAGTTAATTAAAGAAATTAAATAATGATTAATGTATTTATTAGATGCCATCGAAATTTTCCATCATGCTCCCTAGCATTATTGCACATATAAAGATAGGTTTAACCCATTAATTATTTTAGTAATGCTAGAAAGGAAAGAACCAAAATATTGTATGGAGGAAGCTGCCAAAAAAATGATTGTTGAACTTCTATGTGATCCTGAGGTGTTATTCGAGCCGAATATTCATGTTTCAAGAGGTCGTCCTTCAAAAGCGAAGAAGAAGAAAGCGTTAAGTTCAACAACTCGAGACCCTTCAGGTTTTGAAATTGTTGAAGGGTTACAAACACGTAACTCTTGCAATGTGGTTGGTCAAACCAGCCAGTCATTTGGAGATGTATGGTACTGTGAAGTAGAAGAGGATCAACAAAATTCTAATATGATGGGAGATGGCAGTACTTCCAGTTTATTTGATTTAAACACCACCCCTAGTATGTGGTGATTTTTTTAGATAAATTAATATGTGGTGTATTAATGTTGTTTTTTATTAAATTTGAGAATAATTGGATTGTTAGTGACATGTAGCATGTGGGTCATTTAATTAATTTTGCTGGATTATCAAATTGTGATTTGTGTTATTGTTTCTTTTTATAACATAGATTATATGATTTATTATTAATTCAAGTATTGATTTGATATTATTTACAAATGTTTCAATTTTTTTAACTTAATATAAATATGATTCATGTGACCTTTTCATAATTTAGATAAAAAAATTATATATATATATATATATATATGTATATGTATATATGTATATGTATATGTATATGTATGTATATGTATATGTATATGTATATGTATATATGTATATGTATATATATGTATATGTATATGTATATGTATATATGTATATGTATATGTATATATATATATATATATATATATATATATATATATATATATATGTATATGTATATATGTATATATATATATATATATATATATATATATATATATATGTGTGTGTGTGTGTGTGTGTGACATATATATATATATATGTGTGTGTGTGTGTGTGTGTGTGTGCGCGCGCTGTCAAGACTCAAGAGGCTCTGTTGAAAGGAAAAAGGAAAAATGTAATTTATATGCTACATCCACGTGGTAACTGGTGAGAGAGTTTCTTTTGCTATTTTGGAAAGAGAGATAAATATTAACATACTTGATTCAGTTGATTGAGAGAATATTTATTGATTCATTAATTAATTGAGGGGGTATAATGGGTATTATCACAATTTATTTGAAATTGCGCTCAACAGAGGAAATGAGGTTCTCAAAATATCATCATCCAAATATAAATAATCAGTAATGAACAAAATATCTTTCTTGCTTTTAGTTTTGCTCTAATGATAGAAAGAAATCAATGTGATTTTATATCTCTTCAAAAACCCACGGAACGAAGTAATTCATAATGCTGAAAATCCGTTTCAAGCCAAAATTAAGAATAAAATTTAATAGAAAAAGAAAACATAATTTTACATGATCATTTGGAAAACATAAACAAAAAATGCTTGTTATGTTGTCAGTAATATACCAAGGAACCATAATAATATCATGACTCATTTTCAGAAACAATTAAACAAAATTTCCTAAAAGAAAAAATTTAGAACGAAAATAAACTAATTTCTTCCATCATAAGCTGATATGACACTAGCAATTAATGCACTGTGTCTCTCTCTCCTTTCTTTCTATAATTTTTTTGTAAAAAAATATGAAAATAAAAAATCACTAATTTTCGATAATAATTTCATAAAATCATAAATTTGAAATGTGCAAATGATTGTACTCATTTTTCTCTATCTAAAGAGATATGTCTTCCTATATTTTTGAATAAAATTTTACTTTTCTTTTATTATTGTATTTTGAATTGAACATTTATGTTTTTGTATTTTCTATTTTATTTAATTAAAAAAATCAGAGGCTATTAAATAAATTAATATAATATAATTAAAATAAGGATATTATAGTAATTAGCAATTATTTCTATTTTTTAAATCAACTTTTTATTCCATGAAATTTGCCGAACAATGATGGAATAAAATGGAAGAACCATTCTTCCACTCTTCCACTCTTCCACATTTTGCCGAACAGGCCCCCAGAGCGGCATTTAAATTTATTAACAAAATTCCCAAAATACCCTTCCTTTAGTTATGCTAGATAATAATTACACAATTATTGATTGATTTGTGTATTATTGCTTCCTTAATTAATTTTGATAAAAATAGTAACCATAAATAATGCAAATAAACCAAATATTTCATCTAAATTCAAACTTAGTATTTTATAACTCTTCGAACATACATATTGCATGTTGGAAATTTTATCGAATTGTCATCTTTATTATAGTCTCGCTAGCCTTATCAAACTACGACAGAAATGATCGAACTCCTACTCGAACAAGTTCGTTTCCATTTTGGAAAAGAATCGTTGCTCTACCGATTCTCCATATTGATGGAGATGCTCTCGTACTGCTGTAATTGTTCAGCCCCGGGGAAAAAAGAGAATTCTGACTATTAAGAAAAAATAACATGTATTTGTGTGGTTGAACAAATTATGACTTAAAGAGTTAAAGTAATTAGTCAGACATAATAAATATTTCAATTCATTATATTTCATTAATCTAATATAATGAGTTAATAATTAGTCAGACATAAAAAATATTTCAATTCATTATATTTCATTAATCTAATATAATGAGTTAATAAATTAATAGTAATAACATATAATTCATTAATCTAATATAATGAGTTAATAACTTAATAGTAATAACATATAAAAAGATGTTGAATTATTTCAATTCACATCAATCATTCATATATCAATATTGAACTTAGGTTAACCAATGATAAACATCAATATTCTAAGTTAATCTCCAATGGCCCGGATTATTTCTTAGAAGAAAAAAAGAATTTCGCATAAATTAGGCTAATCAATGATAACACATAGCAAAGGAAGGATACCATATTTGATTTATTTGTATCAATAGTTGTTGCCATTTTTGTTGACTTAATTAAGAAATAAATAAATCAAGGTTCTGCAATAATTATCTAGAATAATTATAGGAAGGATATTTTGGGAATTTTTATAAAAGAATTAAATGACGCTCTGGACGAAGAAAACTTAACTCTAGAAAATGAAATAGCACCACCCTTTTGCAAATTGATATAAGTACTTTCCTGTATTATTGCCGTAAATATGGAGTAAAAACGGGTAAAAACTTTTCTAAATTCTAAACGTGATGAATGCCAAATTTAAAATATCAAACATAGTAAAGATCAACATGACAAACAAAGTGTCTTTAAAAAACCAAATCTAATTTTACAAAACCATATATAGAATCTTAATTATGTCCAAATATCTTAGTAACTTTTCATTCATCAACTACAAGTGCAACACTGAAAAAATATATTTTAAAACGTGTATATGAAAAAGAAAATCTACAAGTTTGTGCTACACTAAATAAAGAAATAATGTTAAACGACAATAAAAAGATGAAAAATTAATACAACATTATATTAACCTATCATCATGTTAACGTAAATTTTACAATATCATTTCTTGTTTTGTTGCAATCAACAATATATCATCAGCACAGATTTGTTATTGTGAGTTCGCTCACCATATACTGTATTCAGTGCGGTAGTCCTCCAAACATCACCGTATCACTGAAATTTTTTAAATTAAGTTTCCGTGATTTCATAAGATATATCAACATAAGGCAAAAGAAATACTTTCATTAGGACAGGAGCTTTACATCTATTCTATTGAAAGGGAAAATGACTTACCGTATATTGGTCCTACAAAAGAAATCAATGAAAAAAATTTACAGATAAAAATTAAGTGAAAAACTTACTCTTATAAAGCATGTATATTCTCCAACATTGAGTCAATGTAACTACTGGTTTGTATGAATATTTTGCTTATAAAGCATGTATATCATCTGCAAAATATTTTTACCTCTATCACCAAAAAATAAAATTTAGCAAGCTCCAGCTTTTGTTGCATGCACTCCCGTAGTTCTTATTTTTCTACTCTGTAATATCACAAATCTACTCATAAAATAAATTGAAAATAAACATGAACAAAATCTCACATATTTGCACCTGCATAAATGCCTGAGCTAGAAATTTGAACATACAGGTGATGTGCAAAATTTAGAAAGACCAAATTAATAATAATATAGAGCTAATAATGTTTCTATTGTAACTTAGCCTAGACTGGCAATAGTTACAAGGTAGAACCCCTCTGTTGTCAATTGTACGGCACAAACACCATCCCATGTTTGAGACAAGATCACATAATTTAGCAACCTTGCTGGCACAAAATGACACACTCTTAGAAAATTTATTATATGCAAAAATTATTTGTTGTGTTCTAACTTGTGTGGAAATATGTCTCTCAATTTGTTGCATTACTCTCCTCAAAGCCGAAATAAATTTCCACATGAGAAATCTATGTTTGGACTCGGTTGGTGCCTCTTGTTATCTTGACTTTTCCATCTAAAACTCTGTTATTTCCAACATTCTAAACTTTTGAAGGGACTCGAATTGTGCTGATTGATGGTGCTTAATTTAGTTTAACCTGAAAATAATTGATAAAAAAGTAAAATTATAGAAAAAATATTTTTAATAGAAAAAAGAAACGAATGAAAAAAATTCACAAAGAAAATCTCCAAAAAATCAACCATATTGATATTGTTGAAGAACCTCTCCAATTTCATGAAAACTGAAAAGTGATGCAAACCATTGCCACCATCAAATCCACAAACATGCCAACAGTAATTTTGAACAAGGAGACCCGCCTAATTTGAAACCATTGCCCCCAACAAATCCACAAACGCGCCAACAGTAAGAGCATGCTTTTCTTCACATTCAACCCCAAATACATCCTTATTAACTTCTCGAGCCCTTCCTAGACCTTCATCCTATCAGCTCTCACCATCTCTTGCATGGACTCTCACAAATCCTTGTGCAGATCAGATGAGTCAAAGGATCGAATGAACCGGCCGGCCTCATGTCTTTCTCTTTCACTTACTTTTTGTTTTTACGGGGCTTTTCTGCAAACTGGGTATGGAGCTTGAACGGTCAGTTCCAAGAAGGGTTTGGGGCACCAAAGTTTATTAATCGAGGAGGAATCAGATCCAGATATCTTTAGGTGCATTTTTTATTGTGCCCTCCTAAGTTTTTTTTGTCACGATCCGGCCACTGATTGGTTGAGCTGATTTTTTTAATTGCTAATTTAAATCGGGCCTCCTAATTCGAATCATCTTAGAAGAATCATAGAAGAATCCTCAGTTAGAACGTGACACGTGACACCCAAATAATAGGAGACATGTGACGGATACGTGTTTTGACCCAAAAAACGTATTTTGATCGAGAAAACACGTTTTTGAACCATGCCACATGCACAGACAAGCGGTCAATTACGGAATTACACGCATGCTCGCAAAATTTAAATTTTTTGAAAAAGGTGAATTCAGGCTTGAAATAGGTCCAAATAAAGCCTACCCGTTTCTTCACTCTGAGCAACACCACTCGCCTCTCAAGTCGCTTGAAACTCTTGTTGCTTTGCTACTTGCGTTGAGTTTGTTGAGAATATGCTTGTCGGATCGGAGATGACAAATGGACTAATATTTACAAGTCACCCGTTATGGTAACAGATGCTGTAAGATACAATGGTGCATTGTGCTTTGTTGATCATGAGGACATGCTTTTTGCCATCGACATTACAAGCCATACTGAGTGTAGAGTGATTGCAGGCCTTGACCACTTGCCGTTTTCCGCACATTATCTTGTTGAATCACCTTGTGGCCTATTGTCGGTTGTTAGGAATGTCAAACAAAATGACGAAACAACAGAACCGTTGGCTTCCGATTTTTTCAGCTTACCAAGAGTGAATCCAAACATGAAGTAACATATGGGACAGAAGATGGTCGATGGAACAAGAAAATAAATATTATGTTTAAGTGGATAGAGATTGAGAGTTTGGGTAATTGGTCACTTTTCTTGGGTTACAACTATTCATTGTGCTCAGATTCGCGTTTGTACCCTGCTAGTAAAAAATTGTATATATTTTGCGGACCATGAAGATGAGGAAGACATGAATAGGTTCTTTTTTGAGCGCCCTCATACCCCTCATGACATTGGTGTATATGATTTGCAAGAGAAAAGAGTAGAATAGTTAGCAGGATTAAACAACTTTGCGAGTCATAATGCAGCCTGGCTTTCTCCAATTAAGTGATAATTAAGTTAAAACCAGACATTGTACTGTTTTTGTTTACTGAACTCTCTTCTTGTTGTACTGTAATGAAAATTTTATTAGAATTATTTATTTATTGCAAATGGCCCATAGTTCAGTTGGGTCAGCATTTGCACATGAAGCAATAGATCATGTGTTCAAATCCCGACAAACGCAATTATTTAGCAAAGTCTCCCAACCCAATGGGTTGAACTTAAAAAAAAAATTATTTATTTATTATTTAATATTTCTTAATCTTAGTTAATTTTTTTTTTTTCAATTAACTTTGGACCTGTGTGGGTCCAAAATATACTTGATCATAATACTTGATAAGGATGATTAAGCAAGGGCTCATTCACTCATGTCTATGATATGAAAAAAGAAAAACATTATAAAATGTTCAAAGTTGATTAAAGCATAACTAAACAACAAAACTAGGGCTATAAATAATAATTATAGCTCGAGATAAGATGATAAGAATAAAATCAGAGTCCAGAATGGTTATCTTAGGTCTCGTTTGGTATCGTTGTCGTTTTCCGTTTTCTGTTTTTTTCTCCAGAAAAAAAAACAAAACGTGTTTGGTAAATGCCTCTGTTTTTATTTTTTTCTATCCAAATAACAAAAAATAAACAGGATTTTGGAAACAAGAAAAAACTGGTTCTTATTTTCTGTTTTTCATTGCCAAACATATAAATGTCCGAAACCACACGAAAATAATATGATAATACTAAAAAAGAATATTGACCTTGAAATATTGTATTGCGCTAAAAAAGATAAGTTGGCGTAAAAAATAGTATATTCATATTAAAAAAGAATTTTGACCGTAAAACTTTATATCCACTAAAAAAGGTAAGCTGACACTAATTAAAAATATTGACCATGAAACTTTATATTGCAGTAAAAATAAAATAACTTACTACTGAAAATAATATAATGATACCGAAAAAGGTTTATTAATACTGAAATCTTTATATTCACACTGAAATGGTATATTGACACTAGAAAAAATATATGCCGATATTAAAAATGATATATTAACATTTTTAATACTAAAATGATATATTGACATTGAAAGTGTTATATTGATACTAAAAAACAATATTTTGATACATTAAAAACAATATATTTTCACTGAAAATAGTATATTGACACGGAAAATGATACATTGATATTGTAAACGGTAGATTGACACTAAATACTCAATATATTGGCATTGAAAACATCATATTAACTCTAAAAATGATTCCTGAAAATAGGATATTAATACCCAATAATGATAAATCAACATTATAAACGGTACATTGATATTAGAAATTATATATTGGTATTTAAAACAGTATATTAACGCTGAAAATATTATGTTGATACTATAAACGGCATATTGGCGCTGAAAACTTAATATATTGCCGCTGAAAATGTTATAAATATACATTTGATAAAATAATAATTAGGAAAAATATTATCGGTTTTAAAAACAAAAAACAGTTTTTTTGAAAACAAAAATAAAAAAACAGAAAACAGATTTTTGTTTTTAAAAAACGAAAAACAGAAAAACGGAAATGATGCTAAACGAGCCCTTAACATTTCAATTACTGAATAAAAAATATCATTAAAATGATTAGAAACAAAACTTGTGGGAAATGAACTCTTGTTTAGGTGTGAAGTCAATAAAGTGAAAGGAGAGAGGGAACATCAGTTAAGCAGATGATTGGAAAATTGAATATTTTAAAATCATTTGTTTCAAAAATAAATAAATAAATCAACAGAAATGTTATCCAAAACCGAACAGAACCACAAACCTCTAAACTATCCATCTCTGTCTTCTTTTTCTTTTCGTTTCTTTTTTGCAGTTTCTGCTTCTTTGTAGCCGATCTTGGATTTTGACACATTCGATCGATTTTCCTTTTGTTTGTTTAGTTTCTTTTTATTTACGCTTAAAAAAACTTGTTTACAAAAGATTATAATTTTGTTTTACTATTAAGGTTTTGTTTTAATTCTAAGCTGAGCTTGACATACTTGAATAAGTACTTGGAATATGACATATGTACTCGTAAGAAAAAATAAAGGCGGCGGCGCATCAACACGAAGGAAGAAAAAAATCCGTCATGTAATATCAGAACCTTGAAAATAAAGGGGGGCATGTGAAACAATTTTTTTTTACTAAAATCAAATAATTAATGCGCATATCTCCATCAATTGTCAATTTGGTACTTCTAATCTAGGACTTAAAGTTAGGGGTCATCCAATCTTTTTCTAGAGAGTTTTATCAATTATTTTATTGAATTTCTTTTGAGAATTTTTCTTTCCTGTCAGTTTCATTTTGTGTTTCTGTTAAATTTAGGTGTTAACATTTAAATTATTCAATAAAAACTATTTTAATGTTTGAAATTTTATCTAAAAGTAAACCCCTTGTTACAATTTTTTTTCTTAAATATGATCCATCCTATTAGTTTAAGAATAGATATCACATAGAGAAAAAATTTAGTTGTTTTTATTCTTTTTTTTATTAATGTGCTTGCTTTTTATTTTTAGTTTTTTTTAAGATTTGTTGCTTGCTTTTTAACACACATTTTTAGTAGATATTAGAAGCTATACACTTTCTTCAAAATTAAAGAAATAGAAAAAATTATGGCCATGGGGTGGCATATATGTGCTTTTTTAGTGATTTTTTGTAAATCTAGATTAGCCTTATTGGTTTCAAATTTTAGTTTTTTTATTGTTAATTATAGAAATGATTATAGTTTCAATGAAACAGGATCGTTTTATAAAAAAAAAGACTCATAAAGCTCATTTACTAACGCAATCTCTTATTCCAGTTACATTTTTAAATACAGATATCATCCTCATTTTCAGTTAGTAAATAAATTGTTCGCCCTAAAACTGCTTGATTATTATCTTTACTCTCCTACCGAAAATAGCCTCCAATTCCGCCATATCAAAGAACTTGAATTCCTTGAAATTACACTTATAACCAATTTTTCACTTTAAGAATTCAGGCTAATCTGATATGACCACATAACATGCCCTCAATTTTCTTTTGAAATAAACTTAAACAATTCGCGTAAAACTACTTGATAATCATCTTCACTCTCTTTATTCGTTGAGAGAAATCCGTCTCTAATTCCGGAAAAGCAAAGAACATAACTTCTTTGAAATCACACTTGCATGTAGTTCCCCCCTTTCTTGGAGTTGGAGGACAAATTAATCCTCGGTCTCCTTTCAAATTCTCTTCCATTTGTAACTCCATTTGACGTTCTTTGCTCTTTTCTTCATCTAATTGAGAAGGTAAGATTTTTATTGGCTTTAATGGTGAAGGCAGTTGAATTCCATCAAGCAAACATATATTCCCTTCTTGATCCACCTCCATTATAGGCTTCATTATTAGCTTCTAATTTTGTGTGTGTGCGTGTGTGTGTGAAGAATGATGCAATTAAGTGGAAAGAGAAGATGAGGTTATTTATAGAATATTAATGGTGTTCTTTTTTTAATTTCAACTAATGGGTGCTCTTATATAGTGCTACATTGCTACTTACTCTAGTGGCGTGCCAATCATATATCTTAGCACATAAATCCTTGAATTGTAAGGATTTAAGTGTGAGATGATTTTTTTTTCTTAATCACCTCCACCTAATTTTTTTCCTTTTATTTTATAATATACTTATGTCACAATGTCACTATTATGTCATAGAATATATTGAGATTATTGTTATTTTTTGGAGATAGATATTGAGATTATTATTATATTATAATACCTTCAGAACTCCAAAATATTATTAGAAAAATAACTCAAAAACCGATTGCAAGCTATATTTCATATTTTATAAAAATATACTAGATAAATATGATACTAATTAGGTTTAAAAAGGATATATTTGATATTTACAGGTTTTTTTTTAGGCTGCGGTAGGCGATAGCCTGCCGAGGTTTTCATTGATTTAAAAAATAAAAGAGTACATATAATATTACATAAGGATATTTAGGATATTTAGAGTTTTTGGAGAGATATATTTGATATTTAAGAGTTTAGTAGAGATATACATGAAATTCCCCCTTACTCGAATTTCTAATAGTATATCGTCATTACAAATTCTAGTTTCTAATAGTATATCTTCTAATTGTATATCATCATTACTAATTCTAGTCTCTTAAACTACATCGTCATTACGAAGTCAAGATTTATTAAAAATCTTTGTTTATAAAGGACATAAAAGAAGTTAGTTGAGACTTGAAGCAATTAATTAGGGGTCCAAAATAAAGGGAAATGTGCAAAAACGATGGCACTGTGACACAACGTTGCACGACGCATTATAGATATATTGTTTTTTCATTTTATATATTGTTTTCTTATTTTTATGTACTGTTTTGTCATTTTATGTACTGTTATTTATTTTTTGTGTATTTTTTATTTTTTACTTTTATATACCGTTTTCTCATTTTATATATTGTTTTTCCCATTTTATATAATATTTTCGCTTTTGATGTATATACTGTTATTAGAAAATAAATTATATATATTGTTATTAGAATATAAATTATATATACTGTTATTGGATCCGTCGTGAACAGTCGTGCTACAGTACCATCGTGTTTTATCAGGTCCCCAAAATAAAAGCATTTTTTTTCTTGAGACCTGCGAAAATGAGGCACCTCGCTCACGCAAGAAAATTGATGGTCACTATTTGCAAATAATGATACATCACAACTCATAAAAAAATGATATTTCCCAATCTAATTATTTGTTAGTAATAACTAATAATTAGTTTTTAAGATATTTTTTTTTGAGTTATGAGAATTCTTTTATTTATTTGGATTATTTATGATTAAGAAAAGAAAATTGTTTTTTCATGTATTTTGCTAGTATGTTGTTCACTAGATTTTTCTTTTTCATAATTTAAATAATAACCAAGAACTTAATTAGTCTAATATATTGATGTAATATTTTATTATATTTTATAAGTTAATGAGGTAGCTTTTAACAAATAAACTATTAAAATAGACAAATCAATAATTTAGGAAGGACATTCTCAATAAGATAAGGTCTGATTTTTCATCAAAATAGGACCCAATTATTCATAGCACTTATCAAGATAGAAAAGGATCTCAATGATAAAGCCAATTCATGCAAGTGATTAGGCAAGGCCCCATCCAATCATGGTCGCTTGAAATAAATAATTCACAAACTTTATAATGATTTTGGCATATTATTATTATTTATAGTTTTGAATATTTTCATCATATCGTTAGTCTCCATTTCACCCTGTAGAAGTGTAGATTCAGATAATTAAAAAAAGTATAAAAATTATGTAATGACTTAAAAGTTAAAAGTATTTATCTCGGATTACCAAAATTGGAAGGCTATCCAATTATTGAGCCTTTTTTACTTCTTTTTTTTCCAATCATTGAGCCCTTAAATTGATTGAATTACTTTCTTCTTAGAAAAAGATAATCGCATGAAGAAAAAAACAAAAATGTGATCATTTGTGCTTTTCTTTTAATTAAGTTGTTTCCCTCAAATTTGACGACTTCCAATTATTTTTATTTGTCAACATTAAGTTGTTTTTTCTCAAATTAATTCCCATTCTCTCTTTCATAAGCTAGTTCCACTTTTTTTTTCTCAATATACACTCTTTTGAGTTAATATATTTCTTTTTGGACAATGATATACATTTCCAGTTACATTAAAAAGATAATCGCATGAAGAAAAAAACAAAAATAAAACGGTACGTACAAGGCCTTGCTTATGCATGCGTGGAAAGTTCACATGTTGATTCATATAATCAAAGGCATAACGTGGATCCTATCCTTTTAGCGTTTACAAAAATTGAATTTTGTACTAAAGTCACATATCATCTAGTCATGTTTTACATATTTCATTTTCTTAAGTCAAAAGCATGTTTAACTTGTTTTTAGTAACGCTTTAAAGCAGACATGAGTTGAATAGAGCTTGTATCTATCCTATTTTTTTTTAATTGTGACTCATGCAAGAACAATTTTCTAATATTAGAAAAACATTTCTTATCAAAAGTTATATATTGCCCTAAAAGATGGTAAACTGAAAAAAAAATATAGATTTTAAGAAAATATACCAAGCTCCATAATCAAATTATTACTGTATAACAATTAACAACACCTGTCAGAGTTGACCAGACGTTGACATTTATAATTATTTCAAGAATCAAGCAAATATGCTTTTTTGGGACCAAAACTGGTCGGGGAGAGCGCTCAAACACAAATTTTCTGAACTCTATTCAACTAGATAACGGTGAAAATACATTTTTTTGGGACCAAAACTGGTCGGGGAGCACGCTCAAACACAAATTTCCTGAACTCTATTCATTCGCGGAGGATACAAACTCAACAGTTGCACACACTCTCACAGAATGGACCGACATGAGCTTCCATTATCAACTATCTAACATGGCCGAAGTACAAATGGCACAACTAACCGATGGCATACAAACGATACAACTTAACCAAAACCCAGACGAAACCGTATGGCGATGGACCAATGACGGTATATTCACAGCACAATCGGCATATGAAATATTAAACTATGGTGGAATACATGACAAGCGGATAGAGACATTATGGCGGTTAAAGATACCGCCGAAAATAAAGATGTTCGTATGGAAAGTGTTAAAAAACAGATTACCGACAATCGACAATTTGCAAAAAATAGAAGTTATAACAGTCAACTGTTGTACCTTTTGCAAACAAGAACCCGAATCTGCCGACCACATACTTTACTCATGCCTATTTACACAACTATGGCAGCAAAACAAAAACAAGAGGGGGAGACGCATGCTCCACGGTAATCGAGCTGATCCGAAACGAACCACACTCCACAAGAACCATCTTTCAATTATTTACAAACTTCGCCATCTGGCAGGAAAGATGCAGCAGGGTCTTTAGAGATGAACACCAAAACACTCGTACCGTTCTATGCAGTGCGACAGACGAGTTCATGAGCTGGCAGAAATGCAACCGCAGTGAGACATAACCGACAACAAAAAGACATAACAGAGACGAGGAGAGCTTCGCATACAAGGGAAAATAGGGAGAAAACGGCCACATCTTGTGCAATGACTCCGATATTTAGCTCTCCTAATATGTTTGAAGCGTAATAATTTCTCAATTATTTTATGTCTGTATTAATTTTTAAGGTGTGGATTTTGTGAGAACACCGCTTTTGTTTGTCATATTTTATTTATTTCATCAAAAACTTGATTCTATTATTAAGGATGATTTATAACTAAACTGAACTTTGATTAATAGATTTACGCAAGAGACACTCAAGTTCTCCGTAATTTAAAAAAAAAAGAATCAAGCAAATCGTAGTAACCAAAAAGGATAAATATCTTCCCAACTTATTATTGGGCCTAAACTAAATCTGATAAGCCCACTACCAAGTACCAAAGTAAGGCTAATTTGGAGAAAATTACTTGAACTGCTAATTTTCTTCTTAATTTTTTTGAAATGGTGGTTTCTAATTATTGTGTCTTCAGCACCCAAGAAATAAGAATCTAATGTGTTGTCTTTAAGATGAAAGATGATAGTCTTCCCAATCGATTAAATTAATTAAGATAAGAAATATCTAAACTAAAATGATAATTTGATGTCAATGATTTTGGCTTAAATTCTCGTCAAGAAAATGAAATGACAAGAAAAACCAGGTGGTGTAAGAAATAAGAATTACTAACTATTTAAAAAATAGAAAAATTAAAAAAAAAATAGTACAAAAAATTGGTACATGCACAATTTCACACACAATCCTTAGTTTTTCTATGGTTCTCCTCTGTCATGAATGCCATAAGCCAAGCATTGACAGATATTTTATGGTAATTTTAAAATTTTAGGGATCATTTCAAAAAGTTATCACTCTCATAAACATCCATGAAATATTATTTTAAAACTAAATCTATCGCATTATTTATAGTTTGTATTTTATTTTGATAATATTTTTTGGATCATATTGACAGCAAGTTAATAATTGTGGCGGATCTTAAGTCCTGAAGGCCATAATAAAGCTACAGAAAGAACCGGTTCCGTAATACATTAATTTTTTCTTCCTCAATATATTATTATACAAAATATTTTAACTAACAATTTGATTATCAACTTCAAAAGCACTAAAACACAAAAGTTTGCTAGGCTAGCTAGATTTACGCTTCAAAATCTAAAGCACTTTAAGAAGTTTTTAAAAATAATTTGGGGCGTAAGGGAGGTGGCATGTTTAAATAATTGCTAACTTTGTTTCAAAATATGAAAATATAATCATATATATACCGTTACTTAAAAAAATCCAAGGAAGGGAAAGAGTGTGTTACTTCTCCATAGTTTTTATTTTGTTATTTTTTTGAAGGAATATTAGGGGTTACCTGCATGGGACCCTGTATTTTATTAATGAAACGTTTACTTACAAAAGGCTAGACGTGCTAAAAATAACAGCCTGTAACACAAAAATTACAAAACCCAACTCAACCTTCCACAAACACAAAAGAAAATACAACCAGACTTAAACTAACCACCAATACATTGAATTTTATACAAAGAATTCACACTGGCAGTAATCTTCCAAAAACAATCATCTTCGTTTACCACCTCGCCTTGAAATTTGGTGCTATTTCGGCAAAGCCAGATGTGCCAACAAGCCTAATCACGCCAGATTGCCCATTTCATCTGTTGAGACTTCTTTAAACCTGGAAAGACAGTATCCCAATTTGAGAACTGAATCAAAGAGTGTTGTCGTTGTATTCCCAACGCCTCAGTAACTCTCTGCCAAATCCGTCTAGCAAAAATGCAGCCAAAGAAAAGATGATTTGTTGTTTCTAGCGAGTTGGTAGGGCAACCAACACACAGACCGAGGCCCTCCCCACCTCTTTTTAGCAATTCTCGCTTGTCAGAATTTTATTCTGAGTGATAAGCCACACCAATAATTTCACTTTGGCCGGCACATGCCATTTCCAAATAGTAGAAACTCGCATTACTTCTGATCCATAATTTCTATTAAGATCCGCCGCTAGTTAACAAGAACCTTGAATAAGACTATGCAAACATTTGAACATTGTCAATATTAAGTATTAACATGCGCGAACATTCGCATGTTAATTTTTGTATTATAGAATAAGCTTATGACAGGGGTGAACTGGCTAAGGAGAGACGGAGATGGTCTTGGTCTTTGTATTTGTTGCCCTTCTTTGAACCTTGAAACAACCGACCATTTCTTTTTATCTCTTGTATGTTTGCAACACGTATTTGGGATCGAATGGTACTAAAAGGTGGATTCCAGACTCAGGGGGTCTTAGATAATGAGGTACCAATTGGGCTTAAACAAAGAAAATCGTAAAAAATGGGAAACATGGCGAGCTTGGACTTGTTGACATATTTGACTAGCTCGTAATTCTGCTAAATTTCAGGACGAAGTAGTGAATGAGGAGTGCTTCTAGAAGATAAATGGTAGTGCCAATTCTTTTTTTTTCTGATGTTCAACCTATTGGGTTAAAAGATTTTGCTAAATATGTATTTTATTGCGTTTGGTAGTGTCAATTCTTGGATTAGGTTAATTTGTAATAGTCATTAGTTCTTGATTATGTCTATTGTTGGTACTTTGTAATTCTTTGAGGGGTGTCACTCCTGATGCATTCCCGCCTGTGTTGTAAGTAAACACTTCATTAATAGAAACAAGGGGTCCATTTAGTACTTATTTCCTTCCAAAAAAAAAAAACATGCGCGAACATTGGAGTTTAATCTTCAACTATGATCGATAGAAATTTTATAAAATATTTTCTTCTATACGTGAGATAAGCAAACGTAACTTGAACTTATGAAAATACCAATGTATAGTGTTATTAATAATGATGCAAACTATTAATAGTTAACAGATTAAAATCCATCTCTAGTAGAGTGGTAAGGCATTTTTTCACTAACCCAAAAATTGTGGGTTCGAAACTCAGCGAAACCGATTTTCTTAAAATAAAAAATAAAAATTAATAGTTAACAGACGTAATATATATAACAGAAGATCAAGAAGACAGACCTAATATAACAGTTCTTCCAAGTGTGTCCCACTCGAAGTGATGACAGCTAAGCCACATGTGCATTGGCTGCTGCTATACCACCTTCACTTTCATTAATGACAAATCCTACTTGCTCACTCTTATAAGCAATCACTTTTTGCTCACTTTATTCTTTAAATTTTTCCTTTTTTCTTTGGAAAACTTAATTTGGTTGGATTGTATTGTAGAGTTGTACTCTTATAAAGACATAAAAATTATCATGAATTGCATTTCTCGGTTCATATAATTCATAAACAAAACTTCTTGTATAAAGACGAAGAAATGACACAGTAACCACTCAGGAATCATCTAGGAATCTTTCAAACAAAGGCAAATATTAAAAAAAGAACTATTATGTAATTATATATGATATTTTTTTTAGAACAGTATTCATGACAATTCTCTCGCTCAACATGTATTATATAATATATTTTATAACTTTTATATAATTATATCAATAATATACCTTGCAATCTCTAGATAAAGTTCTATGGATAATACATGGGAGCCAAGTTGGTATATAAGGTTGCATTACTGATGGTAGGGCTGTGGGACGGCATAAGAATCCAATCTATCATTTTATAAGGTCGGTGCCTGACTCATATTTCTTTTACTTTTCTCACCAAATATTCCCACAATTTATACGATCTTGTTTTACAGAAATTAAATAAATAATCGTTTGTTAACCGTCCAATTAGATAATCATATTATTTGTTTATTTAATTCAGAGGAAATATTCCATATTTTTAGAAAGTATGTGGGCTAAAATTAATGCCAAATCAACACCCACACGAACTTACTTATTATTTTATTAATATATGGGGAATATTTATCTATATTTATCCCAATTAGATATAATTTATATTCATAAATGAGATAGTACATTCAAGGAGAAAACAATACAAAAAGGCGGCTTTAATAGTTTGTAGTTTTCATGGTAGGTCCCCTGTAAGTGTACATTCAGTATAAAATAAAGGGGCAGAGTATAATTTTCCTTGTAGCTTATAGAAGTAATAATACATCAACACTATAAAAGTATATTTAACTAAAAAAATAAATGAATTACAAATTTAAATACAACCCAAAGAACACTTTCTTCAGAAAAATATACAGACTTCAAAAAATAGTTACAAAGTTGTATTGACACAAACAAAGTTCTTAAAATATGAAGTCTGGAGCAATTTTCTGTTGTGGAAGTTGCTTTTGATTTTGACCACATGGAATTCTGGCATTTAAGAACCAACTGTTGCTGTGACCTGAGTGAAAGCTTCTATTTTATCTCCATTCAAATCAGATTTATCTTTGTATTCTGATACTCAAGTAATATAAAGCATCTGATATTCTGCATTCCTAAGTTGTACATGAAGAACTACCAAAAAGGCAAAAACAATACATAATATATAATATGAATGCTGAAACTCCTTTCCTTTGAAAATATAATAAAAAATAAGAAATACTCCTTTAAATAAAAAACAAGAAATATAATTTTAGCATTAGTAAACTAATATATACTCGAATTTGACTCGATTTAAGACTGCTGACATCAAATCCAAAATGACCCAAATCATCTTGATAAAATCCTAGAAATTCAGTGAATCTAAAATAACTCTTACAAAGAAATTGATGCAAATCGGATTTAGCTCTAGCTACCTAAATAAACCCAACTAAATTCATCTATTTTGTAAATGAATATGCTTATTTTCTTCTTACATTTATAATATAAAATGATATTGCAAGATGAGGTTATGTAAAATATATGTATTGATAAATATTTATTAAAAATGTGTGAAAAATATTGCCAATCATTATTTCCTCTTTTACCATTGTCTATGTCAAGTAATTGTCAAATCTGACTGAGATGAAAGGAAGCTAACCAACTTTAATTTTGTAACAATCACTACATAGCCACTTTTTAATTGTTTATGAATGATGAATTATGATGCTTTTCTCCTTCTGACAAAAGGTTGAAAAATTGAATTACTAGAAAGTTAAAGGAAAAGGTGGAAATCCACATCAACAATTATTTATTGGTCCCTCAACAAATTCAGAATCACAAGAAAGTTGTCAAGAAACAGAAAAGAAATGGGAAAAAGGATAGAAAACTCCTACTGACACACAAAATTGGCACTTCATGAAAGTCTTTCTAATAATTGTGTACACATATGATTTGCATGATTTTGTGATTCAGAACTTGTAACTTTTTGGATCAATTATAATATGTCATATATTATTGAGTATATCAATATATTAGTTAGTTCAGTTTTAGTAGGTTATAGCGTATAGCAGGTTAAATCATGAATCGCTAAATATGTTTCATATTTACATTTCAAAAAAAATATGTTTCAAATTTGGTAGAAAAATAATCATTACACAACTATTGTTTGATATATGGCATAATATGTTAATTCACTAAAATTCTTAATAGGAAGTAAATAAAAGAAGGTGGACGAAACATAGCCTTAATTTTGACAGCTAAATTTTCAACTAAAAAGAAAATTATTGAATTATTTTCATGCAAAAGCAATTGAGTTTGGTGCTTCTTTTTTGTTGGATGTATAGTGTAACTCTTCAAAGATAAACTTATGGTGAGGCCCACATGCGCAAAAAGCCTTGCAAGCCAATAGAGGCACATCACATGGGCCCAATTTCATGTGCCAGTTTGTCATGAAATGCAAAACAAGGTTTCATGTTCAGTCATCTACCATTCTAATCTAGACAGAGATAGATATTCATTCCCCCGCAATTCAATATCCTCAAATGCTCCTCAACAAAAACATATCCTCAAAATGCTAAACTTCAATTTGTAAAGAGAATTTCAGAAAATCATATATATTCATTAGTTTTTTCAAGATTGGGACATTTAAAACCTTTGATATTAGGCTACCATTTGTTTTTCTATCTTTTTTCTTAAAAAGTAGCACTTGTTTTAAAAATAGACCATCTTTTATTTTTTTAGCGCTATTATTGTAAATATTCTATGTAATGAACATTTTATTCGATTTAATACAACGTATGCAAACACTTACCTTAAAAAAAAACTCTGATATTAGCTTCTTAATATACAAAAGTAATACTTCATATATTTTAGATTAGGAATGCTTCATATGTTATTTGAAGAATTTGATTTGATTTAATCTTAGATTGCATACTTTGAATATCCGATTTATATTAATAATATTTTCTAATAATCATCTAACATAGCAGTTAATTAGCATGTAGTTACTGAATGTTTCAACTTATCTTCTAAAATATTTTCAAATTACAGAAACTATTTTGACTACACTAAGTAAACTCATATTAAACATACTAAATTAGTGAATTCATATTATCTCCATTATTATTATAATTTAAAAGATACAAATTGATATGCATGTGTGCATACTTTAGCTGAAATAATTCAAAAAACTTTCAGCAGTAAGAAGTCATAAAAGTTGATCATGTTTTCGTAAGATGCATAAATATTATGTGCATTTCAAATTGATCAAGTATTAATCTTTATTCAAAAATAATATATATATTAGAGGGGCGGTAAATTATAAAAAAGTTCATGATTGTTGATTGCACATTTTTGCAATGGTGGAAAAACCAGAGGATAAGGAATCACAGAGAAAGACAATCTCTAATCCACCTAATTAAGGATATTAAAATGAGGATAATAATGGTCTCATCAACCAATTACCTCATTAATATTCTCCTAATTTTAATGCATAGTATGTGTAAAGAGTCAATAATTTACTGATATAATATCTTTATTTAATAATAAAGTTCAGGTCACTTATTAAAATTCTGGCGGCAGATTGACTCATTGCACAATTTACAAGTCCATATAAGCCACAAACAACTATTACTCAATTGGGTAGAAAAATAATTGAAGTACTTTAGTATTTAAGATTTCTGCTTTGAAGATCTCTTCATACTTCTCTCTCTCTCTCTAGCTAAACTGAGCTGGAGCAATGGCGAGTGAAGAAATGCAAGAGGCAATGGAAGAAAAGGTGATTTTAACTTTTTGTGTGAATTTAATGCGATTTTAGTGATTGTTTCTTTGCATCTCTCTAAGCTTCAACTTCTTAAGATGTATTTTCTTACAATACTTTTTTAACAAATTTCTTAAAATATTATAAAGTAAATGCTGATATAGTTATTTATATTAGTCGTATGTTATTCTGAGAATAATTACATGTTCAGTGTATATGACCATGAGAGAGCAATTATTTGTAATGGATTTTATTTGTTTAGTTACCTAATTAACTTGAGAGAAATGCTTAATTAGAAACAATATTTTTGAAAGATTAATCTTTGCTTACACAAAAGATATAAAAGAGTATTTGCTGAAAATATGCTCAGTTTTATTATTGACAAATTAGTAACTTTTTATCGAATTATTAATTTTATTTGTTGGTGATTCTTCCAAAACATGCCTGTCTTTTCTAAATATTTGAAAAAATTCATATAGTTTTAGATACTCCATTTTAGCCTCAACACAGAGTGAAGTGGTTTTTCTACCCCATATAACTATACTTGCTTCTTTGGAAAATAGAAAATCATTCAATTATTTTAAGATACATATTTTTTCGAAAACCAATTAAAGGAAATTGTATATATAGATACACACACATTAGAAAAAAATATTATCCAATAATCATAATGAAATATCACATTGATTTCTAATTAAAAATTGTCATATTAAAGGATAAAGATAGAATTACTTTTGACATTTTAGTCAACAAATTAGTTGATACTCTCACCTCAACTAAATTCAGTGGTTCATTGAAAGTAAATAATTGAATATTGATCCAGCCCAATCCGGCCCAATATTCCATCATTTTCTTTTTCTTTCTTTTTTTTTTTTTTTCCTTTTTTTTCTACCGTTGATGAATCATTCTTTAACTCTTCTTCTTTTTCACCTTTCTTTCCTTGGCAATATTGATGCGCAATCTTGCAAATCCACATAATATCATGAACAGCCTCAAAAAGTTTTCCAAACTGATTCTTCTTCTCCTTCGGAGTTTCTCTCTATGCAAAATGTTACGAGAGAAAGGATATGAACGGAATTTTCCATGTTTTTATGAGGGTATTCATGATATTTTGAGGTTTTGTAGGGACCCTTTCTCTTTAGCGTGCTTCTCTTCTTGTGTATTTTGCATGTAATAACATGATAATGACGCGCGCACAAAGTGTTCGATGAAATGCCCTTCTGATTTAAACTGCTCAATTTCAACAGCTTAAATATAACACTACCTTTTAGTTTATTCACAATAAATTTTCTTTATACGACCCAGACCTAATTGTCAAATTAATCATTTTTTTATATTTATACCATATTTTTTCTACAGAAAGCGCAACACGAAGCTACAGAGTTTCAATTTCAACCGGTTCAACTTCAAAATCCAATTATAGATGAAAAATCAAAACAAGAGCAAATATTGGTAAAAGGCCTAGAAAATTTGAGCGCATATTTGACCGACAAAGAAACTTTGAACGAAAAAGAAATAAATTACAAAAATGCAAGTATTACTGAAGATCCAATTTCTACTGGAGAGGAGGGAGGAAATGTAAATGGAGAGAAGGAAGAAGCATCAGGGGAAATTGAGGGATTTGAGAATCCGGTAATTCGATTTCCGGAAAAAGAATGCTTAAAAGAAAGTGAAATACATGAAACTCAGAGCAGTGAAGAAGTTTTGAAGGAAGAAGTGTTAAATTTGAAGGAAAATGAAGTTCCGGAAAATGAAACTCTTTTGGTTTCAGAAGAAGAGATGCAAGAAAATCAGGTACTTAGTGTTTTTCTAATTTTGTTTTCCTTCAATTTTTTGTTTTTCCCCCTCTATGTATCAACTTGTAGCATGTAACTCACTTATTTTCTGAATTCAAATAAAAAGCCTAAACGTTTTGTCATTTTTTATTTAATTTGATTTTTGATTAAACTGTTGATGCTCTTTGTGTCTCAAATATTTTCTTTTGTAATGTAGGTTCTACATGAAAAGGAACATACACAAGAAACAGAGATTCAAAACGATATTGAAGTATCCAGTACTGGAGAGGAGAGAGAGAAATCAAATGGAGAGGAAGATAAAACTGGAGAGGTTCAAGAGAGAGAGACTCTAGTGAAGGAAGAAAGGATAGAGAAAGAGGAAGTACCAAAAGAAGAGGTTTGTGAAAAACTGGTACGGGTTGTTGTTTATTAAGTTTTGGCAAAAAAAAAAGGAAAAGTTAATTGGTTCTTTAAGTTTGTAGATTTAGTATAGAATGATACTGAAATGCCAAACAGAAGGAGCACTGTGAAAGAATATTGTTCAAGTGTTTTAAACGACAATTTATTTATTTTTAATTTTATTTTTTATATTTCTACAGAATGCACCAACAGACTTGAGTCATGAAGAAATACAGACCGAAAGTGAAAAAGTTACAAACATGAGTGAAGTTTGGCATGAAAAAAGTGATGTAAAAGCAGGGGTAGAAATGGAAATTGACAGCAAAGAAAAAGATGCTTCAGAAATGGTATAAATATATATTTTATTTAAGTTAGAGTTTTTTTTTTTAATCTTTTGTTTGATTTCTGTTGATGTGGATATTGTAGGCTCTATTAAAAAAATTGCTGCCAAAGTATATTAAAATATATATGATATGCTATTTAAACCTTTTTTCTAAAAACTGCCAGACAAATTAAAAATTCTCTTTTTGTTTAATCTGAAACAGCTTGAAGAATCAACTGGTGAGAAACAAGTGGATTCCAGTTATGAATCTAAAGAGAATCTTGATGAATCAAAAGACGAAATATATTCTGTAGTAAAGCCTAGTACTTTATCTGAACAAACATTAAAAGATTATCCAATAAAAAATGAAGTAATCAATGAAACGGAAGAGCCAAGTAATTTGATAAATGAAGAAACTGAACTGAAAATAGAGATTAGTGGAGAAGAAACAGAGAGAGTCATAACTGGAGATGATGGTGCAAAACAGAGTTTAACTGGAGATGATGTTGAGGGTAAAAATGGAATTACACAAGAGGTATGTTGAAAATATCATCTCTTAGGAAATACAGTACATTATACATATTTTTAGTCATAAAGGATACACTTAAAAATATCTTAGTAGAATATTACGAAATGACGGTATTCTTCTAAAATGTGACTATTTCAAATAAATTATTAATAATATAACCTAATCTAACGCATAAACTATTTCAAGCAGATCTATGAATCTACTGAAACAGAAAAGGACAAGGAGGCTTCAATTGAAATTGAAGGAACAGAGAATGAAATTTCGCATCAATTACCAAATACTCGAGAGGATCAAGAAACAGAGAATCTGGTTGAGGAAGAAAAAATAGATAAAGAGGAAGCAGCAAAAGAAGATGTTTGTGAAAATCTGGTGAGTAGTTATAAACAATTAAACATATAATTATTAAATTAAATTTTCGCAACAAAATGTAAAAAGTTAATTGATACTCAAGGTTTGTATATATATATATATATATATATATATATATATATATATATATATATATATATATATATATATAGACACACACACACACACACACACACAAAATGATACTAAAAATGCTAGAATGAATGAGCATTATGAAAGAATACATGTCTAGAATATTATAACCGACCATAAATTTTATTTTTTTATTTTCTAATTTTTAATTTTTCTTTTTGCAGAATGAACTAACAACAAATTTGAGTCATGAAGAAAAACAGACCGAAAGTGAAAAAACTGAAAACCCTTCCGAAATTTCTTCTAAAGATACAAATGAATCAGTAAAAATTGATGAGAATAAACATATAGTGGAAACAGAGGATCCTAAAGAAACAACTGAAGAGTTAGTGGAAAGTACAAGTGAACAAAATGATGTAAAATCAGGGGTAGAATTGGAAAGTGACACCAAAGAAAAAGGCACTCCAGAAATAGAAATGGTATAAATATATTACATTTACATTATAATTTACTCTAGTTCTTTGTTGTTTTGTTTGGTTAGTGCTCATTCCTATAATATTTTCTTTTTTAATTAAAAAAATTGAAACAGATTGAGGAGTCGGTATTTGAATCAAAAGAGAAGCTTGATGAATTAAATGTTTCTCCAACAACTGATGAAATAAATTCGGATAAAGATACAGCAGAATCAACAAAACCAAGTATTTCATCTGAAGAAGCATTAAATGCTTCTCAAGTCAAAGATGAAGTAACTAATGCGAAAGATAAAGTAGAGATTACTGGAGAGGAAACAGAGAGAGTTATAACTGGAGATGATGTGGGTAAAGATGGAATTACACAAGAGGTATGTTGAAAAAATATCGTCTTTAGGAAATACAGCACATTATAGATAATAGTCATGACTGATATTTTAAAAATATGTTGTTAAAACTTTACAAAATGCTGTTATTTTTAAAAAAATGTGATTATTTTATTTCAAATAAACTGTTAATTTTATCACCTGATTAAGCTATAAATGATTTCAAGCAGATCTGTGAATCAACTGAAACAGAAAAGGACAAGGTGACTTCAATTGAAATTGAAAGAACAGAGAAAGTGCCAACTACTTTAGAGGAAGAAGAAAAATTAAATGGAGAGGAAGAAGAAACAGAGAGTCTAGTGATGGAAGGAAAAATGGAGAAACAGGAAGCACCAAAAGAAGATGTGGGTGAAAAGCTGGTGAGTTGTTATAAACACTCAAATATATAATTATTAAATTGATTTTTCGCAAGAAAATATTAAGAGGTAATTGGTACTTAAAGCTTGTGAAATGTGTACACAAAATGATACGAAAAAGGATAGAACAGATGAGCATTATGAAAGAATATATGTTTGGAGCATTTTAACTGACCGTGTATTTTATCTTTTAATGGTTTTTTGTTTTGTTTTATATATTTTTTTTGTAGGATGCACAAACAGACTTGAGTCATGAAGAAATAGAGACTGAAAGTGAAAAAATTGAAAACCCTACTGAAATTTCTCATGAAGATACAAATGAATTACTAAATATTGATGAGAATAAAAGCATAGTGGAAACAGAGGATCCTAAAGAAACTATTGAAGGATTAAATGAGGGTCTAAATGAACAAAATGATGTAGTATCAGGGGTAGAATTGGAAATTGACAACAAAGAAAAAGGCGCTTCAGAAATGGTACCAAAAATAGAAGTGGTATAAATATATGTTTCATTCAAATTATAATAACCTCTAGTTTCTTTTTCTTTTGATCTTCTGTTTGATTAGTGCTCATTTCGATATTATTTTCTTTTTCTATTTATTTTGGAACAGTTTGAAAAAGCAAGTGGTGAGATTGAAGAGGCGTCGATTGAATCTAAAGAGAAGCTTGGCGCATTAAGTGTTTCTCCAATAATTGATGAGAAAAACACAGCAGAAACAGAAGCATTAAATGCATCTCAAATTAAAGATGAAGTAACAAATGCAAAAGATAAAGTTGAAGAAACAGAGGAGCAGAGTGAAGAACAAATTGTAGCACAGGTTTTGTAGACAGACACATAAATAATACTTCTTCAATTAACACCATAGAGTTATTTTATTAATTATGAAAATTGTGCAGATTCCTAAATCAACTGAAACAATACAAGTTGATGAAACCCTAAAAGATAATACTGAAGACCCAAGTGAAGATGATTTGAAGGCTGAAAATTCTCAAGAAGAAAATCATAACGTGGTAATTTTATCAAGAATCGCCATATTGATTTTTCATAATAAACGTAGGAAAATTCAAATGAGAAATGAATATCTAATTAAAAAAAAATTAAAAACTTTGTGCAGGTTTGTGAAACCAATGAAACCAATGAAACCCTAAATGATCCGATCTTAGAATCTGAAGAGCCGACTATTCTTCAAAATTCTACAATTAATGAAGAAATTGATGCAAGAATTGATGAAAAAGAGACTGAAAAATTGGAAGTAGAATCAAAATCAAATGTTGTGGCTGATATTGAGGAGAGTCAAGAGGAAACTGAGCGTGTTGTAAATGAAGAACAAATATCAGAAAAAGATGAAAATGTTAAGAGTGAAATTATACAAGAGGTATGTTCAAAATTTCCCAAATTTAGCAAAACAATGATTTTAGCATTTTTTTGAATGAATCTATTTACAAAAATACATTTTTCTTACTTTTCTTGATGTTGAAACAGAGTCGTGAAATTGAGGATCCAGTTGAAGTGACTAATGGAGATGAAAAAATCAGCACTGTTGATGAAATAGTAACTGAGAAACTTGAAGAGAAAACTGAAAGCTCAATTTCAGAAGAAAAAAGAGATTTTGCTCTTGAAGAAACCAATGATTTTGTATCTCAAGAGAAGAATGAAACTGTAAATGAAATTCCAAATTATGAGGAACCAAAAATTACTCACACAGAACAAGAGGTATAAATGGTTTATTATTCTATTTAGAAATTTCTAATTTAAGAGGTGAATTTTCATGAAATAAGAAAAAAAAGACAAGTCTCACTTTATTATTTTAGACTTGTAAGATAAATTTCCAATCAAGTTCATATTTTAATTTTTTTTTTTTTCATTTTTAAAACAGAGTACTGAAATAAAAATGGAAACAACTATTGATCAAGATGCTGAGAAGGAAAATGACAATTCAGTTTCTGAAGAAAATAATGAAGTCGAAACACAAAACAATGAGGAAACGCACATTGAACAAATGGTATATTTTACTATCATATTGGTATATTTGAAGGTATATTTAATATTTTACTATTTTTTGTTAATTACATGTTTTGTCTGATTCTTCATGAACAGTTTACTCAAGTGGATCAAACCTCAAATGAGACGGATCACTCGATTGAAAGTCAAACTGGTCAAAGTGAAACAATAAGTGAAGATCAAGTGGAGTGTGAGAAACTTGCGGTACAAGAAACCGAATCTGAAATAATACAAAATCAAGCAAGTATTGAATTGGGAGAAAATGAAAAACCGGATGAATCATTATGTGTAAGTTCAATTGGAGAAAGAGAGATTTTGCAAGAGGAAATTGAACTTGTAGATGAAAGTACTGATAAATTGGTGTCAGAACAGGAAAAAGAAGAGGTAATTATTTTTTATTATTTAAACCATATAATGCCAAAAAGTAGATCTATATTTTATCCATTAATCATCAAATTCCGTGCAGAAAAAGCCACTTAATTTGTTATAGTTAAACTTTGTTTTAAGTTGAATTTTTCTTTATTTTTAATTTTTAATTTCATACTTCAACAGATTATTCAGGCGGTTGACCGACTTGAGGTCAGTGAAGAATTACAGCTTAAGTCAAATGAGGATCAAATAAAAGAAGATAAAATTGAAAGGGAATTTAATGAGACGGATTTTAAATCAACCAAAGAAGAGCAAGTTCAAATGCCAATTAAGGAAAATGAAGAGGAAGAAAAGGTATGAATTTCTTTATTTGGTTTGTATTTGGGTTCTAAAAATCGTTAATTCTATATATATATATATATATATATATATATATATATATATATATATATATATTGCCACAAGTAATTACATGATCTTTTGCATTTTTCTGAACAAAGCTATAGAAATTCTACATGTTCATAAATTTGGCTTTCTTTTTTTTCTTACTTTTCTTAATATTGAAACAGAATCCTACAAATGATGATGAAATAATCACTGAGAAACTTGAAGAGAAAACAGAAAGTTCAATTTTAGAAGAAAAAGGAGATTTTGTGCTTTCAAAATCCATTGAATCAGAATCTGAAGAAAAATCCTCAAACAATGAGGAAACAACACAAGAGGAAACTGAACCTCTAAATGAAATTACCGACCATTTGGTACCAGAAGAGAAGAAAGAAGAGGTAATTTTTTATATTTTTTTATGCCTTATATTTTTTTATGCCAATACTGTACCACTCATGTTTAGTTGAGTTACAGGATCGATCCATTCAGATTTAGTATGCCAAAAATTATATCTCAATTTTTATCCATTAATCATCAAATTCCCTGCAAAGAAAATATTTTTTATATCTCAATTTTTTATATTTTATCCATTTATATCCAATAGATTTAATATAGTTAAACTTCATCTCATCCTAAGTTGAACTTTTATTTATTTTTAATTTTTTATTTCATACTAAAACAGATTTCTGAGGTGGCTGATCCAGTTGAGGTCAGCGAAGAAGAAATTGGGCCAAGTGAATCTGAAATTCATGAAGCAAAAGAATTACAAGTTGAGTCAAATGAGGATCAAATAAAAGAAGACAAAATCGAAAAGGAATCTAATGAGATGGATTTAAAATCATCTGAACAAGACCAAGTTCAAATGCCAATTAAGGAAACTGAAGAAGAAGAAGAAAAGGTATGACTTTCTTTATTTTTTCTTGTTTGTTTTTTATTTGACTTCTTTTTCTTTCTTTTTTTCTTACTTTTCTTAATACTGAAACAGAGTCATGAAATGGAGGGTCCAGTTAAGGTCACAAATGGAGATGAAAAAATTAGCAGTGGTGATATTTCTTGCACACAAGAGGACTCGAATGTTAATTCATCAAATAATGATGAAATTATAACCGAGAAACTTGAAGAAAAAACTGAAAGTTCAATTTTAGAAGAGAAAAATGATTTTGAGCTTATGAGTAATGAGGAAATTGAGGAATCGAAAGATACACAAATTGAACAGGAGGTATTATGCTCTGTTATTCTATTTGTAAACTTATTATATATCTCAAAAATTCAAACAAGAAATAATTTCTCAAATTTTAAACGTGCACACAAAAATTCCACCAAAGTTCATTTTTTTCTTTACTTTATCATTTTTAAAACAGACGAATGATCAAGTCGAAAAGAACGATGAAGAGATGACTGAAACTAAATCAAGCCAAGAAGAAAATAATGTGAATTTAATTTCTGAAAATAAAGAAGAAATTACGCTTGAAAATATTGATGAGTCAGCACCTCAAGAAAATGAAGTTGCAATTCCAAGCAATGAGGAAACAAACATAGAACAAACGGTATATTTTAATATTATTTTATTATAGCCTTAGCATTTATGCATATACGCATGGTAAAATTGACTTCAAAATTTAAAATGTTGCATCTAATGATGATAAATTGTAATTTAATTGAAGAACCCTAATCAAAGTCTAAAATAAGAAGCTAATTATTCATGCAAATGACTTGATGTTTTCTTATTCTAAAGCAGGTAGCTGAGCTGGACAAGGAAACCTCTAATGAGTCAGATCTTCCAACTGAAGGTCAAATTGGTCAAACTGAAAGTCAAACTACAAATATTATTCCAGAAGAATTAAATGCAGTGAGAAATGAAGATCAAGTGGAATCTGAGAAACTTGAGGTGCAAGAAACAGAATCTCCAATAATCTCAAATCAATCAAATACTGAGATATTTGAAAAATCAACTGAACTGGGAGAAGAGACAGATGAATTAGTTGAGTCAAATGAGGATCAAATAAAAGAAGAGAAAACTGAAACAGAATCTAACGAGATAGATTTAAAATCAGCTGAAAAAGAGGAAATCCAAAAGCCGATTGAGGAAACTGAAGAAGAAAAGGTGTGAATTTATTTGTCTTTTCTGTTTGTTTTGCATTTTGGATTTTAAAAGTTGTTTATTCATCAGTTTCAGTGAGTCGGTTATATGAATATAATATTTATTTACATTTTTTCATCATAAACAGCATATTAATTATCCAGTTGAAAATTTGGAAAGTCCAATGGAAACAAAGCTTGAATGTGAAGAGAAGGTTGACCAAAGTCAAACTGAGATTCTTCCAGAATCAGAAATTCAAAGTACTGATCAATCGGTACCAGATGAGAAAAAGAAAAACAGAGAGGTAATTTGTAAAAAAAAATTCTATTTTTGGTACCCCAATACTGTACCAGTTTTCGAATTTGCATAGTTAGTTAAAATATTTTATTGTTTGATTTTTTTTGTTTATTTCTGTTTCGTTTTAAACAGGTTGATCAAGCGGTAGATCCAATTGAATTCAGTGAAGAACAGTTAAAAGAAGAGAAAATTGAAACGGAACTTAATGAGATAGATTTAAAATCCACTGAAGAAAAGGAACTTGAAACGCCGATTAAGGAAACTGAAGAAGAAGAAAAGGTATGAATTTCTTTATCTTTTTGGTATTTGATTTCTAAAATTTGATGATTAATTTGTTTCACTGAGTCGGTTTTATGAATGAACTATAATATTTGCTTACATTTTTTAGGTTGACCAAAGTCAGATTGAGATTCTTCCAGAATTAGAAATTGAGCCAAAATATGAACAAATGGATTCAAATGATTTGACAGAGGAAAAAAGTCGTGAAATTGATCTAAATTCAAGCCTTCAAGAAACTAGTGAAAAATCAATTGAACAAGAGGTATAGTTAAAGCCAAAATAATAATTAAAACAAAAAATGATTTTAATAATAGCAAAAATTTTGGAAGAATCGGAATAAAAACTATTTCAGATTCTGAATTGTTATTTTAAGGGATAAATGCACCGTTACGTTAATCTCTCTGTACTTTAACTGAATTGCAATTTAGTCCATATAGTATTGATATGCACTTTTTGATCCTTCTTTATGAAAACGTGCATGATTAGTCTTTGAGTCAAGGACTTACCCAATTAATTATATATAAGATATAAGTATGTTGATTATTTTGTAATGATATGTATAATATAGTAGTTTGACTTATACGTATAGTTTACTACACAGATGTAAGAAAGCTTATAAATTTCTTCCTGAGTTGAATTGAATTTTTATTTGTCATTTTATACAGGTTGCCCAAGTGGTAGATCCAATCAAATTCAGTGAAGAACAGATAAAAGAAGAGAAAATTGAAACAGAATCTAATGAGATAGATTCAAAATCCACTGAAGAAAAGGAACTTGAAACGCCGATTAAGGAAACTGAAGAAGAAGAAAAGGTATGAATTTGTTTATCTTTTGTTGTTTTTCGGTGAGTCTGTTATATGAATAAAATCTACTATATAATTAAATTTTTTTTCATCATAAACAGCATATTCAAGTGGAAACAGATCTTGAATGTGAAGAGAAGGTTGACCAAAGTCAAACTGAGATTCTTCCAGAATCAGAAATTCAGCCAGACAATGAAGGAATGGAAACAAGTTGTGAAATTGATCTAAAATCAAGACTTGAAGAAACAAGTGAAAAATCAATTGAACAAGAGGTATTGTTATAGCAAAATAATAATTGAAACAAAAGAGGAATCCAATAATAGCAAAAATTTTGGAAAAATCGGGACAAAACTGAAGCTTTCTTGAAAAGTCAAATTAATTGGTTATAAGATCTAAATATGTTGATTGTGTATGTAACTTAAAAACTGAAGCTTTCTTGCATTTTTATTTTTTATTTTTTTAATCAGGTTAATGAAGCGAGTCTTGAATCGAAGGAGCTGGTTGACCAAAGTCAAACTACAATTTCAGATTCTGAGAAATGTGTCAGTGAGGAAAACTCAAATGTTGTAATAACAGAGGAAAATTTTCATGAAAATGAAATGAAATCAAACACTGATGAAATCAATGAAACATCTATTGAAGAAAAGGTATGTTTGAATTTATATTTTATATATTTAATGGCCTATTTTATATTTTTATTGTTTGGTTTTGTCTGTAATTTGTGCGGAATATGTGTGAATGAATTGATTATTAAATTAGGTTATAAATAAATGGTTCACAAATTATCACGTAATTTCCATTTATGAGTACATTGAATAAATGGTTTCTGCAATTATATGCATAGTAATGTTTAAGGAAAAAATTGGGAAATTTTGAATTTTAGGGACCAATATGGAAACTTAGGGACATAATGGAAATTGTGTAATACCTTAGGGACCATTTAGCGAATTTAATCTTTCTTCTTTTTTGGAAAGATATGTGCATGCGTTCATGAAAAATGGGGTTCATTATTTACTATCAGTTTGACTACATTTATTTCACTTTTTTGTTTCTTTCTTATTTTCTCTTTTGTTTGGTCGGTGCTATAATTGCACAACTTTGAGTGTAATTTGTTACCAAATTGGTACCATTAAACCGAATCATGACAATTGAAGGTTGATTTTCCAGAAACTGAGTTAAATTGAGTGAGAAAAATTGTAGAATTACAATTTCATTTTGTCGGTGTTTTTTTTCCCTACAGAAAGAAGGAGAAGAAGAAGAAGAGAGTGAGAAGACTGAAATTCTTGAAGAAACAATTCCGGCTGAAAGAATTGAAGAATCAACTCAAATTCTTGAAGAACCAATTCCAACTGAAAGAATTGAAGAATCGAGTCAAATTCTTGAAGAAACAAATCAAGAAATGAACGAATTTCAAGATTTGGAAGGAAGCAAACTGAATCAAACAACTGATTTGAATCAATCAACTGATGATCAAAAGAGAGATGGAGAAGAAACACAAATTACAGAGGTAAGTTGTTGAATTAATTAGGTTTTTGAAAAGAAATTTTTAGATATTTCGATTATTATTCTTGATTTGAATCATTCTTTTTAATTGGAATATTTTTAATATGTAGGTTGAAACTAAACCTAAAGAAAATGTAGAAACATTAGAAACCGAGCCTGAAAATGAAACTAAAGAAGTAGAGGTGTTAAATAAAGAAGATAAATCAGAAACCCTAATTTCAGAGGGAATACAAAATTCTGATTTGAGTTCGGAAGCACAAAAAGATGATAAAGTAGAGGTAAATTATTTTGAGCATGTATTAATTCACAATAATATTTAATTTCTAAATTGAATGTATTGATTTATATTTAGACATTTAAGCCTCAAATTTAACCCTTGATTTAGAAACAAAACTCCAATTAAACAAATAAACCAATAATCTCAAAGGCGGTTAAATTAACCGAAAAAATAATAAAAATCTCAAACTTATATTAATTTCTTCCTCAAATTGGATACATTTTATGCACAGGAGGTAAAAACAGATGATTCAGCCTTAATTGAAGAGAATAAAAGAGAAATAGACGAGTCAGAATTGGCAGAAAAAGAAATCGAATTACCAAAAGAGGAACAACTGGAGGTGTCCAGTGCAAAAACAAGAGAGATCATCACAGATGATATTTCTCAAACAGAGGAGGGAAAAGAAGAAAAATCTGAAGAAAATAATAATCAGTTTGAAAATAAGGAAATAGAGAGTAATGAATCGGATTTTGCTTCCATTCTGAGCGGGTTCTTAATTAATAAGGTCAGTATATAATGAACTCTTAATGAAATTTTTAGAACTTAAGTTTTTGATTAAGAAATGAAACATAAATTTTATTATGATATTTTTTTATTCAGGTACTAGCACAAGAAGATGAAACTACAAAACCGAATCTCGCCCCCTCATTTATTTCAAAAGAATCAGATATTCAAACCTCACAAGAATCAATTAATAATGAAAAAGAAGAAGATCTCATTGTTCAAAAAGAAACAGAACAAGAAGCGAACCCAAAAGAACAAGAGACAGAAGAAGAAATAACCAAACCTTTAACTGTAGAGGAAAATGTGATTAAGCAAGATGACTTGCCAGTGTGGCGGTTTTTGATGGATAGAATATTGAGTGAAGAGAGTAAGTCTGAAGAGAAAGAAGAGAGGTTAATTGAGGGTAAAAATGATGAAATGTTGGATAAAAATGATGAAATATGTGATTTAGAAGAAGAGAATAAAGAGGATTGGAAAGAAGAGAGGTCGATTGAGGATAAAATTGATGGAATTTCTTTTATGGAAGAGAAGGTTGGTGAGGATAAAAATGATGAAATATCTTTTATAGAGAAAAATGAAATTAAAGAAGAAGAGAAACCTATTAAGGGTGAAAATGAAATATTGGCTAAAAATGATGAAATATCTTTTATTGAAGAGAAAAATAAAGAGGATTATAAAGAAGAGAAACCTATTGAGGGTGAAAATGAAATTTCGGTTAATAATGATGAAATATCTTTTATTGAAGAGAAAATTAAAGAGGATTGTAAAGAAGAGAAGAAGACTATTGAGGGTAAGAATGAAATTTTGGTTGATAATGATAAAGCACCATGTATAGGAGAAAAAATTGAGGAAACAAATATTTTGGTGAAAGAAGAAACAGAAGAATGTGAAAAGAGTGAAGAAAGAAAAGATTTGGGAGCAGAAATTGTTCATGAATTGGGTGAAGAAAAAGAGGAGGTTTTGGTTAATATGGATGAAAAAAATAATGAAGAAATTGTTGAAGAAAAGAATAATAATGATGAAATTCTAGAAGAAGTTAAAAATGTAGAAGAATCTGAAAGTAGTGAAGAAAGAAAATATTTGGGTGAAGGAAAAGAGGAGGTTTTGGTAAATATGGATGAGAAAAATAAAGAAGAAATTGTTGAAGAAAAGAATATTAATGATGAAATTATACAAGATGTTGAAAATGTAGAAGAAAGAAAAGAATTGGGTAAAGAAAAAGAGGAGGTTTTGGTAAATATGAATGAAAAGGATAAAGAAGAAAAGAAAAATGATGAAATTGTAGAAGAAAATGTTAAGGAGGTAGAAGATTTTGAAACAGTTCAAGAAAGTAAAGCTCTAATAGAAGAAATTAAAGGAAATGTTGAGGTTTTGGTAAATAAAGACGAAATAATTGTTGAAAAGAATAGTAATGATGAAATCTCTACAGAAGAAAATGTTAAAGAAGGAGAAAAACTTGTTGAAGAAAATAGTAATATGAAATTAGAGGATAAAAAGGAGAATATTATTGAGAATAATAATGAAATATTGGTTAGTAATGAAAAAAATGTCAAAGAAGAAAAACCAAAAGAGTTTGAAAAGGGTGAAGAGAAAAAAGATTTGGAGGTAAATCAAGATGAAATATTACAAGATAAAATTGTTGAAGAAAATGTGAATGTTAATGACATAATTCATGAAGAAAAGCCTGAAAATGTGGAAAATATTGAAGAGAGCTATGTTTTGGTACAAGGCAAGATCGATCCATGCGAGAAGCTTCCAGAAGAAATAATTAAAGAAAATATAATTGAAAAGGAAATAAGTGAAGTTCAAATCCCTAACAAAGATGAAAAGAAAATTCAATTTGCTGTAAAGGAAACAGAGGAAAAGAAAAATGAAGTGAAAGAAGAAATTAAGGACGAAAGAGATGAAGAAGAGGAACATGAAGAAGTAGAGGGAGAAAGAGTTGAGGAGAGAGAAAGTGAAGTGAAAGTTGAAGAGAGAGAAATAGAGATAAAAACGGCGCAAAAGAAATCTCATAATATTTTATCAGGTGTCGGTTCAAAAGTGAAGCATTCTCTCGCAAAAGTGAAGAAAGCCATTACTGGAAAATCCAAGAATAAATTGGATAGTTCACCAACAAAATAAAAAAATAGATTTGTTTTATTTAATTCAGTGCGTATATTGTTATTTGTTTGAGTTTGGTTTGTGGTTTATTGTTGGAGTGTGTATATATTTTGTGATTTGTATTTGTGGTGTGGTGTGTAATTAAATCAGAGCATGTATAGTTTCATTTCATAGACTAGAGAAGAAAGTGTTTTTCTTCTTTCATTTTGTATTATGTGAATTTGGATAGTTTGTTATGCAAGTTTGTGGTGTGTATATACTTGATATGTTGTGTATTATGTTTTTATGTTATGTGAAGATTTTTTTTGTTTTGGTGATTTCTTGTTCTATTTAAATTTGTGAGTACTAAGAATGTTCTTTTTATTGAGATTACGAGACTTGTAATGTTGATAAATACATTTTTCGTGCAAGTAAAATTAAAAAAAATATATTTCACAATTTGGGAGGGAAAATATTAGATATTGGAGTGTCGCACATACTTCGCTTGTTTCATACTATTTATAAAATGAATGGCATACAAAATCACTACAAAGGACACGTGTCATGCTCTCAAAGATTTCAATATTCTTAAAGAGAAAAAATTATAGTTTGATCCAAGAATCAGAAGCCACACCTAGGAACAAAAATTATCTACCGCACATATAAATATAATGACAAAATTCTCAAATCAGAGAAATAATTAATTGATTCGATTTCTCTCCGAAGAACCCTTCCTCCCATCAAGAAGAAGAATCAAACCTCAAGAGTTGTCGAACATTCATAGGAGAAATATCATTCAAATCTCCATCAAGTAACCTTTGTGCAATTATAGTATTTGAAGCATCACTCGGATGGTAAGCGTC
Organism: Juncus effusus; assembly: GCA_027726005.1. Classification (NCBI taxonomy): domain Eukaryota; kingdom Viridiplantae; phylum Streptophyta; class Magnoliopsida; order Poales; family Juncaceae; genus Juncus; species Juncus effusus. The sequence goes on along the minus strand of CM050894.1, from coordinate 8,904,387 downwards.
CCAAAATACATATTTCGACCTGTCAGGACAAACTTTCGACTTGGGCACACACGGTACGAGGCCTCCATGCTTGCCACTCACAAAACAACACGCACCATCAGGAACTTCAAACCCTAATTCCAAATAACAAAAAGAGAGAAAACGTTCAAAAACAATAACTTCAATCTCATGTATGCAAAAAGAAATTCACAATAACCATGTGTTACTAGTACCGTATTTTTTATAGTTGTCAATAATATCAGTAACTATCCTGTACACGTCAGCATAAACGAACATCGATCCGGGCAGATTTGAACGTAATTCCGCAATTATATCTTTCAACCTCATATTGAAGCCTTGAGCCAATTGATTAGGCAAATCCACACATCCATTTCCTCCTCCCAACTGCATTGTGTCTCTAATGTAAGGAATGCAACCAATGGGCCCCACATTTACCACCACTATTTTTCTTGCATCCATTGAGTATAGTCTCTGTGGAAAAAAAAATGGAAATGTTTATTGGGGATAAGTTTCTGCGAATGGACGGAAAAATTTGATATCACAGTTTGGGAAGGGTAAATTTGACATTTTTTTTGTTAAAGGCAAAGTTCCTAAGGGGTAAACTTTATAATTCAATATCTTGAAGGATGTATATGAAATTGCACCAAAATAGTTGTGTTGATAGTTTTAAATACTTTTCATTTTTTTTGATAAATAGTTTTAAATACATTTCATAACTCAGAAAAAAAGTATATACAGTAACTAATGCACACAAGAAAAAAATAAATTAATTACCGTGAGTTGAATTCGGTATTTGGATATAACCTCCTCAATGAATTCATCAGGTGATACCAGCGTTCTTTCAGGCACAGATAAAATCGGTACGAGATAATTATTTATGAAGTCATTAGATCCCATTGTGACTGAGAAAAGCGATGTCCTTAACAACTTCACAGCCTTTTCCATTCCGAGACTCGATATTATATCTTGCCGATTATTCGCGAAATTATCTAATTGCGCATCAAGGTTTATGCGTCCGCCCTGAAATGTTTATAATTGTGTGATGGTGAGGTTTTAGTTTTAATATATTAAGAGTTTTAGGTATTAGTTAAATAGATTTTGCTTACAAATATTTCCCCGGTCTTATTAAGTATGCCGCCTCCACCTGACGCATAATTGACGCCTGAATATATTACTGATCCGGTTGTCGTTGGAGCAAGATAAGGCGGAGTAAATTCTGCCAATCCTAATTCTTGATCTAATTAAAGGACAATGCAAATGTCACAAATTTAATGATAAAACAGTTCATTCACATTTCGAAATATGTTTTTAAAAGGTTAAGGTAGAAGAGTTACTTAGTATGTCAACAATGGTGCGTGCATTGGTGTACCGGCCAGTTGGTACACTATTTGGAAAGTCGATACCGTTGGGTGGATAATTCGCCTTAGAGAGAGAAACAATGTAATCATTATTTCCTGGATCGACTAATGAATCTCCAAAGACAAAATTAGCTGGTAAAATGTATCCCATACACTTGATCGACATGAAACATAAACATACTAACTCAAAAACAATCACCTGTGGCATAAATCGGTCATGGAAAATAGAAAAACCCATAACACGTTATGTACTTGAAAGAAGTACAAGAAATTCAAGAACTATATTTCCTATACAGTAAACGAAAAGGAAGACAAATAAGCAAGAACGAGAAGATAAGCTGTGACAGAAAGACAAACTATGAATGATCTATAGGGGAAAGAGAAAGAGAAACAAATCAAAATGCCCAAGAACAGTAGAAGAACAGAGAATTCAGAAACAGAGTATGAATTCCTTGTTTGCTCAATGCTATGCGAGAATAGCAAGAATGTGGGGATGTCAGGAGTGAGTGACAGGGCCCAAATAAAGGAAGGGTAAGGGCTCAATTGCATTAAAATCCCTCAAGTTTACACAATTCGTAGTTTTGTGCATTTTCTTTGTTTTACAATGGCAGAAAGGGTCATTAGTTATTAACCAAAATGAGCCAAAATAAATAAAAATATTAGAGTGTGAATTACACAAAAGTCCGTTAGTTCAAAACATGGTCAGTTCGCGCTCATATTTTTTTGGTTCCAAATATCATAAATGCATTCTATCCACTGTCATTATTACTACTTATTTATGTACAAACTAGTGCGATGGTGCATTTTTTATGTCTATCTATAAATTTAGTAAGTTATTCGATTGGTGCAACCAATGATTAGTCAATGGACTAAATGTACAAATCGATATATAAATTATACATCTATCAGGAAAATAGTAACAATTATATACTGAATCATTACATACTTAGTTTAAAAATAAGCAATTATATAATGTTTGTAGAATGTATTTTTCAATCTATCATTGTGTAGGTTAGTAAATCACGCCTTGTATCACCTTAAGCTTATATTCGAAAAAACAAAATCACGCCTTGTATCACATATATGCATAAATATACTACGTGCTATGTGAACTACTATGACGGGTCTTAACTGATACATCCGGGGATTTTCATTATTGACTGACATTATATAAAAGTTTAGAAAAAGGGTTCTCTAAAACACTACTGGTATATTAGTTTGTCAAAAATTTGGGGCGACATAACCCCTTTCAGTCCCTATAAAGTTTCGTCTCTGTGTAAATATATATGATAAGTCATTTTACAAACCAAACTATTTTGGTAAATTTGGAGCAAATTGTAGACTAATAAATTAAAGAGACATGATATTGCATGATGGACTTTTTCGTCATGCAACACGACGTGAAAAACAATATATAGAGACAATGAATATTATGTAAAATTAAACAAACAATATATATGATTCATCTTTTTAAAGACAATAAACATTATATATGTAAAATAATGAAAATAATATATAGAAAATAAAAATATATTGAAAAGTGAAAAAAATAATATATCGTCGCGTTTTGGGAATACAGAAACCCGTTGGTTTCAGATTTCCTTAAATATGAAAAATTGAGGACATTTATGCATTTGAAGTTTTGCCCATGCATGCATTAAAGATTGTGGTTGATAGTGTGCCAACCCTATTATGAATCTCTGATCTGTGATCTGTGAAACCAAAAAGTCTCCATAGATTGAAGTTCCCAGGAGAATTTAATACACGTTCTTCAATCTAGCCTATCAATCAGAACATACCACAAAAAAAATCAGAACATACCACATCATGCAATTCGGAGACGTGGCTTTCTTTCATTGGATATGTCACCATTTGAATTGCTAATTGAAGGAAGAAGCGCGGGAGTAAATAGTTTTTTTAACTCAATTCTGGGAGAGTAAATATTCGTAAAAAAAATGTTTTTCCATTGGATATGCGTTATCCAGTTTCAAAAAAAATCTCTGGACTCTGTCTCTGTGCAAAGTGTCAGCTGGGTGATAAGCGATTTGGCTGTTTATTACTTCTTTGTCTAGTTGTCAAAAAAACAATATAACTTCATTGTATTAAAATCAACAGCCACCCACCATAGCACTGGACTAGCAAGGTCACTCGTCTCGTAATGAACGGTCTGCTTTTTCAAAGTAATGATTCGTTTGAAAAAAAAATAGGGGATTTTTTATTATGTTTTTTACCCAAAAAAAATACAAAAATATGACTTGTTGAGTTTGTCTGCAAAAAGAAATATTATTTTTCTAATAGGATAGGGAATGGTGTAAATGCTTTGAATTTCACTCTACAACGTTCAAGTGCAAAACTCAAATTGCGGGGTTAATGTTATTATTGATTTGTTTGATTGTCTTTTGAAGAGATCTTTGTTGGTTAGTCTTTCTTCAGTAATCGCTATTACTTATTATCACCATTATTAATTTATTAAACAAGATTAATGTACAGTTTTTTATTTTGTTACATGAGAATCTTGCAAAAAAAGTAAAAAATTGAGATATTTTGATGAATGGCTCTGGGAGACTCTCGCCATTTCGGCCTGCAGGCCTTGGGCCCAAAATACTATATTGTTGTATAACATATATTTCAATATGTTAGCCTTTTCTTTTTGTGAAGAATAACATTTCAGTCATTCAATCTTTGATCATATTAATCACTTTAATCAACTGCATATTATATGAAGGTCACAAAGTTCCTGGCGAAGCAGTGCAGGATCTTTTACTTATGCATGATTTGTGTGCATGCTTTTACGAGAAATTATGTTTTTGAAATAATGATATAACAAAAAAGAACTTGCAAATCATTTTTACAAGATTGTAAATTCATTAAAAAAAAGTATAAAATAATACATAAGTTAACTAAAGTAATATATATTTTTGAAATATACATGTTGTATAAAACAGTATCTAATACAATAACTCCACTCTGGAAACTATTCCAACCGTATAAATAAACTTAATAGTACAAATTTTACATCAACATTTCAATTTCAAATCACCACATTGCTACCTGTAAGCATTGCACTAGCATTTGTTTCTCCCCCCAAAATATAACAAACCTCCACAAATCAAAAAATAATCAAACACCACAAAAACAAACATCAACAATCACTAAACTTTGTGAGAAATCCGTATGAAATTCATAAGCCTTTTGAGAGCACACCACTATCAACGGCCTCTCTCGCTCAGTCTAGGGCTGATGTCACATCTTCGGCCCCACCACAACCTAACAAATGATCTATTATTCCTGCATTTAATACGATTCTATCGTAAGCCGGTCAGACCCAACTCAATGTTCTTAGAAACCTGATTAATTTAGGGTACAAAAAGATTATAATTCAGCAGAATTGGAAAGATAAAGATCATTATGTCGTAATAAACCGTACATATAAAAAGTTAAGAAGGCTTACAGATCTGTCCGTTTTTGGAGTTTCGGTAGATTCAAATCCATAATCTTGAGCATTCACCACTAGATTAAAATTCTCACGCGAAATCCCTGAATAATACACATAAATTTGCATTAATATTAATATTTTAATTATTATTACAGAAAATAGTACAAACTACAGTTGCACAAATGAATGAAAATAAAAATAAAAATAATAAATTTAACAAACCTTTTGAAAAATCACTATTTTCATCGTACGGCTCCCGTAATGCATCAGAGATCTGACATCAGCGATCAGCACATCTCCTTTATAAACATAAACATAAACTTTATTATTCTTATTATTCTTATTATTGTTGTTGTTGTTGTTGTTGTTGTTGTTGCTTTATTACTAATTTGAGGGTTTCTACCTTTTTACTAACTATAGGGTCAAACCTCCAAAAAAGCTAATTTCATCCTTGCACCTCTCCCTCTATTTCTGGACAAAGATTCTGATCCTCCTCCCTATATAACACATCATCTCCATCTAACAAACCGCACCAAAAAAAACAACTTAAACAAACTTGAGAGCTCACAATGCACATTTTCCTCGCATCCTCTCCTTCACTCCTCCTCCTCCTCTCCGCCCTTTTCCTCTTTTTGTTTTTCCCAGCCCTCTTCCTTCTCCTCTCAGCCGACCCCGAACCCCATTCCGATTCCGATTCTGATTCCGATTCCGATTCCGATTCCGAACCGACTCAACCACGCGCCGACTCGCTCGAATCCGAGTCCGACGAACGAGCTGCTCAAGAAGAGAGAGAGATCGACATCGACTTTGAACTGGTCTCTGGCCGAGTGGCGAGATACATAAACGGAAGGCTACTGTTTCTCAACCCGGCGCGGCCACGCCGACGGCCACGGAGACAGCCACACGGGTTCACCGTCGCCAGGCAGGTCCTTTATCCTATTCCTGAGGGGAATAATGAGGATGAAGAAGGAGAAGAGAGAGAAGAGGGGGTAACAGTAATACAAGAGAGGAGAAGAAGGGTCGGGTTTAAGAGAAGGGTTTTGAGAGGATTCAGGCGGGTGTTCACTTGTGCCTGCTTTTGACAAGTTTTGGTTTTGATGTGGGTTTTGTTAGTTGGTTTCGGTAGTTCTGTTTGTGGGTTAATTGTATGATAACAATGTGTAAATGGAGGCGTCTTCTGATTTATTAGTTAATTAATAAATTCAGTGGAATGGAATTTGGATTTCTCAATTTATTCAGTGCTACTGCTTCTCTTTACTCTTTTTAAATCATGACATGAAAATATGATTTTTTTTATTAATATATGTGTTCCATCTTTTCTTTTACGAAACAAAATATCCAATTAAGCCAATAAAGAGAGATCTGGTCTCAATAGCAGTAGCAGGGATTGAACCTGAACGGCCTTGTTTTTGAAAAAAGGAATCAAAACTAAAGGTTGAGAACTAAGTCCTATATTAAATCAGGGATTTTGAATGCACAAAAACGATTCTATTTGGAGTGATCATAGCGAAGTGACAGGGACAGGTGGTCAGAAATGATGAATGATCATTACTATTACAATAATTATTTACAACTATTATTATTAATATTAACATTATTAACTTCTGTGTATAACCAAAACACAATAAACAAAACAATCAAACCGACCTAATTCATCGTCAAAAGCGAGACACTACGCCTTGAGCTCCCGGTCCGTCTCCCTATTCATCCTCTTGACCGATCAGAAACGCCGCCAGCAAGGCCTCCCTCGCCTCGGAATCCGCGCCGACCGGCAAAACATCCCTCAAAACCCCTTGTACTTCCTCATACCCAAAATGACCGCCAGCCAAAACATCTCTCAGAGCCCCCGACCAGTCTCATTTCAGAAGGGGATTTTCCCGCAAAGTGGGGCCCGGTGCCGGTCCGCCCATCATGGTACCTTCAGGATCCGCTAGCAAGATCAGTTCAGGCGCGCGCGCGCGCGAGAGAGAGAGAGAGAGAGAGAGAGAGAGAGAGTGGATTAGGGCCGGCCAGTGGGCCCCCATGGCAGAGAGTTCGCCTGAGCTCCATTGGGTTCTTCTCCTTCTCTCGCTGAAAAGGAAAAATAAATGAAAAGACGAGGCTTAGAAACTAAGCCCAAACACAAACCAGACGGACCAACAAAAGAATGATGAAAAACAGAAGAGAAGACGAGTTGAAGGAACTGAACTGATCTGAGAATGGTGTCGAGTACAGCGAAGGCTTGAGATTCTTCATCCGACGGGCGAGTCTGCTCGGGGCCGGTACAGATAGGGCGCGGCGCGGAATTCATGGTGGCCAAGAAGATGAGGGCGGGGGAGAGTAGAGAGGAGTGTTTTGACGAAGAAGCTGACATGTGGGGCCAGACCAGATGGAGGTTTCTGTGATTAATTTTGAGAGATAGATATCACGCAAGCCCAGCCCAGGTTTATGTACGCCAATAGAGTGTGCTCAGGCCCAAAATATTTTATACTTATATACTCTTTTTTTTTAGATTAAAAGAAAGCCAGTAGGCTTCTGAGTTCTGTGGATACTATTTTGCAATGTTGTAGTTGCAATATGTAATTTTCCTTGCAATATTTTGTACTTAGTTTTTTATATGCAATTTTTAGGTCCATCTTTTTCAATGTTGATATATTTCATGTGCTTTTATGTTAAAACTATATTTTCTTAGTGTCAATTATTCCTTAGTTTGAATTAATGGTGGCATCGACATGAATTTGATAGAATGAACTAACAATATAATTAGAAAGACAAATTAAATAAATATTTACTACCATACTATCATAATATCATCTATAATTTACATTAGAAGTGACAACTTGTCTATTTCGCAAGAGAGAAAAGAAATTGACGAGAGATTGAGCAACTGACCTGGAGGGAGTCTTTATATAATAGGCTGCAGATCCGTGGACCATCCGCACACCAATTTCGATTTGATGTTAAGGCGTTATTTTTCAAAGTGTTGAATGTTCTTAACGAAAGGGTACGATTCGAAACTGTGCATGTGATGCATCATTTTCATGAAGAGATGCATGAGATGTATCAATTTCATGAAAGGGTGCTTGCTGGAAGTGTCTAGTAAACCCCTAGAGGACGAACTGATAGTCTGAGACTTAGCTTTTGTTTTGACTCGAATCTGGGATTCCAAATCCAATGCTAAAACCAGAGTCTGTATATCCGGATTCTTATAAAACCGGGTCCGGTTCTTAATATTTTAGATTTGATGTAAGTCGGATTGTAATTCATTAAGCAAGTGTGTAGGTTTTAGTTGGACCTTGAAGCCATTGTTGTGCCCATGAAAAGCTAGACTGATAAATGTTAGTTTGTACTTTGTAGAGAAACAAAGGAGTAAGCAGACCCAAAGAATACAGATTAGTGTGACAATTTCATTTGTGCTTCCAACCCAACAAAGCCTAAAAAAAGAAAATGTCAAATATGCTCATCATCCATCGAGTAGAAATGAGGAATATTGTGCATGAAGTAGATATGATGAATATTATATAACTCATTATAAGCACTTTCAAAATCCATCAGGAAATGTTTGTGTATATACAAAAAAATTGCCACTGGAAAAGATTATCACAATCAAAACATTTGGTCAGAGCCTGGAGAAATGTGATTTCACAAAAACAAGTCTAAATGTAATGGATTTCATAAAATAAAAATAAGGGCCATATATTTAAGAAATTGTGGTCTTTTCTAACATGTCAATAATTTGTAAGTTTACATCAATATTTCAATATCAAATCACCACATTTCAACCTAAGCACTGCACAGCCATTTATTTCTCAACTCATCTTTATTTTACCCTTTTAAACCTTACAAACAATACACCACATTATTTCTCCTCCAAAGAAACAAAAACTCCACAAACAAATCAAAAAAATAATCAAACCACCACAAAACAAATTCCCCAACAATCACTAAAACTTTCTGCGAAATCCGTATGAAATTCATGAGCTTTTTGAGAGCCTCACCACTGTCAATGGCCTTTCTCGCTCGATCTAGGGCTGATGTCACATCTTCTGTCACACCACAACCTAACAAATGGTCTCGTAAGCCAGCCCATTCTCTCCTCCTAATGCCGCCAGACCCAACTCAATGTTTTAGAAACCTGATTAATTTAGGGTACAAAAATATTGTAATTCAACAAATTGGAAAGATCACATTATTCAACCCTGCAAAACTCTAAAATTTCATAAATTACAACTATTTATTGCACATAAAGCAAGGACTAAATTAAGAAACACCCATATAAGTATAACTTCTTAACTTAGTACATTAATATTTATTTATAGCTAACTTAGTTAAGTTGTTTGATAATATATTTATATCATTACATTACAATGATTCATACTAGTAAACTACAGTTGTACAAAATGATACAATGATTCATACTAATAAACTACAGTTGTACAAAATGAAAATAAAATAATAATAATAATAATAATAGTAAAATAACAAAAATAAAAAAATAAACAAACCTTTGGAGGCATCCATAGAACCCCGTGCAAAAGAGAAGACTCAGAGTAACAGGCCCTCACAGCCGCCAAAAAAAGGGTGCTTTTGAAAAATCGTGTATTTCCACCGTACGGCTCTCCGTATAAGTCAGAGACCTTACATCAGCGACCGGCACATCCCAATTATAAACACAAAGTTATTATTATTATTATTATTATTATTATTATTATTATTATTATTACTATTATTACTATTATTATTTTATTATTTTAATTTTTTTTGATTGATTACTTGAGGATTATTATTATTATTATTATTAACTTAATATGTCTAATAAACGAAAAACAACAAATGAAACAATCAAACTGACCTAATTCATCGTCAAAAGCGAGACACTACGCCTTGAGCTCCCGGCCCGTCTCCCTATTCATCCTCTGACCGATCAGAAACGCCGCCAGCAAGGCCTCCCTCGCCTCGGAATCCGCGCCGACCGGCAAAACATCCCTCAAAACCCCTTGTACTTCCTCATACCCCAAATGCCCGCCAGCCAAAACCTCTCTCAGATCCCCGACCAGTCTCATTTCAGAAGGGGATTTTCCTGCAAAGTGGAAAAGAAATGAAAACATGAGTCTTAGTAATTAAAAGAAGAAGGAATAAAAACAGAAAAGAAGAAGAGTTCAAGGAACGGAACAGAACAGAACAGACCTGATCTGAGAATCGTGTCGAGCACAGCGAAGGCTTGAGCTTCATCCAACGGGCGAGTTCTGCTTCGGTAGTCTCGGTTGGATTCGGAGAGGGAGTGGGAGTGGGAAGAGGAGCAGGGCCCGGGCAGAGAGGGCTTGGTTTCATGGTGAGAGAGATTGAAGAGGCGCGCGCGCAAGAGAGAACGAAGAAGAAGAAGAAGAAGAAGAAGATGAATGAAAGGGGAGAGAGCAGAGGAGTGTGACGCTGACATGTGGGGCCAGATGGTCATCAAGCCGGCCCGGCCCGGCCCAGCCCATGTCGAAATGCGTCTATAGAGTGTTCGGGCCCAAAATAGTTTATAGGTATGTTACTATTTTCATATTATATATACTACTATTATATTTTTCAAGGGTGTATATACAACTTTTAAAGAGACTGTATTTTGAATGTTATATAAATATTTCTATGTAAGTTAAAATATACTTCTCTTCGTCAGGTTGTTTCATACAAATGTATATTTTTCTTCGTCAGGCCCAAATTATCTTTTCATTGTCATGTCAACATATTTTGTGGACTGTACAATAAATATGCCAACAATATTTTGAACTAATTTTTTAAGCCGTCGTTATAAAGCACTTGAAAACCCCCATTTTATGTATCAACCTATAATTATATACTCAACAAAACATCCGTCAGCTCAAATTCAAACAACTCTTACAATGACAAAATCAACTCTCTCATTTCTCTTCCTCCCCGCATTGATCAGTCTAGCAATTGCCAAGCCAACAGCGGAAGCACCAGCACCATCACAAGACGATGCTAAAGGATGCTGGACTTTGGTAAAAAATGTTGAAGGATGATATAGAGAACTCCTCTCAACTTTTATGTTTATGGAAATGAACGTCAGCGAAAAGTGCTGCAATGCCATCAGTAATGTGGCGGATAATTGTTTCGAGATGTTTGGAAATTACATCGCTCTCAATCTCAAGAAGCATTGTTACAGGATTTTTCAGAGGGGAAGAACATGAATGAGTAACCGAGAAGTTGTACTAAATGGAGTTGTCATTTGGTCTATGGCATTATTTTTTTTATTAATTGGGTCGTTGTTCTTGGCGTTTAAAAAAATTATGCTTCAAAATTTGTGTTGGCATAAACTAATTTGTAGTAAGGAATGTGTAGTTACTAATTTATGATCCTTACAATTAATTGACAATCTTACAAAAGGGTTAAAGGGGTATGATATTGCATGCCTCACTTTAGGTAAGGTGCGTATTATCCCTAAATTGGAAAAAAAAAAACCTGCCTTATTTAAAATTGAGAAAACAATGCCTTTTGGGCATGAGTAGTTTGTGCTTAAACATCTATATTCTGTTCACATATTTCATCGAACAGATCTTGGATGTTAGTTTGTGCTTGTTTGTTGTGTGTATGATCTGCATTAATTTGTTGGGTTAACTTGACATGTTCTTATCGGATGGTTCCATTACGAGTTCATGCTTCTCAATGGCATCTACAAGAACTATGGGGCCATGCCACGTTGCCATTTTCCATGCTTTAGCACTAAAGGAATTCGTAGGGCCTGTTGTCCCCTTGAGAAATGGCAACTATTCTCTACTCACTTTAACCTTTGGAATAATATCCCTATGCAAATTTGCTAATAATCCAATATCCATTCTTTGGATAATCAATATTAGCAATATAATTTTTCATTTGGATGGGGGAATTTTTATCCCTCTCCAAATTTCCTCAAAAAAATAGCAATATAGGTTGTTTGAGCCCCGCCTAATATATGTTTGATCAATTTCGAAAAGTTTTGATAATTTAGATGATATGGCCTATGAAAAATGCAAAAAAAAAAAAAAAAAAAAAAAGGTTTGTGCTTAAACATCTATATTCTTTTCATTAAAATTGCGAAAACCCTGCCTTTTGGGCATGAGTAAACATCTATGTTCTTTTCAAATATTTCATCAAACAGATCTTGGATGTGAGTTTGTGCTTGCTTGTTGTGTGTATCTGCATTAATTTGTTGGGTTAACTTGACATGTTCTTATCAGATGGTTCCATTACGAGTTCATGCTTCTCAATGGCAATGGCATATCTACAAGAACTATGGGGCCATGCCACATTGCCATTTTCCATGCTTTAGCACAAAAGGAATTCGTAGGGCCTGTTGTCCCCTTAAGAAATGGCAACTATTCTCTACTCACTTTAACCTTTAGAATAGTATCCCTATGCAAATTTGCTAATAATCCAATATCCATTCTTTGGATAATCAATATTAGCAATGTAATTTTTCATTTGGATGGGGGAATTTTTATCCCTCTCCAAATTTCCTCAAAAAAATAGCAATATAGGTTGTTTGAGCCCCGCCTAATATATGTTTGTTCCATTTCGAAAAGTTTTGATAATTTAGATGATATGGCCTATGAAAAATGCAAAAAAAAAAAGAAATAGTTCGAAAATAAGAACATATAAAGCTACAAAAACAGTCCATCTAGACTCAAAAAGAAAAGCTACAAAAACATTTAATAGTCTTACAAAATTAGTGTTCTCAATCATTAGTTATGATTTCATCATCTGAAGCCTGAAATTTTGCAGACTCTAATATATCGCCTTCTTTAATTTCTTTACTTAATCATCAAACACATGAGCATCTATCATTACATGAGCACTTCAAACATAAAATCCCAAACCGGACTGTGATCAGGGACCACAAAAATGATATTAGGCTTTGGCAAAGACAAAAGGAAACCCTACAAGAGACCTGGTCGTGAAGCAAGGAAGTTGTTCTTTGGGTCCTTTATTCCACAACAATCTCTTATCCAGAGTCCATTTTGTATTTATCTTGTGATAGATTGATTGTGTCTTTCCATATTGCTAGTTATTAATTTCTTAGTGGTACACGCAATATAATTTTTATTTATTTAGGCTAAATAAATACCACAAAATATTTGAGTGAGTAATATTAATTGTACGTATGTATTTGAAATCATAGGCAAATTCTTTATGATGGGATATGATCTGATATGAGGGCATAAATTCAGGCTTAACTAATTAGTAATTAGGCTATCATAATTAATACTAAAGTAATTCATATGTGTGATGTGCCACACTGGCAGTCTGACCTAGAAACTATTCAGTTTCATTGACCATCTCAAAATATTGAAGCAAAAATATTGATGAATCATTCTAACCCACATAAATCACATATTAATCTCTCTTACCCAAGTTTTTTGGAATATATCTATTATTCAAGATGAAACAATATATGTAGCATACATAACCATAATGCAAAAGCACCACAGAAGAACCGGGATCAGCTTTTTTACACTTCAAGTCCTATAAATAGGGAACCAAATAAGCACAATCTCATGCACACACCTCTCAAGTACAACCAAATTAATCTTCTTTATTATTTCATTCCTTCCAATGGCCTTGACTCCGGCCACCGGACACAAAATGACCTCCGGTCTGATGAGAGGAGAGAGGCACTTGTTTTCCACATCTGATGACAGCATGGTAATGAAGCAGATCACAGGGACTCATCTGCCGGATGGCCGGGATATCGACGTCAAGCCCCTTCTGCGTGTGGTTGAGGATATATTGCACCGTGCCACACCAACTGTCATTGTGGTATTGTTATTTTTACCTTTTAGGCTAATCAAGCATTATGTATTATTCGAATGATATATGATACTATGATAAGATAATGATCCATTGACTGTTTAGTTAGTTGAATATATTATATATGCACTATAATGGGATTGAACTTCAATATTGTCAAAAAGAAAAGCTGGATTCTTTTAACCTGCTTATTCAACAAAAAAACTTTATATGCATGTTAGTGATATATTTGTAGTGTCAACTAATTCAGAAACTTAGCAAAAGGTCATAAAAAAATGGAGATTGATCAAGAACTAGTCTGTGGCTAAAAATGACTGGAAAAAGTCCACAGGACAACATTAGTCAAATATTTGTTCCATCTTTTAAATGAAGAGTTTATATCCTAATTACCTAGATGTATATATACTTTACAACTATCATTTAATTTGTGAATGTGTTTTTTTGATGTTGACTGATTTTACACAAGACACCACCAACTCATATGGAACATCTGGAAGATAGGGTTAATCAAGGGGAAGCAATTGGGATGCTCGAGGCACTTGCTTACACAATCCACAAGATCTCCTGTGAGGTAATCATTCAACTTTCAAAAGTGGACTCAATCTCTTCTATAAAACTAGTTTAATAAAAAAAAAATTATGTCTGTCTTTCGTTAAAAAATTACTTTGAAACGAAAAAAAAGAAAAAAAAATGTATCACAACATTAATGTTCGCAGATTACATGCAAGTGTTCTGGAAGCGGGAGCGATGCCCATGCAACAACCATGGTGCTCCTCAACCAACTTTCATGCTACGATTGGGACGCCAAGGTGGTCCTCGCCATGGCCGCCTTTGCGGTCAGTTATGGAGAGTTTTGGCTAACCGCGCAACTCTACACCATCAATCCCCTTGCAAAATCAGTTGCGCTGCTGAAACAACTGCCCGACATCATCGAGCATACTGAAATTCTCAAGCCAAGGTTCTGTTAGCAATCAGTTGTTTTTTTATTGGATGGAGAAGACTTTTTTGTCTCATTTTTATTATTTTAATTTTAACAAAATTTGCTCATGACTTATGTTTTGTTATGTAAAGCATTCAACCAACTATATTATGTGCAATTGGCATAATCAGTGAGTTGTTCTAATGTTCACTTTTTATGGAGTCATTTTTTCTTGCATTTAAAATGAAAATTTTCCAAAAAAAAGCCTCTATCTTATTCAAAAATGCCAAAGACCTTCAATCCTTCAAATAATATTTCCAAAAATGCTCCCCTAAAGTTACAAGTTCTCTGATCTAATGGATCTAAATTAAACCCTCAATTTTGTGCATCATCATATACTAAGGCATATTTTGCTCATAGAGCTTACTCATGCTCTTAATTATTTGCACTCTGAAAATTCCTCCTAGAAGAGTTTTTTTCACTTTTGATGTAGTGCCAGATCTTGACCCAAATCAACCAAGAGGGGCAAAATGGAAAATTTATCAAAAAATCTAGAGATGTTAAAATGCATATTACTATAACTCATCACAAAATGAACAAATATAATTATATATATACTACTATTTAAAAACCAGGGGAGAGACTGCTCCTATTAAGATTAAGATCCGACACTGCTTTTGGGTTTCACCCTGAAAATTGTGACAAAAAAATTAAATAGCAATCTTTCTTATAAAATTTCTACACTTGAAATAGGTTTGACGCGGTGAACCATCTGATCAAGGCAATGCTAGACGTGACTCGATGCGTTATTGAGTTCAAACAGCTTTCGGACGAATTCACTGGCACAGACTGGCAAGAGATGTCGACTGCCCAAGCGCATATACCGACAGCTGTCTATTGGACAATCAGGAGCATCGTCGCCTGTTCTTCTCAAATCATTGGCCTTATTGGCCTTGGACATGAGTAATGTCAAACCAATATATTGTTCTATATAAAATTATAAATTAAACCATCATAATTAGAATGCCACAAGAGAAGATTTTTTAATCTCACAAGAATTTGAAATAATTGGTTACTGTTTTGTGATTTAATCTAGGTACATAAGCTCTACAACTGAGGCATGGGAGCTCTCAAGCTTGGCTCACAAATTGAACAACATTCATGGCCATCTGAAGAAGGAGCTCGACCAATGCCGCCACCATATTGGTCCGTATACTAGTTTCAAGAAATCCTTTTGACAAATATAAAAAAAATGACAAAAATAGATCATATATATAATCATGAATTAGACAGAGTACAAATATTGTTACTGAACTCTGTTTTTATCATTACCAGTATGTAAGTATGGACATGCTTTCATTCTGGCAGTCTGCACAATTGAACTTATGATCATTATCAAAGTCATGCATAATAAGCTAATCAAGTATATCAGACAAAATAAACCCCTGATATCAATTTAACCATGAGATTTCCATGATTCCATCTTTTGGATCTTATCAATTTTTAACATCTATGTGCGTGTGTAAACAATGGAAATTTCACGTTCTTTTTTATTACTAAAATTTTACCTATAATCAATCAAACAATGCAGAGGAAAAGCAACATTTGGAGGCTTTCCAAGCCCTTGTTAGGCTATTTGATACCATACACATTGACAACATAAAGATTCTTCGCGCCCTCTTTTACTCGAAAGATGAACATCCTCTCATCGATGGCTCCACGAAGAAACGTGTCAGTGTCGAAGTGCTCAGACGTAAAATTGTGATGCTCTTCGTGTCTGACCTTGACATCAGCAACGAGGAGTTGTTTGTTCTCATCCAAATCTATAATGATACTCATGGAGGAAATGAGCGCCGTTATGAAGTCGTTTGGCTCCCCATTATGGACCGCCATCAACCATGGGGCCCTGCGAAGTACGTACAGGAACTATTTAATTTATTATTTGGTCAATAGTTATTACAATTCAAGTGAGACAGTGACTCAATACAAATTATCAGAGAAGAAGGGTACAATAGACTAGCATCAAACATGCCGTGGCACTACATGCATAATCCAACGATGATCGATCATGCTGTCGTACGTTACGTGCGTCAGGCCTGGCATTTCGACAAGAAACCAATGTTGGTGGTTCTAGACCCTCAAGGGAAGATGGTGTGCCCTAATGCGCTTCACATGATGTGGATTTGGGGAAGTCTTGCCTTCCCTTTTACTAGTGCTAGAGAGGAGGCTCTTTGGAAGGACGAGACTTGGCGACTCGAATTACTCGTTGATGAGATCGATCCCTTAATTCTCTCTGCCGTATTATTCAAATATATTTTCATTAATTTGAAGTTTAGTTACCCGTTAGCAGTATATTATGCTAAAATTACAATATGGTCACTTTATGGCAATATGTTTGAACTGACAGATACGTGATGATCGGTTTGTTTGCCTGTATGGAGGGGAGGACATGGAATGGATAAGGCGGTTCACCAGCGTTATGCGCCGTATAGCGCAGGAGGCAGGAATTCCCTTGGACATGGTCTACGTTGGGAAGAGCAACCCTAAGGAGAAGGTAAGGAAGGCCATGACGACCATATCGAGCGAAAAGCTGAGCGGGTACTGGCAAGACGCGACCATGGTCTGGTTCTTCTGGGTTCGCCTCGAAAGCATGCTGCACTCCAAGATGCAGTTGCACGACAAACCTTTGACCCCCATTAGTAAATTTAATTAATTAGCTATTTTATTATATATGATTACTATGTGAAAAAGAGAGTTTTTAACTTGTATTTTTTTCCCTTGTTAGGTCATAATGATGACGGAACTGTAACTGTGGAAGATGACCCAATCCTGAATGAGGTCATGTCGCTTCTGAGTTTTGACAGCGGTGGCCATCCTTGGGCCGTTATTTCGCACGGGTCGTTAAATATGGTCCGGTCAGATGGTCGCAAGTTGTTAGAGTGTCTTGGGCAGTTTGATACGTGGAAAGATAGCATAGAGACTGAGGGTTTTGTTCCTGCTCTGAGGCGTGCCTTGGAACCTTACCACACACATGAGCACTGCACCAGGCTTATACTGCCGGGCGATGCAGGTCGGATTAAGGAGCGTGTGATTTGTGCTGAGTGCAAGAAGCCGATGGAGAGGTTTGTGCTCTACCAGTGCTGCAATGACTAATTAAAAGAGACTGAATTCTGAATTTGTTGTGATGGTTTGTTGTTCTGTGGAAAATTATCAGTCCTTGCAAGATTTCGTAGTACTATGTTTTGAGTGAAATAAATTGTTTAGGGTATGTTTGCGAGTGTTTGTACCGGTATGATTTGCTTTTATCATGATGTTTGGTTTGCTTTTAATTTTTAGTTCTTGTGTTTTGGGACTGATTAAAGTAATAAATAAAGCAAGTACTTTGAGTAAGATGGATAGTTTCTCTCTTTTAGTTGTCACAGAGATGAATGCTAGATAAAACTTGATGAATTTGACAATGTTTGAACTGACATGTATTTTACTATTTTAATTATTATTTAAATTCATTACATAACTTGTGAAATTATCTAAAGAAAATTCCTTCTACTTTTATTACAGATGTGTTTGCCTTTGGGAGAGGTCTTGCCGTCTCAGCCCTTGAGCAAATAGGTAATTTTTTTCTTTCTTTTTTTAATTAAATTAAATTGGGTTAGTTTCTAATTAAATTAAATTTAATGTTATGCAAAAGTAATAACAGACTATTTCTATTACTTAGGTGCCCTGAGCATTGCAATATGCACATTTTTAAGTAATCAGAGAGGTATTTATTTATATTATTTTAATTCTTATTTGAATGCATTATTACAAGCTCAATTTCAAATTTGCTTATATGCTATACAAATGGCAACTATTTCGTAGGGCCTGCTGTCCCCTTAAGAAATGGCAACTATTCTCTACTCACTTTAACCTTTAAAATAATATCCATATGCAAATTTGCTAATAATCCAATATCCATTCTTTGGATAATCAATATTAGCAACATAATTTTTCATTTGGATGGGGGAATTTGTGTCCCTCTCCAAATTATACTATAATACATAAAACTGGACGTGTTTTTAGCCCAGGTTGATTCAGGTGCTGACACATGTCATTTCTCCGTATTTACTGTGACAGTTTAGCATGATGCGAGTCACCCAAACCGAGAACAAACAACCCATTTCACGGTTTGCAACTCTAACCAGCTCCAAACTCTGGCCCATCAAATTTCACTGGGCTCCAATCTCTCCACTTAAAGCCCACACGCCATCATTCATTCATCAGCCCCACTACAATGTCGGTCAGATAAACAAGAATAACATAATTTATAAAGTCTTTTTCTTTGGAATCTGTTATGATGGTGGGACTAAACTTTACATACAGAACCGGAAAAATCAAAGCTTGAGAAAATTGTGGAACTCATAGTGGGCTGACTGGGCCGCGAATTTCATTCTACCACTTCTAACGTTAGAAATTATACAATGTGGCCTAATAAATTAATATGGTATATGAATATTATGATGGACAAATTACATTTCATTCTACCCCTTCTAACGTTAGAAATTATACAATGTGGCCTAATAAATTAATATGGTATATGAATATTATGATGGACAAATTACATTTGTACCCTATAAAATATGAAAATATAATTTACTTCCTTAAAAATGAGAAAATGGCCTAATAAATACATATGATTTATGATGGAAAAATTTCATGTGTACCCTCCAAAATATAAAAATAATATTTAAGCCCTTCAAAATGAGAAATATTAAATAATAAATACATATGATCTATGATGGACAAATTTCATGTGCCTCCAGAATGTCAAAATAATATTTTAAGTCCTTATAAAATGAGCAATATTAAAACCGACATGAGTGACATATCAAATATATTGCATATGACATATTGTATATCTTCAGAAGCATAAAAAATGTAACTAATGTACAGTTTTATATATTTTTGCAAAATTATCTCATATTGCTAATAAAATGTAGTATTTTCATCAGCTTTAATATTTCTATGATTCAAGTTACAAGAAGTTAATTATTTTATGAGTCTAAATTTATATATTGTTATTATTCACATAATTTTGAGAATTTTTGTTGCATCATGTCACTACCATTTTTATTGTTGTTAGGTGATGATGATGTAGGATAAATCTTAATCACTAAATGAACGTCATTTTAAATGTTATTATTCTTTATATTTTTATTATAGTGTCATTTCATTATTATTTTATTCATTTTATAGAAAACAATTATCTTATGTTATGGATTTGAGTTGTTTTAGATGTCTGCATTCATGTCAGAATTATCCCGTGCGAATATTTATGATTTGAAGCTCAAATACTAATGTTCACATATCTTTTCTTAGAGCAACAAATCTTATCTACTTACTTAAACAAAGAGAAATTTGCCAATGGGAACTTTTTGATTTTCTTTAAAAATTATACTAAAATTAAAATTTGCCTAGGCCGAAGCGGAGCGAGGGTCCCATCTAGTTTCCTAAAAAAATAGCAATTTAGGTTGTTTGAGCCCCGCCTAATATATGTTTGATCAATTTCGAAAAGTTTTGATAATTTAGATGATATGGCCTATGCAAAATGCAAAAAAAAAAAAAAAAAATAGTTCGAAAATAAGAACATAAAAAATACATTGAAGATAAAAACAAAGACAACCTTATAAAAGGGACACAACAGATGCAAAACAAAACCAAATAAAAGGGACACAACATGCAACATGCAACATGCAAAAAAATTAGCAATTAACAAAATAAACATACAAAGAAACTCACCAAAACAAGAAATGAAGAAGAAATCCAGCGCCTACACCAAACGATAAAACCAGCAGCATTAAACCCCAATCACACCAATTTGCAGGCCTTCATTAAACCTTCTGACCTTTCAAAAGGAGATGAAACGGAAGAACAATGGCAAGAAAAAGAAACAAAGACCCTCGCTTGGTGAAACACCTTCAATTTTTCAAGGATAGAGCGCCAGAACCAACGGAAACAAATAAATGTATCAGTCCTCTGTTAACTCTTCAGAACAGTTCAATTCGCCCGACCTCCGTGAGGTGTAGTTCCTATGAAATTATACAAAAAAGTTAAAAAAATTAGAAAATAACAGTAAGCTGCAGTGGAAACAGTTTTCATTAAAATTTAATTGTTAAACCAAACACTCACACTGTTTAAGCAACCAAATTGAATCAGCGAGCGAATCCAATGTAAGCCCTGATAAGTAAAAGAAAAACAGTAAATAAAATAGTAACGATGAAAAATAGAAAATTAACATATCAATCCTTGCCATGCCAATATGCCAAATTCCAGCAAAACTAATGATAATCAATCCAATTAAACTCCAAACATTGATAACAGTTTTAAAAAATTCGACACATAGACCTAACCATAATAAGTCCACACAATCGAGAGTAATCCATTCAAAACCTTCATTAAAAAAACATTGCACCAAAAAATCATAACCAAAAAGGTCCACTAAACCAAATTTGGTCAGACAACCAAAAGTCACTGAAAAGGCAACAAATCCGTGTTTATGTGAACTTTATTTTAAAAATATGTTCAATATATTAACTTTGCTTTTCCCCCAAATAATATCTTACCCAAAACAATTCGGCCCAAATAATATCTGACCCTCCTTTAATGCCCAAATAACTGACCTTCCCCCTTCCTCTTAATGTAACGTTCCCCCTTCTTCATTTCCTTTTATACTCTGGTATGAAGAGGAAAATCGGTGACATGGGAAGTTCAGCTCGTTGAAACCCAATATAATCCTCAGTCAAGGTTCAATCATCAAAACCCTAGACCAAATTTGATCAGTCAAGTAAATCTAATTGAAATTAAAGCCAACAAATTCGTATGAATCAAAACCTCTACTAAATATCAACCGAATTGAAAAAACTAAAAGAAAAATGAAAATCAAACCTGCAGCAAGACCCCCAAACGATCGATGTCTTGTACAGCAGATAGAAGGAAGCAAAGAAAAGTGAAGACAGAAACGGAGAAAGAGAAAGGATTATACCGCAAAGAAGAAGAATTATGGAGCACCACAGGAAACGAATTTATCATGAAAGAAAAGTAGAAGGGAAGGATAAAGAGAAATCCCAATTTTTTGACAGCCGTCGTTGTCATTGATTCATCTCTTTTGATAACTGTTGATAACTGGTTGGGATATTGAGCAGACAACTATCCAGAAATTGAACAACTGTACATGAGGAAAAATACAAATAAAGTAGATACAATCTGGACCATTAAAACTGAATCATAAGGACAAAAATTACCTAATCAATCATGACATCTGAGTCATCAAAACAAAATCACAGGACTCAAAATAAACAGAACACCGTGTCGACCTAGGCATCCAGAAAATTATACTAAAATTAATCCTACTAGGATAATTTCCGCGCTCCGCTGCGATTTTTATCATTTTTATTGTTTAATAATTAACACATTAAATTTATCTTATGAATTAATAATCATAAAAAATCTATATAGATTATCTTAAAAATTAACTTATAACAGAATAAACAATGAATAATTCATATTTTTGTTAGAAATTATCTATGAATCAAATAAGATTTATACAAGTCATAATAAAAAATATGTAATAAGATTTATACATAATTGTGCGTTCGAAAGTATAACAATTGAGATCTTGAATGAAAGATCTCATCATCCTTGTTCTATTTTTCATTTTTCACAAAAAATTAAGGTACTGAAAAATCATATTTTGAAAGAAAACGTTGGGAAACAATTACCTGAGCTAGACACATGGAGCCCACATTCTTTTTTTTGAAAAATGATTTATTTGTTATAAAATAAAGAATAAAAGAATAATAAAAGAGAGAATTGGAAGGAGAGAATTTCATTGAATTGTGGATTAAGAATATAATAGCCACTGCCCTCTTTATATAGTAGAGGGTGAGTGATGGTCAAGAAATCTCTTACCTGATTTAGAATTACAATAAAGAAAATAATCTAACCTAAATACAATAGAATATACAGTAATAAATACCCTGCCACAACTCCTTCCATTCTTACAAGCATTTCCTAATTTATCTTTTCTTAGGGGCCAAGTATTGAACATCCATATTAATTATATTCATAACACTCCCCCTTGGATGTCCATATTTCATATGCATTAGAACTTGCCTCATTAAAAACCTTACAAGGAAAAACCTAGTAGGACAAAACCTTGGCTAAGGAAAAAAGAGTGCATCGCGTATTATCATTATTTCTCATTATTTCACATATTAAATATGCCTCGTTAAAACCTTACTAGGTAAAACCCTATGGGCAAAAATCCTAGTGAAGGAAAAAGAGTGCATCATCATTCTATATATTACGCACAAAAGTTGCCTCGTTAAAAACCTTGATAGGAAAACTCATTGGGACAAAAACCATAGACAAGGGAAAAAGAGTGCAGTGCGTATTATTTCTCCCCCTCATATATGCAACTATATGTGAGATGACAAAGTTCAATCTCTGTAATATATGCTTAAGAAGAGATCTGCTGGATCATTATTTGAGGAGATTCGTTAAATATTCATTTCACAATCATCATGCTCATGCATGAAAATAACTCAGCATCCTTTATTTCAATTGTCAATACATCAAACAAGTTATCTTGATGATCTTAATGGATGTGATTTCTCCACATTATATCATTGTAATAGATGGATTGTGAAACAATAACTCCTTCCGGGAAATAATATTCAATTTATGATTCAAGATAATATTTTATGCCTTAAATAATTTAATCTTATATTCTTTTGAATAATATGGTAGCTTTTGGAGCTCTTCGAGAGTACCATAAGATTTTAAATCATCAATATATATATCAACATTCAAAAGCTAAATATATAGTTTCCTATACGTAATTTTGATCAATTACATAACATTCATTCAACAAACATTTGTTATAGCAATTTTATCACATATCTCAATATTGTATTAATTAGTACAAAGATCTTTGTAATTTAATAGATTAAATCTCTCGAGAGTTTGAAATGCTTCATGCATTCTAAATCCTTCAGGGATTTTCATTAATATATTACAATCAAATGAGATATGAATAATTTACTACTACATTAATAAGTCCATCAGGGACGACAAAATTAGAAATATAATTGCACATCACAATTTAATTTTCTTATTACATATTCTTAAAACACCCTCTTATAAGTTATACTCGCTTATAAGTTACCGTTATACAACGTCAGGTGTTTGGAGTATATATCCACAATTTTATATTTCACTAGTGAAAATAATGATGCTTTAATCACATCTTTCAATTTGGCCAATACTTTATCCGTCGACATTATACAAATAATTTTAATTCTAGATCCTCATTTTCATTTATAAATCAATTGCAATTGCATAACTAAATTTTGATTAATCACAATTTTATTTCGGTTCCATATTTATTCTAGTAGAGACATAATTTATTGAGATCTCATTATTTTCAATATTGTTAGGTACCTAAACCTCTTCGAGGGTAATTTGCTCGTCATTGTCTTCTACTCTTTTATCATCAATATTCTTTTCAGAAGAATTTATTTCTTTTGAAGTATTGATAACTTCAAGCCAACTTTCTTATCATGCTCTTTTCTTCTACCTTGGATCTTTATCATTGGAACCGATTGGTCGACCATGCTCCTGGCATATCTCAAACATACAATTATCCAAGGGTATCTCAATGAGCACTAAATGCTGGAATATCATTTTTGCATCAATATAAATAATATAATTGCATATTGTTTCACATTAATAAATTTATGAACTTCTAGTTCATATTAACTTGTTAGAGGATCTAAGTGAAAGATATTAATGATGCATTTCATATAAATTATAACTTATATTTTTCAGCTCTTGTTTCTCTCCCCCTAATGTTATCATTAATTATTAATCAAGTTCTTCAGGACTTTCATTGTCTATTATATCTTGAACATATTCATTAATATTTGATTTGTTTCACAATAATCACTTTGGTATTCATTTAATTCGTTCTTCTGGAATTTTGTCTACAAACATCTAACACATTTCAGGTATGTTTTTGGATGATCCTCCAGGGATATCCATCCGAATTAAGATGTAGTGAATAATTTTGTGTAATGAAGTTCAAGATATCAAATTATGCAGGGCAATTTAACTTAACATATATGCCCGACTTTTATTTGTGACCCATTTTTGTGCGTTGCGGTGGAGCTACCGGAACAAATATTACACATCCAAAAGATTTTAAATAGTATTTACTCGGCTGCAGGCCGGTCACAAATTATAATGGGGAGTACTTATTATAAAATGTTGGCTTTACTCTAATTAGTGCTGTAGCATATATCATTTCATGGCCTCAATCAAAAGACGAGCTTTCATTTCATTATTAGGAGCCAACGATTAATTATAATCGCTTAACAAGATATGATGTTAGATCATTCTAAGAGCGTTTGTGGGCCAATGCTCAACTATAATCTAAATCAACATACAATAGTCAATTATTACTTGGGATGTAGCCAACTGATCATCATCAAGACGATTTTTCTTAGTTGTACGATCCAGAAATTATTATCTTAATTAGGATATTCGAGCAAGCAATCTCGCAAATACAATATTTCGAGATTAAATAAATGTATATGTGACCATCTAATAGATGCATCTATTAATACCATAAAATATCTAGATGGTCCACATGAAAGAGTAATAGGGCCACATATATTTCGATTAATACGCTCAAGGAAATTGGGTGATTTATTCCCAACCCTGATTTATGATGTCTAACAATTAATTCTCCTTTGATAACATGCAGAACATGAAAATTCATTTGATAAAAGAATCTTCTGGTTCTTTAATTGATGCATATCTGAATTCCCTGTGATTATTTGCATCATCATTGCTCCGAGATTAGTGGACTTCTGGGTTCATGCCAAACAAGAAATTTCTCTTCGAATTAGTGAACTTCTGGTTCATGTCAAATCATAAAATTACTTCTCAAATTATTGAACTTCTAGTTCATGTTTAATGATAAAGTTGCTTTTCTAATTAGTGAACTTCAAGTTCATGTTAAATTATAAAATTACTTTTCGACTGGACGAAATCTGATATGCAGAAGCATAAATAAGTTTTAAGTCAATAAACTTCTGGTTTACTAATAAATCTGACTTAATTGTATTAGTCCTTCATAATACAAATCAATAGAAAAGTTGCATGTCGTTCTAATGAATATTTCTCAAAATACAGAAGTATTGTCCACTACAATGAGGCACACATATTTATAATTCTTATTGTGCCCATACATACTTTGATTCATATTAGTAGTATCAAAAGAAAGAAAAATAATGATAATGATAATAACAATAATAATAAGAATATAAAATAGAATAAAAGAAATTTTTCTTAGTCGGTTCTTTCTCTAACTCGTTCTTGTTAATGTGCTTTAAATCCAGCGGATGATATCATTATCGGTTATCAACTTTTTCATTATGGTGATAAACAAGTCGACATTATTATTTTCTCTTTGCTTTTAAGACGGCTTAATAAACCCCACAAGATCCTAGGGCGTACATAGAGACATACCAAATGTCCTTTACTACGACATAAATTTTTGGACCATTTTGTGCGTTCTTTCCGCTTTCTTGTGTGTTTTTCTTAATATAATCATCACAGTCACAAGTATAATTTCAACCTTGACCTCTTACACGTTAGCATCCATATTAATAATCACGACTTGTATATGTGGTATTCACTTCTGGGAATGATGCGGAACCAATTGTACGGAATTCGTGATTTTTCATTTTAATGAAAATTCATTATTTTGCTTATATACAAGAAACATTAATTTACAATTTTAAAGCATTATCTATTATATACAGGCAACAAAATGGTAACTCTTCTGGAGTCGTAAATTACATTTACAATACATGATATTATATTAATACCTGTCTTTCAATTTCTAATTATTATTTTAGTTGTTCAATATCTGCTGGACATATGACAGACATTTTGGATTCCACAAATAAATAAAATAAATTGAATAAATATATGGTCAAGGAAGTCCGCTTAAAAGTCTTATGTAATATTTAAATGCTTACTGAAATGGTTTTCAATTATAAACATAATTAACCATATTTTTTTTTCTTTTTAAAGAGACTTTATAGAATTCGACAAAATATTTTGGTGTACAACAGGTACTTAACCAATGCTCTTTTATACAACATCAAAAATACATATTTTGAAATCAGTTACAAATGATATCTTGTTGTATCTTCTCATTGTCTTATGTGATTTTCTTGTAATGACTTCTGGCATTGGTCTCATTTATGTCATTATTTTGCAACATTCACTTCTGGGAATTGAATGCAATTATTTAGACAAGTTTCATAATTTCTTCTTTTACAACTCATTAGTTTGCTTATTCACAATAAGATATGATATTGGTTTTCAATATATCTTACAACTCTCTTCATCTTGTTGCTGCTTCAAGAGCAAGATAAAAGGTAAGGAATATCTTTATTTAATATATATATTCTTCATCTTTTCTTGAATTATTATTTGAGAGTTGATCTTCGAGATTTAGACAATATTTCTGATTTATATTCTTGCAACTCCTGGTGCTATATTTTGCAACTTCTGGTGCATAAAATAAATTTTTCAGCTTGTGTGTAAAGAAAAAAAAACTATTGCAACTACAGGTGCATAAATAAAAATAAATTTGCATAAAAATAAATGTGCGTAAAATAAATGTACATAAAAGTAAATGTGCATAAAAGTAAATGTGCATAAAATAAATGTACATAGAATAAAGATAAATATACTTACAACTTCTGGTGCATAAATATACTTACAACTTCTGGTGCATAAATAAAAATAAACATGCAACTTCTGGTTGCGTAAATAAAATTAAACAAGCAACTTCTGGTGCGTAAATAAAAATAAACATGCAACTTCTGGTTGCAAAAATAATTAAACAAGAAACTCTTGGTGCATACAAAATAATTTAAACGAGCAACTTCTGGTGCGTGGATAAAAATAAACACGCAACTTCTGGTTGCAAAATAAAAATAATTAAACAAGCAACTTCTGGTGCATTGATCTATAAAGAGAATCTGCAACTTCTGGTGCAGAGATATGTTACTTAAAAAAAGCTCGTAAAATAACGAATTTCAATAAAAGAAAAAAAAATCGAATAAAAGAAATCCAAAATAAATAATATAATGAAATATTAATAATTTGAAATTGTACCTTCTGAAGCAGAGTTTCAGTTATGCTATTTAGAATTTCAAATGCTTATTGTAGAGTCGTGCTGATGACGTGTTATAAAATAAAGAATAAAAGAATAATAAAAGAGAGAATTGGAAGGAGAGAATTTCATTGAATTGTGGATTAAGAATATAATAGCCACTGCCCTCTTTATATAGTAGAGGGTGAGTGCTGGTCAAGAAATCTCTTACCTGATTTAGAATTACAATAAAGGAAATAATCTAACCTAAATACAATAGAATATACAGTAATAAATACCCTGCCACAACTCCTTCCATTCTTACAAGCATTTCCTAATTTATCTTTTCTTAGGGGCCAAGTATTGGACATCCATATTAATTATATTCATAACACTCCCCCAAGCATTTCCTAAATTTCTAACAATTTTCTTTTTGATTCATCCACAAGTTCAAATGTTGAAAGATCACGATTTGTAGAAGTTTTTGCCATTTTTTTTCTTTGACCTTGGTTTACTATGAGAGTGAATATTGGTTTAAAAAGTACAGTTGAATGATCTACAAGTTCATAAAATAATTCTAGCGCTTTCTTTTCAATTATAAGACCAATTTTGATCATTTTCCTTAAACTTGGTTATTAGATTTTCTATTGCATCATCATCATTATTAGTTGGGAATTAAAGCATTCTTTCACTAATCCGTAATCCTCCATTGTCGAAAAATAAAGAAAAGTTGCTATGCATGTATGGTAAAGCATGACGCAAAACGGAAATAAAAGATTAGAGATTGACTATCGTATTTATTTGCAATAATGTTATTTCCATTTTTGTTGGAATTAATTAGGAAATATAAAATATATGAATAAATCAATAATTGTTAATAGATATCCAGATTAATTAAAGCAAGGGCATTTTTGACATTTCAAGAAAAAAAAATTAAATACCGCTCTAGATGAAGAAAAATCCGCTATAGAAATAGCGCCACCCAAACATTTAATAGTCTTAAAAAATTAGTGTTCTCAATCATTAGTTATGATTTCATCATCTGAAGCCTGAAATTTGGCCAGGGCTGGTCCTAATATTTTAGAGGCCTTTGACGACATATAAGATCTAGGAATAATATGCCTTAATAATTCCGTGTCTCATACAAATGTCTCCATTTTGTATTCTTATTTTTCAATCATTTTTGGTGATTATTTTGTCAAAAAAAGCTCCTACATAAATCTCTTCAAATTCAAAAAATAATATCTAATGTTAAATCACCAGTATAAAACTTAAATTATTCTAATGGCGATATTAGAGTGATCCTTAATTATCGAATGAATGAAAAGATGATAATTTTGTGTCTATGATAAAAAAAATTCTGAAAAATATGATTAATGAAGTGGTTCTTTGTAATATCAAACAATGTAGGGACATTTTGCAAATTTCCTAGTTTTTCAAGATTTTGCTGGACTATACTTATTATATTTCTTTAGTTGTTTTTTTTCATACTATTATATAAACATGATATTTAGAGGCCCTCAATTTATATGAGGCCTTTGCTAAATGCCTCACATCCAATGAGTCATGGCCGGGCCTGAATTTGGCAGACTCTAATATTTCGCCTTCTTTAATTTCTTTACTTATTACTCATAAAACATATGAGCATCTATCATTACATGATCGCTTCAAACTTAAAATCCCAAACCGGACTGTGATCAGGGACCACAAAAATGATATGAGGCTTTGGCAAAGACAAAAGGAAACCCTACAAGAGACCTGGTCGTGAAGCAAGGAAGTTGTTCTTTGGGTCTTTTATTCCACATTTATCTCTTATCCAGAGTGTATTTTGTATTTATCGTGTGATAGATTGATTGTGTCTTTCCATATTGCTAGTTATTCATTTCTTAGTGGTACATGCCGTATATTTTTTATTTATTTAGGCTAAATAAATATCACAAAATATTTGAGTAAGTTTTATTACTTGTACGTATGTATTTGCAAATTCGTTATGACCTGACACGGGGGCATAAATTCAGGATTAACTAATTAGTAATTAGGCTATCATAATTAATATTAAGGTAATTTATATGTGCGTGTGCTACACTGGCAGTTTGACCTAATAGAAAACTATTCAGTTTCATTGACCATCTCAAAATATTGAAGCAAAAATGATCATGAATCATTCTAACCACATAAATTACATATTAATCTCTCTTACCCCAGTTTTTTGGAATGTATCTATTATTCAAGATGAAACAAATGTTGCATACATAAACATAATGCAAAAGCGCCACAGAAGAACCGGGATCAGCTTCTTTACACTTCAAGTCCTATAAATAGGGAACCAAATAAGCACAATCTCATGCACACATCTCACAAGTACAACCAAATTAATCTTCTTTATTATTTCATTCCTTCCAATGGCCTTGACTCCGGCCACCAGACACAAAATGACCTCCGGTCTGATGAGAGGAGAGAGGCACTCGCTTTCCTCATCTGATGACAGCATAGTAATGAAGCAGATCACAGGGACTCATCTGCCGGATGGCCGTGATATCGACGTCAAGCCCCTTCTGCGTGTGGTTGAGGATATATTGCACCGTGCCACACCAACTGTCATTGTGGTATTGTTATTTTTACCTTTTAGGCCAATCAAGCATTATGTATTATTCGAATGATATATGATACTATGATAAGATAATGATCCATTGACTGTTTAGTTAGTTGAATATATTATATATGCACTATAATGAGATTGAACTTCAATATTGTCAAAAAGAAAAGTTGGATTCTTTTAACCTTCTTATTCAACAAAAAAAACTTTATATGCATGTTAGTGATATATTTGTAGTGTCAACTAATTCGGAAACTTAGCAAAAGGTCATAAAAAATGGAGATTGATCAAGAACTAGTCTGTGGCTAAAAATGACTGGAAAAAGTCCACATGACAACATTAGTCAAATATTTGTTCCATCTTTTAAATGAAGAGTTTATATCCTAATTGCCTAGATGTATATATACTTTACAACTATCATTTAATTTGTGAATGTGTTTTTTTTATGTTGATTGATTTTACACAAGACACCACCAACTCATATGGAACATCTGGAAGATAGGGTTAATCAAGGGGAAGCAATTGGGATGCTCGAGGCACTTGCTTACACAATCCACAAGATCTCCTGTGAGGTAATCATTCACCTTTCAAAAGTGGACTCAATCTCTTCTATAAAACTAGTTTAATAAAAAAAAAATTATGTCTGTCTTTCGTTAAAAAATTACTTTGAAACGAAAAAAAAGAAAAAAAAAATGTATCACAATTAATGTTCGCAGATTACATGCAAGTGTTCTGGAAGCGGGAGCGATGCCCATGCAACAACCATGGTGCTCCTCAACCAACTTTCATGCTACGATTGGGACGCCAAGGTGGTCCTCGCCATGGCCGCCTTTGCGGTCAGTTATGGAGAGTTTTGGCTAACCGCGCAACTCCACACCATCAATCCCCTTGCAAAATCAGTTGCGCTGCTGAAACAACTGCCCGACATCATCGAGCATACTGAAATTCTCAAGCCAAGGTTCTGTTAGCAATCAATTGTTTTTTTATTGGATGGAGAAGACTTTTTTGTCTCATTTTTATTATTTTAATGTTAACAAAATTTGCTCATGACTTATGTTTTGTTATGTAAAGCATTCAACCAACTATATTATGTGCAATTGGCATAATCAGTGAGTTGTTCCAATGTTCACTTTTTATGGAGTCATTTTTTCTTGCATTTAAAATGAAATTTTTCCAAAAAAAAAAGCCTCTATCTTATTCAAAAATGCCAAAGCCCTTCAATCCTTCAAAATAATATTTCCAAAAATGATCCCCTAAAGTTACAAGTTCTCTGATCTAATGGAGCTAAATTAAACCCTCAATTTTGTGCATCATCATATACTAAGGCATATTTTGCTCATAGAGGTTAATCATGCTCTTATATATTTGCATTCAGAAAATTCCTCCTAGAAGAACTTTCTTCATTTTGATGTAATGCCAGATCTTGACCCAAATCAATTAAGAGGGGCAAAATGAAAAATCCATGAAAAAAATCTAGAGATGGTGAAATGCATATAACTATGACTCATCACAAAATGAACAAATATAATTATATATATACTACTATTTAAAAACTAGGGGAGATGCTGCTCCTATTAAGATCCGACACTGTTTTGTTTTTGTGTTTCACCCTGAAAATTGTGACAAAAAAAAAATAGCATTCTTTCTTATAAAATTTCTACACTTGAAATAGGTTTGACGCGGTGAACCATCTGATCAAGGCAATGCTAGACGTGACTCGATGTGTTATTGAGTTCAAACAGCTTTCGGACGAATTTCCCGGCACAGACTGGCAAGAGATGTCAACTGCCCAAGCGTATATACCGACAGCTGTCTATTGGACCATCAGGAGCATCGTCGCCTGTGCTTCTCAAATCATTGGCCTTATTGGCCTTGGACATGAGTAATTCCACAAGAGAAGATATTTGAATCTCGCAAGAATTTGAAATAATTGGTTACTGTTTTGTGATTTAATCTAGGTACATAAGCTCTACAACTGAGGCATGGGAGCTCTCAAGCTTGTCTCACAAATTGAACAACATTCATGGCCATCTGACGAAGGAGCTCGACCAATGCCGCCGCCATATTGGTCCGTATACTAGTTTCAAGAAATCCTTTTGACAAAAATAAAAAACTGACAAAAATAGATCATATATATAATCATGAATTAGACAGAGTACAAATATTGTTACTGAACTCTGTTTTTATCATTACCAGTATGTAAGTATGGACATGCTTTCATTCTGGCAGTCTGCACAATTGAACTTATGATCATTATTCCATATTACTCTATCAAAGTCATACATAATAAGCTTATCAAGTATATCAGACAAAATAAACCCCTGATATCAATTTAACCATGAGATTTCCATGATTCCATCTTTTGGATCTTATCAATTTTTAACATCTATGTGCGTGTGTAAACAATGGAAATTTCACGTTCTTTTTTATTACTAAAATTTTACCTATAATCAATCAAACAATGCAGAGGAAAAGCAACATTTGGAGGCTTTCCAAGCCCTTGTTAGGCTATTTGATACCATACACATTGACAACATAAAGATTCTTCGCGCCCTCTTTTACTCGAAAGATGAACATCCTCTCATGGATGGCTCCACGAAGAAACGTGTCAGTGTCGAAGTGCTCAGACGTAAAATTGTGATGCTCTTCGTGTCTGACCTTGACATCAGCAACGAGGAGTTGTTTGTTCTCATCCAAATCTATAATGATACTCATGGAGGAAATGAGCGCCGTTATGAAGTCGTTTGGCTCCCCATTATGGACCGCCATCAACCATGGGGCCCTGCGAAGTACGTACAGGAACTATTTATTTTATTATTTGGTCAATAGTTATTACAATTCAAGTGACACAGTGACTCAATACAAATTATCAGAGAAGAAAGGTACAATAGACTAGCATCAAACATGCCATGGCACTACATGCATAATCCAACGATGATCGATCATGCTGTCGTACGTTACGTGCGTCAGGCCTGGCATTTCGACAAGAAACCAATGTTGGTGGTTCTAGACCCTCAAGGGAAGATGGTGTGCCCTAATGCGCTTCACATGATGTGGATTTGGGGAAGTCTTGCCTTCCCTTTTACTAGTGCTAGAGAGGAGGCTCTTTGGAAGGACGAGACTTGGCGACTCGAATTACTCGTTGATGAGATCGATCCCTTAATTCTCTCGGCCGTATTATTCAAACATATTTTCATTAATTTGAAGTTTAGTTACCCGTTAGCATTATATTATGCTAAAATTACAATATGGTCACAGATACGTGATGGTCGGTTTGTTTGCCTGTATGGAGGGGAGGACATGGAATGGATAAGGCGGTTCACCAGCATTATGCGCCGTATAGCGCAGGAGGCAGGAATTCCCTTGGACATGGTCTATGTTGGGAAGAGCAACCCTAAGGAGAAGGTAAGGAAGGCCATGACGACCATATCGAGCGAAAAGCTGAGCGGGTACTGGCAAGACGCGACCATGGTCTGGTTCTTCTGGGTTCGCCTCGAAAGCATGCTGCACTCCAAGATGCAGTTGCACGACAAACCTTTGACCCCCATTAGTAAATTTAATTAATTAGCTATGTTATTATATATGTTTACTATGTGAAAAAGAGAGTTTTTAACTTGTATTTTTTTCCCTTGTTAGGTCATAATGATGACGGAACTGTAACTGTGGAAGATGACCCAATCCTGAATGAGATCATGTCGCTTCTGAGTTTTGACAGCGGTGGCCATCCTTGGGCCGTTATTTCGCACGGGTCGTTAAATATGGTCCGGTCAGATGGTCGCAAGTTGTTAGAGTGTCTTGGGCAGTTTGATACGTGGAAAGATAGCATAGAGACTGAGGGTTTTGTTCCTGCTCTGAGGCGTGCCTTGGAACCTTACCACACACATGAGCACTGCACCAGGCTTATACTGCCTGGCGATGCAGGTCGAATTAAGGAGCGTGTGATTTGTGCTGAGTGCAAGAAGCCGATGGAGAGGTTCGTGCTCTATCAGTGCTGCAATGACTAATTAAAAGAGACTGAATTCTGAAGTTGTTGTGATTGTTTGTTGTTCTGTGGAAAATGATCAGTCGTTTTCAAGATTTCCTATTATGTTTTGAGTGAAATAAATTGTTTAGGGTATGTTTGCGAGTGTTTGTACCGGTTTGATTTGCTTTTATCATGTTGTTTGGTTTGCTTGTATTTTTATTTCTTGTGTTTTGGGACTATGATTAAAGTAATAAATAAAGCAAGTACTTTGAGTAAGATGAATAGTTTCTCTCTTTTAGTTGTCATAGAGATGAATGCTAGATAAAACTTGGATAATTTGACAAGGTGACAAGTGAAATTAAACCCTCTAAGCGAGACAAAACGTCACTATATCAGTAGCCTTTGATTACAAGACACTCCACTATAATTATAAACAGTCTCACAAGTCTAGATTTGCTCTAATTAAAATCAATCCGCCTCCTCTGTTATCAGCACCAATTTCAAACGTCTGTTATTCCAATTGGTCACTAAAAAT
Organism: Juncus effusus; assembly: GCA_027726005.1. Classification (NCBI taxonomy): domain Eukaryota; kingdom Viridiplantae; phylum Streptophyta; class Magnoliopsida; order Poales; family Juncaceae; genus Juncus; species Juncus effusus. The sequence goes on along the minus strand of CM050894.1, from coordinate 8,869,600 downwards.
GGCCTTAATTGCTGCTATAATATGATTGCACCATATTATATTATCATTCCAAAATATAAAAAATGAAATGATTACTGAAATTTATTGAAATAACTATAAAGGGAGCTTATAATATGAAACAAGTGTATTATGCTAATGTCAACTTACCACTATTAATGATAAAAATATAAAATTATGAGATACAAAATATAAATAACTTTCTATGAGGAAAATGTATATAACACATGATCAAAATTTGCAATTAATCAAGCAAAAAAATGTTATCTCAATGTGATTAATATTGGTAGAACACAAAAATAAAAATCATGATAATATGTTCAACGTGATTAAGATGTAAATATCATAGCATGATATCACATTGACTTTTGTATGAAATACGATGTTATTTGATGAGGTTTACGATTTACTATCTAATGAGATTTAAATTTGAAAACTATATATTCTTTATTTTTGAAGTGTCCAACAACCAATTATCACTAAAATAACTGAAAATTAATTTCATTGAAATTAATATAAATTTGAATGTAATTAGAAACCTACTTGAATCTAGTTCCTGTAATTATCTGTACTTCGAATGTGCCAAGTAAAATTACAAGATTTTGCAGTAACATAATAAAAGAAGATACTTATGATATCCATGCCACTAAACAGACTTTTTTTTTTTTGAACCGGTCAAATGACAAAGTTTTCAAATTATTTGCGAAAATAACCATTTCGCCTAATCACTGGACGAAACTAAGCTAGTTTCGCCTCGTCACTAAGCGAAACATCAATTTTCTTATTTTCGCCTCGCCACTAAGCTAGTTTCTGATTTAAGATAAAAAAAAAACACAGTTTCGCCTCCCGGTTGGGTGAAACACACATTTTTTTCATTTTTTACTACTTAATTAGACTGAAAACACCCTTTCGCCCCATGGTGGGGCTAAACCGGTAAAAAAAAAAAAATTGTTCTAATTCAGTGGAAAAAATGAAAAAAATATCTGTTTCGCTCAGCCATGAGGCGAAACAGTGTGAAACAACGTTTTTTAACTTAATTCAGTGGGAAAAATAAAAAATTGGCTGTTTCGTCTAATTACTTGGCAAAATGATTATTTTCACAAATAATTTGAAAACTTGGTCATTTTCTTAATTAATCTTATTTTTCTGTTTTTGCCAGTTGAAAAAAAAAATGAGAATTTTCTTGTTTTAACCATCGAGTGTAAAACTCTCTCTCACTCGAGTGGCCCGTTTATACTTTCCTTGTTTCTCTTTCAGACTTAACACTCAAATGAAGATGGAGCTCGCTTTCTCTCTTCTTGCATCTCTCTCCTATTTCTCTCTTCAACACACTGCAGTAGCCTTTCACTTGCAACCGCATCACATCGATTTCACCCAATTCAAAGGTCTCTGATTGATCAATTTTGTGTCTTCTCTTTTCTTTTTTACCCTTTTGTGGATTACTATTGAATTCGTTCAATTGAAGTACAAATTCATGAGACCAAACTTGCTTTAAAAAACTGTAATATAATCTCTCATTAGGGAGGGTTTCCAAATTTGAACTACCAGCTTATTATCTTTTTATTGGATTTGTCTGTGTTTAATTACATAACTGAGGGTAATTTCGGTTCAGGATGAGGCTTAATTGTGGTATAATTATATGATTAAGGGTCAATTGAAGCAAAATCAGATTCAATTGTGCTTAATTATACAATCGAGGATCAATTGAGCTTAATTCTCTTATTTACAAATGCAATCCAGCTAGCTAGCTATAATTCTATTCTTTTGTGTTCACACAGAGCCTCTTTTGAATTTACATTTACTTTCCACATTCAAATTCCCAATACTGAACTTTAAAACCCAAACTCTCAATTCAGGTGAAGTGAGTCGGACTCGGGCACGTAACGAGATATTCCATCCACCCACTGGTCTTTGCATTCTACGCAAAAAACTCACCGACCCAGTCAAACTCGGCCCATGCACCCATTCAGACTCATGGTAATATAATTAAAATACAAAAATAACAAAACTTAAAAAAAACAACCATTTTCAAGAATTTAATGAGATTATTTATTTCCTCTCACATGACAGGTCATATACGCCGCAAAACTTCTTAACAATCCGTGGGACCTACTACTGCTTACAGGCAGTCGAGCCCCACAAGCCGGTCAAACTCAGTATCATTTGCACGCCGTCAGATTCGGCTTGGGAAATTATACCCGTTTCAGATAAAACGTACTTTGCCACCGTGCTGAAAGACGGGACGAAAGTCTGTTTGGACGTCGATGAGTCCGACAATACCGTGATTGCAAATTCGTGCAATGGGAGAAGAATTGCGGAGGAAAAGGGGGCTGGGAGTGAGGATAGTCAGTGGTTCGAGTTTGTTAAGGAGTCTAAAGCGGGCACTGATTAATTAAGAGTGGGAATGTTGTAACTAATTAGTAGCTTCAATTAGAATTGTTTTGTATATATGGGCTTAATATATGTATGATCATGTAAACATTTGTGTGTTAATATGACTTGTGCAAGGGTATGAAATGCTCTAGATTTACTGATTATATTACAGACCGTAAAATAAAGACTAAATAATTAATTAATTGACTGGATTCAGACTTGGTGTAGAACATTCATATATATTGCTAATATATTATTGTTGTTGTTGTTGTTGTTTTCAGGTAGTAGATGATATTATAGATTGCATATTCTACCACGTGTGGAGCTGACACGTGTCCATATGAGATTTGATAACGCCACCCATTTTGCACCCAAATAATTCTCCATATGTATTTCTTATTCGATATGCATCCCCATTTTGTACCCAATAAATAATATTATTTTTTATAGAATTTATTAAGGATCCCTAATTTCAACACAATATCTAGTCTCTTTATGCATTTTCATTTAATAAGGATTCCCAGCTTGAACCCAATAATTATTTTCATTTTTATAATTTTTTTTTAATTATACACGTTATTAGAAGTAAAAATGTCACATATATGTATGTATATATGTTTAAATATAATTTTACTTACAACCAAAAAAATATCTCGCTTTTAATCATATAATTTAAAATTATTATGCATTTATCAATTAACTACTGCGTGGTTAGTCAAATTCACTAATAATTATGGTCTTAAAATTCCAAAACATATTAACAATAACTTCATGATTATATTTCAGTAATAGCATGAATTGTTATAAACAATACAAATTAAATTATAATTGATATATCTCACTATTTGTCACACCCAAAACGAAACGAGTGCAACAACCCGCCACGTACCGTAGGTACGTTAAGGCTTAAACAAATATCATAACAAAGATAACATAACATGATATAAAATAAAGATTCACGGTGCAATATGAATACTCTTCCATAGTAAGCGGAAGAACAAGTCTAATGAGACAATTAAGTCTCCAAAATACAACATCATAAAACAGGACAAAAGGGTCGAGTCAATACACAAAATCGTGATCTCACTACGCAATCTCACCAACTCTACTCCTGCGCTCCAGCTGCTTCCTGCTCCCCACCTAGCCCCAAAACAAAAACACCAAATGAACAAGTATAGTTAGTCGAGAGTCGACTAAGTGAGGCATGCTTTAGGGCTAGCTTATTAAGACGGCCGCGTCTCGTAGGCTATCCCCAAAGAATTACTCAAATGAGAACAACTCTAAAGAGTAAATTATGCATATTTATCAAATATAAACTACTATATATACTTTATAACATGTCGGGCCAATACATGAATTTAAATAAAACATTTCCTTTCTCGAAAGCTCCAAAATCTTCTTTTCTTCCTAGGCTCCAAACTAGTATTTCTTTTATTTCAAAATATAGATATAATTTTATATAACATAACTAGTTTATACAAGTTGAGGGTTAGGACTAGCATTCAACATTAGTGCCGAATAGACGGGAGGACCCCTTCCTATTCCGAACAAATACGATAAGAATAGACGGGAGGACCCCGTCCTATTCCGAACAAATACGATAAGAATAGACGGGAGGACCCCGTCCTATTCCGAACAAATAATTATAATATCTTTTATAGCAATTATAGTGAGTTATGACTCATTATAAGGTGGATTTATTATTTGGAGCAAAACATGAGGTTGGATCATGATTAACGGCCTAATAGGGTAAAACCCTAACCACATCATAATAAGAAATTAAAAGGAGAAATTGAAAAATTCACGCATCCAAGTTTTCAAGATGTAGATAATTTTAATACAATTCCATTGGAGCAAAGCAATTGGGTTAAATCTTTTGATTCACGGCTTGAACTAGATTTACCTAGTTTCATCTCAAGAAGAAAAATCAACACGAAATCAAGAAAATAACTCGCACTCAAGCAAAGGGAAGAACACTCACACTTGGGAAACGCTAGCGAGACAAGCTTCAAATCCCGATTCAAGAGCGGAAGCTTCAAGGAGAAGGAGAGAGTTGAAGAGAGAGAGACCAACCCACCACGAGAGAGAGAGAGAGAGAGAGAGAACGAAGTCTCACTAATTGGAAACGCTAGCAAGACGAGCTCCAAATCCCGATTCAAGAGCGGAAGCTTCAAGGAGGAGGAAGGAGTGGAAGGAAGAGAGAAATGAATTGAAAGTAAATGAGTTGGGTGGGAGAGAAGCTACTTTTATCGGCTATTCCGTTCGGAATGGACCTATTCCGTTCCGAACGGACTAAACCAAGATTTCAGCCAAAACTGATAGTGAGAATCCTTGCTGAACGGAACCTTCCGTTCTGGACGAAATATTCCTTTTTTTTTTTTTTGGGACTTTACATCATTCCCCCCTTAAGAGACGTTTAGTCCTCTAAACGTAAGCAATGCTAACCTGGTGGTGGAGGCGGAGGTAAAGGTGGTAGGAGATTCAGATACCTCTTCCGAATATCCTCCTCGCGCTCCCAGGTAGCCTCTCGCTCTGAATGATTGCTCCATTGTACTTTCACGTATTTCTTGATCTTGCTACACAACACCTGCTCGCGGTTATCTAACACAGTGACCGGGGCCTCCTCGTAGTTCAGACTGGGCTCGAAACGGAATTCGGAGAAGTCCAAGACGTGTCCCTCTCCCCGGAGATATTTCCGAAGTTGCGAGACATGGAAGACATTATGCACCCCAGCCAATGACGGGGGTAAAGCTAAGCGATAAGCGCATGGTCCAATCCACTCTAGAATCTCGAACGGCCCAATGTATCTCGGACTCAACTTACCCTTAACACCGAAGCGCATAACACCACGTGTCGGAGACACTCTCAGCAACACATGATCGCCAGGCTGAAACTCTAAATGTCGGCGAGAGGGATCAGCATACTTTTTCTGCCTATCTTGGGCAGTCTTTAGGCGCTCCTTCACCATACGAAGGTGATCGGCACTCTCCTGCACCAAATCGGGTCCCAGTGACTGCTCCAACCCAACAGGGTCCCAAAATAATGGTGTACGACAACGCTTTCCATAAAGCACCTCAAAAGGTGCTACTCCAATACTCGCATGGTAGCTGTTGTTGTATGCAAACTCGCACAGATGTAGGTGATCTCCCCAAGACCCACCCATCGTAATCGCACATGCTCTCACCATATCCTCTAGCGTCTGAATCGTCCTTTCAGACTGTCCATCCGTCTGTGGGTGGTAAGCAGTACTAAAAGTTAGTTTCGTACCCATGCCAGCCTGAAAGCCTTTCCAAAATTTGGAGGTAAAACGCGTATCTCGATCAGACACGATCTCTACCGGCGTTCCATGATGCCGAAATATGGTACGCATATAACTCTGGGCCATCTCCTCACCGGAAGTTCCATATTTAAACGGGATGAAATGTGCCACCTTGGTCAACCGGTCTACTATAACCCAGACGGCATTGTTACCTTGTCGTGTGCGTGGTAAACCGGTCACGAAATCCATCGTGATCCCCTCAAACTTGCCTTCTTTCAGCGGCAAGGGTTGGAGAAGCCCCGCCGGCTTCTTTCGTTCGGCCTTCACTTGTTGACAAACCAGACACCTTGAAACGAAATCACCTATCTCTCGTCGCATACCAGGCCACCAATAGGAGACGCGAAGGTCCTGATGCATCTTCGTCTCTCCCGGATGGATCGAGTAGCCTGACTCATGGGCCTCCTCCATAATCTCGCGTCACAACGTTTCTGGCACATAGGCACGCTTTCCGAGTCGCAAGGTTCCCTCTGGGTCCACCAAAAAGTGCGGGGCCTTGCCTATAGCCATTTGGTTTTGTATCTGACGTGTCCTAGGATCCTCGGCTTGTGCCGCGTGAATCCTCTCCATTAAGGTAGGCTGAACTAGCAGTTTAGCCAGGAAGACTCGTGATCCCGTCACCTGCACGTATATATTCAGCCGTCTCAAATCCATAAGAATCTGGGGTTGACACGTCAGCAAGGCGGCCGCATTTCTATGATTTTTACGGCTCAAAGCATCTGCCACGACATTGGCTTTCCCCGGATGATACTATATGGACATATCGAAGTCACACAACACCTCCAACCAACGACGTTGCCTCAAGTTTAGGTCGCGCTGATCGAAAATGTACTTGAGACTCTTATGATCGGTGAAGATCTTGCACTTCTCTCCATAAAGATAGTGCCTCCAAATTTTTAACGCAAATACTACTGCAGCTAACTCCAGATCGTGCGTCGGGTAGTTCCTCTCGTAGGTTTTCAACTGTCTTGATGCATAAGCAATTACCCTACGCTCCTGCATAAGCACAGAACCCAAGCCCTGTCGCGACGCGTCACAATACACCTCAAACTCAAGACCCTCAGTCGGCAAGGTCAGAATGGGCGCCGAAACTAGCCGACCTTTTAACTCCTGGAAACTGCATTCGCGTTCATCGGTCCATTCAAACTTCACTCCCTTTTGCGTCAACTGAGTCAACAAGTGCAAGTCGTGAAAATCCTTCTACGAATTTGCGGTAGTAACCTGCCAAACCCAGGAAGCTCCGAATCTCAGTAACTGTCTTAGGCCGTTGCCAATCTACTACAGCCTTGACCTTCTCTAGGTCTACCCTCAACCCGTCCTTCGAAATCACGTGACCCAAAAATGCCACCTCATTTAACCAAAACTCACACTTTTTGAATTTGGCAAACAATCGATGCTTCAAGGGAGTGTTAAGCACGGTTCGTAAATGCTCCTCGTGCTCCTCCCAGGTCCGGGAATAGATCAAGATATCGTCGATGAAAACGACTACGAAGGTATCCAAATAGGGTCGTAGCACACGATTCATCAAATCCATAAAGGCAGACGGTGCATTCGTCAATCCGAAAGGCATTACTAAGAACTCATAATGACCATAACGGCTGCGAAATGTTGTCTTATCCACATCCCCAGTCCGCACGTGTAGCTGATGGTACCCCGTACGCAAATTGATTTTTGAAAACACCGTCGCGCCTCTCAACTGGTCAAACAAATCATCAATGCGCGGTAGCGGGTAACGGTTCTTCACTGTCACCTTGTTTATCTCCCTATAGTCGACACAAAGTCTCAAGGTCCCGTCCTTTTTCTTGACGAACAGAACAGGGGCTCCCCAAGGCGACACACTCGGTCTTATAAACCCCTTGTCCAACAATTCCTGCAATTGGATCTTCAGCTCCTTCAGTTCGGCTGGCGCCATACGGTAAGGAGCTTTAGAAATCAATCCCGTATCAGGTACTAGCGTAACTCCGAACTGCACGTCTCTCTCTGGGGGTAACCCAGACAACTCGGCAAATACCTCTGCGTACTCGCTTACAATAGGAATATCCTCCAAGCACCCACCATTAACATCTGCTTGCACGCTTGCAAGGATCGCCAAGCACTCATTAGCCATCAAATGATACGCTGCTAAGGACGAAATGAATGGTAATTCCTGGCCGAGATTTCGGCCTTTCACGCTGATTCGCGTCCCATCCTCTAAGTCGAGATGTACCCGCCGCTCCCGACATTGGATCGTTGCCCGGTGACGCGCGAGCCAATCCATTCCCAAGATGGCATCGAACCCTCCCATCTCAAGCACCATGAAGTCTGCCGGAAACTCTCGCTTGTCAATCACTACTATCTTCCCCGTACACTGTTTACCCGTGGAAACTGCGGTTCCCAAGGGTGTACAAATAGACAAACTGATTTCGGAGGGGTCATGGTCCTAATTTTGAATATCAACAAACTCACGAGCCACAAATGAGCGGCTTGCGCCTGAATCAAATAATACTAATGCGGTGCACCATAAATGTTAAAGATACCTGTAATTATATCTGGTGTCAGTCTGCTGGTGCCTCCTCCATCTCTTGCTGGTGGAGGAGAGACACAGGGCATCTCCCTCTCAGGAGCTCTACCCGCTAAAGCTGACCTCTCTGTCTGTACCATTGTTGCATACAATGTTCCCGAGCCCTGCCCGGATTTCCGAGGTGGCTGTCTCCTAGTTTGCACCTGTCCGGCCGGCTGCTGCACTGGTATCCCCTGTCTCATAGGATGAGGGCAATCTCTAACGAAGTGTCCTGACTCCCCGCAATTTTAACATAAACCAAGAACCCTCCTACAAGGTCCCTCCTCATGCATCATGCCGCATTGACGACATATGGTCTGTCGCTGCGTCGGCCCCGCATCGGGTGCCCGATCGTGCCTATATGTCGTACGATTCTCTCTTGGCCGCTTGGTCGCCCTGTTCATGTTCTGTCCCGAGTTGGGTCGAGAGTGACTGGGCGGTCTAGGGGATGGGTCTCTGCCTGACTCTCGCGCAAGCCGTTCGTAGTGTCTCGCCGCTTCGCACACTCTGGGAAAATCGAATCTGGTACCAAAGATACTCACATCATACTTCAGGTCAGGCCTCAAGCGCCTCACAAACTCATCGACCCGCCTCACCTCCATGGGTACAAAAGAAGGTGCATAACGAGCCAAACGAGTAAATTCTGCAATAAACTCATCCACTGATCGAGTGCCCTGATCCAGCGCCCTGAACTGATCCTCAAAAACACGCATGGAAGTCTCAGGAATATACTCATCGGCAAATGCAGTCTCGATCCACTTCCATGGAATGGGCAACTCTCCCCCATAGGAACCACGACGTGCAACCCACCACTGTGCCGCCTCATGCTGTAACCACATCGCAGCAACCTCCACCAAGCCTCAGGGGTCACACCTGCCCGTGTTAGGTTCTCGCCTATCTCTAATAACCAATTATCTGCCGCTATCGGGTCTCTCCGACCTGAGAATGCTCTGGGGTTTAGTTTCCCAAAGTTCGTGATGTGATCTAGTAATGATACCGGTACCGCATGCTGCAGCTGTCGGTCTCCAACTCGATCTGCCAAGTGGCGAACTAAGTGGTCTAAGAAAGTCGCTGGGTCATGAGCGGGAGGCACAGGTGGGTCCTGTAAATTGTGACCTGCCTCGAAGTCTCGGTCTTGGTCCCTCTCGGGAGAACGCTCAAGAGATGCACCAGACACAGAATCGGTGCCCCGGCGGGGTCCAAGACCGCCACGAAACTGATGAGGAGGGGGTGGAGGCGGAATCTCATCGCGGTTTAGTGCCCTACGCACCGCCCAAGATGAAGCGGATGAAGACAACACAGATGGCGTGGGTGATGGCACCCTACGTCCTGGCGGACGCTCTGGCGAAGGGCTACGACTTGCTCCACGACCACCGCCTCTGCCACGAAGGGGTGGACGGCCGCGCCCGCGCCCATGTGGAGCTTCTTCTCTCCTAGGTGGCATCCTGCCAACAAAACGACTACGAGTTAGACTTCACTCCGGAACCCGAACTGAAAAGCCCGAACGACTCGAAACTAAGATTCTACCCTCTCGAGACACTTCCTAAATCATGTTATCGAATTTGCTCTGAGACCAACTAAGTTGTCACACCCAAAACGAAACGAGTGCAACAACCCGCCACGTACCGTAGGTACGTTAAGGCTTAAACAAATATCATAACAAAGATAACATAACATGATATAAAATAAAGATTCACGGTGCAATATGAATACTCTTCCATAGTAAGCGGAAGAACAAGTCTAATGAGACAATTAAGTCTCCAAAATACAACATCATAAAGCAGGACAAAAGAGTCGAGTCAATACACAAAACCGTGATCTCACTACGCAATCTCACCAACTCTACTCCTGCGCTCCAGCTGCTTCCTGCTCCCTACCTAGCCCCAAAACAAAAACACCAAATGAACAAGTATAGTTAGTCGAGAGTCAACTAAGTGAGGCATGCTTTAGGGCTAGCTTATTAAGACGGCCGCGTCTCGTAGGCTATCCCCAAAGAATTACTCAAATGAGAACAACTCTAAAGAGTAAATTATGCATATTTATCAAATATAAACTACTATATATACTTTATAACATGTCGGGCCAATACATGAATTTAAATAAAACATTTCCTTTCTCGAAAGCTCCAAAATCTTCTTTTCTTCCTAGGCTCCAAACTAGTATTTCTTTTATTTCAAAATATAGATATAATTTTATATAACATAACTAGTTTATACAAGTTGAGGGTTAGGACTAGCATTCAACATTAGTGCCGAATAGACGGGAGGACCCCTTCCTATTCCGAACAAATACGATAAGAATAGACGGGAGGACCCCGTCCTATTCCGAACAAATACGATAAGAATAGACGGGAGGACCCCGTCCTATTCCGAACAAATAATTATAATATCTTTAATAGCAATTATAGTGAGTTATGACTCATTATAAAGTGGATTTATTATTTGGAGCAAAATATGGGGTTGGATCATGATTAACGGCCTAATAGGGTAAAACCCTAACCACATCATTATAAGAAATTAAAAGGGAAAATTGAAAAATTCACGCATCCAAGTTTTCAAGATCTAGATAATTTTAATACAATTCCATTGGAGCAAAGCAATTGGGTTAAACCTTTTGATTCACGGCTTGAACTAGATTTACCTAGTTTCGTCTCAAGAAGAAAAATCAACACGAAATCAAGAAAATAACTCGCACTCAAGCAAAGGGAAGAACACTCACACTTGGGAAACGCTAGCGAGACAAGCTCCAAATCCCGATTCAAGAGCGGAAGCTTCAAGGAGAAGGAGAGAGTTGAAGAGAGAGAGACCAACCCACCACGAGAGAGAGAGAGAGAGAGAGAGAGAGAACGAAGTCTCACTAATTGGAAACGCTAGCGAGACGAGCTCCAAATCCCGATTCAAGAGCGGAAGCTTCAAGGAGGAGGAAGGAGTGGAAGGAAGAGAGAAAAGAATCGAAAGTAAATGAGTTGGGGGGGAGAGAAGCTCCTTTTATCGGCTATTTCGTTCGGAACGGACCTATTCCGTTCCGAACGGACTAAACCAAGATTTCAACCAAAACTGACAGTAAGAATCCTTGATGAACGGAACCTTCCATTCTCGACAGAATATTCCGTTCGGAACGGAATAGTCCGTTCCGAACGGAATTGGAACGAAATTTTTTTTTTTTTTTTTGGGACTTTACACTATTTTTCGTTATAGGAGTGTATAATATAAAAATATCATATATACACATTAAATCTTAACATATAGTACATGATAAAAGTGTTGGGTTTCGGACATGTATAGCGCAGCGGAAAAACAAAAATTTCGTCCAAAACCAATCCGAGGATCCGTGCGTATCGGTTAAATCAAAGAAATAAATCTTAAAGATACCTTTCGGATTACGCTTAATCCGTGACGCTCAAACCATGCGTGTTGTCCAAGCGCCTCTAAACCGGTTACCGTTCTAATCGATTTTCCGTCCGTCTAGTCCGTCCAGGTCGGATCGTGCGGAAGTCATCTACCGCACACACAATCGGTCTTCACCGAAACTCTCAACAAGCCGTTCTCATCTTCTTAGGCCGAATAGATCACAAGCGCCGAAAGTACGAACGCCTCTACCGGTATCCACACGAACAAACTTCTTAAAACGGGAAGAAGAACAATATATTTGCTAGTAGCTTGTTCTTCGCTTGCACAAGAAAACTCTTTTTCTTCTTCTTATTTTGTCTCACAAAAGATGTATAATTCTCTCATATAATTGCACCCTTTCGTTTTTGTCATATAAAAGGAAAGCACCCTTTAGTAATTTTGTCACACAAACGAGAAAGGATATTTTCTCTCTTTTTGTCTCACAAAAGAGAATGAGAAATAATGAGAGAGCGAATAATGTAGTGTATTAAATTTGGAGCACTCTATGTCCTTATATAGAGGTGAAGAGTCATGTCTCTTCACACTAAAAGATGTGTATGACATCACTCATCATTATCCACATGTCATCATCTAGACTCTTCTAGATTACATAATCTTTTGTGCTCATAGTCTTTATATACATATATATCATATCTTATCACATAAGATGACAATATATTTTGTGACATTCTTATGCAACTCATCATATAAGTCGCTAGGCCGTTTCAGTTTGTTCTTTGTGTGTGACCATGTAGGTTCACTTAATGTTGGCAATAGACTTGACAGTCTATAAATCATGAACGGACTCTAGCAAGCCATCATGACTATCCAATTTAAGTGAATATCGGTGATCTGATTTACCTAATCAACAATCACGTTTTTAGTCCCTTTCTCACGCGATATCTATATCGATCATAAGGCATGCAATACATCATCCTTATATAAATCGATTAATATTTCTTGATCCCAAATTAAACTGAACAAGAACAAATAACATTAATAACTCTTATTGATTCATTTGAGTATGGCCATACATTTCTTCAGTTCAATTCATCAAGAGGCCTAAAGATATCTCTCTCATTTATGAGAGGAACAAATCCCGTCTTGATTGCACTCATCCCTCTACATGATTCATTATATACCTAATCATAACTGTTATGATTACCCGGTTAAAGGCAGTGTTAGATTATATTAAAGTATAAAATTACTCATGTTGGGAACCGAGACAATCTCAGGTCAAAGGACCATAAATACTTTATGTTACAAGAATCGCTAATGACGTAAAACATGTAGCATTCTTTTGGTGGGTCAGTCCAGTATATGGTCTCTAACATATACCTATGTTAATGACTTGATAACTATTTATCCATGATCAGTAAAACATGATCATCAGTCAACTAATATACTGGTGTACATTTATAGCTTGTATATAAATATATATATTTATTTATATCCGCAAGTATATTTGTCTCCACAAATATCCTATAAATAACCATGGACGATTTAGAATAGCATTCATAATACTTTATAGTTTTACGATCAAAGTCACGCACTTTGATGACATAAAGCTGAATTGCATATTCATGGTCTATTTTAATTATATTAAAATAACCTATACGCACATATTATATAAAATATCTTAGAATAATTATAATGTTTGTTAATTCAATCCGTCAACCTAGGTCACAAACACTTTGGCTTAGGGCATAACACCATCAAAAAGAGCCTACTAAAATACATATGTAGAATATTGCAAAATCTCAAATTATCAGTTGCCCAACAAATTTCATATTTATGACGTTGCTGTTATATGATTTTCTAAGCTTTAAATCACAAGTGATAAAATATTATTTTTTCACATTTAATGCAAAAAATGTTACAAAATATAATAATTGCAGTAGAAAAGAAAAATAACATGAATATAGTAAACAATACAAATTAAATTATAATTGATATATCTCACTATTTTTCGTTATAGAAGTGTATAATATAAAAATATCGTATATACACCTTAAATCTGAGCCTACTAAAATACATATGTAGAATATTGCAAAATCTCAAATTATCAGTTGCCCAACAAATTTCATATTTATGACGTTGTTGTTATATGATTTTCTAAGCTTTAAATCACAAGTGATAAAATATTATTTTTTCACATTTAATGCAAAAAATGTTACAAAATATAATAATTGCGGTAAAAAAAAAATAACATGAATATAATAAACATTCTTATTTGAATCCATGCGAAACTAAAAACATGCATTAACTAAGATGGTCATAATAGATAATATCATATAAATCCGTCATGTTCAATTTTTAAAAAAAATAATAAGCTACAAAATTAAAAATTATGCTATTAAACTATGAAATATATGACTATTATTTTTACCATTTCCGATAAAACTATTAAGTCCGAAGCGGAGCGAGGCACCCTCTCGCTTCTTTTAAAGTTGGATAGGTGGAGAATGGATGACATATGTCCCAAGTGGGGATCTTCTGTGAAATGTCTGATATTCATATTATAAAGCAGAGTCATTTCAGGCCAATATATTCTTTGCACAAAATAACCATATAATTATGGATTCTTTTTTATTTTTCTCTTTACTTTTTAATAAAAATCTTAACTTTAAATTTATTACCATATATGTCATCCAATATTATGACTATTAAAAGTGTATCATAGGTGTAATTTTAATCAATATTGAGAATCTTTTAATGACCAATAGTGAGGCAACAGGTGAGGCGTGACTTATGGGTCACACAATATTTTCTGTTTTCTTTTTAAAAAAAATATTAGTTTTAAATTTTATTACGCTAGATGTCATCCAGTATTGTGCTTATTAAAAATGAATGACATTAGTGCTATTTCAATTACTATGAAGAATTTTTTTTAACAGCCAATAATGAGAGTCATGGCTAAGTGGGTCCCACATGATTTATTATATTTTTCTAGATTCAATTTAATAGGGACGGAGAGAAGAATGAGTTAACTTTTCATCTTTTCGAAGAGAAGAATAAGTTAAATTTTCATCTTCTTTTATTTTTGCTTGGATTTAATTTCATTATCATTTCTTCAACTTCATATCTCTTTGTTCTTCAAAATTTTCCCTACTTAAGTAGTCTATAATCTATGATTAAAATTAACATGTGCAATTCTATATGTGAAAAATTAGTTTTTCTATCTTTTGGCTCAACTATTATTATTATTTTATTAAACTTATTTTTTTGGGTATAATTTAATTAAATTATTATTTTTAATTGTATATCATCTTTAGTACACTCCGAAGTGGAGCGAGGGCCCACCTAGTTTCATTATAAAAAAGAAAAAAAATACAAAGTTCTATACAGTAAATATTTTAATCAGGTAAAGATGAGCATTAAAATGAGAACTAGATACATTTCCACCTGTTTTGTGATGATATTGAATAAATTTTTTTGTTTTTGTTTTGAGAATTTGAATAAAATATTATTAATGAACAGCAGCATATAGTTCTATTAAAAATAGCATATAAATATTCTATTCTACTATAAATCAATATCAACCAATTATAGCATTTGAAGCCGCAACACAGAAAGAGATACTATAGCGCCACAGAAGAAAATTGTGAATAAGCGGAAAAACAGCCAAACCTTTCATTCGTCCAGCCACCACATCTCCAGTTTTATTATAACTGGAGATAAATAGACCCATATTGCTTTTACAATCTACACATTAATTAAAAATGGAGATCTCCAGTTTTAATTACTGGAGTGAATTATCTTCTTTGAAGAATGGAAACGTTTGAAAAGCCCCTGACGATTTTTGAATATTTAAGAAAACCCCTTATATTTTTAAGTCCCTGTAAAGTACCACAGATTATTATGTTTTGTTTTATCCCCAAATTGGTAACTTAGCATTCTGATTTTGTACGGAATATCTTAAAACTAAATATTGGGTGTTATAATGTTATATTTAGCCTCATATAAAGGTTCAAAAAATCAAACTTTATAGGGATAGAAATCTAAACACTTGGGATTATTTAAATATTCAGAAAAGTTAGGGGGTGCTTATGCAAAATCGCTCATGAAACATCGGAAGAGCAAATCTTTGCTTTCTTGAGTAAACGCGGTCTATACTCCTAGAAGAACATTCTGACTTCAAACTCCTGTGGACCGGGTCTATACTATCTATACACGTCCTTAAACTTCGTCTCCTAGCTTCAGTTCATTCATTCATTCTCATTTCAATTTGTGATCAAGAAAATGGCGCTCAAGCTAGCTTCCATTGTTCTTTGTCATCTCCTCCTTTCGATCTCTTTTCTGCTCATTGCCATTTCGACCTTTGCATCTGTTATTGGGCGTACCATTTTCGCTCTTCGTCCTTTAGGCGGATTGATTTCCTACGTGGAGGCCACCTGTCGCTCCCAGAGCGTGATTCTGATATGGACAGCTAGAGATATTATTGAGGACGGGTTTGAGTTCCCTGTTGGATATTCTCATGGTAAGTTCATTTGACAATTATGAATCATTTTTTTGCAAATCTTGATATGTTTCATTGTTAAGTCGCTGTGTGAGCTTTTTTTTCTTTGTAATTTCTTTGATCGATTCAAGATTACTGATTCACTGAATGTATTGCTTGCAAAACTCAAAAGTAATGTTTTGGTTGGCACAAATTTCAAAATGCAATTACACTTGTAATTTCTTTTTGATAATTTGTGGTAACAACAAATAACCACTATTTTATAATCAGGGGCGGCTCTTGGCCTGGCAAAGAGGGCAGTTTGTACTATAGGTGATTATTTTCGTTTCTTTTCTTTTCTTTTCACAAGATCCAATCAAAACCGTCAAAATGGGGCAACTTTTTCTCTCTTCTTTCGAATTAATTAATTATTTCTTAAAGGACTTGTTTGTGAATTTCCAACAGGTGCGGCCATTTGGACGTACATCGATGAATCTTATCAAAAGAGGATTTATGATGATATATGCAATATAACAGAGCGAGTTTATGAAGTTTACGAAAAGAACCTTAACACTACATCTTTCAAACTCGGCCAGCTCATTTCTTCTGTTTATTGCGGTATAATTTTATCCTACTTGAAAAATTATAATAATTAACTTTTAGTTGAAAGATTGTATGCTTGTATTTATACTTGATAATTTTATTTATTGTGAACAAATAAACATTTAATTCTGTACCATAAATATGACAGGCTGGCTCTCTGTTCTTTATGACGCCGTCCAGCAGGGCTTCCTTGCAAATACAGGTCTGTTGTCAATATTATTTCTTTCCCTTTTTATATTATGTTTAATGAAAGTAATTGAGCCTTAGTTGCATGAATGAGGGTTAATAATTGAAGCTTAATTGGTTAATTTGACACGATTTTTTGCAAAAAACACCAATTAGGTTGGCCCTCATTTCAGCCTTAAAACGTTTAAATAAAATAAAGGTATCAACCCATGGATAAATTTCCATTTTTTGTACTTGATAATTTTGATGCCCCAACAAATTAGTAGTGTATATAAACATATTTTGAGATTTAATGTTATGCAAAGAATTAACAAATTTTTTTATTAATCAGGTGCCCTGCTGAGGCTTGCGGGGGAAGGGTTATGTAGAATTTTCAATTTTCTGAGAGGTATTTATTTTATTTTATTTTAATTTAATTCTTATTTGAAATTATGTCTAAAGAAGTTCCATCATACAAAATATTGAGATCTTAATTCTTAACAAACTATACTGTACCCCCTTATGAACATTTAATTTAGCCATAGAACCTTAAATGAAATAAAGTTCATCTTACAAAATAAAGTTCATTTTGATGGTTCCATTTTTAGCAATATTATTTCTGTTTTAGTATCTGCATAGTAACAAAATCGGTCCTGTTTTTCCTACCATAGAGATATTTTTTAAATAAGTTTGGATAATTCTATTTTAGAAATTTATGAAATAAATGTACAATAAATGCAACAGGCTATGGGATATGGCTCTTGAGCTCCAGCCTCCAACAACTATGTAACATTTTTCTCTTCTCTCTCTCTCTCTCTATATATATATATATTACATGTGTTTATTATATATGTTTAATGTTATACAAAGAATTAATGGATTTATTTTATTCTTCAGGTGCTGTACCGAACCATGCAACTGGAGCATTTTGCATATTTTTCAATTTTCTGAAAGGTATTTATTTTATCCTATTTCTTATTTGGATTGAATCATATAGACTGTTAAACTTAGTCTTTTGATTAATTTCTTTAATAAATTTTTGTTTGTTGTTTTGAATAATTTCTTTAATTAATTAATTAAATAAATGTACAATACAACAGGGGACGTCGACTTCTTTGCGAGAGGTCTTGCTAGCTCCGCCTTTAAAGAAATCGGTAAACTTTTTTCTCTCTTTCTTTTTAAATAAATTGGATGGTACCATGTATAAATAAATTAGTAGTTTAAAAATTTGTTTGAGATTTATTTTATGCAAAGTAATACCATATTAGTTTTATTACTTATGTGCCCTTCTGAGCATTGCGATAAGCACATTTTTTAGTGTTCAGAGAGGTATTTATATTATTTTAGTTATTAATATTTTTTATTATATAAATTCATTACGTAAGTTCTGAAATTATCTAAAGAAAATTCCTTCTACTTTTATTACAGATGTGTTACACCTAGGGAGAGGTCTTATCGAATCAGCACTTAAACAAATCGGTAACTTTTTTTTCTCTTTTTTTAATTAAAATAAATTGTGATAGTTTCTAATTAGATATATCTTTTTGTTATCTATGAACTGGTACCATTTCTGAAACTTTTTTGAGATTTAATGGTACCATTTCGCAATTTGTTTGATATTTAATGTTTTGCAAAGTAATAATTTATTACTTTATTACTCAGGTCGCCTTGCTAGCCTTGCAATCGAAAGGTTATGCATGTATTTTAGTTATCACAGAGGTATATTTATATTATTTTAATTCTTATTTGAATGCATCATATAAATTCTGAAGAAGCTTTCTTTCAAATTTGATTGTTTAATTATATGTACAAAACGTTAAAATTTTAACTAAATGCTCTCTTGTTGTTACTCAATTTAATATTTAATTTAGTTAATATTTTATTTTATATAATTTATTTTATTTTATTTTAATTTAATATTTTTATGTTAAATTATTTAATATTAAATTTAATTAATATTAAATTTTATATAATTTATATAATTTTAATTTAATATTTAATATTTTAAATTATTTAGTATTTAATTTAATTAATATTTTATTTTTATTTTTTATTTAATTTATTAATATTTTAAATTATATTATTTTTTATTTTTTTTAATTTGTTTAATATTAATTTTCATTTAATTTATTTAATATGGTTTTATTAATTTATTTAATGTATTTTATTTTAATTTATTTAATATTTTTAATTTGATTTTTTTTTTAATTTATTTAATAATTGATATTTTTTAGACCAGAGAGATACTGTATTTTGACTTGAGCGTTATCCCGCATTTTGTAATGTATTACAAAATACTTCAAAACAATACCAATATACTTCAATTGATATAAATCAAATAAAGAATTTTGCCCTAAATACTTTATTTCACTTTACAATCCCCTGGAATACACCAAATCAAACATGCCCTTTGTGTCTTCTGATTAATATAACGACCTGTCACTTACCTTTCTTTTAGTTGATGTACGTGATGCAACTTTTCTCTATTTGGAAATATTACAAAATTGTTGATTAATTAATTCATGTGTGCTTGCGTCACGCCCTTTTAATTAAAAAAGTACCACGCTATTTAATATTAAATGTCAACAAATTTTATTTATTTGGGGTAGAAATGTGGGAAAGTTTTAGAAGCCAGGCAACGCATGTTTGAATCTGAAAGAGAGAATACTGATATTAGAACACAATTTTAAGTCTCTAATTCATAATTTCAAATTTCAACCTACCCCCTGTGGTCTTTTCATTTTGTAAATGTTTGATATATTTTATTTTCTATATATGTATTTGCGACAAGACACAAGGCATGAAACGTAGGTAGCAAACAAGAAATCCATGTATAGGATGGCAAACTCTGTATGACTATCAAGAGCAGAATTTTATATCAAAAAATATATGATACTTAATCCTAAAAAATCAAATAAAGCATGATAAATAGCTCCTTTATATAGTTTCCTTTCTTCAGCAGGGAGATTCAAAAAAAGGAGAAAATAGTTCACATCTCTTTTTCCATCGTTTTTTATGAACTCTTATCTTGCAATTATCAATGGGCTTTAGTTATTGGAGGCAACCAAAGAAAACTATAAGGTGAGAACCTTACCCTTTCCTAATTTTTCATAGAACTATAAAAAGAAAGAACTATAAAACTAGTTATATTTAAGCAGTTTATAAATAAATCTTAATTATTTAGATTAGTGAGCTCAATATCCCAAAAATATCTTCACACAGTTTATCCCTAGAAATTAAAGCCAACATAAGTAGAGTGTATCATTGTTGTTTCAAATAATTTATTTTTTGAAATTAATGAAATACATGTACACAATGCAACAGGGGATGTCTCTGATTTTAGAAGATATCTTGACCTGCACAATTAGGTAACTCTCTCTCTCTCTCTCTCTCTCTCTCTCTCTCTCTCTCTCTCTTTAACAAATAGGGTTAGTTTTAGATTATATATATCTCATTTTCATAAAGGCTGTTATGTATAATATTTTGGCATATAAATTCTGTACATAGTTTTACATAGATAAACACAATGTATCAACCCATGTATAGATTTCCATTTTTTGTACTTGATATTTTGATGTCCCAACAAATTAGTAGTGTATATAAACATATTTTGAGATTTAATGTTATGCAAAGAATTAACAAATTTCTTTTATTAATCAGGTGCCTTACTGAGGCTAGCAATGGAAAGGTTATCCAGACTTTTCAATTTCCTGAGAGATTATTTTATTTTATTTTAATTTAAGTCTTATTTGGATGCATAGCATAAAAATTGTTAAAATTATGTCTAAAGAAGTTTCATCACACAAAACATTGAGATCTTAATTCTTAACTAACTATACTGTACCACGTTTATGAAGATTTAATTTTAAGCCATAAAACCTTAAATAAAATAAAGTTCATCTTTCAAAATGAATGATGAGTTTTGTTTGACCTTCATGATTGCTCCTTTGTTTAGTTTCATTTCTTTAGCAGAGAGACTAAAAAACCATAAAAAAAAAACTAGTTCCATTTCTCTTTTTCAACAATTTTTTATGCACTCATATCTTGCATTATCAATTCACTTTAGTTATTGGAGGCAACCAAAGAAAACAAGAAGATAAGAAACTTGCCCTTTCATGGTTTTCATAAACTACAAAACTAGTTATATTGAATCAATTCCTTGTTTACAATTTTATTAAAAGTGTTTTTATTAGAACAATTACTGTTATTAGTTTTTGTTAGCTTTTCTGGATGTTATTTAATATTTCTGAAATTATTATTATTATTATTATTATTATTATTATTATTATTATTATTATTATTATTATTATTATTATTATTATGTGATAGGTATTTCAATTATTATTGTAATTATATCAGATTTTTTTTTTTTAATTATAATTGATTATATTTTTTTTCTCTGTTTGGACACTTGCTGATTAAGAAGAATAGTTTCTCTTGTCTCAAAAGAAAAATAATAGTTTCTCTTTTATTAGTTAAAAAATAGCATCCTAGATAGAACTTGATGAATATTTATAATTGTTACTTGTGAAGTTAAACTTAAACCGATCCTCTGATTACACGGCAGTTTAACTATACTTGCAGTATAAGTTCAAGATGTGCAATTTTAAGTTGATACGAAGTATAAACACTCGTGCAAGTCTAGATTAGCTATGAAATCAGTCCGCCATCCTCTATTATCAACTTATAATTGCAATACCTGTTATTCCATCTGGCCATGTTAAGAAATTAACGGAAATTCCTAGTTATAAATTATAAAATGATTTTGTTAGGCTGTAATGCTATTTTGTACGCTTGGAAAATTTTAATATCTGTTTCAGCTAAAACATACTCTGCTACCGTGTTGAAAGATCGGACCAAAGAAAGTCTGTTTGGCTATTGATGATTCTGACAATACTGTGATTGCAAACATAAACTATACATGGATATGTAATGCTCTCGTAAATATAATTGTAATGCTAAGAAAAGAGATTATGACAACCAACAAGATTCACCAACACACCAACAAGTGTCTCACTTAAGAACAAACTTATTATTAAACACACAAAACAAACCCTAATTAATTACTTAATCAACTCGACTCGGACTTGGTGTAGATCCTGACAGCAACAGCCAGGCCGAGAATGACGAGCGGCACCAAGAACTGAAGGATGCGAATTACGAAATCGGACGTCTTGTCCTGGTTATAGTACGGTTGTTTAGGAGGGGTATATTTGACTTTTTGCGGAATTGTACTCGTGTCAATTTCACCCACGTAATATTCGTCCATCATCGCTCGTGCCGTCGCGCTATGGCCCACGTCTTCAAAATCATCCGTCGCATCCTTTCCTGCACGAAAATTAATAAAAAAATCACAAAAAAGTTTTATTTAGTATTTTTTTTGTACTTTTAGTTATTATTTTTATTACTGTTAATACTAGTATTACGATTATTCTAATGTTTTTTGATAATCTTAAGGGAGAAAATTAATTTTTTTTGTATATGAAAATACTAAAAATGTGAGAGAAGAATGTGGAAATGGTACCAGTTGAAGACAGCAGTACATCATCTCCACCAGGGTGATCTTCCAAGAATTTTGTTAAATCAAAAACCTGCAAAATATAAGCAATAGTTAAGTATTGATTTTATTAATTCAAATTTCCATGGGGATATAAATGCAAAAGGAATTGTGAATTTTCCTAATTCCTGTCAAATTATCCCAAATATGATTAATGAGACACTTCCTTGCCAGATCTATCCATCTCCTAACAGGAAAGCCAACAAATTATCTGTTTTTGAATTAGAAACCAACAAATTATCGAGTAACTAGCATAGATTCAGATCTTCTCCAAACTAAATTATACTTCTCAGAGAAGAAATGACAGCAATTGAGCAAATCACAACATTTAGAAAGCCAGATCAAAAACTGTGAAACCAAATTGAAGATTGTACCTTTCCACTAATTATAAGCCAACAATCCTTGTTAGTATTGTGCTTGGCCACCTCCTCCAAAGTAAGCACCTTTCCCATCTCTCTCTCTCTCCCTCTCTCTCTCTCAATGCAGAATAATTTGAGGCGAAATTCAAGAAAGAGAATGAGAGAAACAAGGGGAACAGAATGTGTAGGTGTGAGTCAGTGGGGTAGTTGGTAGGTGAAATCCATCATATGCCCACCTTTATAACATATCAAATTGATTAATTGAAGTTTACACAATCTTGGATTTGAATATAAGAAAGGAAAGAGAAGAATAAATCAATAATGAATGAGGGAATGGGTGGACTGGTGTTTATGGTTGGTGATCAGTTAATTTATTTGTTTCTGTTAGATAAATTACATAAAAACCCTTATTATGTGGAAAATGTTGGTTGGATCCTTTTTCTGAATTTAGCAAGAATTTATGATTTTTGAATATGAATTTGTTCTTTCCATTTTTAAAAGATCTTAAACTTTATGTACTAATTTTAGGGCATCAGATGATATTTAAGATTTTGTAGGGGTAGTTAAACAATAAAAATACAACTTTGGTTGGCTCATTGGACATGATGGACTAAAAACTGTGTGAGTTGGTGGATTTCTTCTTCCAAGTTCTCACCAATAATAAGAGCAAGTTTGATTCAAAAGTAAATTGCAATTAAATTTAGGTGACATTATTTCATACAACTCAAAAGTGAACAAAGTGATCATAAAAAACATTCAAACAACAAATCAAACAAGTCCCTCATTTTATCCACCGAATTGCAGTCAACAGCCTCAATTCATTTTAGTTCATTTACGCGTCCTTGGTGGGGTAAGAAGCCATCTTGTTGATGCCGCAGAGTCCGGCAGGCTTGCCAGTGCCTCTCTTCATCCTAATGTATCCCTTCTCGCCCCAATGCGAGCCCCACGAGTTCTTCACGATGATGTAATCCTGATCCTTCATCGTGCCGTATCCAACGGCTATCACGCCATGATCCAGACTCGTTCCGCACGGTCCCGTAAAAACACCCTGTTAATCATAAATAATGTAATTAGTTTTTTTTTATAGAAGGAAGTAGTTTTATATATGTATTATGTTTGTTTTTAGGTTTTTTAATGACTTACCCCACTGTAGAATTGGAAATTCCTGCCTGAAGCCTCAATAGCAACACTGACTGGCTGGTGGGCCAGGGCTTTCAGAAGGCCTGCTTCATTATTTTCTGGTACATCTTCATGGCCCGTTATTGTTACCACATCATGATCAGCCTATAAAAGCCCACAAATTGAAAAAGAATGTTACAAAATTACTCATTGTACAAAATAACCTAAATTCTTATTACTGTTTACAGTAACTTAT
Organism: Juncus effusus; assembly: GCA_027726005.1. Classification (NCBI taxonomy): domain Eukaryota; kingdom Viridiplantae; phylum Streptophyta; class Magnoliopsida; order Poales; family Juncaceae; genus Juncus; species Juncus effusus. Next base: position 8,845,489 of record CM050894.1, on the reverse strand, counting down.
TGTGTGAAATTTGATTGCATTATTTATGCATTTCCCTTCCTTTTATTTTTTTATGAACATTTCCATTTCTTTTGAGTAAACATTCATATACATTGCTAATATTCTCATAGAAATGCTAAATAAGTTCTGATTTTTGAGAATTTCAAAGTCTCACATTTATTGTTTTTCAGAAATTTTAGTCTATTTTCCTTTCTTCTTTCTATCTATAAGTTGTTCTTATTAGACCATCTATTATCATTGTATTTGAATTTTTGAACTTGGTAACATTTTAATTTCATCAATGTAATTATGGTTCGCACTTTGCGGCCATTAAAAAAAAAGAGTTTCAAGGGATTCATCACTCACCCTCTTGCTATCACAAGTTCCTTCTTCCATGAGGTAGGGATAGTCGTCCTCGGTGCGGAGGCCTCCGTTTTCTACGATGAATTCAAATGCGTTGTCCATCAATCCCCCGTTGCAACCATTGTTGCCATCCGTGTCGCAATCGATCAACTCCTGCTCTGATAACGATGTCAAATTGCCTCTCACGATCTGGTTTATCCCCTCCACTGCACCAACGGTTGAAAATGCCCAACAACTACCTGCAACAATATTTGTGTTAGAGCCTACGAATCAATACAGCTATATTCAAAACCAATAACTAGATCAAAATGTTCAAGCAGTATTGTATATTAATATTAGTACTAGATCAAAATTTAAGTAACCTTCCCATTCTCTCAAATTTGTTTTGCGATGTAAGAATTTTCATACGTAAAACATGGTTCTTATGTTTATATTTTTCATTGTAGCGTAGATAAAATTATTGTAAAAACTTAAAAATTTAAATTATTAAGATTTTTTTCTTACCACATTGGCCTTGGTTCTTTACTGGGGTGACAGCCCCTTTCTTTCTCCAATCCACACTTTTAGGCAACCCTTCAACTTCAACATTCTCATACCTAAACCTAGAAGCTCCCATATCCACCCTCTTACGAAATTGCATTTCAGCTCCGGAAAACCCGAAAAAATTCTCTTTGAACTCCTCATTGCTCAAGTCAGCAAACGCGTTAAGCCCAAGCCAATAGCTCGTCACCTTTTTGTTTGTCTCGTCAATGTGAAATAAATTATCCTTGAACACTTCAAACCTCCTGATTTTCTCTTCTATGCTCGCGTATGATTTACCGTGTTTCTCCATCCACGACTCGAAGAGTTCTATGAGTTTATCGTGAGATGACAAGTCCTTTTCATCGTAGCCAATAATGGAGAAGTCTCTCATGAGGGCTAAGGTTGAGCACAAGAAAGAGGATGCTAAAATGAGAGAGAAAGAGAGCTTTATGAGAGAGAAGGCCATTGTGATTTGAAGTGAGAATGTATGGATGTTTTGAGAGAAGGTTTTGAGGGGTTTATTTATATAGATATTTTGTATGTCTCATGTTGCTTAGAAGCAAAGGTTGAGAAATATTTCTGCAAAACTTTGTGACCTTAATGATGCCATGGCTTTAAGATTTATATAGTGAGGCTTTACTTTCAAGCATGCGTCTGGAAAAAAATCATTACGAATTCTGTTTTTAGATACAAATTAAGGATATAAAATGATTTTTGTTAATATTTTAATATTATTATCTATAATGTAAAGTCAATATATAATTTATATATACAATATATTAAGTCACAATAGTTTTATCCAAAACGTTTCGGCCGGGGACAAATCATCAAAAAGCATGTGCTTATGCCTTGTACAAAAGTCTAGAACTTATAAATAAACCTTTGTAGGAAAGCCTATGAAGCCCATAACTACATTTTTTTTTTATTTACAGAATTTTTGGATCCAAGTGAAAAATTATTAAGGCCCAAAACAAGATAAAAGCCTACAAAAGCTTCTCCAAATAGTTGCTTGGGCTCAATTTGTTACAAATTGAGATTTGCTAGAACAGAAGAAAAAATCTACGGGATACAATTAAAAATTATGATTTAAATTATGAGATCTAATTAAGAGAACTTATGATATCTGTTGTTTTTTCGTCTAACTACATCATGATCATTTGAGTCATAGTCTAATTCCATAGACCTGCTACTACAAATATTATATTAGAACAAAAATCTAGGAAAATATTTTTCCGAGGTTCACGAAATTAGTTCGAAAATTAATAGAAGTGTATATACTGAGAGAAAATTGAATGTCACATGACGAGGAAACTTGGGTCAAAGGTAACATTTTCTTATCCCCAAACTGCCACTTTACGTGAAAGACCAAATTCACACATTAAATCAAGCTTTGACTTCATATATACAAAAACAAATATCTAAATCATTTTCCATTATTAGATATTGAAAGAGTAAGAAGTTTATCAGTAAAGAAATTCAAGTAAAGTTGGCGATGACTCCATACATCACCCAGCTCGTATGCAAAGCACAATAAATCAAAAATTGTGATGACATTTTTTTTTTAAGAGTGTTATTACATAGTTTTTTTTTTTTTTTGAGATTGTGATTATATAGTTTTAAATCTGTTTATTTTTAAATCCTCATAGTAAACCTGACCACAAGATAGATAATAATTTAATTATTTCCCACCGAAATCTACTTTTTACTCAGTAAGGTTTTGCTTCTCCAAGCATCACCACCTCCTTGACTTTTGAAAAATACAGGATTTTGTATGGTAATAATTATTGCAGGAAGTTATGTAGTTGAAAGTAGATTCAATGTCTTTTTTGAAACATTTGTAAGCTTGTCAGCTTAAAAATTATATATTTTGCATTTTGTTAATACTTTTTTATATTTCAAAAGATTATGAAATTAGAAAAGCTAATGTTACATTTTGACCATTATTTATATTTATTTGGTATATCTGACACAGCAAAAACAACACAATATATACTTTTATCGGTCCTTCAAAATATAACATGACTAACTAGTATTCATATATTGTATAATTATCATACTAATAATCATTTCATTATACAAGTTACAACCTTAAAAAATAAAATATAAAAATCATATTATATAAGTGTAATATTGATGTGTACAACAAAGTATAACTTGGCACACTACACACTACTATTGTACAGCTATAATAATTTTATAATAAATCCTTCACAAAAATTATTATTTAAATCATTTTTATCAGTTCTAAGCAAAGTGTATATAATATAAATAAGTGTGATAAAAGATTTTTTTTTTTTTTTTTTTGGAAAACAGGTCCCAAGTCAATCCTCTAATAATATAAAAGGAGTACAATACCATCAACAAGGTTGATGGCTATTACAAAAAGGGAAAAAATAAACAAAATAGTAGAAGATTTTTTTTTTTGGAGAAAAAGTTGTTGAATGAGAGAATCTGAAGTGCTTTCATCATTTCAAGCATTGAGGTGCAGTCCTCTCCTTTCACTTTTTTTTTTATGGAAGACTCTCTCCTTTCTCTTTCAATTTAGTCTATATTTGCAATCATTTTCTTACATACGTACCTTTGAAAGTTTTCCTATTTCAAAATAAAGGAGCTTGTAAAATCCCAGGGAAGCAATTGTATGCCCCAAATTTGGTTAAAATAATTTCGGTGTTGATGCAAATAACAACATTTAATTGCAGGGTATAAATGCAGAAGACTGGTGCATTTGAGTTGATTTTATACGTGTAATTAGTAAATGACGGTTAAGTATGTAACTTTCCTCAATTTATTAAATTCCGTAGCAACTTTTCTGTAATCATTTAGTAAATTAAAATTTCTAAAATTCATATTTGTACTAACTTGTATCAAATTTGTCTTGATTAAATTCGCAGAGAAATGAGTTTTAGAAAGAGTCCTGTATTTACTACAATTGCCGCAGCGGTAGTTGGATTTCTTTTCGGGACTTCTTTCCCTATTTGCAGCATATCTAAGGTATTAATTTCGTATTTAATTTAACCATTTAATTTTGTAGTTCTACATTTTCTACTTAACATGTAATAAGTAACTAAAAATGCACGTAATAAAATTTGCAGTTCCAATTTACATATCGCATTTCCTGGTATGAAGGAGAAAATAATTCAACACTGACAGAATATTTCTCACGTAATATTTCTTGTATATCTTGTACAAATTTTTTGGATACAAACAATACTTCTACAACTAATAATTCAACGGACAAAATTAAGGTAAATCTCAGTTTTCATCTCTTTTTTTGTTTACTTTGCTTTCATTTAATATTAAGGAAATAATAACAGTGCATTGTCACTAGAATATTGTAGTACTTATTTATGATTATATTATTAATATTATTTTATAAATTTATTTTTATTTGCTTTGCAAGATTTATGTTAAAACAAATCCGAAAGGAGCAGAGACATTACCGCCTGATATTGTTGTGTCAGAATCGGATTTTTATCAGCGCAGACTTTGGGGAAATCCAGATGAGGTACCTATAAATAGTTTCAGAGTTCACACAAAACCATCTTTTTAATTCTATCAAATTAATCAGTTAAGTATTTCTTGTTAAAAAAACTCTATATATCATTGATTTCCTTTTTTTCTAAACTATTTTAATATATATTAATTTGCAGGATTTGACATTGAAGCCAAAGTACCTTGTAGCATTCGCGGTTGCGTTTAAACAAAAAGATAATGTAAATGCCGCAGTTCAAAAGGTAATACATATTATAACAAGGAAATACAACATGAGGTTCTAAATTGAACATGGTTGTATTTTTATTTCAGAAAATAACATGATTATATTTTCCCATTTTGAAATATTCAATGTATGATTTAATTTTTGATGTAGTTTTCTGAGAATTTTACAATCCTTCTATTTCATTACGACGGTCGGGTAAATGAATGGGATGAGTTTGACTGGTCAAAGCGAGCTATCCACATAAGCACAAGAACACAAACTAAATGGTACCAATCAAGCATTACACTATCTGAATTCTGCACCAGTCCAGTTGCAAAATTCTTTTTTTTTTTTAATTTTGGTTTTGCTTAAAGTATCTTAATTGCGGCATAATCGGATATTTTGATTTTTGGTATCAATTGACAAGAAATTGGGTTTTATTATGCCTTAATTGCACTTATGAGTGTTAATTGAAACTCAAGTGGACTTTAGCTTAGTTTATCATGAAATTGAAAATTAAATGTGCAGTATTTTTTTCCAGGTGGTATGCAAAAAGATTTCTCCATCCAGATATAGTAGCTCCATATGAGTACATATTTATATGGGATGAAGACTTAGGAGTTGACCATTTTGATGCAGAAGAGTATGAAAAAACATTTATTTTTTCACCTTTTTCTTTCTTTATTTAAATGCATGATATTTCTCATTTAACAAGTATATACATATACATGATATTTTGAGGTTTTCTAATGGTAGACATTTTTTTTTCCTTTTTCTAACTCAAATACAGATATATTAAATTGGTGAAGAATTATGGTTTGGAGATATCACAACCGGCATTGGAATCGAATAAAGATTTTGCATATCAAATCACAAAAAGAAGAAATGATAGTCAAGTCCATAAGTGAGCTTAACTAACCTTATGAACTTAAAATCTTACTAATATTACTGTTTTTATATTTATTTGGTCATGTTTTCAAAATGTAGAAACATATATATCTGGCCATAAATTTGTAAATAAATTAGAATATTTCTTATTTTGACATTCCAAAAATTAAAAAAATATAAGTTATTTACATTTTCAAAAAAATTTAATTGTGTTCTGTTTTTCACTTAATAGAGAATCTGCAGATATCAAGTGCCGGGATCCACATCAGCCACCTTGCACAGAGTAAATTGTTTATCTTTTTTTTTTTACCAAAACCATCATTTTTTTTTTGACAGTTAGTTTCTTTGTACATGTAATCCATAGGTTTATTGAGATAATGGCACCAGTATTCTCTAGAGATGCATGGAGATGTGTATGGCATATGATTCAGGTATTAGTTTTCTATTTTTAGAATTTTAATATTCATATGTTATTCATTGTCAATTATTATCATGTTGTCATTTCTTTTTTTTTTAAGAATGACTTGATTCATGGATGGGGGCTCGATTTTACCCTTCGAAAATGCGTCGCGGTACTAATTTTAACACAGTTTACAATTTTTATTTGTCAATAGCCACTTGAGCTTCAAAAAAAATTATCTACATTTAACATTTTTTGTAAATATTTCAAATTGAAGCCCGCAAGAGAGAAAATGGGCGTAGTCGATTCCCAGTGGATTTTTCACAAGGCAATTACTACTCTCACAAATCAGGTAAGACTTTCTGTAATTTCTTTCTGAAATTAAAAAATAAACTTCAATTTTAATAACCTATGTATTTCTAATTATTTTTTCTCTTGTACTTGCATAATTTAAAGGGCAAGGAAAGTAACTCTTCAGATGCTTCACAGGTAAAGTTTTTTAATCTATTGTCTGTCCAGTGTTTTTAATATTTACCATTTACTTTAATAACAAATCAGTTATTACGAAACATCGGACCAAATTTATCTCAAACATTTTTCCTATAGACCATTAATATTTATTAAAAAAAATAAAATATAGGTAATTATATTGTTTCAGATTGGAAAACGGTGCCAAGTGGAGCTTAATATGTATCAAGATAGATGGCATAATGCTGAGCGAAGTTATTACAAGATGATGGGCTTAATTCCCTCAAATTCTACCGACAAATTTACTGTTTTTCCATGATTTTATTTGTCTTTCCTCTTTTCTTAACATAATAATAAGTTGGAAATTTTATAATGAAAGAAAGGCACATTTTTTTACTTCTTCTAATTACTTAAAAATACGATTTTTGTACAATTTAGTTTTAAGCATCTCTGGGTTGTAAGAGGGTATTTGTATGTTTAACAGGATATCAGTTGGGTTGCATTCAAAATTCTTGATGCAGATTTATATTTAGTTCATTCATTATTCCACTGGATGTTCTATTGTGACATAATTAATTCTGAAAAACATCCATTTATATTCATGGTGTTGACTACATGCATGATCAATCTTTTTTGGAAGCAATATTTTCTTTAGAAACTAAACTTTGTATCGATTGACTGATGCATAATGCAAATTTGAGGGTAAAATATGCAATGCGAAGTTGGATACTTGGATTGGTTGAGGTGTAATGCAAAACTAAGCTTAATTAACAGAGTAGTAAAGGGTTAACTAAAGCTTATTTAGGCTACCTGTACAAAATATGCAAATTTGGTTGCTGGCACTGGTTAGAAAATTGTCAAAAATTATATATTTGGTTGTTGACAGTGCAAAAAGATACTGCGCTACATTAGCATAGCATTTTTTTGTTCATCACAATAAGTAATTCATGAATTTAGAAATTTATTAGTGCAATATCCAATTAGCATGTAGCAGGGAGCAGCTAACACTTCAAGATAATATGGTGGCAAGCGGCAAACATATGAACCTCAAATAATTTGTTCAAATTAACCCTGTATTGTAACTCATTCCATTAACATATTATATTTGTTCAAGCAATGTATACATGTCAATTCAGTCAATAATAATAACAAATCATTCTTGCTGTTTACTCAATGTTGGACTATAATTGCATTTAATTTCACATGTATAACTAACATACACTAATTATAGAGACTTACCTGTAACAAAGACTAGTTTGTATCATTTACAATTTCATGGTCAAGTCTAGGAAATAATGGTACATGCTGCTTTAAGGTGGGACAAAGTCAATTACACGATTTAAGGTTGACTAGGCAGAACTGTGACCTCGGTTCATCATGGACCGAACCAATGAGAACATGACATGTCATGTGTTTATTGACGTGGCGTCTTCTTATTGTTTTGGTCCACTATGCGTGGTTCATTGTGGACTCATGAAAGTCAATGGGAAGAGAGATGCAGGGTTAATTAATAAGAAACTTCTACTCATTAACTTGTCTGTTAAGTACTAACCAACCTGTTTGATCCAAATTAAGAATAGTTTAGAGAGCTTTAAAGACATTCTATTAATAACCAAGTCACTTACCACTTCTCTATCTCCGCATATACACACAAACAAAAACACTCATTCATGCATTTAACTAAAAGAAGGAACACACAGGCTGCCTAGCTTCAGAGGAAGAGATCATGACTAGATAAAGGATATTTTTTGCATTTTGGATTTTATATTTTCAGGTGCTTAATACATTATTTTCTCAAATATATTTGTAATATGCGAATAACAAATGCTAGTTATTCAAATATAATGATCGTAGGCTCCAAAAGGATAACTTCAATTTTTTCTACATACACGAAAAGAAAAAAATATGGCGCCGAAATTGTTGACAGTAACAGCGGCGATAATCGGCTTTTTCATTGGAATTTTGTTTCCTATGTGCAGCTTATCAAAGGTAATCCAGTTATAATCTGAATTTTCATTTATTTTTTTCTAAGAGCATATTTTCTTGGACTAAAAGGGAATTCTTAATTTATTTTTTAGATTTCATTTCCATATGGCATATTTCCATATAATGGAGTATTCTTCTCTAACCAGTCCTGTAAATCTGGCAATTGTTCTACTGCTGATGCACATAGAACCCTCAAGGTAATTATTTGTATTTTCCTCTAATAATTTTTTTTTTCCTACCAATTTTTGGCAGAGCTTAATGTATACATTCTTTTTGGTTGGCTGACACTTACATTCTTCGATCCACTTTTCATTTCAGTACAAATTTTATGTTTCAAAAATGAAAATATTAAAGGGGCACAATAGACTACTACATTGTAATATACTAACATAATATTTTTTATATTGAATTACTAATATATTAATATGACGCAGATTTATGAGAAAGCAAATCCAAAAGGGGCAGAGACGGTTCCTCCAGGATTTATTGTTTCTGAGTCAGATTTGAACCAACACAGGCTATGGGGAAACCCTAATGAGGTACAACACGTATTTCTATCATTTTGTAACTAATTAATTAAAAAAAAAGCAACAAGAAAATGTAAAATCCTTGATTGTTTTTCTCTTACACCAAAATTTTTATTATCTGATATTGATATAATAATAATAATAATAATAATAATAATAATAATAATAATATATGCAGGATTTGACAAATACGCCGAAGTATCTAGTAGCTTTCACAGTTGGATACGGAGCAATGAAACAGAATGTAAATAATGCAGTTAAGAAGGTAACTAATAAATCTATGCAACTCCCAAATCCAAAATATATATATATATATATATATATATATATATAATAAATAATAATAAAATAAACCAGGTTTTATGAATGAAACATCTGTCCAATTAATTAACCAATCTAGTACCGGTCATGCCAGTATTGGTACAATCCTATATACCGAAACCTAAAAATTACAGAAGATCCTCAATCTTGTATATAGACTGATCAATTATGAGATGATTAAAAACGTAAATGCAGTTTTTGGATAATTTCACGATAATTTTGTTCCACTATGATGAGCATATCGATGATTGGGACGAATTTGAGTGGTCTAAGAAGGTTATTCATATCAGCGCAAGGAAACAAACCAAATGGTAAGTTAATATTATTATTATTATTATTATTATTATTATTATTATTATTATTATTATTATTATTATTATTATTATTATTATTATTATTATTATTTTGAACTGGTAGTCACATAGCCTAATTTTTTTTATTATTATTATTAGACTTGATCAGCATTTTGAATTGTTAATAATTGAGTCTGAATAGTAGTAATGAACTAATAAACAATTTGAGTTATGAACAGATATTACTAGTTCATCAAATTTCACTTACCACATAACAATATATATGTGTAGGTGGTATGCAAAGAGATTTATGCATCCTGACATAGTGGCACCTTACGAGTATATATTCATATGGGATGAGGATCTTGGAGTCGACAATTTTAATGCTGAAGAGTATGATTAATTTTGTATAAAATGCAGGAAGTTTTAAGTTTGGTTGGTACCAGATATTATTGAATGTAAAACATATTAAATGATAGGTACATTAAGTTGGTGAAGAAATATGGACTGGAGATCTCTCAGCCAGCCGTGGTAACTCACGGTGGATTCCAATGGAGAATGACCGAAAGAAAATCTGGCCAAGATATTCACAAGTATGTTTTTCTTAGTTATATATTGACACATGACATAAATAATATAAATATCATTCTTTTAAGTCATATAGAATCCACTTATTTGTATACCTCTCGTAAAAATAAATGAGAGGCAAAAAAGTTAATTAGATTTACTATTATTATCATTATTTTGATAGAATTATTTAATTACTAATATTTTTCATGTAATGTTCTTATCTAACAGAGAAGTGCAGGAGAGGGAAGGTTGGTGCCCTGACCCTCACCTGCCCCCATGTGCTGGGTTTGTGCATATAATTCCTCTTAATAAAAACATTATATATTTTGTGAACTACACTATGTATTTCTTATTTAAAGGAGCATGTTTTGTAATATGTTTTGTCTTTCATATTTGCAGTTTTGTTGAGATTATGGCCCCTGTCTTTACTAGAAATGCATGGAGATGTGTGTGGCATATGATTCAGGTAAACCTAGCTAAGATATCTATATAATGTGTTAATTTAACATTGTTATAATTAATCTAATGGAAGGAGAAAGGGCGCTTTTTTCAATTTAGACATAATTAATACATGAGCTGTGAGATTCAATTCCATCCAATGAGAATTTTTAATTTATATTTGCGTTCCATTTGAAGTTTCAATATCCTTAATTTTGTTTATTCTAATTCTTAATTCAACTTCTTGTCTTTTATATATGCAGAATGATTTGGTGCATGGATGGGGTCTTGATTTTTCAGTTAGGAGATGCGTTGAGGTACTTAATTACAACAATTTAAGATATAAAACATTGATAATATGCCTCTACATTTAATTTAAGATATAAAACATAAATGAAACCTCTAGTTAATTTATTTTTGTAATATATTTTGATGATTTTAGCCTGCTTATGAGAAAATGGGGGTGGTTGATGCTCAGTGGATTTTTCACCATGCAATTCCTACCCTTTTAAATCAGGTAACTAACAAAAACTCTAAAAAAATTATTTAAAACTATTTTCAAACTAAAAATATACTACTACTGTTAATAATAATAATAATAATAATGCTTTATTTTTTTTCATCTTTTGCCATTGTGACAGGGCCAACACAATGAAAGTACTTCTCCTCAAGCGGTATTAAATTTACGGCCCATGTTTTAGCATAAATATGTTAATTACTATATTTCTTTTTTTCATAGTTGTTTTTTTGTTCAATTTTTCAATTGTTTATTTTTATAAAAACATTTGATATTTTTGTAAGAAAATCAATTTAACTCCATTTTATGATATTTTTGCGCGATTATTTAATGAACCATTATTTTGACTAACTTAATATTTTCTTTTACTTCAGATAAGGAACCGATGCCGAGCTGAATGGAAATTATTTGATGCCAGAATGACAGAAGCAGAAAATAAGTACTACAAAATGATGAACTCAACGAGCAATTCGACAAGTTAACTCCGTTGATTTGACCCGACGCAAAATTATGGATTTTTTTTTGTTGTAGACATTAATCACAAAAGATTCTTATTGGTTTAAATGAAGTAAAAATATAAGTAAACGTATTTAAGGTTGAGTTTTTCTATTTCTTTTACTCTTTTGGTTTTTGACTTAGTTCGTTATGTTTCTGGACCATTTTTTGTGCATTTAACCCTCTTAGTTTTTATTTTATTATTATTTTTTTTTAGAAAGAATTACAATTGATCACTTGATTTTTATTTTTTTTTCAAATTAATCATGCTAGACGCGGGATTTAAACCTCTTATCTATGAAATGATGAAATTAGTAACTTACTATTAGACTATTAAATATTACATATACCACTTCAAAATGTAAAATTTGTTAGATACCTTGATAAAATCATAAAACTAGTAAAATATCCTGGAAAGTCAATGGTCAAATTCGCCTTAACTAGTCGTCAGTATTGTCATTAATTTATGTTTTTTTTTTCAAATTTGCCTACTGAATGTCTTTCTCATAATTAGTTCGTATGTACATATATGGTACGTCAGATTTTACATTACAGTTACAAATATTTGATATTTTTTTATTATATATGTAAACTATGAAAGAGTGTTCATTATTAATTGAATTTATATAATAGTCTATATCTTTCAAATAATTAATAATAATAAAACCATCAATTTGTTGTTTGACTAACATGTCTTAAACAGGCAAAAGTATTTTATTTATTATATATCATTGGTTTAATAAGAGTATTTTATTATGATATACCATTGGTTTTATAGGAATATTCATGACCTATTAATTTCACAATTTAAAATGATATACCTGAAAAAATTGAGGTTTTATGGATAAATGAAAACTTTGGCCAAATTTGCATGCATATGATGAACCATCTTTTTTTATTAATTATGAATTGATGATGATTGACGAACTAATATTGATCGTGTTTTATTTTTTTTTTCAACTTTGATCAAACCTCTATCATCATTTTCTAAAAGTTTTGCTGAACTAAAACCATATCATATATTTTCCTTCCTGGGTGTAAAATTAAATAACATTTTTTTGGCAGAATATAGGGTAATTAAAGTCCCATTCTACCAAATAAATGCTTGTCATTTTGGACCTGGTGCCTCAGCAAGTTACTTATTTCCTATTTTAGTTTCAGACAGTTGATAAATAGGTTTATTTAGCTGGATATGATATGAATCCATCACACTTCCAATCATTAAACAATAAACTCGCCCCATTTTTTTGATCATGAAAAGTCAAAAGTCTCCACGTAGAGCGTTATCGGGTCGGATCCAACACCATAACGGGTTATTCGCGTCCGTTATTAGATTATTTGCACCCGTTATCACCCAGACAATTTTCACTTTGAACCTTAAGAGAAGATAATATTTCCTTCCAACCCTTAAAATTATTATTATTATTTTTTTTTTTAGATTACGAAATTGTTATTTATATCATTTTATAATCGTTTGATGGAAATAACAATACAAACAACAAAATTGTCACCGTCTAAACTAGAATTATCATTTATCAGTTATTTGAAATACGGTCAAAGATATTTTTGGACCAAAAATCTCACAAAGAAGACTTAAAAAAAATCAAAATAAGAGTCAGACAATTTTGAAGTTGAAAAATTATTCGAATTGTCCAGAATCGTCTACCATATAGTTTTAGCTGTACACATATATATTTGCACTTGAATATACCTTTTATGTTTACAAATATATTTTTTGAAAATATATTTTTATAATTTTATCATACTTTTTATAATCCTGCGCTATTAAACGCTCTAAAATGCATGCTGGTGCTTCATATTCTTACAAGTTACAAGTTTGTAAGGACCAAAAGAGAAGTGTAACCATGTATGTAGGTAAGGTTTTCAAAGCGGAAAAAAATCATCTTATTCTTGTTGTTGCTATTCTCCTCCCTCGTGGTTATTCCCGAATTAATTATATTCCAACAAAACAACTGAGTTCCGTCCGATTCTCTCGCTTTTTAGTCTTTCTTTCTTTCTTTCTTTCTTTCTCCCTTTCTATTTTCTCGCCAGATTCTCTCTTTCTTTTCTCCCTGCCTTTTTCGTGCCCGTTTTTCTTACCAGATTTCGGTTCAATTAGTTAATTCGTTAATCTGCTATTTACCTAATTGAGAGAAAGAGGGAAGGGGAGGGGATTTTTGGGTGTCGAATTTGGGATCTGATTCAGGTGATCTGCTTTCTTTCACTTTAGATCTTTTTCGTTTTTGAATTTTCGAACGGTCTGACTCTGGAAATTTTTTAAATTAAGTCCGTGTTTTTTAATTCATTTTTGAGTTTGTTAATCTGATTTTGGGCCGATTCAAGAGGATTAGATTGAAATTAAAGTATTTTGGTGCCGTCTGGATCCAAATTTGAATTTGAAATTTTGTATTTGACCTAGTTTGACTTAATTTGATGTTAAATCTGAATTTGGTCATGTCAAGAATCGCCATACTAGCCAGTTTATCTAGTTAATTAATTGGAGCTTCATATTAGCTCAAATTTGTTCAAAGATCTATCTGAAGCACAAATGAAAAAATAAAAATACAAAAAATTGTTGGTATTTGTCTTGTTATTTGATTTGACATTTTATTTGCACCTCAATTTTTTTGTCTTACCCCCATTCTTTTTGTATTAATTGCAGGATATAAAATTATGATGTGTTTGAGACATGAATAGTTGCTCCGGATTATTACAAGAAATACCTGTTAATTTTCAATTTCAAAATTTTGGATTATGGCAAAAACACCTAGACACAGGTTTGTTTTCAAATTCTCAATCAAACTCAATTTTGCAAGTATACCTCAATTATCATTTAGTTCACCTGTGTTTTTGTATAATATAATGAATTTCTAATGAAAGTACAATGTGAAAATGCAGTGGTGTTTATAGAAAATCGAATGAAAATATGAGGTTGGTCATAACAACAATAATTGGAGCAGTAATTGGGTTTTGTATTGGTGTCTCTTTTCCTTCTGTTAGCATCACAAAGGTACCCCACCTTTCTTTTAATTTTCATTTCTTATTTTTATTTGACTTTATTTTAGGGTTGTGATGTTTGCATTCAAATTTGAAAATATTGCAACTACACCTGAAGCACTCCTTCATCAAATAAATGAAAAATATCATGCTATGTATACTCAGCTAAACATTAAATTATTTCTACAAAACATTAATATTTAGAATTTGCGTATTTTGTCAAGAAATTGATTAGAAAGATGCATAGGTATTAGTATCATTTCCTATGTTATTAGGAAGTGTAAAATGTTTTGTTTTTAATCGAAAAATGAATTTTTTTTTTCCTTAGAAAAAGGGGATGTTGCTCTTGATTGCAAAAAAGAAGTAAAAGAAAATTCAAACCTTACAAAGGATTGATATTTTTTGAATTAATTTTGCAGCTGCATTTTCCGTCTAATATAATATCATATGTTGAGGATAAGAGCTCAGGAATCTCCACTCAAGCTTTGCTCAATCACGCATGGGCTTCCACTAAAAACAACCGAGATAATAATAATAATACTAATTTAGATTCTAAGGATACCAAGGTATTTATTTCCCATCATTTCCTTATTTTTTTCTTGGCTTTTTACCAGTCCAAATATTGAATTAGCTTATTTTCTTTTCTACTTGGAAGAACCTTAAATTTAATTTATGACCTAGTGAAACTTAGATCTGATGTGTTATTTGTGAAATTATTGTAAGAAAAGAAATTATATTATATTTTATTGGATTTTTTAATGTAGATTTATGTACCCACAAATCCAAAAGGAGCAGAGAGACTTGCACCTGGTATAGTTGTAGCTGAGTCTGATTTATACCTACGCAGATTATGGGGTGATCCTAGTGAAGTACGCATTTTATATTATTATTAATATTATATTATTATTCATCCTTTTTAGTTATTATAGTAGTAGGTATTTTTTCATGTATTTGGGCTATGAATATTATATTATATTTGTTTTAATCACAAAAGATGGTAAATTGTGTTTCTTTTGTGAGATGATTAAAAGAAGTTTTAAGTAAATATGCCCTTTTGTTCTGCTTTAGTTCTTTTAGCCTAGGTTCACAAACTATTATGCATTAATTTGGTGATTTGACTATTTTTCTAATGTGTAATATACTATTTTGTTTCTGTTGTATAGGATTTGCCTTTTAAGCAAAAGTACCTTGTGACATTCACAGTTGGATACGACCAGCGATACAACATTAACAAGGCCGTCAAAAAGGTAATAATTTCATTTCCTAAAATCTTTTTCTCATTGAAAATAATTTTCGCGAGATATTATATTATTTTATTAATTTTACAGTTTTCGGACGATTTTCTGATAATGCTGTTCCATTATGATGGGAGAACAACTGAATGGGACGAGTTTGAATGGTCGAAGCGAGCTGTCCACATCAGCGCGAGGAAACAGACGAAATGGTCCGTACTTTTTCTCATTTATCCCCTAAAAATTTCACAAATTGCAATCTTCCATTTCCTAATTAACTACTGCTCTTTAGTATTGCTGCTTTTTTTGAATATTTGAATTTTCCCCGTGTTAGTATAGTATATAAGATGCTTCGACGATTTGCAGTTAATTGAAGGGTGATTTATTTTTTTAGTAATGTCTAGATTTGTGAGATTTTGAATTTTTTTATTTGGTTAATATACAGGTGGTTTGCAAAGAGATTTTTGCACCCTGATATTATCGCGCCGTTTGAGTATATATTTATATGGGATGAGGATCTTGGTGTGGAGCACTTCAATGCTGACAAGTAATTCCTTGTTATTTTTTTCTACACTTAATTTCATTCCAGAAAAAGAAAATTTATTTATTTATTTTATTAATGTGGAAATGAATTAAAAAAACAGGTATATAAAATTGGTTAAAAAGCACGGATTGGAGATATCGCAACCCGGTTTGGAGCCGAATCAAGGGCTGACGTGGCAAATGACCAAAAGAAGAGGCGATAGAGAGGTCCACAAGTGAGTTTTTAGGGTTTCTGATAATCAATTCTCCTTTTCTTTTTCTGAATATTCCTTCAGCTTTTTCATGACCAAAATACAAAATTTGTTTATTTGTTTTGGATTTTAATTATTTGTTATTTGAACAGAGACACGATAGAGAGACCAGGCTGGTGTAATGACGGACCGCTGCTTCCACCTTGTGCTGCGTATGTGCCTTTTTTATTTTCCATTTTGTTATATTATATCACTTTAATTTGTAATATTTTCTTATTTTAGAACTCGAATAAGAACCCTATTTGTACTGAATAATATCTTTTTGGCTGTTCCTTATACAGATTTGTGGAGATTATGGCGCCAGTTTTCTCAAGAGATGCATGGAGATGCGTGTGGCATATGATTCAGGTATTTCTTTCGTATTCCAGTTCCTGTCTGTAATGGAGAGTTGTACATGCCGTTTCTATCTGATGATATTGGTTTGCAGAATGATATTTTTACTTAAAATATTATGTGTTTATTATGTAATAATGAGCTGTTTATGTGTTGATTTGCAGAACGATTTGATTCATGGATGGGGGCTTGATTTCACTCTTAGGCGATGTGTTGAGGTACTACTAAATACATGATTAACATTTTATGTAATTAGATCCTACAGAAAATGAAAATTTTAATTGTTGTATTTATTTTATTTTTGATGTAATAGCCTGCTCATGAGAAAATTGGAGTGGTTGATTCCCAATGGATTGTTCACCAGTCGGTTCCTTCACTCGGGAACCAGGTACTTTTATTTATTTTCATTTTAATTTTTTAATTTTTTTATTAATTTGTTATTATTTATGTTTTAAATACATGTGCCTTTAAAGCACATGATACAACTTGGTTATATTTGCTTTTGCTTGCACCTCAGAAAAGTTAGTGCATGTACATATCAATAATAAAGTGGCTAGGTGAAATTACATTTTCAGTGGGCACTCATGTGAATGATGTTGTGGAAGTATTTTCTTTCTAAATCATGTTCTAGATGGATAGATATGTGAAGGGTAGATATGTGGAGGGTAAATATGTAATTAGTTTCACATTTTTTTAATTTTTATTTTTGCAGGGTCAATCAGAAAATGGGAAAGCTCCTTGGGAAGGGGTAAGAAATACAAAAAATACTCATTTTTTCTCTATTTTCTTCGCTTATTCTTCTTAAATTATTAAAAATATCTTATTATTATTATTATTATTATTATTATTATTATTATTATTATTATTATTATTATTATTATTATTATTAGGGAAATTCTTCAAAAATTCCCCAACTTTTCCAGAATTTATCCAAAAAACCCTCACTTTTCAATTTTCTTGAAAACCCCACTAAAAGTGGGTTGAATTATTTTTTAGCCCCCTATGAAGTTAAATATAACTTTTCCATCCACTTAAATTTGAAGTAGATCAAAATGCCCCTCATTTATTTATTTATTTTCGTATTTTATTTTATTCAATAAAAAATAATAAATAAATGAAAAAATTGAATTGATATTTCACGATATTATTTTGATGATATCTTATGGTATTATTTTATGATGTATTACTTTTTATTTTTATTATATTATATTACAATTTTTTTATTATTATTCCTTATTTAAATTATAACTTTCTTTTACGAAAAATATTATTTTATTCTTTATTATTTATTACGATTTTGTTTATATTTTAGTTCACAATTATTTATATTTGATGTAAAAAAATATATTTTTTTATTTTTGATTAAATAATATTGAATATGAAAATAATTATATGAGGACATTTTGGTCCATTAAATAGATAATGGGATGGGAAAGTTAAAGTTAAGAAAAAAAATTCAACCCACTTTATAGGGGGTTTTTGAAGAATTTGAAAAGATAGGGGGTTTTTGATAAATTCCAAAAAAGTTAGGGGGTTTTTGAAGAATTTCCCTTATTATTATTATTATTATTATTATTATTATTATTATTCATTTATTCATTTATTATTATTATTATTTATTTTTAGGTGAGGGGAAGGTGTAGGAAGGAATGGGGAATGTTCAAAGCTAGGATGGCTGAAGCTGAAACCGATTATTACAAGTTGATGGGGATTGAGCTCCCCAATACCACTATTGTTTAAATTTTCCTTTATTATTTTTACATTTTGTTTCGTCATTTTGATGTTTCTATGTTCTTTTTTACTTTTTTGATCGTTGTATTACTTGCTGTTGTAGTTAATCCAGTAGTAGTATGTAGAGAAGAGCATACAGTGAGCTAATTCTTTTTTCCTTATATTGGTTCATGTTGATTATTATTATTTTGGGTTTCTGTATTTCAATCCATTTTATTAGAGGATAGGAGTTAGGACCATAACATGCTATGTATGATCTGGCAATCAGAACATAAACATGCTATGATCTGTTTATGAATATTTTTTATCACATAAAGACAATAAGATTCCTTTAGCTTACTCCATTATTTGAAGAACAGAAAGTAAAATTATTCCAGCATCTGAATCTGACACAGGATTTTGATTTGTTCATACTTCTACTGTACTGATCTCCGTTTCAGATCCAAATCTAAACTCAACCCGATTCAAAGCGGAACCAAACCATAATCCAAACCCGATCCGTTTCCATCCTCCCCTTCTTCTCCAAAACTCAGCAACGCAACACACTCTCACAAAGACAACAATATGCTTCTTCTCAGACTGAGACCTCCTCCTCTCTCGCTCCGCCGCTTCAGACCTCCTCTCCACTTCTTCCTCCCCTTCTCCACCACGGCCACGCCTTACCCTCTCTACTACGAGCTCATCAACTACCGCCCCGTCCGCTCCCATCCTAAATCCTCACAGAACGATGAGTCTCACCGCCACACGGACCCTTCCAACGGAGAAGAGGAATTGCCCGCAATGGACCGCTCCAAGCGCCGGTACGCGTCATCTCCTAAAATTCGACCTCTCTTTTCTCCAGTTAGACCCCAAATAATTGCTTAATTGAACTTCAAGCCCTTACAGATACTATGCCAAGAGGGAGAAGAGAATGTACGGCTCGGATGAGCCGACCACTCGATCCAAGGGCGCGTCCGAATTCGTCGAGCTCAAGCCTGAAATTGTGGATTTTCCTAGATTGCACGCGAGAGAGGAAGAGTTGTACTTTCATGATGCCTTTGCCTTCCCTTGGGAGAAAGACAAGCACTATCGCATGGTCAGTTTGTTATAAAATACTTCAAATTTGTACTAATTTTAAGAAAGTTGTTAATTATGAAAAGTTTGTTTTATCATGTATACACCTACAAAATGTGGAATGTCTTGAATATTTCTACAAAACATGAGAAATGTGAAAATATCCTAATTTTATTTTTTAAAAAAATCATGAATTATTATCTTTTGAACTTGTATACATAAAGGGTAATGAAGTAAGAGAAATTTGGGGATATTTGTGAAGCAAAATATGGAAAGGAGGGGTATACGTCATATTTTCTATATTTTATAGTGATATAAATAATATTTCCTATTTTTTCTAGGGATATATGTGATATCTTTAGATCTTGTAATTTCCCCTGAAAGATATGAAAAACTTACGCGCTAAATTTAGGTGAATTTTCTATTTGAAATTCTGAATAGGTACATAGGCTAGAGAAGAAATATTTCCCCGAACAATCGCTCGACAACGCATTCGTCAAATGCGACAACAATGAGAAGGACAAAGGGCTCGTTTTCTTCGAGGAGGAGAGAGAAACAACACCAAATGGAGGCGATTCTAGAGAGAGAAAGGTGAACGAGTTCTTCAAGGATCTCAGAAAAGCGCCGAAGAATGAGGTTTTCAAGAGCGAGGAAGGGAAGAGAGAGAACGAGAGAGAGAATGAGAGAGAGAGGAGAGAGAGGGATTTGAAGAGGGAGAGGAGAGAGAAAGAGGAGAGAGAGAATGAGCCGTTTTTGGTGAGGAGGAGGGCTGAGCTGCCTGCCAGGTGGGACGGGCCCCACGGTACAGTTGTGCTTGTTGATAAACCTAAAGGTAGAATTTATTTATTTTTCTATTCAATTTACTTATAATGTTGGACAATGTGTAATATTTGCAACCTAATTTTTGTTTCTATTACATGCATTTTTTTACTTTTTTTTTTGTTAGTATTTTTTTATTTTGATTTGTTTTTTCTAAGATAGGATGGACGTCATTTACAGTTTGTGGGAAGTTAAGGCGACTAGTCAAAGTGCAGAAGGTTTGTTTTTTGTATTATTTTATTTCAATTATTATTTCAAATATAAAGTATTCCAATTTCCTTCCTTTTTCTTAATATTTTTCTTTTCATTTCTTTTTTCTCTTTTTTTGTTGAATTAATAGGTTGGTCATGCTGGTACATTAGATCCTATGGCGACTGGCTTACTAATTGTTTGTGTCGGTAAAGCTACTAAAGTCGTAGATAGGTATTAATAATTTAATTTTTTAATAATATTTAATAATGTTTTTCTTTCTATCTATTTTACTATTTTTCACTTATCTTTATGGTGACTTTTATATGCTTAGACCTCCCAAGGATTCCCCCCCATTTATTTCTTAATTGAGGATTAAATTGAAATTGCAATATTTTAATTGCGGAATTAGGGTTTTCCGAATTTATAGTTTATATGGGGTATCAAATGTTGTTTTTACTTCTTTTGGTTGATTAATTTGTGTGAAATATTTGTTTATTAGATACCAAGGAATGGTGAAAGGATATAGCGGTGTTTTTCGTTTGGGTGAGGCTACATCTACTTGGGATGCTGACTCACCGGTAATTTAATTAACAATTTAATGTAAATTTACATTATTTTTATACTAATATGGTAAATTTAGGGCATGTTTGATTTGAGGGATTTGAGGAGTAGAGCATTATAAGATAAAATCTCACAACGATACATATTTTACTAAAAAAAAGCCAAAAGAATAGGGGAATCATATTGTGTGATTTTAGCTCTTCATTTGTAGTCATTTTTTCTTTCTTGTTTTTAGAAATAAAATAAGTTTAAAAAGTACGATGATTATTGATTTAGGTAATACAAAGAGAACCATGGGAGCAAATAAAAGAGAGAGACATTAAAAAGGCAGCTGCTTCATTTATGGGTGAAATTTGGCAAGTGCCCCCTATGTTTTCTGCTATTAAGGTAAAATTTCAGATCAACCCTGTAAAGTTATTCTATTTTACAAAATGGCAATTTCTTGTGTCATAGTGACATCTCAAAATCTCATGTTTTGCGTATACTTTTGCAAAATGGGAAATTTCATTGATACCCCTATTAAACATAAGAAATGTCGCTTATTCCTCAATTAAGCCTTTTTAGGCACCTAAATAATGGGATTAAATTAAACCTTATAGCTTAATGATACTGAGATCTGAGATTGTTATTTTTTCTCTGATGAAGTACTGAATAGTAATTAATAAAAAAATGAAGGTTGGAGGTGAAAAAATGTACGACAAAGCGAGAAGAGGAGAGACAATTGAGCTCGCGCCGAGACGTATTTCGATTTATGAATTTGACATTGAACGCAGTTTAGAAGACAGGTTCTTTTCTGTTCTTTTTTATTTTATTTTGATTTCCCACCCATTTTGTCTATTTTTACTTTAGTTCGTAATAGAAATGCTCTGATTATTTTTTTTTTTTGGTGATTCCTGTTTTGTAGACAAAATTTGATATTTCGAGTTGTGTGCTCAAAAGGAACATACATTAGATCTCTTTGCGCAGATCTTGGAAAAGCTCTTGGAAGGTAAATTATAATATAATTATTTATTATTAGATTGTATAATATTTCCCTTTCTTCTATGCTTACTATTAATCATTTTAGTCCTAGCAATTAAGTCCAAGAAAACCCTAAAAAGAACTTGCTGAATTGGTCAAATTTCTATTTAAATCAGAAAATTCAATTAAACAAAAAATCTTAAATAACAATTTTTTTTTTCAGCTGTGCTCATTTGACTGCCTTGCGAAGAGACTCAATAGGTGAGTTTATCATTTTAATACATGTCAAGTTCCTATTATAAACACCCAATATTTTTAATTAATTTATTTTTTTAGTTGTAGCTTTGATATGTATTTTTTTTTTTTAGGGGAATACTCGGTTAATGATGCATGGAATTTTGAGGAATTGCAAGAACAAATTACCAAAGGATATTTATAAGCATCATTGCTTATTATACATAACGCTTCATTTTTTTTCTTGAATTAATTTACTTTCTAGACATTTTTTCTCAAAAGATTAAAAATGTAAAACAAAATGATTTTGATCAAAGAGTAATTGAGTCAATGGAGCCAATTAAAATGACAAACATAGAAACAATAGCAAAAAATAGAAGTAACCTATACTTGAGGAATAATTAGTATATATACATTTTAGTAGTACATAACTAGATAACTAGATACAAATAATATATTTATAGAATACAGGTGAGACGATTCAAAATCACCATACTTAGAAAAATGATAGTTTAATTTTTTGTAATAGATTCATGCAGCCAAAAAGCATCGTCAATGTATGTCCAACAAGCTGTACTTGTTGGAAATTCATGAACAAGTCCTTTTAGAAATAATTAATTGTAAACATCTGAACTCAATTCAATCAGAAAGAATTTAATATTTGTTTTTTACATAATCAGTTTGATTGGATCTTGTGAAAAGAAAAGAAGAAAAAAAAGAAAAAAAAAACTCACCATACTGCCCTCCTTGCTAGGCCAAGAGTGGCCCCTGCTTGAAGAATGAATATGTGCATATCCATCGAGCTTTTAGAGGGGTTGAATGCATATATGCCCTGTTTTATTTATAGACCCATTTTGTTAATATTTTCTCAAAAACAGACTGATACGTGACATGGAAGTTAAAACCACTACTGAAATTTCTAGGGATCAAACAAACCAGGAAACACAAACAAACTATACACTTTAATTATGTTGGCTGTGTGTGGATATAACTCACGGCTTGAATTTCAGAGGGAAAATTGAAAATCCTTGGAACTTTTCGAAAATTTTTCTATAATCCGAAACTTTTCAGGATAAAAAATAATGGATAAACTGTGAAACTTTTGTGGATAAAATCTGAAACTTTTCGGGATAACAAGATCAAATTCGAAACCTTTAAAAATAATTGCATAGGAATACAATGTGGCATTAACTCAAACACAACTAGAATGCAATGGCATTTTTCAATTGAATAAATAATAAAAAAAAAGAACTTACAAGCGAAGAAGCAGAACGGAGCGATGGCACACACAAACCGGATCTCAGCGATGAAGAGAAACAAATGAGCATTCACTAGCTCCAACATCGCAGCGAGCAGACCTTTACCTATTAAGGCCTATAACCTACAACTCACTAAACAATTCTACTTCAATTAATCAATCCTCAATCATGTAATGTAATTGGGACTCCAATTCCGGAATTATAGACAATAATTTGTTCTGACCTTAAGTTAGTTTTATAGTTATATGAAAACCAGGAAAGTGCAAGGTTCTTTTTTTAGAGCAACAATTTTACACAGTTAAAAAATTAAAGATAGTGCTAATGAGTCTTGAACCCCCAAAGTCTAGTCACAAGCATTGTATTCACCTTAAAGTTTTCTTTGGTTGCCTCCAATAACTGAAGTGAATTGATAATGCAAAATAGGAGTTCATAATAAAAAAGATGGAGAATAGAAATGGAACTAGTTCTCTTTTTTTAGTCTCCCTAGTGAACAAATGAAACCAAATTAAGTAGCTATTTATCATGCTTTAATTTATCTTTTGAGATTATTTCATATATTTTTTGATATAAAGTTCTGCTCCTGATAGTTATACATATTTTTTTTGAGGAATTTAGTTATACATAGTTTGCCATCTATACATGGATTTCTAGTTTGCTACCTACTTTTCATGCCTTTGTGTCCTGCCGCAATTTTTTTTCGAGGGAAAATCGGCCATTATTGGCCCGAATTTCATTAAATTTGAAACGTTTGAAACCTATTACAGGAGTTTACCAATCCCCACCCCTTACATTAACCACTTCATACTACTATTAAAATTCACATAAAATTATATTGGATCTGATAGAGCACGACGACACTGTAGCACGATTGTTCACGACGGATCCAATAACATTATATATAATTTATTTTCTAATAACAATATATACATAAAAAATGAAAACAATATAAAAAAAATGGAAAAACAATATATAAAATGGGAAAACAATATTTAAAAGTAAAAAAAGTAAAAAATACACAAAGAGTAAACAAGAGCATATAAAATAACAAAACAATATATAAAATGAGAAAACAGTATATAAAAATGGAAAAACAGTATATCTACAGTGTCATCGTGTTACAATCGTACTACAGTGCCGTCATGTTTACACATTTCCCAAATTGGATTTATTTACAAAGAGTTCCATATTTTTCCGAAGCACTCCATGTTGTTCTTACTTCTTGTAATGTTTAGCTCCTCATCTTGGAAGACCTTGTTACGCGCTAATCATATTTCCCAGCAGTAACTCCATCATAAAACATCCCATTGCCTCCTCTCCTCCTTTTTCTTTTTTGTTCTTATATCCCACCAGGTGTTCATCATGTCGGAATTACAATTAGACAGATTGAGATCACTTCGCAGCACCCCCGTGGCTCGATGCCTTAGGAAAAGATAGATTATTTGTCTCCAATTCTTGATCACAAAGTAGGCATTTTTCTGATGTGTTCCAATGCCTCTTCTTTAGATTTTCCTGTGTAAGATTCTTATTGTTCACACTTAGCCACGCAAATATCTTAATCTTCTCCGGTAATTTCATTTTCCAGATCACTCTTGCTTGTATTCTTCGCACTACTCTCTCTGCCATTTTGAGATAGGCCGATATGGTTGAGAATTCTTGTCGTTCGTCCATCACCATTTTAACTCATTTGTCTGATCTTGTATGCTGACGTGTTCTAGCCTCTGTTGTAGGTCGTTCTATTGTATTTCTGCCTGAGTTGATAGTCCTCTCATTTCATCGTTCCATTTGTTGTTAGGGTGTTGCACCAGCCACTCATGGACTGATTTGTTTTCGTTAATTAAGTATGTATAGAGTATATCAAATTCCTCTCTTGGAGATATTCCGTCCAACCATTTTTCTCTCCAGAAATTTATCTCCTTGCCGTCTCCTATGTCACATTGTATTGAGGATTGGAGGAATGGAGCTAACTCAGATAGGTCCTTCCAAAAAAACTGTCAGATAAGTCCAGGGCTGTTTGTGTGAGGTTGATTCCATTTCCATATTTCTCCGTGATAATCTTTTTCCCCATGGTTTTGTTTATTTTTCCACAACCATTTCATTAAAAGAGCGTCGTTTGTCTCTTGAATTCTTCTCAGACCCCATCCCCCATTTTTTTTTGTGTACAAATCATATCCCAGCTCACGAGGCAATGGCCGGCCTCCGCACAAATCTTTATCACCTCTCCACTAGAATTTTCTTTGTATCTGCTCTATTTCTTGCGTTACCCATTTCGGAAGTTTAAAGCACAGCATGAAGTAGATTGCTGTTGAAGCTAGGACTGATTTAATGAGTGTGCATCTTCCTGCCATCGTCAGGAGCTTTCTTTTCGAACCGGACAGTTTCTTGTGGAGTTTTGAGAGAATGGGCATGAAATCCTCTTTAATCGACTTCCTGTAATTCAATGGTAAACCAAGGTATTGCATTGAGAAGGAGCCTAGCGGGCATGACAGAATCTTCTTCGTGGACTCAATATCCGTTCGGTCATATTTAGCGGCACAAATTCACTTTTATCCAAATTAAAAAGAAGATGTCCAAGATTACCCGAAATCTTCGTGGTATTGGTCATATTAACGGCACAAATTCACTTTTATCCAAATTAAAGAGAAGATGACTAAGATTACCCGAAATCTTCGTGGTATTGGTCTTGCCGCAAATTAACATAATACATTTATAAAAAATAAAATATATCTAACATTCACAAAATGGAAAGACCAGAAGGAGGTGGAAATTCGAAATTATAAATTAGAGACTTAAAATTGTATTCTCTCTTTTAGATTCAAACATGTGTTGCCTGACTTCTAAAACTTTTCCCACATTTCTACCTCAAATAAATAAATAAAACTTGTTTTTACATTTAATATTAAATAGCGTGATACTTTTTTTAATTAAAAGAGCGATACTTTTTTAAGGGAAATTATGGCATGCCCCATCATTGCCCCCACCATGCCCCCGTGATATTAGCATGATGTCACAGCTGGTAATTGACAGTGACACATGGGCTTAAGTGGTTGCTGACTGCTGGTAATCAGAAGATAAACGGTATTGTGAACGATAAGAGTTCAAAAAAAACGATGGAAAAAGAGATGTGAACTATTTTCTCCTTTTTTTTGAATCTCCCTGCTGAAGAAAGGAAACTATATAAAGGAGCTATTTATCATGCTTTATTTGATTTTTTAGGATTAAGTATCATATATTTTTTGATATAAAATTCTGCTCTTGATAGTCATACAGAGTTTGCCATCCTATACATGGATTTCTTGTTTGCTACCTACGTTTCATGCCTTGTGTCTTGCCGCAAATACATATATAGGAAATAAAATATATCAAACATTTACAAAATGAAAAGACCACAGGGGGTAGGTTGAAATTTGAAATTATGAATTAGAGACTTAAAATTGTGTTCTAATATCAGTATTCTCTCTTTCAGATTCAAACATGCGTTGCCTCGCTTCTAAAACTTTCCCACACTTCTACCCCAAATAAATAAAATTTGTTGACATTTAATATTAAATAGCGTGGTACTTTTTTAATTAAAAGGGCGTGACGCAAGCACACATGAATTAATTAATCAACAATTTTGTAATATTTCCAAATAGAGAAAAGTTGCATCATGTACATCAACTAAAAGAAAGGTAAGTGACAGACCGTTATATTAATCAGAAGACACAAAGGGCATGTTTCATTTGGCTTAAAATGAACTTTATTTCATTTAAGGTTTTATGGCTTAAAATTAAATGTTCATAAGGGGGTACAGTATAGTTAGTTAAGAATTAAGATCTCAATATTTTGTATGATGGAACTTCTTTAGACATAATTTCAAATAAGATTTATGTATAAACTGCTTCAGTATAAGTAGTTTTATAGTTCTTTTTTTTATAGTTCTATGAAAATCAGAAAAAGGTGAGGTTCTCACCTTATAGTTTTCTTTGGTTGCCTCCAATAACTAAAGCGAATTTGTCACGCCCCAAAACCTAAATATAGGGTTTGAAACGGGACGACCGCCGTAGCCGTAACGACAAGGCATCATCATATTTATTCACACAGAAATAAATAAAAATCGTAATTTATTTCAAATATGTAATTAATTCCAACATCATCATTTATTTCAAATCAACTTAACGTTTTATAACTTATTAAAATAGATAAAAAAGTACTTTAACATAATAATAAATAAAGATAAATATATCGCCGCTCAAGATACCCCAAAGCTCCCACAAATCCGCTAACCTGGGTCAACAAAATAAGACAATAAAGAAAGGGTGAGTACAGGGGTACTCAGTTAGGGTAAAAGCAAAATGAACGAAACCCAGCCTCCTTCGAATTAACTTTCAATTAAAATATTACTATAATAATATTAGTAGACTCATACTTATATAGATACACATATATATTCAAGCTTCTTAACTTCTCCTCACATTAATCGCTCCTTTAAATTTGTTTATCTTTAATTCTTATATTCATTAATTATTCATCTTGTTTTCACATTATTACTTTATCTTCTTCTCTTCCATTTTCCTCTTTTCCGCTAGGTCGCCCAGGATCGCTACCTGAGATGCCCAAACGTTAGGCGCATCCAGATTCTCTTGACCCGGAAGGGAGTGCCCGAGATCGCTACACGGGAGACTCTTGACGCCCGAAACCTCGCCCAGGATCGCTACCTGAGATGCAGCACTTACTCCGTCAGATCTGACTTCTCTCTTCTCTTTTATTTTCTTTTATTTTCTTCTTTTATAAGTTATTATCTTATCTTCTTTATTTTATCTTGTATTAATTATATTATCTTCTCTTATCTTACCATATTTTATCATGCATTAATTGGTTATAATTCTATATCTCCTTTTATTTCTTTCGTTTGGTGTTTTAACATAATATATAATATTACGATCTACTTAGTCCCTATATGTATAATTTTCACATGTACCAATTATTTATCTTATTTAACCCTCCGTCATTATCTATTTAACACCCACAAATTTATATCATACAAGTAACAAAATATATCAAGGGAATAAAATATATATATCAATACAGAAACAGAATATATCAAGCAATCACAGAGTATACTAATAACGGAACCAAAGGAGGTCCAAATCGAAATTCCCTAACCTGATAGAGCAAGCAATTAACTCCGATCCTTAATCTTGCGCACCTGCAGCTTCTACCACGTCCTCGTCAGTAGATGCCCCTTCCTCAAGTTCGTCTTCTAAGGTGCCGGAGGCTATAATTTACAAGTAGCTTCGATCATAATCCAAGTACACACAATGATAAACACACGACAAAACAACCAATCTATATGCTTATGAAAGAACATGCACTTTTAAAAAGAAAACTCATAATGCATCACATGCACCATTTCAAAAAGGCAATTCATGGTATGCACCCTTTCATGAAGACACAACTATTCAAGAGGTCACAACTCTTGCGATTGCACCTTTTCGGTCGTACCTCTTGGTTGCGCATGTCGATTACACGCGTTGGTCGCTTCTCTTGATCGCAACCGTTAGTCGCAACCTATTGGACGTGATATTTGGATCATATCCATTGGTCACACCCTTTAGTCACACCCTTTGGTCGCACCCATTCGTCGCAACCTTATGGACGTGACATTTGGATCGCATCCGTTGGTCACACCCTTTCATCGCAACCTTTGGTCGCATCCGTTGGTTGCAACCTTTCGTCGCGTCTTTTGGATGTGACATTTGAATCGCATCCCTTGGTCACACCCGTTAGTCGCACTTTTTGGTCGCACCCTTTGGTCGCACCCTTTGGTCGCAACCTTTCGTTGCGTCTTTTGGATGTGACATTTGAATCGCATCCCTTGGTCACACCCGTTAGTCGCAACTTTTGGTCGCAACTTTTGAATCATATCCTCTCAAATCATATATGAGTATATTTGTGATTAATTAAATCAGAGATGTATCAAATCATGTTGAGTCACGGCAATATAATTGCATAAATTGTATAACTTTAGTCATGGCCATGCATCAAATACATGGTATGATGATCCGTGTATTTTGATCAAGGAATTCCAAATTGATGAACTTGACACGAGTTTGATCATTATCTTGATCAAATTACTTTATGAGACTAACGACTATTCTTATTTGATCAACATTTTAATCAGACTAGGATATGATATTATAATTGGAGGTATACCCGTCTACACATAACTAGAGGATATGTTGACATGTCTATCACATGATAAAACGTACTCTCACTAGAACATTTTTAATATTAATTAAATTCGTTAATTAAACATGTCTGATGTCTCGTGATAACACATACTTTTATTTTATCAGAACATTTCTAATATCAAGTGTTATTCAAACACATATGTAACAATGTACAGACTTGCTACAAACTGAATATGTACATAACATATACAATTAATAACATCATATGTGTATTCACACTCTTCATGACAACTCTTGTATGAATCTCTTGGATGCAACTATTACATACACCTCTTCATGAATCCCCAAAACTTCACATCCTTTCAATTAAGAATATTCAACACTTGAATACTCTATATGCAAGCCTTATAATTATAAATCAAAATTATAAATGGTATCTAAATAATATATATCTCATATATACCATCTTAATTTAACCGAAAATACGCACGTCGCTCTGATACCACTGTAGGGTCTCGGACGTGCATAACGCAGCGGAAAAACAAAAAATTTGTCCAAAACCAATCCGAGGATCCATGCGTATCGGTTAAATCAAAGAAATAAATCTTAAAGATACCTTTCGGATTACGCTTAATCCGTGACGCTCAAACCATGTGTGTTGTCCATGCGTCTCTAAACCGGTTACCGTCCTAACCGATTTTACGTCCGTCTAGGCCGTCTAGGTCGGATCGTGCGGAAGTCATCTACCGCACACACAATCGGTCTCCACCAAAACGCTCAACAAACCGTTATCATCTTCTTAGGCCGAATAGATCACAAGCGCCGAAAGTACGAACGCCTCTACCGGTATCCACACGAACATTCTTAAAACGGGAAGAAGAACAATATATATGCTAGTAGCTTGTTCTTCTCTTGCACAAGAAAACTCCTTTTCTTCTTCTTATTTTGTCTCATAAAAGATGTATAATTCTCTCATATAATTGCACCCTTTTATTTTTCATATAAAAGGAAAGCACCCTTTAGTAATTTTGTCACACAAATAAGAAAGAATATTTTCTCTCTTTTTGTCTCACAAAAAGAGAATGAGAAATAATGAGAGAGAGAATAATGTAGTGTATTAAATTTGGAGCCCTCTATGTCCTTATATAGAGGTGAAGAGTCATGTCTATTCACACTAAAAGATGTGTATGACATCACTCATCATTATCCACATATCATCATCTAGACTCTTCTAGATTACATGATCTTGTGTGCTCATAGTCTTTATATACATATATATCACATCTTATCACATAAGATGACAATATCTTTTGTGACATTCCTATGCAACTCATCATATAGGTCGCTAGGATTTTCTGCGCCCGTTTCAGTTTGTTCTTTGTGTGTGACCCTGTAGGATCACTTAATGTTGGCAATAAACTTGACCGTCTATAAATCATGAGCGGACTCTAGCAAGCCATCATGACTAACCAATTTAAGTGAATATCGGTGATCCGATTTACCTAATCAACAATCATGTATTTAGTCCCTTTGTCACACGATATCTATATCGATCATAAGGCATTTAATACGTCATCCTTATATTAATCGAATTAATATTTCTTGATCCCGAATTAAATTGAACAAGAACAAATAACATTAATAACTCTTATTAATTCATTTGAGTATGGCCATACATTTCTTCAATTCAATTCATCAAGAGGCCTAAAGATATCTCTCTCATTTATGAGAGGAACAAATCCCGTCTTGATTGCACTCATCCCTCTACATGATTCATTATATACCTAATCATAACCGTTATGACCACCCGGTTAAAGGCAGTGTTAGATTATATTAAAGTATAAAATTACTCATGTTGGGAATCGAGACAATCCCAGGTCAAAGGACTATAAATACTTTATGTTACAAGAATCGCTAATGACGTAAAACATGCAGCATTCTTATGGCTGGTCAGTCCAGTATATGATCTCTAACATATACCTATATTAATGACTTGATAACTATTTATCCATGATCAGTAAAACATAATCATCAGTCAACTAATATACTGGTGTACATTTATAGCTTGTATATAAATATATATATTTATTTATATCCGCAAGTATATTTGTCTCCACAAATATCCTATAAATGACCAGGGACGATTTAGAATAGCATTCATAACACTTTATAGTTTTACTATCAAAGTCACACACTTTGATGACATAAAGTTGAATTGCATATTCATGGTCTATTTTAATTATATTAAAATAACCTATACGCACATATTATATGAAATATCTTAGAATAAATATTATGTTTGTTATTACAATCCATTATCTAGGTCACAAACACTTTGGCCTAGGGCATAACACCATCAAAAATAATATAATATAGTATGATATAATATGATATATTATAACATAATATAATATAGTAAGAAAAAAAATATGATATAGTACGATATAATATAGTATAATGTAAAATAGTATAATATGATATAATGTAGTATAATGTAAATAATATAGTGTAATATACTAATATAATATAATATAATATAATATAATATAATATAATATAATATAATATAATATAATATAATATAATGTAATGTAATATAATGTAGTATGAAGTAGTAATGTAAAATAGTATAATGTAGTATAATATAATATAGTACAATGTAATATAATACAGTTTAATATAATAAAGTATGATTATAATATAATATAATATAATGTAATTTAATATAATATATTATAATACAATATAGTGTAATATATTAGTATAGTGTGATAGAATCTAATTTAATATAGTATAAATATAAAGTAATATAATATAGTATAATATAGTACTATGTAATATAATATAGTATGATATAATATAGTATAATGAAATATAGTATAGTATGATTTAATTTAATATAATGTAATATAATATAGTACAATATAGTATAATGTAATATAGTAAAATATGATAGTATAATATAATACTATGTAATATAATTTAGTATTATGTAATATAATATAGTATAATGAAATATAGTATAATATGATATAATATAGTATAATGTAATATAATATAGTACAATATAATACAATATAGTATAATGTAATATAGTAAAATATGGTATAATATAATAAAGTATAATGTGAAATAATATAGTATGATGTAGTATAGTATAGTGCAATATAGTATAATATAATATAGTATGGTGTTGTATAATATAACATAGTATAATGTAGTATAATGTAGTATAATGTAGTATAATATAATATAATATAATATAATATAATATAATATAATATAATATAATATAATATAATATAAATTATTGTCATGCTTAAAAAAGAAGAAACAAATCCATGCCAAATATTTTATTTCTTGCTATAGATAAATACAATCTTCTAGAATAACAATCAATTATGTAGACAGTAAAAGAAGAAACAAATCAATTCCAAATATTTTCTTTCTTTATTTCTCCGTTTAGTTTCTTTTATGGTGTCAAGTACTGGAGATGAAGATTCAGGAGAGAATTAGAAAAAAAAGAAAGAAAAATAATTAGACACTAAATTATGATTTTACCCTTTTATCATTTATTTTATATTGAAAAAACGTCTAGAGTACTCCACTTTCAAGCTAATCTGGACCGTTCATCAGAACTAATATTTTCAATGTGGAGTACTGTAGACAAGCTCTCTTTTTTATCCCCAACTTCGGTTAAAATTCAACTTA
Source organism: Juncus effusus (assembly GCA_027726005.1). Taxonomy (NCBI): domain Eukaryota; kingdom Viridiplantae; phylum Streptophyta; class Magnoliopsida; order Poales; family Juncaceae; genus Juncus; species Juncus effusus. Next base: position 8,811,979 of record CM050894.1, on the reverse strand, counting down.
GGTTAAAATTAACATTCTCAAATTTGTATGGAATATCTTTAAAATAAATAATGGATAGAGAGGTATTTTGGTCTAGAAAATAATGTTATATTGAGACTCATGTAAGGTAAAAAAATTTCAAACAACTTTATGGGGATAACAATCTAAACACTTGGTATTTTTAAAATATTCAGAAACGTTGGGGGTGCATTTGCAAAATCTCTCATGAAAAATTGGAAGAGCAAGTCTTTATTTTCTTGACTAAACGCGGTCTATACTCCTATAAGAACATTCCTCCCTCAAACTCCTGTAGACCCAGTCTATACTAATACGTCCTTAAACTTCGTCTCCTTCACAGTTCCATTCATTTTCATTTCAATTTTGTGCAACAATGGCGCTCAATTTGGCTTCAATCATTCTTTCCCACCTTCTTCTCGCGATCTCGTTTTCCCTGATTGCCATTTCAGCCGCTGAATCAGTTATTCGTCCATTTCTTGGATTCGTTTCCTATGTGGAGGTCATGTGCAGCTCACAGGGCCTGATTCTGATCTGGAGCATTCGTGCGATTCTTGATGAGGAATTTCTCCCTTTGATCGATTATTCTCATCGTAAGTTATGATAATTCAAGTTTAGAATTTGGAAAAGAGTCATAATGCATGTGAAGAAGTATATATACATGTAGATCTAATTATTTTCTGAGGGAAATTCTTCTCAGATTTATAGTTTTAGATTTTAGAGTAAAAGCTCTGATTCTTTAATAGTTTTGTCATATAAATTTTTACTTAAACAATCATTTTAAGTTCATAGTAAATATTAGAACATATGATCACATTAAGAATAGGTTTTATCATATAGAAGTATAGAAATAATTCATGACTGTATACTCACTCGATCCAGTACTTCAAAGCCAACTCAAAATTCTTGACAAGGTCAAAAGAAATCAAAATCTGAATGAATATTTCTACAAGGGTCAAAAGAAAATCATAATTTGAATGGATGATATTGCATATTAAGTAACTCCCTTAAAAAAAAAAATATTGCATAGTACATTGTCTCACTAATGAGCATTGTTTTTCAACATTTTTAAAATTTAAAACTTGAGATTTAATTTTTCTAAAGTTGGTGTTCTTATCACTAAATGTTAAATTATGATTTTCAGCAAACTGTTGTAGTTAGTGCATATATATATATATATATATATATATATATATATATATATATACACGCTACATATTCATACGTACATGATCCATATAATAGTCTAGACATTATTATTATTATTATTATTATTATTTTTCTAAAGTTGGTGTTATTATCAGTAAATGTTAAGTTATGATATTTATACTGTTGCGGGGGCTAAAGTGGAAAGTCCATAACCTTCTAACCAAAAAAAAGCTATCGTAAATCAATCAGATCAGTGAGTGAGGTTTCTCTTTCGAATTAGGTTTTGTGTTTAATCTCATCAGTTAACTAAATTGCTTTGTGACCTGTTGAATTAATTTATCACCTCGCAGCGCTCTCGGAGCTCGCCAAGGCTCACATCCTTCTCTTCATCGCCGAGGCTGGGTTTGTGCTGACAGAGTGCGTCGTCGCTCCCATCTCCTTCTTCACTCGTAAGTTTCTCATTTCAATTCAAATAGCTTCGATTCAAAGGATTAATCAAAAGGGAAATGAACTGTTTTGAGTTAACACTGTATTCCTGTGCGGTTCATTCTTTTCAAACCTTTCCTATTCGATCTTATTGTCCTGAAAAGTTTCAGATCTTATTTCATTGTCTTTTGGTTTAGAGTTTGATTTGTCCCTAGACATTCCAGTAGTGTTGGTATTAGTTGTTTCCATTATCACTCTGTTTTTTCTATTAAAATATTAATGAAATGAGGATATAAATAAATAAATATAAACAGGACACCTAGTCATCGGGCCGGTCAGCAAGCTGTATGGATATCTCAGAGAGCCTTGTGTCTATGTGGCTTCTAAGCTCCAGATCATCCTTTCTGCATCTTATGGTACATTTTTTATTTAAAAATAAAATTGGGTTTTTTGTTATTGTTTTTTGTTTTGGGATCTGTTGAGGTTTTGTATTTCTTTTGTCATATGCTGAAATGGTAATACATGATTGTAGTTTTTTTGAGGAAAATTGATTGCATTAGTTTCTGAATGTATACAGTAAAAAACTTAAAGTTAAATTTCAAAATTAAATAAAAAAGAATTTAGATTGTATGCTTGTTTTGTATGCCACATAAAGCTTCAGTTTGGTCTTGGTGTATACCAGTTTTATATATTAACTTGCCAACTTTTAATCGACAGTAAGTTGAGGCTTAATATCTGTATTGCATTTTGAGGGTTTTTTGAAGTAAAAATGGAATAATTAATGTTAATTATACAATATACGAAAATTTGTATATGTCATAATAAAATTGGTGTGTTGATTTGATGACAGGATACCTGAAGCGTGTTGTGACTGCCATATTTCGCTTTTATGGTGCGTTAAATTTCATTAGTTTTCAATATTTTTCTTTTTTTTGTTATTTATCATTTCTTATTTATTATCGATTATTTCCTGGTTAATTTCACAAGTTTGGCCAAATTTTGGGGGCTAATTGATTGAGCAATTCTTAGTTTAACTGTTGCTTAATTGTACACTTAAGTTTGCGTTGTTACTTTTTATTATGTATCATTCTTTTTTTATTTATTATCTATTATTTGCTGGTTATTTACACAAGATTGGGAAAATTTCGGTTTAATCAGGTTGAGGTTTATTTAAAGAAAGATATTACTCGCATGGCACTTAAATTATGCTTCTTATAGTTTGAGTATTTTTTTCACTTAAATTTATTATGGTTCTTACAGGGCGCATTTATGGCTTGGCGAAAGAACTCGCATATTATGTGGGGTCCACCATTCAGCGCTACATCCATCTCGCATATTATGGTATGTATTTTCTAATTAAATTATTCCATTATATTTTTATTTGACTTAAGCAAGCGAATATTTCATTGATGGTAAATCGATAAGACACAATTTCTTGCATGCAGTATTGTTTTGAGCTCCAATATTAGGTTGCTAATTTCCAGTATTATTATAATGGACCCAAATAAATAAAATTAATAAATCAGGGACAATTTACTTGTCTAATTGAGGGTAATTTGAGGCTTAATGCAGATACAATTGAATTGGTTGAATTAGTGCTAATTTTACAATATACTTTTACAATTATATAAAAAATAATAAAATTGGTACAATATACTAACAGGAGCTTTGGAGCGAGCTAGTTCCGCCATATCCACATTTCTAGCTTTTGTGCGCGACTTCTTTTGCACCATCTATTACTATATTGGTGAGTTTTGGTTTTAGAAAATTATATCTAGAAATTTCTGATTTTTTATTGAAATATTTGTGATATGCATGTAAATAACAAATAATCACTAATTTTGGGGGTTGATTGATTGAGCAATTCATAGTTTACCTGTCTCGCTTAATTGTACAGTTAAGGTCCAATTATGCGTCAGACATAAATGTCTTTTCTGCTTTTGAATCATAAAGATATTACTTGCATGCCACTTAAATAGTTCTTATTTTTCAAGTAGTTTATTTTCTACTAATATTTTTTCACAAAGTTATTAACATATGTATAAAATATAACAGGGCGCATTTATGCTTTCGTGAGAGAACTTGCGCATGATGTGGGGTCCAGCATTCTGCACTATATTCAGCTCGCCTTTTATGGTATGTAATTCTTTTAATTAATTTCATGAATTTTTTTTTTGTGCTCCAATTGAGGGTAATTTGGGGCTTAGTGCAGACATAATTGATTGATTGTTGGTTAACTGAAGTAGAGTTGGTTGAATTAGGCGTAAGTTTACAATATTATTAAAAATAATATGAAAAATAATAAAAATGATACTGTACTGACAGGTGCTTTAGAGCGACTTCAGATTTTGGTGGAAGATTTATGCTGTACCGTTCAGGATTATTTCTGTGAGTTTTCTTTTTCTGTTTTAGGAAATTATGTTAAAATTTAATTTCTGAAATTTTATGAAATAATTCTGATATGTGTATAAATAACAACAAATAATCACTATTTTATAATCAGGGGCGGCTCTTGGCCTGGCAAAGAGGGCAGTTTGTACTATAGGTGATTATTTTCGTTTCTTTTCTTTTCTTTTCACAAGATCCAATCAAAACCGTCAAAATGGGGCAACTTTTTCTCTCTTCTTTCGAATTAATTAATTATTTCTTAAAGGACTTGTTTGTGAATTTCCAACAGGTGCGGCCATTTGGACGTACATCGATGAATCTTATCAAAAGAGGATTTACGATGATATATGCAATATAACAGAGCGAGTTTATGAAGTTTACGAAAAGAACCTTAACACTACATCTTTCAAACTCGGCCAGCTCATTTCTTCTGCTTATTGCGGTATAATTTTATCCTACTTGAAAAATTATAATAATTAACTTTTAGTTGAAAGATTGTATGCTTGTATTTATACTTGATAATTTTATTTATTGTGAACAAATAAACATTTAATTCTGTACCATAAATATGACAGGCTGGCTCTCTGTTCTTTATGACGCCGTCCTGCAGGGCTTCCTTGCAAATACAGGTCTGTTGTCAATATTATTTCTTTCCCTTTTTATATTATGTTTAATGAAAGTAATTGAGCCATAGTTGCATGAATGAGGGTTAATAATTGAAGCTTAATTGGTTAATTTGACACGATTTTTTGCAAAAAACATCAATTAGGTTGGCCCTCATTTCAGCCTTAAAACGTTTAAATAAAATAAAGGTATCAACCCATGGATAAATTTCCATTTTTTGTACTTGATAATTTTGATGCCCCAACAAATTAGTAGTGTATATAAACATATTTTGAGATTTAATGTTATGCAAAGAATTGATAAATTTTTTTATTAATCAGGTGCCCTGCTGAGGCTTGCGGGGGAAGGGTTATGCAGAATTTTCAATTTTCTGAGAGGTATTTATTTTATTTTATTTTAATTTAATTCTTATTTGAAATTATGTCTAAAGAAGTTCCATCATACAAAATATTGAGATCTTAATTCTTAACAAACTATACTGTACCCCCTTATGAACATTTAATTTAGCCATAGAACCTTAAATGAAATAAAGTTCATCTTACAAAATAAAGTTCATTTTGATGGTTCCATTTTTAGCAATATTATTTCTGTTTTAGTATCTGCATAGTAACAAAATCGGTCCTGTTTTTCCTACCATAGAGATATTTTTTAAATAAGTTTGGATAATTCTATTTTAGAAATTTATGAAATAAATGTACAATAAATGCAACAGGCTATGGGATATGGCTCTTGAGCTCCAGCCTCCAACAACTATGTAACTTTTTTCTCTTCTTTTTTTATTATATATATATATATATATATATATATATATATATATATATATATATATTACATGTGTTTATTATATATATTTAATGTTATGCAAAGAATTAATGGATTTATTTTATTCTTCAGATGCTGTACCGAACCATGCAACTGGAGCATTTTGCATATTTTTCAATTTTCTGAAAGGTATTTATTTTATCCTAATTCTTATTTAGATTGAATCATATAAACTGTTAAACTTAGTCTTTTGGTTAATTTCTTTAATAAATTTTTGTTTGTTGTTTTGAATAATTTCTTTTATTAATTAATTAAATAACTGTACAATACAACAGGGGACGTCTACTTCTTTGCGAGAGGTCTTGATAGCTCCGCCTTTAAAGAAATCGGTAAACTTTTCTCTCTCTTTTTTTTAAAATAAATTGGATGGTACCATTTGTAAATAAATTAGTAGTTTAAACGCGTTGCCATTTCTAAATTTGTTTGAGATTTATTTTATGCAAAGTAATAACATATTAGTTTTATTACTTAGGTGCCCTTCTGAGTGTTATGATATGTACAATTTTTAGTATTCAGAGAGGTATTTATATTATTTTAGTTATTAATATTTTTTATTATATAAATTCATTACGTAAGTTCTGAAATTATCTAAAGAAAATTCCTTCTGCTTTTATTACAGATGTGTTACACTTAGGGAGAGGTCTTATCGAATCAGCACATAAACAAATCGGTAACTTTTTTTTCTCTTTTTTTAATTAAAATAAATTGTGATAGTTTCTAATTAGATATATCTTTTTGTTATATATGAACTGGTACCATTTCTGAAACTTTTTTGAGATTTAATGGTACCATTTCGCAATTTGTTTGATATTTAATGTTTTGCAAAGTAATAATTTATTACTTTCTTATTCAGGTCGCCTCCCTATCCTTGCAATGGAAACGGTTTGCAGATATTTTAGTTATCAAAGAGGTATTTATATTAATTTAATTCTTATTTGAATGCATCATATAAATTCTGAAGAAGCTCTCTTTCAAATTTGATTGTTTAGTTATATGTACAAAACGTTAAGATTTTAACTAAATGCTCTCTTTTTGTTACTCAATTTCAGGAGAAGAAGAAGAAGAAGAAGAAGAAGAAGAAGAGAACCTCAATTCTAATGATTCATCTGACGGTAAAATGAAACCCTAAATTTATCTTTTTATTTTAAGTTACTGTTATGTAGGACAGTGGTATTCTTAGGTGGAATTTACAGTTTTGTCTCTTGACTTTTAGTTTTGAGTCAACAAGTAATTTGGGTGAGGGAAAGCTGAGATTTAATTGAGGCCCAATTGTGGGTTAATGAATTGATCTAGATAGGTTTTTGAATCAGTCTTGAGAGACAGACCTCTGTTAATACATATTAGTATGTATATCTCCCTTTGTTTTGAGTCTTGAGGGTTAATTGAATGATCAGATAAGAGTCCTGATGAGTTAATGAAGGAAATCAGACAGAAACTCAGGAATCAGCTGGACTACTTTCATAATTACCGTCTGTACTCTTATGCTGCGCCTGAGGTACGATTTACTCACTGTTTATACTTTTGTTTGAAGTTTTATTGTTGGTTCCAGTACCTTTTCTTTTATTTTAAATTTTGCTAATTTTTATTCAGAAAGAATGTCACTCAATTTTTATTAAAATGGGAAGAACATGGCTGAGTAAAAGCAAGATCGAATTGTTGTAGGGTTTCAAATTGAGTTAGGTATACTGCTGGAACTTTATTTAATTTTTTTGTTCTTTTTTTTTCCAGGCTTGAGCATTATGAAGTTACAAGATCACATGAATTATGATTAATAATAATAAGAATATTATTATTATTATTATTATTATTATTATTATTATTATTATTTGTTATTATTATTATTATTATTATTATTATTATTATTATTATTATTATTATTATTATTATGTTTTTGTTTTGATAGAACATTTGAAAATATCTATCTCTAATTTAGTTTGTTTTAATTATGTTTGTGAATTAAAACCTAACAAGTATTATATAATTAAATCACGATCTATTATTTTTTCTGTCTACTGATTATTTTAATGATCAGTCATATTTCTTTCTTTTAGTTAATGCTTTATGTATTGTAATTTTACTCTATTTGGGCACTTGTTAAACCGTTGATTAATTAATTCACCTGTGCTTGAGCATGCTCTCTGAATAGAAAAGTATCATGCTATTTAGTTTTAAATGTCAAAACAAGTTTTATTTACTTATTTGAGGTAGAAATGTGGGAAAAGTTTGAGAAGTCAGGTAATGCGTGTTTGAATCTATAAGAGAATACTAATATTAGTATATAAATTTAAGTATGTAGTTTATAATTTCAAATTTCCACTATCCCTTCTCTCTGGTTTTTACATTTGTGAATGTTGGATGCATTTTATTTTGTATAAATATATTTATTTAATTTGCTGAAAGACACGGGGCATGACAAGTAGGTAACAAACAAGAAATGCATGTATAAAATGGCAAATTAGGTATGACCATGACTACCAAGGAAAGAACTTTATATCAAAAAGGGACCTAAATATATGATGCTTAATCCTAAAAAATCAAATCAGTTTCCTTTCTTCAGCGGGGAGAGTCAAAAAAAGGAGAAAAAAGTTCAATTCTCTTTTTCCATCTTTTTTTATGAACTCTTATTTTGCAATTATCAATTCGCTTTAGTTATTGGAGGCAACCAAAGAAAACTATAAGGTGAGAACCTTACCTTTTCCTGATTTTCATAGAACTATAAAAAAAAAGAACTATAAAACTAGTTATATTGAAGCAGTTTATACATAAATCTTAATTATTTAGATTAGTGAGCTCAAGGTCCCAAAAAAATCTTCACAGTTTGTTTTATCCCTACAAATTAAAGCCAACATAAGTAGAGTGTATCATTTGAGTATGTTTCCTAGTTCCTGATTTGTTTTATCCCTAGAAATTTCAGTAGTGATTTTAATTTCCCTGTCATGTATTATCACTTTTAATATAAATAGCGCTCAAGTTGTTTTAGTATGGGTCAAAAGGGAAATGCCATTACACTCAAGTTGACAATATCACTCTGCAATTATTTTCAAAGGCTTCGTGTTTGATCTTTTTATGCAGAAAAATTTCATAGAGAAGACTACAACGGGGAGTTCAATGACTCTTTATATGATCTTCTTTGTTTCATCAGAGAGACGTATTCCCTCTCGCGTCATGATGCGTTGGTAAGTAATAAAGTACTTTTACTTCCTAATTTGTTATTAACATTAATATTAATAGAAGTATATTTATATAATCGAGAAATGCTTATTTTGTTTTGTTTTATTTTTATTTGTAGGTGTCTATTGGATATGAGAACACTGCAGTCTATTTTCAAGCGCTTTTCCCGGATTTTTTTGTGAAAATTCATCTATTAGGGGAATATATATTTTGACTAAGATTGAATATGTAAATTGACTAGGGTTGAAACCATGGTGTTTAATACATTGCAAAATGATTATGTTTTGTTTTGTTTATGTAATGTCAGTGAAATCTTGTTTTTCCCTCTAGAGTGACCTTGTTTTCAAAGTAGTTATTTGGTTCCTTAGATGTTGGCATCATCATAGATCTTGCAGTGTTTGCATCCTTTTAATCGCACCTCAATCCCCAAATCACTATGGTAGATGAAAGTAGCCTTTTTGAAAGAACAACCTAAGCCAAATATTAATACTAAGTACAAATCTACAAAAATACGTACAATTCAAAGAGCAAATCTTACTTAAAATCATGCCAGAAACATTCATACCATTCACACACACACTTTAACAAAATTAAAAAGAAATAACCTCGTAGCATTGCAAAAAAATCTTTAGAAGTACAAATTACATTAAGAAAATATGTAATAGCAATATAACTCATTAGTAAATATTTAAAAGTAACGCATAAATTACAAATTACCCATTATTACAAAAATAAAAAATATAATAACAGGGTAACAATTTTAAAAAAATGACCAAATTGATCACCCAACTTTCAATTGTACTCGATAGATCACTCAATTGTTAATTTGTCCAAATTATGTCACCCGGTTAATTTTTCATCTATTTATTGACGGAATTGACACATTTATGACACGTCATTGCTGATTTAAACAGTCCACGTGTATGACACGTGCATGCTTCTAATTAGTTGCTTTATAAAAAAGTAATGCAAGAAGTGTTGTAACTTCCTGGAAACTACGTTCATACTTTTTACTGGTTTCTAATTTTCTTTGTTCATATTTAAAATTATTTGTAAGCTCAAGTATAGTTGTGCTTGTGTGCTATAGGTATAAGACAATTATAAAATAAAAATAATAAATTCATGTTACATCAGTATGTACATGCTCATTGTGTTTGCTACAACATCCAACGTATGATTTTTCTATATGATAAGACATCAACCAATTTAGAAACTCAAGTATAATATATGTTAAGACATAATTGTAATATTATTAATTTCAATTTGTTAATAAATTTTGTGGGATTTTATGATTTGAACATAAAAACCTCATTTACCCTTCTCGCTCATGTGCCATAACCGCAAATGCCATAATTCGGTTGATGCCGTTTCAACCGTATTCACCTCCGCACAAAACTTGGCCCGAGTGGTATATAGGATGTTCGATTTTGCACCTCGTGCGGCCACTAGAGAACCTTTGGTGAGTTTCCACTTCCCTTCACCGAAATGATTATGATAACCTTCATCATCAAGAATGCCGGCGGATATTAAGTGAAGCCGAATATCCGGCACATGTCTCAGATTTTTGAGCAATAATTTACCGCCAACTTCGGTCTCCAAAATCACGTCTCCCATGCCAATAATTTTGCACACTCCTTCATTTCCCATTCTTACACAACCAAAATCACCTTTGGTGTAAGAGCTAAAGAAATTACGCCTCGACGTGACATGAAATGAGGCGCCTGAGTCTACTATCCAAGTAGAGTCACCGGACGTGAGGTTGAAGAAACCTTCGTCGCATACTATTATGACATCGCCATCCGACTCAACTGTCGCCGCACTATTTTCTTCACCATCATTCTCTCTTGAATGCTCTCTTTTACTCTTTTTCCACTCTTTTTTCCAGGAATAACATTCCTTCTTTATATGAACTAGCTTGCCGCAATGGCAGCATTTAATCCTTTTACGGGATTTTGAGTGTTGATTACTTGAATATTTTTCAATACCACTATAATAAAAATACATAAACATAGTATTTTTATATTAAATTTATGTACATACATATACACAAATATATCACCGTATCCACAACGAATCCCGTATCAAAAGACCGTACCGTCTAATCCTATCCCCCCCGTATCGCGTATCGGAGGATATAGCGTACCGCTTATCGCGTACCCAGCGTACCACGTTTTTGGCAACTATGACCCTATCCTTACCCTTCTATTTATAGAATATTGTATATTTTTATAATAGGTTCCTCCGGAGTGGATTTGTCAATAGACAATTCTTCTGTACCTAATATAAGGAAATAACTCAAACAATTACTGTCCCAATTAACATCTAATATATGAAAATACAAATACAAGGAAATAAATAAATTTTCAATTCCAATTGTCACTCATGGAAACAAGTCATGACAAACAAATATGGAGAATTTTTCTATTTCTTGTAGGGTTTTCTTTTTTACGGTATGTAGAATTTTTCAGAAGTCTCCACACAAAATACTATTTAAGGCTTGTTCATGTATGATGTTATGAAACCGTGCCACGTACTACTTTCTCAAGCAAACCATTGGAGGTAGGTAGCAACCATTTCATGCTTAATAGAGGATTCTGTTCAAAAGGGAAGTTATTTTAGCATGGCAAGACAAAGGTAGCTCCTTTTATTTATGCTACTAGGTTCCATTACGTGCATTGCACATGATAACCCTCGCGTTATTAATAGTGCGTTGATTATTTAATTTGACATTATTCTTTTTTATTTTTTATTTTTCAAACAACAACAAAGAATTTATATTTATTCTTGTTAAACCATTTTAATAGGCAGATATATACAAACACACACTTCTAAGCTGCGGGGTTTAGAATTTTCATGCCATCGGTTCGTTTCGTGTTTCGCCTTGGAAAGAATTCAGGTTGTGGTGATGAAACCGCTGGTTGAGATGCGTTCACCATGACTCTTAGTATCATCGTCTGCTCCTTAACGCCATAACAGCATTGACTTGCTCGCGTAGATTCTTTATTATGCTCAAAAACTTTCCTTCTTGCTACCTACAACTCACTAAACAATTCTACTTCAATTAATCAATCCTCAATCATGTAATGTAATTGGGACTCCAATTCCGGAATTATAGACAATAATTTGTTGTGACCTTAAGTTAGTTTTGTAGTTATATGAAAACCAGGAAAGTGCAAGGTTATTTTTTTAGAGCAACAATTTTACACAGTTAAAAAATTAAAGATGGCGCTAATGAGTCTTGAACCCCCAAAGTCTAGTCACAAGCATTGTATTCACCTTAAAGTATTCTTTGGTTGCCTCCAATAACTGAAGTGAAGTGATAATGCAAAATAGGAGTTCATAATAAAAAAGATGGAGAATAGAAATGGAACTAGTTCTCTTTTTTTAGTCTCCCTAGTGAACAAATGAAACCAAATTAAGTAGCTATTTATCATGCTTTAATTTATCTTTTGAGATTATTTCATATATTTTTTGATATAAAGTTCTGCTCCTGATAGTCATACATATTTTTTTTGAGGAATTTAGTTATACATAGTTTGCCATCTATACATGGATTTCTAGTTTGCTACCGACTTTTCATGCCTTGTGTCCTGCCGCAATTCTTTTTCGAGGGAAAATGGGCCATTATTGGCCCGAATTTCATTAAATTTGAATCGTTTTACATGGCTGGATAACTACCTATTACAGGAGTTTACCAATCCCCACCCCTTACATTAACCACTTCATACTACTATTAAAATTCACATAAAATTATATTGGATCTGATAGAGCACGACGACACTGTAGCACGACTGTTCACGACGGATCCAATAACAATATATATATGCTCGCCTATTGTGCTATTTGCATCTCCGGCATATTGCTGTGCAAGGCCAATGAATCCACCCTGCTTGCTAGCTTCTGTAATTAATTGTTCAATTATTAGTCATGGGCCCGAAGTTCGGCGGAAACTTTGGTTTGCTCCGCCATAAAATTCGTTAGCATAGAATAAAGTCGCGGTCTTTGATTGTTAAATCCTTGATTTAGTGAGAAATTTTGGGGTTCACCAATTCGATTACTCCTATAAGACATGTTTAGGTTCCTCTAGTTATTATTATTGTATGCGGGTGTGTATTGATTCATGATATTAACTTGTTCAGTTTCATCTTCTATTAATTTACAATTATTACCATTATGACCTAATTGGCTGTATATTACACAAGCAGAATTGGAACTGTTTACCTGACAAATGATCGGGGGTTGTGTCTCTTTTGCTTTGGCGAAGTCGTCGATCTTCTTGTTGAGCACGTCCAGTTTCGTTTCTAGTAGAGTTGTGTAATGTGTATTTTATACACAATTTTTAGGTTTTTTATCGTATAAAATTCACCCTTAAATAAAATAAAATGTATGAAAAATAATTAAATTAATAAAATTCATTTTTAAATCTCTTAATACATTTATGTGTGATTTTTTAGGTAAATAGATCAAGAGAACAAAATTTGGAGGACTCGGTGAAAAGTCAACTCCAAAGGAAGGACCAATTTGCAAATTTTGGACCAAGGACGGGAGTTCGTCACAAATCTCTACGAAAATCCTAGACACACTTCTCCAACCCCATACAACCCTTTACCATCCAACCATCCAAGACAAATCCTAAAAAAATCACAAAAAGACAAAAAGTCAACCCCAAAAATCATTTTTGACCAAAAAGTCAACCATCTCAAAACGGGTCAACGTATAAATCAAAGCGAAGGTCTCGACGAGATGAATCCATTGGTACCAGCCTCACAACCAGAAAACTTCTAGAACTATCAGAATTCTCTAGTCAAAGTCAACTTTGACTAGTCAGAAAACCACTCGAAAAATCGTTAAAATTTTGAATTCTCAGAATTGAGCATGCTTACTGTAAAACGACTCGTCTCGATGAAACAAATCTTCCTGTGAGTCCACTTAGCCCATATTGCAGGTGATAGCCCGGAAAACCAAAAAATAAAATAAAATAATTCAACCATAACCGTGAACTGGAAAATGTATTCGAACTACAGTTTCATTTATAGAGGTCCTTTCTTCACGAAACCAACACCATTATCTTTCTCTCTCTCTTCCCTTTCTTTCCATATCAAAAGCTCACAAAATGGTGGAGTAATAAGCTAGATAATCGAGTTTTAACATCTGTTCGACGAAATAACTCACTGAGTTTTTCAAAAATTATTTTGGCGCCATTAATGGAACTCGAGTTTCTTTCAGAATCAAGCCATCAAATCATGCAGGGAGCTTGTAAAGGAGTTCTTGAGATGTTTTGGAGTGTTTGTAGGCGATGAAGTGGTGTAATTTTCAAGTTGGACTTAAGCTTCTCTCTCAATGGTCAACAATGGAGTTTAATGGTTCAACCTCTAGCTTTTCATGACTTTGAGCCTCAGCAAGGCATTATATCGAGTTTTTGAGGGTTAATTGGATCCAAAAACTGGTCTAAATGAGGTTTCGATTCATGACTTTTGAAGTTTTCAAGCTTTTTCTCAAGTTTTCGAAACTAGTTCAAAAATGGTGAAATCCGATTAGGTAGAAAGTGTTTCACGAGCTATAACTCTGAAGAAATATCCTTGTGGAAGTTTAGATGATTGGCAGAAGCTTTGTTTCTGTTTTCGTTGGTTGAATGACGATTTTGAGCTCTAAAACGCAATAATTGCTGCTCTGAAAAACAGCTTCAGCTCAAGCTGTTTAAAGAGGCATAACTAGTGCAATTCTCAACAGTTTTCGATCATTTAAGTTGCTGTGGATTCGTGAGGAAGATAGATAGAAATTGACGTTTTTGATGTTTATGGCATGAAATCTTATGTTTAAACTCCTCAATTTGATTATTTTGTGATGTTTAGTACTTAATTCTCACTATTTTGTGTTTTTGATTGAAATATGCTTGGCAGAGGTATTTTAATTTTGGACATGAAAACCTGTTAAGTGTTTGTTGATCATTAGAATACTTGGCTAAGATTCTTATTTGATTAAATTAGGTTTTGGATTGAATTTTTTTGATAAAAACTTGAAATGACTGTTTTAGGATTTTTCTTGAGTTTAGTCCATTAATTAAGTAAATTCTTAGTTTAGATTACTCAAACTTAGCATCAAAACCTGTTAAATTATGTATTAAGTAATTAATAATTATCTGGACTCTCAAATTACCATTTAATCCCTATTTTTTGTCATAAATAAGTCTTGTTTTTTGAGTTTCTGTCCTGCTGCAGTATTTTTCTGTTTTTCAGTCTTTTTCCTTCAATTTGAGTTCCAATTAAATCTGAAAAATAAAAATTATATTTTTCCCTTAAATTTCTCATTTATTAGAGAATTCTCAATGCAACTTTTTCTCAATTACTGTTTAAATTTTGTGAGATATTAGTTATTTAAATTTGTTATTTCCTGCAGTTTTATTTTTTGTTCCAGATTTATTTGTTTTGTTTGTTTGAATTTTTACAGATATAAAAATAAAAAATAAAAAATGACAAATAGTCCTATCTGAACTTTTTCGAAGTGTAGAATTTGATTCTAAATTTTAATATTTTCGTCGAAGACTTATATTTTGAGATATTGCACCATTTTCAAATGCTGATCTGTCTGTTGAAATTTCTGAGATGCTGCCTGTATTTTAAGTATTTTTCCTAATCTGTTCAGTGAAAGATTTCGAAAAATTTAAAGAAGTTTCTTTATTGTGTATTGAACAACTATACAAATTTGGTGATTTTTGAAATTGTGGTTATTTTTCTAGAATTTTCTAAAGTCAACTGATGCTGAAATTGTAAATCTGATAAAGTTCTGAACTAAACTGCACATTTCTCAAAATAATTGAACAAAACCCTAATACCAGTAAAATACCATTGTCTGTATCTCTCTTTCTAGTTTCCAACGATATCTCATTTGTTAAATTTGAAGTTCGTTTGGTCCAGTTGCGAGTTAAAATACCAAAGTATTTCAAAGCTAAAATTTGAATAAACTTGAATTAGGGTTTTTAAACCTTGGAATTTTGCAAATAAGACCTTGGGAACTTGAGAATTGATTATGAACCAGTTTAATTTATCCATTTTCCCTGTGGATCGACCCCTATCTCAAATACCACATATACACTTATTTAAATCATATAGAGACTCTGAAGGTTTATGGCTGAAGTTCATGATTTGGCCTCGTTGGTGTGCGGTCTTGCTCGGTGGGAAGTAGCGGTTGAGAAACATCTCGGCCAACTGATCCCAGTTGTTGATCGACCTTCTTGGAAGCTCATGAATCCATGATCTCATCTTATCTCTTAGAGAAAATGGGAATAGTCGCAATCTGATCACAGTTGGGCTAACTCCGTTCAGTTTTAAGGTGTCGCAGTACTCTTGGAAGACTGATAGGTGAAGCTTTGGATCTTCAGAGGGTAGACCTCCGAATTGGTTTTGTTGCACGATGCTGACTAAAGAAGCTTTGAGCTCGAATGTACTTCTATGTTGGGTGCCAGGATGCTCGATTGTGGAAGGATCGCGCCTGATGAAGTGTAATCGCGCGAGGGGTTCGGTTCGTTACGGTCGGTCAGTGGATCGTTAGGTTTAGGCGGCCTTGGTGCACACGGGTTGGGGGTATAGGTTGGTTTGTCTTATTCTGTGGTCCGGTCCTTCCTCCCAGTTTAGTGTTTGTTAGAACCCCCGTCTCTCTGTCAGATATGTTGCTTCCTATCATCATAGGTTGTATTGTATTCGAGTTCGGCCTCTTCCGCGTGGTTCGTCTCGGTTTGATAGGTGGTAAGGTGGCTGGATATTTCTTCCAGTGTCGTAGGTTGTAGCGCGAACCTTTATCGTCCAGTATCACTTCCTGTGATTATAAAAGAAACATTTAAGATAAAAAAAAATGTCTTTCTACCAAAAATTAGGTTTCTGATATCCGTGCCTCCCCAACAATAACGCTAAAAAAGAGTGATGAACGTGTGGTATATAGGTTAATTCAGGTCCCAATTCGAATTGATAGACCTCAGTTTATTGTGCGATCGAACATAAATAAAATGGATTAAATAATAGAAAAGTTATTCCATGTTAGAGATAGAATATAACGGTTAGAGTGAAATAACCCATTTCTTTCTCTATTTATTTTTTTTCAATAAAAAATATTAATTTATCTTACTATTTCATTATTTCACTAATTCATCCTGTCGAGCAGGCTTGAAATAAAATTGATTAGTTAACTATTTCTTATTTCTCAATTCCACTGTTCTGTACATTGGCCAACATGCCCAATGAGAAACGAGGCTAAAAAGTAAAATTCAACAAAACCAGATCCTGTCAGTTAATGACAGAATCAACGACGGTTAATGACAGAATCAACGACTTATTATAACCACCCTGAAGTTCCCTGCCCACTCGCTAGATTTCTTAGTAAAGGCTACATTTTTATCTAAGAAATATTTACAAACACTTACAGAATGATAACACCATAATTTTTTACTTGTCGATCTATGCAGCTAGCGTCTCCGATTCTGCCATGTCATACTCTTGTATAAAAAGGTAAGTCTTGACAGTGGATATAATTTATTGAGTCATTTGTGTTTTTCTATCTTATCAGCGTGGTATGAGTGGACCAAACCAACGCGCAGTCGACATAATTTTCTTAAATAATCATGCTAGAAATTCTAACCATTTATAAATAAAAAATACTACGATATTAGAAAATTCTTCCGCTCAGACGAGAGACGCCAAGAAACACCCGTCTAACCTGCACAATCTCTACCCGTCCTTGTGCCTGCCTGAGCACAATCTCCACTTGTCTAACCTGCACAATCTCCACCCGCTGGACCTGGCATTATTATTATATATATTATAATTATAATTTTAGAAGGTTTCTTTTTAATTCTCAACCCTTAGATTTTAATTCAATGGCTCATATAACTCATCAATTGCAAGATTTTTAATGAGTCAATATAAACCTACAATAATTCTCCCCCTTTTGTTCTACATCTTTATGAAATATATAATATATGTTTTTAAAGTTAAGTAAAAATATTTTTTGCTAAAAATTATAGTGCTCAATTTTAGGCATGCAAATTTAGAAGGTTTTTCTCAATATATAATATATTACGAAATCAATTGGATCATTTATCTCTACAAAATTTAGATATTTTTATTTATTTTATTATGAAGGTATTTTCAATTTATGACATACATATATTATAGTTTTCAATAACCATGCAAAATATTTGTCTCAAAAGGAAAAAAATAACACGGCAATGAGTTGAACAAGATACGTAAAAATGAACTAGTCATAAAAAAATGTTCTAATGTTAATAAGAACATATACATTTGTATAAACAATTAAAAAAATCACATATTCTCCTATTTGTATAAATAGGATGGGCTTTGTTTTATATAGTGTTAAAATTTCATTAAAAAATGAGCAACTTCATGTTTGCTCATACAAAAGTTATAGGGATCTGATACAGCACGACGGGTTTTTCCGTCGTCAGTATGATAGTATATAAAGGCGATAAAAAGTATATAAGATTAAACAAAACAATATATAAAATTTATTTTTTCAGAGGCAGTAATACAATATGTACATAAAATAATGAAAACAATATATAGGAAACAAAACGTATATTAAAATGCGGAAGAAATAGTATACGGTTGCATTTTGGGCGTGCTCAACCCTGTCGCACTTTCGAATTTTCCAAAGTTATAATATAAAAAAAAAACCACTATAGAGGTTTCTACAAAAGCACATACAATTATATAATGCCACGTAGATCATTATATAATAAAATAATATCATTTATAAACTTAATTAAAGAAAAAAATCTCACGCAAGCGCGAGCTATTCTTTGTTGTATTCTTAAAATTTGATCTTTCATTTCAAAATTGGTACCTCTCTTGCCTCGTCTCATGGTTTAGCCAGCTTTAATAATTGTGTGCATATAATCCATACTGGTGTGATGCAATTGGAACTCAATTCATTTAGGATAAATTAGATTAATTCAAGGCATAGTTGTGCAGCTGAAACTCATTTGATTTGCATGCTGACAGACCGTGACAAATGCCTCGTCATTGGAATGCCTATTAGGCTCGGCCCATGTCTAAAATATCGAACCAGAAAGACTTTTATAGAGTATTGACTGGGCACGCTTGATAGTCTTCCATCTGATGGATATGAACCGTACCTGGTGTAAATAGTAACCGTTGGCAAGTTCAGCATGGCACGTGCCAACGGCGAATGCCATGTCATGTCACCTTCAGAGCCGGTTCCGTCATTTCGGTTGCCATAACCTGACATATTAACAACTTTGGATATTATCGACATATCGCCTCGTAACTTAACTGGATAAGATTTTTGTTTATTAGACATCAAATACCATAGTTTGGAAAATCGGAATTGGAATCGGAGTCGTTCGATGCCAACATAATAGAAATCGTCCGACTCGGATTGGAGTTGGCCGAGTTTCATGGACAGCTCTATTTTTTTTTTAAGTGTTATATTAATTTAAAAAATTAAAGAAAATGAAAAAAAAAATTAAAAATATAAAAATAATGAAAGAACTCAAATAAAACTTAAATCAAGTATATTTGTAATAAAAATATCTATTTAGGGCAATTTTACAAAAATCAGGGATGGATTTATTTTTTTATACATAATTTTTTTTTATAATATTTCCAATCTATATATAAGAGGAAAAATTAAAGGAATATTGGTAAAGTTTGTGCTGCCTTTTAAAGAAAATATATCAAAATATTCTGAATATTATTTACGTTCACTACTTTATTTTACAATTATTGTCATGTAAAAACTTCAACCAGTAAGAAAACGGCACGTAAGCACATGTTACAGTTTGTAAGAAGAAAATGTGTCATCTTTACTTGAATTGGATTGTTTGTGGCAATGAAACATATATATTATGATTCTATATACAATAAAGCTATGGAAATAAAGGGAATACAAAATACTGCAAGTATTTAAGATCAAAAGATTCTAGCCATCCCTTTCTCGGAACCCATCTCCATCTGCGCCCTTTCTTTCCTTCTCTTGAACTTCACGATCGCCATGGAAACAAGATAAGAAAACAAAGGGAAAATATTTAAAAAAATCAGCTGAGTGTTGCTATTTGCATGAGAGTGTTTAGAGGAACCCATTCCTCTATAAAATACCCCTGGACGTCCCATTTGACAATCTTGTTCACATGCCGGTGCGGGGTGCAGTTCTTCAGGAGTGAGTCTAGGCAATACTCTTGCTGCACGAATGGTTGATGGAGTGGCACCTATTGTCGGGGAGGTTCTAGGAACCGTGAATAGGGGCTGCTTTGGTGCAGCATTGGAGAATGACCCTCCTTGAACCGTCTAGTTGGAATTCCTTCTGGGTGGAGGTCCATTAGCAGAGGGAGGTAGTGAGCTCATTTTGGAGAAAAAAAATGAGAGGAGTGAAAATGATGAGTTGTGTTTCTCTTTCTGTTAGTGAAAGAGAGGGAAGGGATTTTCTTTTGTTTTTGATAAGGGGTATATCCAGGGTACTAGTCTTGTTTTTAAATAGCAACTTGATAATTTTGAGAGACAATCCAAGCAAATGTGTTATATATTCACTTTTTTTATTACTTCCATTGAGAAATAAAGAGAAAAGACAAGAGACCAAATGAATTGGGAAAGAAATTGAAAAAAATATGGAAAGAATCACCAGAAATTGACAGAGAAAAGAGAAGAGAAAAGTTCAATTTTGGCCCCTCAACGAATAGTTCCTTTTTGGCCCCCCAACTTTTTATTAGTTCTTTTTTAACCCCTCAACTATTGAATTAATCTCTTTTTGGCCCTTCCATCCATTAAATGCTACGTGTCCGTTAACTTGACACGTAAGCGATGATTTGACATGTATTAATGATGTGGCAATTATGACATGATAATTATTTGAAAAAAATAAAAAAGTTCTTAATCCTCTTATTTCTATCCCTCGTATTCTTTCTATCTTATATTTTTCTAAAAATGCCCCTTAAATTTGATTCGATATGAATTTTTTTCATTAATTAATTTTTTTTAGAAAAATATAAGATATAAAGAATACGAGTGAAAGAAAGGAGGGATTAAATTTTTTTTATTTTTTCAAATAATTGTCATATCACAATTATTACGTCATAAATATATGCCAAATTATCACTTACGTGTCAAGTTAACGGACACGTAAGCATTTAACGGATGGAAGGGCAAAAAATAGACTAATTCAATAGTTAAGGGGTCAAAAAAGGTCCAATAAAAAGTTGAGGGGCCAAAAATGGACTAATTGAATAGTTGAAGGGCCAAAAATGGACTTTTCTCAAAAGAGAATGAAATGTAATTTATAGAAAGAACCAGCTAGGATGAAAAAAAAAACAAATCAGCAAAAAACCGGTTTAAATATCCAGTCTGAATTCTGGTTCTTTTATAAAAACCGGCCGGTTCAGTGGTAATAAACCGGATTATATGCATTTCCGATCAATTAACTAGAACAACCCCGAAATTACTCGGGATCTGGTTTTTCCGGTTCAACACAGGTCCGGTCCGATTTTTATAACATTGCATTTTTGCAAAGAAAAGACATAATCAGGTCGGTAGAGTTAGAATTAAAGAATTAGTCAGGACTAGTCGAGAAGTAATCATGACTTAATCATGACTTTTGCAACAATACCCAAATGCCTTTCTATTTATACGTAATTTTTTTTTCTTCAGGTGTCCAATCATCGACAAAATTCTCATGGATCCTGATTGGTCTAACCTTCCTGCTGATGTGGTACAACTTATCTCAGAAAAAATCATCTTCAAAGTGCAATATACTTATCTCCGTCTAGTTTGCCAACAATGGAGACTTGCTTGCCCTCCGCACCCTAGCCATCTGATCAGTCTTGTCCCCTGGCTGTGGCTCCCTCATGACAGCTCTAGTTCTGTCTGTTCTTTTTATGATTTCTCCCAGTCTAAAACATATGACTTTGATCTTCCTGATATTGCTGGTACCAAAATGGGTGCTTGTTCCCGTGGTTGGATTATGCTTGAAAAAAATATGGAACTATCATTGATTAACCCAATTACTAAAGAGTTGAAGAGTAATTGTCTTCCTTCTTTAGCAGCTCCTGCAATAATTTTAGAGAGGAATGAAAAAGCCGAAGATTTTTTGCATCATGGTATTCATCCAACATTGATCCGTCAATTTATCTTTAAGATTATTCTTACATCAAGTCCATCTGACGAGGATTGCATTGTAATCGCTCAATTTCAAATTTTAGAATGGGAGTTAGGATTTTGTCGAGTTGGTGATGATTGTTGGACTATATTAAAATTAAGGGAGAAAAATGTCCGTGATCATCGTCTCGTGTCTGACTTCAAGTACAAAAATGGATTGGTTTACTCGATGAACTATATATGCCAAATTACTGTTTATGACATTCAAGATCTTTCACAGAAAATCCTGAAGTTTCCACAGATGATCCTTGATGTGGATTTTGTACCTAGTTTTGACGAAATATATTTGGCACTAGGAGAGGGAGAACTTGATGGAGCGTTTTTTGCCGTGAAACGAATTTTTGTTGACGATGAAACAGACAAATTTGAGGTTTACAAGTGTAATAAAACAAAGGGGCCAGATAAATGGAGGAGAGTGAAAACTATTGGCAATGTATTGTTGATTCTAGGAGGTAAACAATGTGAAATTTTATCGCTTGATAACATTGAGTTGAATGGATGGGAAAAAAATCACATTTGTCATTATAAGCTTAAGTATTGTCGAAAGCGTTCTCCTCATAATAGTATCATACAAATGACGAGTATTGAGAATGGGTCCGTTAAAGAGATACCTACCTCTTTAGGTGCATTTTCTACGCGTGGGTTTTCTTGGTTCACGCCTAAATTGTGCTAGACATTTGTAGGAACGAGGTGGATCATGCAGGTAACAGTTGATAATGTGTGTATTATTCATTGAAATAATTACCATACACTCTCATTTTACAATTTTAAACGGTGAGATAATTAATTTTATTTACAACTTTAAGTAGTGAGAAACTTTTCTGACGAGAACGTCAGTAGTTAAGTATGAGAGTTTCTAACACCATAGATTAAAATTAATGGAAGAGGGGACTTAGTTATTAGTCACTAACACCATAGATTAAAATTAATGGAAGAGGGGACTTAGTTATTAGTCACATCTTGAGTAGTAATTAAAAATTATAGTTACTTCAATGGACTAGTACATTAACTACTAGTACCAACTAAGATTAAATATTTTTAGGACAAATATGATGTGAATTTGATTGGTTGAGCAGGTCCAATAAATGGTGAAAGAGTGAAATTTCGAGAGAAGTCTAATTTTGTCCCCTCAACTATTTGATAATTAAAGGTAACAGTTAGATCAATAAAAAGTTGAGGGATAAAAAATGAGCTACATCAGTAGCTGACGGGGCAAAATTAGACTTTTCTCTTATTTTTTGGTAATTGAGAAGATCCATTTTGTTTGTTGTAAATGACATTATAGTAATAAAATGCTCAGTTTGGGTCAAATTGCGAAATGTAAGTTCTTATGTAGGTGTTGGCTAAAGAGTGAAACAATAAAAGAAATGGTTATTCCAATCGAATAAGAATGAAAGTAAATGAAATAAATTGTGGAAGGAAGAAATTTTCTTATGGATATGGAAGTTCTTTATTCATAGAATAAGCTAAGTTTTATGACCAGAATACCCTTAGTTCTTCCAAAGAGAGATGATGTTGCAAAATACATTGATTATTTCTTCATCTCTCAATCTTTCTCTCTTTCATTTTCTTTTATAATTGAACTTTTTAGATCTCATTTGATATTATTTCTGTTTTTTTTGTTTTCTGTTTTTTAAAAACGAAAACTATTTTTCATATGTTCGTCAGTGAATTATATTTGAACTTTAGTTGATATCAAACATGAGATCTCGCCCTTCTTTATCAACTCATCTGGTATTCTATTCAAACCAGTTTTGTTAACATCATCTCATTTTATTATTCTTTTTACCTTCTCAACGAAAAAATTCTCAAAGAACCTATATTTCACCCCCATCATCTCATCATTATAATATCATCATCTATTTTAGTGTTACCGACAGATTTCCTATCTAATAAATATAGTGGTCTATATACAAATACAATAATCATTTATACTTCATATTAGAAAAATAAATATTTGAGCCTTTTTTAGGTTAGAATGTTCTGCGATATTCTCTTCTATGATTAATCTTTGAACCTGCTTCAAGAAAAAGATTAATCTTTGAACAAAATACTAAGAAGCCGAGTGATATCAGTACCAAATCTGAGTGGAACTTTCCTAACTGTAGCATATTAATTAAATCCTTAAACAAATCTTTTTATTGGTTATAATCATGAATAGATCATGCAATTATTTTACATAATTAATTTTGTTTTCTCTTTTCACTAATTTAGGAAACCTTGCTTAGCCCCAAAGTGGATAGAAATGACAGGCAACGACATATTGCACCAGGAAATGAAGAGGATTTTTATGCAATTTTATATTAATTTTGTGGACCTATGTGTAATTTAGCCAATTTTTAGGGTTTATATGGAATTTATATTCTAGTTGAAGAATTTATGTTAATTGTATGTTGACTGTTAGTTTTATGATGAATTTTGATTGATTAATATAACTTTTTTATGTGAATTTGTCTACATTTTGATATGAAGTGGTGTGAAGCGTATTTTGTGTTTGTATATTTTATAACTAACGTTAGTACTTGATAAATTTTTGTGATACATCAATTTTACATGTATTCTTATAATGAACTTTTTTGTATATAATTTGACACCATTTTCTTATAAACATTTTGTATATACTTTGATAATTTTTGTGATATATCAATTTTACATGTATTCTTATAATGAAATGAACTTTTTGTATATACTTTGATACCATTCTTTTATGAACATTCTATATATACCTTGTTTTTTTTTTTGAATTTATTCTGTATATACTTTGACCGGTCTGAACCACTGATACTTAAAACTATATGATACTTTGACCGGTATCGGTACCACCGGTGCATATCTCAAAACTATATGTAAGTCAATATCATACAACAATAGTACCACATCAAGTTATATATTGTATCTTAATCCTGAGGGGTTTCTATCACCAGATTTATCATGACCGTGGAATCCTTAGGATTTTCTATTGAGTCGTCCGATTAAAATCGAACGGACGGCCTCACTTCTCCCCTATTTTCTTTCTTTCTCTCCCTCTCTCCGTGCAGTCTCCGCTTCCCTCCTCCTCTTCTCCTCTCTCAGAACAAAGCTCACATTTCTCTGGTAAAATCTTAATGTAGATACAGAAAAGGAAGCAAAATATATACTATAGGCTGAACGGAGAAAGAAAAGAGAAGAAAATTAGATACCATAAGTTCAATTTAGCTCAAAAAGGTTACAAATTTCTGTTTTTAATGTTGGGGTTTATTGTGTTTCTCCCCCTCTTGATTTTAGTCTATTTTATTTTTATGCTCCTCTAATGATGAAAATCCAGCTTATCCTTGCTGGTGAAAATTTGTAGGTTGAGTAACCACCAAAAGCTTGAAGTTCTCCCTTCATCTTAAGTATGGTAAGGATAGGGGTGTAAACAGGACGGATAATATCTGAATCCGAACCGTACCATATTCGCAAAATATCCATATCCGAATAAAAATATCCGTATCCGATGTCAGATACGGATACGGATACAGATAATTTATATGGATAGGGATACGTATTTTATTAGGCGGATAAAGATACGGATACAGATATTATCCGTATCCGGATAATATTTCTATTCGGATATCCGTTTTTAAAAAACTCAACATGAATCCTTATCCATTAAGTATTAATTTTCTTTTAATTCACAACCATGTTATTTTTCATCTTTTCTAATTTCCTTTTAATTCATCTTCTTGTATTTCTTTCCTCTTATTTGACAACCGAGTTTCCATCTTTTCATATTCTTCTTTAATCACACTACATTTAACTTAGACATGTTTTAACTCTTTTTCCATCTAACAAAATCCTAGTCGCCAAAGTTGTGACATTTTTGTTTTAGTATGGTTATTATATTAAAGTAATTGTATTTCTTTTTTTTTTTTGTCGTTTGACTATGTAGAACGACTATAATATTTAGTATAATTTCTTACTCAAAACTCTTTCCTCTAAAATCTATATTTATATAGCAATCTAGTAAAGTTGAATTTTAAAATGATATATCGGACTACATATTAGAATATCCGTTTGAACAATCCGAAATAAGTTCGTATTCGTATCCGTATCCGGGATATTCGAATCATATCCATATCTGTTTAATATCCGAACCGTATCCGGATCCGGATCTATCCGTATTCGTATTCGTATCTGAAAAAAATATGGATACGGATATGGTAAGAACACTATCCCAAACGTATCCGAACCGTTTACACCCCTAGATAAGGATAATATCTGCAACTCAGGCAAAGAAATTAATTCTTCAATTGGTGCCATTATTGATTCGGTCCATCTTTCATTTTTGTCCATCCAAGACTGATAGCAGGTTCCAAATTTAATTTTGCATTCTTTTGTGGCAGATGACAGTATAGAACAGTGAAGAGACGTTCTCCCCACCAAAAATTAGGAATCTTTCTCCATTTTAGTTAGTATTAACTATTAAGCTCCGTAGTCTCTTTTTCTTTCTCTGATTAAAAAAACGAAGAGCAGAACATAATCAAATTCAACAGCTTAATCCAGAAATTTCAATTTAATTTTGTTACTTATTTTAACCACTAACAGGACCAGTTACACAAACAAGCTTTAGCTCAGTTTCGATCAAGACGCAAACAAATCTGCTATAATTGGGTTTTCCTCTAATTGGGAAATGTGTGTGTTTTGTATGTTAATTGACATTTTTTTTTTGTCTTATTTTTTGCTTCAGCTTTGGACTAATTAGCTGAGAAACACAGGTTTTAATTGCTCTTATGGATTAGATGTGCGGCAATTAAAGGTCACTTCATTCAGATATTCACATTTAATTGCATGGATAAATTTTTTTTATTTAATGAAACACGCTTTATGGTTGCGCACAATTATTCATGTTCCAAAAGTTATTTGTAGTTCATCTCTAATTCAAGTTTTGATCCATCCTTTCGATAAGCCTTTCTTATGCGGTGGGTTTTAAGAGTGTTCTGAGACAAAATGTTGGATGTTGTAGTGCGACTATCTCTGTGAAATATCTCTCAACGCTTGGCAGCATCAAACTTGATTAACAATATCTTGCTATTAAGATTATTGTTTGTTGAGTCCGTCAATTTTTAAATTCCAGACTATGTACTATATTAACAGACAAAATTGAAGCAGCCAAAAAAAAGATTTTTGGATCCAATACTTTGGCTAAAACACTAAAACATTTAACTGCTAGATAGAAAAATAACCTCTCTAAATAGCTGCATCCTAAAATGAATACCTTAATGACCCGTTCTTTCAGCTCAAATTTTATGTGGACATGAACAGAATCCAGTTGCCGAGAAGCTGTCACAAAAGGTGTTTCCCTGGATGAGTTTGAGGAGAGATTTTCTTCTTTATTTTAACATTTCGCGTTTAGTCATTTGGTGTAAAGTGTAAACTCAAATGAAAGTTACTTTGAACAAGAAGAATATTTGAGCGAAAGTTAAAAAACAAAAGGTAAAAAAAAAATATCATGCATTCTTGGCGCAATTGCTCCTTTGATTTAAACAGTCCCAATTTTTTCCTGACGCTTCAATGCTTCTCATATATGTATGTTAACATTTATATCTTAAGTTAGTGAAAATTTTAATGACTCCTATTTTCTATGGTTGGCTGGATTTGCCTTGATCCATGTGAAGGCTATATAGCCAAATTAAGGTAAATTTCATCATATTTCACTCAACTTTTATAAAATAATGAAATAGGTTATTCAACTTTCAATTGTCCCAATAGATCACTCAATTTTTGATTTGTCCAAATTAGATCACCTGGTTAATTTTTCATCCATTTATTGACGGAATTGACACATGTATGACATATCAGCGCTGATGTAAGCAGTCCATGTCATCACTGACTTTTAACTCAAATAATCATCTCGAGTTTACCAAAATCACAGGAGGTCATCCAACTTTACAATTATTTCACCGCATGTCATTCAACTTTGAAAATTTATCATCAAACGTCACTCAACTTTTACAATGTATCATATGAGGTCACTCAACTTTAAAAATATATCACGGGAGGTCACTCAACTTTAAAAATATATCATAGGAGGTCACTCAACTTTACAAATATATCATAGTGGGTCACTAAACTTTAAAAATATGTCACCAAAGGTCACTATCTTTAATTATATGTTGGTTTAATTTGTTGAGACAATTATGGTTCATGTGAGACGTATTTTTTCTTTAAATTTAGCAAAAGCAAAATAGTTATAAAATATCATTTTTATGAAATATAAAAAAATTACAAAATAATTATAAAAAAATTATATGATTTTAAAAAAAATCTAAAAAAATCAGAAAAACACTTTTCGGAAAAATATTTTCAGAAAAGAATATTTAAAAAAAATAGTTTTCATTTTTTTGAAAATTATGTTTCAAAAAATATTTTATAAACAAATACTTATAATAAAAGTATTTTATAAAATACTTTCATTTTTACAAAAATATTCTTTCATAAAATATTTTTTAAAATGTAATTTTTTTGAAAATGAAAAATATTTCCTTGAAAAAATATTCTTTTCTAAAAATATTTTTCTGAATTTTTTTATAATTTTTTTAAAAATGATATAAAATATTTTTATAAAGTATTTTTGGAAAACTATTATTATGTATTTTATAAAAATGATATTTTGTAACTATCTCATTTTTGCTAAAATCATGTAATTAGTATTTAAAGAAAATAAATAAGTCTCACATGAACTATAATCGTCTCAACAAATTAAAACCAACATATAATTAAAGATGGTGACCTTTGGTGACATATTTTTAAAGTTGAGTGACTTAAAATGATTGCATTATTATTAGGGAGCTGATAAATCACGACGTACTGTAGCGACAGTATATAAAAACTGAAAACAGTATATACAAATATATGAACTGAAAACAAACAGTATATAAAAATTTATTCTATACAATAATATATATTTAAAAAAAAATGAAAACAGTATATACAAACATATAAACTGAAAACAAACAATATATAAAAATTCATTCGATAAACAATATATATTTAAAAAAATGAAAACGGTATATAGCGTATATAGGAACGTGAGAAAACAATATATAATTTCAATCCGTCGCTATAGAATCGCTACAGTAACCCAGCGTGATTTCCAATTTCCCAATATAATTTAGGATATGATTGGAGTAGCATATTCTATTCTACCAATCTTTTAAAATGACTGGATTATTATTATATATTTTTAAAATTGAATGACCTCATATGATACATTGTAAAAGTTAAGTGATTTTTGGTGATAAATTTTCAAAGTTGAGTGGCCAGTGGTGAAATGATTGTAAAGTTGGATGACCTCCCGTGATTTTGGTGAACTTGAGATGATTATTTGAGTTATAAGTCGGTGATGACGTTGACTACTTACATCAGCGATGACGTGTCATGCACGTGTCAATTCCGTCAATAAATGAATGGAAAATTAACCGGGTGATCTAATCTGAACAAATCAAAAGTTAAGTGACATATTGGGGACAATTAAAAGTTGAGTGATCTATTTGGTCATTTTATGAAAGTTGAGTGAACTACGATAAAATTTACCCGCCAAATTATTATATGAAAACTGGTAAGTTGTCTATTTTAGTATTTTACTAAATAAAAATAATGTTTTTGTTTGGTAATTTGGAAGAACACGGCCAGTAATGAAAGTAATTGATAGAAGTTATAAATATGTTAAACAAGAAATACAAACAAGTAAATAAGAGTTATTAAGGAAGCCAGTCTGATCTTGCTTTCTACTCTCTTTTTGAAGATTGAGATAGCCTCGTGTGTTCATTCAATATGGCATTTTAGCATGTCTCATTTGTAAAGTAAATGTCTGTTAATAATAAATAATGGATATCAAACTTTATATT
This sequence comes from Juncus effusus, assembly GCA_027726005.1. NCBI lineage: Eukaryota > Viridiplantae > Streptophyta > Magnoliopsida > Poales > Juncaceae > Juncus > Juncus effusus. The sequence continues at coordinate 8,782,362 of CM050894.1, read as the reverse complement.
TTTGTTCAGGTACAACGATCTCCGTGAAGATGTAGATGAAGCAAACCAAAACATGAAACCAAATGGACATAAAATGATTGCTTAAGAAATAAGAAGTAGATGAAGCAAATCAAAACAAGAAACTAAGTGGACATAAATTGTTTGCTTAAAATAACAACTTATATTTGTTTTCTAATAAGGAGAAATGTTTGAATTAGTGGCAATAGAAGAGCATGATGAGTTCCATCTGGACATGAATTCAATTAGAATTGCATGCCACACAAGTAATGCTATTGTTTATCTATACAATTATTGATATACTATAGTTGTGACCACATGTACTACCACTAGAATAGTCCAGTGGTTATGATACTTGCCACACTTTTCATATGTAAGGGGTTCGAATCCTGTCGTATAGGATGATTGATTTAAAAATTTAGGGAGGACATATGAGTTCACCCTAAAGAGAACGAACCAGATGATCGCCTGTAGTTCTCCCTCATGTTTATAGTTGTGACGATGTGATTGTAATAAAATCTTTGGAGCAGTGCTTTAAAAACTCGCGCAGCGCGCGTAGCATCCTCTAGTTATATGTAATTTGGTAGTATTTATAATTCATTAAACTCACAAATGAATTCATTTTCACAATTGATTATACTTATATGAAATCATTAAAAAATTACTACAAAGTTCATCGAAATTACAAAGCAAAAAAAAGTGATTGAAAAAAGAAACATCTTAATACAAGTTACATTCAATACTTAAGCCTACAAGTTGCATCCCATTCCTAAAAATAATAATAGTTTCATTACACAATAACACCAACTAATCGAGGTTTGATTTGGAACGACTTTATCTCCATCAAAACTAAAAAAATCCAATCTTCCAGTTTGAGATTTACTTTTTAGTCGTATATTTTGAAAAGCTTCTCAAACTTATCATCCTGCATTTTAAACACAAAAAACAAAAGAAAACCCAAAATCAGAAAAGAACTAATTCCTACTAAATTGAACTAAGAAAATGATTATCGCAAACTCGGCATTTACCTTTAATTGGTTACTGAAAACATTTCAAAAAGATAAATGCATATAATGCTCATATATTACTCTTTTGACCTCCATTTTTACAAACAATTTCTCAACCTGTCTTGGGATGTTTGAGCAAGTGAAGCCAACTCTTGCTTTTTTTAATCTTCATTAATTTTGAAACATAATAAACATAATTGACTATATATTATACAAATATTGAACAAATAAATAAATATATGAATGGTTGCAATTAAGTCTCAATTAACCCTCACTTGTGCAGATATGCCTAATTTAACCCAATTTAGCCTCGATTTACTACTAATTCCTAAAATTGCAAAATTTGAAGACGAAACTGAAAAATTGGTACCCTAAAATGGTTTGGAAGGTTTGGAAAGGAAAGAAAATTGGGTTTGAAGGAAGGTTAGGATTTTGGGAGATTTTGGAGGCGTCTGAAGCAGAAAAAAGGGAGGGCGGAGATTGGCGGGTCGAATCACCGTCGGAAGGAGAGAAGGGCCGGCGGGAGAGTTAGGCGGAGTGGAGATGAGATGAGAGATGGCACGAGCAGTGGCGGATCTTGACCCGAATCCTTGAGGGGGGAGGGGGATGGGGGAGCCGTAGTGAAAAATACAGTGAAAATCTTGAAGGAACGAGATACATATAATATATAAATTTATCATAAAATACAATAGCATTACTATATATATACTAAAATTTTAAAATCTTTGGGGGACAGCTACCCCTCCCTGTCCCTACTGAGATCCGCCACTGGGCACTAGAGTGAGGGTTCCAAGAGAGAAGCGGAAGGAAAGAAATAAAAAAAATGCAATGTCACCAATTAAAATAATATTATTTTTTGACACATCATCCGTGCCATGTCATTTAATATTAAAAAATTGGCATAGTTTATACAATTTAGGTAGTATCAATATTTTCCATTCGCACACTTACTTACAAAGTCTCAAAATATCATGCAAGGAGAAAAAGAAATGTCAACAAAAATGCAATTGATTTTTCAACCGAAATATCATGTCTATCGTTACAAAATTTCTCTGAAGTGGAGCAAGGATACCATCTAGTTTCTTTTAAAGACGTATTTCAGCAGGCAATCAACTTCTCAGTCTCAAGATAAAAAACAATACTCTTTTAGATTAAAACATGCCACTAAAAAAAAAACTTACTGCATATAATCATTTACTTCCAATTGTCCAAGTAAAATCAGGAAGAATAGAAGCATCATAACAAGCCTATGATGACCGTATTACCTAATTGAGCAAACACATTATCCTAATAAAAACTATACATTAAACAAACCGCCAAACATTTCTTTTCCATTGGCAGCCCTCATATCTATGTTATAATCGTAAAATAAATCTTTAATCAAATCTTAGAAAATGGTTGAAATTATCATTTCTCGTACAAATTTAACTCTTTGGATCCTCTCTTCCAAGTCTTGTTTATCCAAATTCTGCAATGCATGTGAAACCGACCTTAAAAAAAAAGACAGAATCATAATATTATGATTGAACAATGAAAGTGAAATTCATAAAATAGACATTTCTCCAAGTATTGCAAGGTCTAAGAGAAATTTCCATCATATCTTTTTGATGCTTGTTTTATCTTTTAAATTTATTTCCCTTTTTGCTTTTTTAAGTTGGTCTTGCTTGTTGAGTCTTTTAGTACATTTTGAGTGATGTAAATTGTCTACTAACTTTAAAAGAAGAAGTTAAGCAGAGAATTTCCATGCTTAATTTTGAATTACGGTCTTTAAGGGATGTTTTCTATATGAGTAATTTTTTTTAACTTGAAAAATACCTGGTTTTATGAGAGGAGACAGCTGGCGATGTAACTCCACTTGCGTGATTTACTTTTACCGAATCTGAATCTACCGAAGTTGAATTCCAAAAGAATTGTGAGAGAAGCGGATCAGGGGCTGAATCAAGTTGGTTTGGCCCAATTTCATTAAATGAATTTTCTTCTTCATATGATTCCGTTTCGTTTTGATATGAATTGTCATTCCATGAGCTTGTCTTGTGCGACTTTCTCTTCTGTTTAAATTTCAAAAAAAAAAAAAATTGTTATGTTGTGAAATTTTGAGATTTTTAAGGGGGTTTAAGTCAATTTTTCTGTAATACCTTGAGGGATTGAGAGTGGTGAATTCTGAAATGAGAAATCATATCCTTCCCCATATTGTCCGCACACAAAGGACAAACCTGTTAATATATAAAATCATGCATCAATAGCGTGCAAAAAGAAAGAAAAAGAAAAAAAACTCAATTAAACAAGAAAATAACTCAATTAATTTAACTAATACAAAAAATAGTTGATTGTTTTGAATTGAGAAACCGTGACTAAGGTAATGCTATAATGAATTTACAGACCATGATTACCATAATACATAATACAGTAAACTAACGGTCGTAAGAAATTCCCAAGTAATCATATTATGCAATTACAAATCAAAAATCTGAAGTCAGAACCCAATACTTACTTTATAACCCAATTAGGCTTTATTTTACCCTCAATTTTTTTGGAATAAATAAATAAATAAGTAAATAATGGTGAACTTACGGCATTTTTAAAGTCGAAACAGTGCTCCTCTTGAAGATGGTTGCATAAGAAAGGCACCTCAACTTCTATATAGCAAAACGGACAAGGGAAATATTCCCACATTTCTTCTCCTCCTAAAATTTTACAAATTAAATATCAAAAATTAAGTTGATTTTGCTCAATAAATAAATAAATACATTACTTGACATACTATAGATTAATTAAGGCCCTCTAGAGTTTTAAGAAACACAAATATTACGATAAATAAAAATGACTGAAAACCAAACCAATTACCACTTTTTATTATTTATTTTCTTTTCTTAATTAGTACCCAAAATTTCTCGAAAAATACATCCTGTTAAATTCAGGACTTTCACTACTGACTCTTGAAAAATGAAATAATACCTGTCATTATGAAAAAATAAAATAAATTTAATAAGATGTTTTTAAAATACACCCATTGAAATTAAACAGTACCAAAAGACCATATGGTCAACTCAATAAAGAAAAAGATATAGTCAAATGAAAGGAAAATAAGGATCCTTAATCGTTACGGAACAATTTGATTTGATTTGCTTATTTTATAAAAAGAATAACAATTGGATTTGCTTAGTCAGGAAAAAGAAATATTCAAACGAAAATATTGGATTTGCTTAGTGAGGAAAAAGATATATTCAAATCAAGAGACACGGTTTATACAGATGGCAACATAAATATTAATTTTAACAAATTTATGTGAATGAGACAGTTAATTAAAAAAGACCATGAATTAAAAAATTAACCAGATTAAATCTACTTTGCTGAAATGAAGAGGGGAATGTTAATTTTAAGGCTTTGGACAACATGAAAACCTTTTTGTATTTAAACTTCAAAGATAAACCTCTGACTTTTTTTTTCTATTTAAACAAATCGTCATATTTGAACAGCTTTCCAAGATTCAGTAAAAGGAGCTACATCAATAGAAAAATAATATATAAATAACAGAAAAATAGTACATAAAGCTAATAATTGATGGAAGAGAAAATAGGAAATCGGACTGAGCCTCTGAAAGTAGATGTAAAAGTTATTATGTGAATTTAGTACCAGAAATTGAACTAAAAGAGGCAAATTAACTTAGAATTAACAAATTTTTTTTTTTGATGCAAAGAATTAACAATTTACAGAAGGACAATTATGTGATGCTAAGAAAGTTTATTCTTCTAAATTGAAACTAGTAATAGAAAAAAGGGTTAAAAAAGGAACGAATATTTAATTTTTGACAACCAACCTCTGACAAACAGAACCAAATGTTAGAAAAAGAAATAAATGAAGAACATGAAAACCCAAATTAATCAAGGAAAATAGAACAAAATAATTAAAAATTGGGATGGCCCAAGAAGCTAAACAGCGATTGGAAACTCATACTTGAAAGTACTAAACCGAATTAATGCCGGAATAAAAGCCAAATTAATCGTAAAAATTAAACAAAATCGGTAATGATAAAAATAATGGCGGATTGTAAAAAATGGGTATGTGAAATTAGACCTGGTTGCATATGGGTTCGACAAGGTTGATGCATATTAATGTGATTTCTACTACTCCGTGCTTCCACTTCCATTGATTGTTGATTGACAGAGAGAGAGAGAGAGAGAGCTTTGCTTGCTTTGTTCAGTGCAAAGAAAAAGGCTATGGCTGTGTAATACCTTTATAGGAGGAAATTATTAGCAAGATGTATAGATATGACCCTAGAAATTAGTTTATTACTAAAGTTGATATTAATTAATTTTGTATTGATATTTTTTTTGAAGGGTTTGGAAGTAGTTGCTATTTCGAATTAAAAAAAAATATTACTAAATCTGAAAATTTAATAAATTTAATAATTTGTGAGTTTTTTTACTCTGTTAAATTCTTTCTGCATTTTTTTGTTGAATATTGCTTTATAGAAATTGTATTATTCATGTTTTTAAAATGCCAAATAGCATTTAGAATAGTTCTGATAAATAACAACAAATATGTGGTTGTAAAAACTTTTAGGGTTATATATGAAAGACTTTCCATTTATTAATTTTCCATTTATAATTTATGAGGTTCAACTTTTCTCTTCTCTAATGCGTGGACCTCAAGGAACCAATTTACAATATTTTCATATCAAAATTCTAGTTTTTGTACTATTCTGCTTTTTCCTTTTTTATAAATTCAAACAATAACATAGACTCTTATAGCCTACTTCTAAAAAAAATACAAATTAAAAATAAATACAAATTTTATTTACAAAAGTCGAGATGGCAAAAATAAAAATAGAAGAAAATAATTATAAAAATAAAAATACTATATTATTTTTATATTGTTCTCTTATTTTGACATGTGAATTGTGGTAAAATACACTTCAAAATTCTCATGTATTAATAATTTATTGAATCCAATTGAAAAGTGGATTTGCTAAGCCTAACAAACTTTTTTTTTTTTGAAGTGTAAGCCTAACAAACTTGTTATCATTATCAATAATTCATTTAATAAACTAATAAATAGAAAATAAGCACCTTGGCGGCCAAGTAAATGATTATATACAATTCAAAAAAAAAAGTAAATGATTATATGTATATATAGTATAAAATCTTTCCTTCTGTAGCAAGAACAGAAAAATAAATTTAAGTATTAAAAAGTACAAAAGGCATTTCAATATGGTCATAAATAGGAATTCTTTTTAAATAAAACTACTTACATGATGAGATTGCCAGATTATATCAGGAAATGTAGAGCTCAGCGTGTTATTATGTTAATTATATATTACGATTGGAAAAAGTATACATTAATACTCAGCCGGATATATACTGACACCACATGCAACAAAATCATAATGAGACTCGTATATATTGTTGTACTTGATAGTAATAATATATTTAAAAGGTGTTTGCATATCGAATGGAATATTAACACCAATCTGATTTAGACACGTCATTGATGGCTTGGAATTGGAACTAAAAGCATGCTCTTTGCAGTGATTGCTCTTTTTCTTTCTTCAAGATTCATTACATCAAAATTGCCGGCTTCTTCAGTGGGGGTTTTGTATTTTCAAAAGATAGAAGTTACATTAATTTTGGTTCATGATAAACAAAGTTAGACTCCATGACTGCAACTTAACTTTTCAAGGATTCGTGTAACAACATAGGCAATAAGTAACAGAAAATAAACTTATGAATATAATAAATTCGTCTAACTAGTAGAATGTGTGTCTTATAATGAATTTTTTGTGCATAAATTTATATTTAAGAGAAACTTTCATTCAACTATAGATCTTTCTTTTGTCTCTTCTGAGAATCCGTTAAAAAAACTAGATGTTTCTTTTATTATTCTCAAAATATAACAATTTTGAATAACTTAGTCAAAATATTCCTTCCACCAAATATCAAATACTGAAAATTACACAAAATCTTTTCTGGTATTTATTTTTCATCCGATTAAACAATAGATCTTTCTTTTATTATTCTCAAAATATAACAATTATGAGCAACTTAATTAAAATATTCCTTCCACCAAATACGAAATACTAAAACATAAAAAACGTTTCTGGTATTTTATTTTACATTTGATGTATAGCTTATATATGCATGGTGGCTACACCACAATCACCAAAGAAGATCAGTAAACTTTTGGCAACGACCAAGAGCTGACTCATCAAAATGCGCCATCCCCATCCCTATGTCCTGTGCCCTTTTTATGAACCTTCCTTTTTTCCAAAGTGTACAAGAAGCAATTAATTTCATTTCGTGCATGATCTTCAAACATTATTGTAAAGTTTGATTTATTTAGATTACTACTTTGACTAATTTTTAGTCCCCACCATTACGGCCTAAAAAGCCGATGAACAACTTTTGCAACACTGATCTCAAGCTTCGCCAAAAAAAAAAAAAAAAAAAAAAAACTGATTAGTGATTAATACGTATTGAAAGGAATATCATAATTCTATTCTATACCATTTTTAACTTATTTGTATCATTTGTGGACGTTCGGCTCACATAGAATGTGATGAAATAGAGGATTAGAAGGTCTATTCCAGCCGAACATGAATGGAATATCTCGAATTAAAAGTTAGAAAAACAGAATTGCTATAATTCCATGATAGGAAAGAAATTTCTCTAATTCATAGAATAATGTATAATTTAGAAAATATATGTCCCCCTTTATTCCAAATATCATCCTACGTGGCAGTTAAATTTTCTCATTTTCTATTTTAGTGATCATAATTCATTATTATACTATTTAATCCAAATTTTTAATCTATGAACGTTATTGAAATAAAACAGAATAGTCGCTATTCTCTATTCTACTATTCCGTCTATTTCATGCTTTGCCGAACGGGCACAAAATATTTTCTCTTTCTCTTATTCTTTTGATTTTGTCTTCTACCTCTTCTAATTTGTAAACTTCACTAGATAAGTTTTGAGCTTCTTATAAAATTGAGCAGTTTTTGACACCTTCAATGGGATTCAATAGTATTGTTTATTCATATACATTCAATATACCACGAGAACTAAAAGGCAATTTAGACCACGAAAAATATTATCAACACTAACTTTACCAACGATTTTCATTCATAATATAAAAAATCAATAACATGAAAGCCAATGACCCCAAATACGTGAAATGGAAGGACATTTTTTGCCTCTTTGCTCAATGAACCGAAGGGAGATTTGACATCACATGAAAGAAAAAGATATAATAAGTTAATAAGTTAAATCTGGCTTACTTAACAATATATGGCAACAAAATATCTCTTAGTGAACCGAGTATTTAGTAATTATTTGTTAAGATCCTCATATTTGTATTTAATCACCTTCACTTATAGACTTGAAATGGATTATCATATGGAACCTTGTATGAATTGGTTGGAAGTAATGATGAGAGTATTCGAACACTCTCATCATTAATTATCTTCTTTTCACCGGGTGTAGAAAGCTACCACATTTTCTGAGAAAGTCTTCTCTGCAACTGTCCTATTGGTGTCAGCTTCTTTCGAATAAAAACTTCCTTACAATCGACGGTACAAAATCCCAATCCCCTGTAATAATGCACACAAATAAAAAAATTAAAATACATTGTGTCAATTTTCTCTATTTGTATGTAATCTAAGCAAAAAATGACCAACAGATGAAACTTTGAATATGTGCAAACTTACAAGTGAATGACCATCTCCATTTCTTTTTTCAGTTTCGCGTGGCAAATATTGCAGAAAGTAACCATTACCAGTTCCTCTTTTTTACAAACCTCTAATAACTCCAGAATATTTTTAGTACTGAGAGGCGAATCATCATCATACATGTCAATCCTTCTGTTCTTCGCAGCGATATGGTTTGATATGCCGTCGATATCTGCCTCTTCAACATGACTAGATTCCATTGAAGTTTCTTCGTGGTAATTTATTTTGCCTCCATTCAGAAAAGTATCAAACCGTTCATCATACAAATCTTCATTAGCATTTTCGATTTGGACACGATCATTGTCATCAATTACTAATATGGGTCCGCAGTACCCATTTTTCGTTTGTGGATACATGTACTGGGGTTGAGGATAAACCTGTATTAACCCATGATTTGTCCTTTTTAATACGGGTATCAAATGTGGTAACGCATGAATATCTTCGTAATTATCGGCATCAATTATTATTCCGGGTCCTGAGTATCCATTTTCCATTTGTGGATACATGTAATTGGGTTGCGGATAAACCTGCATTAACCCATGATCTGTCCTTTTTAATATGGGTAACAGATGTGGTCCTAGATAAAGAACATGTGGTGATTGAAGACAATTATCACCAGAATAGATAGAAGGGGCCGTATCATTAGGGTTATTGGTGAATTCAGGTGGCTGATACACATATATAGGTCGAGGATTAACATTTTCATGTTGCGAATTCAACATCATTAGCCAATTAGGTTGGGGAGGTCGTACCGCAGGAACATATGGTGTTTGATGGTAATCATCATGACAACATCTAATATGGTCCATGTTGCTAGTTGTATCAGTTGTAAAATCAGGCTCGAGTTGAGAGAACATGTCAAATGGTTGCGAACGCACCTTTGTTAGCTCGTGATTGGTCGCTTCGAACCCTGATTGTAAATCTGGCACAGTCGGTGATTTAGGACAATCGTCATCATCATTACCATCATCATAATCATAATCATTATCAGTATCCAAATCATCCTCATTATCATCATGTTCATCATCTCGTAATTGGTTAAGATCCAAATCCAAAGGAGACAATGGGCTCTCATATGAGCCTAAATTGAAATCTAATTGTGGCTTGTCGCTAAGATTGACAGAAAGACTATTATCCATTTGCATTTCAATGTTTGACGCCTCACGCGAAGAGGAATTCAATATCGTGATGTGCTCTACTTGTTCCATTGCATCCAATAAAATTCTTGACATAACAAAACTCCTTTTTTTTTTCTCTTTCTCTTTATGTTTCCTTCTCTTTCTCTTTATGTTCCCTTACCTTTCTCTCCCTCTCTTAAATATAGGATAGAAGGAGAATAACGTTTAATTTGTTAAGATTATTCCCAAACATTGACTATGAAACTGTTTTCTTTTAATTACAATAGGAAAAAACTTCACATGGATCCCTTTTAATTTCATCTTAATCTCTTTGATCCTTTGAATTTTTAATTACATCGCTATATTTAATGTTTACGAGGATATATATTATTTCTTCTATTTGGGGGGTTAAAAAATAATATTCTAATATATAAAATAAAATAAAATAAAATAATATTCTAATATATAAAATTAAAAAGATTGTATGACAAAAAGAAATAGCTATTTTTAGGAAGAACACACAACTGATCATCCTTTGACTTCTGAAATAAAATGCGGTTATCGTGTCGTTACAATCACACCTTGAATTTTCTTTAATTAGCTTCTACCAGAATCTGAATCTACTAGATTATGTGTGATAACTGTGACATGACACATGATAATCGGTATACCGACTTGTCCCAAGAAAAACAAATAATAATCCAATCTATTAAAACATAATGAAACTTCACTTACATAATATGCTTTAAACAAGAACGCATGATATCCAGTATCCACATGAGGATATACTAGTTGTTCATTTTACAAAGCTTAATTTTTCTTTAGAAATTAGAATTAAGATTAGCAACATGTCACCTTAAAAAAAGATTTGCAACATGTGGTAGTAAATGAATTATTTATACACCAAACATTAGCCTAGCTCTATACACATATTGAACACATTAAATGAAAATTATGGTGTTGTGGCTGTCACATGTAACTGATTGAAGCAACTGTAAAATATGACTGGGGAAGGGGACTTCTTAACAGCATTAATCATATTTCATTGTGCTAACATTTTCTTAACAGCATTTATCAAATTGGCATGAAACGTTTGTACGATCATTTTGCTGCTTTATAAATTCCTAAAGGGAATCCAGCCCACATAATGTAAAGGCATAACCTACTTCATCGAATGTATAGAAATTGACTGAATTATTTGAAAATAATAGTTAAAAAAAAGTAATAATTGGTGGATTAGGGACATGGCAGCCGGTAAATGACTAGAGATGAGATTAGTTGTATTGTATTATAGGTACTGGAATTTTTCATGCTTTAAAATATTATGTAGGATCAAAAGGAACTTTATATAAAAAGTAGCTTTTCCAGGGGAAAGTAACGTTTTAGGTTTTATATTATTCTTCATTCCAAAGTCCAAACTATGCTCAGAATCAGATAGAACCAATTTCTTTGTGGGTGAACTATGACACCCTAAGCACTAGGTTGAATAGTTGTTCTATTTTATTTCCTCTTGATGGGTTGCTTAACTTTCGGTTTTGAACTGTTTTCAGTTTCAACATTGCACTAAAAACCATGAAGAATGAAAAAGCAACTTTTCTCAATAGGGACCAAAATAATGAAACTTATCAATCCTAATCAGTTACTGTGATTCACTTCATTTGTACAATTTATGAACCAGTAGAGGCTTTTGCAAGGTGAAAACGGTTCAGATCCGGTTCGGATAGCGGTCATCCATATTTTTTTTCCGGATAAGGATCCGGATCTGAAACGTCCCGAATATGGATATGGTTCAGATCTTAAATGGATATAGATATGGTTCAGATATTTCAGATACGGATCCAGATCCAGATTTTATTCGGATAATTAAAATGGATATTTTGTACTTAATATAAATATTTATTTAATAATTCTCAAATATCATTATACACAAAAAAAATTGAATTTTAATAAAAATATATTTTTTACTAGATAAAATTATAACTATTTGATAAAACTATATAAAATATAAAAAAATTGTCAAAAATATATGAATATGTAAGAAAATATCATAAATTTCATTATATAATGTCCTATTATGTTTTTAAAGTAATAATTATTAATTTTATTGATATTTGAAGATGTTGTATTACTAATTTTATAGATATTTCAATGGAAATAAAATTTGGGTCAAAAAATTAATACTCATATTTGAAAATATGGATCAAAAAATGAGTACCCGTTTTTAAATAGTATCCATTACCCGGATCCGGATCCGACACCCAAATCAAATACCGAATCCAGATCCTGATGCGAATAAAAGATCAGGATCTAGATATTTTTCGGATTCGGTCCGGATCGGGTTCGGGTAATATCCAACCTGTTGTAGCCCCTAAGTACAGCTCCTTTTTTTGGTTAGATCTTCATACTTCTCTTTTTGATGGTCTCTTTATTTGCAAGAGTTTCTCCAATCAACCTAAAAAACAGTTTATTTATGTCTAATGGATTATGATTAATCTTCTTTTATACTTCACATCTGATCACTAGAACTGGGCTTTCATTTCCAATGAGGCCCTTATAAATTTGAATTTCCTTCAATAATTATCAGCATATATTTGGGCCTTTAAATTTCAGCTCTAGTCAACCTAAAAATCTACTAAACATTTTTGCCACTTGACGAATCAATATCATCCTTCATCAAAGTTCTAATTGTTAGTGAAAAGATTTTTCATATTCTCAACTTACTCTGAAAACCTCTTAAACCCTAGCTTGTGCAGTGCTCAACTCCAAACATTCCTCTCTCAAAACCCCAACAATGAAAACCATGTTTGGATCTCGCCAAGTCCTCCTTCGCTCCTTCTCCTCTTCTTCGTCCCTCGCTTCCCAACAACCTCCGCTCACGCAAGAATCAGTTCTTTACACCCTCAAAAAGCTCGACAAATCGCCATTAAAGGCGCTCTCTTTCTTCAATTCGCTCCCGACCAAAAACGCGAATTTATCCCCAAATTCTCCTGTGTACGGTCTCATGCTTCGCATCTTAGGCCGCAAAGAATCCCTCACCCAATTTTGGGACTTTCTCAAATCGACGCAATCTAACGGATATTCGCTTGATCAAGGTACTTACTTAAGCCTCCTTTCAAATTTCAAGAAAGAAGAATTAACCAATGAATGCTCGGCTCTCAGTTTATACTACAAAAAATTACAAGAAAACGCCTCTTTTGACGATTCCGTCAATACGGTTGCAAAAACCGTGCTTTCATGCGAGAATTTCGGCAAAGAATTGGAGAAAATGAACTTGAATTTATCTGAGGATTTAGTGATACGAGTTCTTAGAGAATTACGCGAAAACCCCTTAAAAGCCCTCGCCTTTTTCGACTGGATAAATGAAACCAATCCTCAATACAAACACGGATCCATTTCTTACAATGCTTTGGCTCGTGTTTTGGGCCGAGACGAATCAATGGAGAAATTCTGGATTTTAATCGGTCAAATGAAACAGAAAGGATTCGATATGGATATCGATACGTACGTAAAAATCTTACGTCAATTTCAAAAGAGGCGATTAATGAAAGATGCGGTAAAATTATACGAACTTATGATGGACGGTCCATACAAGCCTGCAATTCAAGATTGCGGTATTTTACTTAGACAAATTTCTCTAAGTCCCGAACCGGACATGGAATTAGTTTACCGAGTTGTGAAAAAATACGAACAAAATGGATATTCATTATCCAAACCGATTTACGACGGAATCCATCGATCTTTAACGAGTAACGCTCAATTTGAAGAGGCAGAAGAAATAATAAACAAAATGAAACTCGAAGGATTCGAGCCCGATAATATAACGTATAGTCAATTAGTATATGGTTTATGTAAAGTCAAGAGATTTGACGATGCACGTGAAGTGCTCGATGAAATGCAATCAAATGGTTGTATGCCCGATTTAAAAACATGGACGGTTTTAATACAAGGGATTTGTAATAACGGTGAGATAGATTTAGCTTTAGAGTGTTTAGCTGACATGGCAGAGCAAAATCACTCAGTAGACGGTGATTTATTGGATATTTTAATCAAGGCCTTATGTAAGGCTAACAGAATAAACGGGGCCCACACATTTTTCACAGAAATGGTTGAGAAAAACCGAGTTAAACCCTGGCAAGCGAGTTATAAATTTCTCATTCATGAACTTTTAAAGGCTAAAATGTTAGAAGAATCATTAGGGCTGCTCAAATCGATGAAGAAGCATAAATTCCCTCCTTTTGCGGAGCCTTTTGCTGTGAATATAGCGAAATATGGAACGGTTGAGGATGCGAAGGAGTTTCTGAAAGCTCTGACGGGGAACGGTTATCCTGCTCCGGCGGTGTATCTTAACGTTTTTAAGTGTTTTTTTGAAGAAGGGAGATTCGCTGAGGCGCAGGATTTGCTGTTTAAGTGCCCGCATCATATTAGGAAGTATGGTGAGATTGCCAAGATGTTTGGTACGGATGAAAAGAGTGCTGAATAGTTTTTCTTTTTTTGGTTGTTTGAATGGTATTTTGGATTTTAGTAATGGTTTGTTTAGTTGGAAGATTTTGGTTTATGAATGTTTATTCAGGCAGTTTGGTTTTGTTACTAGAAAGTTTGGTGGAAATAAAGTTGGGAGTGTTTTCATGGTACCTTTTTTGTTTTGTTTTTATTTTTTTATTCTTGTGGGGATTAGTTTTTGGGTGGTTAGAAAATTTGATTTGTTACTAGGATGTTATACTGATCAAGGTATATTTCCATGTTTATGATGAGTTACTACTATAGAGTTTGCTTCCATAGCTTTGACTCATTTGTTTTCTTTTCTAAGAGTACAATCAGATTGTATACAAGGTTCTTTCTTGGCTTAAAATCAACAAACCATGAAGTTTTTTTTTCTTCTCCATTTCTTTGTTTTTGTATGCAGCTTGTGCTATTGACTTGATTAATCATAGTATATGTTTATTAACAGACTTTTTATTTTGTTTTCTTGTCGTTGAAACGGTGGGTTATGTCAGTGCTGTTGTTAGTTTCTTAATCTCTTTTTTTGATGTTATGTCAGTGCTGTTGTTAGTTTCAAGGTCTCTTTTTTTCAGGTAATTTGTTTTCATAATCAATCACAGGTACAGCTTTATTAACATGAGATTTATTTATGAACTACCCCATATAACCTAGCTAAGATAATACCTAAAGTATGACTAATAGTTTCTCATTTAGGCACCAGCTTTCATTGTCATTAGTTTTTTGAGTTCCATTGCTTCGTGCCGACGCTTTATGAATTCCGTCGCCTCATTATCCACCTCTTTTTTCTTACCATTACTAGATTTAGGGTTAGTAGTTGTTTCATCAGGGTTAGGGTTGAAATTAGGGTCCTTGTATTTTCCCTCGAACAAGAACTGAAGATTAGGGAATCTCGGTCCTTGATGTGTATTCCTTGCCGGCATAAAACGGTTGTTTTCTTCAAATTGTGCACTAGTTTGGCTTTTCCTACCAGAAGACATTGTGTGTGTGTGTGTGTGATTTTTTTTTCTTTTTCTTTTTGGATTTTGGTATTTGTTGTGTTCTATGTTTCTATTTTTCTGGGGCTTCATTTATAGGGAGAAAAAAGAGGAGATATATATATTATGAAATGATAAGATTGCATCTTATGCTTCATATTATTTCTACGTGGTAAGAATCTTGCTTTCTTTTCGTTATTCTTTCTTTTTTGCTTTATCCTTCTGAAATTTTATAATTTCTTTGAATATTTTGGCTTGCACCTGATGATTTGATCCTAATTAGAACATGTAGGCACAACATTCTGTTCATTGGAGCTTATTTTCTGTGATCTCGCTTTTTATTTTGGCTCTTTTGGGTTTATTTTTTAGGATTTTATATACTATTTTTCTGAAATATATATTGTTTTTATATAGTAGATACTACATAACTGATGTTTTTACAGTTTTAGTCGATCACCTGAATTCAATCTACATAAAAGATTCATTAGTTTGCACAATGCACATCATATATGAAACTGACTTTCAATTTCATAAAATAGGGGGATTCTCGTTCCACTTCGAGATGCACTGATTATTATCATATGTTCTAATATTCTCGATTAAAAATGATCCTCTATGTCATGTATGTTATTCAAATGTAAAAATAACTAAGAAATATATAAAGAGAATTAAATTAACAAAAATTCGATAGTGTTATAAAAGAATAAATAAACAAAAGGAGAAGTCAAAAATTAAATTTGTGATGGTACTGTAAAAACGTTTATATTTTTTATGACATCATTAACTTTTTGTGATAAATATACCATTAAAAAGTTTGTCCTAAATATATCTTTGTGATGGTTAGAATTAAAGAATTAAATAAAATATTTAAGGCATGACATCCGTCAGATGTTTGTTAAAACTAGTACTCGTCACAGAAAATCCGAAAGAGATAGAAAGTTACCTTTTTTGTATTCTTTTAAGAATTGAACTTCTACCCATTTCAGATTTGTTGGAACAAAATTCAAATTCCTAATTTTTGTTGCACAAACCAAAAAGAAAGGATTCTAAAACTCTCAGCTGTTATAATATGGTTGGCCGACCCGGTCAAGGTTCTTCATCACATAAAAGTGTACTTATCTTAATATTATTCGCACATCAGGATGGAATATTTACTCCTTTTTCCAAAAATGTTAAAAAAATGGCCAAGTGTAGGATCATGGGGAGCATAATCCAAATCCAATTGGCACCTTTAGAAATAGTAAGCCACAGCTGGTTAATAATTAAATAAATTATTAATTTTAGGATGAGTATATCACGAAATAACCATACTAAATTGGCTACAGGCTTTTATAAAAAAAATTAAAGACAACAAAGGAAGATAAATAAATAAATAAATAAATAGACAAATATATAATAACAAATTATACTAAAATGAATGCTACTTTTCAAAGCACAATAGGCTAGGTTGACAATCTCAATAAGATGCTGACTATAATTATTGGTCTTTTAATAAATACTATTATGTATTTCTGTAACAATTGCCATATAAAGAAAATATTAATGTCATGTGCACCACCAACAGAAGGAGATGTAACCATGTTATGTGTAGCCTGTAGCCTCAAATAATACAAATTTATATCACAAAACATGGAATCAATAAAAAATAATACGAAAAATATTGACTCAGCTCATTATTATTATTTTTTTTTTGGACAAATAAGCCCAGGTTGAACCTGGGTGCTTGCAATTTATAATATGACTCGCTCATTATTAGAATAAACCCTAAAGTACTCTAATTGGAGATAAGAAAGAGAAAATCAATTTTTAAATTCAGATGAGTCAGCAAAACATATAAATTAATCATACCAGAATAAGATAAGATATGCACATAAAAAAAGAAATTTCTAAAAACTCAAAACCCTAAACTCCCATAAAACAAAAATATTGTAACCCTAATACTTACCAATACAACAACCAAAAAAACCCCAAATTTCCAGCATATAAACACAAACTAGGAAAATGACTGCGACTTCGCTGCGGGCTCTTTACTTTTATTTGTTTATCACAAATATACTTATCATTGAACTTGCTGAAAAAGTTATTCAGAAGTTACTCATGCCAAATTGTACCATTTACAAATAAAGATCAACAACTAAAACATTATATAGTTTGCCCAAATATCTTTCATGCAATAACATAATTATACAAATCATAAGAGAGGCAATTCTTAATCATCAAAGCTAATAACCTGTAGCAGTTGTGATACGTCAAAAAATCCAACAATACTATGTTCGCATGTTAGTTATAGTCTCTAAATGGGGATAGAAATAAATTCTTTCCGGCCATCTTTAGAATATCTGTATAAAAGGAATTTAACAAAAAAATAAATAAATTCGTGAAGAAGTGAGCTATTAACTACCATCTTGCATCGACAACTGTTAGAATCCTCCTATAATGAAATGATCACGTAATTAAAAAAATCAACACTCAAAATAATGATCTCCAGAAACAGGGATTTTTTTTTTCGATAAAAAAAAAATTATTTCTTGGTATCTATGCAAAAAAGAAACTACCTTTTTGAATCATTAAGTCAAATTCCTTAATTTTTTTCAAAAACACCCTTATGTTTAAAATACTCAAACAACGCTTATATTACCTTTTCATTTTAAAACACTCCAAACTTTAATAAAAAAAATGCTAGGCTAGTTTTGGAAAACAGCAAGTTAGAAGTAGCCTTTTTTTCAAAACATTTCCAATGTTAGGGAGTTTTTTTTACAAATTTGAGAAAATATAGGGATTATTCCACCTGTACGAAGCAGTTTTAAACCCATAACATAAACAACTCCGGATTACCAGATAACAAATACTCCCAATCACATTCCGCCACATCATCGTCTCTGCTCGTCTCAACCGATTTGTCGGCTCATTTAATGAGCATTTCACACCGGTTTGTTGGGAATTTTTGGTTGGTTCAAAGTCTTTTGTGAAATGTCAGCTTCAGAAGTATCTGTGTCATTTCTGTGAAGAATAAATAAAGAGGAAACTTATAGCAATTTCTGTAAAAGGGAGGAAATGGAAAATTGGGGTTAAATTGGTATATGTACCTTATTGATTTTGGGGCTTTACGTGGGTTGGTGTGTGGTGAAGTGAAAATTGTGTAACTTAAGGGCTGATATGCTTGAACGGTAAAATTGACAAGGCTGGATTGGTGAGACTGTTTATGAAAATATAGACAGGAGAGTCCTACAATAAAAAATATTATTAATTATCATAGATGATGCCAATGATAATAGAAGGCAATGAAAAATAATATATTTCTATCTAATTCAAACAATTTTAATTATAATTTAAAAAGGAGGCCAGATCGAAGTGTAAGACAGAGAGATGAGTCAAGTGGCAATACCAAATGCAAAAGAGATTAAAAAATTTATAAGTTGACAAATTGCTAAATTCATCAATTCTTTTTATACACTGTGTGGTATTTGGGATTGGTAATGATCTTGTTCGATGATTTGGGTTTATAAATGTTTATTTAGGCGGTTTGGTTTGTTACTTAGTTTGGTGGAAATAAAGTTGGGAGTGCCAATTAGTTTGGCTTTTCATGGTACTTTTTTTATTTTATTTTTATTTATGTCATGAAAAATAGTCTTTAGGTTTGTATTACTTCATTTTGTTAAGACAATTTGGTTGTTAGTAGGTTGTTATATTGAACAAGGTATTTGAATGTTTATGATAACTATATAATTTGCTTCCATGAGCTCAAGGTTCTGCTCCTTTTGTTCTTGATTGCTTTCTTGGCTTAAAATTAGCAAACCATGCAGTTATTTTCTCAATTCCTATGCTACTTCATTAATTATTGTTCATGTCTATCTATATATTTTTCTATTTTTTTTTTGTCCTCATACCGATCAGTCATATATCAGTGAAGTTGTTAGTTTCTTAATCTATTTAATTGAGGTAACTTAGTTTCTTAATCGCTCAGACCTACAATTTTATTGTTAGTTTCTTAATCTATTTAATTGAGGTAATTACCTCAATTAGTTATACCTGCTATTAGTGACCTAAAAATACTAAATGTTGTGTCATTTTCCTGATTTAATCTGCTCCATTTAATGATTGATATGAGCATAATGACTGGAGGTACAGAGGAGTCCGTGATTAGAGGTAAGTACCCTCAAGATTTTATATTTCCAACTTCTACTTATGGTGTAATTGTTTTATTCTATGTCTGATCCATGTGGTAGGAGGAATTTTGCATTTAATTTTAGGGAGATTTGCCACAGAATTATGCTGAAATTGCACAAATAACCCTGTAGTTCTTTGAAATGTCCAATAATGCACTTTCTTTTCAATTTTGGCATAATGCAAGAGCTTTTTTTGCATATTCCCCTTAGTTTTGTTTTCCGTAGACTATTGTGTAGTTAACCTGATTAGGAATGGAAATATAATCTTCATTTTTTTGTTTAATTGTATTAATTTAGGTTATCTATTTAGTTGAATTAATGAGAATATGCACTGAATTTGTTAAGTATCATTCACTAAATTAATTTTCTAAAATGAAATATTAATATCTATACAAGTAATGTTTTCCTTGGTTTTCTCCTTCCGCCGATAGGATTATTACAGTTGCTAAAAGAAAAAGATGTGAGAATGCAGAATGATTAGGGTTCGTTGGAGAAATTTCAATATTGATTTTTTTAGGTTTAGTGAGGCTTTGTTAGAGATGCTTGATTATCAAATATGCTTTTGGGTTTGGTAATTATGATGTTTTACTGTAAATTTTGTAATTGGAATGTGGGGTTATATAAATTTCAAATTTGATTATGATATGGTTTTCACTATTGTGTTTTAATTAATTTTGTTTTTTTTATTTTTATTTTTTATTATTTTTTTGCACAGTAGCCGGTGCAAAAAGCCGGTCTAATTTATAATTTAGTTCTTAATCACTCAGAGCTACAATTTTATTATACACTGAGACATGAGATTCATTTATCAACTCCCCAATACTATCTAACAGAGATAATACCACCTAAAATATAACTACATAGTTTCTCATTTAGGCAGCAGCTTTCATTGACAATAGCTTTTGAAAATCCATCACTTCGTGCCGATGCTTGATAAACTCCATCGCCTCATTATCCACATCTTTTTTCTCACCCACCTTTTCACCATTACCAGATTTAGGGTTAGGGCTAGGGCTAATGGTCCTTTCATCATTCTTCTCTGTTCTAACCACTTCTTTCGTTGGTTCAGTAATGTTTTTGTGCACCGTCTGAACATTTCTACGGTTAGAGTTGGAATCAGGGTTCATGGTATTTTCCTTGAACATGAATTGAAGATTAGGGAATCTCGGTCCTTGATATGTAGTCTCATCATTTGCCGGTATAAAACGGATGTTGTCTTCAAATTGTACATGCTTTTGGTGTCTCCTACTAAAAGACATTTTGTGTGTTTGTGTGAGTGTTGGAGGGTGGGTTTATGTTTTGTTTCTTCGGATTTTGGTATTGGTTGAGAGTTATATGTTTATAGGGCTTCTTTTATAGGGAAAAAAGAGAGAATATAATTCTAAAATGATAAGATTGCATCTTATGCTAAGATGCTTTATGTTGCTACCACATTGTAAGAATCTTGCTTTCTTTTTACTTTTCTTTCTTTGCTTTATCCTTGTGGAATTTTGTAATTTCTTTGAATATTTTGGCTTGCGTCTGATGATTTGATCCTTAGTAGAACACGTAGGCACAACATTTTGTTCATTGGAGCTTCTTTTCTGTGATCTTCTCGATTTTTATTTTGCTTCTTTTGGGCTTATTTTATAGGATTTTATATACTATTTTTTTTTTAAATATATATTGTTTCTATATACTACATGGCTGATACTTTTACTCGATTTCCCGAATTCAATCAAAACAAGCAAAAATCTGGAGATTATACACAGAAAAGATTCATCAGTTTGCACATCATATATGAAACTTGACTATTTCAAGGAACCTCAACACATTTCCAGCTTTGTTGGAAAAAATTCAAATTCCAATTTGTTTGTTTTACAAACCAAAAAGAAAGAATTCTAAAACTCACTGCTGTTATAATTTAGTTGGCTTACTCGGTCAAGGTTCTTATCACATGAAAGTGGACTTGTCTTAATATTATTGGGACATCACGATGGAATTTTTACTCCTTTTTCCAAATATCTTAAAAAAATGCACTAGTATATGAAAAGAAACATGGCCAAGTAAAAAGGATCATGAGGAGCATAATCAAATTGGCACCTTTAAAAATAGTAAGCCACAGCTTGTTAATAATTAAATAAATTAGAGTTTGGCTTGGCTCCTTTTAATAATTTCACAAGGGCTGTCCCTATTAACTTATTGACTATCACACAATAAACATACTAAATTGGCTATAGGCTTTTATAAAAAAAATTAAAGACAACGAAGGAAAAAAAATAAATAGACAAATATATAATACCAAAGAGAAAAGCTCACTTTTGCCTCCTGAACTATTCAAAAATGTTCAACTTGCCCCCTAATCTTTTTTTCGCTCACTTTTGCCCCCTGAACTCTTCCAAATGTTCAACTTGCCCCCTCCATCCAGTTAAACGCACAGTCAGCAGTTATCTGCTTGCGTGGCGTGCTGACGTGGCAAATAAATGATTTTTTAAGCCACGTCAGCGACCCCTTCTCTTTCTTCTTCTTCTTCTTCTTCTTCTTCTTCTTCTTCTTCTTCTTCGCTGCGCTGGGCATCCCTGTCTCTCTTCGCTCTTCTCTCGCGCGACACCAGCCGAGCCAGCACGCGTCGCCGCCTGCGTCGCCGCCGACGTCGCCGCACGCGTCGTCTCCAGCTCTCCTCCCCTCTCCTCCTCTTCCTCCTCTTCTCTCTTCGCTCTCTTCTCTCTTCGCTCTCTTCTCGCCCAGACTTAGTAACGGTTCTTTCTAAAAACCGTTACTAAGTCTTCGATTTAGTATCGGTTCTTTAGAAAAACCGTTACTAAAGCTCCAATTTAGTATCGGTTCTTCCAAAAAAACCGATACTAAGTCTTCGACTTAGTATCGGTTGCTTTAGTAACGGTTTTTTTAAAGAACCGATACTAAATCGAAGACTTAGTAACGGTTTTTAGAAAGAACCGTTACTAAGTCTGGGCGAGAAGAGAGCGAAGAGAGAAGAGGAGGAAGAGGAGGAGGAGGAGGAGAGGGGAGGAGAGCTGGAGACGACGCGTGCGGCGACGTCGGCGGCGACGCAGGCGGCGACGCGTGCTGGCTCGGCTGGTGTCGCGCGAGAGAAGAGCGAAGAGAGACAGGGATGCCCAGCGCAGCGAAGAAGAAGAAGAAGAAGAAGAAGAAAGAGAAGGGGTCGCTGACGTGGCTTAAAAAATCATTTATTTGCCACGTCAGCACGCCACGCAAGCAGATAACTGCTGACTGTGCGTTTAACTGGATGGAGGGGGCAAGTTGAACATTTGGAAGAGTTCAGGGGGCAAAAGTGAGCGAAAAAAAGATTAGGGGGCAAGTTGAACATTTTTGAATAGTTCAGGGGACAAAAGTGAGCTTTTCTCAATACCAAATTATACTAAAATGAATGCTACTTTTCAAAGTATTGTAGACTAGGTTGACAATCTCAATAAGATGCCAAGTATAATTGTTGGTTTTTAAATAAATAATTTTTTTGAGGAAGTTTTTAGATAAATAATACTATGTATTTATGTAATAATTGCCATATATAGAAAATAATAATGTCATGTGCACCACCAACATAAGGAGATGGAACCATGTTATGTCTAGCCAGTAGCCTCAATAATACAAACTTGTATCACAAAAATGTAATCAATAAAAAATAATGTTGACTCTCAACTCATTATTAGAATAAACCTAAAGTACTCAAATTAGAGAGAAGAGAGAGAGAATTAATTATAAATTTCAGATGAGTCAGCAAAACATAAAACCATAGAATAAGAAAAGATATGCACATAAAGAACAAACAGAATTTAAAAAAAAATTAAAACCCTAAACTCACATAAAACAAAAATCTTGTAACCCTAGTAATTACCAATACAACAAACCAAATCGAACCCCAAATTTCCAGCACATAACTACAACTCGGTATTACAAAAACATACCTTTTTTTTTTCCTCTTTCAATCCCACCAAAACTGGAACCCTAATTCCCGTTACACTCTCCATACCTCTTTCTCTCTCTACCCAAACAAAATTCTCCAAATTACCGCCCAAATCAACAACCCAAAACCCTAAATAAACCCTAACAAAACCCTAGCCACGCTCCCTTATACAATTCCCCGGCAACAAATACCGATACTTCTCCAAATTCTCCAGCAAATATCCAGGCAAATTAACCGCCGAAAAACTGCTCTTAATATTCCCCAATTTCGCTATAATCTCCTGAAAAGTATACTCTTCTGGCAACATATCAAATAAATCGGCCCCTTTACAAATCACATTTTGTATCCTTACCGGGTTCAAAAAATACCCGAACCGGACCCGATCCACATGACTATAGGCCTTCATTTTGAACACAAAATCACTTATTTTTCTGAAACAAAAACTACAATGCCAGCCTGAGTCTGCCAACAAATCGTCCGTCTGGCGGAAATGCGCGTAGCGGGTCACTCCGACCCGGTACAAATGCACAGAAGCCCTCCAGCTTTTGTCGTCTAAATAAAACTGGAATGAATACAGATAGTTCCTCAATTGTAAGTGGATTTTTTCAGGGACCCCATCGCAAAATCGCAGGAGATTGATCGTGTGGCCGCTCGGAATCTCATCCACATCTGACATGATTAATAAATCTTCTTCTGTAATTCCTGCGATTTTTATTAATTGGTCTAAAGCCACTCTTTGGTAAGATTCTTCAACGAACGGATTCTCGCCTTTTACAAATCGGCCCCCGATTTTGCCGTAAGTCAACCGTGACTCAGCAAAGTCAAACCTTTTACGGTTATTTGCAAAATAAAGCGGTTTGACCAAACCGCTAAAAGTCGAATTTGACTCGAGCAAAACAAATTCAGACACAAAAGGGCTCAATTCACGCCACCTAATTTCCAACATGTCAAGTTCATTACTGAACAAAACCGCATCAAAAACCCTTCTTGGCGATTCTCTCACTTTCCAACCGTGTAATTTGCATAGGGTTTCCATTGAGACATTAGGGCTGTAAAAATGGGGGATTGTGTTGAAGGGTTTTGGGGGAGATTCCCAAATCGGGCGGAGAAAATAGGTGATTTTTTGGCCGTGGATGTAAATTGTGAGGATTAAAAGCGGGGCGCAAATAAAGAGGAGTAGGAGGGCTTTTAGGTCAAAGTCGCGTAACGCGCATTTCAGACGGGAAATTGAGCCCTGTTTTAGCTGAAAAAAAGAAGGGTAAAAATGGGAATAAGTAAAGGGGGATTGGATTGGATTGGATTGAGTGTGTTTATAATGAAATTAAAAGGAATTCAGATGTTTTTATGATTAAAATTTTAATATTATTCATATATAAAATCAAAAAGGAAAAGAAGAAAGCAAAAGAGTAGTAAAAGATGCACATTTGTGAGCCTAGGATGGATGTGACTAGAAAAGAGAAAGGAATATCTTTCTAGGGTTTCAACTTTAAGAACACAACAAGGCATCAATTTAGCAAACACAAATGCTCTATATAAAGTTGTAAAATAATACCCAATTAGGAAATTCGATAAAAAAGACTTCCATAGATCAAACTTTAAAACAAAAAATTCAAACTAATAAATTATTAAAAAAATGAAATGTCATTTTCCAATTAACCATCCCCATTTCTAAGTTCTAACCAGTGGGGAAAAAATTCCCAATCAGAACCACATTTCAATAAATTCGAATTTAATTTCAAAACAACCCACAAAATCAGGAAATTTAATTAAAATTATTCCCCAAAATTATCAAAGTCCAAATCCATATGACACCCAAAAGGGGCATAATTTCCAATTAAAAATGCTAATTTCCAATTCTCAGAAATTCAAATTGAATCCCAAAATACCAACAAAAATCAGATTGGATCTGAACCCACAAAAAAATAAACAATAAAAAACTCACCCGGTCACACATCTCCTCGCATAAATCATCCGTCTTTTTGGAATTGCAATACGCCGCATCTTGCATCTTACAAAAATGGGCCCGAAAACCCCCACTAACCGCTCAAATCTCACACCAAATCGCCAACAAATCTCGCAATAAAACAACCCAAAAAATCGCCCTCAAAAAACCCAAATCGGGAGAGATCCGATCACCGGGATCAATCTCACGGCGGTGATCTCTTCGTCTTTTTCTGTTTCTCTCTCTGCGTTGCTGGCTGAAAGACTGTCTCTTTCTGATCCTCTCTTTTTTATTCTCTTTTCTTTTCTTTTCTCTCTCTAATTTGTGTATTGTGTTTGTGTTGTGTTGTGCAACTTCTTTTCTTTTCTATCAAATCAACTCTTTCACTTGATTAATTAATTGATTGATTTTTGTGTTAAGTAAAAAAGCGCGTTGTTATTAGCCGTTTGGGACATGGGGTCGCTGTCTCTCTGTTTGTGGGACCCTTCATTAGTTTATTATTGGTTTTTTTATGGTTTGGGGAAGCCTACTTATATGCTAATATCCAAAAATATCTGTTTTGAATAGTGGTAATATCCAAAAATAATGATAAATTTATTTCAAAAGCAGTGTACAAAAATGTATTTGATAATAGATAATAGATTTCAGTTTGATCCAAATCCAAGTCATGACGACTTTAAGAAAACACTAATTTTTCATAAATAACCTCTTCCACTTTTACTTTTTCATTTTTTAGATTTTGTAGAAAAAATTAACACATACTAGTATTAACTTTAACATTCCGTTCAAGTTCTTTTTAGACGAAAATACCCCTCATTAATTTGCACCTACGGGTTTGTTTAAAAAAAAAAACTAAACTCTTTTAAATTTTATTCAAGGTGCAAAGTGAGCATTTATGGACAATATACAAAAAGAGAATTACTAAGATTGAGGAAAAAACCCAATTAAATAATGGATTTCGCATACTTCAACAAAAGATAAATGCTATCATTAATACAAATCTTAATATCTATTAACCAAGAACAAGTTTTAAGTATAATAATAATCCAGTCATTTTAAAAGATTGGTAGAATAGAATATGCTACTCCAATCATATCCTAAATTATATTGGGAAATTGGAAATCACGCTGGGTACTGTAGCGATTCTATAGCGACGGATTGAAATTATATATTGTTTTCTCACGTTCCTATATACGCTATATACCGTTTTCATTTTTTTAAATATATACTGTTTATCGAATGAATTTTTATATATTGTTTGTTTTCAATTTATATGTTTGTATATATTGTTTTCATTTTTTTTAAATATATATTATTTTATAGAATAAATTTTTATATACTATTTGTTTTCAGTTCATATATTTGTATATACTGTTTTCAGTTTTTATATACTGTCGCTACAGTACGTCGTGATTTATCAGCTCCCTAATGATAATGCATTCATTTTAAAAGATTAGAATAGAATAGGCTACTCCAATCATTCATATCCTAAATTATATTTTAAATTCCAGCAAGAAAAAGCCCTTCTTTCTGAGCCCTACGGGCCTTAATACCATACCAAAAAGCCCTTTCTCAATCATCCTCACTTAGGATTTCCTCTCCTCTCCTCTCCTCTCTCTCAGAGAAGGAGGATCGAGCAATGGCATCATCGTCTTTGGCTCTCACAGCGTATCACTCTCATTGTACGAGTATTCTCCTTCTCCCTCCTCAGCTCTTACCTCCCAACAAAATCCCCGGGACCTCTCGAGCGCCTCCTCCTCTCCGTTCCTCCAGTGCTCCGCCTCTGTTACGGTGGCGAGCTCGTGTTGCGAGTGTAGAGCAGAGCGATACTGCGACTCAGACTGAGACTGAGACTGAGACTGGTACTCTGAGGGAGATTTGTGATGGCCGTGTACCTGAAAGAATTATTAAGAGGTTTTGTGCTCTTTCTCTCTCTTTTACACACACTGAGTGAAGAGATTTTGATCTTGCCTAACACAGGAATTATCACTGTAATTTAATCTCTAGCATTTCATCAAGCACCTCAAGCGAAATACAATCTTTTTTTCATGTGCTTCCATCTCTAGCGTTTCATCGAACACCTCACGTGCACAAACACACACACAAAAGTTTTTCTCTTTGATTTCATCTCTACTTTACAAACAACAATCCCAATCAGCTATTACCTTACGAATTTAATCCAAAATAATCTCTTTGAATTATTTAATTTCTAATTTGTTTTACTTTTCAGAGCTGAAGAAATAGGATTCGTTAAGCCAACTGATGTGCAAGAGCAGTCTTTGCCGGTTCTTCTCACTGGACGAGACTGCGTGCTTCACGCTCAGGTCATACTTCTTTTTGTGATATTTACAAAGAGGCCCTTGCATTTTTTCCAAATTGCAAAGAACAACAAATTACTGAAAATTTAAGAACATGAACATGCCTCTTATTTTCGTGTTTCAATTATTAAGGGGCGTTTTTGCAATTTGAGCATACTGCGATTTGAAATGTGTACTATAAAATCTTGAAGAAAGATGTTCATTATTATTTATTTATTTAATTTTTCACAGACAGGCTCAGGAAAAACGTTGGCATATTTATTGGCAATATTTTCAGCGATTGATATATCAAGGTCAACTGTGCAAGCAATTATTGTTGTACCGACCAGGGAACTTGGCATGCAAGTAATTCACTATTTTTTTTTAATATTTTTTATATAATTATAGATATAATAACACACCAATAATAAGTTTTATGTTTTAATCTTTTGGTGAGAACTTAACAGTTAATCTGTCCCTGCTTAAGCCCTTATTAACAACCACCAAATTATTATTATTATTATTATTATTATTATTATTATTATTATTATTATTATTATTATTATTATTATTATTATTATTTAGTTTATTTGGTAAATAAGGTTGCGAAAGTTGCAAGAATGCTAGCAGCAAAACCGAAAGGGACTGACAAGACAGAAAAGGAATGTGGAATAATGGCCTTGTTAGATGGTGGAATGCTGACTAGGCATAAAAGCTGGTTAAAGGTAATATAATAATATTATAATAGTCATTTTACAGTCTTTTCTCATTAAGCCTTTGGTGTACTTCATTTTAGGTGACAGTCAAAATCGGAAAATGATTCAAGGTATAATCAATTTTAACCTCCCAATTAAGCCTCAATTAAGCACCAGTTAAGCTTCTATTGTGCAATTAAACAGAGAAAAAGAAAAAATATCATAACAAATGCTTATTAGATGGTTCACATATACTTCATATTGGTCCTAATTTAATGTCTAGAATTCAATCCCTATCCTAAAAGCTCAATTGAACATAAATACAAAAAAAATCTAAAAAAAAAAAGATGGAAATGATAAATTGAGATCAAATTTGTACCAACTGGTACATGTCCATTACTATGTATACTGGTGCCAAACTTGAATTTTGATATTTTTTTGCCCTTTCTTTTCAAAATAGTATTTTTTTTTTTTTTACTTTTCAGGCGGAGCCTCCACAAATAATTGTAGCAACAATAGAGAGCTTGTTTCGTATGCTTGATAAGCAACTTTTGAAGCTTCAATCCATGACCGTTTTAGTTATAGATGAGGTTTTCACTCTTAAACCCTAACCCTAAATCTTAAACCCCAAAAAGTAAAGTCTAAAATAAAATAACCTAAATCATAATAATGTTTTCAAACTTCATTCCACGATTGTACTTATTATTAGGTAAATATATTAGGGTTACACTTCAAAAAAATATATATATATTAATATTAAGTTATGATTATGTTGAATAAATATAACGGCATTTTGATTTTTATTCATTTATTATTATTTATTATTATTAGGTAGATTATGTGTTTGGATCGGCAAAACAAGTATCGCTTCTACGCAAGCTTTTGACTTTGCATTCTTCAAGTACGACGCGTCAGACTATTTTTGCCAGCGCTTCAATTCCTCAACATAATCGATTTTTACATGATTGTGTCCAACAAAAATGGACCAAGGTTTAAAATTTAATTTTAATTAGGGTTTATTTGGTTAAACGGAATAGAGAGAGATTTTTAAAGACAAATCTCATCACTAATTTATGTTTTGTTTGTAACTAAAACCAAAATCAAGCTTCCTATTATATCATCATGTTTGGTTTCATTATGTTTATAATTTATATTCTTTTGTGTTTTTATAATACCATATTTTTGTAATTAATTACGGTATGTTTATAATTCCATTTTTGGAATATGTAGAGTGATGTGGCGCATATACATGTGAATCCAGTGGAGCCCATGCCTTCTCACCTCCATCATAAATATGTGGTCTGTCTTTTATTTCAGATAGTAAAGTGTAATTTTGTAACTTATATTATACTATTTTAAATATGATATTTTGCATTGATTGATGTTTATTTTGTTTAATTGGGGGCAGATGTGCAGTAAGAAGGAGAAATTGCAGGTTTTGCTTTCTTTGCTTGAAAGAGACGTTCCTAAATCCAGTATCATATTTGTTAATGAACAGGTATCTTATTGCATTTTTTTCAGAATTACATATTCGGTTTAATCCAATGTTTTTTTTTTATCTTTTCTTGTTTTGAAAGTTTTTCAGTCTTGATTGTTGAACATTAAATTACACAACTGATGGAACATTGATGCTAATTTGGTTTTAATTTTTTAAATGAGGACAAAATTTTCTTTCCTTAAAACTCTTTTTTTTTCTCTTTTTGTTACAGTCGAAGAAAGAAGAAAGGGCAGGGAATATTCCATCAACAACCCTAGTTTTTGAATTTCTTAGAGATTCATACAAAGGGCAGCTTGAAATAATGTTGCTTGAATCAGACATGAATTTCAATGCACGTGCCACCTCATTTACGGTAATATTTCTCAACAACCACAAAAAATAATCAATATTAAAAAAAAGCTTCTAATTTTGACTTTTTATTTTTCAGGAAGTGAAACAGAAGGGTTTTATACTCGTTTCAACAGACATAGCGAGCAGAGGGTTTGACTTGCCACAAACAACGCATATTTACAATTTTGACCTTCCAAAAACTGCTATTGACTATTTACACCGAGCGGGTCGTACGGGTCGAAACCCAATTTCAAAAGAGGTTTGTAGCGTCACGACTTTTATGACAAATGAAGAGAGATTTGTTCTAGAAAGATTTGAGAATGAGTTGATGTTTGAGTGTGTAGAGTTATCTTCCGTTTGTTAGACATTTTAGTAGATTTTTCAGTCTGTATAGGATGCTAATGTTAATATTCTGTAATCTTTAGTAATGGATTTTAAATATGAATTATCTTTTCAAGTTTTGAGTTGAATTGTAATTATAAACTGGAAAAGAGCTTGAACTTTTTTAAAATAAAATAATTTCCTATTTTTAAATGTTTAATAATTCATTTATCTTCACCAAAAGGCGAAATAGATGCCAGTAAATATGAGAGAGAGAGAGAGAGAGAGATAAAATTTAAATCTCAGATACCAAAAAAGAAAATCTGTTTTTAACTTAACATAAGCAAATAATAACAGATCGTCATAAAAGTCTAAGAGATTACAACTGCAACATCTCTCCATATCCTCACGAGAGAGAGAGAGAGAGAGAGAGAGAGAGAGAGATTTATTGAGTGAGAAGTTTGGAGTCGCACGCAACGATTTTCACGCGACCAACAGTTTCCTGACTTTCCTCATTTTTGAATGCCGCATCTTGCAATATAAACGTCCATACATTATCACAAAACCTATATGTGTGTAAATGCCCCTGTAAAATCAAATTTTATAATTTTAATATTTTATAAGCTCCTAAAATTTACATACACGCAAAAAACCTATTAGTTTACCCAAACTTTATAGTTTTACACAATTCACAAAAATGTGCATGCAATTTAAGTATATTTTGCATTTAGCTGAAATTGCATTTAGCAGAACAAAAAGCAAACAAATATATTTTTTTGAAGTATATTTTGTCATAAAATCATTTAAATATTATAAAGAAGAATTGAAGTACCTTGATAGTCACCTTGCTCTTGACTTGATTCTCCAAGGCATCTGTCATTGACTGTTACACAATTCAACACAAAATCAAATTTAAGGCCACCTTTATATCTCTTTATAAACAAATACATATTGCCAAATTAAGCAAAATCAACCCTAATTACCCTCAATTGTCAAATTAAACCTAAGTTTAAAAACACAATTTCCATCAATTAACCGTCTAAAGTGCATACTTGAACCAATTTAGCCTCAGATTTTTCACAAAACACACAAATAATTTCCCCAAAAAAATGAAACAAAAGAAGACCAAAAATTGGTCAAACCAATAAAATGATTGAAGAAATTAGAAACCTTATCAAATTCAACAAGGACTTGAATCGCCAGCTCAGGATTTAGGGTTCCGTTTGATACCATCTCATCCAATGTCTCTGTTAAGCACATGCCTATTGTGGACCGGCGGTACAACTCAAACGTTGCCATCAAACCAAATCACTGTATTATAAAAAAAGATTAATTAATAGAACACTCAAAAATTCCAATACTTTGAGAAATTGACACCTCTGGGACCAAATAATGCAATAACTAAGAAACCACAGATAAAAATCAACCACCAATTTTGAAATTAAGCAAAAATAGTAATAAACAGTCTTAATGGATCCCCAAATAACCCTCAAGTATGCAATTACACCCAAAATATTAAGCAATTAATGCAATTGAGCATTATTTCAGTCCCCAAAGGAGGAAACTAACAATAGGGAAAATTACCAATTTCTATAAATATAAAGATTACAAAAAAATCAGAATTTAAACTAGATCAGATCATCCAAGGTCACAATTGTTGGTTCTTGTGAGTGGTTTCAGGCGAATACAGTTTTTGCATCTGTATTCTAAAGTTCTTGCACTGATTTCAGACAAAGATGGTGAGCGGGTTTGAGTTGCAAAACGGACAGAAGAAGGGTTTCAAACCGAAAAGATGAACTCAGAAGAAAGAGAAAGAAGGCTTCAGAAGGGGGCAAAGATGGATTAGCCGAGAGTAAAAAGTATAAAGCGATTAAAATTAAGAAAAAAAAATTAAGTAAATCGAAATATTTTTTTGAAATTTAAGTAAATCACATTAAAAAAAAAAGAAATTTAAGTAAATCGAAATACAATAAGCCTTTCTATGAGAAAAATTCCCTCAACTCAAACCAACAGAAACCAGCAAATAACCTCACAAATCCCGCAATAACTCAGAAATTGAAACCAAAACACTCAAATTCCAGCAAAAACCAGCTCGCCCGAGACTATATTCAAAGCAAAACCCAATTATTCTCCTCCGATCGACACCAACAAACCAACAAACTAGGGTTTCGTCTTACCAAACACAAAATTCAAAACCCACAAATCAAATTAAGCGAAAAAGAAGAGAGGCGAGATGAGCGAGATTACCGTTGATGAGAGAGCTCGAGGAGAGAGAAACAGCGATTCAAAGATCCAGAGCTTTTATACAAGAAGAGAAGCTTTTATATAGAGAGAGCATTTGAGAAAGGCCGATTTATAGCCTGCTTGCCTCTCTATTTCCACATTGCATACGCCCGGTGTTGTAAACCGAGAAGAATTTACTGGCTAAACCTGGTCTTTTACGCCGTGGAGTGCTAAATGCTGAAACAAAGTTTTGTTACTATGAACCGGCTTCATGTAAATTTTATGTGGTTCGGCTCGTCAAACACCACCGCCTTAAGCATAGACCCGGTGTACTACACAAAAGAGAATATGTTGGCTGTACCTGGTCTTGTACACCGTGAGGTGATAAATGTGCAAAGAAAGTATTGTTATTCTCCACCGATTCCATGTAAATTGCATGTGGGTTGGCTGGTCAGACATGACCGCCTTAAGTACACGCGTCGTGTGGGTCCCATTTGGCAGTGACACTATGTACAGTGAGGTGTCTTACTCTGCAATTTATGTCCGTACAACTATTTTTCTCTTGAGGTCCTGTAATTATTTATCTTCTCTATAGGCCTTTTGTAATGGATTTGCATATTTCGATAGAAACCCCCTATATAAGAAATGAAAACTTGGACAACCCATCTGATCGAGCACAATTATTTTGCTCATAGTCATATTTTATTGATCTTTTTGTGCATAATAATAAATTAGTAATCATATTTGTTATATAAGGCCATAAAGTACAACTCAAAATCATTTCAACAGTTGCAAATTGTAATAGTAACCGTGCTAATGTTTGAGTATAATAATAATGTTCATTTTATATGGGTACCTTTATTTATGTTGGGGTATAATACTAAGAGTATTCCCAATTAAAGTGATTGGATTTTGTGTCGATTATTAATGAACTTATACATTTTTAAGAATTATGTCATTAAATATGCTTTTGCTTATTTATTTTATTTTATTTTTTTTGAATTGTAAACACATGCGATCACATTTTAAATTACATTATTGATGAGCTTACAAAAATAAATCAAAATCAGAATTACAATAAGATCCGAAAATATATAAATAAAGAGACCCCGTTCTTAGCATTGTACGTTCCTTGGTCGTTCTAAGTTGCAGAAGATCTGACGATTCTGTTCGAGCGAAATACTCCGAAGACCTGCAATATGCTTTTGCTTAAGTTATATGCATAATTATCATGGAACTGTTTCATAAAAAAGATAGCCGGAAAACTTGGGGGGGGGGGGGAGGGGGGGGGGGTGTTTCTAATTTGGTTTTTTTTTAATTGAATGAAGAAGGTAAAGTAATCACTAAATAACATGAATTATTTCATGTTGATGAGATTTTAATTATCCTACAATCTAATTATCTTATTTAATACACTCAACCGAGACTTAACTAAATCAGTAATTATTTGGCCAAAATAAAAATAAAAAATTCTATAATTATCTTAAGCATAGACTGCTGCTCATCATAAAATACCAACACATGCATAGAAAATATATAATAATAATAATGGAAATAAAATATCAACCATACTTGTTCAAGTACTTATTAATAATAACCAAACTAATTATCCTCTAAAACATAAAATAACTCCAATAATTCAGAATAAAAATAAAACATAAAGTAACTACCAATAACTCAGACTGAAAATAAAACATAACTCCAATAAAAATAATGAATAATAATAATCTAAATTAAGCTGAAGCCCCTCTTGCTTTATTGTTCCTCTTCTTCTTGGCCGGAAGCTGGACGTATCTAAAACCACCTGGCTTGCCCCAATAGGCAGGCTCATCACCTATTATCACATTAAAAGTTGAAACAACATTACTAAACATACATTAAATTATAATATATCTTTGCAAAAGAATTGATGTGAATATCACTAGTCACTACAAATAAAGGACTGATGTGATATATATGCAGAAATATGGTTTTATTATGGATTTCAGATATGATTTGCACTGCCTTAACATGAATATCTTAACAAACTTGCATTTCACTCCATTTTGTTAATAACAGTAACAAAACACAAAACAGAAGATACAATGATTCTCTTTAAATTGTGTAAAGTTTAGAAAGTTTAAATGACTCACTCTCAATTCCAAAAAAAAAAGACTCACTTGAATTAGGCTTTGCTTCCGGCTTGGCGGCCTCACGATGAGCTGCACGCTTGGCGGATTTGTGTTTGGGGCGGACCGGGCGGCTTGATGGAGTTGTTGCCTCTTGTGCGGCAGCCACATCAGCATCTGGAGCTTGAGGCTCTTCAACAAGCTCTGTTTTGCTGTGCTGATCTGTGACTACAGCAGCCAGCTCAGTCCCTGTTTCATTACTTATTTAGTACACATTTAAATATACAAGTTCAATTAAATGCATTGGATAACATCATAATTACACATTTCTATAAATGATATTTTGTATATTGGATATCAACACAGTTATATGATTTATGTAACTACCAATAAAGAAAAGAAAAGAAGAGCAAGAATATCAATGTTTAAGCTACCCTGATCATGAGTAGAGGTTTCTTGAGTCACCAAAGTCTCTTCGAAAGTAATAATGAGTTCCTCTTGTGGTATCTGTTCTTCGTTCGGATCTATCACGCGATCTACAAAATTAATCAAGTAAAAGTTAGAAAAAGAGAAGAATAACTAATTTTAAATAGATAAATATTTGAAAATGGAAAAATTCGTAAAAAGATAATTAAAGAAGATAAAGTTAAATAACAATAACTCACTGTGAAGAGGGAAGGTAAAGAAATCTCCTAATTTCCTTGCACGAGATGCAATTTCCTAGTGATTAAGATAAAGAAAAAACAGCTTATGTTTAAGTTTAGTACAAATACAAAAGAAAGAAACTTTTAACTATCTTTTAAACATACGGAAATAAGGAAGAATGCACGGATCGGGGGCATGACAAGAACGAGAAGAACAAAAGTGCAGAACAGGGAGAGAGATGCGTTTGCAATTGCATACACTATGACTGTGTCATCTGTACCTGTACGTTCAAATTAGCATAACAAGTCAAAAACCAACTTTGAGCTTTCAAGCTCTGAGGAAGAAACTTATATAAAGAAAAATGGAAAAAGGAGAAATAAAACTCACTCGGTGCATAGGGAAAAGCGAGGACAATGGGATGATCTGGCCCAAGAATCTCTGCCCGAACTGAACAAATCACCAGATCGGCCTCATCAACTGCCCACCTAGCGAAAGAACGAAGCAATAGAGCCATCCATGAGAAAACAGTCTGAAACAGGGGAGATGGAGAGGAAATCCGTGTCATGAAAGTGGCAAGGACGCTCGAGAGGTGGAATGCTGAAGAAACGTGGAGCAAGACAAAGGAAATGTAAAGGAAAATCTGAGAGAGAAGGAAATTCGCCATTGAAAGAAAGCTTAATCAAAGAATGACGTGCAAATGGAAGAGACGAAAGATGAACTGATAAATAAAACGAGCGGAGTTCTAGCAATTAGAAAACAACATGGACTCGGTGTACTACTGTTCCCCCATGACTGTGGGTTCCATATAATTTCCAAACACCTTTTGTCTTTGGATCACTGTAGACCGGGTTGATGCAAGTTTTATTTTTCAAAAATGTAATTCGCTCAATTTTCGCTACTAGATACAAGTTCGTTACTCTGCGTTGGATCTTCTGTGACAAACTGCGATCTATCTTCAAAAGTTCGTTCATCTTGATCTTCTTGACACGAGTCCAATATTCCGTACCAAATTATCAGATCCTACTACGAAGAACCAAAACATGAACTCAAAATGATTCTTTTTAAACCGTTATAAGCACCCAACTCAAATGATCAAGTATATATTAAATAACATCAGTTAAGGGGTCAAATCTTCCTCACTTCCTCACGATGCTAAAACAATATGAATGGACGAAAATGACCAAATATAGCTCAAGATATTGAGCAAAACCCGAGCTTCGGATCCATTGGCGAGCTGCTGCTGCCATTGTTGACAATTTTAAATCAAGTTCTCAATTCGATAAACGAAATTCGAAACCCTCACTTGGATAATCTTCACAACTTCCAAAAGATAATAAGATCAGATTCTTGCTGTGAAGTTTAAACTTTGAATCCGGACTAGAGAGTGAGACACTGGATTTGTCCATTAGAAATAACTGGAGGCGCATTAATCGGCTGAGTCTGTTAATCCCAAGCTTATTAATATTAACTGACTGCTCTTGATCCTCCACCTTCTTCTTCATTCAGAATCTTCTTTCAGCGCTCTATTACTCTCATGGCTTCTCCTCTGTTTTTAGCTTACGCGATTCTCCTCCTTTCATTTCATCTCATTCTCATCTTCATTTCCACCATTTCCATCCTCGCCATTTCCATTCTCTCCTATCTGGCAGGCTGCCGGGCTCGTTCTGCTGATCTCTTTGGCCGCCTGACTGGCTTCACCGCTCGCCAGATCCGATCAGTCCGATTGGAGTTAGCTGGACGGCCTCATTTGGTTTTCCGCCATGCCTTCGTGTGCCACTACACTCCAGGTATCAAGATTAATTGCTCTGTTTTTTTTTCTTGTGAGCTCTTGGTGGTTTTGTGTTTAGTTTCGCCGATTTATGTTTTTTCCTGTTCGTGTGTTTCTTCGTCTGAAATTGACACAATTGGTGTCTATATGGATCTTGAGTTTTTTCAATGGATTGGCTATCGATCATTACAATATGGCTTTTCTTGATTTTGAGTTCTTAGTAATTCCTTAATAAAGATGCTTCTTTTCTGATAAACAAACCCTATCTTAACACAATTCTAACTGCTGGTACGATTAGAATTGGAAAAATATGCCATCTTTGTGCACAAGTTAGTAATTCTTTCAAATTTGATTTGAAAATCAGGCCAGTTGCTGATGCGAGCTTACAGGGAGCTACTTTGCACCACCATTTTGGTGATTTTTACAGGATTGGCCCTCCTTATTTCCAAAATTATTCCTGATCCAGTCATAGAATACACTGCTGCAGCTACTCGCTTCCTGTTGTCTTTCTACCGTAAGTAACTTGTATAGAATTATTATTATTACATATTAACAATTAAAATACAGAATTTCTGTTTATAGTATATAATTTGTACTGAATTCTTCTTTCATGTTAAATTACAGATTGTACCTTAGCCATTGGATCAATTCTCATACATATCAAGGCATCAGTTTCATCTGCTACTCTTTCTTGTGAGTAAATTCTTCTTCTTATATAATCTGTAATTTTTTATTACATTTTATTTAATTCAATTTTTTTTTTTTTTTGCACAATTCGTGTCATTTTTCTATTGGCTGAACAAACAATTAATTGGTTTTGAAGCTGAACAAATAAAAAAAAGCATAAGAAATAAAACTTACATGCAAAATGTTTTAAAGTTGTAAAATGTAGAAATAACAACAAATTTTACACTAAATTGTTACTTGTTTTCATTTTTGCAGTTCTCTCTTGGATAGAGTGCACTTTCTACACGAGCTGCATTTTCTCTTCAGGTCAGTTTTATTTAATATTTAACAAACATTGTTATGCAGAGTATTGTGAGCTCCGATTTACAGGGTCATATTTTTTTTGAAGGCGGATTTACAGGGTCATTTTTGAAAATTGCTTTCATACAGTAGTAACCAAATACATCAAATTATTCAAAACATTATTTACCATATCCCCATGTACTTAATTATTCATGATTAAAATAAATCCTAACTCATTTTGTGTATGATAGGACGCATCATTCACTGGTTTTCTGGTTTAGACAAAGCGTGCATCTATTTATTCGGTACATTATATTTTATTTCATATAATTTTGATAAAATGTGAAGAAAAAGTTTAAAGGACTAATCTGCAAAATTGTTGTGCAGAGTATAGCAGGAGCTACCGTGCCCTATTCAGACGCTTCATTTCTCATACCTTTCCATTAATATCTGGTAATCACATTTTCTACTGGCAAAAAAGTATAATCACATAGTAAATTGAAACAATTATTAAAGCGTTTACTTTTATACTAACTTTTTCTTCCATTTCACAACATAGAACTTAGACAAGCATACATCAGGCTTGTGCAAATTCTCTCACAAGAAATATGTGCAGCTCAGTCCCTTCTAGATCCCTTTGGTCACCAAAATTTCATATTTTGTAAGTCCATATCTTAGAAAAACTTATTTTCTTTTTCCTTTTCAACTATACAAGTGGATTACATGATATTAAGTATATTTTATGTGATGAAACAGGGAAGAAAGAAGGATTGAGCAGCATAAGAAGACCATCAAAATCTTTGATTCACTTCATCGATATTATTAAGGGACTGAAGGGCTTAACTTCTCCTCAGATTGTAGAAAAATTGGAAAGGATGCAATTTGAAAAAATTATATCTGAGCATAAATCCTTATACAATAATAGAGGTATATTTTTACTGTACATTTTATTTATTGCATTTGATTATCTTAGCTTCTTTCTCATTTATTTGACGTCTCTATCCAATTCCATACTTTCAGAAGAACGCAGCTCTGCACAGCATGGAAACATCAAGAACAGAAAATGCAAACATAGGAAATTGAATAAGAAGCATTACTAATTGTTTATTAATTATTATCTTTATCTATTAATTTTTGCAGTTGTGTTAATTTGAATAGATCAACTATATATTGTGTTATTATTATGTCTAGATCGAATTGTATGACTTGTGTCTTTTATTATAGAACTAAGTTATCTTTTTTATTATAATATTTATCTTTTTTATTAAATTAGCATTCTCTATTCGTGATGCGAAATCTTTTATTTGTTAAATTTACTGTACTGTGACATTTTCAAAAAAAAAAAAAAATACTGTACTGTGCAATAGCAACAATGGCTCATTGCTACCAGCTTAGCAACAATATTTGATCTTATTGTCAGGGTTTCTTTCTCTCTCTATACATACATTTGTTTATCATGATTTTCAAGTAACACATGGTATAGATAACTATGCTGCAAAGAAAAATAGAAGATAAACAATGAAAATTAGAGGACTAACAACTAAATTTTATCATTTTAATAACTGACTTATAAAATGAAACTTACCACAAGTCACAATTGACAGTGTTATTTTATATCAGACGCCCATTATACTATGGATCTATATAATCAAAGGAGTTCACTGTGAAGTTACACTCATCAACACAGTTTGTGCAATAATGCACTACAAATTCTGAAAAGATAGACCTCAAATTTTAGAGCAGTTATCTTGCTGTAACAAAAAAAATCCCTACATGTGCATTAGTTAAATTAAATGTGCATGTATCAGCCTTAACCAGTATGCTGTAACACACATAATTAAATGTGCACGTATCAGCCTTAACCAGTATGCTGTAACACATCTCGTAAACATGTAAACGTCAATTAATGTCCCAATTGCAACCGCATGCCTTAAATTTACAAGATCCCTCAACAAGGATGCATATTTGTTGTGTGATAAACTGATAATAAAGGGAGCTGGAATGTACACACAAGACACACCACAATTTTTATTATTAAGCTCTACAAAAGCATAACCGAGCAAACGAGCTGTTTCCATACATTACTGGATTCAGATCCATGTACCGAAAGAAAAGTCGATACATACATTAACCATGAATGCAAAATGCATGCTTAGACCCATATATACATGATAAGAATACTTGTCCAAAGAAATACTGCAACCAAAATAGAAGACCCTAGTTAATCTATTGTGAGTTCTTTTGGTATCATATCGCCTGCCTCTTCTTTCCCAGGAAAAGAGTAGTCAGCACAGTCTTCTACCGGAGTGACGTCTTCAGCAGCTTCAAACCCTAATTAATTACATAAGTAATATAATTATTGTTCAAAAATGCATTTAAAAAATGGTAGTTGAAAAAATAAATAACTAAAGAGAGAAGATACCTCTTCCATCCCAACTTTGACATTCCGCTCTTGAAGCGAGCTCAAATCCTTGACCTGAAACTTGTTGAGAAGAGTAATACTAGAAATTGTATAGACATCGGCACAACGGACAGAACATCCATTATAGTACACGTCACCACTCCTCTCACAAACCCCTCTCTCCCCTCTTCTCTCTCATTATTCTCATCTCCTTGGTTTGAACCCACATATTGCATCTCACTAGACATCGGACGCCCGCAACTCGGGCATTGAGTGCCACCAGCATCTGTCACATATTTAGTATTGTTGTTTTTTCGAATGTTTGCTCGACCATATATAGTATTGTAACTATAACTATTTATGTTCTTGTTGTTGTTGCAGTGTCCTCAACTCTAGAACTTCTTATAATTTGTAACTGGATTTGGAGCAAGAAGAAGAGAGTTTTTGGGAATCGGCATAGAAATAACAGGAGGATTAAGAAGTGAGGATCTCTTCTCACTGGAGAGGAGGTAAGACTCCTCAAGTTGTTCCAGGCTGAGTAGAGATCTCCAATGCAACCCACCATTTGTTCTTTTGATAAGAGCTTAATTACAGCACCAATGGGAAGAGTTAAGAGGCTGAAGAGGAAGTCTATGAATTCCTTTCCCGATTCACCGAAGAGAACTCTGTTAGCTTTGGTGTCGACAAGAAGTTTGATAGAAACTTTTTATCCATTTTTTTCGTTCTTTTTGTGGGTTATGAAGATGAGAAGTTGAGAGATGCTTTGGAGATTTTTCATTAGGGATTTGATACTTTTAGTGGAGTTTTTATTTTAGTGATAATTGAAAGTGACACTATTACACCGCATGCCAAATCCTTGACACGTCTATACCAAAGAGAGAAAAAGCTAGCTTTACGTGACAACATATAAATTAAGGGAAATTATTCACATTAATACAGAGCACTTAAATACAGAGCATAAAAATCAATCATGCATTATCCATTTATCCTACATTTTTCTTGCTAAGAGTTTTTCAGCATATATTACTTTCATTTGATGAATTGCTTTTAATTATATATTTTGTTTTCTGAACTAAACAATTTCAAAAATTCTTTTCAGCATATATTACTTTCATTTGATGAATTGCTTTTAATTATATATTTTGTTTTCTGAACTATACAATTTCAAAAATTCTTTTCTATTTTAATCAATTTGCCTTCTATTGCTATCCAAGCAGTAAAGTTTTTATTTCTCATTTTATACTTTCTTTTCACAAGGCACTCATTTTGGCAGTTCACAAACGAACAGATCATAGATGAGCAGAAATATACAAAGCTAAGGCATAATCTAGCATAAATTAACTCCTTAAAATGTAACATATTCTGTTTCACTAAATCATAGGTGGTCCAACTGAAATATACAAAACTAAGATAAAATCACGCACAAATTCACTCCTTAAAATGTACCATATTCCATTACGCATAAAGCAAAAATAACGAAAAAAACGGTTCATGCAAAATCATAGTTCATAGTACAAAAAGAGAGGTATCAGATCAAGCACTGTAACGGTTCTTTGCATTCTTATCCAGCCGCTTCACATCATCCTGAAAAAAAGAAAAAAAAAATGACATTTAAACATAAATCACCAAAAAAATACTTTCATATTTTATCGTTCCTTTTTGAGAGAGAAAGATAGAGAGATTGTGAGGTAAGTTTAACATACATGGACTAAGAAACCAATACTGTCCTTGCATTCAAGCATCTCCTTCCACTGCCTCCCAATACTCACCTGACATAATTAACACAACAATGTACATAATAAAATATTTCATTCCTATGTGGTATTTAATATTTATTAATTATTCTAAAGATGTTATAAAAAAGGGGTTTTGTCATACTTGAGCAGCTTCATTATGTGCGTCTTTAGTCCAAATAGAAATCCTCTCTTGCTTGGCACGCACATTCACTACAACTCCACATATCTCGTCTCCATACTCAAATTGCTCCCCAATCATTCCTAACAACTATTTTATCCAAACAAATTAAATCAAATTTATATACATATATTATAGGGTAAATTTCGCCACATGTCACTCAACTTTGTAATTTGACCAAATAAGTCACCTAACTTTCAATTGCCTCATTCGAGTCACTCAACTTTTAAATTGTCCAAATCAAGTCACTCCGTTACTTTTTTGAAAATATTTTTCTTATAAACGAACTTTTTGAAATACATTTACTGAAGATTTTTTTTTTTTTTTTTTGCAA
This sequence comes from Juncus effusus, assembly GCA_027726005.1. Classification (NCBI taxonomy): domain Eukaryota; kingdom Viridiplantae; phylum Streptophyta; class Magnoliopsida; order Poales; family Juncaceae; genus Juncus; species Juncus effusus. Next base: position 8,739,504 of record CM050894.1, on the reverse strand, counting down.
AATAACATAGAACTTTTTTGGAAAATATTTTTATGAAAAAATAAATTAATTTAACTGATATGCCACATCAGCAAACCGTTAAAAAAATGGATGGAAAACTAACAGAGTGACTTGATTTGGACAATTTACAAGTTGAGTGACTCAGATGAGACAATCAAAAGTTGGGTGACCTATTTGATCAAATTATAAAGTCGAGTGACTTAGGACGAAACTTATCCTATTATATTAACAAGTAAAAAGTATAGCTTATATGTAAAACAAATATGAGAGAGAGAGAAAGTACAGTGTAGAGCCAATATGTATCGGATTTGCCTCTAGAGCAATTAATGGTCCATTTTCCACCGTTGGAGCAAATTGGATCTTCCCATTTGGGCTCTATTTTATTCTTGAATAAATGCAGATCCGCGCCTGGAACTAGCTTGCTTGGCGGATTTATATTGTTGTACAAACTGCATGTTTTAATTTTATAAAAAGAAATATAATTTATTTATTTATTTATTTTTGGCCAGACATGATTACAGGGTTTTGAGTCGACTGAAATACGCTCATGAATGAAGGATTTTTGATGTAAAAAGATAACTTGAAAGTTGAGACCTAGAGTGACAATCTGAAACAAAGAAGCTAACTTGGAATTTTAAAACATAATCTTAAATGTTATTGTGTGGATATATACACAATTTTCTCCTAATTTACTAAAAGCTATGAAAATCAGCATTTAAAATCTGAGAAATCGCTTATTAACACAAACCTCAGCCGTAAAGAGGCAAGACAGACTTAATAGAGCAAAACAAAGACTACAATTTCCAGAAATCTCTTAACAGAGCTAAAACAAACACAAAATCAGACAAAATTTCATACCACCAGAAATCCTCAACAGTAGAGACGGTATAGACAGGCTTGATCGAGCTGCCCCAAGCCGCCTGGCGCGACTTCCCCGAAGGATTGTCGAACCAGAGCGTCCAGCCGTGCTCGAGCGGGTGCAGCGCCGGCGGCTCGATTTCGCCTTCTTCCAGCTCGCCTTCCTCCGGCGCCGCGCTCGCGACGCTGCTGATCGCGTCGTCTTCCTGGTTGAAGGGCGTTGTTTCTTCCGTCGTCGCCATGGCGGATGTAGATCTAGGGTTTGGGTTTCGGTTGTGTGAGCTGATTTAGGAGCTGGTAAGAGTTGAAAGAAGGTTGAGTTGGGCAGGAGGGTTTTGCACCTTTGCTTATGTTACCTTTCTTGAAATATTTACTAATTTGCCCCCAGTCCTCAATGGTATTTCTCTGTTTTATTTACGATTAAATTAATTCTAGAATCACCCAATTAAACCCCATATGAAGCACCGAATGATGATGGCATGGCATGATTTCGTTGGATTTTGATTTTATTGCTTGGGTATAGTAAAGAAGGTAATTTTTGCTATTTAGGTGATCAATTTATGAAGAAATTCGGTGACCATAGAATTACTCTTTATTTACGCAACTAAATGCCTTCAAGATCTGGTCATTTGGGCGATTACTATTGAGAAAATATTATTTTATGTTTATATCTAAAAAACATAAGAAAACATTATATTAGATCCCTATTGTATCAGAAATTAGAAAAATCATCTTCTGAGCAGAACAAATGATTTCACATATATATTACCCTTGCGGAATCACAAAAAAGAAAAAGAAAAACGGAAGGACAGAATCTAAACTGATAAATGGAATATTAATATATTATTATGTGTACCTCCCACAAAAGGGAGGATATATTATATATACACCTAAAAAGAAATACCATGTAAATGATATATCATTTATTTTCAATAGATTGATAATAACGAAGCATATAAACATATTTTTAGTTACATGTAAATATAAAATGGTTCACGTTTTCTTTTAATACCAAAAAGTAAACAACAAGAATATAATTTAAACGGCATCCAAAATACTAAATAATTCAGGTCGACAATACACGATACAACGAAACACACACATATTTCAACTCAACATTCAACATTACAAAACAAATCACAATAACACATAACATCATTATTTATATAATATATAAACTCCCCTTCTTTCCAACAAAAGCACCTCCTCCTCTTAACGGGTTCAATTTCTCTACCCTCTAAGGAAAAGAACAGACCCGATTAGAACCGCAAAGCCCGTTATAGCAATGGTGAATATAATGTGCTTATGTGGCGGTCCGTTATTATTACGAGGCCTTCTTGGTGGGCCCCGCTCAGCTCTTCCACCTGTCCCCCTATCCCTTTTAAATAAAAAAATTTAATTATATATTAGATTTTTTTTTAAGAAAAAAAAGGACTTGATAGATGTTGAAAGATATAGAATTATTAATTGAGCCGGTACAAAAGAAAATAAAAGAAGGAAAAAAGGGCTTATTTTTGGTAAATTTACCTAGAAGACCCTGAAGAAATATTAGGGTTTATACGGGGTTCGGGAATTATGCATTGATGACCTTCAAACTCGCACAGCCTGACATATTTCTGACATGTAGCACAATACTCCGTTCGGTTTCCACATACGTCCTGCATTAATGACAAAATTACAATTAACCCTTTTTTTGAGGGACCACCAAAATGTCATAACAAGTTCAAAAGAAAAGAAAAACCCTATAGTTTCACCAGGGCAATGATTGTACTATTACTACTATGATATTTCTTTTAGTTTTCTAATGATATTAGTGCTTATGATTTATATGAGTGCCAACAAACCAACGAAAATTGAGGGGTGAAAATCAGAAAGAAGAATTAGCGAGGGACCAAAGTATAATTTGGAGGTTTACAAGGGCCAAAAAGTAAAAATTACCTCATGTTCAAAGATATCAATAGCGGGTAAAGGGAGTTCGCAATATTTACAAGAAACCATCCTTTGTGGACAGCTGTCGCTTTTGTGATTGGTCCAAGCCTCTCGCTCTATACTCGCGCCACAAAGTGTGCATGGCACCTAAAATTCAAAAAAATAATAATATTATTAATAATTATACAATTTCAATTATATAAGGTATTAAATAGGATAATACTAGGGTCGGTTATGATTGAGTAGGATAAAATATTTTAATCAATTTTGTACAATTTTTATCAGTTATTAATATATACAACTGAGTGCATATCTGAGAACCTGCTTCAGTCTTTCGGATTAAAAAATCATATCATTTCAAGAGAACCAATAAAGAAATGATAAATAAATTATAGGTTTTCAGAGACCAATTAATGAAAAAATAAAGGTAAAATGTACGAACCGGTGTGTGAGTTTCGTTAAAATGCTCTTCAATCAACTTTCTTGGTACCATCTCACCGCATTTAATACATTTTTCAAGGTTACGCGAGCAATGTACAAAGTGCAAATCGATGTTTGAGCTTGGTATATCTCTTTGGCTAACAATTTCAAAAAAAATTGAAACAAAGTTAGGGATTATAAAAAAAAAGGTCTAGTGAAGTGCTGATATATTGAGAGAGAGACTAATATTAAATTCTAATGAAGAATGGAATCAGTAATCAAGGGGTAAAAAGTTCGAGAGAAAATAACCGACTCGGCGATTTGACCTTCATAATTTTTGTATTCAGCTGATCAAAAACTAATATTAGAGAGTGCATGGAATTGATTGGAATTATTGGGTTCTAATCGCGAACAACCCCTAAATATGACGAATAGTTTGCAAATATAATAATATTGAATGTGAATAGAGCAAAATATTGGTCGTTTAGCGGAATAAACAACAAATAGAGCTAGTGCTAAAAGATTGCTAACTATATTTTTCTATATTTACGGCCAGGTTCTAATTATTCACCCAAATTGAAACAACATAGTTGCATATATCAACAAAACTTTTCAAGGGAGATTTCTGCTAAATTGCCAACAAACTGAAACTAAAACAACCTTTTTAGGAGGAAATTGAAAAAGTATTCAAAACACATATTATGTAAAAGGGTTCTTTGTGTGAACTTTCAGATCACGAGAGTTTAATAATATATGAGAAGGAAAATTAATCCAATAAAAATCCATTCTTTTCCCTAATTTAATCCTGATCAAGCACGCATATCTCAAATCATTCACAAATAAATCTAAACCAGAAGAAATTACATAAAGCACCAACAAATCGCAACAAATTTCAACCCAAACAAACGAAAATCAACCAAAATCTAACGAAATAGAGATCTCACCAGTGGGCGCAGGTCGAGAAAACCAGCTCCGGCTCCGATGTCGACGCCATGACAATACAGAAGAAAGAGATTGAATCGACAGAGTAAAAATGAAGAGAAACAAGGTCTATTCTTTTGTTCTTCTCTTTCTTAATTCTTTCTTTCGGGCCCTTTGACGAGAGAGAGGAAAGAAAAGAGATAAATTGTTGATACACTTGGTCTTGTTTATAACTTTACAATGACATGTGGGTCCCGCTTAGTTTTGTGATGTGTTGTTTGAGGGGTTTAGTAGACCAGGTTTATGCAGTTGAGTTGTTATAGTAACACTGAGCAGCTGGCCGGACATAGCTGTCTGTCATGAAGAATTATTGCCTGGACGTGGTGCAAAAGTTATATTAAACGACGTTTCAGATAAAATATCTTTAAAAAAAATAAAAAATAAAGCCAATACATTATATTTTTTTATTTTTATGAGTGTATTGATATAAAATATAATTTTTCGAATGTCTGTGCAGAAGTTTTGGTGCAATTTGATAAGAAGAAGATCTCTATCAGAACAGTAGTGCAGGATCTTAATAAATACTAGGGAGGCAGTCACTCCCTAAATAACCCCATAAATTTTTGGTTAATTTTTATTACGATCCTCTCAATAATTTTGATTAAAATCCGTCATTGTACCATTACAAGATAAGATATATATTTGGAAAAGATGATGAAAGAAATTAGGTGATGATGTGAAAAAAGTGAGACAATAGTAGCAGCTGACTACTCAGAGATATGAAAACATGATAATAGAATATATTAGACCTTAATTTATTTTATGGGACATGATGTTGCACAACGCGAAAAATAATATACAGAAACAATAAAGATATATCATATATTTTGTATGAATATTATTTATGATGTTTCTAATTTTGTAGTTAGTGACATAATATTTTGATATTTATTTCTTTTCTTTCATGGCAAGATATGATTGCATCTTCTAATTTATTACTTCGGCATATTTGCTATCTTTGGGGTCATTAGTTATAATATTTTTAGACTTTGTACGGAGCGAAATGAAAATATTTTCTGTATGCACAGAATAAGTGCAAATGCAAATGTTTATTGTATTCACTGCAATTTTTATTTTCTAGGGGGCATATATGATATTTAGTGATTTTGCAGATACACTTGCAATTTGCTTCCTTTTTGTAGAGATATACTTTGAGATCTTGCATATCCAAAAATATTTCAGATATACTATTTTCCAATTTCCAGGCTGTAGATTATAATCTTAGATTTGTCTATGGTATATGAGATTTATTTCTTTAACTCTACCCAAAAGAGATAGCTCTTCCATAAAAAAACATTCATACTAATGATGCACAATGAAGTCTAAATTGGTTTTGTTTTTTTACCATCCAGAAGGCAAAATCATGGAACAAAGTAGAATTATTCATTGCAAAAAGTTACAACCAAAAAGTACCATTAACCACACTTAAAAAATCCAAGGAAACATACACCAACTAATCAAATCAACCAAATGTAAGACAATAACTCTTTTATCCAAGAAAGTGGGGTAAACTCCGTTAAGTGACTGTCATTAGTATTGTTTGGGCTATATGATATGACAGCCCAATAATCAAATGACAATAAACAGAGAGGTATCATTTTTGCGAGACACTCCGTTAATTAAACCCTACTATCTCTTTTCTTCCCGCCCTAAACCCTACGCGCCACCAATTCCGCCCCCAAACCGGCGCCGCTTCTCCTCCTCCTCCTCCTCCTCCTCCTCTCCGTCTCCATTCAGTCTCTCGTTGTCTTCAGATTCTGTTTCTGCAATGGGCAAAGCCTCCAAGCGGGTGAAACGCGCCACCCAGAGCGACAGTGAAGCGGAGTTCGATTCAGAAGATGCACTGAAAGGCCAGGCTGTCAAGAACCAAAAGGTATATTTATTTATGCAATTTATTTCTATATACCATTTCAGTTAGATTTTGTTGGTACGTTGAATGTACCGGTCTGACCAGAATTTTTCCCTTTTTTAGCTTCTTTCTTTCATCCTTCTTTTTTGGTGCTTAATTGCATAGTTGAGGGTATTGAGTCTTATTTGGGTTCAAATTGAGCGAATTTTGGTCAATTGATACTTATTTGAGGTTAAGTTGCAGAATAAAGGATTTATTGAGGCTTAATTGGGTTATATTTAGGCTTAGTTGCCCAATTGAGGGTTTAATTGAAGAATTGAGGGAAAAAGTTAAGCACTCATAACTATCTTGTTTTGAACTATGAAGAACCAAAACCTTAATTAGTTTAATCTTGGCGGATTATTGCTTTATTTAGTCGCAAAAGCTGTTTAATTTATTCTTTTGTTTTTTTTCCTTTCAAGGTTCTTTGGAACAAATCTTTGGAGATCAGGTTCTTGCTACAAAAGGCATTTTCTAATTCAAATAAATTACCTAAGGTATACTTTTCTTCTTAAATATTCAACTTTGATACTGTATTTTTATTATTGCTATGGTTATTATCATTGCTATTATCATTTACTATTATCATTATATATTGGTAATATGATGCTTGGTTTAATGCATTAAATAATTTATACTTGAGTAATTATTGGTTAAATTTCAGGATCCTATTAGGTCAGAGTTTTGCAATTCGGACAAAGCAGTGAAATTTTTATTTTCTAAGGGGCTCATATGATATTTAGTGATTTTGCAGATACACTTGCAATTTGCTTCCATTTTGTAGTGTACTTGCATATCCAAAAATATTTCAGATACACGTACTATTTTCCAATTTCCAGCTGGCTGTGTAGATCATAATCTTAGATTTGTCTATGGTATATGAGATTTATTTCTTCAACTCAACCCAAAAGTGATTGCTCTTCCATAAAAAACATTCATACTAATGAATAATGATGCATAATGAAGTCTAAATTGGTTTTGTTTTACTTTTACCATCCAAGAGAGCAAAATCACGGAACAAAGTAGAATTATTCATTGCAGAATGTTACAACCAGAAAGCACACCATTAACCACACTTAAAAAATCCAAGGAAACATAGGCTGACTAATCAAATCAACCAAATGTAAGAAAATAACTCTTTTTTCTAAGGAACAAAAAAAACACTATAATTGAGCCCCTTACTCCTTATTGTCAAATATAGAACCTGCATCATCACTTATCAGATTGCTTACTTCTGTCTAAGGATTGACGAAAACAGCAGTCAGCACATTCTTGGACTCCAGTGAAGCCTTCAACAACTTCAAACCCTAAATACAAGTAGCCGTTATTAATTGTACATAATAACGCCTTTGGGAAGAATGTTAGGCTGGTTAATATCAGATTCAGATTGAAATCTTTTGCATATAACATGATTTTCAGAAACAAACAATTATCATCTCGACTAAATAACTAAATAACAGAACCAAATTGTATTAAGAGCGAGACAGAGAGAAGTAGAAAGATACCTCTTCCATGCCAAGTTCGACATTTCTCTCCTGAAGCGAGCTCAAATCCTTGATCTGAAATTTGTTGAGAAGAGTAATACTAGAAATTGTAGACATCGGTTCAACAGACAGATCATCCATTATACTATACGTCACGACCCCTTTCACAACCCCTAATTCTCCCCCCTCTTCTCCTGTCTTTCCAGCGACATATTGCACCTCTTGATTCATCGTCCCAGAAGTACGTTTGCAACTTGGGCAAATCGTTCCAAATTTATCAGTAACATAGAGACTGCCGTCGTATGAACAACGGTAGAATTTCTTGATTGTAACTGGAGGTGCTGGAAGGAAAAGGGTGTTTGTTTTTGAGATTGGAGTAGAAACAACAGGAGGATTGAGAAGAGAATGTTTCTTCTCACTGGAGAGGAGGTAAGACTCGTCCAGTTGCTGTAGGCTGGAGTAAAGATCTCCAATGGATCCCTTCATCTCTTCTTTTGATAGAAGCTTGATGATGGTTCCAATGGGGAGGGCCAAGAGGCTGAATAGGAAGTCTACCACTTCCTTCCCTGCTTCAGCAAAGAGAACTCTGTTGGATTTTGTGTCAATCAGGAGCTTGAGAGAAAGTTTCTTATCCATTGAGTTGAGACTTGAGAAAACTCTTTTCTCTTTCTTTCTTTCTAGGTTTTTTTGATTGTAAGACCTCTAGGAAGGAGAGGAGAGAATGGTTATAGTCTAGAGAAAGATGAGAAGATGGTACGTACGGTGCTGAAAACTAAGAGACGGCTTAGGCAGTTAATAAGACAAATTATCATTATTATGATATTTAATTGGGGTGTATTTTCAAGACTAATTAATGAACCAAAATAATAGCTTGTCCGAAGGGTATTTCATTGAATATGATCACACTGTGTGTACTGTCAACTGTGTAGTATATGGCAGGAGGTGTCAGTTTTTAAGTAGAATTGAAGATGTTCTAGTAAGTTAGTTTAGGATTTGTTATACTGTTAAACAAACTTGATTCTCCTCTCTTGTTTTTATTGATGAGCTGTCCAACATTTATATGTGAGTGTCCATTGGATTAGGATATAGAGATTGGCTATAAATGCATTATATTCGTAAGTTATATCAACAAAGATAATATTTTCTTTTATTATACTATACTACGAATATAATTATACATCGAATTTACTTTAACATATACATATAACTTGTTAAAGCAATAAATAAATAATATATACTATAAGGAATATACTCTTGACATATACATATAGTTTGTCGGGAAGACTTATGAGTTAATTTCAATATTATTATTCTTATATTTTAGACTTTAGTAAAATGAGTTGATAAGGTAAACTTGAGCTGAACTTGATACTGCTAATATGGAGATCAGTAACTCGTTGCATTCAAACCAAAAATAAAAAGGTAATTCGCTGTATAAACCACATGATGTTTAAGTAGATTATGACTCGTTAATTGTACATGTTACTGAGCATCATGTCATCTACAATCCAAATACAAATTGTGCGCTGCTGGAACCTTATTATTTTCATGGTTTATTGTGGTATTATGTTGGTTCCCTTTTATTTCAATTTTTCCTTTTTGTTTTCGGTCATATAGATTTTTTCAAACATAATGAAAGATGTAACTCTAGTGTGAAGTTTTTGATGTAATTTCATTAAAGTTAACATCTTTTTATTTTTTGGTTCACAATTTTTCAAATTTTTTAAAATAAACACAACAGAAACTATTTTTCCTTGAAGGATAAATCCACAACTATTTTCATAATTTTTCTTAATATTTTGTATATTCTATATTATTTGTGCACATGTGAAGCCAATAAATAAGTGAATTTGATAATGTTGCAGAAGTCGGAAGTCGGGATTAGTCGGCAACTCCGAAAATTTCTGAGGGATTAATCAAGATTAATCGGAATTAGTCAATTTGTATTAGTCGGTCTGAATTTGTATATATAATTTTTTAAATAATATTAACATTTAGGTCTTAATAACACATAAATGTCTTAATAACTGATCAAACGTTTTAAGATTCTATATTCAAAATCAAAATACCGTAAGCTCTGCAACAACCAAGAAGAAACATCCGCTCATCTTTTCCTTCACTGCATCTACACTCGGGCAATCTGGACACACATCGAGACGGAATGGGATTTTCCACATTGACCAGACAACATTATTGATACCTGGCTGAAGAACAGAACAACATTCCCCACAACCAAGAGAGATCAATGGGATGCAACGTGCATAGCCCTCTGGTGGTCAGTTTGGAGAGAAAGCAACCGAAGGATATTTACATCCAAATCTAAACCGCACAAGATCGTCGCCAAGGAGATAAGAGATCTAGTCCAAACTTGGACATCTACCCTATAATCACCACAATCAAATGAATGTTGCTCTACTAGATGACTTCATTGTTTCATTTCATGTATTCTCATTATTCTTAGTAGACTCTCTTGTAACAGAATACTTTTTAATTTTATTAATAGAAAATGAGTGGAAAAGGTTTGCCTTCCACTTCTTAAAAAAAAAAAAAAAATACCGTATAACAAAACTACAACATAAATAAAAAAAAAGAAATTTGGGCGAGATTGAGCCGCAAAAATGTAATAAAAAAGCAAAAAAATAGAAGAATTATAAAAATTCGCCTAGTCGGACAAAAAAAGAGCTTAGACGTCGGCCAACGTCGGTAAGTCGATTCGGGGTAGTCGGGACGATTGGATAGCGACTAGTGACTAATCGGTGACTAGTCGACGACTAATCGGAACTTTTACAACACTGATTGTAGTTGTAAACCGACTCATTCTTTCTTGAAACAGATAAACTGATGTCAGACCTGGAGGCAATTATTGGTAGACTCTTATCAAATTGCCCTAATGAAGTCAGGAAAAAATCTGAAAGAAAGTTTAGGGGGTATTTGATTCGAGCTTTTGAGTATGGATGACTTGACATCCAATAGGGATGGATTTCATTCTCATATTTGATTTGTTACTAGATAATAAAAGTAAAGAAATTCTTGATTTCCTAGATAATATTTGATGGGCATAGAATTACCACTAAAATTAGTGGTTTTTTTCATTCCCATGAGAAGAGAATGTAAAATTAAGAAAATATTTTTTTTTATAAAGCATAATTCTTTCTCATTAATTAATTGATCTAAATAGATTTTACAAATTTAGAATATCCATAAATCAAAATTTTTTACGGTTCTTATAATATATACATCAAACCAAACATGATAATAATATATATCTTAGAATTATATTTAACCATCATCTCGTTATATATTTTAAAATTTGATATTATATTTAGATTGAAACGACATTTTGTACACATATATTTTCTATTCCAAGGAATCGCTAACCAAACGGCCCCTTGAGAATATATATACTTTGTGCGACTTGCTCCGTTAATTAAACCCTACTCTCTCTTCTCTTCTCTTCTCTTCCCGCCCCCAATCCTCCGGCGCTCCTCCTCCCCCATTCACCTCGCCGTCTCCGTACAACGCCCCTCCTTGTCTTCGGATTCCGTTTCTGCAATGGGCAAGGCCTCCAAGCGGGTGAAACGCGCCGCTCGGAGCGACAGTGAGGCGGAGTTCGATTCAGAAGGGAGCTTCAAAGACGCCGCCATGGAGTTCGATTCTGAAGAGGTAAAGTAAAGTAAAGCTGTTGTATTTATTAGTTCTTTGTGGGTTTTCTGTATTTGCTCTTGACTTGAGGGCCAGTGAAACCCCCAACTTTTGTACCTGAAACCCTGATTTTGAGTGGATTAATTGCAAAATCAGGGGAAACAATTGGATGGGTCAAATGTAACTTGCAATTATAGCATTTTTAAATGTTTATATCATTATAAAAATCGGCATTTGCTTGAATTATTAGGATTTTGACTCAGATGAGGATCAATTTGCAAGTGCTGGTGGTAAATTTGCAAGTGCTGGTGATAATGGAGAAAGCAGCGACGGGTCGGAATCTGATGAACTTGGTGAAGAAAATGAGGTAAATTCATTATTTCGTCTGTGTTTATTGACTATATACCCCTCTAAAATTCCTTTTTCGCACCTCTGTACTTCTGAAACCTTGTAAATGTCATTTTTTTTGCATTGTTTTTTATTAAGGGAGAAGAAGAAGAAGATGAAGAAGAAGAGGAAGGAGAAGAGAGTGGGAGTGAAGAGGAAAAGAAAGAAGGGGAGAATAGAAATGCTGAAATGGAGCAACTTGAGAAAGAATACCATACTTTGCGCAATGAAGAGAAGTAAGTCTTTTAAATTCAATGAAAAACATATTTTCCTTTTAATTCAATTCTCACTTAGTACATCATGGTACCAAATACTATACTGTCTAGTTAGATTTATGTATGTAATGTGACCATACTCACTTTGAAAATGTTGAACTGATTGTATTTTTTTGTAATTAATTTTACTATATAATTATTGTACAGAACTCTTTTGACAACTTTAAAACGACACAAGGATGAAGATGCACTGAAAGGTCAGGCTGTCAAGAACCAGAAGGTATATTCATTCATGCAAAAGGATTATATTTGTTTATTTCTGTGCAATTTCAGTTAGATTTTGGTATTCATATGTATCAAATGGTACGCTACATGTACCGCTTTTGACCAGAATTTTCTCATTTCTTTGTTTTTTTTAAAATTTTATACTGCTTTTTCGGTGCTTAATCGAAATTTATTGAAGCTTAATTGGGTTATATTGAGGGTTAATTGAAGACTTGAGGGTTTATTGAACAAGTGAAGGAAAAAAACCATGCACTCATGAACTATCTTTTTTTTTGAACTATGAAGAACCAAAACCAGAATTAGTTTAATCTTGGCGGATTATTTGCTTAATTAGTCGCAAAAAATGTTTAAATTATTCTTTTGTTTTTCCTTTGAAGGTTCTTTGGGACAAGGCTTTGGAGATCAGGTTCTTGCTACAAAAGGCATTTTCCAATTCAAATAAATTACCTAAGGTATACCTTTCTTCGTAAATATTCAACTTTAGATACTGTATTTTTATTATTACTATGGTTATTATCATTGCTATTATTGTTTACTATTATCATTAGATATTGGTAATATGATTCTTGGTTTAGTGCAATAAATTTATTGTTGAGCAATATTGATCAAATTTCAGGATCCTATTAGGTCAGAGTTTTGCAATTCGGATGAAGCAGTGGATCAGCAATATACGAATTTAATTTCAACATGTAATGATATTTTGAGTTGGATGCTTGATCTACAAGAGGTACATATTATTTGTTTGGCTTGGAGGAATTTACAGATAGTCCTTTAAGTTTCATATAATTATAATTCTGTCTTTGAACTGAAAAGAATAGTTTTGTGGTTTGAATTTTGTGGTTTGAATTTTGTGAAGTACGAATTCTGTAGCACATTTTTGTCTGACTCTGAACTAAGTCCTCACATAATATTAATATTAATATCAACACAAAGAACCACATCATTCGTACAAACTTATAGTTTATTATTTATTTCAATTTACTGGTAGTTCCATTGATTTTTTAATTATTGTTATTTTTATTATTCTTACAACAATTTGCTTGATTTATGTTGTTTTTAGGCTATAATTGAGAAGAATCCTTCTATTGCTCAGACCACTGATGGTATGATTTAAATTCCCTTACTCACCTTAATATTGCTTTTTTTAATTTAATAATTATTCATGAGTATCTATGCTTTTTTTCCTGTTATTTTAATCATGTGAAGGTAATAATAAGGTGCTTTCTGATGAGTCGAAAGGAGAATATGATGATGATTGGTTAAGATTGCATAAAATGCACCAAAGGTAAAAAAAAATATATTAAATATCACATTAAATGGCAAGTATTTCCTATTTCCCCCCTAAATATTGCTGCATAACCAAATTTATTGTATAACACTATAACTAACAATTGCATAAAATGATAAATCTTGTCCATATTAAGAACTCTCAATTTTTCAATTGGACTTTAATTAAAGCTTCAATTATGCAATAATTCGTCCATTAATTATGTTGAAATTGTTTTTTTATCTTATTGGTCTGTTAATTAAATTTGGCTTGGTATTATTGCTCCTAATTTTGATCTTGTATTAATTTTGCAGAATAGCGCCATTTAGAAATAATGCAGTTGACAAGTGGCAGAGAAAAACACAAGTCACGACTGGAGCTGCCGCTTTGAAAGGCAAATTACATGCTTTTAATCAGGTTTATTTTATTTTATCTTATTTTATTTATTTTCAATTCCTTTGTCTTGTTTTATTGTTGCTCATTATTTCTTCTAGGTTTGCATAATTTTGTTTTACTTTATGTCTTTTTTTTCTCTTAATAAAAAATAAAATTGTTTATTTTGCTTCCTGTTCGATAATTATCAAAAGTTAACTCTTTGGGTTCTTTAATTAAATCTCTCTTAAACAAGGCTGGTTGTTTTTGCTGTATTTATTGGTGATTTTTTGTTCTTTTTAACTGCAAAAATGAACACTATATAAACTTTATTTTTTTACGTTTTAATGTTTAAAAATGACAGAATATAAGTGATCAAGTGGCGGGTTACATGAGGGATCCGAGCAAGATGATTAAACGCATGCAGTTGAGACGTTCTTCTGTTGAAATTATTGGACAGGTTTCTTTTGTTCCTTAAAAAAAAATATAATAATTCATATAAATTATAATAATTCAGATAGGCAGTTTTATTCAATATAAGTAATAACATTTCATATAATAATGGTAAAATTCGTTCTTTCGCAGGTGCAGGAAGAAGAGCAGCCTGACAGCAAAAAAGAGGTAATCTTGCTTTTTCTTTGCTTAGTATTTTTTATCACTATTTTTTTTTTATTGTAACGTGTTCTTATTTTAATATTATTTTATGAATTAAGGAAACGGATGGTGATGGGGATCCAGAATTGATAGATGACTCCGAGTTTTACCAACAACTCCTCAAGGAGTTTCTTGAATCGCATGATCTTGGTGCTTCTGGTTAGTTTTTTTATTTTATTCATGCATACCCCTGCAAAATTGGAAATAGTGTAAATATCCTTGCAAGACATTAGAATTATCATGTATATCTATTGTTGTGTGCTTTGTAATTGCCCAAAATACCCTTACCTAATTTAGCATCCTAAACGGATAAAAGGAGAAAAAAGCAAGAGAGATTTTTTGTTGCAACTTACTTTTGTTGTTAATTTTATTTTTAATTATTCTTGTATTTGTGGCTTATTTGTGAATGAATATTCATTGTAGAGTCGACATTTTATGCATTGAGAAGAATGCAACCAAAAAAGCGTAAAATTGTTGACCGCCGTGCTTCAAAGAGTCGCAAGATTAGGTATTATTTTTCTATTTTATTTTATTCTATTTTATTTTGTTGTCAAAACATATTTTTCATATTCAATTTAATCCTCAAATATTCCGGATTTAATCAACTAAAACCAAATAGCTAAAATCTTACTGCCCGCGATGAAGAGTAGTAATAATTACTAATTATGTCCAAGATTAATTTATATTTTAGATTCTTTTTGCATTTTATCTATAAAAAACTGTCCTATTTTTATTTTAATTTTAGTTGATTCGAGCATTAAATGCACATATTATTTTTAGGTACAATGTGCATGAAAAGATCGTAAATTTCATGGCGCCCGTACCAATGAATCTCCCTGCTATGGCTCCTATGTTATTTGAGAACTTATTTGGCCGACAAGCAACTGGTTGAGTTTATTTATGCAAAATTTTGACATTAAATTTAAATTATCCAAAATGGGAAGTGTATAATTTGTAATGAATTATCTGTTCCTGGGCATCGATGAAATTAAGAGTATTTATATTTTGTATCTTTTGTATTTGAGGATATAACATAACTGGAGTGATGTTTATTTTTTTCGCAATTAAATTTTGTAACAGACTTGTTCTTTTAGTGGTGTTTGAATTTTATTTAGTAGCTGAAATTGAGTTGCTATTGTACACTTCCATAAAATGCAAGAGCACATTCAGAAGAATAAATACAATTTCCTAATCACTAAATTAAATCCAATGTCTTGCAAGAAATTAGGGATAACACTTATATCCCTCGTCTCATTGTAAATTAGGTTTATTAATTATTAAACTATGATTTATTAGTAATGTATTTATGATAATTATAAACAATCAAGTAATTATATGCAGTTGATA
The DNA here is from genome assembly GCA_027726005.1 of Juncus effusus. Classification (NCBI taxonomy): domain Eukaryota; kingdom Viridiplantae; phylum Streptophyta; class Magnoliopsida; order Poales; family Juncaceae; genus Juncus; species Juncus effusus. The sequence goes on along the minus strand of CM050894.1, from coordinate 8,723,775 downwards.
AATACTTCGCTTAGGGTATCGGTGAATCCGTAAGAGTGAAAGAAATCAGCCGAGAAAGAAAAGAGGTCTCGTTTTGAAAGGGGAGAAGCTGAGAGGTTTCAAAGTTGAGATATAAAATCTCAGGTACAGTCCTAATTCCAAACCCGATAATTAAAATCATGGTTTGATCTCAACTGGGAATTCAATTCTCGGATTTGCAAAGAAATAGAGTTCAGCCATGTTATGTGATTATGCAGAGTGAATTTTCTAGTAATTGAAAGAGCGGTTCAGATATTAAAATGTAGATACATTGCCTACAACAATAACAAAAATGAAAATACAAGTAATAATCATAGAAATCTTGATATAAATAATATCCATCTAATTTATTAATAATCATAGAAATCTTAATATAAATAATATCCATCTAATTATTTAATAGAAAAAGGACAAATATATGAATTCTTATCCGATATAAACGCGTAATATCTTAAAATTGATAGTATCCGTATAATCCATCCGCATCCAGAAGCGAAGCCGACTAACACAGCCATATCTGACAAAATATAGATAGTTTACAGATATGAATACATATATATATTTTTTTTGTTTAATCTTTTTGTTTTTTTACATATTTTTACATATTTTTTGTATTTTTTTCTGTTTGTTTATTGATGTGCGTATATTAATTAGGCTTATTCGTTTGAGCTGTCGGTTTCTTGCCGACTCGATGGCTTGTTAGTTAGCTATCCAAAGGGGTGGGGTAGTTTTGTAGTTTATGAGATGTGTATTTATCACCTTCATTTTTTGATATATACAAATGAAATTTACAGAGTTACATATTTTTTTTATAGAGTTATATATTTTAGCCAAAAGTTTATTTTACTTGCAAAGTTTATTTGCACAAGGATGTCTTTAAGCTGAGGAATTGAAGCTTAACTTGAATTAGTTGTTACCTTTCACTTAAATAATTTATGATATATTGTTACCAAAAGAGAAGCACTTAACTTTTGCAAGTATAGATTAGAACGAATATTAACTTTTGACAGCTTGATGCAAAGGTCAATGTCAAACACACAAATTACGTGGATAAAACTTCTTCAGATAATTTTTGCGGTTTATACTGGAATGGTCTTTCTGAAACTAAACTCCAAATTGTCTTTCAAAACTAAATTACTTGGTACTATTTTCCAATCAAATCAAATATCCTAGACCCTAAATTCCCCTTTCATCAAAATAATTGAAAAAAAGAAATGAAAAAAAAAATCCTCAAAAAAAGCTATAAATAAAACATAACTACTTGCTTCTAAATAGAGAGAGTCTCTAGAAGAAAAACTTGATTGAATCAGATCAATGCTTAATGACATACAAATTGCAAGAGAATTGGTGAGGTTCAGTGATTTAATTTGCCTCCAATAAAGAAAAAAGAAGAATTTGTGCAAGCGCATAGCATGCCTGCAAGAATAAATTACAACTTACAAAGATTCATCAATTAAGCAACTCGAAATCTCAAGATTCTTTTAACCAAAAGTAATAGTCAGCAGAGGAATAAGCTATTGCAGAATACAAACTTTACTACTGAATGGTATCTAAAATTTCCTTCAAAATGTAGTTGCTATTCGACGAAATAGATTTAAATTTATCTTCAACAGATATAAAAAGAAGGAAAAATAATCTCAAGTGAAAAACTGAAAGTGCAAAAAAATAACTCCTAGCTTCGACCACAACTAAACAAAAGGGACCTCTTAAAGAGCTAGATCAAGCAAGATCATTCTAGAGTAGACTCTATACTGATACTGATGGTATGCTATGACTTGAAGAAGCTCACATTAACCGTTGATACAAACCCTACAAAATCAATCTTCCCTTGATACGCATCAATCACTTGAGGCACTTCCTTTTCGTGCTTCTCCACAAACCTCTCTTCGAAATTCTTCTCACCCATGGAGAATACACTGCACAAATTAGGCTTCCCATTCCACAATCCGTTCTTAGCCAACACATTCAGGACAGCACAACGAGGTATCAATCTGCCATTGAGGCTGTAATTCAGGACAACCGGCCATCTCAAAACCGCTGCCGAGTCCCAATGGAACTTCTCCATGAAGAACGTAAATGTTTTAGTGATTTTATCATCCGAAGAATTCATGCAACTGGGATTCCGTGAGAAAGCAGAGAGCGTGTCTTCCTCTGACCATCCGAAAGCTCCATCTTCCTCTCCCATGTTTCCTTTTTAAATGTTGCAACAGCACGCATTCCATAAATAAATGCTGATGATGAAGGATTCATTCCCATCCCCTTGAGCTTATTGATGGTCTCAACAATTAAATTAGGATCTTTACCTAGGACGAGAGGGTGCCTCGTGAAGAGGCGAATGATCTTGTCCATTGGGATTCCATTCATTCTTAGTAGCTTCAGGTTGGGAATCACATGCTTCTCAAGGTTTTCCTTTAGGAGCCACGGACCTTGATTAATGGCTTTTATGACGTCCGTTCTAGTGCCAAATGTTGCTTCAAGAAAGCTCAAATTGGGTTCGATCCGCTCCTTGAGGCTAGAAGTAAGTATACTAGGGCAGAAACAGATTGCCCTGATGAGCTCGGATGGCGAGAAGCCGAAGGCGAGGAGGTGCTCGAGCTTGGGCTTCATAGTCTCAGGAGAGCGGACGGCTGAAAGATACTTGCTAAGAAGCCTTCTGATTTGGGTATCCGTAAATCCGTAAGACTGAAAGAAATCGATGAGGGAGTGCTCTTTGCGGGATTCCTGTCGGATGCTGGATACGGCGGAGGAGAAAAAGAAGAAGACTGTGGAAGGGGATGAGCCGATTTGGGGATTGGCGAGGTTTCCATTGCTAGTAAGGTTGGGAGGAAGCAACGTTAGTTGGGTTTGAGCGATTTGATGAAGGAGGATCCTGGGGAGAGGGTTTCGCTTGACAAGGCGGAGCATCGTCGTGCGAGGGTTTTACTTTTAGGAAGAAGAGAAGCTGACCCTGACCCTGACCGTGGGTGGAGTGGAGTGTCTGATTTGAATTAGAAGGTTTCTTTAAATTTAGGCCTTGAAAATGAAGCCCGATTATTATTAGCTGGCCTATATATAAAATTAGTAACTACGTGGACCTCATCCGTTATTATTGTTAGGCCTGTTTGGAGATTATTTCACATCTCCATTGTTGAACTTGAGCTCCTCGTCTCTCCCAAACAACTCACTCGCCATTGCCAACAATGACTACTACCTTTACCTCCACAGCAATAAAGCAAGTAACCAAATCCACCTTCACGCCCTCTCTATTACACGAGCTCAAATCCCAAATCGAGTCCTGCGACTTCATCTCGCTCGCCTCGCTCAAGACCGCCTCCTTCTCCGCCGCGTCTCCCTGGCGCCGCCGCCTCTTCCCGTTCGACACCGCGGAGACGGCCTACCTGAAGGCGAGATTAGCCGCTGAGTCGTTTGAGATGATGAATTTCTCTGTTTGTCCGTTTAGAGTTGAGGGGAGTAAGGTCGTTGCCTACCCGTATGTATCTCATCTCTCTCTCTGAGTTTGTTATGTGTTTATGTGTTTTGAGATTGCGTTTTGTTTTGGAATGCGTGAGCTTGTGGGATTTGAGGATGAAATGGGTTTATTGCATACTAACTGTTTGATGAAATGATTGAATATCTTTACGAGGGATGGAACTACATTAAATTGATGAAATGATTGGTTCTTGTTACAAATGTTGTATCACATTCATGAGCTAGTTTCATTATGCATCAAAATAAGAGTGTTTGTTGCACATAAGGTGTTTGATGGAATGATTATAAAGCTTGTGTAGTACCACACAAATTCCCACTATAGTAATGACAACCAAAATGATAAAAGCTTCAATTTTGGTCTATTTCACCCAATTCAGCCTCAATTTATCCTTTTTTCAATTGAATAAAACAAGCCAAAAATATGTAGAAAGAAAGAATTGTTCCTTATTAAACTCTTTTAATTATGTAAATGCCAATTGCATAAAATTCATAGTATATTGTTTATGCAGATATAATTTCCATTTGTTTCCGCGCGATGTGCTAAACATGAATATGCCTTCATACAGCTTCTCTTGTCAGCCTTCCTACTTAGAATCTCTAGCTCGCGAAGGCTTTGATTTTAATCTTTGCATTTATGAAGGTGCACTTTATTTCTTGATATATATAAAAAAAATGGGGATTAAAAAAAACTATCTTTTCTCAATATAGTTTGTGTATTTATTCTTTTTTTGAGTGGAAAGTATTTTATGAAAAGAATCCCCATTTGTTTTTGTATAATTTCATATATTTTATGGAAAATATAGAAAAAGAGCAGATAAGGGGCATTATTTGTCCAAAAAAATGTTTTATTTGGCCCTATGTTAAGTCAATTTCCTGAAATATAGGATATTTTTTCGATATATTCAGAAAATGTGGGTAGTTCTTTGAAAATATACCAAAAAAAGTATTTTTCAAATTTCAAAGAGCTTATCATATGTGGGCCATATTGTAATTTGTTAAAAAAAGATGTGTTTTCTTAAAAATCATTTCATTTTTTCTATTATAACACTTCTTCATGTTAGTTATATCTTTTTGTTGATTTTCAGGAATATCATACTTATCTAGAGTGCAAGAATCTCTTGCTAGAGAGAGAAACCCAACCCCTGTAATACATACAAGAAATTCAAATCCAAACTCAAATGTTGCTGATTCGTTATTTAAGGAGAGAATCAAATCAAGGGTCGAGCATTGGAGAAAAATATGCAAGAAGTCAAATCAATCTCATGGTTTGCTTCTCAATTTATTGTTATTTTATATTGAACTATCTTTTATTTTTATTTATTAAAGTAAATATTTTTTGTCTTTTAGGGGAGCAAGAGCTAGTAAGCTCGCTAAGAAAATTAATTTTAGGCACTGAAACATACGGTACGAGACCTTGTATAAATATAGATGTATGCACTGATCGTCAATTAGAACTCGTATTGGAGGTAATAAAATTTGTGCTTTTTTCCTTAATTACCCTCACAAAATCTTATACTATCATACATAACCCTACAAAAGAATAAATATATCATGCTTACGCTATCGATATAAAATCTAATATATATTGGAGTATAATAGATACGTGATGAATTAATATCGTAACGCTTGCCATGGTTGCATATGTAATAAATAAATAAGTTTACAAACATATAATTTGGTTTCTTATACTTTATGCAGACAATAAATAATATTAATAATATTTCTGATGATCTTGTACTGCTAGTCGTACCTGACAAAAGTGGTACAGCCTCTCGGTCGGTACGAGTTGTCCTTGCTAGCTCACATGAGGACAAGAATCTTCTCTTGGTTTGTACTATATATTTTTCTATTTCTTTTTTCTTAATGAACCTACAACTTTTATTGATAGTTCAATTTTTTTATGTATTTTTAATGTTTTCATTAGAGTGAGATTAATCGGGTCGATGAGGAGCAAAACGTAAAGATTCGCGGATTTAGAGGAGTTATTGATTTATTATCAATGTCTCATAAACCAATTGTAGCCTACAATTGTCTCTATGGTAACTTTCTACAATATTTCACCAATCGTATTATTAAATTAACAAAATTGGTCACTTTTTAATATTATTTTGTTTTAAATCCTTTGATGGTTTTCTATGCAGATTTTACGTTCATACATTCAAAATTTATCGGGCCTTTGCCACAAAGCATGCATGAATTCATGTGCTCATTAAAAATGGTGTTTCCAAATATAGTTGATTTGGGGCATTTAATGAAGGAAACCGGCCCTTTAAGAAACGCAAAGAATGTATCTTCAGCTTTAAGCTGTTTAAATGCGCAATCTTTTGTGCCTATACATTTAGAGGTCCCTTTTCAAGGTAATTTTTCAAAGTATAATGTTTATTTTATTAGTAGTATTTTTTAGGTAAAAAGAGACATCAAAACAAAAGTCTACTTAAAGAAAATGAGACTAGAGCCTATTATGAATTGAGCCTACTCAATTGAAGAGCTCTTATTGAGCCTTGAACATTAATTCTCGGTCAAATGTACCAAAATATAACCTATTATGAATTACACGAAATTCTTTGGTATGTTAAATACATCAATTTAACCATTTATTACTCATATTTATTCAATTTTCAGCTGAAAATAATGCTGAGAAAAATAACCAAGGAAGAAACGTACTGAAAATAACAAGTCTATTTGCCAAACTAAGCAAGCTTCTCAAATGCAACTTAATAGAAGAACACTCCAACATATTTCACCCTGTACCTCACACGGATCTCGATGCACTTTCCGACCAAGAACAAAATGTCAACAAATTGGACCCTGATAATTTGATTTTTATCTTGGGGACTAATTGCATTTCCGTTTCTGATATGAGAGAGAGACTTAAGGGTAACCATTCTATTTTTAGTGAAGATTTTGATTTGAGAATTTTGGACAGAAATTGTGCAGTTTTGGTGTTTTGGAGACAAGGGGCTGCGATAGAATTGTTTGAAGAAATGAAGGGGAATAATTCTTCTCTTGTGATTAATCTTTGTGACGGGGTTAAAATTGCAAATTTTGAGGCGTATAAGAGAGTTTGTAAATTAGGGTTTTGGGATGATGACTTGGCCAATTCATTGGAGAATGTTGTATTGTCAGAAACTGATTGTAGTGTTGGTAAATCAGTTGAAGAGGTTGATTTGAATGAGGTAGATTTGGATAGTGAATATATGTTAGACCCAAATGAATATTTGAAGGGGTAAGATATATTGTAAAATGCATATATCTTAGATAAGTCATTAGTGTTAGTCTATTCCTTTTTGTATTAGAATTTGATGTTAGCCTATTCTTTTTTATGTGAACCTTAGAATATGTAAAACTGAAATATCACAATCACAATATAGTTATGAATTCTTACTCCACTTGATTCAGAGAGTAAACTGATTTATCTTAGTATTTTTTTTTTTTGTAATGGTAAGAGTTAGAACCTGTAAGGGATACTGGAACAGAATATAATGAAGGTAGCAATAATCTTTTTTGCTTTTTACTTTAATCTTTTTCGCTTTGTACTTGTATTCGCTTACATAGAAATTGCTTTGAAAATCATTAGGTGAAATAACACAAAAGACCACAGAAAACATAATAACACAACTTTGATAGCAACCATTCCTTTGACATGAGCTTGAAGGCATAAATTATAGCCATCAATAATAAGAAAGCAAAGTTCTACACTATCATCGTTTCATACCAAAATATAATGTACTCCTTGCCACAATAATGATTTAATAAACAGTTAGCTCACATCTAACAGTACATGTTAACTACATTAAAAGCTTATAGTTCTCACCATAAGCTTAAAATCCTCATACATTAAAAAAATAAACCAATAATAAATAAAAGGTCATTTCAACTCAAAAAACAAAACTAAACCAACACAAAATCATTCATTATCCAAATCTATCTCATTCAAATCAACCTCTTCAACTGATTTACCACAGGCTAGAACCCGAATATCGAGGCAAACCATTCGCGAACCGTTCATAATCTCTTTTCTGCTGTTCAAACTTCTCATAATCATCATTTCTCGTTTTTATTTTTTTCCTTCTTCTAGACTTTCTATCCTCTCTCCCAGGATTTTTCTCATTACTCCGTCTCTTCTTCCCTCTCTCTCTACTCGACTCCCCATCCCCATTTTCTCTCTCCTCCTCTTCCTCCTTACACTTCCCACTTTCTCTCGCTTCGGATTTCTCCTTGTGCTTATCATTTCTCTTCTTCTTTTTCTTCTTCTTGAAAACATTATCCACATCCACTAAATTACTATCGCCTCTTGGCAACGGTTCATCATCCATTAATTGCCAATTGTACACAATGTTATCCTCATCACCTTTTCCATTTTGAAATGGAGAGTCTAATGGATCCCAGGAATTGGTGAGGAACTGGAGGCCTCCAGTTGATTCTACACACTTTCGATTGAGTAATAAATTATCGGGTCGGATTATCGTGCCCAATATGCTCCTGTTGGGCCCCAACTTCATTATTGAGTTTGAATCGGTTAATATTGTGAATGCATTTGCAAAGGCTGATTTCACCTGAAAGTTGTTTTAGCTTATTATTTTATTATTTTTTTAAAGGGGGTCATTGTTTTCTTTGTTATAATTTAGGGTGAAGAAATAATGAAGGTAATGAAAGTACCTTGTAGTAGTTGTAAGAGTTCCTCGCAATATCATTACCAGGATCCTAAAGTAAGTAACATAAAATAATGTAAAATTATAATTTTTTGGGCAGATAATTGGTATTAAAAAAAATGTAAATAGGAGATGTAATATAAAAAATATTTCACCTGAGGGTCCTGAATTGAGAGCAAATAATCTTTGTCTTTACTTACAAATCTATGACATAAAAACAAATAATCAAATAAAGTATATAAATAATAAACATGAGACGACAAGTGGATAAAAAACCGATTCAAGGAACAAAAAAATTTAAGGACAATTTTATAAAACCTAATTAAATTATAGACCTTGAAGAAATCTGTGAATTGCAAGGAAAAGATAGGGATCTTAAATTATGAAATTCCCAAAATAAATATGATCTTCATGCAAAATAAAAATAATAATTCATAATCATACCCTTTAGCAGTCTTCAAGTAAAAATTGGAGGGCGAGTTGCAAGCGACTCCAATATCCCGATTATTCAACTTGCGTCCATAAAACTCAAAGAAACTAGTCTGCACAAAAAATGATAAAATTCTAAATATACATAAAAAATGCAAAATAATACTACAAATATTTCAAATCAAGATTAAAACAAGATATTAATACCAGAAGAACTCCCAAATTTTGCTCTCTCTGTTGACCGTGTCTCTGAATGTGTTGGCCTCCCCAATAAATCTACAAACATTAAAAAAATAAAGAACGAAAAAATTATAAACTTTTCATTTAAAGTTCACATTTAAAGGCAAATAAATTAAATCATCGAGATAAATTATCAGGGCTTAGTTTAATATTTAAAATTACCTGGAGATGAGCAATTAGCATAGAAAGAAGCGCATATGAACCAATTCCGCCCGAAAAAACCTGAACATAAATAAATAGATATGAAAACAACTTATATAAATAAATATCATGATTAAATACATTTTATCAGAAAAAATTCACAATGATGTTATGACAAATGTACCTCATTAAGTTCTCTTTGTTGAAGAAAAACCTTCAAAATCATACATAGTGGCCTTAATGGAGGCAGCCTTTTCACAGCATCCTTCAAACCCAAAATTAAACCCATTAAATTTATGTATTTCTTATTATTTTTTAATTTATGACATTAGTTTAATATACAGATATTATTATATATATTCTTAATTTGCTGAAACTTAAAAGGCACATATTAACACTTGCTTAATCAGGTCATTCATAAAATTTAAGCATACACATTTTTTTTGCATTCTAGTCCTAGATTATATTAATTTCACTCATTTATCCATAAAATTATGAATTTCTCATTATGGCACAACTATACTATTAATTAGATCATAAATGTATATGATGTAAGGTGAAATTGCATTATGTACCTTCATATAGTCAGCAGCCTTCGGCCCACCGTCAATATCAAAACTGAAAAACGCAAAATATAATCAACAAAGATAAAAAAAAACTTGCTAAAATATTAAAAAAACTAAATTCTTGAAATGAAGGGAAAAAATTAAACAAATAAGGAACCTTATGTCAAAAGGTATTTCACTATGTCTTTCGATGAACTTCACAATTGGAACTCGAGCCTTTATGACCTGAAAGGGAAAATAAAATGAATAAATTTAGGAAAATAAACTTGAAGAAAAAATTAAAATAATCATTAAATATTGGATGAAAAATCTATACCTGAATTTTTTTACCAACGTTTTGCTGACGCAGCGCTTTATCAAGAGCCTTGAGACCAATCAGTGGAGTAATAACCTTCGAATCTAAGATCACAACCTAAATAATAAAAAAATATAGTTTTATATTACTTATATTGTGTATAATTTGCATATATGAGGGGAAATTTGAGATTATATTAGGTCTAATTAATTGCTAAAATGAGTTCAAAATTCAAGTTGCGGGGAAAAAGCTCACATCTACATCACTTGTTGGTAAATACAATCCAGTTTTGAAGGATCCAAATACTTCCACCTGCAGAAAAAATCATAATAACAAGATAAACTAATTTACAGATATAAAAAAAATTATAATGTGTTAAAAAATAATATAGTATTATATGAAGGATGGAAATGTAAAAATACCTTGCATTCAGGCCAGATGTGTTTAATTACATCTGTGACACTCTGAACAGCTGCTGCTCGTGACTTTTCTTCTTGAGGAGTCGGTGAGAGGAATTCACAAAAATCCAAAATCTCTGAAATTAGAAAAATAATAATCATCAATTTGCCATTAATTTTGAGAATTTGCCACTAAGTTTATGTGCCCAATTTTAAGAATCAACTATAATTTTCCTTATATTATGTCTATTCTACAATATTGATCTTGCAATACATTATACTTCATTGTAAAAACTCAAATTTCATCTCCTTTCTTTTGTTTTAAGGAGTTTTCATTCATTCTACAGAATCAAGAAAACCAAGAAAAGGAATCACCTTTATGAAGCTGGAGCATGGGGCTCCTAAACCTCCGCCCAAGCCGAAACCATGCTTTCTCCGACGCAACAGCCGCCGCCTTCACCACCACCGGCTCCTCCTCCACCTCATCATCCAAAGCTAACGGATCGAACACCTCCGCATTCTCTTCCCTAACCGGCCTACTAACCACATCAAGCGAGAAGAACGCGGCACTAGGAATATCACTCAGCTCCTTGCCGCCTTCATCCGTTATCTGGTTGCGGTACACAGAGTAGCTCGCCGGCGGCTCGGCTAGGGTTGCGGCGGTTTCTTCGGGCTGGGGATCCTCGGAGAAGAAGAGCGGCGGCAGAGCGTCGTACGAATAAATTGGTTCCTGTTCTCGTTCTTGTTTCTTTTCCATTAGTTAGGGTTTATGGAGTGACGGCCGTCGGCGGCAATGGTGTTTCAAAAGCGGCGGGACGGACGGACACAACACAATAGAGACTTGAGAAATTAGTAGTCTATTTTGAGCAAATTAAATAAGACTGGTGTATGGTGGACCAACCAATAGGCATGCGCCACGTCAGACTAGGGGCGGAACAATATCTAGTGGCATAAATGGTAGATATCACATTATTTTGAAAGGAGTGGTATTTGCTGGTTTATTTTTGAAAAAAATGGTATTAAAAAAAAATCTCTTCTTTTCTACTTTTTCCCTTTTTCTTCTTCTTCTAAGATCGCCGTATCAGATCAGGTAGCTGAGTTCACGATTCTGTTCTGATGGGTCCGAATTGAACTCACCTTCCTCCTGAATTGGTACAATTCATCTCGGAAAAGATTACCTTCATTGACCATTACGTGTATTTTCATTTAGTTTGTTGGCCATGGCGACGAGCGTGCACTTCGAACCCTCTAAACCTTGTTCCCTAAATGCCATGGCTTCATCTGATTGCAGAAGTCGCCTCTGATCCTCTTATATTATATCTTTATGATTTCTCGAGGTCAAGAATACACAATTTTGAGCTTCCTGGTGTTATTCGTAGGGAAGTACTTGGCCACTCACGCGGCGGGATTGTGCTTTTGAAAGAGAATGAATTGTCATTCGTTAATCCTATTACTAGAGAGATGAAGAGCGGTTGTTTTCCTTCCTTAGCGGTTCCTCCGAATGTTTTAGGGTTTGCAAGGAACGAAAAAAATAAGAATTGGCCTTTGGGATCCGATCAAGAAAGGTCATTCTCACCTCAAGTCCATCTGACAGGGATTGCATTGCGGTGGCGGGAGTTAGGTTTTTCTAAAGTTGGTGATTCTCGTTGGACTATATTGAAAATGAGGGAATATGACCAAGGCAAGCGGCGAATGGTGGACTTCAAGTGCAGAAACGATTTGGTTTATGTCATGGACAATAAAGGACGTCTTGTTGTTTACGACCTTCGAGATCTTTCGAAGAAGATTGTAATATATAAGCTTAGTGGTGCGAGAGATTATTTCGACTTGAATTTGGTTCTAGGAGTAGGAAAACTTGATGGAGTACCTCTTGTTGTGAAGTATGGTGGTCTTGGTTCGAAAATATTTCAGGCTTTTAAGTGTATTAATAGACCGAGGATGTCTAAGTGGATGAGAGTGAGAAACATTGGCAATGCTATGTTGCTTCTGAATTACAGAACATGTGAAATCGTATCACTTGAAAACATTCGGTTGAATGAATGGGAAGGGAACCACATTTGTTATGACCAGTGTTACAAATAGCGGTTTGTAGCAGCGCAATAGCGGCGCTATAGCGGTTCTGGAAGCTAAACGCTGCGCGCAGCGGTTTTGTTGCGGTGTAGCGTTTTTCGACGATTTGGCGGTGAAGCGGTCCGCAATAGCGGTGTTGCGTGTATGTGTTGCGGTCTAGCGGTCTGAATAGCGTTTTTGATGGATTTTTTTTTTAATGGATTTTTTTTAATGGATAGATATGTTGTATTTTAATCTTTTAATATTAATCATATTTTATTTTTGGACATGTAATTTTTGACAAGAACATTTCAAACTTTTATTGTTAATATTTTAATATTAATCATAGTTTAGTATTGCATATTTCTTCTTTTAGATTTTGTAATGCATATATTACGTAGTGGCATATAGGGAAAAAAATATTTACACATATTATCCGCTATAAAAATGTTTCTCCGCAATATCTACGCTATACGCTGCGCTATGCACAATTCGTTACATGAAAATTCTAAACACAACATGCCGCTAAACGCTATTGCAACCTTGATTATGACAGATATAAGTATTGGGATGAAGAATGTCGGTCTTTTAAAATTAATATAAAATCGTTGTGCATTGAGAATGACAGTGCTAATAAAGAGGTTCCGCGCTATTTAGGCTTATGCTCACCAAACAAAATTGGAACCTTCTCCTGATTCACGCCTAGTTTATACTAGGTATTTCCGAAAAGTACGTAGAAATGATTTCATCTAGGTGCCAACTGATTTTTATACTTTTGTATGTGTCGTTGTGTTCTTGTAATGAAGTGTGTCTAACTTTTGTTTTATGCTTGGATGTAAGGTCTTTTGGGTACTCCATGAATGCGGTGCAAGTGAGCTAGTTGCTGAAAAACAGCTCGGCGACCCTGATTGGCTGGGAAATGGTTGAAAACAGATGCTAACAAGTGTATTAGCTTAGTAATCTCCTCTTGATTTAAAAAAAGGAGAATTTATGAAAAACATTATATAATATAAAAGAAACAATATTATGCAATCTTAGTAGCCCAACATCATATATATTAAGTATATTATATTAGGTACATAAAGGCCAAGACAACACACTGTAAGAAATATAACAATCTTTCTCACCTCTATTTCAAAACACAGTAATAAACCCTAATACAGTCCTAACTTCACTGTTATATTACCCATTTTGTGTCGTTCGCACTCATTTTATGTCCTACTTCTTACAATCACTCTTTATTGTGTCGTAGTTGTGTCATTTTCTACATTCCTCTATTATGCCAAAATTTGCTAGATGAGAGACATTCTTTGAAGTTTGAAAGAGATTCCAAGTTCAAATTCTAACAAACACATTCAGCATAATTGATATTCAATAAATCTCTCAATTCACTGATGGTGGATTTGAGTCTAAAAAAACTTCTCATCATATTTGCTCTCGAGTTTTCTTTATGATGCCATATATTAATGATGAAAAACCAGCAAATTATTTATTTATTTTATTTTATTTTTTTTGAAAAATAAACCGACAAATTATTTAAGCTTATTTTCTGTAAAATTTGGGAGCATCTAAGTGGAAGTGAAACATTTTTTGAGTGATATGTTTGTCGACATTTTCTGGACAAGTTTTATCTTCACAATGATTTCATTGGAATATTAAAAAAAAGGACTTTGATTGTCAATAGTCTATAAACATGTAAAAAATGTAAAATTACGTTTGGTAAAAACAGAGAAAATAGTATACATGAAAAAATAAACACATATATCCAGTTTAGAACTATGTTAAGAAAAAACCTTTGGTAAAGAGAAAAATGCATATATGTATACTTCTTTTTTGTCAGATTGGCTTTTCACAAAGGCACTTCTTCCTCACTCGGATCCACTACTCACAAAACAAAGCAGCCCTTCCGTACTTATTTAATAAGAAACAATGAATTCGGATGAAATTGGGAAAAAAATCGTTCCCTCGAGGAAGAAACATTTTTTTTTCATTTTGCTTTTGCAGCCCATTTTGTTTTGTGTTGTTCTCACTCAATGGCCCTTCTAGTCGAGGGAAATTATCCTCCGTTAGTCCCTTCTATTTCATTTTCCACCATCTCCGTCAGTCTCCTATTTCCAGTTGAGCTTTTATTGATTTACATGAAATATGTTGTAAACTAACAATTTGAAGAGGTATCAATGGTAACATTTCATAATATACATAAATTATATAACATAACATATTATGTATGTCATAATCGGAGAGCGGAATACATTTCTTTTGCTTCACTTTCCTTCCTCCCTGTTTACCCCAAACCAAGCAACGCCTCAGATCCACATGAAGAGTTCATGCCACTTATCTCTTGGTTCCTTCAATTATGTACATCACATGTTGTCCTTATTTGAATGTTTCTCTTACTACTCGATATATTGACGACCTGATTATGTTTTTGACTCACTGCCTAAATGATTTGTTGTTAGACACCACATCGGCGATCTGATCAGAGCCTTCATATGGGATTTATGTGAACCACCTCTTTTGTCATTCCATCATGCCATTGTGTGCCATCACAGTTCAGATAATTAAGATTCTACTTTTTTCGTTCGTAATTTTGTGTCTGAAAGAATTAGTTTGAAGGCATAGAAAAAATCAAGTTGTTAGCATGTATATTTCACGGGCATATATAAAATTTGTAGTCATAATTTATGAAGCCTATTTGTACTATTATTTAGCATATAATTTGTGAAAAATTATGAAAAATATATCTAACACTTATCTGAATAGACGTTTGCTTATTCCTTTTGTTCTACGATATATGTCTTGATCAGAAGGCATGGAAATATGTCATCCTTGAGTTTGATCAAAGTCTCTTTCCTGATCGAGAATTAGACTATTAACAACACATGTTAATCTATTTTGAGCATGGCCATGCATTTCCTTCAGTCCTATAATTTATGAAAAAGATCATTACCTCAAGAGATAACATATGATTTTACTCGGTTTCCATCTAATATCACATTGCTAAAGTCAATTTTTTTTCCTTTCTAGTATAAATCATTGCAGTAGTCAGATTTTTGTTTATTTCCCATATGAATGCAGCTGTTCATCAAATATATCGTGCATGAGCTTTATATTTTGATCATACTAAATCTGCCAAGGAACTTTTTCATGCCTATAGAGTGATCTATTTTTCAGATTGGGTCATGAAATTCATGCAGCCAACCTTCATGTCAGGTAAGGTTGAGTCTTGAACCTGGATCGGGTTAAATCCCGATCAGAATGAATTTGATTCGAGTGAGTATTCTTTGTCTTCAATCATATGTTCTCCGAACACAATCTGGAAACACTCCTGGTTCCCGCCGAGCTTATACTAGGTATTTTGCGAGAATGATGTTGAAAAGATTTGTCTCCTCTAGGTGCGAGTTGATTTTTATATTATTATTTATATCGTTGTTTTTGTAATGCATTATGTATAACTTCTGTTTTTTGCTTGTAGAAGGTATTTTTGTGTCAAGACATTTTGAATGCAATTTGGTATGTTAAATGTTTTGGATGCAATCTGGATGTTATTTAGAGCCAAATTTTGAAGTTACTGGGTGTTGCTATTATTTTTTGAGATGTATGTACCATTTTTGTACCTTATATATAAATTGTACTAACTCCATTCATACCAACTAACTTATACCAAGCCATCGAAAGCAAATGCAAATGAGAAAAGGTTGTCTTTACCAAATTTGTTTTGAGAAATGCAAATCTTTTGAATGAAACCTTGCTTGCCATACATTCCATACAAAATTAGTGGTATGAAATGGAACTATTCATATCAATGTCTGCAATATATTAATATATCTTGTTTTCATCCTTTGCTTATACTGACTAATACCATTATGTAATAAACCAGAATAGCAAACAATTCCTTATATTGGATTCATACTTATACAACTCAAATAGAAGTACATTTAATTCAATTCGATTCCGCACTAGCACCATATCAATTCATAATATTACAATTACTACAAAGCTCTTAATATGCACAAATTCATCAATGAACACTCATAGATGTATTGAATGGACATCACATTGAACCAATATCATTCAAATTGACCATTTTAACCAGTAGTAAGCATAATGTATAACTGTACTCTCAAAGACATTCATGCAAATTCAATATAAATTAAATCAAATCTACTTGAGCGTCATTAATTGAAGACACCGTCTTATCTTAGACATCAACACTAAGCCAGGTTTAACTGAACAACCTAGCCTGGCCTAGTGGTTTGCAGCGGTAATCTGAAAAGCAGGTCACATTGTATGCCTGAAAAAGTTCTATGGCAACAATAGCATGATCAAAACATAAATCTCATGCACCATTTGCTATAAGCTACTGATTTAATAAGAAAATCTTACTACTAGATGAATTAGTCTTAGATGCTAGCAAGGGGGGAAATGGCTACAAAATGGTGGATATTAGATGAAAACTGAGGAAAATGGTATGTTATCTCTTACAATAAAGTTTTTTTTTCATAATTATTATTTCTATAAAGGGATCCATCCGGAATCCCTTTATAGAATCCATAGTATTCGTGACACACTTTCTCGAATCCATAGTATTCCAGTATTCGACTACTCATGGCTCACACATCTGTTAGTTGACGTGTGCATGTCAATCCTTGCGGCAATTAAATTGAGCTTGCAAACTCTAGTTGTTTAAAAAAAATGTCATCATAATTCTTTTTTCATTTGGAAAATTTTATTTGTTAGTCGCATGATTCTTTTATTTTTTTTGATACCATTATTTTGGGAAATAATGGTATCAAAAAAAAAAAGTCTTTTACATCTTCGGGTCTTTTTTGTACTGAATAAATTTTTTTACATATGTAGACTTTGCAATCATTGTCGGTAAACATTGACCCTACCTGAAAGTTGTCTTACTCTTTGAATTTGAGTCATCTAAAATAGAACATTTCGAAAAGTTAATTGCTCGAACAAAAATAACATGAAATCACACTGACTGTAAATTAGATCTAGGCATGTTTTGAATCCAATTCGGTCAAATCAAGAGTCAACTAGAGCCAGGTTTAACTAAACAACCTAGCCTGGCCTAGTGGTTTGCAGCGGTAATCTGAAAAGCAGGTCACATTGTATGCCTGAAAAAGTTCTATGGCAACAATAGCATGATCAAAACATAAATCTCATGCACCATTTGCTTTATAAGCTACTGATTTAATAAGAAAATCTTACTACTAGATGAATCAGTCTTAGATGCTAGCAAGGGGGGAAATGGCTACAAAATTGTGGATATTAGATGAAAACTGAAGAAAATGGTATGTTATCTCTTACAATAAAGTTTTTTTTTCATAATTATTATTTCTATAAAGGGATCCATCCGGAATCCCTTTATAGAATCCATAGTATTCGTGACACACTTTCTCGAATCCATAGTATTCCAGTATTCGACTACTCATGGCTCACACATCTGTTAGTTGACGTGTGCATGTCAATCCTTGCGGCAATTAAATTGAGCTTGCAAACTCTAGTTGTTTAAAAAAAAATGTCATCATAATTCTTTTTTCATTTGGAAAATTTTATTTGTTAGTCGCATGATTCTTTTGTTTTTTTTGATACCATTATTTTGGGAAATAATGGTATCAAAAAAAAAAAGTCTTTTACATCTTCGGGTCTTTTTTGTACTGAATAAATTTTTTTACATATGTAGACTTTGCAATCATTGTCGGTAAACATTGACCCTACCTGAAAGTTGTCTTACTCTTTGAATATGAGTCATCTAAAATAGAACATTTCGAAAAGTTAATTGCTCGAACAAAAATAACATGAAATCACACTGACTGTAAATTAAATCTAGGCATGTTTTGAATCCAATTCGGTCTAATCAAGAGTCAACTAGAGCCAGGTTTAACTGAACAACCTAGCCTGGCCTAGTGGTTTGCAGCGGTAATCTGAAAAGCAGGTCACACTGTATGCCTGAAAAAGTTCTATGGCAACAATAGCATGATCAAAACATAAATCTCATGCACCATTTGCTTTATAAGATACTGATTTAATAAGAAAATCTTACTACTAGATGAATCAGTCTTAGATGCTAGCAAGGGGGGAAATGGCTACAAAATGGTGGATATTAGATGAAAACTGAGGAAAATGGTATGTTATCTCTTACAATAAAGTTTTTTTTTCATAATTATTATTTCTATAAAGGGATCCATCCGGAATCCCTTTATAGAATCCATAGTATTCGTGACACACTTTCTCGAATCCATAGTATTCCAGTATTCCACTACTCATGGCTCACACATCTGTTAGTTGACGTGTGCCTGTCAATCCTTGCGGCAATTAAATTGAGCTTTCAAACTCTAGTTGTTTAAAAAAAAATGTCATCATAATTCTTTTTTCATTTGGAAAATTTTATTTGTTAGTCGCATGATTCTTTTGTTTTTTTTGATACCATTATTTTGGGAAATAATGGTATCAAAAAAAAAAGTCTTTTACATCTTCGGGTCTTTTTTGTACTGAATAAATTTTTTTACATATGTAGACTTTGCAATCATTTGGAGTCGGTAAACATTGACCCTACCTGAAAGTTGTCTTACTCTTTGAATATGAGTCATCTAAAATAGAACATTTCGAAAAGTTAATTGCTCGAACAAAAATAACATGAAATCACACTGACTGTAAATTAAATCTAGGCATGTTTTGAATCCAATTCGGTCTAATCAAGAGTCAACTAGAGCCAGGTTTAACTGAACAACCTAGCCTGGCCTAGTGGTTTGCAGCGGTAATCTGAAAAGCAGGTCACACTGTATGCCTGAAAAAGTTCTATGGCAACAATAGCATGATCAAAACATAAATCTCATGCACCATTTGCTTTATAAGATACTGATTTAATAAGAAAATCTTACTACTAGATGAATCAGTCTTAGATGCTAGCAAGGGGGGAAATGGCTACAAAATGGTGGATATTAGATGAAAACTGAGGAAAATGGTATGTTATCTCTTACAATAAAGTTTTTTTTTCATAATTATTATTTCTATAAAGGGATCCATCCGGAATCCCTTTATAGAATCCATAGTATTCGTGACACACTTTCTCGAATCCATAGTATTCCAGTATTCGACTACTCATGGCTCACACATCTGTTAGTTGACGTATGCATGTCAATCCTTGCGGCAATTAAATTGAGCTTGCAAACTCTAGTTGTTTAAAAAAAATGTCATCATAATTCTTTTTTCATTTGGAAAATTTTATTTGTTAGTCGCATGATTCTTTTGTTTTTTTTGATACCATTATTTTGAGTTAACTGGTTAGAAATTGAGCTAACTGATTTCAATAACTTTTATGACTTAACTTGATTGTTATTATATATATTGCTTAAATTTGATCCTCTTATTCATTTTTAAGTTTTCCTTTTTCATATAAGGCCTTCAATTTTTGGTTGATCTGTTCAAAAAAGAATTGAAGTTAAGGTCTTTGTCAAATTGTGTGTGAATAAGAAACATAATTATGCAGCCCTAGAATGAACTTATGATGTTTGTCAAAATGCAGGTAAAGAAATTTGTTGCGTCATTCCCACAAAAGTCATAGAGCTTGTATATTGGTATGACCTTATATTTATCAACTCCAATTTACACTGAACCAATCAAATTGATAGAACACAAGGATAAATATACCCCATTTTTGCATCAATCTAATTTTTCTAATTTCATATTTGGAATTTTTCGAAAATTGATATTTTTAGAGAGCCTTGATCAAAATTGGTCTAGGGACTTTATAAACCCGTGGCCGGCCCTGTTTATGAGGGTACAATTTGGAAGGCTAAAATCTGATATTTTGGAGTAACCAAATTAATTAAACCCTAGCTGGACTAGTTATTGTTAGGTACCAAATTATAATAATTGAGACTAGCACAATTCCTCAATGGAAAGAAGTTGCTCTCTTTTGTACCATTGTTTCAGAAATTTATATTTGTTATGCTTAATATACTCCCCTCTGTTTCTTTTATTTTTGCTATGTCAGACCTAGCCCCAACCCTAGCTATTTGGAGTGACAGCGGGATTGGAAACTCGACGGCGTTAATGGAGTTTGAAAAGCGGAGAGGAGAGAGTAAAACTAGAGAGAGAGGATCCAGATTGATGGGTCCAGATTGGACTCTTCTTCCTCCAACTCATCTCAGAAAAGATCTCCTCCATGGACCATTATGTTCATCTCCGCTCAGTTTGTTGGCCATGGCGGCGAGCTTGTATTCCAAACCCTCGCCATCTCATTCCACAAATTCCATGGTTTTGGTTTGACCTCTGCCAAGAAGTCCCCTCCGATCATACTACCTTATCCATGCATGATTTCTCCAAGTCAAAAATACACAATTTTGAGCTTCCTGGCGTTAGTCGTAGGGAAGTGTGTGGCCACTCACGTGGCTGGATTGTGCTTTTGAAAGACAATGAATTGTCATTCATTAACCCTATTACTAGAGAGATGAAGAGTGGTTGTTTCCCTTCCTTAGCGGTCCCTCCCAATGTTTTAGAGTTTGCAAGGAATAAAAAGAACAAGGGTCCGGGTAATTTGGAAAACCATCTAGGATTAACGAAGGTCATTCTCACGTCCAGTCCATCTGACAAGGATTGCATTGTCGTCGCTGAGTTTCAGACGGAATCGGAGTTAGGATTCGCTAGGACCGTTGATACTTGTTGGACTATATTAAAATTGAGAGAATACGGCCGTGGTAGTCGGCGTATGTGTGACTTCAAGTGTAGAAACGATTCGGTTTATGTGATCAATGATAAAGGTTGTCTTATTGTTTACAACCTTCGAGATCTTTCACAAATGGTTATAAGAAATACTCTTAATTTCGCGAGGGGTTATCACCAATTACGTTTGGTTCTAGGAGAAGGAGAAGTACTTGATGGTGTACCTCTTGTTGTTTTGCATGATGGTGGCTCGTGGAATATATTTCATGTTTTTAAGTGTGTTAATGAACCAAGCGGGTGTAAATGGAGGAGAGTGAGAGACATTGGCAATGCTGTGTTGCTTCAAGGTTATAGAATATGTGAATTCGTATCTCTTGGAAGCATTCGGTTGGATGAATGGGAAAAGAATCACGTTTTCTATGACACAAAAACATATTCGAGACTTGAAGATAATGCTTTTGGTTCTAAAATAAAAATGGTAAGCATTGAGAATGAAAGTTTACCTTTCACCCCAGACTTATTTTCTTCGTACAAAATTCGGAAACCCCTCTTGGTTCACGCCTAGCTTATACTAGGTATTTGCAGCTTATACTAGGTAGAAGTATGTAGAAAAGATTGTCCCATCCCGGTGCCATGTGACATTTATATTATTTATGTATGTTTTATTCTTGTAATGCACTACGTGTAACTTTTGTTTGATGCTTTAGAAGCAAGATTTTTTTGCGAACTATCTGCATGTTAAGCTCTGAAATTTTTAAAGTGGAATTAATCCTTCAGTACTGAGTAGAAATTAGAGTTACTTACCCTGCTAAATAAGATTACCAGGGTTGCTAATGACCTAGAACGAGCCGAGCCGAGCCAACTTCGAGTTCGGTTCGAAAATAATCAACCAGCTTGGTTTGAATGAGCATCCTAGTTGTAGAAATATATTCTGGTCTAGTTTGAGGCAGCTCTGTTTGTTCTTTATGTGTTGGAAATTTTGTAAATTTGATGATAATCGGTTTTAAATAATCAAATCTTAACTCGTCCTTTTTACCAAATTCTATGAAGTAAAAAAACTGCTCTTGAAACATAAATTCAGTAAAAACTCAACTATTCATAAGAAAATCCACAAAATATGATCGAAGTTTCAGTCATAAACATAACAATAACATAAATCAATATAAACATAACAATGATGGATTATTGGGTTTGGGTTAATTGTTTTTTTTTAAGTCCTCAAGTGAGAAATATTGCCCAATTGGTGCATATTGGCCGGGGTTGAACATACAAGAGCCACAACTTCTTTTATGATGTATCACAAACAAGATATTTTACCACTAGGCTATGAAACCATTTGAAGTTAATTGGTTGTCTTGGCTTGGTCGTGTGCATGATTTCTATATGGGTTAACGCCTTAGTGGGTTCATGATTTATGGACTTAAGATATATATATATATATATATATATATATATATATATATATATATGGGTTAATGAATAATTAAACTATGAAAGAACTCCCTGACAAGCTGAATCTCAAGTTGGTTTGGCTCGGTTTCGAGATAATCAGCCAATCAGCAAACGATCTCAAGTCGAACTTGACTGAACACTCAAGCACGAGCAAAAGAAGCAACCCTAACGCTTACTACAATTTTAATAGGTGACTAAATATTTGGGAATAACACCACATTATTTTTATTGCTCGACTATGCCTGTATATATCGAAACAGTATTTGTGCATTGTACCAGTGGTTTATCTAGGTGATTTTTTGGAAATGGTTTGTAATATATTTAACTATGCTTCAAAATTTCAAAATGTAGTTCATTTATATGCTAATCTTACCGTAAAACTTGGAAGTTCTAACATATTTGCCTACGGGCCTCTTTGAACAAATAATAATAATAATAATAATATAATAATGTCATTACTATTATTAATATTAGTCATTATTATGATGATGATTATTATTATTGTTATAATTATATTAAATTAAATTATTATTATTGTTATTATTATTATTATTATTATTATTATTATTATTATTATTATTATTATATTAAATTAAAACTATCTACTCTTGTTGAAATCTTTATTCAGATGGATCGATGGGAATTGGGAAGTAAATTACATTCGCTATCACACAAAGTGCTTTATGTTTTGATCAGTTGAATTGGGAAGTATGTGGAATGGCCCTCCCGTCTATTTGGCATTTCAGTTGAATACTACTCCTAACCCTCAACGTGTATGCATGTGTATTTATATATATATCATTATTTTTGGAAAATTAAAACTTTGATATTGAAATTGAAAAGTTCGACATACCATTTGTATAATCTCGCATTATCTTTTCCATAATTCATGCATAATATACTTGTTATATTTGTTCTCATTTGAGTATTTCTTTGGAGATAGCCTATGAGAAATGGCCAGTCTTAATAAGCTATCCCTAAAGCATTCCTCACTTAGCAGGAGTAGATTTGGTGAGGCTGCATAGTGAGATCACGATTTTTGTGTATTGATTCAACTCTTTTGTCCTGTTTTTATAATGTCGTATATTGGATACTTAAATGTCTCATTAGACTTGTTCGTCCGCTTATTTTGGTAGAAAAAGATTGTATTCATATTGTACATTGAATCTTTATTTTATATCATGCTATGTTATCTTTGTTATGATATTTGTTTAAGTCTTAACGTATTTATGGTACATGATGGATTGTTGCACTCATTTCGTTCTAGATATGACAACTACTCTCAAGTTTAAATATACTTTTGCATTATGACAACTCTCGAATTATACTTTTGTGCATTACCTAGTGGAATAGAATCGCCCACAATATGCAATGAGTTTATATTACTTAAAAATCTCGTGATGATGCAATGTGCAACTGACCGGGCTTTTGTAGAGTGCTTGGTCTATAACTCTCCTAGACTGGAGCATTTGAAGATTGATGACCGCAAGTATCGTTCCATAATTGCTCTCAAGTTTAATTCGCCAAATTTGAAAACTTTTGACATTAAAGTGAGAAGGGGGTGTTTTTACTCTCTCGAACGGGTCTTTCTGATCTCACTCGATGTCTTGACCATTTACCCACCTCAAATGGCTAAGGGTGGCAACACATGTAAGTTTGTAATTACGGTCTTATTTTTTATTTTTAAAATTTTGTGTGTGTATATGATGACATCTTTTATTTTTTTTCTTAACATATTTCAGTGGGTCGATGAGTTTGATTTTCCATATCTATCGTCTCTCGTATTCGACAACTTGAAGGAATTATTTTTGTTGCTCGATTTTTAATACGAGAGGGGTTGCGAAGTTTATCATATCCTTACTTCAGTGCACCCAAGCCTTTGAGTACTGGATATTAAGGTTTGTCTTTTAGCCTTTTTACTTTTGATAATTTTTCCTTTGATTTGACTTGGACGATATATATATATAAAAGCAGCTGTATCCATCCGTATCGGATACCTATATCCTCAGGATACTTTTCAGTTTTTGAAATATCCCCGCAATATAGGTTGTAGGTGATAGCATACCATATTTTCCTAAGTTTTCATATAATATCCATAATTTTATGTCATTTTGCCCCCTTGCTAGCATCTAATTCATCTAAGAAGTCAAATTTTATTATACTAGTTGCATATAAAACAAATCATGCATGAGATTTATGTTTTGAAACACTTTTTCAGGCATATTATATAGTGTGATTGTGCCTGGTAATGTAAGCACTAGTTCAGGCTAGGTTGGATCAGTTAAACCTGGATGAGTTGGACTCTTGATCAAAACGAATTGGCAGATTATGCCTGGTTTTGATAATGTCTTGTATAAGGATCTTATTATTTTATTATTATTATTATTCCTCCCTACAAAACTCAGCTTATTCTATTTTTCTGACACGTGCCCAATTTTTGTTGATTTTCTGTGATAAAGTTCATACAGATTAAGAGTGGTGAGTCATACTTATAAGTATTTTCGACTCAAAGCAGACCCTATGGCAATCATAAAATTTAGTGATTGGAATTTACAACCGTTAGATTAACATCAAACGGACATCAAAAATGCACGGCTCATGGACCAGGTCTACAGTCGTACACCGTAGACTAGCTATAAATAGAGTGAAAATGGAGATCTCCCTCCTTCCCCCCATTTCTCTATCCTCTCCTCTTCAATTCATTTCTCTTGCCCTCTCCTTCCTCACTTTCTTTAGCAATTTTTCATATTAGCCCCTACAATACATAGAATATAGTTTATACCCCTAAATACCTAAAAAACTGAAAAATAACCCTACAAAATAGAAAAAAAAATTGTTGCACAACCTAAAAGACCAAAAAAAAAAAATTGTACATAATAAGAATATAAATATAGCACATTTAGAAAACAAAATAAAGTAAAAATAATTTTGAAAAATAAAATATTTAATTTGATAAATACATGAATTATTAATGTGTTATTTCCAAAACAAAACCCTTAAGCTTCCAAAACTAATTGTTTAACCTCTTACACTTTTCTGTCATATCAAATGAATTCGGTTCATGTACACAATGAAAATTGAGAAGCATGATCCATGTAAACAACATAATAAAGAGCTTTGTGTATAGGAATAATTTATGAACTTAATTGTAATTATTGGTAAATTAACAACCCTGACCATATCATCTTCCAAATTGATCAATTGATCTATGACATAATTTAGTTTGTATGTTGACAAAGCAAAAAATTATCAATTAGGACCCTATAAAATTGAATGTTTGAAAATCTCTCCGTACAAAACCTTAAAATATAATTCACATCCTTCAAATTAAAATTACTATGTTTAACAATTATATCAGAGCTATAAAAATATTGGTCTTTGTCCTATTGTGTTTTAACACAAATTCATTATAAGTATATATTTTCAATATATGCCATACAAAAATTCTGAGTATAATGTTATAGCAAGAAAATGAAACCATCATAACCCTAAAATTTAAAAATGTAGCTTTGTATTTTTTTCCTTTTATATATATATATTTTTTTTGACAAGGATACTTTTAAATTCTCTTTTTCTTTTTGATAAAAATGGTTTGTACACGGAGCGGAGCACGTGGGTGTCCTTCAGTTAGATCTAATTTACAGTCGGTGTGATTTCATGCTATTTGTATTCATTTTTGGCCCTATTCGAGCAATGAACTTTATGAAATTATTTCATGTGAGATCAAGCCATGTTCAAAATAGACCGAGTAAGACAGAACTTTCAGGTCTGGGTTAAATTTTGCCAATTCCAAATGATTGCAAAGTTTTGCTATGTTATTGTTTAGTACATGACGTGGAAATTTGCAAAGTTCTGTCACGTTTCATACATGACATAAAAATGTCACCAATAGATTGGGCTGCTCACAATCTCATAACTTTTGGGCCGGCATTCGCCTCTCTTTTGTACTAAGTCCCCTTTTTAACCTTTCCTTCTTCCCATATCGCCACTCAGGTTTAGGGCTCGTGTGTTGGGTCCGGATTGGATTGGTCTCTCTCTTCTCTCTCGCTCGCCCTCTCTCATCGGATCGCTCGCACTATATATGGTTCCCTCTCTGCCGCCACTCTCTCTCTTGATTGATCTGTAAGTTATCCGTCTCTCTCTAAATTAGCATTTATGATATAATTTGGGTTTATTAGGGTCCAATTTGGAAGGTCAAAATGTAATATCTGTAGGGTAACCAAATTAATTAAACCCAAACTGGACTGGTGATTGTTAGGTACCAAATTATCCTAATTGAGAATAGAACAATTGCTCAATAGAAAGAGCGTTGTGATATGTTTTGTACCATTAATTTCATAAATTTATATTTGTTATGTCTAATATGTTCCCCCTTTGTTCGTTCAGACCAACTAATGTTCTCATGCCATGTCAGAATACGAATAACGCCACTTGTTTGAGGTAGACCATTACATCGTGGGCCGCTGAATCACCTCTTCAGCTTCTCTTCTCTTCTCTTCTCTTTTCTATCTTTCTATCTACCATTTCTGATCGCCACTCAGATCACAGGGAACTCAAGACTCCAGTCTGATGGGTCCAGATTGGTCTCTCCTTCCTCCTGAATTGTTACAACTCATCTCAGAAAAAATCACTTCCATGGACCATTATGTTCTTTTCCGTTTAGTCTGTCAGCCCTGGCGACTAGCTTGTACTCCACGCCCTCGCCATCTTATTCCCCAAATTCCATGGTTTTTGCGTCATCTCCGTGAAAATATCCCCTCAGTTCTTACCTTATCCCTCTATGATTACTCCAAGTCGAGAATGCACAATTTTGAGCTTCCTGCTATTAGTTATGTACATCGCCACTCACGTGGCTGGATTTTGTTTTTGAAAGACAATGAACTTTCATTCATTAACCCTATTACCAGAGAGATGAAGAGTGGTTGTTTCCCTTCTTTAGCTGTTCCTCCGACTGTTTTAGGGTTCGCAGGGAAAGGTAAGAAGAAGTGCGCTTCTTGGGAAGACCATTCAGAAGAAGACTGTCCAGAGATATACATATCAAAGGTAATTCTTACGTCAAGCCCATCTGACAAGGATTGCATTGCGGTGGCTCAGTTTTGGGGCGAATATGAGTTGGGGTTCGCTAGAATCAGTGATACTTGTTGGACTATATTGAAAATGCCGAAATACGGCCGTGGTAAGCGGCGTATGTCGGATTTCAAGTGTAGAAACGAGTTGGTTTATGTGATCAACGATAAAGGATGTCTTACTGTTTATGACCTTCGAGATCTTTCAAAGAAGATTATAATAGATAATCTTAGCCGTGTGAAGGGTGATCACCACTTACGTTTGGTTATAGGAGAAGGAGAGCTTGATGGAGTACCTCTCGTTGTGAAGCATAGTAGCCGTCTTAGTCCCAGGTCGAAACTATTTGAGGTATTTAAGTGTGTTAATGAACCGATGGTGTCTCAATGGATGAGGGTGAGAAATATTGGCAATTTTGTGTTGCTTCTAAGTCGTAGTACATGTGAAATTGTATCTCTTGAAAACATTCAGATGGATGGATGGGAAGGAAATCACATTTACTACGACACAGAGTCCAGGAAGCATGGATATTCGTATTCTGATTTTAACATAACAACGGTGAGCATTGAGAATGGCATTGTTAAACCTAGCTCTTTAGGTGTATTTTATTCGAGCACAACTGAAAGCTGCCCCTGGTTCACACCTAGCTTATACTAGGTGTTTGCGAATATGCAGAAAAGCTCGACTCATCCAGGTACCGACAGATTTTTATATTATTTATATATACTGTTGTTCTTGCAATGCACGATATTTTTAAATTATTTATATAATAATAATTACTATTATTATATTTTATTAAACTATTCTTGTTGAAATCTTCAAATTGAAGATGTTTATTGTGATTTTACAAGATGCGAGCTTGTTACTATCATTCTAATCCAAGCAAAACTTTCCAAATTTGTAGTTCATGGTTACAAGTGCATCAGAACGCTCTACCTCCTCTTTAATGCAATCTGACAACCTACTCGGCTTCTAGACTCACAGCAGGAAAATATTAGGGAGTATCAAGATGTGTGATCTCTTTGGGAGAAGTTTTGTTGGTCCCTTGATTTAGACATAGACTTGTATCTTTTTGGTTTTTCGATTTAACTCTTGATGTAAATATTTAACTTTTCTGCATCTTTTTGTTATGTTTTTATGATAAAAGTAAGCCTTATTGTATTTTGATTTGGCATTATCTTTGTGCTGAGCGTGTAATAATGTCAAAAAACTAGCAAATTGAGGAATGACTTAGATAAAATTCGAGAACATATTCACTTGAAATGAGGCATGTCGACATCATGAGTAAAAAGTTCATCAACATTTTTGAGGATGTATTCTCTCTATTATGTCTTCATGTTATTCATTGGAATTCATTAAATGTGATATGAAAAGAATAATCTTGATTGTCAAATAAAAGTCTAGTAATAGGGAACAATACATTCTGCAAAAAAAAAGTATATGTGAGAAAATAGTAAATTTTTAATAAAAAAAATAGTATATATGAAAGAGCAAACAAATAAAACCAGTTTTACAACTCAGGTTAAGAAAAAAACATGTACTAAAAGAAATGTATAACAGTTAAGGTCAATGTTTTAAATATCGCGTTATGTCACTGATAAATCGCTGATTAGTCGCATGCCGGTCTTTCACCGTCCCGATTAGCTCATGTCGATTGCAAAAGTACGTCAACCCGACTTTGACCAATTTTGACCAATATTTGACCGACGTTTGACCCGACTTTGGGCTGACATTATAAAAACATTATATTCGCTTGGCCTATTTTTATTTTTCACGGCCCACCCCAATATAAATTTTTATTTTCATTTAAGTTACTAATTTATTTAATTTATTCATTTATTTTGGCGTGTAAAATGTTAATTTCGAATTTGTTGTATGTTATTTGAATTTTAAATTATGGTATTTCATAATTGAACTTATTTAAATTATGATTATTTATATTTTTATGTTTATGCTTTATTTTTGTTGAATTTTAAATTTAACAAATATTATTGATAATTTGTAGTATAGTATTTGGGAAAAATATGTCTGAAAGTCAAATCCGACGTTGACCAACGTGCTTCCGATAAGTCTTCGATTAGTCACCCTATAACTAATCAGTAAGGTTTCCGACGCGGGTCAACGTCCGATATTTAAAACAATGGTTAAGGTTAAAAGCAGTATATATATGAAAGAGTAAATAAACATATACACAATTTTTTACTTATGCTTAACTTTTTAGTTTTTCACCAAAACTCTTTTCTACTTCCAAGGATTCTTTTTTTTTATCTTAGTATCTATTTTTATTCTACACACCGGCTTATTCTACCCTTCGACCATCAGCTTACTCCTTTATGTCGTCTGTTCATCTTCTTCGGTTGTCCGGTTACTGCTCGATATATCGATCGATGATCTGCCACACCTCCATGGTTTGTTGTTACACACCACACTATCGATTGAGCCTTCAGATCCATTTATGTGGACCGCCTCTTTTCTCTCTCCATCATGTCATTGTGTGCCATTCCAGTTCATATAATTAAGATTTTATAATTTCCGTCTTTTATGATTTTGTGTCTGGATGAATTAGTTTGAAGGTATATAAAAATCTGAGTTATTATTGTGGATTTTTGACAGCTAGGATCTCTAGAATTTTGCCTAAACACAATTCAATTTGTTAATTTTTTGAAATAGACACGTCATTTGTATAATTATGGATGGGTAGACAGTTATTTCAATGCATTCAAGGTGATCGGTAAAAGCTTACCCATATCTAAAAACAATTTATGAACCCAATTTTTATTATTCTTCAGCATATTAAACTTTGTGAAAAGTTACGAAAAACCATCTCCACTAATAATTTATGAAAAAGATCTTTACCATAAGAGAGAACATACAAATTTACTCAGTTTCCATCTAATATCCAACATTGCTAAAGCCAATTTTCTCCTTGCTGGCATGTAATTCATCGAATTAATCAGAATTTTTGTTTATTTCCTATGAAAGCAGTTGTTTATAAAATATAGGGTGCATGAGCTTTCTGCTTTAATCATACTAAAGCTTCCAAAGAACTTTCTTCATCCCTATAGTGTGACATAGTTTTCAGACTGGGTCATGAAATTGGTGCAGCCATCATGTCAGGTCAGGATGAGCCGGTTGAACCTGGATCGGGTTGACTCCCAATTATAATGAATTTGATTTGATCATGCTTAGTTTTGTTGATTTCTCATAAGGTTCCGGGTCATTCAAGTTCTATTTGGATCTAAAATTACGGTTGTGAATTTCATGTTATATGTGTTCCACTCTGCCTGTGATCTAATTTTGCAAACTCCACCAGAAACACACAAAATGATTGCAGTTTTGTCATGTTTGATACATGATGTTAAAAAAAATGTATTGTCACATTTCATACATGACATAAAAATATCATTTTCTTTTTAACAAAATTATTATCACAACATCTAGATTTGCATCTTTTCAGGACTTATCCCTATAAATTTTAAAGTAGCTTATGAAGAACTAATTTTGACTTAAACCAAAACTACTCTTAACAAGCTAAAAAATCACAATAAAACTCAGAAAACTTTCTAAATTTACCTACCCTCCTATACAAATTATGTAATAGAAAAAAGAACTACATTGCATTAATAAAAAAAAACTAAAACACTTGCGTGCATATCTAACAAAAACAAAAAAGTACTTGTGTGAATACGCTCGGTGGTAAATT
This sequence comes from Juncus effusus, assembly GCA_027726005.1. NCBI lineage: Eukaryota > Viridiplantae > Streptophyta > Magnoliopsida > Poales > Juncaceae > Juncus > Juncus effusus. Next base: position 8,692,624 of record CM050894.1, on the reverse strand, counting down.
GAGATACATCGCGGAATTATTTAGTAATTTCGCAGAAGCAATAAAATAAGGAGCCAAAGAAGCGCCATATTGACCAGGTCTGTTGAAGATGATGCTTTGGAGAATCTATATTTGTTGGATTGCTCTCTAAAATGGAAAAAAGAAAAAAATATATTATTTGGGTATATTTTTCAACTGAACATTGTCATCACAATTATCATTCCAAATTTGAAATTTTCACAAACAACATCTTTTCACTTGATTCAGAATGAAAAGTCGAGTTTCCAGTGTGTTGGTTTGACAACTAACTTCAATCAAATGCCAATATTTCATAAACTAATTAACATTACGACTAAATGACATAAATTGAATGAATTGAATGAATTGAAAATCTAGCTTCATTTTGGTAGTACAACACAATTAAGTATTGAATATTGATTCAAGCATCAAGTAAATTTAGTGAGATATCATGAAATTTACTCCTAAATCAGTAAACTACAGAAAAAAAATAATACTTACTTTTGTAAATTCGAAAGGGCTCCACAAAAAATAGCGTTGTCTGGTAAAGGAAGCTCAGTCTTTTCACTAACTTCAGGATTTATGACACTAATATACAATTCTTGCCCTAAATACCACGTGTCTAGGTTTTCTGACCTTAGATTCCAAATTCCGGCATTATCTAAGTAGACTAATATAGCGGTCCAGGCTCCAGGAAAAACCTTCATAACAAGATTACAAAATTAATGTTGTCATTAACTTACGGTTAGCTAAGAATTTAGGTAATTGAAAGAGTTTAGGTAATTGAAATTCAACCCATGTATAATTTAAGTTTAATATGAGTTAGAGGGTCTGTAGTTTTGGTGATTAATCTAACACAATTAAGAAGAAACTAAGGATCTTTTTTTTGAAACTTTTTGAAGAATGAAGGACATGTTAGTAAATTTCCAATAATGCAGGGACCTTTTTTGCAATTTAGGAATAATTGAAGGAGCTTTTGAGAAGTTGTGATAAATAAATGATAGTAAAAATTTCATTCACATAACTCCAGTAGAAACTTAAATTTATCCACAATTATGTGATTAAACACCAAGCAATCTAAGAAAAAGAAGATGAAACAAAAAAAAATGAGGTAATTTTTTGTCAAATAGATATTCATATTCCAATATTAATTAAGCAGTAAAATACTACATTGGGGTAACCTTTTCAATTGTATTTATGTGACAATATAATCAAACAGTTAAGATGACAAAATAATAGTTTAGTAAAACCAATATTAAATAATAATCAATTACTTGTGTTGTAGAGCGTGCAACTCCATCCCATTTATTATAGGTCCCTCGACTATTTTCTGTCCATAAACCAAAATCCATCCTACAAGCAAACCATTTAAATACATTCACACTAATTAATCACAGCTAAATACAATAAAAAATGTACCAAAAGTACTCATTTTCAATTTATATCGTATTGTCTCGAAACGCCAACAAAATATTTCCTTTTTCATTTTCAGGCTTACTAAGGTATAATAATTGATCAAAATTGAGGCTTAACTCTTAACTAGTTTCTCAGCCAAAAATGATTTAACAGGAGCCAGTATGCAATTTTCCCTCTAAAAAAAAATATAACTAATTACCCCACAACAAAGAAAGCATATCCGTCCAAGTGATAGCTCTGAACAATCGTTCCGTTATTCTGAAAAATTATTTCCATAAAGCCCTTATAACTCCCATTAATTACGGAAGTGTCCAACTTAGCAGGCCGATCCATCACACGATTAGGAAAATCCAGCTTATAAACTCCAGGTATGTTAAAAAGCTGAGCAAGCTTCAAAGGAGTTTGAGGGGCAATATAGGAAATTCCATTGAGAGTTGCCCTTAGGTGTCCATTTATTATTTCTGGAGGGCGATTTTGTAAAATGTACACGTCTGTTACTGTTATTTCGCCGTATTTGAATGAGCCTTGTGGGTTCGGCCTAGCTGCTCCAGCTGTGACATTCCACCTGAATTTTTTATATAAAAAATTCAAAATAAAGTTAAAGATTTATAAACACAAAAAAGTACAAGGAATTCATATGAAATAAATGATTGGAATTTAAAAGTTTGTGAAAAAGCCCCTGCATGACGCCAAAATTGCAAGAAACATCCCTAATTATCATGCAAGGGTTTTTTACACGTGCCAAAAAAAAACTATAACAATCACTTCATTCTTCCTATGAGTATTCTACATTGCAACAAACATACCAAAAAAAGAACAAAAACTAGTAAATAAAAATAAAAAACCAAAGAATTACCTAATCGATCTCGCTTGATTCATGGAAGCATAATTATCACTCTCATCAGGCCCGTCAGGCAACGGGCCGAAAACCGGGCCTTGCGAATTAGAATAATGCAAGATCGCGACACCTGTCAGTTTATCCTTAACAGTGGGGTCCACAAACCGTGCACTTGCAACCACATAATAATCTGAGGTAGCGTTCTGATCCATTGTGACTAAGAAAGAATATGATTGGCCCACGTGGATGTCCATGCTTGGATAGTTTGTTTGGGCTGTGTATGAGCCCTCTGTTTCTACTAATAGAAGGTTGTGGTTTTGGATACGGAAGTTTAGGGTTGTGGATATTCCTGTGTTGTGCACTCTCAATCGGTACGTTTTTCCTGAAAGAAGAAAAAATGAATAAATGGTTTGATTGATGATGCTTTGGAATTATTATAATGATAATAATTTGATTTACCTGGTTCGACATTTATAGTTTCATAAATAATGCCGTCTCCAATGATTGAACTGTTGTACCTGTATGGACCGAGTCCATTCAAAACAATTCCGTCTGGAACTCCCAACTGATTTCCGCTTTCTAGCATTTTTCTCAAATCCTGGTTATATTCACATGTTCATTAAAAATAATTTATTTTGGTTTATCCAAAGTACATTATTTGAACTGCTTTTCAAGTACATTGTTTTTTTCTTTTGACAATAGCCCGTAGGCATACACAACACAACACACACACACACACTGATAGGCCACAACTAATCCTATTCGAAAATCCCTCTAAAACCTCTCTAAAATCCTGCTGAACGTGGGATTCGATCCCCTCACCTATGGAAAGTGGGGCTAGTACCATAACCACTAGGCTAACCTAGTCGTAGTAAGTACATTGTTTCTTTTGATGGAGGTCAACAATAAAATGAATTATGCTGCATGCATATTGTTACTTTTAGAAAGCGGTTATTTAAACTTTAAGTAGATTACTATATTACTTTTTATGGAGTTATCTAAGGAATTAAAGGAATTATAAATATTCCCAACTTTAGAAAGTACATTATTTGTTCAAAATACTAACTTTATAATCCTTATTAAACCAGTCGCTGATAAAAATCGTAAGATCTCCATCTGGAGTATTGAACGGTACAGGAATCACATCTCGATTATTTATAATTATTCCACCGTAACCGCCAGCTGCTTTCTGAAAATTAATCGAGGGAAAATAGAAAAAGCTCCCGATTTGGTCTTTGACTTGGAATTCGTAAGTCCAGTTCCAGCCGGCCGGAATCGGGCAGTTTGTGCCCAACACTCCGTCTTCCCATGAATTCTTTCTGTGCTGTATTCCGTTCCTGCAATTGGAAGGAATTGTATGAGTTTGCAATTATGTGGGTTTGTTTGGTGAGGAAGGTTATGGCTAAGGAATGTTTAGTTTTTACTATTTTAGGGTTTGTATTGTGGGTTCTTGTTATGTTGTCTTTTTGTTATGATTGGTAAGAAAGGTTGTGATAATTGAGTTTGAGCCATTTTTCCAGCAAATGGAAAGTAAATTTCCAAATTTGAAATTAAGCAAGGTTGGAAAGGTTACCATTACCGAATTTTAAAAATTATTCTTTTATTTTTTTTAGGTTGTGTGTAAATGCACAGAAGAGGGTATGTATTTGCACAGAAGAGGCTGAATTACGTAAATTGTCACTAAATTGAGTCAAGAAAAATAAGCGTATGTATTTGCAACTAAGCTTTGTTGGTAAAAGAATGATATCATTATTGAATATTGTAAAATTTCTAAAATTTCTGTAGGGATTGTATTGTGCTTAAATGCACAGTTTGAGGGTAAATTTATTAATTGAGGCCGAATTATGAGAAATTGATCTAAATTGACTCGTAATTGAGGCAATAAGATATAAAACAATAGTAAAATGAGAAATATAATTAAAAGTTATATGCATACCATGTAATGAGGAGAGGCTCGTCTAAGTTATTGTGTACATTTATTACAACATTCCAGTTTGTTGTCACATTTACAACTGGTCCAGGAAATATACTGTTAATACCTATCACCTGAAATTTTTTCATATAATACATGTAATTAATCAAAACATTTCACAAACTTATCATTTCTAATGGTATAGAATTAATCATGAATGAGAAAAAAGCTACAGTGGTATAAAATTAATCATGATTCATGCCTGAAACTTTTTCACAAAACAATAACATATACGAATTGGTACATTTCAAGTTGCCATTATATTCTAAACTAAAACTAAGTAGAACAAATTAATTCAGAAAGACCAAAGAACTCAATTTTTAATTCTCTTCCCTTCTCCCACTCATACCTGACCCACAAAATTACAGTTCACAAAATACTAAAAAAAAAGAAATACAAAACCAAAAATATGTACAGAACAGAAAAAAAATGCAAACCTTTTGTGGGACTCCAAGAGGGGAGGCGGTCATGTAAGAGACATGCCAGTCGTAGAATACAAAGGGATCTCCTCCATGGACCCGGTCCATGGATACCCACAATGCGAGAGAAAGAAGAAGAAGGAGAAGCTTAGAGTAGAGAGAAATATGGAGCATTTTGTTTGAAGATATGTTTTCGTTTTTTATTATATTTTGTGTTGGGTTTTCTTTTCTTCCACTTCGTGTGAAGTGAAGCTGTTTTTTCAAGTGGAAGAATGCGAAGTGGCAGAGAAGATGCTAAAAAGAGCATGTGGGGAAAAAGAACAAAGAGAAAGGATTCTTTGACATCAACCCTCCCACACCATATGAATTTGAATATTTTTTATCGCATATATGAATTTGTCTAGATTTGTTAGTTGTCAATTTCTAATATATTAAACAAAATTTGTAACAAAATATAGCACACCTAATAATCATATTTTATTATCAAAATTTGCTAGTTCAAGTAGAAAAATACCCGGCCAACTGCGAGGAATGCTAAATATTTAGCTCAATATTTAGTAAGTGTAATAATTTATTGGGTTGTCTCAAAAACATAAGTATATTTTATTAAAATGTATATATGAATATCATAATTATTTATATTTATTTGTGTGATTAATGATTAGAGATTTTATCTGCTAAAAAAAATAGCAGCCAAAATTTTAAAAAAATATATATTAGAACAAACTACATTCAAAAAGTGAAGATATTATTACAACTTTTCAATTTAAAAATACATGAACATGAAAGGTGCTAAATTCATATATGAAAGCATACTTATTTATTGTTTAATTGTAAAGTAATAAAGTGATATAAAATCTTTGTTTAGAATAAAAAAAGAAAAAGCTTTCTCTTGCAATTTCCCAAGTATTGTGAGTTGTGACACAGTAACATGAGTTAATTAGAATTACTACTTTCTTGAGGGGCCATAAGAGAAGATTCCAGTACCAAAATTTGAATTTCGAAGCAAACGGCGCAGCAGTGCAGCACCGAGTCGATTTGATTGAGCATCAGGAATTGATTATATGCTGTTTATGGTCCCACAATCAATTAAATATTTGGAAATGTGCAAATTCGACCCACAGTATCACGACGTAATGTAGATATACTGTTTTTTTATTTTTTACATACTGTTTAACTTTTATATATATTGTTTTATCATTTTATATACTGTTATTTATTTTTTGTGTATTTTTTATTTTTTCACTTTTATATACTGTTTTTTCATTTTGTATATTGTTTCCTCATTTTTATATACAATTATGTTTATTCTGTTATTAGAAACTAAATTATATATATTGTTATGTATATATTTATATTAGAAAATAAATTATATATGCTGCTATTGGGACCCGTCGTGAACAGTCGTACTACAATAGTCGTATTCTATCAGGTCTCTTAAATATTTTCTCAGAAGCACTTAAAATCCCATTATGTTCGTAAATTAGTAAATTTAAATTGCAAGAAAGCATTTATCTAAAATTGCAAAGAAACCTCTCCATTTTTATTTGGAAAATTTTCTGAAATGCACACGATTCCATGCATTACCAATAAAAATCAGTTTGTTTGGTGGACCACTTTAACAAATTTTGAATTTTTTTTTTCTTTGAAGTAATGGATTATGGGACCTCAGAATAAAAATAGAAACCACTATGTCGTCCACTGTTTTCACTTATCGTCATAACCTAAATCATTTGCCAAATGTGACAATCCTTGTGTTTACTCAAGATTTTGGATATACTTTCACAACTCAAACATCCTAAATTGAGTAGGTGGTTTAGTTTGATGAAGAACTTAATTAAACTGTCAAACAAGATTGGTTACACATATAAGATTAATTTTTCACAGAAAACAGTCAAGAAATAAAATAATGTTCTTTTTTCCCTTATTAAGAGTGTAAAATAATCAAACTCAATCGAACATGTGTCACCTCACCTCGTGTTTTAGCTCATTTGGACACTGGAGTACGAGCTTGGAAGACTAGTTTAAGTTCCAGCTCAGCAATAGAGACTGGGAGGCAGACCCGATCATGCTTGAAATAGATAATAATAGAGCTTAATAGAGACTGGAAGGCAGGCCCGGTCTTGCCTGAAGCCCAGAATCCACGGGCTTGGGCAATAGCTGGACCAAGAACAACATATAGCTTATATACAATTCATACATACATATTATAAATTTACTTAATTGTTCAAAAGCTCAAATATAAAGAAAAAAATAAAAGCAAAGGCCCACAGCCAATTTCTCTCATTCTAATGAGATTTTAATTTCAATTTATTGTCTCAAAAAACTCATAGGTCTATCCATCTATACAAAAAAAATTGAGAGATACAACAAAGAAAAAAAAAAGGAAAAAAGATTATTTCCGTGGAGGCAATTGAATTTCTCTCTTTCTCTGTTCTCACCTTAGACTACATCTCCATTTTGCGAAATCTCATCTCGGCAAAAGAAAGAAAGAAGGAAGCAGAGAGGAGATGAGTCGTAACATATTTTATTAATTAGGTAATTGTAAATTTATAATATAACAAATCGTTTTTTTAAACTTCATTTATACAAACTCAACCTATGAAAGTTTTATAGTAATAAAAAATATATATATATTGCATTAAATATTAGCATATATACATGAATTTGTTATATTTCATGAACGAAGAATTCAACATTTTTTTTTATCTAAATTGTTTTTTTTTTTGGTTGCACCCAATGTGTTTGACAAAATTTTGAAGAGAAAAAAAAAATTTGTTATTTGTAATTGAATTTTTTGTCAACATAATAACGGAGCGACATTTCGACTTCAAACTTGGGCCTCCCAAATATATTTACAAATATTAAGACATGAGAAAAAAAAAATCCCCCTTCCGAGTCAAGCTCCGTCCCTGCAGCTCAGCTTGACCTTGCTCGAATTTTTGAATAGTGAGAAGAAAAGGTCAAGATGCGTATATCTGCCGCTATCAAGGAGAAAGCCGGTTGTGTATGGACTCTTTTGTGCATGCAACTTTCAGGTTGATTCATTAGGCAGGGATGGCCAGTTGATTATAATTAAATTTTGGATTTGAGTTGTTGTTTGTTAGTTCGGATCTTTAAAATAAATAATAACTATATAAATAAATCAATATAATAGAAAATAATATTTAAAAATTAAGAACGAGTCTGGTGTAGTCGCGTGATCGTATCACGCCCAATTCACTCGAGTCAATTTGATTTTGGTTTCGAACTGGCTGGACTCAACTCGAGTTCAGTTTATGGGCTTGGACGTTGTGGCGTAACCAACTCTCAAACACATTGCTCATCTATTCAAAGAATATGATTAAACAAATTGCATAAACAAAACAAACAATAACAACAATAAATTAAAATAAAATGATCTAATTCAATATTGGACAGCAAAAGTTGGGCTTTTCTTAAAATAAAAAGTTTGGGCTTTTCTAATTCTTTTGAGGCCCAAGCAATTTCTTCCATCACTAATGGCGAACAAAAACCTCGCCACTTTCTCTTCACTCCCACAATTTCTTCCATCACTAATGGCGTCGTCTCTTCTGTCAAGGCTCCTCAAGAGGCCCTCCTCCGCTTCTCTACCACCTCTCCATTCATTGTCTTCCTTAAACGGTCTCCATCTCTCTCCATTCCAATCTCCCTGCCCTAACACTAGCCCATCTCTTCCAGAAAATCTTCAGAAAGAACCCGAGTTTGCTTTATCCAATCGATTTTTCGCTGCATACCCAACTTTTCCCCATTTCTCTCATCTTCCTCCCATTTATCTCATAAATCCTGATCCTGTCGAGTTGAAGTTTGAAATGGGATTCAGCTTTGATCAGATCTTTGCGCATTCGAATCTGGGTGTGATTCCTCCATCTGAAATGATTGAAATTGATGGAGATAGAGATGAAGAGTTTGTGATAAGGGCTGATAGTGTGAAGAAGAAGAGGAAGAGGAAGATGAACAAGCACAAGCTTAAGAAGTTACGCAAGAGACTTCGTCGCAAGACCTAGGGTTTAATTTTCTATTATTGGTCAGGTTTTTATATGAGTTTTTCCCTTTTTGGATGTTTAATTTTAGCTGTTGTAGGTTTTGTTTTGGTAAAATCAAGGGAAATTACTACAGATAAGATTTTCTATTTTGGACCCATTTCAGGTTATTTTCATTGATTTGAGAAATTTTGTTTGAAGAGGTTTTAGTTCGGTTATTTTCAATACTTTTTTTTGTTCGAACTTAGTTTTAGGGATTGTTTTTATCCTGTAGGATTTACCAAATCCTTTCAAGTCAAATAAAATTTATTGCCAAAGGGGAGAATAGATTGTTTAGCTCAATTTTCGATCTTTTTGTTGTATTTCAAGTTTGAAATTTCTTTAAAAAATTGGTGTATTTCATTTTGGTTGATTGGTTTTTATTGATTGAGCTGGATTGAGGCATAATAAATCCTCAAATGTTAAGTTCCTTCCAAATACCGTAGACCCTAAACCTTTAGGAAATTAGGTGAACTATTTGTATGGCACCATTCTACTATTACAATAATCAAAGGCATTTTTTTACAGAGATATTGAAGAAAGAAATATAAAATAAGTACACAAATCATTGTATCCGTCAAAATTCAGCCAAATGTCACACATATTAGTTTTAGGGTTTGTGTTAAATTAGAAATGAAGGATTGCAGTATTGCTGTAGATTTCTATTGGTTTGTATTTTCCTTTTTTGTCATACTTAGGGGACTAGGTGTATTTCTTCAAATATTAGGCTTCATAAACACATTTTCTTTTTCTTTTGCCCTAAACAATGTTACTTATTTTGTGAGCATACTCAAGTATTGGAATATTTATAAAAGACAGTTTCATAATTTTCATGATCCAACTTATTCTTCTTCAAATTATTCGTAAGAGCAAAAAGGAAATGAAAATATTGTATCATACATAGTCTCCATACATTTAAGGCTTGTCAAAGAAAAGTGGAATCGTAAAAAGATCAAATTTATGGTAACATTCATACAAATTGTTTAAGGAAAAATGTGTTTTCAGATCAAATGCATGATTTTTTTTCATGCACAAGGTATGATTAACTATCAATGAAATAAATTTGGTGTGAAGTAATTTTCTTATTAGCTATATATTTGTAAAGTTTTACATGAATCCTTAGACACTATTAATCATATCATGGTCATCGTTTAGCATACTAAAAAATATGTTTGATCTTGGTGATTATTTTATTTGAACTATGAGATATTGGTGGAAATCAATTAAGTAATATGACATATGTTTCACCATTCGTCATACGAGACCCCATCTCCTAAATTTCATGTCTACATTTGCATTTCTTATTGTCCACACACTCGAGTCCAAGGCTTCACATGATGACTCGGATTTGTACATGGCCTAAAACTAGTACTAAAATGATCAACATGCGGGTAGGCACTTTCTCATCGCAATCACCACCACATCTAGCCAATTGTGAGAGCTACTTTCTCATACTCACGCAATCAGCGCCACCAAAATTAGCACCATCCTCATCATATAATTATCATTTTTTTCGTTGTTATTTTAATATAGGCTGGCCATTGAAACCATGCCAAAGGTGTTGTGGAATAACACGGCCGTGTCAATATATATTTGGATTTAAGGATAGATGTAATATGTATGCAAGAGATATAAATATACTTTGGATTTTAGGATAGATGCAAGAGATATAAATATAATTTCGCTTATATTAAATTGGTTGGAGGATTGTTTATGATTAGTTTTGTTGATAATTTTTTGTTTAATAAGTTAAATAATAGTTGTAGTTAAGGTTTATAATAAAATTTATTTATTTTAATTCCTTTGTTAATACAATTGCGTGTGTTATTTTTATTCTCAAATTGTAATCTCAAAATCACATGAAATAATTAGAATCAGATTATTATTTAGAAAAAGAAAACGTTTGAAAGAAAAATAATGTGAAGCAGTAAATAATCTTACTTCAACATGCTATATAATTTTATGTAAAGTATCCAATTTTTGTGAACTAATCAGATAAGTATTTAAAAGTTTACATTCAAAAAAAAATATTTAAAAATTCACACAAATCGTGCCAAATACTAAAAGAATGAGTTTTTCATGCACCAAGTCAAGCTTATGCATGAAATATTTTTTGTGTGAAATGATTTTCTTTCAATCTATTTATTCAAAAAAAAAATGTATGTTTGCCCATACTAATTTATTCACGTTATATTAATTATAACAAATTCGACATAGTTGAACATAAGGAAGAATTCAGAAGTTTAATTATTCCATTATTTATTGTAATCATGAGATATTGGTGGATATCAATAAAATAGTATGAGTTTAATTTTATTTATTGGGGATACTGCTCTCTGCATTTCTCTTATTCTGTTTTTTAGCCCAAAATCTCATACAAGAAACTCGACATGATCACGGCAAGTAATAAGCCGTTCAATAATGTGAATGAGACATCACTCACAATCATTAGATATTCAACTAACCAATAGTGATAGCAATAACTGAATGACCATTCATTAATAGTCTCTATCAACACAATGTCAATCGGTAAATACCGATAATTTAACTAAACTGAACGTTACTCTCGTCCCGCCACCACAAAGATCATCTAGCCAACATCGATGACACAGGTCATGAGAAACTTTAATTAATATCACTTCAGTCCAGTGGCGGATCTTAATAGAGACTGGAGAGGGCAGCTGGCCCCCCCCCCCCCCCCCCCCCCAAAAAAAACTATGAAATACTAGTAGTATATATATAATAATGATAATATATTATGTGAAAAATATGAAAATTATATATTACTGCACCCCCCCTCCCCCCCCCCCAAAATATTTTTGAAATTTTCGGAAGTAGGCCCCCCTAGATTTTGAATTATATCTATAATTATTAACTAAATACAATTTTGTCACAAAAAATATAACTATTAACTACTAACTAGTAAAAATATATTTTCATGATATTATTTTGTAATAGAAGAAGAACTACACATATATGGCCATGACCTCTAAATTATTTAAAAAAAATTTAAGCCTTTATATCTTAATGAACCCCAAATCCAATTCAATATGGCTAAAAGGGGCTATAAGACTCTTAACTCTTTTTTCAAGAAAGAAGTGAATAATGAGGGAGAAAGTACAATGGCATCTAGTTCGCCACCTCCAATAACCTCTTCACCTATAACAAATGATCCAAAACCTAAAGAACCTCCTACAAAAGCTCAAAAAATTGAGTTTGATAGCAAAAAATTGGCTCGGGATCCCAGAGAACGACCACAAATTTGTGATTATCCCGCGAACCAAAGAGATGATGTGAGAAGAGCTTACTTGAATTGGGGTCCGTTTCATAAGCAACTCGAGAACTATCTGTTATCGAGCAATAATCCCCGCCGCTTTCAATATTCATGGGTTAAGTTATTTCCATGGTTAGAGTACTCAGAGAAAAATGATGCCGCATATTGTTTTCCTTGCTTTCTTTTTGCTAAACCTATTGGACAATCCGGGGCGGATGCCTTCTTGCTAAAGTGATAATGTTTTGTGAAGCTCATGGTGTTGTTGTTCCGGATTTGAGTGCGGCTTACATTTTACGTAGAGGGCGTGCACGCCACCAACCAAATCATTACACTATAGAGCATTATTTTAGAGTTGAGGTATTTTTTGTGACTCTTGATACACAACTTCAAGAGTTAAATAGCAAATTTAATGAGGCCGCAATGGATCTTTTAATTCTTAATAATGCTTTGATTCCAAAGAACGGCTACGACGGTTTTAACATTGATGAAATTTATTTAATGGTTGCGAAATATTATTCCGGAGATTTCACTAAGCAAGAAATAACTTGTTTGAGCTTTGAATTGCGTGTTTTTATTGTCGATGTTCCAAAAAGTGAGAAGTTCCATAACATAACAACCATATCAGAATTATGCCAAACCCTTGCGGAGACCAATAAATGAGTGAATTATATTTTGATAGATAAATTAATTCGTTTACTTCTAATACTTCCTGTGTCTACGGCATCCGCTGAGCGTGCATTTTCGGCAATGAAAATAGTGAAGACAAGATTTCGTAATAAGATGGAAGATGAATATTTTGCTGATAGTTTAGTTGTATACATTGAGAAAGAGATTGCGGAAAATTTCACTTTAGAGGAGATTATTGAAGATTTCAAAATTTTAGGGGAGCGGAAAGCTCGACTTTAGAGATATTAGAGTTAACTTAATTTTATTATTTTGTTACTTTTGAAGCTAATGTAAAAATTAGTTAAAATATTTTGTATAATACTACTGTAGCTAAAATATTATATATCATGGAACTTTTTTTTTTTTTGGTAGCTTTAACTACTGCCCTCCTAAAATTTGACCCAAGATCCGCCACTGCTTGAGTCTTAACAAAACACTTAGAATGGGATCAGTAAGCTCGCAATTCACAATCAAAATTAAGTTAGCAGTTAAGTTTCGGTCTATTAAATTCCATGTGCAGTAACATTTTTTCAGATTTTGAGTCAAATATTAGTAGCTCAAGGAAAACCTAATAAAATAATGGATAAAGATTTTGACTTTCTCCATGGAAGTTATTTGTAGGCTAGCTCCATACATTTAATGTATGCAGCCATGTATAGAGCCCCAAATTAAACCAAACTCTTTCTCATAGCCTCATAGGTCTCATTGCCTCTATATTCATAATATTTTTATTGGCTTAAAAAAATGACTAACACCACAAATTTTGAGTTCCATGCAGTCTATTATGAATATCAATACATGTGGAACCTGTCCAATTTATAATTATCTCTTCTAGCACTAATCAAGTTCTAATTTTTCCAAAGCAAGGCAAAGGCAGATAGACAGCTACAAGCCACCTCACACCTAAACAATATTCTCTTTCTTATTTCTTCATGTTCCTTCTACAAGTACACTTTCCTCACAATGCAAAGGTTCTGCCTCAGAAAGTAAAATAAAGAAAAAGAGCCTGAAAAGGGATAAACCTAAGCTCAATTAACTTCCTCTGTTTCAATCTACAACCTTCTCTTCATATCTAAGTAATTTACAGATTCCACCCTCAAAAAGTTTTCTCCTTTAAACAATTACAACTCCACATTAACAATTTAAACAGTTTGCTGTTGGAAGTTCAGAATCTTCTTCTTCTTCTTCTCTCGCTGGTTATTTTCCATCCATGACCCCGCAAAATCTGGTTTTTGTGCCAAATACCTCCTCCGAAAGCGAAGGAAACCTCCGTCTTTGTCTCCTTCAGCTTTGAAGTGATTCAATCCTTCGCCCATGAAACTTTGCAGCTACGTTTACTGATACAATCTTTCTAAGTTGTGGTCTTTACTCTCAGACAGAGCCCACCCAAATTGAAATTGAAGTTGAATTCTTTCTTAATTTGTTCCTTGCATTGAAGACCTTACCTTTTTTGTAAGGCAATCCAATTATTCATCTCTACAAGCATTCAATTAGCTCAGTTTTGCATACACACCCTCCAAAAAGCTGCATTTACTCTCTCTTTCTCTCTCAGCCATGAACAATACAGCACCTTGTCCACCCAATTCCTTCTCTTACAACAAGAGTCTTTGTTCTTGCAATCCAGGATTCTATTTCAGAAACAAATCCAATTGTGTACAATTCGTACTTGGTAATTGGACGGTCGGCTCAGGCTTAAGCACAGGCTCACAACCGTTATTTCTCACCACATTCTTTTCATTGGATAATAGTATAAGAAAACTCACATCATCTCAAGCCGTTCTGCTTGAAATTACATCAGTTTTGCTACTTGCATGGCTAATTTTCTGTTTTGGAATGAGAATTGGAAAATTGGATCAAGGAGGGAAAAGTAGGGTTTTTAAAGTCAGACGGTGGATTGGCCAGCTTGATTTCTTCTTTGATACAAAGCACTGGACGGTAATTTGCCTTTTTTATTACTGATTTCTTTGAAATTTTGGGAATTAATTTATTCGATTTATGACATGAGATGATTTATTGATGTTCATTTATTAATCTTTTTTTCCTTTTTTGAGTTAGTGTAGGATGAACAGAAACCGGTAGTTAGAAGAAAAACGGAATTGGGCGGAACATTTTCTGTTGCCAGCTGGATTCTTTTTGTTGGATTATTATCTGCGTGAGTTATTATTATTTTTTTTATGATATTATTTGCCGTACGATACAAATTAATAATAAGGATTTTTGTCATATTTTTTGTTATTTTGCAAATTTTCTTTGTATAATTGCAAAATTACCATAGTGCACATTTTATTACCAGACAATATAAAAACAAAAATTAATACTCTCTAGTTAGTCGACAAATATATAACCAAAATTTCTAATTTTTTAATTAATTTAATTTTTTTATTTTTATTACAGACTATTATACCAAGTTTTCACAAAGCGCACCATAGAAGTGCACCGAGTAAAACCAGCAAACACGCCCGATTTATTATCCTTCAAAAATGACATATTATTCAACATAACAACAATCTCAAGCATGACTTGCTCCAACCTAATTCCCCCCAAAACCCTAATTACCGGTACGCCAGGCTTCATCGATTTCCGTGCATACCCATTATCCCAGTTCGCTTCTTATAATTGTATAAATACAAGCTTGGGCCCCACTATAACCCTAAAATGCGACAATTGCCAAATTCCGAGGCGAAATCATTTCATTTCGTGGCAATTTGTGGATTTACCGAATTACCCTGCGACAGCTGTCGCTTTCCAGTTTAACCTAACTTCCAGGGACCACATTGAAAAAAGGCACGTGAGTTATGTATCTGGCACTGTGAGTAATTCAGGGGGGAATTGGGATGGAAATGTGAATAGGACTTTTAGAGGGGTTGAAACGAATATTTTGAAGATTCAGTTGTTTCCTGAGGAGTATAGTGATTTGGGGGATTTGAAGATTATTCAGCCCCTTTTTAATGATTTTATAATGGGGAGTTATTTGACGGATTCTAAGGGCCTTTTGGCGTCGCTTGAGAATAGTAGGGACGGATTGGTAAATACGACCTTGTTTATTAGCTATCAGTCTGATTATATCGTGCAGATTGACAAAGAAAGTGTGCTTGGTCCAGGTATAATTTTGATTTTTCTATTTATTTTTTGTTAGTTTGTGTGAATGTAAGTTTTGTGGGAAAGCTCTGAGTAATCGTTAATTTGAGGTGTAATTGCATAATTGAGGGTTAATTGTTGAAAATTGGATGAAACGGGGGCTTAATTGCATAAGAAAAGCTCAATTTGAGTTTGATTTAAGATTTTCTGAGATTAATTCGGGCTGATAATCCAATTGTGGGTAAACAGTTTATTGATGTTTATTATTTTACTTCATTATCATATTTTTTTTAAATTGTAAATATTATATGATTTGAACTTGCAGTGAGTATACTTGCAAGCATTGGGGGGCTTTATGCGATTAGCTTCGTCATATTTCTATACTTGTTATCTCAAGTACGTTAATTTCCCTAAAAAATTCGATATATTTTCATTAGTTTATTATTTTCCAAATACGTATCATAATCAAGTTTGATATTTATGCGGTGATCCCCTTTGTTATTTGCAGTATTTTGTGGTGTATATACTTTTTCGAGTTTAATAGGGATTTAGACACCCAAAATATTATCTTTCACCAAAAACAACACATCAAATTAGGTTACTTTGAATAAAAATATTATCTTTCTATAGTGATGATAATGTATTAAGTTACCCAAAAGATTCTCTTTCTATAGTGATGATCATATATTTACTTTTACCCAAATAATCACAAACTAATCAAGATTGAATAAAAAGAAAAAAAATTCTCTAATTATATTGCAAAAAAAATATTTATTTCAAACCTAATATAATTTATTTTATAACCAGTGTGAGGCAAGATTACCGAAATTGCGTAATGAGGACACAAGAATGAGAAATATTACAAGTCAGAGACGAGCTCAGAAAAATTGGGACAAGGCATGTAAATTACTTAATTTGATATATGTCTTTTTTTGTATATATACCCCTAAAATATCTTTTCCTTTTATGTTTAGACGTTTTTATAATATTTTAAAACTTTCTTTTTTCCTTCTTTTAAATCAATTTTTATTAGGTGAGGAAATTCGTAATGTATACTTGGGGCCCAAGCAATTTAGATCCGAAGGATAAGAGTGGAAAAATACCAGAAAAGTCAATGATTGAATCGATTCGAGAAATGGGGTCTTTACGCAAAAAGACACCAAGTAGTAGAAGAGGTCCTTCATACTCAGATAAAAGCAGTAAACCCCCTATAGAATCGGTATTTATTTTATTTTATTTTGGTACTTTGCAAAATTGAAAATATGTTATATACCCCTGAAAATTAACAAATTTCATTTGCCTAGAATTAAACAAATTTGTCCTTAATGCTATTTCATTGTTTGCTTGATTTTTTCCTTTTTTTAGGACAAAGATGATATTGAAAGTGTTGCCTAAATTAAGCAATACACTTGGTAAAAGTAGCAACTTTTACACCTTTTACAAAGGTAAGAATAATTTTTTTTAAGTTGCTTGTGTAGTGTCTATTTGTTAACACATGTTAAAGAAAATTTGCTTTTTTTTTCAGATTTCTAAGCTGCAGCAATGGAACTTCTCGTAGTTGAAATTTTCAGAATGCCTTTTCTTTTTCTTTTTTTGTAAAGATTTGTTGTATATTAAAATATTTACTAGTTAGTCATCATACGTATCACATATTTATTTCCAATTTTAGAAAAGAATTTAGGTTCATTCTCATTTATTTTATTTTGTTGTAATTTTAAAGCTAGAGTGGATTGTTCATCCACTGAATGGAATTGGATTTAAGAGAGGATAGTAGACCAAGAGATGGAAGAAATTCACCAGTTTGGAACCAACCAGTTGAATGAGACAGAATACTTAGAATTCATATTGAATTTTTAAATATAAATTGTTGAAACAATTTTCCTATATTTTTAAATAATTTATGGTGACTCATACATGTAACATTTTTTTTTCACACAGTAGGTGGATCAATGCTGACAAAAATGAGTGCTCGAGGCCTCAAAAAACAAGATTTTAACAATGATTAAATAATTTCAGTCATTTCAGAGCACATCTACAAATTATTCTTGTGATTTATATGAAATCAGACAGGTCGTTGTGGCAAAGGAGTTCCATATTTCAAGCTAAGTAGGAAAGAAGGAACAAAAACAAGAAAAAAAAACATAAGCAGGAAGGATTTCATTAAAAAGAAACAAATGGAAACCAAAGTACATCAAGTGCCCCAATATTACCCTCTTGCACATAGAAGGCATGCAAAAATCTTTCTTCTCTTACGGTACTTCTCTAGTGACTCGAAAATTGGGTCTAGGTAACAATTCTCTCTCAAAACTATCGCAACATGCTTATACATTAGATTATCAAGAATATCTTTCAATTGTTGGTCGCTACCATCACTTAAAAGGATTCCTCTCTTGCGCAATAACTTGACATCTTTTACTGTAGGAGTCAGACGCCAAATAAATTTCAAATATGCACTAATGTAGTAACCATACACATTCCCTATTTGCTCAAATACTAACAAGTCCCGTAGCATATTAACCGTGAAAACATCAAGGTGCAGTGTTCAATTTCTAATATACACCACAAACAACAACCATAATAACATTGATTTATTCAAAATAGCACAACAAACATAATAATATCGTTTTATTCAAAATAACATAATGACGCCACCCATCGCTACAACATCCACATGAGTAACACTTAATTATTTCATATCAAACAATCAAACAAACAAGATGATTGAAAAGAATATTACTGAGATGAAGCAGCAGCCCACCTGGGCTTAACTATCTTGGTATAAAATTCTTCGACCCTTTCCACCTTCGGCATGACCTCCTTCACGCAATCGGTAGAGAGAAATCGCTCTGTCCACTCCATTAATTTCGGAAACTTGGTTTCATCGAGAATTTTGAATTCAAATACCTTCTCAGCTGCCTTTAACAACACCAAGTACGATCCTAGAGTGACGTCTAGAAAACCTATTGTGTCTCCACCAAAGAAATATTTTCCTTTTGAGCATTTCTTAAATGTCTCTTCCAATAATTCTAGAACGGACATGGCCTCAGTGATTTTATCTGTTTTCTCCTCCTCTGTCGTGGCTTTGAGAATGCCTCCCATGGCTAAGAACACCTGGTTCATTAATGTGGACAAGCGATGAGTAAAAGAAATATTGCTTATTATCATAATTATAACATTCAGATTAATGAGAATTAAAACATAAAAATATATCATGTTAAAAAAATACCTTGTCGTCAATGTAAGCTGCCCAAAATCGAGTCATAGCGCGTTCATAAGGATCAGTTGGCAACACGGACGGTCCTGTCTGAGAGATCTCATCAATGTACTGCAAAATTATCAGTGACTCACAAACCGATCGATCCTTGTCAATAAGAACTGGAACCTTTTTGTGGATCGGGTTGTATTTGTGGAGAAGCTCGCTCTTGTTTTTAAGATCCTCCTCAAAGTATTCATACTTCAATCCCTTTTGGTTTAACACAATTCTTACTCTAATTGCAAAGGGACTCGCCCACATCCCCAACAATTTTAGCTCTACCTCTCCCATTTTATGAGTTGTTCAGGGAATTAGACTAAGTGTTGAGAGAAGATTTTAAGATGAGATAATGTTGGTTGATGCATGGGGTTTATATAGAAATGTGTAGGTTATATGTGATACATCGGCAATTATGCTGATTAAGAGAAGAGCATACTAGAAGGTTCACTTTGGATTCTCTGTGACTTGTTAATGCATTCGAAGTTCATGATGTGCTTGTTAATTATATAATTCTTTTGATTTGAATTTAGGTTAGGGCCAAATTGCACATGAGAACCCATGTTTGATGTAACAGAGAATCTTTTGTGGAATTGTCTCCTGACTTGATGAACAAGACTAGGACTTGTTTATTTTGAAGGGATAATTTCATATATGCCACTACAAAAACTCGAAATATCATATTTGCCATTATAAAAACTTAAATATCATATATGCCATTACAAAATCTAAAATATCATATTTGCCATTACAAAAACTTAATATATCAAATTTACCATTAAATTTACTCAAAACTTAACACCATCTATTTTTCCGTTAAAATTAACGGTCTAATCTTATAATTAACATTATATCCCTAACTTCATTTCATGAATTAGATTCATATTAAACATCTCTCTCTCTCTCTCTTCTCATGATTTAGATTCATATATAAGCAAAAAAAATTCTTTCTTTTAATTTGAAGTCAAAAGAATTTGATATGAGAGAAATGAATTGATTATTTTTTTGA
This sequence comes from Juncus effusus, assembly GCA_027726005.1. Lineage (NCBI taxonomy): Eukaryota > Viridiplantae > Streptophyta > Magnoliopsida > Poales > Juncaceae > Juncus > Juncus effusus. Next base: position 8,672,665 of record CM050894.1, on the reverse strand, counting down.
ATAATTTTTTCTCTCGTGTCAAATTATTTTGACTAACAAATTGAAGTGAAGATTATTTTTATTTATATATGAATTTCAATCATGAAGAGAGAGATAGAGAGAGAGATTATCAAATAAATTTTTAATATGAAATCTAATTCATTAACTAAATTTAGGAGTATAATGGTAATTATAAGATTGGACCGTTAATTTTAACGGAAAAAAAGATAATTTTAAGTTTTGAGTAAATTTGATGGCAAATATGATATACTAAGTTTTTGTAATGGCAAATATGATATTTAAGATTTTGTAATGGCATATATGATATTTTTAAATTTTTACAATGGCAAATATGATATTTAAGTTTTCATAATGGCAAGTATGATATTTTGAGTTTTTGTAATGGCATATATGAAATTATCCCTATTTTGAAATATCTCCATTAACACTTGTTCAAACTTCCAATCCGATGCACAAAAAACGACAAGACTATTTGCGATTCATTGGTGATTTTTCAGTACGCCTGGCCTTAAGTCAAGCCAATGATACTTACGTGTGATCCATATGAACGGGGCCGTAGCTCGTTTTTGGGCGGCTATTGTCGATGGTAAGGTATTTATCGATATTTTAGGATAACAAGTATATAATTGGTGTTGATTTCTTGCTCATGTAATAGTAATAATTATAAATTTAGAGTTATTGGAAGACTCGACAATATATTGCAATATTATACTACCATTCATACATTTATATACTATTTTAATATAAATTATTTATATCATTTAATTTAATTAATTATTATTATTTATTATACTATTTTATTATACGTAAATACTATAGTATACTATATACAGTTTAATGAGACATATATATGCCACATTCATTACAACTATATATTATTTTATTATATGTACTTTATATATTGTTTTTATTTTATTTTTGAGGAAATTTGGACGGGGCTTGAATACCCCCCTTCCAAAGTGATTAAATTTATAGCTTAAAAATGTTTGTGCAGAGAAAAACTATAAATTACAAGTAATGAGAAAAGAAAATGAAAAGAAAGATAAAAAAGAACTTGCATGGAGTATCAACACTGCCCCCTTCCCGGCCCAAAAAAGAATAAAAAAGACAAAAGAGTTGGCCCAAAAGACAAAATAAAATCTAGATAATATATCTATTCATTAATAAAAGTTTACATGCTTGTATGCATGTTTTTTTTCACTATAACCCCCTATATTTTCATTTATTACAAATAACCTCCTGTCAAATGCGATTTGTTTACAAATACCCCCTATCTTTTTTTTTCATCCATTTTCATGGTTAAAATCTAAAAAATGACAACAACGCCCTAACATTTTCTCCATTCATATATATTGATGTGAATGAATTAAATTCATGGTTTAACCGATTTACAAATCAGTTTATTCAATTTGTAATCCAGCTCAAAAGGTTAATTGGTCGGTTCTGCATTATTCATTTCGGTCAAACTGAATCGACCATATTAGACATAATACAAAGTTCTTACATGATCCATGCAATTATAAACCCAATCAACCTGGAAGAATATACTTGAATATATTTGAAACAACAGATTAAATTGAACACACTACATTCTTTACAAATTACAACACAGTTACAATCATACACTACATTCTTTAGTCCTTTTGCATATGAAAGAAGATTATAATGTTAACAATGAAATTCTGAAAATTTAACTTGTTTTAGTACATGTGATTTAGCTATTCCACCATATTTGTAAAACGAATATTCATGCTTACTTGCTCTTGTTTGCTAAAAGTTTCAAACTTTTAAAGTAGTTAGCCATTGATGTTACTAGAAAAATCCCCTCGCTCGCTGCAGTCTTCTCATTTTTATTATATAATAATTAACATATTAAATTAATCTTATAAATTAAGAATCATAAAAAGTCTACATACATTATCTCTACAACAATTGATCGCGCTTCTTCTTCAATCGGATAAAACGACGATAATTTCGGTATTTCCGTTTTATTTTTCAAATCCTCTTCACTTTCTTTATCAAAAATACTTCTAACCATCTTCTCATATTGGATAATAAATCAGCAAATAGAATTGTGAGAACCCACCCATATTTTCAACAAATTATTCACTCTCACATCTTTGCAAAAAGGAAATAAGCCGGGGCCCATTGAGAGGCGTTAATAAACAACTTTTCAAACATTCATCATCTTCCAATTCATGATCACAAACCATTTTCGCCCAATTTTTCTCAAAATCTTGAACCGTAAAACTTTGGTTAATACAGCCCAACAAATCCTCTTTCAAACCCGTTTTTTCAACGTATAAATCCTCCAAATAATCATTTGCCATTCTTATTACATACCATTGACAACACCTATGTACTGTATTGGGAAATATTTTAATAATAACTTTCTTTTTTTCTTGGTCTTGGTGGTAATAATAGCTTTTGGATACTTTCCAAACATTGCTTTTAACCATGTTTCAAACAACCATTTAAAAGTAATCTCATTTTTCACCTCTAATTAATGCACAACCGAAAAATATCGAATGCCCATGATGATTCACTCCAATAAATGACACAAAAGACAGAGTAAATATGTTGTGTCAAATGTAACAATATTACCGAATTCTAAATACCACTTTCTAGATTTCCCATCAACCCAAAATAAGTTCTTAATGGTTCGATCTTTATGAGGCTCTATTTCAAAGAAAAAATCCGGATCTTTCTTTTTCATCTCAAGGAAGTACAAAAGGGCATTTTCCACTTGCACCCCTATTAGTTTCTTATTCTCACCCAGAATCCCATTATCTTCCAAAAGTTGTAAAACTTGATGAGGTTTTAACCATTGATGAGATAACAATTGAGTGTACTCTTTTTGTTCGTCCGTAAGATTATTTTGTGATTGTTGGTTTTTTGAAGGACTAACAACTAATTCATGGTTATGATTCTTTCTAAACCCACTTACTCTCCATTTTTCATTCTCATTTAGCTCAATAGTCAAAGAGGCTTTACAACCACATCTCTCATCTTCCAATATTTCTTTCTCAAATATCGAATCTCCTTCTTTTGAACAAGCGAATCTATAACAAGTCATCCTCTTTCTTTTTTTCGAAAAGTGATGAGTGAGTATACAAACGCTAAACCCTGTTTTGGAAGCGTAATTATTATAAAATTGGTGGGCTTCTTCGTCATTCTATATTTGACACCCATTCATCTGATGAATAAGATTCATAAAGGCACATCTGTTGCATTTTTTGTCAAGAAAAAACAATCAAATTTCAATATTTATACAAAAAAATTATACTTTTCAAGAATAAAAAGTGGGTTTTATATTAAAAATAAATAAATAAAAGGTACCTCCTCCTCAAATGGATCTTTTGGTTTGACACAAAATTCTGCACTGGCTTGTGAAGAATCAGAAGACATTGCTTCCAAGGGAGAAAAAGAAAGATTCTTGCTCTGCTCAGAAAATTAAAAGAGTTTTAATCAGACAAATTGGGGGTAAAAATTTACGTTAAACTTGAATTTGATGAGCTTATTGAGGGCACAAATGCGGTAATAGGTACTGCATTATAAAAGCCAAGTTCAATATATGTAAACATCTAAACTAGGTTACGATTAAATATTCCTCTCGCACGCACAGAAGTGCATTTCCACATCTCTTCTCTTACTTCTCTTATCTCATTTTTTATCTCCTTTCCTTGCTTCCCTCCCTCTCAAGCAAACTATAAAAAAAAGAAAAGAGGATAATGTGTAGTTACCAGAACAATCAAGTGAACCTCTACTCAAAATCCGTCCTCTAAAAGAGAGCCCTTCACCTCAAAGTCGCCGGTGATTTAGGGTTTTGGAGAAGAGAGAGGGAGGCCGATCGTCGGAAACTGGGTTTGAATAAATCAAGAGAGGGAAAATATGGAGGGAGAAAATAAAGGGCGAAATTTCATTTAGGACCCTGCACTTCTTATACTTACAAATATTTATTTTTTTATGACCTTATTAGCCGCAGAGAAAAAATCGCAATAAATCTTAGGATTAGTCAGATAAGTTCGAAATGGACATTCCAGTACTTCAAGAACTGGAGGCGATTTGAACCATCTGAAGAGAAAACAAACCCACCACTGTCTACGTCTCATCATTTTTGACACGTTCTTTTTAGATTTCTCAAAGAAAGAAGAAGAAGAAGGATTCTTGTTTACACGGGCGAAGTGCTAAGCATGACTCAATTCGCCATGGTAATTGAATTTGTATCGTATCTTGAATTGGGAATTTGCTTAATTTATTTCCGGTCTAGTGGGATTTTTTTTTTTGCGTAATTTGAATTAATCTGTATCGTGTTTTGGTATTTTACTTACTTCTCTTCAGCAGTTTACATTTACACGAGATTTATTTCCAGTTTTTTGCTGTATTTGGGCTGGTCTTTCTACATTTGAATCTAAAGAACCCCCCTTGATATTGGCAATTTACAATTTATCTCTTGAAGGAAAATTATTCACGAAATTTGAGAATGTGTTTTGTATAAAATATCTCAATGTATTAGTTAAATAACATCATTACTGCCGTTTTACTTGTTCAAGCTTTTTTTTTATTTTAATTTACTTGTTAAAGCTAATAAATAAATTCCCCCATTAGACAAATTCCGCGAATTCAAACAAGTTAATTGATGGATAATCCCATTTTGTGTTTAATTTGAATTGGATATTAACTATGTCACTTTTTTGCGAATTTGATGTAGAATTTTAAATTAATTGAATTTATGCTCTTATTATGAGTTATACTATAATTTAACAGGTCGAAAGTAACCCTTTTAATATTGGCAATTTACAATTTATCTCGTGAGAGAAAATTATTCACAAAATTTGAGACTGTTTTTATATAAAATATCTCAATATTTTTGTTGAATAACATCATTACGGCCCTTTTACTTGTTCAAGCTTTTTATAATTTTAATTTACTTGCTCAAGCTAATTAAAACAAGTTACCCCATTAGACAAATTTTGCAAATTAAAACAAGTTAATTGATGGATAATCCCATTTTGTGTTTAATTTGAATTGGAAATTAACTATGTCACTTTTTTGCGAATTTGACATAGAATTTTAAATTAATTGAATTCATGCTATTAATATGTGTTATACTATAATTTAACAGGTCGAAAGTAACCCTTTTAATATTGGCAATTTACAATTTATCTCGTGAGAGAAAATTATTCACAAAATTTGAGACTGTTTTTATATAAAATATCTCAATATTTTTGTTGAATAACATCATTACGGCCCTTTTACTTGTTCAAGCTTTTTATAATTTTAATTTACTTGCTCAAGCTAATTAAAACAAGTTACCCCATTAGACAAATTTTGCAAATTAAAACAAGTTAATTGATGGATAATCCCATTTTGTGTTTAATTTGAATTGGAAATTAACTATGTCACTTTTTTGCGAATTTGACATAGAATTTTAAATTAATTGAATTCATGCTATTAATATGTGTTATACTATACTTTAACAGGTTGAAGAGCTAGCTTCTCTCATAAAAGATAACTTGTATGCCAAGCATCTCATTCTTTCCACTGAGGATACCCTAGTTACTTTTCTACAAGATAATACCAGGTATTTATTTACATATTTTATCAGTACAACACTAAATTGCTGAGAGAAACCCTAAATAGAAATCAAGCAAAAAATATTCAGTTAATTATTAACATATGTCTGGTACCAATCCATACATTTTTTCTCATTTTTCCTTTTAATTCACTTTTCTCCAATATTTCATATGTACGGTTTTATTAACCTGCAATCCATCATGCAATTAAGCATCAATTGTGTGCATTTCTTATTTTTTATTATTTGTAATTACTAATTGAGAGAGAAATAATTTTGTATTAAATTACAGTGTAGATAGGATTTTGGAGCTCAAACCAGCTGACTCATACCACCGCCTTCTTTTACACCGGCTCGCCGATATTTACGGGTTTGCCCTTTTTCTTTCAATTATTTACATTCCTAGTCAAATTAAAGGAAAAATAGGAGTAACAAGCAATATGCTTTTATTACTTTATTCATATGAGTTATTGCATAGATTATTTTATTTTGTTTGAGTATATGTATATATTTGTAGGTTTGCACATGAATCAGTTGGCGAAGGAGAAGATAGACATTTAGTCCTTGAATTTTGCTCTGAAACAGCTATGTATGTTGTATGAAACTAGAAATAATAAATACCGTCGCTATTTTAATTTTTTTGTTTATTTATCTATTTATTTTCAGTCCGTCAGTGCTTATCAGTGATATATTAGGCGAATATGACAGTTCTGATATTATTTCTGCCTCATCTCAAAATATTTTAATAAGAGAAAAAGAAGAAACTGACACCTCAGGTTAATTAATTATTTTTTTCATTTCAATTAATTATTTCTTCAATAAATAATCTCACCTTCAATACATTGTCATAGGTTTCGATTTAATTCCCCAATTAAATAGCCCACCAATTCCTACAATAAAATCTCAAAAAATAGAAATCAAGACAAGAAAACAAAGAAAAAAGAAAGAAAAAAACTTATTTAATCTACCATACTCAGTTGTAATATTTACACTATGGACCCTATCATTCTGCCATCATGCTTTTGTATTAAATCATATTGTAGCTGCCGTGTGGCCCGTGTGGCATTTTTTATTACATTTTTTTTATAAATGATAAATCTTATTGCAGATTCAAAACCGGCCCGATCATTATCGCCGCTAAAACCTCTAGAGGAGAGAGAAGCAGCATACCAAGCGGCTCGCGACCGTATCTTTTCCACAAATGCCCCTCATAAAGCGGGCCCCGCATCCTCAAAACCGAAACACGATCCTACAGTCGCTCGCAGGATGATCGCGCACGCGCTCGGCCGCAGAGTTGTTAGCACAGCGGATCCTCAGATCAAGAACGGAAGGAGTGATGGTGAGAATAATAGGGGGAATAGAAGGGCGGTTAGGAGCGTGGAGAGTGTGAAGAAAGAGCAGATGGGAGCGGCTAAGAGGATGTTTGCTAATGCTTTGGGTTTAACACCGGTTAAAGGAACAAACCCTAAAACCCTAATCCCTAAACCCTAAAAGAGATGATGATGCACAAAGAAAGTTGTTTTTCCTGTTTTATACCAGGTTGTAAAATTGGTTCCAAGATATGCCTCCTTTTTCAGCATATTTTGCCCTGATTCTCCTATTTAAAGCCCTAAAACCTAAACCGTAAAGAAGTATGCTAATTTGATAAGAGCTTCTTATGCGAATTCTTTGGAAGGGGGAATTTGGAAGTATGTTTTGAATCTGAAATTAAATGCAAAAATGATTCAAGAGGAGTTCATGTTAGGTCTGGTTTTAGGGCTTGTGGCCTTGCTTTTTTACTGGCAGCATACTTTTATGTACTTTTTTATCTCATTTTTATTGATAAAAGACTTGTATTAATGTTTTCCATAAGAAAAAGACTTGTATTAATGCGATATGTGCTTGTATGGACATTCTAATAAATGTAAATCTCTTGGCTGAACTATTTACTAATTTATATTTAATGCTATTGCATTTTGAAAGTACGTATATTACATTTGTGTTAAAAATCATAATATTTTGACTTTTTACTGTAAATCGAAAAACAAAATGTGTTGATCAGAGTTGCAATAATCTATTATTTGTTTGAAAATTGCAACTGGTATATGATGATTAAATGCTCAGCGGATTGTAGTGAGTTTTAATTATCAAACTGAGCTGAAATTTGCAAAGTTTTTCACCCAGAGTTTTAATTATCAGACTGAGTAAGAATTTGCAAAGTTTTTCGTCCAATCAAATTACAAAAATGGACTGTAAACTTGTAGTGCATACGGAGTTTTAAATATGAAAATATTTTGATAAACTTCTTGAAATTTTGTAAAATCCAGAATATAAGATAAAAAATAGTTACCAACAAAATTAATTACTTAATAATCAATTACCAAGCCAAAATCCAAGACATAAGAATAAAATCAAACAAAATATGGAGTGGTACTGTTTCATAATCCATCCAATGAAACAAGCATCTTAAATTATAAAATACACATAAGTTAGCCCTGGTCCCCAAATAAAAAAAGCCCCAAAACACAAGAGAAGAGTTCCCCAAAATAGCCCAACAAAACAAAACCTTCCTCTCGTTTACTATTTGGTTGCCAGATCGCATTACACTACACAACTCTTTCCCTATTCACCTAAGCCCTTTACATCATCAGGCCAAAAATGAGCTCGACCGAAACTATACCCCTTCTTAACTATAATATCCACTAAACTCACTTGACCGATTGTTGGATCCGTCGGCATCGATAAATGATTAATTACATCCTTCAAAGTTCTAATCACTTTTGTTGTTTCCTCTTCCCCTCCGTTTTCTGTTACTTGGACAATCTGGCCGATCGATGGATCACTCGATAAATGATTAATTATATTCTCCAATGTTCTAATCATTGTTGTTGTTCCCTCTTCGCCTCCTGCTCCTTCTGCTTTTACTTGCACAGTCTGTTTCACATCCAACTCTTCTCTAGGAACCACATTCGCTCCCTGTTGAGCAGAGGCAATATATTCATCAAACTCCCTCAAATTACGACAATTACCCATCATTGGATACAACGCAAAGTCAATCGACGATGTATCACTTAACATAACCTCACTTGGCAACTTAACATTCGAAAAAAGCAGGATCTGAACAGGAAGCAAGGATTGAACTGACTCAGGATTCAGATTCACGACGGCACGGGCGAAAGCAGAGCCGGAATCGAGGATGGGGGCGAGAAAAGCAGAAGAGCATCCAACGAGGTATCCAACTTCAGAGTTAAATTTAGATTTAGGGTTTAGGATCATGATTGAGTTTGGATTTTTAGGGTTTAAGGGCTCGCGACGGAGAGTGAGGACGTCACCGTGAAGTAGGTCAGGGTGAATTTTGCTAAGGTGGCGGCTGCAAATTCCGACCGACACGTCCATGTATCCTCTAAGTTTGCATTGCTGAGCGTCCATTACTATTTCTCTGTGAAGCCCAAAAAGGAATTCGTTTTTTCAGTACATTGGTGAGGTGATACAAACAAAAAATGGAGATGACACAAACAAGACTAGGTGAGTTGAGTATCAATATCATCACCTGAAAAGACGACTTATTAGTGTTGAGAGGGAGAATCAATCACCTGAAAGCTGAGAGGGCGAGGTGGTTCTGTCTTCTGAGTGATGAGTAGAGCCAAAGACTGAGCAGAGACTAGAGAGAAGGGACTGGAGCCAGAGAGAGAGAGAGAGAGAGAGAGAGAGTATTTTTGGACAAAGATGCTAAACCCTAAAAAAATCGAAAAAAAAGACCGGGAACTGAATTCTCCATTGGGCTGAATTGGGCCACGAATATCTTAACAGCCTATGAGCCCAATACATAACACGAAGCCTCTTAGAAGATGATAGTTTGTTTTCATAGTTATAAAACCTCGTGTGAGCTAGGGTTTTGCCGCCGCCATTTTTCACCACCACTTCTCTCTCCCTCTCTCGTGATCTCTGGCGCTTCCTTCCCTCTCTCTCAAGCGCGACAATGGCGGATGCTGCTGTGGCCGAGCTAAATGATGTCAAGCTCTTCAATCGCTGGTCCTTTGAAGATGTTACGGTACATCTCTCTCTTATTTATCATTCTCTTCTTTACTTTGATTCTAAATGATTTTGTATTGTTTTTCTTTCCAATAATTCAGAATCATTACTGAACCTCGTAAACTTGCCATCCAATAACTAATTTCTTGTTCTTCCCTTTTTGTCAGGTTAATGATATATCACTGAACGATTACATCGCCGTAATGCCCACAAAACACGCGACGTACTTGCCCCACACGGCGGGGCGGTACAGCGTGAAGAGGTTCAGGAAGGCGCAGTGCCCGATCATCGAGCGGCTCACCAATTCGCTCATGATGCACGGGAGAAACAACGGCAAGAAGCTCATGGCCGTCAGGATTGTGAAGCACACCATGGATATTATTCATCTGCTTACGGACCAGAATCCTATTCAAGTCATTGTTGATGCGATTATTAACAGGTACTTGATTACTGAAATAGTTAGGGGTTTAGGTTTTTTACTTTTGTGTTTGTCATGTACTACTCAATTTTAGTTTGATGCAATAATATAGAGATCTCAACTTATGTATCATATTTATATCTTGTATATTTCAATGCAACAATGCTAATACATAGAATTTGAAGAACTAGCCCTATACAGCTTTATGTGGCAACTCCACCCTATTAATATGTCGTTTTAATTAATTAATTATTGAATCGAATTTAAAATACTAGGTCTGACTGTCACATAAAGTTATCTCGGGCTATTTGTATGGTTGGATTCTGTTTGTCATTAATTTATGCAAAAACACAAAGCTTTATGGCATCTTAATTATATAATAACACGGTTATTGAACATATTTCCTTTTTTATTATTTTAATATTTTATATCAGTGGGCCGCGTGAGGACGCGACAAGGATCGGATCAGCCGGAGTCGTCAGAAGACAAGCCGTCGATATTTCCCCACTCAGAAGGGTAAATCAGGCAATTTACCTTCTGACAACTGGCGCTAGAGAGTCGGCCTTCAGAAACATCAAGACCATTGCTGAGTGTCTCGCCGATGAGCTCATCAATGCTGCCAAGGGATCCTCCAACAGGTATTTTTTTTTATTTGGTCCTTGTAAATTTAGAAATGTTGTTTTGGTCCTTGGGATGTGATTAAGTGAGTTGTTTGTTTTTTGTTTTTGTAGTTATGCGATTAAGAAGAAGGATGAGATTGAGCGTGTTGCCAAGGCCAACCGTTGAGATTTGTGTTTTGAGTTTGGATGGAGAAATGTTTTTGGGGGATTTTTTTTTTTTTTTGAAATATGGATAGTATTTGAAATTTTGCTGTTTTATGGACCTTAGTTTGTTTCATGTTATCTTGGATGTTAGTTTGTTTGATGTTATAATCTGTTAGTAATGCTTGAAACTTGATAACTATTTCTGTTATTACCCTATTCGATGTTTTATATTTAGAAATTTTCTTTTGGTCACAAATTCTCCTTCAATATTCATATATGAACTTAAATATTCAAATTCTGCTGTTGAAGTACACACTTACAAAATTTGATCGTTGTATTTGTCTGCTGCCTTTAAGGTTTCGTGGCCTGTATAGAACAGAGGAAGCTTTGTAAAAGAAATGTCTAAGTTGTCACAGAACGTGTGATGTACAACTTTCAAAAAATAGTTTGAAATGTAAAATAAAAATGAGACTACTGGATAAGCAAAACAAAAGCTATCAGATATTTCAAAAAGATATGTTAAAATAACAAAAAGAAATACTACGCATATCTCATATTTAACCTTCAAACCATCATAGCCAACTTCTCGTTCCAAAAAATCCTAAAATCGACAAAAATGGCATAATTTATTTACACAACTTCATTTTCTACTGTCATCTCTCAGTAGAACATAGAGCTTTATATGGTCTACTTCCGAAATACATAACCAAAACAAAAATATCTATCTCTACAAAAATTCATTACTCACGTGTAATTCTTGTTCTTACCATCCAACAATAAATCTTGGCTTCATTTTTCAAAACTCATAAATGTAAATAGAAACAAAGAAAGCAAAACCCTAATTCTCAATTCTTTTTTTTTAATTTTAAACAGCTGGGTTTCGGTTTCTACTGAAGGCACTGAAACTAGGCAGCTTGAGCGTGAACCGACTCGTACTAGAAGAACCGCCATTGGTCGGTTCAGCTGACTTGGCTGACCCGTTTGACCCGTTTGAAAGATCACCGAGGCTTGAGTTTGACCCGTTTGACCCGTTTGAGAGATCAGCAAAGCCTGGTTTGATCGAGTTTGACCTGTATAAGCTCGGTCCAGTTGAGCTTGTAACGCCTTGCAATTCCTGAAATAATGAACTTAGTTAGATTCTTAACAAAGTCTTTGAAGTTCACATAAGAATGCAAGCATTTATTTATGATTGTTTGTTTTGTAATCAGATGGAAATAAGAGAGAAATTAGGGCTCCATAAACCAGGCTTTATTCTCTAAAAAACAAAAGATTAAAAAAAAGGAAGAATAATAACCTTGAGGCCAGAAGCTGATATAGTAGTGGCTCGCAGCACCTACAAAAGTTTCAATTTCAATATTAAAAAAAAAGTAGAAATGGCAATTATATGTAGAAAACCACATATATTTGAATATTTAACAGGATTTTTTTCAGCTGAATAAAAATCACATATATTAAAATATTTAACACACCATTCTGTATATAGAACGTCAGTTGTACATTTCTACTCATATGCAACAGCAAATGAAATGTTGCAGAGTCATATATAGAGTAATTATACATTCGAAAAGGCTTATTACACATTATAATGATACAAAATATTCATGTGGAAGATAAGAAGACGGCGGTCTTTAGCACTACTTATCAAGATTCAAGCCCTCAACAAATTTAAAATACTAGGAATATTTCCAACCATAAAGATATTTAGTAGTTTTATATAGGTATAAATGCAATTATTCCAAACTTTGAATAAGTCAAAATTATGAATGTTACCTTAGGTGTTGGTGTAGGAGTAGTTTCTGCCGAGCCAGAAGAAGAAGCAGGTGAGGGTGGTTCAATTCCAATCGGAGGCAAAGATCCAGATCCAGCCTGTTTTTTATATTTTAATATTTTATTATCAAAACGTACTCAGAAATTTAAAGAATATATAAAAGTCGACAATTAACCTTGAGTTGCGTTAATTGTGTGATTAAATACAAATTATAGTAGTAAAGGGTGAAATTAACTTGAATGAAATATGTTTGCTTACCCTAGTGAGTGGCAAACTCTTTGAGGATTCAATAGCAGGACGTGATGAGCTGGCAGGTGAACCCTGTCAGATAAACGAAATAAAATTAACTAAAATTAAATGAAAATTCTACAATTAAAGGAACTTGGTACTGTTTTATTGTTGATAATCACTTGATAAACATTTATATAAGATAAGGGTTTCAATTTGGCGAAATTGGGTTGGAATTTGAGCTAAACGGCTCAAATTGCCCTCTAAGGAGTTCTAAATATTTACAGTTGGGGACCATCCAAAAAGAAAAGAAAAAGAATGATATTACAAGACCATCCGAAAAGAAAAGAAAAAGAATGATATTACAAGACCATCCGAAAAGAAAAGAAAAAGAATGATATTACAAGAACAGAATAATAATAATAATGATATTATAAATCTAACAAGAGGAATAGACTGAATAAAATAAAAGAAATAAATGATAATTTACCTGTAAGGCTTCAGAGTAACGGTTCTGCTGCTCAAGTCTATTAGCGTATTGACACAGGTCGTAGATCCCCCGTGTTGTCAGATCCTATAATTAAAATTAAACTTATATTTATTATGCATCATAAAGAATGAGAAAAAAAAATTATGAGTAAAAAATGTAATAAATTAATAGTACGGATTAGTCAATCCTAAAAGAAATGGAAGTACGGTAATATTAGAAAATTATCCAAGAAAAAATATTAAGCATAGATTGTTAAGACAATGAATATTATTATTATTATTATTATTATTATTATTATTATTCTTATTATTATTATTATTATTATTATTATTATTATTATTATTTATTTGAGCAAGGGTTTACCTGACTCATCTCAAGCCGACCAAGCTTTGTTTCCTGTGATAAAAATTAAACAAAGTATAAGCATCTTAATATTCAAACTTAAAAATCTCAGAACTTTTTCTTAATGCTTCTGAGAATAAATCGAATTACAAATTTATCCATAGGGGTTCAAAAACATTTAGGCCTTTGCATCTTATAAAATTTAAAAATATTTTCTATTTATTTTTAAACTTCAAGTGATGCCAAAGGTATAAAATTTGAAGTAGAAAATGTGGATATTAGAGATTATATATAAAAAAGGACAAAAATACTTACAAGATTCTGCACAACAAGATGAACAGATTGCATATCCTCTTGGAAAGCATTTATATCTCCATGCAATTCTACCACCTACAATTACAAAAAATGACACATTTTTTTTTGGTTTATGCCCTTTTAGTTTAGACTTCTTTTGTTTTTAATTTTTAATTGCTTAAGTAAAGTGAGAGGTAAGGCCAAATTGGGGAAATTGAAGCCTCACATTAATGACGATCATTTAATGCTAATTTCTATTGGTTTGCATGAACAACGGAAGTCCAATTAAGTCCTAAATGGAGTTTAATTTGGGAAAAAAATAAATTTGAAAAATCTATACATAATTATGAGTACAATTTGAGTGGTAATTAATTTACCTCATCTCTTGTAGATTCGGTAATTTCCTTGCACTCATCCAAACGAATATCAACACGATCAATTCTTGTGGCGAGAAATTTCTTTGCAGCCTGAAATACATTTTGCACAAAAAAAAAAGAAAAAAGAAATCAACACTTTTTTCGTAAAACCAACGAATATAATAACTTATAGCAAAATTACATACTAAAGATGGTATAAGTTTGACAAAATGGTGTGATGATCATATTATGCAGTAGTTATATGCAGTGATTATCACCCCTTGTAAATGATCAGAGGAGACCAAATAAAAAGGAAATAAGACAGATGAATTAATCTAAATTTAAATATAAAATAAAAAGAAAAAGAAATATATACAATAATAGAAGATTGAACTTGTTCGAGCTGTTTGCCGACAGCAGCGCTCGCATCAGCCAAACCGCGCCTCGTCACAAACATCATATCTGACAGTTTCCATCCCTATTAAATAAATATTAAACCAAATAAATAATTATTATATAATATTAGCATTCAATTTATATCAAGCAAAAATTTCGCATTTTCATGTAACAACAATCATATCTGATATAGTGATAACTTATATCCCTATTAATTAAATTAATATTAACCCAAGTAATTAATAATTATAATAATATTAGTAATCTATTTATATCGAGCAAAAGTTTTTCATTTTACAACAATCATATCTGATAACTTATATCCCAATATTTAATGCTGATAACAAAATATAAATATAAATAGCATCCAATTTATATAAATGAAATTATTTAGAAAGAAGGCTCACTAGATTTAAAGACCTTAGTAGTAAATCTTGCTTGATAGTTGAAGTTATAAAAATGTTCGGATTTTACAAATTTGTAAACTTTTGGGGTGTAATTTGCAAAAAAAAAGAAAATGATGGAAGTATTTTTAACCTTCCATCTTATGTATAGATAACCAGCTGCTCCAATAACAATAATGGCCGTGTAACGATTAATTCCTCTTGAACCTAAAAAACATAAAAGAAATTAAATTAAATGCTATATAAAAATGCTAAAAAAACACGGCGAGAGAAAAAAAATGTTGATCATTCTACTCTTGTTTTGATGGTTTCCTAATCTGATTTATTTAAGTATTAAATTTGGACCCGTAAGAACTACTCAAGCTAGGATTTGAAGTCTTGTTCTTTTAATAATATTTTTTTTATATAACTTAAAACAACCTTGGTGTTTTTAAAAGAGGATCCATTTTCATATCATGTCATTTGAAATAATGCTAACGTGAAAAAATGCATGAATAAATAAAAATGTTATGATTTGAGTATATGAACTAACCAGAGCTGGAACCAGTCACAATAGTGACTGATCTGTTTGAGGCCAATATTTGCAGCTCCTGCCTTAAATTATTTACCTGAAACATTCATTTCAGATAGATAATGATCATATAAACAAAATAACTATTTATTTTCGAGATTATATTAGTAATAAATATTTATTTTCGAGATTATATTAATAATAAATATTCAATGAATTAGAATTGTAATGTGACATTTTAAGCATCATGAATTACATGATAACAGTGAAAAGATACTATAGTGTCCTAATATGAGTAACAAACACACTAATTTAGTAATTTTGATACTATAGTGTCCTAATATGAGTAACAAACACACTAATTTAGTAATTTTCTAAAACAAAAGGATCTAATTCTAAACTAAATAAATAATATTTACTTGGGCTAGAAGAGAATCAGTCTGTGGTTTGCTCGTAGTAGATTTGGATTTGGGGCTTTCAGTATCCTGCTGAAGGTGCTTCAAAATCTACAAAAATAAATAAACAAATAAATAAATAAAAATTAAACAAATAAATAGGAATCATTTCTATTATTCCCAAATAATAAAATATTACAAAATAAAAAAATGAATAAACTCTGGATTAGGCTTTAATTCCACGATTATGCCTCAATTAAAACCATATAAGTTTCATTTAAATGGAGGTCAACTTTGATATGAAATGTACAGTTTATATGAAAAGATAAATTTATTACCTTAAAAGCACCAGAAAATATATCGGAAAAACCAGGAAGACTACTCCCTTCTTTCACAAGGGCAGATCCAACGAAAGCTGTATTAAACCAAAAAAGTGATGTAAATTTCAGAATCAAAACAGAAAGATTGTCTTTTTCTTTACTTTTCAGCAGAATTAGCACTGGTACTTCATTTAATATTTTCACATGTTAGATAGAATTTACAATTTAAAATAGGGGCATTATAGAATCAGAATAGCTAATGTTTAATTTTCGCATTCTGTAAGATCGCACAAATAAACCCAAATGTAAAAGCATCTCAAAACAAAATCTATTTCTTGGGCCAAAAGTAACAAAAATAAGCACGCTCACAACCAAAAAAAACCTCATATTTCCACAATTCACAGATAAAAATCAAAATCTTACAAACTCAAAAGAAAAAAATCCCCGAAATTAACAAAACTCCAGCAAAAAAAACTGAAATCGAAGTACCTGCGCCTACTGCAAGCGTGAGTTTTCCCAGCGCCATGTCCTCTCCGATCAAATCCCTACGCGATCGTAACGAATCACCATCTAGGGTTGCTCTGATTTCTTATTCCTTTGTTTGTAATAGTAGAGCAAGCTCAGTTATGGCCTAGGGTTTTTGTTTCAGGAGCCAGCCTCTCTTCCTCTCCCAAGTCCCAGTGTAGAACGAACTCATCCAATCGTGTCTCCTCCAGTTACACATCAAACGGACTCGTCTGTTTGAGGAAATATTTCCACGGGCTTTTAAGTAATATATATATAGCCCATATAGAAAACTTAGTGAATTGAATATATGTACAGCCCAATAGGAAAACTAATGAAATAAATATATATACAGACCAATAAAGCATTGGAGTTGAGTTGATATAAATATGGGCCTATTTATCTTGAGCCGATTTTGTTGTCCAAACTAATTTATCGGCTTTTTAGTTATAACTGGCCATTTTTTTAGATAGATACACCATACCTTACATAATTGATCTTTTTATGAATTTTTAAATTTTTTTTTTTTTTTGTAATTACAATCTTCTATTTCGTCATTTTTCATTAAATGACCTTTCAAAACACACATAGTTTAGGAGCTAAGGTCCACATTAATTAACCATCATTAAGAGGACGGCCAATCGGAGGCCGCCCATTATGGTTATTGGTTGCACTCCGATTTTATAATTTGTGCAAAATAGACATAATATACCTCATTAACTTTGTGAATCCGTATGATATATCTTGGAAAACTTCGCTTGCAAGCTAGAAGAGAAAACATAACTCACACGCTAATTATTGTGCCGTCTATTTATTTACTCTAATAGTCAAGTGTTCTGAACCTCTCCTTTCCTTCAAGTTGGAGAGTTTAGTTACAAGTCTGGCATATCAATATTTAATACACAATATAGAAATGTTATTAAATACATATTTTTTTTGTATCTATTATCATTCTTGTTGATTGATTATATTCTAATATATAAAAGATAAACATATTATACATGTACACAAAAATAAGCGTATTATATAATTGTTCGGTAAATTTGAAAGGCTTTTATTTATTTATTTATCTTTTTGCTTCAAATTTTTCAAAGAACTATTTTATGACAGAATGGGACTGTTGACTGAACTTAACTGGAGAATATTCTCATTCACATTCACATTCACATTCACATTCAATGCCCTCCAGTTCCTTCTAGTTTCCTGCACTGCAAGAATAAACCCAGGATTTCTTGTGATTTATACCCTATACATATCAATTCACATTCACATTAATTCCTTTTTTATGTGTATTATTTAAATTTTTTTAACAATTAATATGCATATAACTTATCATTTCAACTAGATAAACATTTTTAATTTTATTTCACACTAACAATTACAGAATTACCCACTTATCCCTGCTCAACACTGCCAAAACCCCCAGCTCTTATTCTATCATTATATCTCATATCTCTTTTTTTCGACAGAATCATATCTCATATAGTCATACATCTCAATTATCTCATCTCTCAATTTTATCATAGCTGGAGAAATTCCTTTCCAGTTTCCTTACTTTTGCCGTCTCCTCCAACCCTCCCCTCTATTTCTCATTCATATTTCAAATCCTTCATGTAACGACTGATTTCATACCTCCAACCAATTCATAAACTTTATATATATATATATTTCGCTTCACAATCTTCGCCTCATAAAAAGTATAATCTTATTTCTCCAGTGACACTGACTGTGAATACGTATCTATAGAGCTCCTATTTCTTTTCTTCTCTCCTCTCTTTTCTCTCTGCATCTCTCTCTAATGGCGAACGCCGAGTTTACGGAACGATTCCATGAGCTCCGTTCAACGGCGAATGAATTCCTCTCTCAATACGAGCCCTTGGCTTTGGTGGTGGCGCCTCTGCTCGCGATTTTCTGCGCGCGCCTTGTCCACGCCGTAGTCTCTGGGATCCAAGACAGAGGCTTGAAGAACTCGATAATTGCTCTTGTCATGGCTTCCCTCAAGTGAGAGCTCTTCTTTAATTTTTTATTTTTGAGCATAATTCTTCCTGATTGAATGGAATTGTTATTGTTCGTTCAACTTTCAGGTTCTAATATGGGCTACGTCATTCTTTTTTATTAATTTTATTTGACTTATTTTGGATACATGGGTAATCGTAATTATAAAATTCCATTTTAATTTGAAAAATAATTTGATAATAAATGCTGATACTGTGGGGCTGCCTTGCATTTCTGATAAAAATAACCTGAACAAATTGGGCATTAAATAACTTGAGGAGTATACTACTGACTCAAATATTGTAATTCACTATCTATTTATTAGGGGAATTTTCCTAAAAAACCATAAAATTATGTGCATACCCAGTAAAATAAACTGAAAATGTCTTCAATGCTACATTGGATATATCCCAATTTTTAGAACTGGAGAGGATTTTTGTTTGTTTAGGTTTACAAGATATTATGAAAATTTCACGCCAAATCGTTTTCTTTTGTCATAAATGGCTACAGTTCTCCTGGTCAAATGTCAATATCCAGGACACAAACCCCTTTTTCAATATTATTATAACATGATGGTGCATGTTTTGTTTTCCCTTTTTTTAATTCTTATTTTTTGACAAATTCAAAACAGGTTAATTCCTGGTGTTAAAAGATACATTGAGAATGAGAAGAAAAAGGTACATACATGCTCAATTCCCACTTGAGGGAAATTTTACATATTAATTAGCCTCTGTAAGAATCCTATATAATTTCTAATATTTTGGTTTGCGTTTTGGTCCCTAGGTTGTTGATCAATTACAATCCGGAAGTTCTAAGAAACAAGGATGGAGAACTGAATTACCGAATTTGGGGCTGAGTGACGTTATACAAGTGCTTGAAGAGGCCAAGGCTAAAGACGTAATTTGGCAAGGAAAATGCTCTGGTACAGTGTATGTATACTAACTTCTAAATTTCTTTAATTATGAATTTGTTCTTAATTTTTTTATGGATATAGTAAACAAAGCATATAAAATTAAGATGGAGCTTGTATATCCTATCCATCCCATAAACACAAAGAAAGTGAATAATTGTTACAATAGAATAATAGATAAATAGGTACATTTCATAAGAGAAAATATCTCTGTTATCTATGTATAATTGTCGGTGCGTAACATTTATTTATTGACTCATTTTATCTTTTAAATAGATACATCGCTGGAAACGAATCAGAAGGCCACTTTGATACGATAAACAAAGCTTATTCAATGTAAGAATCCCTTCTTTCCCCCCAACTAAACCTCCGAATTTTCAATTCACCCTTCAACACACTCAATAAAACCTCTGTTTTTTTCTTATTTTTTCCCCCTTTCCAGGTTTTCGCACACGAACCCTTTGCACCAGGACGTGTTTCCGAGCGTAGCTAGATTCGAGGCCGAGGTTGTCGCCATGACGGCCGGCTTTTTAGGAAGCAGAGAGAGGGAGTCCGGCGGGCAGGTCTGCGGCAACATGACGTCTGGCGGCACGGAAAGTATTCTCCTGGCCGTCAAGACGACGAGGGATTATATGCGGTCGAAGAGAGGGATCACCAAACCCGAAATGTGAGTCTCCTTTTCAGTTTGCTTATATTGTATATGTGTTTTGGGTGGTTGAGGGGTTGTGTGATTGAATGGAGTTAAGAAAAGTGGTTGGTCGGTTGGTCGGTTGGTTGGTCAGTTGATTGTTGGTTGTTTTGTGCAATGGATGGAGTGAAGTTGAGGGGTGATTGATTGCCCGATTGTGTTTTGATTGATGGGTTTTGTTGCGGTTAAGTTGAATAATTGATACTAGTTAGGGCTTAATTGAGGTCTAACCAGGATTAATTCGAGCAAATAAAAAGGAAAAGAGTACCGCTTGTAACCATAAGTAGAATTAAATCAAACTTCCAAAGCAAAAAAAAGATGCGATGTACTGGTATAGCTCACTCTTATTTGTTGTGTTCAATCTACATAATTGGTTTATAGGCAGAATAATTTAAAAGCAGTTTTATCTCTTTTTCCTAAATAATTTACAACTGCTATTTATTTTGCAAATATATTTTTTACTATGTAAAGAGCTTATAATAATTTATTATTACAGGATAATAGCTGAGTCAGCACATTCAGCATATGACAAGGCCGCACAATATTTTAACATAAAAGTGAGAAGGGTCCCTGTAAATAAAGAATTTCTTGCGGACGTGAAGGGAATTAAGCGTTGCATTAATAAAAACACCATCATGGTACTTTCTTGATTCTTCTATTTTCTTCTTTTTTACTTTTTCAAAATACAATTGATTGGCGACTATTCAGATTTTAGTGAAAAAAATTAAAACAGGTGTAGAAATAATATTTGGTAGCAATTGTTTTGTGTACCCATACAAAAATGTAGAAAATGTCATATGTATCCCTGTGAAAAGAGAAATATCTGTTTGCCATCCTAAAACATGGGAAATATTAGCAAGACCTTTTATATGTCAAGCATAGGGTTATATATGATGTTTGAGATTTTGCAAGGGCATGTATGTAATTTCCTTTCTCTTAATGCAAATGCATAACTCGTTAAAATTTTCTTTTGATGCTATTTTTTTTTTCAGATTATTGGCTCGGCACCGGGTTTTCCACATGGAGTCATTGATCCTATAGAAGTAAGTATTTTCATTTCCTTGAATCAATTATTGAAATTGTTTTTCTCGTTTTTGTGCCTTAAATAACTACTTTAATCATGAATTTTTTTTTCCAAGCCCTTATAGTTTTATTATTTCCCACCTTTATTATTTTTATTTAGGAGCTTGGCCAGTTGGCAGACTCTTATGGAATATGCTTACATGTTGATTTATGCTTGGGTGGGTTTGTATTACCTTTTGCTCGTAAACTTGGGTAATAAATCTTCTCGTTTTTCTAAATAATTTTCAAAACTTCTTTTTACAATTTAGTATTGGTCATTTTTATTATTTTTGTTAATGCAAATATTGAATTCTGAAGAAAGTAATATGGTTATTTTATTTGCTCATTTTTGTTTCTTTATTTATTTTACTTTAGGTACCCAATTCGGCCTTTTGATTTTAGTGTGAAAGGTGTCACATCAATTTCAACTGATGTACATAAATACGGATTAGGCCCAAAAGGCACTAGTGTGGTTCTGTACAGAAATCATGAAATAAGAAAGGTGAGGCATTTATTTGCAAATTTACATGAAAAAGGCATAAAATGTGTGTATACTTTTCTGTAAACAATTTTTGTTGGAGATATATAGGTTGATCAGACATTGGTATTGGAATAAACCAATCCATTTCTTTAATCCTTTTATTTTTTTGAAGTATTTTATATTTTGTTTTTTATCGGTTAAATGTTAACTTTTTGTTTTTGTTTTATGATATCTCTTTCACCTTGGATGATAATTCGGCAGCATCAATTTGTTGCTGGTATGTTTTTCATTCTTTTATATCTTTTATTAGTATTGATGCACATATGGAATTGTTAATAATCAATATTTTCGCACGAATCTCGATGCAGTAACTGAATGGACAGGTGGATTATACATCTCCCCAACAATAGCTGGAAGCAGAGCAGGCGGATTAATCGCTGGTGCTTGGGCTGCTATGATGTCTTTAGGTTTAAATGGTAAAATATAAAAAAAACTTCATTATATTATTTCTCAAGATAACCTTACAAAATGTGAAATATCACTATTTTTTTTTACAAAACATAAAACTTCATTCCAATTTGTAGCTTCATGTTTCACAACACCTCATTAAATTAACAACTTTTGTCTTTAATCGTTACAAAATTAGGTGTATTTTGTTCAATATTTTAATAATGTCTGCCAATAACTAAGCAGACTCTTTCTAACAACCCAACATGGTTCAGTGATTTGACGATATAATGAACCAGGCCTTCAGAAACCAAATTGAAGTTGTAGCATAGGGTTGTTGTTGTGCAACCAAGATGTTACATAATAGTTGGCAAGTTCTAACTCCTAGTTTTCCTTTTTCTCCAATTTTGTACCTAAATAGTCCAATCACATTTAAAAGAAAAATCAGATTTAACAAATCAGCAAAATCAGTACATAGTTCTCTTATAAAATAAATTATAAAACATTACCTCTTCTTGATTGCCTCCAATGTCTAATAAGAAACAATATATAATAGAGGCTCTTGCATGATTTCTATTGAGTATTAATAACACTAAACCATCTTTGTTGTTTCGAAATTGAAATTTGAATTATTAAATAGCTGGAAGATTTTCATCATGTGAAATTTGCCTTTCATAAAAAGTATCTCACACAAAATTCAATTATACGAAGTCACACAAAATTCATCTGAAAATAAGTATGGTATTTTTCAGTGGGAGGTAAGACATGATGTTTCAACTTTCACATAATAAAGATTAAATTAACTCAGGATGAGCTGCCTTTGGTGTGATAGATTATATAAAAATGCTATTCATTTATCCATATATTTATTTTCACTAAATAATTCCCGATCCATAAGTTAACTATATCTTGGTAAATAAGTTGTATGGACCATATTTGAATTTTTATTTATATACCAAAGGCAAAGCTAACATATATTAATTATTGACAGGATATATGGAAAATACAAGACAAATTATGGAAGTATCAAAGAAGATAGAAAAAGGGTACAAACCATGCCTCCTCCCATTCTCACATTATTACAAAATTACCATTTTGCCCCTGTAATTTTACTAATTACATTTACTTCACAGGATAGAGGAGATACCAGAATTATCAGTGGTTGGAAAACCAGACATGACAGTAATAGCTTTTAAATCAGATTCGGTCGATATATTTGAAGTAAATGATATCATGTCGTCTAAAGGCTGGCACTTAAATGCATTACAAAGACCCAACAGGTAAACTAAAACCCTAACTCTAATATTGTTCTAAACCCTAACTTTGTATTTTACACATGACAACGGTCCTCTCTTTAACTTTTTACTATTTAATATTCTTTCTTTTTTGGTTGGTAAAATAAACTTTTAACTGTTTGGTGCAGCCTTCATATATGCGTGACTCTTCAACATGTTAATGCCTATGAGGATTTCTTACATGACCTAAAGGAGTCTGTAAATACTGTAAGATATTTATTTTCATCTTAGTTCTTTTTTTATAAAAAATTTCGTTAGATATTTTTTCTCATTTACTCTGCAAAAACATCAAAGCCTTGTAAACTGTTATTTCTTACGTTTATTCTATGCAATATATCCTAAAATAGTATAGGGACAATGAAAAATGTCATTTTTGTACTAATAACTAATATACCATTTTGTAGTTCTTATACGTTTTGTGTACACAACAAAAAACTAATATGAAGAAAATCAATTTCATATATGAGAAATTTTGACGGTTTAATTGTGTAATTAACTTTTTAGGTGAAGGCAAACCCAGGCCCAATTAGCGGAGGCCTTGCGCCGATTTATGGAGCGGCTGGAAAAATGCCAGATAGAGGCATGGTTAAAGATTTACTAGTTGAATTTATGGACGGCTCGTGTTGAATTTCATATTTGCAAGATTCTCTAATTTATGATCAAATATTAGAGAATTAAGTACATTGTTTATTTGTTTTAGTGATTTTTTCGCTTGTTCTTTAATAATTGGAAATGTGCAGGTGGGTAAGTTGATTGGTGATTGTTGTTAATAATGAATAGAAAAAGGTCAAATGTTATGATTTAGTTGTAAGGATAATAATGTGGTGGAATAAAATGTTATGTTACTGTAATAATAATAATAATTAATATTGTAAAAGGATTGGGAGATATTGCGTCCTCCTAGTCCTCGGACCTATATATGAGATAAAAATCTTACTAGGAGATATAAAATTAAAAATCTCACTAGGCTTTCTTAGTCACTCATTGATTACAATGGTGACATCAAAAGAACTATTTCTCACTCTATGCTTCATTTTTCTTTTGTCCGGTGATTTTGTCTCGACAAGTCTCTTTTATCCGACTTTTAGTTGGAAGTACAGAGGACATGGTAATTGCTGCTCATCAAATATATATATGCCCCTTTAAGAAAAGAAATATGTTGCAGAGAGGCATTTCTACTTTCTATTAGTAGCATGAAAAATGTACCCTCTCAATAGAATTAAACAACAAAAACAACATCATTAGGTTATATTTTACGGATGATAAAAAAAATATTAAGCGATGTGACATTGAAATTACTCTAAAAAAGTTGTAACATACATAATAATACATAAATAACAAGAGCCCTAAAATTAATAATCTAATCACGATTCAAAATGCAATTATCTACTATTTTAAGTAATTAAGATAATATGGCCTCTTCGGAATGTTAAGAAGGGGTGAAAAACAAAGCAGGGTTAATTTGTCAAATTTCTTTCATTTGGCTAAAAAATGTGGTAAAACTGGACTGGGATTTTCAATTTTCTCAACCTTAACTTGTTTTTGTGGTCTTGAGATTACCAACTGTTTTCCTCTCCTTCACATCATTATAATGAATGCATTGTTATAGCTCACTGGAATGTACCCCAAACATTCTTTAAGTGCAATTAACTGTAAACATTGCTACTTAAATATTCATATACAAATGTTCTATGTTGCACGGACACGGACACGGGTGTCGTGTCCGACACGACACGAACACGGCGACACGACGAATCTCAAAATTTATCAGGACACGACAAGTTATATATATATATATATATATATATATATATATATATATATATATATATATATATATATATATATATATATTATATTATTTTTATGAATAAAATATATAATTTAATTATTGTATATATTATTTATGTCAATTTTATTTTATTTTAAAGGATTATACATAATATTTTTACTTTATAATTAGAAAGTTATACGTAATATTTTATAATTGATAAAATATATATAACATTTGAAGTTGCACTTTTATACGTGCATACAAGATATTTGACGTTTTACATGTTTGTGTAAGAAAACTTGACACTAAATAATCAAAATTCAATTTAAATGTGTAGTCTCACAATTATTGGAATATAAAAGTGAGATGAACTAGTCTCTAAAATACGAGGATGATGAAATAGTGCAATAATTGGGCTAACAAACCCAATGCACGTGTCTGAGAAGTGTCCTGAGAAGTGTCCTGACGATTTTTAATAATAAAATATCTGCACGTCATGTGGTGTGTCCGACATGTGTCCGAGGAGCGTCGTGTCCGACACGAACATGACCGGATTTTTGAAGTGTCCGCACAACATAGCAAATGTTGCACTATAATTATATAACTAGCATCTTAACAAAATGCTGATAGTCCGATTTCATGTAATTTATATTATTATCTTAACTGTACTAGGAGAAAAAAATAATATATAAATGAAGAATGCTCGTACTAAATGTTACATTTTGATGTTAAAATATTTTATTTTTTAATAACTCTAGAATATCTTCCAAAAATATACTACAACTTTTTATTTAAAAGTAAAAATCTCATTTTATCACTAATATCAATTGTTCAATTTTTGCCACTAAAATTATTCGTGCATAGTTGAATATGCACTACCATTACCAATTTTTTTATATTTTAAATGTTATTTTTATATGATAATTTAACATACCTTTTATGCATATTATTAGATTTCAATATTTCTGACTGTTTTCAGTGATTACAGTTCCACTAAATCATCATATATTATTGAGCACATCGATGGGTACAATTAGCAAATTCCAGAAAATAAATATACACCTCTAATACTGTATATTTGGAAAACAGTAAAACCTCACAAAGTAAAAATACCATTCTCACTCACTCATGGCCTTCTTCTCCATTCTCTCTTCTCACCCGATTCCCATTCCTTTTGCCTCTAATGCCTCCAAACTCCCCCCTGTTTCAGTCAATTTTATCTCAAGAGACAATAAAATTCCAAAATTGAGAAGAAGATGGAAAAGAATCAAAGTTAGTGCAGTTGCTGCGTCGTCACCGGTGGTGTTTAACGACTTAGAAGCAGATGATTTCAGACATCCCCTTGATAAACAAGTGATTATATAAATACCCTTTTATTTTTGTAACTAATTATCGTTCTTTTGAGTTGATTCAAGTGGTACTGTTCCATTTTTTCAGTACTATTTCAGTCCTGCTTGAGTATAAAATTACACAGTATGTACCAGCTGGTATTGTTACACTTAAATGTTTTGATGTTTGGGTCTAATTTTTGCAAATTTGGTAGATTAATTGGCGCTCAATTGTGCAATCGATGGTAGGCTGAAGCTTAATTTGTAAATTGAATGTATATGGTAGTGTAAAGACTGTACCTTTATGTACCATCTCAATTGAAATTCTTGGAATAACAATACCAAATCTACTGAAGAATTCATTGTTCTTACACTTAACTGGTTTTCCAATTTTGCAATCCACCATTCATTTTGATTAATGGTTCTTAATTGTACAGAACACTTTGCTTTTGAGAGCTATACCTGGTCTAGATGAATTCGGCAAGGCTTTGATTGGTGACCAATTATTTACTCTTTACTTTATTTTATTTTGTTTATTCAGTTACTAACATTGCTTCCTTTATTTTCATTTATTTAAAGCAACTTAATTTTATATTCCTTTATTATTTCGTGTAGGACCCGTCACAGAACAAATTATGCTTCTTCAAAATATTGGCACCTCTGTACAAGTTTCTGAAAATCAGGTATGTATTACACAGATATTTTAAATTTTAAATTTTATTTCTACATGGATAGTAACACTCTAATTCTCTCTTTTTACAAAAAAAAAAAAAATAGCTTTCAGATCTGTATCAACTATTGCAAGAAGCAGCAAAAATATTGAACACAGAAGCGCCCGATTTATACGTGAGGCAAAATCCGGTACCAAATGCATATACTTTGGCAATTAGGGGCAAAAAGCCTTTTATAGTTGTTCATACCAGTCTTGTCGAGCTTCTCACTCGAAAAGAATTACAGGTACAGTACAATAAAATACAATACTCTTTGTTTTTCTGTTTCGTAAAATCTTACATTGGAGGTTTAACTTGGTGTAGATGAAGCTCTGTTTTTTTTTTATTTGGTATTATTTTTCAGGCTGTTTTGGCGCATGAATTGGGGCATTTGAAGTGTGATCATGGAGTTTGGCTCACATTTGCCAACATATTAACACTTGGCGCTACTAGCTTACCTGGTAAATGATTAAATATTATACATATATAAATTTGGAATATGTGGTAGTTACTAAGTGTACAAAGAATAATTAATCATTTTATCATATGCTTCATTGAGCTTCGCCTTTTAAAACTTGGTAGAATTAAGGTTCTTAGAAATTTATCTAAGCTTCTTAAGTTTTAATAGATGTCAATAATATGTCAACCTTTCGAGGCATAATTACACAATCAAAGCATTAATTCAGCTTTAATTGAATAATTGGGATTAAGTTCGTTAATTTTGTCAGATATGATTAATTAATTATGGATAAATGGGTCTTAACTTTCTCTTCTAAGATATCATTATTGAAGTATACTGTTATGATTCATTTAGGGTTAGGGTTTATAGCGGGATTCCTTGAAGAACAGACGTATAAATGGCTTAGAGCAGCGGAGTTGACTTGTGATAGAGCAGCTCTTCTTGTGGTTCAAGATCCCAAGGTAACTTTTACGTATATTTTAATTAAAAATATTGACAAATTCATCACACAACCCTAAGTTTATTATACTTCAAAATCTTCAACTTCTTGGAGATCTATTAAATACTTTACAGTTTTGCCCTTATTCGTAAGGGCTTTTTCTCCCATCAAGAGGTTATTTGCAATTAATACAAAATATTTTTTTCATTTTATAAAATACTATATATGTGAAAAATAATGTGATAATATGTGTTTATGTTGGATCAAGAGGTGGTCATATCGGTTTTGATGAAACTAGCTGGCGGTGCGCCTTCTTTGGCCGACCAATTAAATGTGGATGCATTTTTGGAGCAAGCTCGTTCTTATGACAAGGCTTCTTCTAGTCCAGTTGGTTGGTACATCAGGTCAGTTATATTTCATATGACATCATCATTACATCATCACTTGGTTTGACTGTTGGTTTGGTTTGGTTTGACCTTGGTTTTGTGTTTTTATTGGATTGTTGTAATGGTTTTAGTGTCTTCTTTATTTATTCACTTTATTGTGGTTGAGTTAGCTTTTGTTGAGGCAAAATTAGATTTAGTTTAGTGTTAATTTTGCAATTCAAGGTTTAAGAAGATTTAATTGCGCAAATTAGGGTAATTGAGGATTTAAGAGTGTTAAGCTGGAAGAAAAAATCACCAAAAGTTTATTTCTATTTATTTTTTCTTTTTCAGAAATGCTCAGAACAGGCAGTTATCTCATCCGTTGCCAGTTTTAAGGGCACGTGAAATCGATGATTGGTCGAGGAGTCGCGAGTACAAATCTCTCCTAAACAATGCAATCCGAAGCAAAATTATTTAAAGTGAATATAGAAGCATGCAAATAGAAAAGGTGATTTTCTCATTTGTTTAATTTCGAATTTAGTCATGTGAGAAAAGGTAGTATCATAGTACCATCAATGATGATAATGTGTTATGTTCCGTATGTTTGGTTTAACCTTGGAAAAAACTGAAACATAAAATAATTACGCACATTTGAAGCATTGAATAGCAATTTTGGTAGATTGAACTCTGAATGGTATCGATGATTTTTCTTGTTTTATATAAATAGTTTTATTACCAAGTTTTGGTACTAATTTTTGTTTTTTCCCCTTGCAGATAGAGATAGTGTATGTATAAAGAGTATTTAATTAATTTTTATGGATGGTTGTCTATATAAACAATGTAAATACACTTGTATATTCAAATGATGGTATTCGTGTTCGGGCCTTACTCTTCTGTGAAATGATTTGGGTCGGATAATTATTAACAATGCATTGTTACTTTTATGTGTAATATATTATTTCGTACCTGTAAAAAATAATTTTTTTTTATTGTAAGGAATAGGACCTGTAAAAAAAACTTATACAATAGAATTTAGTATGCGCTCAATATTCAAATCTTACATAGATTGTATGAACCAAATTATTTCATTCTTTATTCCACTACTCTCAATGATTTATGGGTTCCATAAATACATAAATTTTGGGGCTCATTGAGAGGGGTTAGTGAAAATTGTAGTGGATTTGGTAGCGGGCTTGGACTTATCCATCATTATATTGAACAATTTTAGTTTCAATATTTATTAATCATTGGTTTTAATTAAGAGCATTATATTGTATGCTAATTGTTACATTTAAATGAAACATGTATTTCCTACAACGGCAATGTAAAAAAAATGAAACATGTGTCCTGGATTTATATGTAGGGATAAAGAGTATGTAAATGGATGCTTCTATTTAAACAATATTAATATGATGCATATTCAAATGTTGTTATGATTATGCGCACCTTATTCTTATGGAAGATAAGTTGGCTGATAATTATCTACTAGTGCACATATATGCCCTTCTCTTATTGTAGTTATCATTTTGTGACAGTTATAATATATCTTTTGAGCATGCCATATACAATTATCAAACTACAAAATGAAAAAAAATTATACTTACATAAATTTTTACTAATCGTACATTTACTATTTGTCCAAAAAGATATTTGCATTTAGTATTTGCTCAAATATTGAGTACTTAAATGGATAGAGTATGAGGCGACTTATTTCAATTTAGGTCATCATTATATTGAAAAATTTGGGTTTCGATATTTATGTTTTGGATTTAGTTGAGACCATTCTATTGTATTGTAATTGTTTACATTAGAAGGTGCCCCTTAAATGAAACATTTACCCTTTCACTGGGTGTCTGTATTTGTTAAAGTTAGACCGACTATAACTAATTAATTGGGTAAACACGCAATATTTTATCAGACTTTATAACTGCATGTTTGAGAGGAGAAGAAAGAAAAGGGAAAACTTTCTAGTGACGTCGTTTTGTTTCCCTTTTGGATTTCTTTCTTTCTTTCTTTCTTGCGATTGTGGGCTGATTATTTCTCACGAAGGAGCAAAAGAACCGCCTTGCATTTGAGAAGGTACGTATGATTTGGCTTCTTAATTTAATTTTTATTCTTCTAGTTTCAATTTGTGAATCTCTTATCTATCGAAATGATAAAATGGAGCCATTGAATCCTTTTTTTTTTGTCTCCATTTCCTTTTTTTAACTTTTTTTTTGAAGTGGCCAAAAAAAAAATAATAATTAAGAAAATAGCCTAGTTTTGAATATATTGTAAAACTGGCCGTTTCGCCCAGTGATTGGACGAACCTGACACTGTTCACACTGTTTCACCCAGACACTGTTCCGCCCAGTCAATTTTTTTTTTTTTTTTTTTTTTGCCAATTTCGCTTTTTTAGCTTAATTCAGTGGGACAAAAATGAGAAAATAAATGTTTCGCCCCGCCACTGGGCGAAACTAAATCAACTAATTTTTTAAGATAAAAAAACCTATTTTTGTAGACTATGTCTATAAACATTTGCATTTAATTATGGGACATATTATTAATTTATTACAGGAACAATAAAAAATGAATAATGCTTGTTGATAAGGTAACATTGGAAGATATATATTTTCAGGCTTCTCATGTGAACAATATCTGTTATGTTCCTTATTTCTTCAATATATTTATTTATCTAATAATATTTTGTGAGAGCAACAAACAAATTATGCGTATATATTTATTAATTAAATAAAAAAAATATTAATGTGATTTCCTTCAATTAACAAATGCACTCAATTAGTTGGATTATGAGTTTTCAATTATCTATATGTCATTATTATATATGCAAAATTCTAGAGAAAAATGATATGAGTATGCCTCTAATTGATTCTTTGGTAATATAAATGAAATATTTGAAATTATTTTTACTGGCAAAAAAAAAAATTTCACTGGGCGGAACTGGCAAAAATTTTTTTTTTTTTTTTGAACAGTGCCAGTTTCGCCCGGTAGCTGGGCGAAACAGTGTGAACAGTATCAGTTTCGCCCAATTACTTCGCCCCGTTACTGGGCGAATCGCCCAGTGACTGGGCGAAACAGCCAGTTTTATAAATATTTTCAAAACTAGACTATTTTCTTAATTATTATTTTTTTTTTGGCCACTTCAAAAAAAAGTCCCTTTTTTACGGGGCATTTCTGACTTGCAGTTCTTATGCTAATTGCGTAATTTTACATGTGACACATATTATGAAATAATGTTAATTTGTTGGTCACTACCAGGAAATAATCATAGAAGGTTCAAAATGTGGGCATAAAAATGCTTTAAGCATAGTAGATAGAATGTGAGATAAATATAATGACCCCTTTCAACAAAAGAATGTGAAAATTAGGATGAATGTTTTTTTTTAATATTAAATTAGGATGATTGTTAAGATGCTCCTTATATTTCTTTTCATCTACTTACCTCCTGCTTTATTATTATCTAGTCGTTCATCAAGAAAATAAAAAAAAATCATTTAATTGATAGATTGGTACTTTTGTTGTAAATTAACATAGATGATGAGGCCTAAAATTAGAAAAGAGACTCTCTACAAAACAATCTCCATTCCCATCAGATTTTACCTATCAGCCATGGCTCATCCAAACATTTGTAACAAAATACGTCCCTCCAAAGTTCATAAACCCATTTGATGGAAGCATCGAGCGAAGAAAAATACAGGAAATGCAAGGAAAACTATGTTTGGGATATATTGGAGAGTGGTTCTTATTGTTGGACGTATCATGCAAAGAAATGTTTTTCTTAAATCTCGCCTTAGACTCAAAAATTCATCTCCCTCTTATGTTGGAGCCTTTCGAAACTCTAGGTGGTTGTGTCATCGCGTCTTGTCCAACTTCTCCCAAATGTGTGATCATTTTTGTCTTGAAGAATCAAAAATTTGTTCTTCATTGTCGACCAAAGGACCAAAACTGGAAAAAGGTGCTTTGCAACATCCAAAAAGAGCATCTTTTCTATGGGGAGATTGTTATGTGTGGAGGCAAGTTGTATGCGCTTGTTTCACCGGATTATAATACGGTATTTACTGATGTGGAATCTTTGGTTACTGGCATTGATAGTTGGACAATCATGTATCGCAGTTATGTTTGGGGATATTATTATAAATCAGGTGGCATACCGTATTTGGTGGTATTTAAAGAGAATGTGTACTTAGTTTTGGTGTATTTTAATGGAAGAGTTGTTAAAAAAGTTAAATTTCATTCTTTCCAAATTAATGAAAGAAAAGAAACGTATTGGAAAGATGAGAGAGGCATCGATCATTGTATTTTCTACTTAGGTTGGAACAATAACATGTCGTTTAATAGGAGTGTTGAGACGCTGCATTATGATTGTATATATGTTTCCCGCCCATGTGATGATGGAGAGTTTATTTATAAGATTTGCTTGGACAAGGAAATCATGGGTTTTAGTATTGTGCACACCTTGACGAGTAAGGATAGAAGCAAGTCGTGTTGGATCGTGCCTTCAAAGTGAGTTGGTTCTTGATTTATTTTCTTTTTGCTTAAATTTAAATCAATTTCTTCTGTTGGATGGTGAAGTAAAATATGGAATACAAATATGTTGCAGGACACGGAGGATCAAGTGGGAAACTTCTAAATCATCTCGTATCATAAGATCAATTGAGGTCCATGCATTTTCTCTTTAAAGCCAGTTAAATCTTTTAATTCTTGTTAATATTCCATACAAAACTATAAATGTAACCTCAATTATTTATGTTTATGCTCCAACAGAACAACGTAAAAGAAGGCTCCAACTCCAACAAAGAAGAGAAAATTAATGACATACCAAGAAAATGGACTGAAATGCCCCAAGAATTGTTAGAACTAGTACTTTCAAATCTCTCTTTAGTAGATCGTATATATTTTCCAACCATTTGCAAAGTTTGGTCCTCCGTCACGAATCATCTTCACGAAGCAAACGTATGGCCATGGCTCATGTATTGCCCCAAAGATGCTAGTCAATGTAAATTCATGGATCCCTTTTATGGCAAGGAATATTGTATGGATCTAACATCGAGTATATTTTGTATGAATCTAACATCAATACCTGATTCCGCGCCTCTCAATCTCCATTTCTCAAAAGATGGTTTGGTTCTTCTGTCAACTGATAACCGATATCTTTTAGTAGTAAATCCATTTACTAGAAACGTGATTAAACTTTCTTGTCGGTA
This sequence comes from Juncus effusus, assembly GCA_027726005.1. Lineage (NCBI taxonomy): Eukaryota > Viridiplantae > Streptophyta > Magnoliopsida > Poales > Juncaceae > Juncus > Juncus effusus. The sequence continues at coordinate 8,638,731 of CM050894.1, read as the reverse complement.
CAATTACAAAACCCGTGTTGGTTGTCTCTCAATTAACTCTATACCAAGCTCTTCGGATTTCATAGTCTTTGGAATTTGGGATAATCGTTTAGCCTCATGGACCCCTCAAGAGAAATATTGGAGGAATGCTGGGGAAGTTTATATATATATAATCCAACAACGTAAAAATCTTGTGTTCTTTCGTGGAGAAGTCTACAGTTTGGAAAATACGGGTTGTCTTTCTGTCTTTGATATAGAAAGTGGGGAAAGACGAGTTCTTAACAGACCAGCACCAATTCATTCAGAGGAGCCAGCAGATGGGTCAGAAGATTGTTATTTGATCGAGTTTGAACGAGAGTTGATTTCTGTGTTTCATGGAACCAAAGGAATGGAGGATCCAATCCGAGTTTATAAGTTGGATCAATCTGAGATGGATTGGATTGAACTTCTTGATTTGGGGGATTTAACGCTCTTTTTAGATCGTAAAAGCCCTATGGCAAAGCGTTCTCCGTTGAAAAGTTATGCTAATCAGATCTACTTGCCGAGATTTGATGATAAGAGTAAGCACGTTGTGTTCTATTCAATGGAAAGCCATAAATATTACCCGAAGGCTTACAATATGACGGAACCGGTGAACTTTGTTTGGATTGAGCCTAACTTAAATTCTTAGTAATAACTAATAAGTAGTAAGCTTTTCAAGTTTACTATGGTTATGTATGATGTTTCTCATTTCGTATGGATGGAAGTTTTGCTACATGGTTGTTGATTTGATACTAAATCTTGTATAAACTTCTTAGGTAGGGAGAGTGTAATATATAATAGTGTTTGATTATTTTCTATGGATGCTTCTGATCTCTTTGAACGATGTAAATATAATGTGTTTCTGAATGATGTTATGAGTACCTTATACTTTTGGAAAATGATTTGGGGGCTGTGCTGAATATGCCTTTTCTTTGTTGTAATGTATCATTTTGTGCCATTTATAAATTTTTTTGATACCATATACCAACTACAAATGAAAAAAGAAAATCATATCATTGAACTATTCGTTATTTTTTCTATTTTGCAAAAATGTTAATTAAAAAAATACTTTTCTCAAAATATCAAATTTACATTTCCAAAACTGCAAATATCATATTTATTCTCCCTATAAAAATTTATAAAATTCAAGGGTTGTTCAAGGAAATATATTAGTTGGGCCTACATGGGCTCATCATCTTCACTCTGGTGTTTTCTCGTATCCACTGTCAAGAACCACATAAACCTTACTTATTCAGTTATTCTGCTGCTTCTATAGAGAGAGAGAGATGGCGTCACCGGCGCCAATGGGGCTACGTGTCCTCTTGTCGACACGCCACGTCGTCTTTTCTCCTTCAGGTCAAACTTCTCTAGCGCTCTCTTCTTTCTTCCCTTTCAAAACCACTTATCGAACTAATTTTGTACATAATTGACACTTTCAATTTGTATAATCAGGATGTAACAAGTTGCGTTCATTCTCAAATACCAGTCATCTTCCTCACAACAAGTTCAATTTCATGAAGGTTATTCGAACTATTTTTTTCTTCTTTCTACATATTAAATGGGTATTTTGGAATTAGCAATGTAGTTAACTTACAGTTTTGGAATAGATCAGGTATATCCAAGAAATATCCCAAACAAAAGAATGAAGTCATTTCAACGTTCAGCAGTTCAAAATGGGAGTGCAGCGACACCTGTAAGAACAAAACTTCCTCTCTCTTTATCTCTCTCTCTCTCTCTAGAAAGAAAAGTATGGTTCCCCGAATCTGTGATTTTAATTATGAAAATTTTCATAACTTTTGTGGTAGAAATGTATAGTGCTGGACATAGAAGGGACAACAACTCCAATTTCGTTTGTTTTTGAGGTTCTTTTTCCATACGCTCGTGATAATGTCAGAAAGCATCTGATGGCTACTTATCACACTGATGAAACCAAGGCCGATATAAAACTATTAAGAGCCCAGGTTTTTTCTTTCTTTCTTTCTTTATTAATTAATTAATTAATTTATTTATATACTTATTTATATTATATATTTATTTTTTCATATTATATTATTTTTTTATTTATATCATATTATGTATTTATTTATTTGTATTATTTAGTTATTTATATATTATTTAATCATAGTATTAATTTATTTATATTATATATCTATTTTTATTTATTTATTTATTTTTATTTGGTACAATGATATTTTTTCTGACTAAATAGGTTGAAGATGATTTGAAACAAGGAATTGTTGGTTCGGTACCGGTTCCGCCTGATGAGGCGGGAAAAGACGCGGTTATTGATGCACTGGTACGAAATGTGGAGGCCATGATTAAAGCCGATAGAAAAATCACGTCACTTAAACAACTCCAGGTTAAATAGATTAATAAAAAAATAAAAAAAAACTTCTGTGGTTATTTGTATATTTGAGAGATATGTAATGAATGGAATTTTGTTGGATTATATTTTATTTTATTATTTTGTGAAGGGGCGGATTTGGAGAACTGGATTTGAAGGTAAAGAGATTTTAGGAGTGGTTTATGATGATGTACCTGTTGCGCTTAAGAGATGGCATGCTACTGGAATCAAGGTTTATTAGGGTTTAGGGTTTAGGGTTTACCTTCTTTTAATACACACACACACACACACATTGAGAAAAGAAATGTTTTAATTAATAACAAATTGCTTTTTGAAAAATTGCTTGAAATTAGGTGTATATATACTCAAGTGGAAGTAGAGAGGCTCAGAGGCTTATATTTGGAAACACCACATTTGGTGATTTGAGGCCTTATCTTTGCGGATTTTTTGACACCAATATTGGGTTTGCTCTAGTTTCTTATTTTCCTTTTTTTTTATAAAATTGTTATTTAGAATTAGACCATCTTTTTTTTACTATTATTTACAGAAACAAAAGAGAATCGAGGAGTTATTTTGAAATCACGCAATCATTAGGGGTTGATAAACCGTCAGAAGTTCTGTTCATTACTGATGTTTATGCGGAAGCTGTAGCTGCTAAATCTGCAGGTAATTTTGCGATTTAGTCCTCAAAACGTGTTATTTTCATTTTGGAACCCTCTTGTAGTTTACTCTACGAGGCTAGTGCATGATGTATCAATATATTGAACACTCATGTAGTTCATTAATAGATGAAGATTTATATGTTGTACATATTTTTGAATTTGTAATTTTCAAATATTAAATTATTTTATTCTTTATCACAACTGAATATACCATTTTTCGTAATTTTGTTTTTACACTTAATTCCTAATTATTACCATTTTTTCCGTTGTTAAAACCTAACATTTTTTTCTTTTCTTAGTCTTGATAGCATCTGAACAAGAACTAGAGTTTAAAAAATATAAATTAGATCTAGTAAGTATCAACCAGTACAATATGCATGATTCATCATTTCAATATAAATTCGGTCAATCATTTGACAATACGATATAATCATATAATTATAAAATTTATGAACTATATATGATTTTCAGGGCTTGAAGTGGTAATATCCATCCGGCCCGGTAATGCCCCTCTACCAGAAGATCATGGGTTCCGAACAATTAGCTCTTTTTCTGAAATTTAAACCGAAATTCGAACTGTGAAATATTCAAGATAGATAATTTGTGTATTAGTTTCTTTATTAATCTTGTATAAATACACTGTATATATGGAGAGATTATCTTGTTTATTACTGCCGAAATCATTTAAGTTCAGATCAGAGATTTTCTTGTTCGTTCTTTGTGTGTGGTATAAATGTGTTTCGTTTTGGAAGAACAGGCAGAGAGGACTAAGTGTTGATCAAGAATGAGATTCAATTAAAATAAATTAAAACATACTTAACTAATGGAGTTAAGTGTAAAACAAGAAGAGTCTTTTTGAGTTTCTTAATATAAATTACAACATACTTAACCACTAGGTTAGGTCACAGTCCTCTTCCAAATGTAAATTTTTCTATATATTTTCTAATATTTATAGAGTTTTTTCTTTAAAAAAAAAATCTAATATCTCCTAATTAACTAAAAAAATCTAATAGAGTTTTTTCTTTACAAAGAAAAGAAATAAAAAATCTAATAATCTCCGAATGAACTAAACCTATCCCAGCAGGCCCAATTACTCTAAAACAAAAAGCCCAAATGAAGAAGATTGACAGTGCATCACTCACTATTTGGATACCAACGAGTTTAACTTGTTTCCGCCGCTTTCCTTTATCAAAGCAAATCAATCAGAAAATTCAATCAATGGAAGAGGTGAATCACGATCGGATTAAATCAAAGCGCAAGAAGAAAAACGAGGAGAAATCTTCGGAAGAGGATGGAGCGGATAGTACTCAATTAGAGGAAGAAGGAGGAGGAGGAGGAGGTCGGGATGGCAGAAACGAAGAGAAGAAGAAGCGAGGTGAGAAGAGTAAGAAGAAGGGTAAGGAAGCGAAGAAAAAGGAGAAGGATTCAGAGGCGAGTGGTAGTCGGTTAGAGGAAGGAGGAGGAGGAGAAGAGGGAGAAAGCAGGGAGGGTTCGAGGGTTAGTGGGAAGAAAGATAAGGAAGGGAAAAGCTGTGAGATTGAGAAGAAAAAGGAAAAGGAAAAGGAAAAGGAAAAGGGAAAGAGGAAATGTGAAGGGGATGATGGCAAAGAGAGGATTTTGGATAGTGAAGAAACAAATAAGAAAATGAAGAAGAAAGAGAAGCGTAAGAAGGAAGAACAAAGTATTGATTTAGAAGAAAAGGTTTCGAGTGATAATCAAGTTGAGGATTCTAACAAGAAGAAAAAAGAGAAGAAGAAAGATGAAACTGGGTTGGAGGAAATTGGAGAAGAAAATGAAAAAGATGGCGACTTTAAGAAAAAGAAAACAATTAAAGAAAAGAGAAAGAGGGATGAAGAGAAAGATACAACAGATGGAAACAAGAGAGCTAAGAAAGCTAAGAAAACATCAAAATCTGAAGATTCTAATGGTGAGAAAAAGAAGAAAAATGACGGAAAAAGAGTGAGATTTTCAGGCGAAGTAGAAGTGTTTCCTTCGGGGAGAGAGAGCGAAGAGAGAGAAGAAACCGGCGAAGAAAAAATGGTTCAAGGAAAAAGGTTTACAAAGGAAGAAGATAAAATGATCTTGCAAGCCATTGATGATTATATAAAGGTTTGATTTCTAACCTATTGAGGCTAATTACTCTTAAATTGGGGGTATTGATGCAAAATTAAGGGTTAATTGATTCCTAATTCGATTAAATTGATAATTGATTTGCATAATAGATGCTTAATTGAGCCATGATTGCACAATTGAGGGTCAATTGAGATTACTTCTGCTACGTTTGGGTTTAATTGCATGCAATTTTTTATTTCTATTTTTTATAATTTATATAATGGAGTTTTTAAGAGCAATTTTTGGCTGTAGAAACATCAATTGGGAGAGAATGGATCGCAAATGATCCTCCAGTGTAGTCGGCATAAAGAGCTCAGAAATTGTTGGGACGAAATTAGTAAGTCTCAAAATCAAATTCCTTAAAACAGAATTTTTTTTTTTGTATTTTTTTCTTTTCAAGAAATATAATTAATCCTCTGTTTTATTTTTGCAGTTACTTGCATGCCATATAGACCAAAGTACGCGATATATAACAGGGCGCACGTTTTGCTGACTCGGAGTCAGATTCGTAACTGGTCAACTGAAGATTTCGAAGCTCTTAAGAAGTGAGTGAGATTGTACATTTTATATATTTTATTATATACGTTTGTACTTTATTTGATATATTTTGTTTTAGGCATAAGGAGATGCATGGAGCCAAGTGGAAAGAATTTGCGGATCAACGTGGTATTAATCGTAAAGCTGTAAAAGATGCTTGGCGTAGAATCAGACTTCCTAATGCCAAAACAGGTTTCTTCTCTCTCTCTCTCTCTCTCTCTCTCTACAATTTTTAAATAGACCCTTGTGAAAATTAATTACTGAAATAATTTTAGGGGCTTGGAGTCAAGAGGAGTATCAAACGTTATTTGATCTGGTCAATACGGACTTGAAGATGAAAGCCTTTGAAGAGAAGAAAACAATGCATGGCATGGTTAGTTTTATTTTTTTTATTTGCTAAATTGGACTCTTTTAATGTATATTATTTTATTTTTGTAATTCGTTGGTCCTGATTAAAGATGTAACATTTTTTGAGTAGTTGAAGGACAATATCGCTTGGGAGGCGATAAGTGACAAGTTGGCTACCAGATTGCACTATTATTGCTGCATCAAATGGTAATATTTTAATTTTTTGATCATTTTTCATTTGACTGAAATTGAAGTAGATATTAATTTTAAATATATAATTGATAAATATCTATAAACTTATTGGACTAGTTGATTTATTTATTTAGGTATGACCAATTGAGCTCTCCGATGGTCAAAGAGGGTTTATGGCTTGATACTGATGATTACCGTTTAATTCAAGCGTAAGCCCTAAATCTCTTTATTTTATTAATTAGTTTTATATTGGAAATATTATATATGGTTATTTGCTTGAGAAGATCTCCAAACAATCCTTCATCAATTTTATCTATAAATAAATGAAGAAAAAAGTGAGCATATAGTTTAGTTATCTTCTGAAAAATAATAGGAGAGGGGGTACTCTATTGATGATATTTTCTATGCTTTACTAGGGTGGACATGATATTTCTATGTTTTATAGGGGTGTATATGAAATTGTTCACATTATTTGTCTATTTATGAATACAGCCTGCAGAAAACGGATGCCAATTGTTTGGAAGAAGTTGAGTGGGACCATATCCTTGAACACAGGTAACTTGAAACCTTCAAAATATAACGATCCATTTTAAAAATTATCATATTATTTATGTTTTTTATTCACATGGTTGTGTATTTTTTAAAGGGAGGGTGAAATATGCAGAAAAAGATGGGAGCAAATGATTCGCTATATCGGCGATCATAAAGAGAAATCATTCATTGAACAAGTTGAACTACTTTCCAAAAGATACTGCCCTGATATGATTGAGGTTAGAGAGAGATATGACGGAAATGAATTTGCTGACAAGTAAATTACGAAACGGTCCTTGTTTTATTGATTAATGTTTAATATGTATTGTTTCGTTTTTTAGTAAATGTTTTATGTAATGTAATGTAATGTTTTTTTTTATTCGTTATGTGGTGGTAGTTACCGCAATTAACTTGTGTTGTTAGGTTTTAGAGAGGAGTAATTAATTTCTACTGGGTTGTATTTTATGTTTAACAGATTGGTTGGTCATACTTGGTTGAGCTTGAGCTCTTCATTTTTGTTTAATTGATAAACATTATTGATTGAATTCTTTGAACTGTTGCCTTATATATTAATATATATAATTCTAGACCCTCTTTTCTACAGTACTCTCACCAAATTGATCCACGTCACCATCAATTTTTGTACAGTGTATAAAATGTTTCAATTGGGCCTCAATTTGGTTGGTTTGTTATTAATCACGGTTTTGTTAAGATATATACTTAAACCCTCTTTATTTTGTTACATGATGATCTTTTTATTTTTTAATTTAGTTTACTTTATGTTATTTCTAGAGGTGCCTTACTCTTATGTAAACAAAATTTTATTCTATAATACGATTTTAACTAGACTCTTGGCCTATTGTATTGAAAAAATGTCTTAAATATGATTATATGAAGTAATGTTAATTTTGTACTATTCACAAAGTTAAATTCGTATTGTACAAATTGAAAGGAGCAAATTATTTCATATTAGATTTCAGGCTACATTACTCATTTTATTATTATGTAAAAAAAATGTCTTGATATGTTGTTATGTGATAGTTCAAATAAATTTCACTCAATTGTGTATCTATTTTTTCCTATTTGTTGACACACCCGAGAAAAAAACTTATGGCAATTTCGCGCAAAGCGCGAGTATCCCTTGTTTCTTATAATTTCAAATGTGAAATGGAATAGAAGACTTAATCTAGCTTCCTTCTTTATTCTTGTAACTACATCTCTTCTTATGTAAATTTTATTTTTATACATTATAAATAGGGACAATTTTCCTTGTTTAAATATCTGTTATATTTATATTTTATTTTCCCCTCGTTAGATCAAATACTTGAGAAATAAAACTTGCAGTGATGAATATGCATATACATTGGACAACTTATTTTCGTATGCGCACTTGGTTTTAAGGTGTGACAAAAACTTAGTTGTGCACTTTAGAAACAAGTTTATTACAACTGAAATCAAATACCTTAACAGTAAGAAACAGAACACTATGCCATTTTTTCTTTTGACTTTTGAGTAAATAAAACACAATGCCACTTATCCACAATAATATCATCAACCCATCATATCATAATTTATTTGGAATAAAAAAGATTAGTATTTCGTTCGTCAAAACAACCAAAATATCAACTTTGAGCTAGTTCAAATAACGAAGCCTACTTAAAACCGTTCTTATAAAATAGAAGAGCTCAACCACCAAAGAGTTAATAACTAAGGTTTCAAGTTAGGCTCAATCCAAACACAATTCAACGGTTCCATAAGACCACAAACCTTTGGATAATATTTGTGGGTCTCCATTGAATAAAACGCACCATGCTTATTATCATCATCAAATCTCGGAAAATAGATCCGATTTGCACAATTTCTCAATGGAGCACGCTTGGCAATAGAATTTCGACGATCGATAAAAAGCGTTAAATCTCCCAAATCGTGAAGCTCAATCCAATCCATCTCAGATTGATCCAACTTAAACACTTGGAAAGAGTCTTCTATACCTTCGTTTCCCGGAAACACAGAAAATAGTTCCCCTTCTATCTCCATCAAATAGCAATCTTCTTCATCTCTAGCTAGTTCATCCGAAAGAAACGGTTCTGGCCAATCAAGAACTCGACGTAACTTAGTTTTAGGATTAAATACGGCAAGATTTCCCGTCCTTCCCAAATAATATACTTCTCCACGAAAGAAAATGGGATTATTACAAGCATCATGAAATTCACCTTCATTGCTTGAACCTGATAACTCATTCCACCTTGTCTCGCCGGGGCTCCATGTAAATAAACCAAAATAGTAAATTCCAAATACCATGAAATCTGGAGATGTTGGTTCAGAATAAAATGACAGACAATGACAACTGCGGTTCAAACGAGGAGGAAGTTTAATCGTCTTTCTTGTGAATGGGTTTATTATGAAAATGTTCTCTCCACATGACACAAGAACCCAACCATCTTTGGAGAAGTGGAGAGTAATCCTATCGGAACCAAGGAATTTCAAATCCATACAATATTCCTTGCCGTACAATGGGTCGATGAACATACATTGACTAGCATCTTTGGGACAATACATGAGTACGGAACAAAGAAAGCACCACTAAAGTTTATAAACCCACTTGATGGAAGTATTGAGAGAAGAAAAATTCCGGAAATGCAAGGAAAACTATGCTTGGGATATTTCGAAGATTGGTTCCTCTTGTTGGATGTATCATCCAAAGAAATGTGTCTCTTGAACCTCAACCTAGATTCAAAAATTCCCCTTCCTTCTATGTTAGAGCCTTTCGAAACCCTAGGCAGTTGTGTCTTAACCTCATCTCCAACTTCTCCCAAGTGTGTGATCATTTTTGTCTTGAAGAATCAAAACGTCGTCCTTTATTGTAGACCAAAGGACCAAAATTGGAGAAAGGTGTCGTGTAAGTTATTAAGAAAAGATAACTTTTTCCGTGGGAAAATTGTTGTTTGTAAAGGAATATTGTATGCCCTTTTTTCCTCTTCTTCATATCCTTATGCGATATATACTACTGTAGAGTCGTTGTTGAGTGGAACTGATAACTGGACGCCTTTATGCGGCTCGCCTTTACTTCGATTTTATCACAACATGCCTAGTTCATATTGTAATAGAACTAGACAGAAAACATATTTGGTGGTGTTTCGCGATGAAGTGCTCTTAGTTGTGGTGCTTTTTTATGTAAGAGTTGTAATGGAAGTTGGTATTTTTTCCTACCAAATTCTTGAGAATGGGAGGCCAGGTTGGAGAAGAGAGAGAGATATTGACCGTTATACTTTCTTCTTAGGTGGAAAAAACAATATATCATTCACTACAAATCATGACAGATCGCAACATAATTGCATATATGTTTCACACTCCTTTTATGATGAACGATTGCTTTATAAGATTGACATGGATACTCAAACGTCCATTTTTAATCTGATACCCGATGAGTCAATCACGGATCAAAGCCATTTTTGCTGGATTGTTCCTACAAGGTGAATCGGTTCACTATTTCTTTGCTAAATTTAGTTCCATTTCTATGTTTGTTGATTATCAAGTAAAAGGACAAATTTAAATAAATTGCAGGACACGGAGGATCAAGTGGGAGACTTGTAGATTATCTCGTATCATAAGATCAATTGAGGTCCATCCTTATCTTCAATTATATGAATAAACCTTTTGAATTCTTGTAGTGGATTGCTAACTAGACAAGCCATGGATTTGACTCAAATAAGCCTGATGGTAGTGTACCAAGTTTGTACCAATAGATATTGGTATTATGGAAACATTCAAATATTATCGAATGTTTTTTTAAGCCCTTTTGACCACTTTTGTTTGACTTTATAAAATATTTATTACTTTCGTATTGACTTGAAAGAAAACTAATCTCATTTCTTTGGATTTTGCTGGCAGAATGATGCAACAGATGTTTCCAAGGAAGAAGAGAATCCTAGAGGTATCTCAAGACAATGGGCTGATATTCCCACTGATTTGCTAGAATTACTTCTTACGAAGCTCTCTTTAGTAGAACACATTTACATTCCAACCGTTTGCAAAGCGTGGTCTTTTGTCCCGGATCATATTCATGAGGCAAAAATATGGTGTTTGAATGAGACATGGTTGATAGCCAAAATCGGGTGGGAATGGAGATTCCTTTGTAGAAAGTGACTCTTCTCTAACTTTAGGCTTCATCACCTGAAGTTATTTTCGCAACAAAAAATACCAATATGTTAGTTACATACTTTTTAGCACATCAAAAGTAAATTACTTATGTGTTAAATTGGTACATATATAGTTGAATTGTGTGACGAAGGTCCTATATGGACATTAATTCTGTAATCCATTTAATGATGGAAATGGTTATCAATACCAGTACGTACCAATTTTACAAAGATTGCAATTGCCGAATTTTCTATCGTGATATAATTTATTCTTCTTAGTTTTATTAATTGGTTTTTCGCACTAGATGACTCGATAGAAAATAGTGGTGTTCAATTTGTGAGTTGCAGATACGACCGCCCGAAAAAATTCGGCAGAGAAGAATAGCCACAATGATTAAACAATATAGATAATACAAAAGACACATTCAAACAAAAAAGATAATACAAAAAACACTAGTTAAATTTCACTTAAAAAACTGTTTATCTTAATAGCCTAGATTCAGAAGAGAAATTGACACGGAAAAAAAAAAGAGAAAAAGTTTTCTTCCTTGGCAATTTCTCAGTATGTTCTGTAATTATCCAAGCTAAATGGACAAAGAAAGTGTGGAAAAAAACCTACGTACCTCTTAATTCTGAAAGGTGCAGAGATTATTTTGCTCTGCCTTTTGAAGAGGATCAGCCCACAATTGTAAGAAAGAAGGAAAATTATTGCCCCTTTTCTCTACAAAGCAAATCGAGGCTCAAATCAAATCCCTTTTCAATTTTCCATTTTATGATATACCTCCTTTAAAATCGAAAAATAAAAGGAAATATGGAATCAAAGCATGCATACCTTCTCAAACTCAAAGCGATTCTTTTTGCTTTTCTAGACGATTTTTCAAGAAAAAAACAGAAATCAGAATCATGAGAAATTGCAAAGAAAGAGGAGAAAGGGCCGGTTATCGGGTCGGGTTCGGAGTTAACAGGTCGGGTCTGGAGAGGAAAGTGTTTAAATTGAATTCAAGCTTATGGATTATATTGGGCCTGGCCGGCTGATGTATTCTTTTGTTATTTTTTAAACTTATCTAGGATGTATTCAAAATAATATATACAAAGCATTATATAAATTCTTATTTTTCAAAATAATATATACAAATAAAAAAATAGACAAAAATGAGAACACAGTTATATTAGAACAATATATATAATAGAAAAATAATATATAATATATAAATATATAATTTTTAAGTATATATATATATATATATATATATATATATATATATATATATATATAGAGAGAGAGAGAGAGAGAGAGAGAGAGAGAGAGAGAGTCTATGGTGTCATTAGTGGCACTAAGGGCTTAGTGCCATTAATCAAATAATTATGTTCTAATGAACAAATGGACGATCCGAACCGTTCATAATTATCTACGTATTAAAAACATGCGTTCTAAAAAAAATATTTTTTCAGTGATCATTTCATTATGCATCGGACATAAAACAAAACACATTAGCGAATGGTTAAAAATGAATTTTTAATCGATTTAGGATGAAATGTTACTCCAACCTTTTTAAAATTCCATCTAATTATATTTAGATCAGATCTCCTTGTGCGAAACGATGCAGCTCGACTCCGATATTCACACTCGCAACTCTTCACGGATCTGATCACGAAGTGCCCGTTCGGCTCACATGGAATAGGATGGAATAGAGGATTAGAGGGTCTATTCCAACCTCGGATTAAAGGTCGAAAAAGCGGAATTGTTATATTCCATGATAGAGATGGAATTTCTCTAATCCATATAATAGAGTATAATTTAGGAAATATATGCACTCCTTTATTCCAAATATCATCCTACGTGGCGGTTAAATTTTTTCCATTTCCTATTTTATGTGATCATAATTCATTATTATATTGTTTAATTCAAAATTTTAATATATGTATCTAGCCGAACACTATTGGAATAAAACAGAATAGTCCATATTCTCTATTCCACTATTCCGTCTATTCCATGCTTTGCCGAACGGGCATGAAAGGCGTTACAACTCCGGACCGCCCTCTACACGTATCCACATGCGAACTCACTCCCGTTGGTGGAAAAACCGGGATATGCTAGTATCTGATTTCTCTCTCTCTCTCTCTTTTCTCAAAAAGCGGCTAGGGTTTTGTCTAGTCATATATAAACACGCTACATTAAGTTAGGTTACTGTTATTTTATCTTGTTCATTGTTGAATTATCGAACAAGAGTTTACGTATTTCTTCTCAAACCGACAAGACACCACAAGTAGGACGACAAATATACCTCATAACCTAATCTTAGTGATCTATAAATTGAACACAATTATTAATGTTACAATATCCAAATATATTATGTTATATTAGTATCTTTCAATAATAAGGACCTGATACTTTATGACTGAGTTTTTTACGTTGTGTCGTGAAATCCATTTTATTGTGAAAAAATACATAAATTTTGAAAACATGATAAATATATATATATATATATATATATATATATATATATATATATATATATATATATATATATATATATATTTGATAATAATAATAATAATATATAAAATACTGCTTAATATACTTTTTAGTTTTTAAGAACAATATATATCTTGCATATTAAAAAAAAATTCCCTCACCCACTATGTGATACTTTTTCCCATTTCTCAAATAAACTCCAATGATGATTCCAAAGCTCATTTCTCTTACTCTTGACATGAATTGAAGTTTAATCATGTCCTTCTTTTTCATCTTTGTGGTTAAGAGCTGACAATCTAGAATTTTTGTTCCATGTCCCTATTTCTTTCTTTGAACTAACCGAACTTACATTGTATCATTATTTTTTTTATTAAGAAAGTTGGTCAGTTTTTATTATTTGTGATTAGGGCGGCATGAGGGAGTTTAGGATGGGCCACAGTCACAGAGGATCCCTCATTTTTGAATTTCGATTGGGCTCGAGAAACGCGGGATGAGAAACAAGTCAGCTAAGCTAATATTTCGCTTAGTAAAGTCTATGCACATGGTGTAGTACTAAATTAGTGAAACTCTTGTGAATTCATTAATCGAGCTCTCTAGTTCAGAAGAACTTGGGCGTGAGCATTTATGATACACCGTACATATGCAACTCAGTAATTAGTATAACTAACCTGAGTCGTTAATTAACGGAAAATTTCCAGTACTCCCGGATCTTTCTAAGTATTTTAAAAATACCCCTCGTTTTGTAGATCTCTTCAAATCACTAAAAACAGATTAAATTTCTTTACCCCTATTATACCCATTTTTCTATCCAAAATAACGATATATCAATTCCTTTATAATTATCAATTTTTCTAGAAAATAAAAGAAGTTAGAAAAAAAGTAATTTTTACAAGTATTGTAATATATTTCATGCATACGATAGATATGTTTATGGTAATTTTTATTTGTAATGAAAATTATCTGAATAATAAATTGCTAAATATTTCATGCAACTTTTGTTCAAATTCATTCATCAATCACATTGATTTTCAAGAAATCTTAAAAAGAAGGGATACATTTAAAATATTCAGAATAGTTAGGGGTTTCTTGAGACATTTCCCAGTAAAACAATACAGAAGGGATCGTATCTTAATTCTTCTTCTTCTTCTTCATCATTTCATCATCCCTGAACAACAGAAACAAACATTCTCTCCTCTCTCGATCTGAATTCTGAGCTCTCTCTTTCTAAACAATGATTCCATCCCACTTCACTCCGGGCTCTCTCGGATTCCACCTGAGATCTGGCTCCCTGCCTGGATCTCCCGCCGATCGTCCCATCCATGGGGTTGGCCTTCCGCCAGCATTGGCGTCCTCTCTCTCAGCATCCGCCGTCTGGACACGGATCGGCTCTTCCTCAGCTCTCCACCTGCCCGACAGCTTGGGCGTTGCCCATGGGGCCGAGTTCTTGGGCCCCATCTCCTCCGTCTCCGGCCGGCCAATCTCGGGCCAGGCGCCGTCGGAACCTTTACATCCTCGTGATGGTGACGTGGTGCGATTCTTTGATGAGCCGACGGCTGATCAGGTTTACGTACCGGTGCGGGATCGTGCGGAAGCCAGAAGGGGTCCGACTTTTGGAAAGCCGCCGCTCCACCCAAATCGCGCCAATGTCACTGGTGGATTTGTGCGTGTAATTGGCGGAAATGCCAACGGCACTAAGGCCGAATTCACTGGTGCAATTATGCCCCCAACTAGGGGGAATGTGGCTGGTGTAGAAGAAGAGCCGAATCGGGCGAGAGAAGCCTCTCATTTCAGATCTCAAGTTCTTTCTGAAGTTTTCAGCAATACTGATTCTTATTCTCAAACCCTTCTCTCAGAAAGCTCGTACATTTCACTGCTCAACCGTGTAACGGTCTTAACTGAAACCCAAAGGAGTTTAGAGGAGGCAGTGCTTGATATGGGATCTCTCAGAATTGATCTGGACGGGCGAGTATTCGATGTTAAGATAAAAACTTCTGAGACAATTGGGGCGCAGGAGCAGTCAATGGCCGAAACTTTTAAGCGTCTGTTTGGAATAATTGAAAAGGTGGAGAAGAAGGGTGCTCACATGGAGGCCAAGAGGGCGACAATGGAGGCGAAAATCATGAGTCTTAATGATAAGAATGCAAAACTGGAGGTTGAATTAGGAGGCAAAAAGGAGAAATTGGAGAAGATGAAGAAGGAAATGGAGAAAAGGAGGAGACTTTTGAAGTACGGTTGTATTGGCGGGCTCGTAGTAGGAGCTGCCTGTCTTTTGTTTAAGTAATAATGGGAAGATTTAGGGGCTAATTTGAACAAGGTTTAAGTATTTTTATTTGAATCGTAATTATTCTAATTTGGAGGGAGTAAATTATAAAATGGTTAAGGGAAGCTGAAAAAGGAAGAAAGGTTTGAACTCATAAGAGGCTTTGTTTTTTCTTTTAAATAAATATTATTCTCACTGGTGTTAGTTGTTTTCTTAATTGTTAATTAGCAGTATGATTTCTATTTTGTTGGCATGCACTATTTTGTGAATATATTTTCATTTTTTTTTTGTTTATGCTTGTGTGTGTGAAATTTTTCATTCTTCTCAGAAAATGACTGTATATGCATTGAGGACCTTTCTTCTTTTATGTTATTCATTTTCAATTTAATTGATACACCTCAATTTTGTCCAATTTTGTTCGAATATACCATAATTGTACAAATAGACCTCAATTTGTTCAGATGCAATTCTATAATCATTTTTCATTTCTTCATGTTGTTCCCTTATAACCTGAAATTAGAAAAAAAAAATTACAAATAAATCTCACTTTGTCTATTTTTATTTAATGCAGGATTAAGTTATTAATGGTACAAGATTGCATGATTTAGTTGCGCACTGGTACTCTGGTACATGATTGCATATATTTTCTGCGATTCTTCTCTGTTTATATTTAGTGAAATAAGAGTAGAGTTTTTTCATCAAAAAAAAAGAAAGAAAAAGAAATAAGAGTAGAGTTTGGACAACCATTGAAAATTATCTGTCTTCTTTGATTATTTTTATTGTATAATGCTTAGTAGTTTGCAATAATATTTCATGAATATCTTGAAAGTCTACAATAACGTACCGATCTGAAAAGTAAAAGTAACAGAACTGGTCTTATGTTAACCTATTAAAAAATCAATGTTATGCCAAAATTTGCTAACTCAATCGGTGAAGCATCCCGTCAAATTTAGAAGAGACCCAAGTTTAAATCACCGCAAACACATTTAGCTCAATATTTAACAAGTTTAATAAGCCAATGGATTGTCTCAAAAAAAAAAGGAAATTAATGTTATATTATTTTTTATGTTAGCTAAGTAAGGAATATTTTTCCAAATCATTCAAAATTGGAAGGTCCGAAAAAAAAAGAAAGGAAATGAAAGCCGTTTCAGGAGGTAAAGGAAAGAAGGAAAACAAAAGGAATTTTCAGCAGGGTGTTTTGAAGAATTTTCCTTTTTTCAAATCATACGAAATTGGAAGGTAAAAAAATGAAAACAGAATCAGTTTTGGAAGGAGGGAAGGGGCTTCATGAAGAAGGATCCAACCAAAAGGAAAATGAGAGTTTATGTCTATCCTTCTCCGCTCAACAAGGAGGAAGTTTAATCGTCTTTTTTGTGAACGGGTTAATTACGGCAAGGTCCATTCCACATGACACAAGAACCCAACCGTCTTTGGAGAACTCAAGAGTGATCTTATCAGAATCAAAACCGAGGAATTTTAAATTCATACAATACTCCTTGCCATACAAAGGATCAATGAACCTACATTGACTAGTATCTTGTGGACAGTACATGAGCCATGGCCATACTTTTGGTTCGTGAAGATGATTTGGGACCGAGGACCGGGCTTTGCAGACGGCAGGAATATAAATGCGATCCATTAAAGAGAGCTTTGATAGTAGTAACTCTACCAAATCTGTCGGCATATCGGCCCATTGTCGTGAGATATCACTAGCGTTCTCTACTTCCTTGGAGACATTTGTCCAATTTTGGTCTTTCGGTCTGCAATGAAGGATGAAGTTTTGATTCTTCACAACAAATATGACCATACATTTGGGAGAATTTGGAGATGTGGTCAAGAAACAACCGCCTCGGGTTTCGAAAGGCTCTAACATAGGAGGTAGGTGAATTTTTGAGTCTAAGTTGAGATTTAAGAGAAACATTTCTTATGAATTTGAACAAAGTTTGCATGAAATATTTTATCGTATTGAAATATTTATTATTCAGATAATTTTCATTACAAATAAAAATTACCATAAACTTATCTATTGTATGCATGAAATATATTACAATACTTGTAAAAATTATTTTTTTTCTAACTTCTTTTATTTTCTAGAAAAATTGATAATTATAAAGAAATTGATATATCGTTATTTTGGATAGAAAAATGGGTATAATAGGGGTAAAGAAATTTAATCTGTTTTTAGTGATTTGAAGAGATCTACAAAACGAGGGATATTTTTAAAATACTTAGAAAGATCCGGGGGGATTGGAAATTTTCCCTTAATTAACGACTCAGGTTTGTTATACTAATTACTGAGTTGCATATGTACGGTGTATTTTAAATGCTCACGCCCAAGTTCTTCTGAACTAGAGAGCTCGATTAATGAATTCACAAGAGTTTCACTAATTTAGTACACCAAGTGCATAGACTTTACTAAGCGAAATATTAGCTTAGCGGACTTGTTTCTCATCCCGCGTTTCTCGAGCCCAATCGAAATTCAAAAATGAGGGATCCTCTGTGACTGTGGCCCATCCTAAACTCCCTCATGCCGCCCTAATCACAAATAATAAAAACTGACCAACTTTCTTTATAAAAAAAATAATGTTACAATGTAAGTTCGGTTAGTTCAAAGAAAGAAATAGGGACATGGAACAAAAATTCTAGATTGTCAGCTCTTAACCACAAAGATGAAAAAGAAGAACAAGATTAAACTTCAATTCATGTCAAGAGTAAGAGAAATGAGCTTTGGAATCATCATTGGAGTTATTTGAGAAATGGGAAAAAGTATCACATAGTGGGTGAGGGAATTTTTTTTTTTAATATGCAAGATATATATTGTTCTTAAAAACTAAAAAGTATATTAAGCAGTATTTTATATATTATTATTATTATTATTATTATTATTATTATTATTATTATTATTATTATTATTATTATTATATATTTATCATGTTTTAAAAATTTATGTATTGTTTCACAATAAAATGGATCTCACGACACAACGTAAAATCCTCAGTCATAAAGTATCAGGTCCTTATTATTGAAAGATACTAATATAACATAATATATTTGGATATTGTAACATTAATAATTGTGTTCAATTTATAGATCACTAAGATTAGGTTATGAGGTATATTTGTTGTCCTACTTGTGGTGTCCTGCCGGTTTGAGAAGAAATACGTAAACTCTTGTTCGATAATTCAACAATGAACAAGATAAAATAACAGTAACCTAACTTAATGTAACGTGTTTATATATGATTATACAAAACCCTAGCCGCTTTTTGAGAAAAGAGAGAGAGAGAGAGAGAGAGAGAGAGAGAGAGAAATCGGATACTAGTATATCCTGGTTTTTCCACCAACGAGAGTGAGTTCGCATGTGGATACGTGTAGAGGGCGGTCCGGAGTTGTAACGTCTTTCGTGCCTATTCGGCAAAACATGAAATAGACGAAATAGTGGAATAGAGAATAGGGACTATTCTGTTTTATTCCAATAGCGTTCCGCTAGATACATATATTAAAAATTTGGATTAAATAATATAATAATGAATTATGATCACATAAAATAGAAAATGAGAAAATTTAACTGTCATGTAGGATGATATTTGGAATAAAGAAGTGCATATATTTCCTAAATTATACTCTATTCTATGGATTAGAGAAATTCCATCCCTATCATGGAATATAGTAATTCCGTCTTTTCAACTTTTAATCCGAGATATTACATCTATGTTCGGCTGGAATAGACCCTCTAATCCTCTATTCCATCATATTCCATGTGAGCCGAACGGGCACTTTGTGATCAGATCCGTGAAGAGTTGCGAGTGTGAATATCGGAGTCGAGCTGCATCGTTTCGCACAAGGAGATCTGATTTGTTAAACGTGTACAACTAACCAATAAATATAATTAGATGAAATTTTAAAAAGATTGGAGTAACATTTCATCCTAAATCGATTAAAAATTCATTTTTAACCATTCGCTAATGTGTTTTGTTTTACGTCCGATGCATAATGAAATGATCACTGAAAAAATAATTTTTTGTAGAACACATGTTTTTAATACATAGATAATTATGAACGGTTCAGGTCGTCCATTTGAACATTAGAACATGATTTTTTTATTAATGGCACCAAGTCCTTAGTGGTACTAACACTAATGACACCATAGACACTCTCTCTCTCTCTCTCTCTCTCTCTCTATATATATATATATATATATATAATGACTTAAAAAATATATATTATTTTTCTATTATATATATTGTTCTAATATAACTGTGTTCTCATTTTGTATATTTTTTTTATTTGTATATATTATTTTGAAAAATAAGAATTTATATAATGCTTTGTAAAGGTCGCCCCCACACGATAGGAAAGCCCAATCAGGCAATCATGGAGTATTCATATGATATCCCCTACTTACTAATATCATCATCATTTTAAGAAAACAAGAAAATTCTGTAAATTCATAGTTCTCTGGATAAAAAATGAAAATGACTCGAGTCTTAATTATGTGCTAACTCCATTCTAATCATCACATTAGCGGGCCAGGCCTAATATGATCCATGAGTTTGAATACTTACCTCTTCAGACCCGATCCGTTCACTCTCAACCCGATCCGATAACCCTCCTTTCTCCGTCTTTCTTACGGTTCTGATCTGTCATTTTTTTTTCTTGAAAAATCGTCTACAAAATAAAAAACAATCGCTTTGTTTTTGAGAAGGTATGCATGCTTTGATTCCATGCTCAGAGTTTTTTCGAAAGAATTCGAACAACGGCAAAGTTTTATAGAGACTGAGAAAAGTTATGAGTATTTTTGACAGAGTAGTATATATTAATAGTACTTTAACAAACAAAATTTTGAAATGTATGTACTTTTATTATTTGGCCTCCCTAAATTTTTGAACAGTAATTAGTGAGAATTGTACAATGGTAAATATATGATTTTTATCCTTCTAAAACTCAAAATATTCACAGTAATCCTTTCAAATCAAACCAAATTCAGTATTGTTGAACATATTATTTTTGTTATTAAATTTATAATTTCAAAACTCAAAATTCACTATGAAGAAATATTTGAGTTCTCAAAAGATAAATGATATTTGAAATTGCAATTATGGAAGGGTAAAATTGATATTTTTTAATTCTTCACAAGTGTATTTGTACTTGTATGTTTTTTTCGATCCTAGGCTTATAGGGACTGTTTGGATTGATGTAAAAGTAGTTCTAGTTTGTAAATGTATTTACTGCAGTTAGGTCTTTTTTTCATTTGTTTGGCTTGATGTAATTTTTTCCAAACTCCGCAACTTGAGATTCCCAAGGCTAAAAACGTTTCTCTTTATCTGCAAGGCTACTAGGCTAGAAAAGTTGGTAACTTGCCTTTCCAAGAAGCAGACCGACCTATGTGAGTAATATTTTCTAGCGGGAGAAAAACTTGAGTCTGCATCTGTATTAGGATCCATCTGTGTTAGGATCTTGATTGAAATATTTTTTTTTCGATGTTCAACGATCAACACATTGAATTGAGAGACTTTACTAAATATGTGTTATATGATTGTGTTTGTTGAGTCTTGAACTTGTGATCTTTTGTTATACATGCATATATTTTAACCAATTAGTTTATGGGTCATTTACCTTGATCGAAATATCAAACAACTTCATTAGAAAATGACTATTTTTGGGATTTTTCATAATTTTCAGATTAAAGAAAAAAATACAAGACAATATTCAAAATAGCAAAATTCAACTCAAAATTACAGCTTAGGTGAATATATATGATGAAATTAAGTATTGAAAAGATTAATTCTAAAAGGGGAAGTATGAATTTTGCGACTCCTCTAACATTTGTCACAAGGAGAAGAATCATCGTCTCCATTCTATTGATTCCATTTCCTACTTTATTTAAAACCCAATAAACAAGACCTATCCACACTTGGCCCAAGGATAACTCTTAATTATTAAAATATCATTAATTAATTTCGCACCTACTGATTTGGGATTTATTCGATTTCTTATTGAATCTGTAATTTCGGTCAATTAGATGGGATTGTACTATGGATGCAACTTCTAATTCTTATTTCTTTTCTTGAATTATTGACGCAGAATTGAACCCTATACACAGATAAAGAATCAAGTGCCCGCTTATTTGTTCCGCCATGCCGAGGAAGCGCATTTCTATCAATAAGGTATATCTTGCTTATATTTTTTTTCTCTTGGTACAAATACAGAACGATGAGAAATTGAGAAAGAATTGATACACTTTTTTCATCCTAGATATTAAGATTTTGTTGAACAAGAAATTTCTTATATTTGTGTCTACAGATCTGTTTCTAATTATATGGTTTGAACGAATCTGAGATATGAATCTCAGTTTTGATCAAAAGTATCTTGCTTTTCCACTAATTCTCTTTTGTTACATTCTTACTTTTCAAAATTCATAAATAATATCCAAACATGTAACTAATAGATTGATACTTTTGTTGCACATAATACATAGGTGACAAAGACCAAAACTAGTGAAGAGTTCAATTCTACAAAGGAATCTCCATTCCCACCTGACTTTGGCAATCAACCATGGCTCATCCAAATGCCCGGGACAAAGAAAGGTTCTCTAAAGTTCATAAACCCACTCGATGAAAGTATCGAGAGAAGAAAAATACCAGAAATGCAAGGAAAACTATGTTTGGGATATTTTGAAGAGTGGTTTCTCTTGTTGGATGTATCATCCAAAGAAATGTTTCTCTTAAACCTCAACTTAGACTCAAAAATCCATTTCCTCCTATGCTAGAATCCGTTGAAAACCTTGGCGGTTGCGTCTTAACATCATCTCCGAATTCTCCTAAGTGCATGGTCATTTTTGCTTTGAAGAATGAAAACGTCATCCTTCATTGCAGACTAAAAGACCAAAATTGGGCGAAGCTTAAGTCCAATTTATCGGAGGATGAGTTTTTCACCGGGGAGATTTTTATTTGCAAAGGAAACTTGTATGCCCTTTTGTCCCCTTCTTCAAATATTTATGTGGTATATACTACGCTAGAGTCGCTGCTTACTGAAATTGCTGATTGGTCATCTATCTGGATGCCTTTCCTTAATTCTTTTCACAACATGCCAGAAGAATATAATTTTAGTAAACAAAAAGAAACACATGTGGTGGTCTCTCGGGAGGATCTGCTCGGAGTAATGGTGCACTTTTATGGAAGAGCGGTTATAGAGGTCGGTATCTTTTCCTTCCAAATTGATGAGGATGGAGATCCGACTTGGAGGAGAGATAAAGGCATGAATCGTTGTGTTTTCTTCTTAGGCGGGAACAAAAACATGTCGTTCACTATAAATCGTGATGCCTCGCAAAATGATTGCATTTATCTTTTGCGCTTTTATGATGGGGACGAGTTGCTTTATAAGATTGACATGGATGATCAAACCTCTGTTTTCAAGCTTATACCTGATGAGGTGTTCATGGATCGTAAGAACTTGTGTTGGATAGTTCCTTCAAGGTAAATAAATCCCTAATTTCTTTCTTAAATTTAGTTTTGTTTCTTGTGTATTGTCATCTAATTAAATAACATATTTAAATAATTTACAGGACACGAAGGATCAAGAAGGAGACTGGTGGGTCATCTCATATGATAAAATCAATTGAGGTTCGTTCAAACTTCAAAGTCCTTATTACTCTTTTGTTTCTTGTCATGGAACTTTGATTTTGTTTAATCATGGATTATAATTACGCTCCGTTTAAGCCATCTTTAGGGATGTAATTAGTGGGAGAAGGTAGGGATAAATCTCCCCATTGCTTCTTTCACTTTTTAAGATTTCTATAGGGATTGACAAGAAAGCGTCTTAAAATATACCGTTTTAATTTTCAATGATATTTTTATCACTTATCTATATTGTATTGACTTGGGAGAAATAATCTCAACTCTTTGGCTTGTATTGGCAGAATGATGCAACGGACATCTCCAAGGAAGAAGAGAACCCTAGCGATATCTCGAGACAATGGGCTGATATCCCCAGAGATTTGCTAGAATTATTACTTTCAAAGCTCTCTTTAGTGGATTGCATTTATATTCCGACCGTTTGCAAAGCCTGGTCAACCGTCCCTAATCATCTTCACGAAGCAAAAGTATGTCCATGGCTCATGTACTACCCACAAGATGCTACTCAATGCAGGTTCATCGACCCATTGTACGGCAAGGAGTATTGTATGGATTTAAAATCCCTCGGTTTTGATTCCGATAAGATCACCCTCCACTTCTCCAAAGATGGCTGGGTTCTTCTGTCATGTGGAAGTGGAAGGAATATGAGTATTTCCATGACAAATCTGTTCACAAGAAAGACGATTAAACTTCCTCCTTGTTTCTTGTTCGGTCAAAGCTATGGTCTCTCATTTTCTTCCATACCGACATCTCCGGATTTTATCGTTTACGGAATCAATTTTTTTGCTTTATTCACGTGGAGACCTGGAGACGAATGTTGGAGCAGGCTTTCATTCTCGATCAATCCAGGTGATTTCCATTTCGCTTATAATAATCCGGTTTTCTTTCGTGGAGAAGTGTATTGTTTGGGAATGACCGGAAATCTTGCTGTCTTCGATGTGGAAAGTAAGGAATGCAAGGTTCTTGATTCGCCAGAACTTATTCTTTCGGAGGTTCCGGATAGATATGAAGAAAATTGTTATTTGATGGAGTTTGAAGGGGAATTAATTTCCGTGTTTTCGGAAAATGAAGGTGGTAAAGAGAGTTCTTTTCGGGTTTTTAAGTTGGATCAGTCTGAGATGGATTGGATTGAGCTCGATGATTTGGGAGATTTAACGCTTTTTGTAGATCGTCGAACTTCTATTGCCAAGCGTGCTCCATGGAAAAGTTGTGCAAACCGTATCTATTTCCCTAGATTTGATGATGATAAACATGGGGCATTTTATTTGATGGAAACTAAAAAATATTATCCAAAGGTCTACGGTCTTATCGAACCATTAAATTGTGTTTGGATTGAGCCCAATTTGAATTCCTAAATGTAATTTCTTACATGTTATTGCATGGTTTTCGTTTTTTGTACCCTACTGAATTGAAATTAAATTGTGTAGTTGCGTTGCTGAGGTGGAGTGGAGTCAATTTCTGTTGAGTAGTATTTTGGATGTGAAAAGATATATGACCTGGAGCTTGTGTTATGTTGTTTGAAGTAACAAGTAATATTAATGTCAATCTATACTACCCAGTGTGAAACATGTAAGTGGCTGTTCTGCCTCTTGTTGATCTCATATATTTGTTTTATATTTTTGAGTTTTTGTTTGTTTTATTGACTTAATTGGAGTTGCATTTGGAAAACTGAATTTTATTAACTTCAATGAGGATATATTGCATCAATTACTAGGGAGTTCAAATAGATTGATTTGAATTATTCTATTTTTTCAATTCGGTGTAGTTTGATTTATAAAACTGAAAAAATAAAATCGACCAAATTATATTCTTATTTTTATTATTTTTTATTATTTTTCAATTTTTGTAAGTTTTAGAATTACTAAGAACGTAAAATCTAGTGAGACTAAGCATATATGCATAGAATTACTAAGATTATTCCCTTTTGCATTCTTCCCAGTTGCTATTATCTCCAAATGTAATTTTTTTTGAATTAATTATCAATTGCAGAAAATAGAAAAGAATAAAATGTTGGATGGTTTTGAATCTTTTGATGGTGATTGGAAGTTTGAATAAGTAGAGAACTAAAAAATTTTGAACATTTTGAGATTTTAGTAGTTGGTCCATTTTTTGCTGAAATAGGCAAATCCTATCATTGTTGTGTACATAAAAAATGAAAATAAAATAGGACATAGCAACAAAAGACAGAAGATAAATAAAATAATAAATAGAAAAAATGAATATAATAAACAGTTCTTCGAAAATAATATACACTTATTATTAAATAATATAATAGGTGTACACAACAATATAAAGCTTAAACAATATATAGCTAAAACAATGCATATGAATTATAGATATATACATATAATAATATATTATAAATATATGAAAATAATTTTTTTTTTATGGGTGCTTGAGTATATGAAAATAATATTATCAATAGGAAAAAAAAATATAATACATAATATATATTCACAATATAAAGGTGGTGTAGTATAAACATTTATTGCTATAAATAAACAGTATATATATAATATAATATATTTGTAACAATATATATGCATAATCTATAGGTAGTTTGTAAAAGTATTTACTGGCCCAAGCCTGGATAGGCATATGTCTTAAGGCCCGAATTCATATAATCTTTTAATCCTCATATAATATAAATAGAAGTCTCTAGATGCCCAATCTAGCCCAGCCAGCGACGCACTTGCAAAGAAAAAGTGAGAAAGAAAAGGATGATTTGAAGCTCAAATCATTGCAAATCGACCTAAATCATTACACGTTTTTCTTCTAAATTGCCTCCGAGCTAGCTCCAATTTCTTCTGATTTTGATATATTGATTCACATTCAAGGTTTCTCTCTTTATTTTTTATTTAATTCCCTTTTTTTTTATATCTCTAAATAGAAAATCCTTCGTTTAAATGTATTGAATTTTTTTTTCTTTATGATTCCCTGTTCAAAAGTTTCTGTTTCAAATTTTTGGGTTTTCTTTATGGTTAATTTTCTAATTAAATTTTGTCATTTTGTGATTTTTTTCTCCGATTCAAAGCATGTAAATTATAGATTGATACTTTATTGCAAATAAAAATAGGCTATGAAGCGTAAAACTGGAGAAGGTAAGTTCAATTCTACAAAAGAATCTCTCTTTCCATCCGGCTTTGGCTCTCAACCATGGCTCATCCAAACGTCTCGAATGAAGAAAGATCATGTAAGGTTTATAAACCCATTCGACACAAGTATCGAGCGAAGAAGAATACCAAATATGCAAGGAAAACAATGTTTCGGATACTTCAAAAGGTGGTTTCTCATGTTGGATATATCATCAAACGAAATATTTTTTCTGAACTTCGACTTAGCTTCCAAAATTGACCTTCCTTTAATGCCGGAATCCGTTGAAAATCTCGGTGGTTGTGTCATAACGACATCTCCAAAATCTCCCAATTGTTCGGTCATTTTCGCTTTGAAGGATCAAAACTATTTGCTTCACAGCAAACCTAAAGACGAGAATTGGACAAAAGAATTGTGCAGCTTTGCAGAGGAAAACTTTCGTAACGGAGAGGTTGTTGTTTGTAACGGAATGTTGTGTGCCCTTTTCTCCTTCTTTTCACGTCACTATGCGGTATTTAACTATGTAAACTCGTTGGTTTCTGGAACTGCGAGTTGGTCAACTATGTCGATTATTCCTTCACTTTGTGTTTTTCACAACATGCCGGATGATTATAATAATGATAGAACTGAAAAAGTAGCACATGTAGCGGTTTTTGGAGAGGATGTTGTGCTCTTATTTGTCGTACTTTTTTATGGAAGAGTTGTTATGGAGGTTTGTATCTTTTCCTTGCGAATTGGTGCGGATGGGAAGCCATGTTGGAGGAGAGAGACAGGTGTTAAGGGTTATACTTTCTTCCTAGGTGGGAGAAACAATGTGGCATTTACTACGAATCATGAAAAATTACAACATGATTGCATATATCTCTTGCGCTCTTATCATGAGGAAGTGTTGCTTTATACGATTGACATGGATAATCAGACGTTCAGTTTCGAGCTGATACCTGATGAGGCATTCATGGATAGTAACAACTTGTGTTGGGTAGTTCCTTCAAGGTAAATTGGTTCCTAATTTCTTTATTAGATTTAGTTCTATTTCTTGTGTATGGTCATGTAAAATGACAAATTGTTTAAATACATTGCAGGACAAGGAAGACCAAGAAGAAGATTGGTAGATTATCTCTTACCATAAGATCAATTGAGGTACCCATCCTTTATTTTCAATGACATCCTCATTACTCATCCTATGTTGACTTAAAAGAAAATATATCTCAACCGTTTGGATTGTATTGGCAGGATGATTCAACAACCATTCGCATGGAAGAAGAAAATAGTAGTGATATCTCAAGCCAATGGGCCGATTTGCCCACAGAATTGCTGGAATCACTAATTTCCAATCTCTCTTTAGTTGAACGGATATATATTCGGGCTGTTTGCAAAGCTTGGTCCTCCATCCCAAATCATCTTCACGAAGCAAAAGTATGGCCATGGCTCATGTACTGTCCCAAAAAATCTAATCAATGTAGGTTCATTGATCCATTGCACGGCAAGGAATATTCTATGGATTTAAAATTCCTCGGTTCTAAGAAGATCACGCTCCACTTTTCCAAAGACGGTTGGGTTCTTGCGTCAAGTGGAAAAAACCTTTTTGTCATAAACCCATTTACAAGAAAAACGGTGAAACTTCCTTGTTATAGATTGGATGAAGAAACTCACGGTCTCTCGTTTTCTTCCGTGCCGACATCTCCGGATTTTGTAGTCTTTGGAATTAAAGGTTTTGAGTTAGTCACATGGAGCCGTGGAAAGAGCAAGTGGAACAGGAAATCAGTGAGCAATGAAGTTGAGTTCGATTTTTCTTTTAATAATCCGGTTTTCTTTCGTGAAGAAGTGTATTTCTTGGGAAGAATTGGCAATCTTGGTGTATTCAATCCGAAAACTAAGAAATGTCGGATTCTTGATAGGCCAACACCAATTCTGGATCTTTTGGACGTGTTAGATGAATATGTAGAAGATTGTTATTTGATGGAGATAGAAGGGGAGCTAATATCGGTGTTTCCTGGAAACGAAGATATAGAAGACTCTTATCGAGTTTTCAAGTTGGATGAAACCGAGATGGATTGGATTGAGCTTCATGATTTGGGAGATTTAACGCTCTTTATAGACCGTAGAAATTCTATTGCAAAACGTGTTCCGTTTAGAGATTGTGCAAACCGGATATATTTCCCAAGATTTGATGATGGTGATAAGCGTGGGGCATTTTATTCGATAGAGACCTGCAAATATTGTCCAAGGGTCTATGGTCTTACGGAACCAATAAATTGTGTTTGGATTGAACCCAATTTAAATCCTTAGTTATAATATTTATAAATGCTAAGTTTTTATATTGTATCAGTTATTTCTCTTTACTGTAGCAAAACAACAACTCTGTAAGGATTTATTTTGTCTGACTAAGCAAGAATTGAGAGTACTAGTCGTTTCGATGAATAAAAAACTTTTTTTGTAATCCAAATGAGGTTCTTTTATGATATTGTGTTGTTATTGTAGACTAATGGCAAATGGCAAGTCACGAATTTAGGCCTAATTTCTCCATTGTTGCTTGATAAACTTACACATTCATTTAAAGACGTCTGTCCCCCCCGAACAATTTACTGTTTTACTGTAACTAACAACTATAATTGTCAAATTTACTGACCATTAATTACAAGAACCATTTCAAAATTTAAAGAATTCAACTTCTATGATACATTAAATACAACATGTTGATAAAAATCAGTTTTGACTGTTTGACATATGTGAGTTTAAGCAAAAATTATAGAAAAGGCTGATAAAAACAGTATACAAGATGATAACTTACATATACAACATTGAACAAGGCCTGCTGAATTTCATCCAAAAAACATAAATATCCTTTTCTCTCTTTAAGAGGCACGCAATAAACTCATCCAAAATATAAATACCTCGACTTTAAAGACTTAAGAGTTTAGACTCCATTATGTTATACAATTTAGTCTTACATTAAATGATGTTTTAGCCGGTCATTTCAACATCTGGTGCTTGAGTCTCATCAATATTTGGATTGGATTTTATCGCTTCGACCAAATCCTCAATTCTAAGAGGAGAATGTCGAGCTGTGTATTGAAACAACACCTGTTTCGTTTTGAAAAAACAATTATGATTATTTTCAGGTTTATTAAATAATAAGCACCACATTACCCCTCAATTCTTCAATAAATTACTTGCATCATTACTTTTTATGATTTTATCTAATATCAAAGAAAAGAAAAGAAAAGAAAAGACTGGTTTATGTACTTTTTGAAGAAATTACTGGAGCACATATGATATTTTGCGTACTTTATAAGGGCACAAACGATATTTCCATCCACTTTTGCATGGGTATAAATGAAATTTTGATGATTTGTAAGGTTATAGGTGAAATTATACCAAATAAAACTACGAATAAATAAAAATGTACTTACTTTGGAGTGAGTGTCAGCAAAAGCACGCGAGCGATTAGATTTTCCAATGAATTGTAATTCACCGATTTCAAGCTTTCCATTTGTGAGTTTTACACTCTCATCTTTAATCGCGAATTTTATAAGATTTCCTGCCCTTAATCCTGACTGGATAAATTAAATTCAAATTACTTAGGATTCATTTTTCAAAGATGATATTATATAGAATTGACAAATGGGGTTTTAATTTTTCAATGCAAGTTCTGTTGTCTAGGTTTTTTTTATTCTAATATCATTTGTTATTTATTGGGTTTGTTTTGAGCCTTAATTGCAGAATTAAGGTGAATTGAAGCTAATTTGGGGAAATTGAAGGATGAGTTTACTCTTAATGGATAAAAAAATGCACAAGTGAAACTATTTTGAGGCACAATTGGCTTTATAGGCTAAGAAAATAAATAAATAAATAAATAAATAAGTAATATATTGATATAGCCAAGTTTTAAAAAATAAATTACTTGATCAATGAAATCTTTATTCAAGCAACCAAGAACAACATGTGGATCATCTGAAGTGGTCAATTTTCCGTCATTTTGCAATTCCAACACAACCTGATTTTAGTCAACATTAACAAATCTCATATAAATAAGTCGACCAACAATTTCTCAACTTAATTTTAAAGGCTCTAATAATTCAATTAGACTTCTATTCAGATACCTAATTTTGGTCTTTTTTTGTATTCAGTTGATCACAAGTGCCAACCGAAAAGAAGTAAAGAAAAACAAAATAACATTCAACTATTCAACCGAATTTTGAATTTGAATATTAAATTCGGTACCTGTTGATGAGTTGGTATTTGTCCGTTATTGTCCGTGTCAAGTAAATATTGGCTGCACATATTATCCTTCCATACTAAGGCTAGTGGCGTATTTCCAGCTTGATAATGCGCATGCCTAAAAATACAAAAAACACAAAAAATAATAATAATAATAATAATAATAATAATAATAATAATAATAATAATAATAATAATAATAAAAAATCCTTCTTTTTAGAAAATAAATAATAATAACTATAATAATAATTATTATTATTAATTACTACTACTTTGATTTCGCTACTTTCCATTAAACTTATTTGATAAATAATAATAATAATTACAAATAAATAATTAATTAATAGAAAGGAAGAAGATAAATCTTACTTGTTAGAAAACAACAAGCCGTCCTTAACATACGGCGCCGGACCAGAATAAGCCGTCTGGAGACCCGTTAAGTTGCACTCGTAGATCGGCACAACGCTAAACCTGTACCGGTGGTGCTGAGCTGGCGGATCATTAGCACCCGTTTCGCTCAGCTTTGAATTCAACCAAAAGAACCGAAATTCTGACGTGCACTCGTATAATGAATAGCCTCTCCAGCACACCATATCAATCACGTAATACGTCTCATCAGGCTGAAAATAAATCAAAAAATTAAAAAAAAAGAAAAAAGAGAAAGAAACTTGCCAGATGAGAAAATGACAAGGAAAGCTGACCTCATGAAATATACAGTCAAGGATTGAATAAGAACTAGACGGGCCTGAAACATCCTTTGATTTGGATCCGTTTGGCAAATTAGAAGGGAATCTGTGCAGTATCGATCCGTTTCTAACCCTACTTATTGTCGTGTTATTTGACGATATTACAAAGCATCTTTTACCAGACGGCCTCGGAAAAACATACCTACATATTAAAGTTTCAATCTTTTCTCAGTTGGAAGTGAAATTAAGTTTAGAGCAATAAGATAAAGCTTCAATCTTTGCAACTCATGGAAATTCCATTCCATGAGCAATTACGAGAAGAAATGTGAAATTAAATGAAAGGTACCAATCAGAATCTAGCAATGGAGGCACATCGACCATCCATTCAGGCAGCATGAGCTGTCTCGCAAACCACCTCCTCGCCTCTGATCCTCTCTGCCTCGCCGCCCTAACCGGGTCCAAATCCGCCTGAGCTGTCGACGGCTCGTCCTTCTCAACGGGTTCGGATTCGATTGACTCGGGTTCGGGTCGGAGGGAGATGAGGGAGGAAGCAAGCTGCCTCGCCCGGTTCTGCGCGTCGGAGCGGCGGTCGGACTGGAGACGCAGAGCGAGTTCCCGCCGCTTCTGCTGGTCGGAGAATGACGGCCGTTTGATCGGCCGGCGGTGCACCGTCGGCGACGACATCTGACGGCCGGTATTATGTTTTGCGGTGTGCAGAGCGGAGCGGAGGTTTATGTCGGAACTAAGAATTGTTTTGACGAAATATAATTAACCCCATCCCCTATGTTGGAACTAAGAATTGTTTATGTTGGATGAGATACTTTTATCTCGACCGTTACATCAATTTTTTGTCAAATCTCAGTCATTCATTTTCTCAAATTTATTGATATTTTATGACAACATATTTGTGATTATTAAAATATAATCATATAATTGGTTGAATTGGTATTTTGTGTTCCATCTCCGATTTAGTGAGAACCGTTATAAATTTGTTTCTGACCATCAGATCTTAATCAGATGGCTTCAATGAATCATAGTTCAAAATTATGTTCAATTATTAATATCAATAGTTAATAAAAAGTTCACTCATTAAAATATAAATAATTTTTCTTTTCTTCTTTAAAAAATTATAATTCTTAATGAAATATTTTATTTCTCATGTTAAAATCATCAAATATAAATTTGTTGGAATTTTCTCTTTATTTTGAGTTCCATATTGTTATGGTTTAATTTAATTATTTTCTTACTAAAATATATAAATAAAGACTATATAAAAGAACAAGTAAAAAAATGATATGCTCATTAAGTTATCCCTTATTTTTCATTTCACTTTAAGCATTCTCAAAAGACCTATCGTGCCGTTAGATCAATTTTTTTTTCAAATCTTAGTATTTCATTTAAATTATTACCATAATATCACATGGTCAGTTAGATTAATATCTCGTGTTATATCTCCAATTATATGAGAATTATCATATAAATTTGTTATAATTTTCTCTTTATTTTGAGTTCCATATTGTTATGGTTCCAATTTTTTTTCCTCTAAATGTGTGAATATAGACTATATAAATGAAGATGTACAATTCTCATTAACTTATACCTTATACCTTATACCTTATTTTTCATCTCTCTTTGAGCATTCTCAAGAGACCTATTGTCAATTTTATCTCGCCTGTTGGATCAAAGTTTTTTGAAATCTTAGCTTTTATTTAAATTATTACCACAATATCACATGTACCAATAGTTAATGAAGAGTTTACTCATTAAAATATAAATAATTTTTCTTTTCTTCTTTAAAAAATTATAATTCTTAATGATAATTGTTGGAAAAAGATTGGGGTATAAATGGAAAAACGTTGAAAAGTCTGCTTTTGAGAAACCCTAAAGTTTTGGGGTTTAATGTGGATTGTAAAGGGGATTGCATGGCTCAGTGCACCAGGTGTTGGGTCCGATTTTAATTTAATTTTATTATTTCATATTTATTATTTGTGGAAAGTTATATATAATTTGTGAGGTTTTATGTAAATTTGCTGATTTGAGGGGTGTAAATGCAAAATATAACAAAGATCTCAGGTATTATTTTCATTTTAAATTTTTATATCCATTTTTTCTCTTTTTTTTGTAATAATTGGATCTTTTTTTTTTTAAATTGGATGAAAAAAGGGATCAATAAAAGGTGAGTATATACAATACACTCATAAACTGAATTATTACAATAAACTCAAACTGAATTATTCTACATAACAACTCGGGCCGGCATAATCATATGCAAACTACAATCGCAAAACGCAACCATCCTAGCCCCCCTTTTATTATTCAGAAATATGTATATATACCACAGCATCACTTATTATTGTTATTTCGATAAAACAATACCACATATTATTATCATCAATTATTAGTTAAACCCTCGATTAATCATTAGAACAACTCACTTAGGTGCCCGCACAATCCGAACAGGCACATAGATATAAATTTGTTGGAATTTTCTTTTTATTTTGAGTTCCATATTGTTATGGTTCCAAAAATAATTTCGCTAAAATATGTAAATATAGATTATATAAATGAAGATGTACAAAAATGATATGCTCATTAACTTATACCTTATATCTTATTTTTTATCTCTCTTTGAGCATTCTCAAGAGACCTATTGGAAATCTTAGCTTTTTATTTAAATTATTATCATAATATCACATGATGACATATTGTTATGATTTCAATTTCATTTTTTCTTGATAAAATATATGAATATAGACTATCTAAAAGAACATGTAATAAAATGATAAACTCATTTACTCTTATCATATCTTTTACCCATCTGTGAAAATTCTCAAAAAAATTATTATCAATTTTCTCTCCGCCGTCGAATCAAAAAATTGATCAAATATTAGGTTTTAATTTAAATTATTATCATAATATCACATGATTAGTTAGATTAATGTTCAGTGTTATATCTCCATTATGTGAGAACTATCATCTCAAACAAAATTTCAGAATATTGAAAACTATATTATATTACTTAATGTATTAATGGTTTCATAATAACATATGTGTAATCCATACAATTTTAACATCTAAAAAAATAAGAAAAATAGTTGTGACAAATTTTTTTGAAGAAAATGAGTAATATTACATTTTTCTATGTAGTATACATATTTTTCTCATATATATAATATTAAATATAATTATTATTTTTTATTTTTTTAAAGTTAATAAACTATAATTTAATCTTATGTACTTTCAACTAAAATTTTCGAAATAAATTATTTTACATGTTTTTTATCTCATTCAACTAAGCCTGATTAATACTTAATTTATTTTTTTAATATAATATGTCAAGACATAATGATATAAGAAAATTAAAGACAATAATTTTGAATTCTCATATATTATTATGTATTATGGATTTACAAATTTTAATTTTGAACTTTTATAATTATAAGTTATACATTATTAGATTGAAATAACTATTAAAATCACTAGCCTTATCCTAGTACTATTTAAATATCACATCAGTCAGACAAACCTACAGTACGGGTCAATAATGGACGAGAAGAGTAAAGTGCTTATAGTTGGTGCAACCGGCTACATCGGTCAGTACCTCGCCCGTGCCAGCCTGTCAGCCGGTCACCGGACCTACGTGCTCTGCCGGCCTGACAAGCTCCGGCGGGAGCAGATGGCCAAGGTTCAGAAGCTTCTACAGCTCAAAGCTGGCGGAGCCTTCCTTCTAGAAGGTTCGTTCGATGATTTTGAGAGCTTGGTGAGTGCAGTGCGTCAAGTGGATGTTGTTATTAGCGCCATTAATGGACCTGACATGGCGAACTTGCAAATCAAGTTGGTTCAGGCTATCAAAGAAGCTGGAAACATCAAGGTCAATTAATCTTGTTTTTTTAATGATTGCAGTGAATTAATTGAAGTTTTGATGTGATTTTTACTTAATTTGAAATACCAACTTTGTTAAATTTGAGCAGAAATTCTACCCGTCAGAGTTTGGGACGGATCCATCACTCATGGGACATGCATTAGCACCAGGAAATGTGACATTTGTTGAGAAGATGAAGGTGAGAAAAGCCATTGAAGAAGCTCGAATCCCTTTCACTTATATCTCTGCCAATTGCTTTGGAGGGGTTTTCATAGGAAGCCTGTGCCAGCTCGGCAAATTATTCCCTTCTAAAGATTCGGTTTTATTGTATGGCGATGGAAATGTCAAAGGTGAAATTTCAACTATAGAAAAAAAATAACTCAACTTTATGCATGTATGTTCAATGGAGTATGTAATATATTTTTTTCTTTTTTGGTGTATAATAGCGATATTTTTGGATGAGAATGATGTGGGTACATATACAATCAAAACGATAGATGATCCACACACTTTAAACAAGACAGTTTATTTCAGGCCGAAAGAGAATATTCTCTCTCAGAGAGAACTCGTCCAAGAATGGGAGAAATTGATCGGAAAAGAACTCGAAAAAACAAGTATTTCAGAACAAGACTTTCTCAATTCAATTTCAGCAGGTACATTAAAAGAAGAGGTTCATTATAGTTTGTAGTCATTTTTCCTATTTGACATATTTTGGTTTGTTTTTTGATAGAAAAAGATTATTTTGAGCAAATTGGAAGAGGGCATTTCTATCACTTTTTCTATGAAGGCTGCCTTACAAACTTTGAAATTGGAAATGGAGCAGAGGAAGCGGCTCTGCTTTATCCTGACGTTAATTACACGCGCGTGAAAATCTTATGCGTTACTTGTAGATTTATTTAATCTGAAATATAAAATGTCGACATTTATTGTTATTATTATTGTTATTTAAATAGAAATAAATGTTAAAGATGGATATAATTTGTATTATAATTATTATTGAAATGTATTGTTATTATTATTGTTGTTTGTTGTGTGAATAGAACTAAATGTTAACAGATGGATATAACTTGCATTATTATTATTGGCATGTATTATTATTGCTGTTGTATGTTGCTTGAAAAGAAATAAATGTTAACAGATGGATATAACTTGCATTATTATTATTGAATCTTGTAAGTCAGTTTATGTTCAAGAAACGGAATAATACTGATAATTAAAATAACTAAAATTGCAGAACTACATTCTCAAATTGCCAATGTTAGTTACATCTTGCAAAACCAACACCACAAAAATCGTTAAAACTCACAATAACAATTCAAAACAACTATTCATTCCTCTTTCCAGATCCGACCCGTTATTCTCAACTTCAGTTCCTGACCGTTTCCCGCCGAAACAGACAGAGCAACATCTCTGTGAATAATAAGACCGTCGTAACTGTCCCTAACCTTTCTGTGACTGTCCCTAATGCTTCTCGGAATCCCTTGCCACACCATCCTCCTGTTATTTCCCCCAACTTCAAGGGTAGATTTGTAATTACTCGCCTCGCTTTCTTCCCCCATGAATCGCAAAAATGCCATGTAAACGCCTCAAAATGGAGGCAAAAATGCTGCTCAAAACAATTTAACACCTAACCCAAAAAAATCAAGCAATAAATATTTAAATCAAATCTAAAAACCCAAATTCGCAGAAAAAAAAAAGGATTTTTTTTTAAATTTTTGTGTACCGAGCATCCAGGTGGCATTTTCAACTTCATGAGGGTTCGATTTAGAGCAACCATCATGCTATGTTCATTTCTCAAATGAACAACCAAAGTATTTATATCTCCGAATACAGGGCACTCAGATCCAGCATAAGGGCAGAAATACGGCCTGAATTTGCATATTTTCTCATGTTTTAACTTGGAATAATACGGCTGGATTTCGGTACAGCCTTTTGTTTGGTACCGGCACGGTAGAGAGAGAAAATCGGCGATTTTTTCCAAAGCGAGACAGCGAATGTTCCCCAATTCTTGCCGACAAGTGGGGCACTGATTCTCAACCCTAATTTTGCAATTTGCGCACAGGACGTATCCATTTGGGCACTAAAATGGAGACGATCCATCAATCAGTCAAATAATTAACAATTTATTATTAATTTAATTAATTAAGAAATAATTTAATTTAATTACTTGGTGGATTGGAGGAGACATGGAGTTGGTGCAGACAGGACAGTCGAAAAGATCGTTGAGTGAATTAGGAGAGGTTAGCACGATTGGTTTGGGGAGACGAGAGACGCTAAGACAGGTTCCGCCAGAGGCAGTGGCGGAACTTGCCTTTTTTTTTTTTTTTGGGTCAGATTGTAAATAAAAAAATGCCCATAGTTCCGTCAGAGGGTCTGTCAGAACCTGTTATTTCTTTACAGTTCCGCCAGAGGCACTAGCGGAACTAGCCTTTATTTTTTTATTTTTTTGGGTCAGATTCAAGTCAGGGGGTAAAATGAAAAATGCCTCAAGTTCGGTCAGAAATCATTTTCAGAAAATTAAAAAAAAAATTGTGATAAAAGAAATTGTGATAATAAGGATTTATGGGCTTTTGCTAGAAATTAGTGTCTAATTACAAAGCAAGAAAAAGGGGGAGGCTTCAATTTTCATCAATTGAAAACTCGAGAAATAAATTTGATAAATTAAGTCAGATTGAGGAACCTAACACGGAGCGAGAGGAATTAGAGCCTAGAGGACTCTTAAGCAAGGACTTTTCTCCCACGATTTTTCAGCATCCGCATATGAGAAGAATTTGTTGAAAGCTCAATTGATCCCGACGGTGGTTCATTTTTACCTCAACTTCAGTTAGTTCATTATCAATTAATTTTGTGACAACTTTAGTGACACATAAGTAATCATGTGAAATATATAAAAAATCAGTATATACACAAAAAATGCATATTTTATAATAAAAAAATTTATAAACGATAATGTTCCAGATATGTACAAAATAGGGGCATTCGTGTTTCGGTGGCAACATTAGTGACTAAATGGACTACGAAAAATATCTACTTTTCCCATTTTCTTGAATTGCTTTGAGTTCTTTTTTCATCTCAAGTTTGATTTACTTGTTGTTCTCTTCATTAGCTGTTACAAACATCCGCACAAAAGTTAATAAAGTAGATACAACTCAAATTGTTAAACAAAAAGGGCAAATTTGTAAATTAGTTTTAATGAAAAAACAGATGCTAATATAATCCCTAAATTTGTTTATAATAAATAATTAGAGCAATATGAGTACTTTGCTCTCAAAAGAACATTCTGCTTGAAAGTATCAAGCTAAGTCATTTGCAGTTCCACCCTGTTGAAACAAATTGATAAATAAAGTCTTATGCCAAAAATGTTTTTAAAAAAAAAAGTCATGCCAAAATGAAGAGACTAAGGAACATATAGTTCTGGGAGAGTGGTACTTACCAGCCAAAAAAATACCATCGACACTTTCATTTTTTTTTTCTGTTTTTATGGATGTCACCCTACTTATTAATCATTTTATTGTTCTTTCGACTGACTCAATGCTAAAATGGGACAATATGAACATGTATCCAGTCCATTTCTTTCTGGACAGTGGAGATTTTCCAAATAAGATTAGGGTACTAGCTATTGTATGGTCCTAAAAGATTACAAATATAAATCTTACTAATTATTTGTCTAAAATATGAAGGTTTTACAATTACAAAAATAAATGAAAACTCAAATCAATCATTCTGGAAGATTGACTGAAGATGGATTTTTCAGTGATGGTGAGGTGAAGATGCTCACCGAAATTGTATTTTCATAGGGCCATCACTGAAAATAGACTATTAGTGACTATTGATCATTAAAAACTACTACACCATTACTGAAAACTACTTTATTTGGAGTGTTTGCCATTTCTGTCTACGTGCCCTTGAGAAGAATGAGAATAATTGGGTAGGCTAAGAAAAATATCTCACCAGAAAACCTCCTCCAAGCAATTCTTATGCGAGCAGCATATTGGTATATTTCACCTTCATTGATTTTTGGTATATGAAAGAGAAAAACTCACTTTTGCCTCCTGAATTATTCAAAAATGTTCAACTTGCCCCCTGAATTTTTTTTTGCGCACTTTTGCCCCCTGAACTCTTCCAAATGTTCAACTTGCCCCCTCCATCCAGTTAAATGCCCAGTCAGCAGTTAAGTGATTGCGTGGCATGCTGACGTGGCTGACTCTTCCCTTTCTTCTCTTCGCTCCTGACTCCTCCTTCGCTCGCTTCTCCTTCGCTCCTTCTCCTTCGCTCCTTCGCTCCTTCGCTCTCCTCTGTCTCCGTCTCTCCTTCGCCCTCTGCTCTGTCTCTTCGCGCCCCACTCGACGCCGCACGCCCACGCCCACGCCGCCGCTCGCCCTTTCTTCTCTTCGCTACTGGAACTGGCACCGAGCTTTTCTCGTTCGGAAACTTACCTTTCGTAACGGTTTTTAAAAATAACCGATATAAAACGCAATAATCAGCAACTGTTCCTTCAAACAACCGTTACAGAATGAATACTTTTCGTATCGGTTTTCAAAAAATAACCGATACAAAATAGTAACGGTTCCTTATAAAGAACCGTTACAAACGACACAAAATAGTAACGGTTCTTTCTAAAGAACCGTTACAGAATTACAGCTTCTTCCCAAATAGCAACGCCAGACCCGTCTTCCCTTCACTTCACTTCACTTCGCTGTCTCCCTGCTCTCTGTCTCCCTGCTCTCTCCGCACGACGCCAGACCCGCCGACGAAGCCAGCCGACGACGCCAGCCCACGCCCACGCCGCCACGCCGTCAGCCACCTCTTCTCCTCCTCTTCTCTCTCGGTGCCAGTTCCAGTAGCGAAGAGAAGAAAGGGCGAGCGGCGGCGTGGGCGTGGGCGTGCGGCGTCGAGTGGGGCGCGAAGAGACAGAGCAGAGGGCGAAGGAGAGACGGAGACAGAGGAGAGCGAAGGAGCGAAGGAGGAGTCAGGAGCGAAGAGAAGAAAGGGAAGAGTTAGCCACGTCAGCATGCCACGCAACCACTTAACTGCTGACTGGGCATTTAACTGGATGGAGGGGGCAAGTTGAACATTTGGAAGAGTTCAGGGGGCAAAAGTGCGCAAAAAAAAGTTCAGGAGGCAAGTTGAACATTTTTGAATAGTTCAGAGAGCAAAAATGAGCTTTTCTCTATATGAAATTACTAGTTTGATTCACTCCAATGCCTTACGCAAGAGATGACAGTAAATCTTTTTCAAACAAATCTATACATTCCATTTTGTACGTAATAAGAGTTTTAAAGACGTATATACAACAAGTGGAAGAATAAATCTTTTAATCACACACAATTTGTTTCTTTGATGATGGTTATGTCACATTTTCTTTGCATGGGACATTAAATCTGTATGATATTGTATTACAAACAAATAAATTACCAGAAGAAAATGTGACTTTTAATCCAAGTTTTAGAGGTACATATCATTTGGTTTATTGATAAATGGGAAATCACGACGGGGGTACTGTAGCGATCCTGTAGCGATTGACTAAAATTATATACTGTTTTCTCGCGTTTCTATATACGTTATATATTGTTTTCATTTTTTTAAATATATATTGTAAACCGAATAAATTTTTATATACTGTTTGTTCTCAGTTTATATGTTTTTATATACTGTTTTTATTTTTTTAAATATATATTGTTTTACCGAATGATTTTTTTATATACAGTTTGTTTTCAGTTTATATTTTTTTTTTCAGTTTTTATATATTGCCTCTACAGTGTCGCTACAGTCAATCGTGTAGTATCAGCTCCCTAGTTTATTTATCGTAATGCAATGCAACTCAGATGAGCATCTGTTCAAATAAAATACTTCCTCGGTTCTTTTCAAGTTCTGGCTGGCTGGAAAGCAAAAACAAAAATTGTAATAATACTTACTTTTTGAAATGATAAAGCATGGAAATCATATATCAATTACATCTAGCAACTTTTAGTATAACTTAATTTGCGGATCACCTGTTGAAATAACAAAAATTGAAAATCATATAACTGATGTGGATGTTCAGATTGTACATATGATTGTATCTGTGTTTCTAAGAATCTAAACACGTTCACTCAATTATATTAACTAGGACAATCCCCGCGACTTCGCTGCGGGTTTTTTACTTGTTAGTATTTCATAGTTCGAATTGCTTAAAAAGTCATTCATACCTACTAACTCAAAAAATGATAACGATTAAAGATTTACAATAAGTAGCTGCATCATAACCTTTCGCCCAAATATATATGCTTCCTTGAAACAATATTACGCAACAGGATTAAACAAATCACATATTATCACAATATCACAAAATGACATATTGTTATGATTCCAATTTTATTTTTTCTTGATAAAATATATAGACGATCTAAAAGAATATGTAATAAAATGATAAGCTCATTTACTCTTATCATATTCTTTTACCCCTCTGTGAAAATTCTCAAGAGAACTATTATCAATTTTCTCTCCGCCGTCGAATCAAAAAATTGATAAAATATTAGGTTTTAATTTAAATTATTGTCATAATATCACATAATTAGTTAGATTAATGTTCAGTGTTATATCTCCGTTATGTGAGAACTATCATCTCAAACAAAATTTCAGAATATTGAAAACTATATTATATTACTTAATGTATTAAGGGTTTTATAATAACATATATGTAATCCATACAATTTTAACATCTAAAAAAATGAGAAAAATAGTTGTGACAAATATTTTTGAAGAAAATGAGTAATATTACATTTTCCTATGTAGTATATATATTTTTCTCATATATATAATATTAAATATAATTATTATTTTTTATTTTTTTAAAGTTAATAATCTATAATTTCATCTTATACACTTTCAACTAAAATCTTCGAAATAAATTATTTTGCATTTTTTTTATCTCATTCAACTAAGCCTGATTACTTAATTTATTTTTCTAATATAATATGTCAAGACATAATGATATAAGAAAATCAAAGACAATAATTTTGAATTCTCATATATTATTATGTATTATGAATTCACAAATTTTAATTTTTAATTTTCATAATTGTAAGTTATACATTATTAGATTGAAATAATTATTAAAATTGAAATACTCGCCGCGAAGCGCCAGTATTATCCTAGTTGTGTTTTAGAAAATAGTTAGATTATTATTATGTTTGGCATGCTGCATATACTGAAGTTAGAAAGTGTAGTTACCGTAGTTGCTTGTTTTTTTGTTTGGTTCATAAATTTTCTTGAAGCGTTGCAGTTTGGGATACTCAATGGCTTCATCTGCTATAAGTGCAGTTCTCCCCAAAATTTCGAGCTTCAGAATTACGGGGGCTGACATTTTTTGACGCGAAAGATGCTCTTGATACCGCTGAATTCCGTCAATTTTGCTTTAAAAAAAATAAAAGTTACGGAGAAGCTGACTCCATCTCTATTTAAATAACTACAGATTGTTATTTTAAAATAAAAAAAGAAAATTGGAAAAACTGTTGAGTCCTATGTGACTGATATTATTGGTTGAGTCTATTGGGTTCAAATAAAAAAAAGACAAAATTGAAAGAATATCTTTGGAAAGAGTGTTAATAGAAAAAGTTTGAAAAAGACTTGACAGGAAGATAATCCAGAAGGAAATAGCAGTCCATAAATCCGTAAAGTTTTTCATTTTTTTAGGCATAAAAAAATCTAAAAAAATGAACAGTATCCCGAATTCCTCATTTATTTTTCTAAAAGACGGAATCCCAATGTACGTATTTTTAAATATTGATGGGTTTCATGTCTCCGTAACTATTAATTTTTTAAATCAAAACTAACGGAATGGAAGATTTCGTGAGCCAATTTGGGAATATTTTTGGCTGATGAATAATTTAGACAATTTAAATTCTTATTTGGATCACTTTGAGAAATATTCCAAAATTAAATATGTCCAATTCAACTTTAATACATTAGTACCGGCGAGAAAACATATTATTTAAAAATAAAAAAAATTCAATCTAAAAGATTTTTAATTTATACAAACTAAATACTATATTGGTTCGATATAACTATTTTATACAATTTTGGCTTCAAATCTCAAATTCTCCAAACATGTTAATATTGCGTACTTCAATTAAAATTTGTGCAGTTTTGCATACACATATGAGAAAAAAGAAGAACTAGGACTATTTGTACGGGGTCATGTGAATAGAATATATTGAAAGAAACAAGGGTGTTTGAGCATCGCACCTTTCCCATTTAAACAACTTTGAAGGGTTAAGTCGCTAAATGTGTCGTTGCTCTTTTTGCAAACAATAAAACCTTTCGGACAAAATCAACTGCCCACAAAACAAAATCTTCGCAATTTGTTTCCTCTTCAATTGCAAAATTCGCTTAATAGTAATAATAAATTAATTAAGTAATTCCTTAAATTTAAAAAAGGTATGCAAAGGTAGATTATTGCCTGAATAAACCACCATTTTTTAATGTGGAAGGTAATTTTACTAAACTGTCCTTTGAAAAAGGAGCTTCTCTGAGATTTAGACAAAAATGTTGGATTTCTTTGTCATTTATCCCTTAAAAAATTAAAAGAAATGAAAAATAAATGGTCAGAGTAATTAAAAAATAAAATAAATGAATAATTTATTTTGATAATGGAAGAAAACCAGTTGTTGTAATTGACAGCTTGCCATCTAAATATGACATGCAAGGTATGACGTGATATATATTCTTAA
Source organism: Juncus effusus (assembly GCA_027726005.1). Taxonomy (NCBI): domain Eukaryota; kingdom Viridiplantae; phylum Streptophyta; class Magnoliopsida; order Poales; family Juncaceae; genus Juncus; species Juncus effusus. Next base: position 8,594,924 of record CM050894.1, on the reverse strand, counting down.
CATATACGCAATAACGTGTTAATTTTTATTTAACAAATAAATATGCATGAAAAAATACATTTTTTTAATATAATAATATTTTAAAAAAAGGGGAATTAATGAATTTTTTATTTTTTTTAAATATTTGTCATGTTACTAATGCTATTTCAATACTTACGTGTCAAATTTAATGGATACATAAGCACTTAACGGATGAAAGGACCAAAAATGTACTTATTGAATAATTGAGGGATTAAAATTGGACCAATAAAAAGTTGAGGGACCAAAATGAGCCAGCTGAATTGGTGAGGGGCAAAAATAACTTTTCTCTGAACTAAACCTAGATCTCTTTCTCCCCGATCCAAAAACCCTCGGTCGGTCTCTCTCCCTCTCTAGAAGCCCTAGTTTGCTCCAGGTACTCATCTCTCTCTCTCTCTCTCTCTCTCTAGAAGGTTTTGTTCGGTGCATGTATTTGCGAATACCCAATTGCCGAAACCAGGTCCAGCGTTGGTTTCGTTGTATTTCTCGATTTGATATTTCTAATGTTAGTTTTGTTTTGTTTTGTTTTGTTTTTGAAATCGTATCATCTGATTAGTCTTCGAACAAAAAAATCGTTATTTTTAAGTAGAAAGTGTGTTAATTGGGACCTATTTGTTATGGGTATGAGTTGTGATAGATTGAATCTTTTGGTGAAAGATTGCAATTGTGAAAGGGGAAGTATCCGTAGTTAGGTTTAAGTACTTCCTGTGCACATTAAAATTTTGTGCAGTTCTTTATCAACGGTGGATTTCAATACTTTTCAGTACATTTTAGGTGAATCTTTCACTGTTTCAAAGCAATGCCAGTTTGATTCCCAATATTTCATTTTTTTTTTTGCACTTAATTGCATAATTGAGAGTAAATTGAGGCTACTCACGTGAAATTCAGGTTATTTTGAGATTAATTGAGACATAAAAGTGCAATTCCAATATACTTTAGTTTTCTTTCTGTTGCTGGCTGGTTGATCAATGCAAAATTGGATTAAATTAGTCGGTTGTACAATATAGGGTTAACTGAATCAGTGAGTCTAAATTGGTGGCAATTTTGGGTAATTTATTTATTGTCAGGTAGAAACTCAATGAGTAAGGAAATAAGTTACATCATAACCAAAACTCACAATCCTTATTTCTAATATATGAACATATAATGCCCAATTTTAAATGGTGAAATACATTGGGGTTTGAAATTATTCTCATAGAACTGAACCAAGAATGACTTTTATTGATGTAATTTTTAGTATTGTTTCTTCTTCAATTGAATGTACCTCTACTTGATTTTAAAAAAGGGCCAAACTGTAATATCACCTTTTTTTATTAGAATTATTCTAAGCACAACATTTCATTTTTTCTTCCAGATATTTCATAAAAAATGGGGGATTCATACACGATCCAAATCAGCACGAAGCTGATCAACCAGCTCGCCCAAGACGAAGAAAAATCCAAACGAAAAACAAAAAAGCCGATGAAAAAACCCAAAACCCCAAAAGACCAAAATGCCCCCAAACCCTCCCCGCCCCCTAACCCTAATCCTCCTCAGCCCACTTGGCCCCCTCTCTTTCTCCCCGTACCGCCACCTGTACCAGCCGAAATTCCAGAAGTAGAATCGATCCGTACCGTCTTGAAGGAGAGTGAGAAAGTCTTGGAGAAATTGGAGGTTGAGGAGTCAAAAATGCTTGAGGAATTGAATAAAAGATCGAAAGAATTACGTGAGAAGGAATTTAAATTGCCGTACCAAAAAGAGGTACCGTGTGTTAAAGAGAGAGCTGATTGTCTTGAGTGTTATAAGAATTATCCTAAGGATCCGTTGAAATGCGCTGAGTTTGTTAAGAGGTTTGCTGATTGCGCACGGAAATCGAGGCAGAATGCGTAAGAGTTTTTTTTTTCTTTGTTTAGAGGGTTGGTTTTTGAGAGATTTGAATAATGAGGGTCGGATTGAACCACAATTTACCAATTTTTGCATATACTTAGTTTTTTTTTTTTTTTTTTTTAAGGGAACTATTTTGTATCACCAGATAAACTGATTTGGAATTATTGAGGCGGTTATGAACCTTTTTGTTATTTTCTTTTTCCGGTTTTATTTTGGTATTGAATTGGTGGTTAAGGTTTAAAACTGATATTTTATTTGAGCCATTGGATTCTTGAAACGGTCAATTTTTTTTTGTTATATATATATATATGCAAAATTAAATATATTTTGAAAAAAAAAATATACATTTTTAATTTCAGATATCAATTTTTTTCGAATAAGGAAACAGTTTGCGACGCATATTCACCAGGTGCATTCTTTACATCAGAATAATTAATTATTGACTTCGTGTATTTCTTCAAAAAAAACATAAATCAAATATCACATGAATGCAACTGAGATGTCATACTTTTTAACAACCAAAGTATGTAATTCTTCATGTTAAATTGAACTAACAATGAGCATTGCCATGAGAAGTGCATGAAGCAAATATTAAGTGAAAGCATGATCAGTGTGAACTAACTTGATAAGTTCCATTACTTGAAACATAAAAGGGGTTGCATTTGTTCAGGTACCATTGTGCACGATAAAAAGATTAATATCCAAAAAGTTACATTGATAATTGGTTATTCAAATTTTTATGAGATCAGAGAAAATCAAATAAAGTTTCTTTCCGAAGGAGCATACATCTGTGCAGTCAACAATCAGCAAACTCCAAGCACGTCCCTTAATAAAGTTAGTAGCTGTTTAAAAACTTGCATTCACATAAATAGTCTTATATGTTTTGCATCTAGAAGATTTGAACTATATAAATTCAAGACGGTAACTGCAACTGAACAAATTGAGGAAAGAAAAAGAAATGAACCTAAAATTGGCGCTGAAACAAAAGAATAAATAAAATCTATTTGTCTGCGTAATTTTGTGTCTGCATAATTTTGCGGTCTGATCCAGGAGCTTAGCGGCGACACTTGGAAAACATATGAAGAAAAGTGAATTGGAGAAAACAACAAAATGGTGTTCGACTTTTTTAGGTAACAGTAATGATGCATTTCTTTTTCCAAATGTTGTTGTTATGTTGAAAATAACTTTAATGATATTTTAGCTATTTCTTAAAAACATTTACGAGGTTGATATTTCATGTAAGATCTTTGAAATGTAGAAAATTTATAATTTTTATGAACATTTTTCTCTATTTCTCATTGAAATAAGAGAAAATAGTTGTCCAAATCTCTGACGTTTGCTCGAGTGAGATTAAAATAGGCTCTACTAGCTCATGCCATGTAAATTAGATCCATATTAGAATTTAGAAAAAATAATAAAGAAGAAACCAAGAAAGAGGAAGAAGTCCCCATAGTTGTATCTTGTATAACGAGGATCTGACCGAACCACCTTACCCTTTTTTTTTTTTGCATATAACTTAGTTTCTTCATAAGAAACTATTTGTTACACTTTTTTAGGTGGTTTGGACCTTTTTTGTTATTTGTGAATTTTTATGTTTACTGCTTAATTGTGCCAGAGGTGAGTTGATTTGAGCGGATTTGGAAATGATAAATTTTCTTGGTTTGATTAGACGCAGTTTCTTGAGTTATCCTTAAACAAAGCACAAATTAGACATGTCCAGAAAAGATACGAGGTGCACTCAGCAGTAGATCACGATATAATAATACTAAATTACTAATTATTTTTGTGTTGAACTTATTATACATATATATATTTAGGTTCTTTTTTAGGCTATAAATATATTTTTGGAAACAAAAAAATTTTGTGGCAAAATTTTTTAGAATTTCAAATAATTTTTTTTTTAAATTAAAAAACAACTCCAGCGTGATTCATCATGTCCATTCTTTACATCAAAATTATTAATTATTAAAATACCATATGGCATGGAAGTATGCAACTGATATCATATGTTGTAACAACGTCCACAGGTTCACAACTATCTTGTTCTCTAAGTTAAATTAATGTGAACTAACTAAGGAGGAACTACTGGAATAAAATGACAGGATGCAAATATCATGTAAAGGACATGAATAATGTGAACTAACATGATATTTTTTGAAATATACAAGTCATGTTTGTTTAGAGCTCTATTGTTTAGAGGGAAGTAAATATCCAAAAAAAAATTGCATACATAAAATTAGTCAATTGAGTGAGTGCCCAAGAGACCAGAGAAAATCAAATAAAATTGCTTATAGAAATGGTAAATTATTTATATGCAACATGAATCTTTGAAAGTCCAATAACCTTATTTGAAAAAGTAAGTATTTATTTCAAGACTTTTATTCAATTTAGTCAATATTGCGTGTTTTAGAACTTTCCAAGTATATAAAGGTAAATGTCTAATTCAAAAAATATATAAAGGCAAATGTGCCAATATTTATAAAAACACTTAACTAATATTGTTGATGGTATATAAAATTACATATTTTTAACAGAAATATAACTCTTTATTTTATTTATTTTTGGATCCTCTTTTTTTGAACATTATGAATTCAAGCATGTTGTTCCAACCAAACTAGTTGAAAAAAGAAGAGAATTTGGTTACTATAGCGCACGGAGATGCATGAAAACGGGAAATAATGGATATCTTTATTTTTTCATTACTACTGTCAAAATTGGCTATTGATGGTTGCCAATCTTTTATATAATCATCATGCTGTTAATTTATAAATAAATTAAAATAGAGATAAAATTAAAAAAGTAAAATTTATCTTTTGAAGAAACAAAGGAATAAATACATTTTAATGATGAGTATATATATTTTCACTTTTTCAGGGTCATGAAATTATGTCATGTTGTTTTTTTCTATAAAATAGGAAGAATCTTTCAGATGACACGTGTACTTGATGAAACGTAGCAGGTCTAGAACTTCAGGAAAACTATTATTTGGGCCTAAAAACCTAGTAAGTATGTTAGGAGCTTGTCAAAAATGTAAATACTGACTAGAATTATGTTAATTTCCTCAAAATTGTCAAACATTGCATAGGCGGTACATTAATACATATTCATAAACATAGTAACCAAAAACAAAATTGAATTAACCTACTTGGTAAGGTGCATTACATCTTATTCAAGTGATGTGGGTTCAAGTCCCCCATTGACACTTCATTTAAGTCTCCCATTGACACTTCACTTAACTTAAATAAGTATACAACAAGTGTTGCCTTAAAAAAATTATAATCATTGCTCATCAATATTTGGTGAAAAAGAAAATTAAATAATTATTAAAAATGAATTAAGGGTTCTTTACAATTATTTTTTGTCCCTTCCCACAAATGTAACCAGGTATTTTTGTAATTTCGTGAATCATTAAGAATTTAAAGACCCTTCATGGAAGATTTACTAGGAGTGTTTAAGAAGGGTGCATTGCCCGACCTGAATCTGATCCATTGGCTACAATCATTAATAATTATATATAATTCCTCTCAAAAAAGACTCCTAGAGACCTAATCTTCTAGGTCCGCCACCGTCTGCCTTATCTCTTCAGAAACAACTATCCCCTCCGCTTCCAGTACCTCAATGGCATCCTTTGCCTTGAGCTTCTCCTTCTTGTCATCCAAGTTCAGTGGTTTTTTAGCGTTTTTATTCTTGCTCTTGCTCCTCTTCAGTTTTGCCGACTCGAATACTTCTTTGTACTGCACAAATTCCGCTTTTTCAAAAAGAAGAGACATAGTTGTCTTGCATTTTTGCCCACAATCTAGGGCTTCTTCTTACTATTTCGACTTGACACGTTGGAGTAATCGCAAGCGGAGAAGATTCTGACGCCTCTATCATTGGAAGATAATCCTCATTTTCCTTCTGCAAATTCTCATATTCCTCATCTTGAACTGCATTATCCAAAGAAGGCGTGTCACAATCTGAAAAATCCGTTTTTGTATCTCTAATTTCAGTTATACGTACAGACAAAACCGTCTTTATAGGTGGAAAATAAAATTCCGAATTCGGGCTATTAGGTAAAATTGACATTAAAATTTTGAAAAGATCATAACAATGAGCCCTAAAGTCCATGTCAGCATTGGTTTTTAAGCTTGTCAGCCACATGGCTCTCTCAATAGGATTAATGTAGTTTATATTCTTGTAAATTATAAAGTTGTCATTATTATTTCTATCATGATCTTTTTCTTTCTCTCTTGAGAGGAAGGAATTTTCTTTCCTTGGTTTAGGAGGAAAGAAGAGAATTGAATTCCAAGGGTGATGTCAAAGTAAAGGTGCTAACAACATTGAGGAGATATCTTTTGGCATTTTTATGTAAATGTCCTCCAACAATCTGATTTTGATGTTTGGATCCTTTGCATTTGGGAATTTCCATCCTTCCATCCCGTTGCTTTTAAGATTGGTTTAGTACAAATAATTATGATTCTAGGAAAGTATCCAGAACACAGTCAAGATCTATTATGTTAATCATTTATTTACATCATATGTTGAGAACTTGTCAAAAATGTAAATACTGATTAGAATTATGTTAATTTCCTCAAAATTGTCAAATATTGCATAGACGTACATTAATACATATTCATAAACATAATAACTAAAAACAAAATTGAATTAACCTACTTGGTAAGGTGCATGACATCTTATTCAAGTGATGTGGGTTCGAGTCCCCCATTGACACTTCATTTAAGTCTCCCATTGACACTTCACTTAAATACAACAAGTGTTGCCTTAAAAAAATTATAATCATTGCTAATCAATATTTGGTGAAAAAGAAGATAATTAAATTATTATTAAAAATGAATTAAGGGTTCTTGACAATTATTTTTTGTCCCTTCTCACAAATGCAGCCAGGTATTTTTGTAATTTCGTGAATCATTAAGAATTTAAAGAACCTTAAAGGAAGATTTACTAGGAGTGTTTAAGAAGGATGCATTGCCCGACCTGAATCTGATCCATTGGCTACCCTATGAGAGAGAATTGATCCCAAGAATGCAATAAATGACACTCATGAAATAGAAACAGAGTGAAGGCGAGAGGAAAAGAATCAAGATCATCAAAAGCATTATATGGCAGAAATAGAAAGAGAAAGTGAGGAAAAAAATCGAAAATCATCAAAAGCATTAGAAGGGAGAAATAGAAAGAGAGTGCGGAAAAAAAATCGAGGCTTCACCAAAAACATCGACATTGTGACATACAAAGAGAGCTAGGTAGTTGGAGAGAATTTTGAGTCATGGGGATCACTCATGTGGTACCTGACAAGGTGAGGGATTTGTGGAACGAGGAGGACATAAGAGTACTCGTGTTGCTCAGTCTTCTTCTTCAAACCCTCCTCATCTTTCTGGCACCTCTACGGAAGCGCACTGCGAGCAAATTGTTGACATTCGCCCTCTGGTCATTTTACCTCGGTGCTGATTACGTGGCGATTTTGGCTTTAGGTAACATCCTTAGTGGTCAAACCGCTAGTGATGATAGCAGTCAACCCAACTCAGATGCGCAACTGATGGCCTTTTGGGCCCCTTTCTTGCTCCTCCACCTAGGTGGACCAGATACTATCACATCGTTTTCTCAAGAGGATAATGATCTCTGGTTGAGGCATTTGCTCGGCCTAGTTGTTCAAATTTCTGTGACTTTCCTGGTACTTTTAGCCTCGTCATTTTCGAGCCGTCTCCTCTTGGCAGGCTCTGTGCTTGTGTTCGTGGCCGGGTTTATCAAGTTTGCCGAAAGGACTTGGGCTCTCCGATTGGCTAGCAAGGAGAAAATTGAAGATACCCTTGACTATTTAGGGGTGACTGGGGAGCATTTATTCGATAAACCTGAAATAGTGGCGATAATCTCTCAATCCTCTCTTCCTGATTCAGAGCCCCTCACAGAACCGCTGTTAATATCAACAGCCCACTATTTCTTTGCAAAATTCACTAGGCCCAGATTATTGGCCAGGTATGTCCGAGGTGATGATGATGTTATTAACAGATGTTCCCCCCTCTTTATTCAAATTTGCAACACTGTACAAGCATTTTGCATGGTTGAGGTCGAGCTATCATTCTTTCATGACAGTATTGCATGGCGTTGCTTGAACCTCATGTTGGCTATTGCCGCTCTCTTGATCTTTCAGTTGAGCGAGAAACAAGGCTCCAAGAAATCAAACCTTGTTATTACTTACACATTGGTTTTAGGAGGCATTGTCCTTGAGATGGTCTCCGTCCTCTTCCTGATATTTTCAGATTGGACAGTTTCTTCCCTAGAGGAGAGAGGTTTCAGAAGAATTGCCGAAGCAATTTCAAAAGTTACTCATTGTATTTTTCGGAAACCAAAGCCATGATGGTCCAACACCATGGCTCAATATAACCTGATAAGTGTGTTCCTCAAAACTAATAAGCCTTCCATTATGAGAAGGGCCATGTGCCTGCTCAATTTGCAAGAGGCCTGGGACAATTTTTGGTACATCAACCATGTAAGAGTACCTGATAAACTGAAAGACATGATCGTAGATACCCTCAGATTATATGATATGAGCATTATCGGTGGATTATATACAAAGGATAAATTAAGAAGCCAGCTAGAATTTCTGAAAGCTCAGCTTCCACCCTATTTTGTCCAGGAATTGATGCACGATAACTCTAAGCATAATGTTCTCTTTTGGAGCATTTCCACGCAAATCTGCTACAACATAACTAGTGTAAGAGATAAGAATGATGAAGAAATGATGATGCATCGAATGATTGGCCATCAATTATCGAAGTACATGATGAATATTCTTGCTCCAGAAGTGAAGGATAATATAGAAATTTTTTATAAGAATCTCAAGAGTTTCTTTGACGGGAAAGAGCAACCGGGTAGTGAAGCTGATGTATGCAATAAACTTATTGATGATTTTCAAAAAGATGAAACAGAATTTGAATTTGTAGTGACGAAGGCATTAGCGCGAGCATACGAAATGAATGAGTTGGAGGTGGGGTTGAGGTGGCGGCTGATATCTTTTATATGGGTGGATATACTGATCATGCATGCATATAGATTGCAAGAGGAACAAATATGGAAGTCTCAGTGGGTAAACAATGGCGGGCAGCTTATTTTGAATGTTTGGGTATTGATTGGTCACTTCAAAAATCTGAATTCGAGAATAGAAGTATAGATTTTATCTATTTGGCTCTTATTTGCCATTCGCATGAAAGCAATTGTCTTATGGTGACAAGAAGTATAGATTTTATCTATTTGGCTCTTATTTGTCATTCGCATGAAAGCAATCGTCTTATGGTGACAATCTGAACTAAGAAACAAACTTTAATGTTATGTGAATCATATCGTGGTGATAAAGAGGGGAGAGATATTGTTAGTTAATTTGCTTCCATTTATATTTTTCTAGAGTCATATATGTAATGTAGCGATGATTTTCCTTCATGGAACTAGCTGGAGCGAGAGCTATAAAAGAGTAAAGTTCAATAAATGGTGTAACATATTTCATGAATTTCAATAAAACTGATGATTTTCCTTCATGGAACTAGCTGGACCGAAAGCTGTAAAAGAGTAAAGTTCAATAAATGGTGTAACATACTTCATGAATTTCAATAAAATTGATTAGATATGAATTTCATTAAAGTTGCATCCAAGTGAATTTGAACGTATTACTTTTTAGGTTGTTGATCAACATATTTGCTTCCTGTAAAATCTCACAACCCCATTTTGCTTAACTTTTTTTTTTTGGTCTATGCAGAATTAGAAACAAAGAATGCCAATATAAGACAAGAAAAAAAGAAGCTCAACTGAATATTGATTAAAAAATGAACTAAGGGGGTTTACAAGTTATTTTTTGTCCCTTTTTCACAAATGCGACAAGTATTAATTAATTCAAAATTCCTTCAGGGTTGTGAGCCTCTATATCCACATGTTGTGTTTCTCCACAACTTTTTAAAGAAAAGAGAACGAGAGATCAAGGAAATGAAGAAAACGGATGAAGACTAGAAAAGAAGGGCAAGGGTCGCTATGATTTTTAGACTACAGTCCACCAAATTAATTTAGGAATATTTTTGTTATTTGTAAAAACAATGTGTGACTTTGACATTTATGTAAGATTTCTTTAATGTAAAAGATTTATAAATATTTTATTTATTAAAAGAGAACAATTTGCGCTACCACTCTCAAGCTTGCATTCAAAAAAAAAATTTGCGCCACCTCTGTGGCCTATAATTGAGTTAAAATCTACTAGCACACAATCGAGAAAAAGAACACAGAAGAAACCAAGAAAGGGAAGAAATCTCCATTGATTCACTTCAAGGCTCTGGCCGCTCTGCCTCAATTTCAAAACAAGGGTATGAAGAAAAAAAAAAAAAAAAAAATTCAAAACAAGGGTATCTTTTGTAATTTTACAGAATTATCCCTCAACTAATTCAGTGACGGATCTTGACTGAAAATTTTGGGGGGCCAGAAAAATATCATTGTACTAATTAATATTGTGCAAAATTTTTGAGGGGTCAAATACAAAGAAAGATATATATTTCAAAATTTCATTCACTAAAACACGACTGATATATGCTAGCCTGCCAAAATCTTGGAGGGACATGGCCCCCTCCGGTTTCTATTAAGCTCCGTCACTGATTAGATTTAATACTTTTATGGACTTAAGCCATTATAATAGTACATGCTACAAATAACTATGTTTTTCTTCAACATAGTCGAAGCAGTGATCTAGTACAGAGATATAAATTATTTACAATTTAAATTTATTCACGATTTTCATTTCACAGAATGATACAATTGAAATATAGTGTTGTTCATGATTGCAAATCGATACATGTAACAAATAGTACAAAACCAATTATTACAGTACCTTCAATAACTATCTAAAAAATGTTTTCTTCAACGTCGAGAAACGGATAGTCTGTGTATCCAACAACAGGGTCAGAAGTGTAAAACGTCGATCTATCGTATGTATTCAACAGCGCGTTGAGTTCAAATCTCTTAGGAAGATCAGGATTGGCCAAGAAAATACGTCCATACGCGATCAAATCAGCATAACCCTCTTTTATAGCCTTGTTTCCTTCTTCTCTGTCATATCCTCCAGCCGCAATGAAAGTTCCATTAAATGCCTTTTTCATAGGGAGAAGCCCGTGCGGTATTTGGTATCGACCCTTGACTACAACCATCCTTGGTTCGACCGTGTGACAATATAGGATGTTTAGTTTGTTGAGTTCTTGTACCATGTAAAGGCCTAGCGCTTCTGGGTCCGAGTCGAAGCACCTTGACTATGACACCCCAAAATCATACTTCGGTGAATTTAAATATTAAACTTTAATTTTAAATGTAATGGTGATTATGAAAACTCTTGAAATGCATAAAGCTCTTTGTAATTTCCAAAACATCACTTAGATAAAAATTTGAAAATTTTGAGGTTAACTTGTTACATAGTCTGCAAAAGGAGAGATCCTAAATCCAACTCGATCGGCTCCTATCTCGTCAGAGATGGCTCTCGTAACCTCCAGGGCAAAACGACATCGGTTTTCAAGGCTACCTCCGTACTGATCGGTACGATCGTTGACGCTGTCCTTCATGAATTGGTCGACCAAGTACCCGTGCGCTCCATGTATCTCAATTCCATCGAAACCTAATTAATCAAGCATCGTTGGCCAATAAAAATTGATGTCAACAATCTATTTCATAGTAAATATACTGATTCAAGTTACGGTACCGGCTTCAATCGCATTCCGTGCTGCGAGTCTAAAGTCATTCACAACATGAGGGATTTCATCGATTTCTAACTTTCGAGGAGTCGCATGTTCCATAGCCGGGACGCCTTCCTCTGGCTCAGGAGACACTGCCTTGTTAGTGCACGAAATTGGAGCCTGCCTGTTGGGTTGTAAATCTGAAAAAAAATAATATATATATATATGAAATCACTCGGGAAGTTCCAGTTTCTACTTTCTTTTCTAAATACAATCTTTAATATCAAATATATATTTTCGACAATTAGATACGAGTATGAGCCTATGATATGGAATTACCATATACCAGTATGTATGAAAAATATTAGTTATACAATTCACACCTAAACATAAAGGTTATATATCGTTTTATAATTTGTACCGTAAGGAGAGACGCGCCCGGTATGCCAGAGCTGGCAAAAGAAAACCGCTCCCTTTTTATGCACAGCATCGACAATTGGTTTCCAGGCTTCAACTTTCTCGGAACTCTAAATGCCGGAACTGTCCTTGTACCCGTGTGCCGTGTTTGAGACCCCTGTTGTTAATTTAATTCCAAAATTTGTATATTGAGTTAGTCAAAAAGTATATATTGAGAAGATATTTGAACAAATTGTCGGCTGAGATTGAGTATTTGTTAAACCTGTGGCTTCTGATATCAGAAATCCTCCTTCGCTGGCACGTTGGGAGTAGTATAGGACCGCCTCCGGTTGTGGCATGAAGCCATACGATCTAGATCTCGTCATGGGTGCCAAAACAATTCTATGCAAATAAATAGAATATTAACAATTCAAAAAAATCAAATATTACTACAACCTATTTTTTTTAGATTATAAAAAAATATATTTTCTTTTTTTAGATACAAACTCACTATCAACCTAAATATGTTTGCTAGGATTTGAACTTAGAACCTCTCCTCAAATTTCAAGAGTGCCTAACAGCTTGAGCTAGTAAGTTTTAGCTGCTATAGTCTAGTTTTGACACAAAAGCACAACCGGACTGAACTTAGGGTGAACTTGACCTGACTGAGACTAGATCCAACTGAGACGGAACTCAAAGTAGTCTACCCTATCTGATTCCAGTTTTTGAAACCAAAATAACTCAATTTGAACTTGATGGTCCAGACTCAGAGAGCTTACTAACCTGTGAGAGAGATCAAATCTACCCATTTTGTAAGGTGTCATAAGGGGAATAGGCTCCATCTTTTTTTCTCTCAAAATTATCTCAGTTCTTTGCTTTGCACTTCTTCACTTGTTTGCTTGGGTCTTAACACAAAATCTTGATTGAAAGTATACAACGTTGAATTTTCCTCTTCATTCGTTTACTTGTTGAAATTGTATCTCTTCTTTTTTGGTGTTATGTTGAAAGTATGTCTAGCTTACCAAAGCAGAATTCTCCCAACTTTTCAGTGGGGTAGGTTAAGCCACTCATAATCAATCAATCAGTGCATAATAGTCAATCAAATCTGTGCATAATTACTTTATTATGAAATGTGATTTTGATAAATTATTTGTGTTTGTCTTTAATATTATTTTAGATATTTTCTACCATAGGCCAACTTATTAGACCAAGCCAATTTTTTATCATTTTCCTAGTAATCCTGTCTAATGTTGTTGTGACTTTGCAAATATTGTAGTATAGTTGATTAAAGCATTTGCATGTGTAGCCAAAGATCATGGATTCAATTCTCATCAAATACAATTTAGCACATATTTAACAAAGTCTTTTGACTGAACATCAAAAAAAACAAAAACGTTGTTGTGACTTTTGAGACAATACCCACTACCTAACTCAAACATACAAATATCGACCATTTAAATTACAAACAGGACAGAGATATTGACAGAACTTTTAACTGTATTCCAAATATTACATCGAATTTTCTATTCATAATACAATCTTTTTGTTGTCAATTATTATCTCCCACACAAAAATGGCTCTTCATGCTTAAATTTTGATGATGTATTATTTCTTGTTTAGTCCCTTACACATGTGAGTGTGACCTGCTAACCTACCATTAGTCATCTGTAATAAGTATGTTTACCATAAATTATATTTTGTGTGAGACACGGAGATCTCTTATCTCTGTCTCAGCTTCAATTGGCTCCCTAACAATTCCACAATTACAATTAAGCACAAACAATTTCTGGCCATCCAAAATAATTTTAGAGAAATTTGCAAAAGATAATTTTATATTGAAAAAACAAGCTCATCTTTACAAAAAACACTCATATTCTCCGAGCACTGAAATTTACAACATTTTCTCTCTCTTTCTTTTGTAAATGATATCTTGGTCGTTATGTATACAATTTATAACTACTATTTTTGCGGATAAGGATCGATCCAACAATCATCAGAAGCAGCTGCCCTATTCCATCTTTGTTGAAACAATACTAATTCAGCATAAGAACGTCTCCTTACCTGTAAATATTACAAGGAAAAAATGAAAAAAATAGAAAAAAAAACTAAATATTAATTTTGATTATAGCTTTATAAAATTTCCTAAATTGAATAATATAATTAATCTTATAAATTTATACATACCCCACATCTATCTGCTGAAGTACAAACTCCAGGTGGCACCTAAAAGAACAAAAACATTAATTTATAAATAAAAATGATTTTTTACCAATTATAAAAGTTTAACACAACATAAAAAATTAAAATAAATAAAATAAAAACATGAAATTATTACCGAATAAGGTGCTAGTTCGGGTGAGTGGTCTGTAGATTCTTCATTAGCCTATATAAAAATAATAATAACATAAAAATATACAAAAAGATTCACAAAGAATTTATTCCAAGGACTTTCTTTTGTTGAGGTGAGGAGGGACATGGGGGAATAAGTTATAACTTTATTCTAAGTGGAATTTAATACATACCATTAAATTTTTTTTTTTTATCAAACTTATGCTCTCAAAACTACAAAAATCAAATTTATCATTCTAAAGCTGAGGATATATGAAATCTACCATCCCAAAACTCTAAATATTAAAGTTTCCCTTCTAAAGCTCAACAGGCATCAAATTGATCCGTCTAAAATAAATATTAAATGTGTCCAAACTTATTTGGATTCAAAAAAGGATAAATCTGACTAAGTAAAAAAAAAGGATAAATCTGACATTTGCAGCTGTGTAAAGGAAAATCTGATATTTTTTTTTCTTGGAAGGGTGAATTTGTTATTTTTGTTTTCCAAAGGGTATATGCGTAAATAAATTCATAGCAAAAGTAAAACTGACCTTATTTTCAGCCATGCTGCCAAGTGTCGGCAAACCAAAGTGAATTATGTATTCACTATCTACAACTCCGATCTTTTTACTCCTATCTCCCTGTTATAAAAATAATAAAAATATAAAAATTTAATTTCTTCAAGTCAAATATAACATAAATAAAGTTGATTAAAAAAATTAACAAGACATAATTTTTATGATTCTTTATCTTGTTTGTTTCTCTTTTTATACCTGAGCACAGTAACCGAGTTTCTTGTCTAGGCCCCAAGCATGAATTAAGTCGTTCTGGTAAAATAATAACAATAAGGATAATTTAATAGAAAAATTAACGAGATTAAACTTAAATCATTTTAGAAAAAAAAAAAAAAATACTTGAATCATGTGCCATGCACAACGCCATGCGGCTCTAGAAAACACTGGAGCCATCATTTCTACCCATCTGCTCTACAGAATAATATATTTAATCATTTGATAAATTAAGGGATTTGTTTTATTTTATTTTGTATTCTATGGACTTGTAGTAGTGTGTTTAATTGTCATGGTTATATGGGGCTAAATTGGACTTTTTTTAAGGACGTAATGATTTTTGTTGAGGCATATTAAACAATTTACGATTAATTGAAGCAAATTGGATTTAATTGCGTTTTAATTAGCAGTTTAATTTCTATTGTAGCTTAACTAAGGTCTAGTGCATAATTTGAGATCTAATTGCAAAATTGGGAAGTTACCAAATTAGTACCAGTTCAGCTAGGTTGATTAAAAAGAAAATTAAAATTCTTGAATCAAACCAAAGCTCAATTCAGACTCTTCTCACAACAAAATACATAACATTTGCAATAAAAAAAACATAAATAAAAAATCAAGGAAAAAATTATTAAAAAAACATTACCCTGTACATGGAGGTGCGGTGCTATTCTTATAACATCTCCCTCCACCTCTTGACTTGTATATCCTTCTATTCAATCCAAAAAAAGAAATAAAAATAATACATTTTCTAATATTTGGTTCACTTTTTTATTTTTTTACGCGAGAAAGTTACCTATGTACATTCCCTTTTCGTCCTCTAGCGGTAATTGGATGGTGCACTTCTGATTTCGCTGTGTCCAGAGCAGGTTGTGATATTTCCAAACCCTCCTTTTCTATTATTGATATATATCTACAAGAAATTAAAAAACAATAATTAAAAAAAAATAAGTTCATGTATTAGAGTAATAAAAGATTATTTTAATTTAATTTTTACCGTTTGGGGTTGAAATGGTCAACTCCAAGATCTTCATCCCAAAGGAAAATATAACTATACTCTGCCACAATATCTGGATGTAAAAATCTTTTCGCAAACCACCTATCAAATTTAAAAAACTATATTCAAAAACTTAAATAAAAAAACAAATTTACAAAATTAAGTTTGGTGATATACTGATTAATGTTTAAATATACCATTTTGTTTGATTTATAGCTGAGACGTGTAAGGCAGTGCTGCTCCAATCAAAATCGCTCCAATCATCAACATTACCGTCGTAATGAAATAACATTATTACAAAATCACGTGAAGAAAACTGTTGATAATTTGCACAAAAAAAGAACAAATATTAAATGCATATAATTCAAGAATTATGATAGCCAGTTCAACCACAGCTAAAAAGAACATTTTTGATGCGTTCTTCTTTTTTTGGCTTTTTTGGTGTTTAATAGTGTATTATTGTGTTCATATTGGACATAAATTTAACAAATTATGAGTAAGTAAGGCATATATTTATCAAATTATAAGTAGTTGAGGCTTTATTACATGATTGAGGGTTGATTGCGATATTTTTTTTTTTGATAAGAGATAAGTTTAATTAATTAATATTTCATGATTACCTTTTTAGCGATTTGATTAACGACTTTTTTCTGCTTTATACCAACAGCGATAGCCAGCAAGCTCTTTGAATTTTTCCTTTTTCCCTGATTTCAATTTTTCAGAAAGTAACAAAATTTCAAGTTTAGTTGAGCCAATTGGAAAAATTATTAAATCATAAACCCTAAACTAACATAAAAATGGGCTAAGATGCAACTTTTATATGTCACAGACCATGTTTTTACCTGTTTTTTAATGCAATACACAATAGCATATAAACAAATAAAATAGCATATTGAACATGATATATGGACCAATTTGTGGAATTTATACGGCCACAAGATTTACATTTAGATGTAATTAAAATTATTATAATTTTATTTGCACCTTGTTTCCATGATGAGGTGTCAATTCTAAGTTTGATTTTCTATTCACTATGCCTTTTGGTAAGGGTTCGCTTCCTGGCGGCCTGCATTCATTCTGAAAAAATTAAAAAATAATTAAAATAATGAGATATTAAGTTTTAAAAGGCTCAGACCAAACAAATTGGCCCCTGTATTAATTTCTATTGCATTTTCGTTTATTATTTGCATGAGAGAGTAAAAACGAGGCAAAATTGGGAAGATTGAAGCTTGATTGAGGATCAATTGCACAATTTATGGTAAGTTTTAGTTAAATTTTGCTAAATTGAGCCCTAGTTGCGCAATTTTGCATAATTTTGAAACAGTTTTTTTCGAAATTAAAGAGGGAAAAAAGAGATAGTTAATCTAACCTTGCAATGAGTCGGCTTTCCATTTTGAAAAGTTTTCATTATTCCCCATCTTGGTGGTATAGACTGCAAGCAACACAAAATAATATAGAATATTCAAGTAAAATAATATGTTCAATAAATTTGTTACTATGCGTTACTTTTTTTTTTTACATTTTCTGTATTTGTCGTCCTTTTTTAGTTATTTCTGATTCATTATTTCTTTAAATTGTATTTATTTAGTTACTGTTTCTGTGCATGTACCAGTAAGCGGTATTCTATTATCAAAATTTAAATACCAACAATTATAATAATGAAAATAATAATAATAATAATAATAATAATAATAATAATAATAATAATAAATATGCTTACATGTCTATTATCATTAACAAAGAAGGAGCTCCCTAGGAAAAAAACTATACAGAAGAAAGCTGTCAGAAGGGTTAAATTGCAAAAATACACTCTTCTGTTTGTAGAATCTTTTACTAAAGAAACCTGAAGATATAACAAGCAAAAATATTAAATTCGATAACAGAAAACAATTAGTCATAAAATGAATGGAATTAAATAAACATACATTTCTACAATTTCAACAAATAAATGAAATACACATTTAAAGCAAATTACTGATAAATATTAGTAGAGAATTTGACAGGTACATGTATTACTGGTACAAGTTTAAATCATTTTTATGCCCCCAATTAGTTCTGAGTAAAAAAAAAAAAAAAAAAGCTTAAGAGAGTACTAAATACCAAATTCAAACTGTAAATAGTAAAATATAGAGACTTAAGACTGAATTAAACCTCAAAATTAACACCAATTTACTTCCATCATCTTATGCACTAAAAAGGAATTCTAAACAATCAAAGCATAATCCAATCATTTCCAAACATGATGAAACATTGAAACCTCAAATAGACAAGACTGTCTCATAAAAGGGAAATGATATGCTTCTTACTTCAACAGAAGGGAGAAATAAAATAATGAACATACTATTATATAAACATACCAAACTACGGAGCTTCATGTCCTCCTTTTCTTCAGAGTTTACTCTGTTTCTTTAAAACAAGCAAAGCTCAGGAAAATACTTCTCAGAGAGAGAGAGAGAGAGAGAGAGGAAAGTATTAAAAAGTTCAGTTAAAAGAAAAAAGGGTTAGAAAGAGAGACAAAGAATCCTAGAGAGAGAGACCAGTCGGTGGTTTTGACATAAAACTCCTTGAAATTAATTTATTTAGGAGCTTTCATGTTTAACCCTTAAATATCAAAATTCAAAAAAATAATAATAAGCCTTAAAGTAAGGCGTATATTCATACTAATCTTTTCCCATTTCTAAATGATAATAAATTATACTTATTTCTAATTACTTATTTTAATGAGGAAATTAAGAGAGAGTAAGTGATACTTTGCATTTATAACTATCTATATAATATGAATGATTTTTCCATTTATAGGGATATATCATATTGATATTTTGTAGGGGTATATATGAAACTAGTAAAAGATGGGGGAGTGCGTTAGTACCACTTACCTGGGACAGAACTGATCTGAGTTGGATATGCTACAATTACTCAAAATTGCATCTAAACATTGAAATATATATATTTGATTTTTTTTTTATTTTTGAAAATATATATACTTGATTTGGCTACCCTCTTATTTTGATCTTTTGAATTTTTTTTGAATTTACTCTTTTTTTATTACTTCAGTAATAATATTGTTCTACACTAACAATTTGGTAGTCTTAAATATTAGTAATCAGCTGTAATATTTTGAATAAATATAATACATAACTCTTCTAATAATATAAAAGTTTTCAACTTTTTACATAATATTTTATGTATTTTTGTATATTATCATGACAAGTGAAAGCAAATAAATATTGAATGTAAAAATAGAATCCCCTACGATACCAAGTATACAAAAATATATTGATATTCCTCCTCTTCTAATATTTTTTTAAATAGCCTATCCAATACATGATATTTCTTATATTTTTTCTAGATGGACATAATGTTTTGATGTATTATTTTGTTTTAAAGGTATATATTTCGATGTATTATTGCAGGGTATTCTCATTAGTTCTCAAGATTTTGTAGGGATATAAATATTATTTTTATAGTTCTCAAGATTTCCTGTCACAAAAAATTAATAATAGCTCATGATACCAAAATCTCAGATATCAGTATATCCAATTTTAAACCAATCATTATTATTTATGAACTTGTCAGTGCACCGTGCACGTGATCTTAAATTTTCTCATCTTAAAAATTTATACTAGTTAGTGGGTAAGAGTGGTGGGGAGTTATAACTTATAAATAGTACTATATAATAAAATATAACTATCTTGCCGCCGGCGCTCTCCTCTCCATTTATTTCCTCTGGAGATTTCCATTTCTAAAATAAGGCTTAAAAGTTGAAAGATCCTACTTAATTTAATTTAGCAAAGATAAGGGGCCAAGTTGTAAAATTACATCGAGTCGCAAAAGGAAAAAAAGAGGAAGAATCCGAGGGCGTAAATCTTACATTCATATCCACTCAAAAGTGCATTAGGGTTTGGTTTCTGTATAGCAAAACCCAGCATCTAGGGTTTCGTTTCGATCATGTACGCAGATCAGATTACGACGGGGCGGAAGAGATCCGTGAGGGATCGGCTGGACGGCGATCAGCCTCGTGATTCAGTCAGAGATCGACTCGGCGGGGCCAAAAGGTACTCGGTTTTTTCTTGATTTTCTGGCTTAGTTTCCTGTATGGATTGATTTGTTACTATTTTGTTGCAATATTTTTAGGAACGATTTGGTATTTGGTACTTTTTCGTAATTGTAGTTCGTATTGTAGTAGTCAGTACTTAATAGTGATTGTGTGAATTAATGTTCTTAGGGTTGGAACCTGATTTGTATACACTTGTACAGCCATTATTTGTATATAACAAAATATTTGTGATTTTTTTATCTTTTTAGGCAACGCCAAACTGATGAGAGGTGGAAACATGATCTTTATCAGAATGATGGAAAAGCTCAAATTTCGAGTAACTATTTATTTTTATTTTTTTTTAGTGTAAGAAAAGGCTGAAGTATCACATTTTATCAAATTGGTGGTATTTGAAACACAGGGTTAAGATTATGAAAAATACCAAATATTTTAGGGACCAATATGTACTGGGACTAACTTACACAATCATTATTGCATGGTACCAATTGATGGATATGTATAATGTTTTTGTCTATAAACTGAATCATGATATCTAAAGACTCTAAACCTCAATTAAGCTCCCAAATATCTTCATTTAAGCCTCAATTAACACTTTACAGCAACAAAATAGTGAAACACCAACAAATTACAACAAATAGTTTAGGGACCAATTTATACAAATAAAAAAATAAAAATTTCACAGAATAATTCGCACAGTACGAGTATTGTATGATATTTATGTATTATCCCTAATCTTTTTGGCCATATATTGACGTCTAAACCTCAACTAATCCCCCGAATATCTTACATAAATAAGCCCTCAAGTAATAACCAAGCAATATAATAAATACCTACCAACAAATCAAAACCCTAAACCCTAAACAATATAAAATCCCCTTATTCATTAAATCTAACTCAACCTCCAAACCTCTCTTTCCGTCTCTACAGAATCAGTGGGGCCGAGGGATCTGAGACTGAAGCTCCAAAGAAAGGACCAAAAGCAGAGAACGATAACGGACCTCCGCGAGAAACTATCGGGCTTCATCCAGCCGCAACCCGTTAAGACCCGACCCGCGCCCGTTAAGACTCAACCCGTTATCAGGCCTGCCAAACCCGTTTCGGAGATTGTCAAACCCGGATCGGAGGCTAAACGGGTTGTCAAAGCTTCTTCTTCTTCTAAAGATGTTTCTAAACAGAAGGTACCTCTCTCTCGCGCTCTCTCTCTCCCTCCCTCCCTCCCTCCCTCCCTCCCTCTCTCTCTCTCTCTCTCTCTCTCTGTGTCTGTCTTTTAAACAAGTGGTGGTTAATTTTCCACTATTTTGGACCGAAATTTCATTGTTTAGAGTTTCAATTGAAGCCCCGCATTGTAAGATCTCAATGAAAATCTGAAAAGATTATGTAGATCGGTATTTTGTTTGTGATATATGGTAATTTACCGACTTATTTTTTTGATAATTTCAGTTGGAGGGCCCATCAATTGATGGGTTTCTTAGGTCACTTGGACTTGAGAAGTATTCCCTTACTTTCCAAGCTGAAGAGGTACCCCCTTTTTCTTAATTTACAAATTAGATAAAATACAAGTATGCAAATTTGGTACTTTTTTTTATTTTATTTTGTGCTTGATCATGTAAACCTAAAATATTTGAGTTCCATCCCTTGTGTTTAAGATCTGAGGGTTATTACACCTAATCTTTGAATATTCCGTACAATTATTTCAATTGTGATATCAGTTAATTAAATTGTGTAAATTTACTTTATTATTTATTTAGTCTGTAAATTATATGTAATTTGCAGATAGATATGGCAGCTCTTGTTCACATGACTGATACGGATCTCAAAGCGCTTGGAGTCCCAATGGTTCTGCTTCATTTTTATAAACTTCCTTCTTTTTTTTTCTATTTGGAATATACTTTTGTTTTATTTTCAAACAATTATTACCTATTATTATTGCATTTGGCTCCAAAGATTAGTCTTAACAGTGATTCTAGGGTTTATTGAGCCTATTAATTTAGTATTCATTATGTACAATTTGTACCTTTATAGTCTAATTATCCTTTCTTAGTTAAATTTCTTACAGTTGCATGTGTAGATTTACTTATTGTTTTAATGAATAATGGATGGCTTAATTTCTTGGCTTTTTAGGGTCCAAGAAAGAAGATACTTTTAGCACTGGAATCAAAGGAATAGAAAAGGGTATGTATGATGTAAGGGTGACATCGTCCAAGTTTAAGAGATTGTTGCGGTACAGTTCAGAAGTCTATTGTGAGAATGAATCTTGTTGGAACCACAGGAAAAACGTGTAGTGTATCAGACTAATTCTACCATTTTGCAATTTGCAATTGCGCAATTGACTTGTTTGGGTGCAATCTTGTTTAGGTCAGTAGTAGTAAGCTTTGATTTTGGGTTTATTTTTCAATTTCATGATGGTTTTGTCTTATGTTTATGTTAGTTCTATGTATGGTTGTGTATAAATTGGATCTTGGATCTTGATTCGGTTATCTTGCCTTTGCCTTTTCATATTATGCATTTTATATTAGTTAGGTTCATCTACACTTTGAACATAGTACATCTTTTTAAAGTATGCTAATATACAGTGATGTGTAACTTGCAAGTAGAAAATTGGTACGTAAACTATTTATATGCAGTAATAATTACCATATATTGCAAATTTCTTCTTTTATATTTTCCCTTGAAACTCCAAATTATCATACTAGCTCTCTGAAAATATAAATATTAAATTTACCTTCACAAAAGCTATCATATATCATGTATATCCATTTAAACATGCAAACATGCAAAATTTGTGTTAAATCTAGGTAGTAGTTGACCTGCTAGAAGGGCACAAACTTTATATTTTATAACTACTTTTGAAGGCACATTTTGATGATGGCACAACAGAAGAACACAAACTTTATATTTCATAACTACCTTTGAAGGCAAATTTTAATGATAACACAACAACAGTCACATGAGTTTTTGTTTTAAAAGAAAGAATGCTCTACACTAAACAAATGTATTCAACAAATATATTTAAGACCAATCATCAATATAGAAACCATTATTTCATACTCATTAGAGTAAAATATTGAAGGAAATCAATTTGATTATGATCTCCAAAGTACAGTGTATTTATCAAATAGTTAATTTGTAAAAATAATAAGGCGGTGTGACCGGGCTGAGCTGTCACCTTAAGGAAATCAAGTATTTGCGGATCTCTGAATTAGCTGTCGCCTTAAAGAAGCCCTGATATTACATTACAATTGTTAGTGTCTAATAGTGTGTACTTTATAGAGATTAAATTTATTCATCTTTTTGTATGTACTTTTATTTCATTGGATTTTGCAATGTGATGTTAGTCTCTTGATTCAAATCCAAAAAAAAAGAAAGATTTTTTAGGAAACTTTACAAGCTGTCTATTTTTATCTTGGTCTCATTCTACTTTTTTTTTTATCTTCTTCATCATCATTTTTGACAGGAATAACAATGGTCAGATGTGAAACAGAAAAATAGCAGTTAAGAAACTCTCTATGCCGCCAATATAAATAAAAAATCACGCAAGTAAAACCCTCCAGTAATTAGAGAAGATCATTTTGATATTATCTTAGCACACAACGATTTACCTTGTGACTTTTCTCCCAATGCTCTTTCTAATTCAGTTTGCACTCTCTTTCAGCTTCTTCACATGACAGATCACCTCTAGTCCTCTTAAGTTTCTCAATTTCAAAGGACGCCCTGCTTTAAAGAAAAATTCAAATTGTTCCAAAGAAATCAAAGTCATTTCAGACCCAACTCTACAAAATCAGATCAACATACTAAATATTAAGCAAAATATCCATAAAATGGAGCAGGTACAAGTAACAACTAAGGCTACAAAGTTAATTTACTAGTATTTATTCATATTTGGTTACTGAGGAGATCGGCCCAATAATACACATTTTTTTTCTTAAATAGAAATATTTATATATTAACTAAGTAATGAGTTGTATTATAGGGGTGGTGTCAATTTATATATTAACTAACTAAACGGAAAAAATGAAGAAAAAATAAATACATGTCTCATTCAGGTGTAGAATACATATAATCACAATAGTACATATTCTTTTTCACTTCAAATAGAGCTATCCATATATTAACAAAGGGGACCTGATATTTCCGTCGTGATGCCACTATAATATATAGAGATGAAACAATATATAAAGTATATAAAAAGCAGAATAAACAATATACGGTCGCGACGGGTCGTGCACACCCCGTCGTGTTTTCGGATTTCCCGTTAACTAAGTATGAATTCTAGGGGAGTCGATTTATTTATTAACTAACTAAAAGATAAAAACAAAAACAACTTAGTACATGTCTAATTCATGTATAAAATACATAGAAGCGATGTCTAATATAGTAATATACATATAACGGATGTCTAAAATGAACTTGTTACAATTGGCTTGGTAATTTGGACAAGTGCAGCCAATTGTAGTGAATTGATCTTCAAATTGCTGATCACAAAAAAACAAAGGAGAGGAAGGCACATCAGGGGACTGGTCATGTCGCTAAAACATAACACAAACATAACACCACGGAAATCTGCCCACTTAACCTGTCTCAGTGCATTACTTTTTCTCTCTCTTTCACAGCGGAAGAATTAGAAAGAAGGCCTCTAGTGGTGGGTGCCCTCTGACTGAACGGATGGAGGAGGTTAAAAGGTGGAGCTCTTTTGAAAAGTGGATCTACAGTTCTATATATATTTTTTATTTTTTTAATTGAAACTCTTAGGCGTTGCGCGTTGAATAAAAATATAGAGTTTAATACAAAACTGGCCAACAAAGGCAGAACAAATAAAGAAACTCTCAACTAACCAAAAGGACTAAAAAGCTAAAAAAAGAAGAAAGAAAGAAAAAAACACTTCAATAATGAGCCAAAACCACATCAAGAAGAGAAATCCAGACCAGAGGCAATATGAGTCATTGAGCCCTAGAGAGGTGGGGGATGGCTGAATCTTCATAATTCATCTGATACGCTATTGCAAGCTTAGCCATCAGATCTGCCTCAGCTTTTGAAGTTGGGTCCTTAACCGATGGTACAGTATACAGTTCTATATATTTGCAACAAAAAGTGAGTTGTGCCAAAGATGTATGGTTAACATTAACATTATTGGTGCGCTAGATTTGAAAATAGGAGAATTGTCATCTTGTTGAGTTCACAATATTAACAATTTTATTGGGTTTTATTGTTATCCATACAATCAAATGAAAATTAAAAAATTTGCATGCAAAAATTTTATATGAACTTTTGTGGGAGGAAATTGACCATTTTAGAAAATATATCTGTTACATGAAAAAAAAAAATATCTAGGAAGGTAAAAGAATTAAATTTTTTTTTTTTAAAGATAAGCATTTACTTATGTTGCATTAATATAAAAAGTAGCCATTACAAGGGGGATTTACACCGAGATTGCAAACAAAAGAAAAAAACCAAACAATACAAAAGTCTATCCCTGAACTTATGACTCAAAAGGTCATGAGATATCGCCCCATCCTTACCCCCTAATTCTAGATGGGATGTCAAGTTCTTACGGCCAATGCCCGCGTCCATTCGTTCATTGTATTAAGCTCGTGGTCAAACTAGACGCTTCTAAGTGGCTTGAATTTCGAAAGATTCACCCATAGCGCGCGTTCTAAATCTCCCAACATGTGGCTGCCCACAATGTCTCATTCCTTCGTTGACTAGATTTGTCGCTTTGAGCCTGGATGCTTTGGAGGATTTGCATGGGCTGGTGCAATCCTGCTGCCAGTTCTGAGGTTTGCAAGTGGCGAAAAAAAATTCTCCAAATGTTTCTCACGTACATGCATTGCGCAAAGAGGTGAGAATGAGTTTCTGTCACATTGGTGTACACACAAGACTGTGGACAGTTGACCTCATGCGAGGAGTTTGTCTATGGTTTGCATTTTTCCTTTGGAAATGAGCCACATTGAGAATTTGATTCTCGGGAGAATTTGCAATTACCATATTCTTGCTTGTGACGAATCTTTCTGGCCTCGTTCCGTGAAGAAAATGTAGGCTTTTTTGACCAAAAATGATCCATCTATGCCGCTTTGCCATTCGAGCTTATCTTCTATGTTAGAGAGAGTGACTTACTGAATGTCTGCTTGTAGCTCTCTGAGTTTTCTTTCTTGTTATGTGCTTAGATTGTGATCCCAAGTGAGAGACTGAGGGTTGCTGATGATTTCGTGCACTGTGGCTTGCTTATTCCTCGGAAAAGCCCGTCATATTTGTTTGCTAGGATTTTTCCCTGATGTCATTTATCCTTCTAGAAGCTGATAGCCCGGCCATCTCCCACTGTCATCATGGTTCTATTGTTGAATGAAGGTAGCAGTTTCGCTAGGTCCTTGATGAAAAAACTGTTTTGTGCATTTTGCCACATCCCTTCAGTGCTGCCATAACATCTTTGGATTGTTGAGAGTTATAAACCCAGAGATCTGCTTTTTGCTTGCCATATCTATTTCATGAGAAGTGTTTCATTGTGCACTTTTAGGTCCTGGATATCAAGGCCTCCATTTTCCTTTAAGATACACAGTAGCTCCCAGTTTGCCTGATGTTTCCCTCTTGAGTATTTTCCAGACTCCCCCAGGAAATTCCTCCTCAGTTTGTCAATTTTCTTAAATATCCATGTCGGGATTAGGAAGGCTTGCATAAAGTAGAGAGGAGTTGCTGATAGCATGAAGATTAGGAGGGTTAGTCTTCCTCCTATTGACATGTATTTGGTGGCCCATCCTGCAATTTTGCTTCTGATATTTTCGATCATAGGCAAGAATATATCTTTACTTGGTCTACCTATGGAGAGTGGCAGACCCAGATAGCTTATGGGAAAAACTTGCATGTTGCATTGGAGCGTGTGTTTTATTGCTCTTTCGCATCTTTGCGGAATTTAAATTGGGGTGAATGAGAATTTGGCATTGTTAATTTGCAATCATGTCATTTTCCCAAAACATTTGAACGCTAGACTTAGTAGCTGTAGGTCCTTTTTTTGCTTCCGCAATGATTCTGATATCGTCTGCATATTGAATGGCCTGCATCGGCATTCGATGTGCTTGGGGAGCTAAATTTTTGAGATGCCTGATTAGGTATTGTAGAGAATCTGCGATGAGATTGAATAAGAGGGGGGGGGGGGGGGGGGGGGGGAGATGATCTCCTTGCCTTAGACCTCTTTTATGTTGGAATAATGTTACAGTTTGCCATTCATTTTAAGGGCAGAGCTGGAGGAGACAAGAAGATTGTGAATCCAAAGGACCCATTTCGTCAGGAACCCTCTTCTTTCGAGCAGCGCTTTTAGAAAGTTCCAGTTAACTGTATCAAAAGCCTTAGCAAATCTACTTTATACAGTATGCCTGGGGTGTTGGTTTTATGCAGGTAGTTAATGTTTTCTCTGTATGCTAAAAAAAATCTATGATCTACTTATTCTTCATAAACGCGGTTTGGTTTTCTGAGATTAGGTGTGGCATTTTCCCCAGTAGCCTTGTTGCGAGTATCTTGAAGATAAGTTTTATCGGCCCGTCGATGACACTGTTGGGTCTGTAGTCTTTTATGCTTTTGGCATCCTTTGATTTGAGGACGAGCAAAATCTGTGCTTTATTGATACGCCACAATTGCAGAGAGTTGCTGTCGAATTCTTTGCATGGCCAAAATAGATTATCTTTAACTGTTTTCCAGTACATTTGGAAAAATTCAATAGGGAATTCTTCTGGCCCCGATACTTTGCCTTTTGGTAAATCAAAGATAATTTCTTCTTCTGTGATGTCGTTTGCTAGGTCGTCCAAGGAATAAAATAAGTCCTAAATTTAAAATGGAGAGAAATTTTTTAGGAACAAAACAAGAGAAAATGTTGTCTCCGATATGGTGTCATATGATTTTTTTTCCCCCCTTTTTTAACAAATAATTCTCATCAAATTGGTTTTTTATATTTTGTTTTGTTCATCTGAAAATAATAAATAAAAGAGAAAATAATGTTTTATTAAAGAGTTTATAAAGAAGAATCAAATATAAATAAAATTCTAAAAAACAAATAAGGAGATAATATTTTATGCAAAATAAATTAGATTTTATATATAATAAAAGAGAAAATCATTTTACATATATACTATCGTAAAATAAAATAAAATAAAATAAAATAACATAAAATAATATCATTAGTATTAATTGTAAAAACAATATACAAAATATTTATGCTGTATAAATATTTTTTTCTCTACTTATTGTTTCGAATTTAAAAATAAAAAAACTAGAAAAAAATGATGAGCAAGCAATATTTTCATTGTAAAAAAAATTGCATAGTTTCTAGGACTGAAAGTCTCAAAAAGCGAGAATCTCAAATGCTTTTAATACAAAAAAAATTCTTAATAAAACAACCAGTAAAACAGGAGATTGGACTGAGAAATAATAGAAACAAGTGAATAGAATAGAATAAAGAAAAAAACAGGACATCCATGACATGGGCCAAGCAAACCAAGTCCTGTCCTAAGCAAAACCACCCCGTACATTATCCCAAAAGCGACAGTGGCATGACCGTGGTTCCGTATTTTCATCGAGGGCAATTTCGTACAAAAACATACGGATTTCGACACGTTTCGACCTCGCATTGGATCGTCTCGTCTTAATCGTGCTCCAGCGTCGACACGTGTCGGCGGTCTTTATTTCTCAATGTTAAATCGTACCGCTGGTACAATGTACCCGGTGTCCCGGGTTTGGTTTTGCGGATATGATTAATGATGGATTTTATTGGATACACTTGGTGGAGCATAGACCAGTAATATCATATTATGGAGCTTTGAAAGTTTGTTAGTTCCTAACTTTGCATCAACTTATATCTTAATTGAAAATATTATATTATATTATATTATATTATATTATATAGATTTTTTGCTATTAAGATAAATTAAATGCTTGGAATAAATTTTAATTATAATAGAAAGTAAGAAAATGAATTGAAAAATTTTAAACTAGTAAATTGGATAACTGTAGTGTTTAATTTACAAATGTAATAACACTTTTTTCATTCCGTAAACTTCACTATTTTGCTTGTTTAGAATTCTTTTTATTTGCTAGTAATAACTGGGGGAGATGCTATTCAAAGAGCTAAGTTGGCTTCATCAAGAACAAATTCAAATTTTGTTTGTCAAATGTCAACTCTTATTAATGACGATTCTTAAATTGTTGTTTTTATCTATTGATGCTATTTCTCTCCTAAAATTTAGCAAATAAATCATGCAATTATGGAAAGAGATTAAATAGATTTATTACCTATATTCTGTCATATTATGTAATGGATAGATCGTGAAATATTTATGTATTATTTGTCATATTATGTTGTTCGTTTATGTTAGTTCAATTTTCTATGTTATTTTTGCTATCTATTAATAAATGACTCAACGAATATGTTATTTTATTTTATATATTTGACCGTGAATTTATAAATATGTGTTGTTATGTGCTAGTAGTATCTTTCTCTATATTTAGATGAAGTATTATTTGAAATTTTTTTATATATGAGTATTAGTAATATAACATTAAAATTCATTGCACGAATAAAAAATTCTTTTATGCTAATAATACTAATAAAATAAAAGTCACAGTCAAAGATAAAATAATTCCAAATCTGTTGTCATCACAAACTAAGTTACTGGAGTATTGAATCATGATGTTTCTATTTTTGCAAGACTTATTAGTCATTACTAGGAAGGAATAATAAATGAATAAAAGTATTAATTTAAGAATCATCATTAAGTAAGGATAATTCTGGTATTTGTCAACAAAAATTTGAATTTGCTCTTAGTTAAGCCAACTTAGCTCTTTGAATAGCACCTCCCATAATTGGTCAATTGCGCTAAAAAATTATAATGACAGATAGTTCAATTTTAATTTGGTCTATTATTTTATTATTATTCACATTCTTTTTATGTGTGTGATTTGTCAACCAACTTATTGTATTTAATAAGATTATTTTGAATGAAGAATTTGATGAAGATTGAGCCTCATTGCTATACATTTTTTTGATAGAAAATGTTGAATTTACTGATTTTATTGTTCATTTATTCCATCTTTTAAATATAAAAAGTAGAACTAACAATACCTTCTTTTTTTTTTATAAAAGATAACAAAATTATTGGCAAGAAGCAAATTTTCTTGTAATAAAACTTTTATTAATTCTTTTCAACAATTTAAATTATTAAGTTCACTACATGCACACTAAGTAAACTAAAAAAAATATAATGAAATATAATTTAAATCCTTTACCTACTTTATGAGTAGACCTAGTCTATGCAAAATTATTTTGACAAAACCCAGATATTTCCTCGAATTTTTTCTCCTTCTTCCATAGAACCGGTGTTGATGAACCAATACATAAAACCACTCTCGTGTATTCTGTACACCCGGTTCACAGTTATCACTGAGCCCAAACTCTCAATCACAATAACATCTCACTATTATAGATCAGGCTTTCATACTTCTCTCTCTTACTATATTAATCTACTTTTGCATGAGATTATTGTACCAAATTATAGTTCTAGTTTATTGGCTGATTCTTCAATTCATGAGCTTGAGATCTTTCCCTCTTGTTAATTTTACTAGATCTTATTTCTCCATATTTGTTTCGTTTGTATCTTCAATCCATCCTAAAGTATCAGTTTAGTATTATGTAAAGATGAATTCAGTCAGACCAAGATCGCCAAAAACCTCCAAGTACCAGTATGTTTTCAATTCAGCCTTTTAAATCAATTCAGAATGCTATTTTTTGAGATTTTCTTACGATTTTTTTCCTTTGTCGTTTGCTATTTTTTTCGTGCAGATTGGAGAAGAAAGGTGGGTTTCAGAAAGGGCTGGATGACAACGAGAGAGAGCACGCTGGTACTTGGTCAAAAATGTAGAAAATTAATTGATGAAATAATTAATTAATGGCTTTGTACTGGAGTGCTCCTTCTGGTTGTCATTTTGGCTCGATACTTGTTCAATTCTGAACCTCTCTTTGATTTGAAGATTCAGTTCAATCATGTAATTCAGATTCAAAATTGAAAGGTACCCATTTCTCTTTTTCTTATTTATTTTCCATAGAATCTGGTTTCTGCCCTTTAATTTTTCTGGTGCATGGGATTTGATTTTCTACAATTCTGATTCAGAAGTAAAGGTACCTATTTCTTATTTACTATCTTTACATGGAATGAAAAAGAAAATCTTGTTTAATTGGATTGAAGCATGAATTTATATAAATTTCTCTTTCTTTTTAGTGGAACTTTTATTTTATACTGTCTTTGCTGGTTGGTTTTGCTCAGGTAAATGATACCTTATTGAATTTAGATATGAAGTATGAAATTTAGATCCCAATTTCTCCTCTTATTTTTTACTTCTCATACATATAATATGTTGTGCTGTTTCATATGAAAAAACAATAAAATCTTCATTACAAAATAAAAGAGAGCTACTATGCCCTTTCATCATTTCTGTTGCATAAAAAGTTTCAGTTTGTTTTGTAGAGTAGTTATTTGGTTTCATTTAATTTATTTTTGGTATTGGTTTGATTTTGTAGACCAAAAAGAGGTCTCTCTTTAGTTATGCATTAAATGCAATGAGTATTCTTTCGAATTTCGTCCGCCCATTTTTCTGTTAGTTGAGGGGTTTTGACTGTTGTTTTTTTCAAATTTGTTTGTGATATATGTACAGAGAGTAAGTATAAACAAAAACTAGGTATGTTTAATAAATGATTCATTAAATCATAAACAAGCTTGTCTGATGCTTGAATTTATATAAATTTTTTATGATGATTTATACTGATTTAGCTCAGTAGTCAGAATGAAGGTTCCCAATTTTTATTTTATTTTATTTTAGTTCCTTATTCTTTATATTTTGTGGAAAGTATGATTACTTATTAGAAACATTTCATTCATAATTGCATCGTTAAGTCATCTTGTAAAGTTACAACTTTCTAGTCTCTCATTATTTGCATATTGAAACTTTATTTTCTATATTTGTTGGCACATATTGGATATTCATCAACATTTAATGGCAATGTTTTTTAAGAGGTGAATTTTTTTATTTAAGAAAAAAGAGTTACATTTTTATTCTTTGACTAGTCTACAAGGTTTGAAATTTCAAAGCTGAGTGGTTTTGTTTAGTTCTCTTTATGTAAAGTTTGAAGCTTTTTCTTTGACTAGTCTATGACATTTTAACAATATATCGTTCTATGTTTTTTCAATTTATTATATTATGATTTTATCGAAAAAGATCATATTCTAAATCGGCCAAAAGAAATTCACTTTGGCAATTCAATGTTTCATACTTTCTTTTCCTTGTGAAAAACATTTATGTTCCAATTGAAAATGAATTAAATTTAATCATTTTTCATGTTACCTTAACCAAATATTTTTTGGAATAGAGAAAAGAGACGATTTATTATATTTAATTGGGAGAATTTCATATATGCCATTACAAAAACTTAAAATATCACATTTGCCATTACAAAAATCAAAATATCATATTTGCCGCTATAAAAACTTTCGAATATCATATATGCCATTACAAAAATTTGAAAATATCATATATGCCATTACAAAAACATAAAATATCATATGTGCCATTATAAAAACTTAAAATATCATATTTGTCATCTGAAAACATAAAATTTATCAAATTTACCCTTTTAAAACTTTAAGAATATCAAATATATCTAACACCGTTAACTTTCCTTTAAGTTTTATTTAATACTACCAAATACCATTCTCTTATTTCTCCTTCACTAGCAAAAATATCCATAATCTCTTCAACTTAAATTATCTTCTCCGTTTTGTCTCACTCTTTCTCTCACAATATTGTACCTATAAAGATAACATATTTCCTTTGTCACTTCTCTTATTTAGAAATAATTGCTTTAGAAAACGACTAAAATTGGAATAAATTGATTCTTTTTTTAATATATTTTCTCACATTAACTTTTGATTTCACATTAAAAAAGAAAAAAAATATTTGATTATATACATGGATCTACATCATGAATAGAGGAGATAAAATATGGATAATATTAGAGGTATAATGATATTTATAAGACTTGACCGTCATTTTTAACGGAAAAAGTGGATGGTTTCAAGTTTTGGATAAATTTGATAGATTTTATATTTTGGAATGGCGAATATGATATATTAACTTTTTGTAATGGCAAATATGATATTTCAAGTTTTTATAATGGCAAATATGATATTTTGATTTTTATAATGGCAAATATGATATTTTAAGTTTTTGTAATGGCATATATGAAATTTTCCCTATTTAATTGTGCCCTTGCTAGTTTAATGGTAATAATACTCTATCTTTATAAATCCATTATTAGTGGTTTAATCAATATTGTTGCTGCTCTTGTTTTTCCTTCTCTTTTTCTTTTCTTTCCCTCATTTGTTTTGTTCAAAAATATTGGACTGATTTTCTTTTGTCAAGGTTTCATTATATTTTAGTAATTAACATAAACTACAGTAAGATAGTGTTTTATTCTAGATAGTGGGAGATGTAGTTTTATTGCTTTTTTTTTTTCTCAAACAGACAGAAGAACAATATAGTTATAATGATAACATAATTTGGTTCTATTTTTTATTTCGATAAATTTGCAATTGGGTCTAAATATACCAAAACCCTAATTCGTGTACTAAAATAGTGGAATTGTACTGTAACTTTTTGCTCATAAGCATAATCTTTCATAAATTCCATGAGGATATCTCATCTCAACTTGGTAATTGAATATAATAATGTTAGATCATTTTAAAACGCTTAATTACTGTTTTAATTGGTAAACTCAATATGATGCTATTATTCATTTCTCTTTTCTGTTCTTTTTTATTCACTTTCTTATGCAAACAGATTGCGATTAGTTTTTGGCAATGTTTCATCAAATGGTATTATTTAACTCAAAAGTACAGTATTCTATATAGTGAAGAAACTACGGGTTGATAAAATAATTTAGTTTTTTTTTTATAATCTTATTGAAAACTGTACTATTTTGTTAATGATGAAAAGTTAAGCTTAACTGAAGCACCAATTTTAGCCCCTCAAAAATACTAAGGACGTGTAAGTGGTCTATACTATAATTACTTGAAACTGTAGTAAATCACAGGAAACTGTTATTGTACAGAACTTAGTGAACTGTAGATGTGTTTTATTGAAACATGGTAATCTTTACAGGAAGTAATTGAATTTCGTGTAATATTTTTCTATTATTCTTTTTAACTGTGTTTTTTTCCATATATATATATATATATATGACCTTATAAATTGGAAAATAAATCTCAATTCATAATTTTTGTTTCATATTAACTAGTAAGTTTCATGATTTGAATTTTTCTTTTGAACTTTTTGACGAGTAAACTTAGAACATACATATGATTGCAATTAATCAAATAACACAAGTTCGAATCATTTTCTTAATGTATTGATAATTGATCTCAAATAGCATGGTGTTTGTTATCATTTGAGACAACAATGTTCTTAACATTGAGCCATTGATCAAATTAAATTATTTATTGTTTTCTTATTTGAACCTTTTAACTTTGTTTAACTTTGTTTAACTTATGAATTAGAATATCATAAGCATATATAAATTATAAGTTACAAAATAAATCCACTAAAATAAGTTTCAAAATGCCTCCAGTCATATGTTTGTTTTATTTTTGCTAGGTTTTCGTTCAGTTGAATCAATTCCTTAATTTCTTACAACTTGATCATACATTAGTTTTGTTATTTTGAGGAAACCATGGGTTCCTATGCAAATGTACCCTCAACTTATGATACCCTGACCTAAATGATATAAATACAGTAACTGTACCAGTGTTTTATTCTCTAATTTCTGCGTATAACTATTTGTTGTTACAAGTTTATTACATTTCTTTTCAAATTCTCTTTTATTTGGCCTCAAGAGATTTTAATTTCAAAGTCTATCATGCACGCTTATAGAATAAGACATAATTTTGAACTTTGTAAAAAATAACTAAATTGGATGGGTATGATTCTGGCTTGTTTAGTTTGAAGAGGTAACTAGAGAATGCAGAGTGAAAGATTATTTATATTTTCTTTTTTTTTTTTGAAAAGGCGTATTACCTTACCTGTGATAATTTTACGGAAAAAAATATTTCCTAATTGGATCATTAGGGTTTGCGGAAAGAAAAGTTGGAAAATATCCTAATTATATATATATAATTTAGTAAATGTGTTTGTCAGCGGCATTCTTCTACTTTTTAATAATTATTAACATATTATTGAATAATTTGAAAGAGGCGCAGATTGAATAATTATTAACATCTGAATGACAACATCCACCTAGGGCCAGGTCCGGTATCTAAATTTTCAATGTGGACCAGTTTATGTTATGTATAAATAGTGTTTGACCAGTTGAATACAATAGATATGGTATTCAATATGCGCAAATAAACCATGCTGGTGAGATTGTAATGCCATTTTTTATTATTTGTTTGCAACTTGTAGTACTAGGATTTGCGAATTTTAAGGTACTATATATGTCTGTTTTGTACAATTGAAGTTAGGGTTTAGGGTTTAGGTTCTTTCCAGCTATTTTGTGCTTCTTCTTTGTTCAATTGACATGGGTTAAGGCACTACATGGAAAATTTAGCCTGATTCTAGTTCAAAGTAATGAATAATTTATAATAATGAACTGTCAGTTTGTTGATTCAATATGTGATTTTCTATGCTCACTTGATGTTTTATTGTAATGGGGCCTTAAATTGATAAAAACATTACATTTCTACTAAAAGTTCTAGTAAAAGACTCATAAAATCAATTCATTTGTAACAGGAAGAATGGTAAAAAGAGAGTACTATGGTATTTAATGCTAGGACAGCAAATCACATCCATATCTTCCTTTTGTGTACTATTTTGTTTTGTATTTGTAATTTCTTTAGGATTTATTACATTATAGCCGAATTAGGGTTTATTGAGGTTCTATAATGTGATGTTTAGGCTGAAATTTCAATTTAGGATCTCATGAAGTTTCTTTCGATGTTCAATATTAACTTTATGTGGTTTTCAGAAATAGTGTTTGGTTTTTTCTTGTTTTCTTGTTAAAACTTGTGTATTTTAATTTTGGAGTTCACACGATGTCCTCGAATTATATCTGAATTGCAAAGCACATAATTCAGGAAAAAAATGTCATTTTCTTTAATCCAACCAAATTATTACCACAATCCTACCAAAAACATTGTCATGAACCACCTTTATTTAGGGTTTTAGAAAACTAAGAATGGAGGTGCATAAAGGCTGATCGAATGTAAAACTACAGTCAATAAATACTGGTTTGATTATCTCAAGTTAGTTTATCATGAGATGTTTAGTACATATTGTTGAAGAAATTTTTTTTTTTTTTGAGTCCCTTGTTGAAGAAAATTTGTATAGTAAGTATTATATTTGTGATTTTTGATGTGGCGTTTAACTTTGTTTGTCTGCTAAGTTCTCATATTTCAGTGTCCCTTGAAATGTAATGTTGTTTTGAATATGTTCACTTATGATGGATTGAATGCGTTTTCCTTACAATCTCAATTCATTAATGGATTTTTGACATTACAAATGGTTAAACTGCTTCAGAGTATTCAAAACAAACAAAGCTTACCTTCTAATAATTCAATCCACGATCTCAAAAACAATAATAATATTCATCAACAAGAGGTCTCATATCTTACAACATAACACATCATTAAATATTTTATAACGATAGCAATACTTGTCTTAAACTTCTTCTTTCTTACCAGCAAGATAAAAGACAAAAAACAAATTTCATTTTCTCTCAATGCGAACACTTAGTTCGTTGTCGGAAATAAACCCGAAAATAAGTTTGTCATCTAGTTTTAATCCATTTTCACTTGAGAAAGTCCGCCACTGTTGACAACTCAATTTACCTTTTGACCTGAAAGAATAGCGTACGTGCCACTCGTTGCCATCTGTATCTCGCAATATCATGTCACAATCTTTGGTGAGATTATATTTCAAGCAAAACTCTTTTCGTATAGTCATCTGCATTATGCACATGAAAAAGTATGATATTTGTATCAAGCTATATGCTGGATCAAAATACTTGTTTTTATTTATTAAGTAGGGGGCCATCATTAAGTTCAATTCAATAAATATATTATATTAGTAAAAATATGTGATAATAATATGTTTCCAAATAAAAGGATCTCATAGTTACCATGTTAGATTGAAGATGGGTGTTTCGTACAATTTGCTTTGTTTCATTCTCCCCTATCTCAAGTGGTGGGCCTGGTTTCTACACATCAAATGATTACTATTAGTCAAAATATCTTCAATAGAACATATTTTATTTTTGTTTATTTGTAAATTTCTTAATTGAAATATTAGAATTTGATCGTACCAAATCAACACAAAGTGTGTTTAGAGATTCGAGTGTGAACAAACACGTGTCGCCAATTTTGAAACGATTTTCCATTGCGAAATCAAACCAGCCTGCACAAATTCTTCCATACCCTTTATCCATAACAATGAGGTTAACTCCTACTGGTTCCCCATGCAATCCCCTTTTCATGAAAATAGTATG
Organism: Juncus effusus; assembly: GCA_027726005.1. NCBI lineage: Eukaryota > Viridiplantae > Streptophyta > Magnoliopsida > Poales > Juncaceae > Juncus > Juncus effusus. Next base: position 8,557,225 of record CM050894.1, on the reverse strand, counting down.
ATTCCCCTTTCCATATCCCGCACAAAATTTCATTGGTACAAGCTGCATAATTAATTGATTTATCTCAGTTTTAGTAAAAAATTTAAATAAGTTTGATTTGCTTTTTTTTCTTTTGTCAATTTTTTAATAGATCTTTTGTCAATTTTTTGATTTGCTTTTTTTTTTCTTGTGTTGAATTAGATAGGCTTAATTAGGAATTTAAACTTCAAATGTGGCCAAAACCATTTATAACTTTTTTTTGTAATGTCATGAAACTGTACCACTCATTGCCCAAAAGTTTCCAATACTGTATTTTGGTCAGGTGAGATTATATTTCTTGTCTCAAAGGTGAGATTATATTAATTAAATGGTTATACTAGTGTCTTAAACTTAAAATAAACAAAAAAGAAAAAGACAGTGCTATAATTAATGAATAGTTACCAAGTCTGAAAGCATGACTCTTGTTAAGGTTCTCTCAAATTGCATGGATGAATCAGACTTTGTGTTATTATTCGGTTTGACGCGTTTCATTTTTGGATCCGCGTTGGATGATTTTGCGCCCTGATTATTTTCTAAATCATGTCCAGATGATACCTACATATCAATATAAATCAAGTATACTTTTAGGTTGAGATTATTATGCCGACTGAAAACTTCAAATTTTATTATACAGTCATGAAAAAGTATATCAAGTACACTAATAAAATATGAGAAATATCATCTGTTCCATACATTTTTTTAGACATAGCCACGATGTTTGAGAGGAATATATATGATATTTTGGATGAAGTGAATAGTGCGTATTAATTGTAATGTAGTATAATATGAAATGAAAAATCAGATACGCAAGAAAGTTCAGTTATGATATACGTTGTCATGTAAGTATAATAATATTAATCATGGATTCCTGTGCTATTTGCATGCAAAATTTCGGTCTTTACCTTGATTATTTAGCATTATTTTAACAGCTCTTATAATGCTTAAAAATCAAGATATTATCAAATTAATAATAAAGAACCATTGAGAGACCAAAAGTCCTAAACTAGTATGGTATCACTAGTATGCATGGCAGCCAGATTTATACAAATTCTTGTAAATAATATCAATCAACAACTATAATTTTGTATTAATGTACTTTTTTCTTTTATTACCTTTTCCACAAGAAGAGTATCTTGATTAATGAATTTAAAGACGCATTTATCTCCACCTTTTAAGTGATTTTCCTTGGTGAATTTCATCCACCCCTTTCGCAATATCGAACCGTAATCTTTCATACTTAGTTCCACCGGCCATTTATTTCCATTTTTCCCTTGAAGAAAAATAGCACGGCTTTTTATCCATCCATTCTTCTGGCAGAATTCCAGCGGAATTCGCTACATTGGGGATAAGAATTTCCAAATATGATCAAGTTGTGTGTAGTAAAAAGTAAAAATGATAAACAAATTACCATATAAGTCAGTTTAAAACTTCACCCATTTTGGCCTAGTAACAAATTTATATTTGCTGTTATGCACTTTATTTTGGGGTCTAAGTATCACCACTTAATGTATGAATAAATATTGACTGAAAGTAAAAAAAAAATTAGAGCAGTATGAATTAAATTTAACTCACCATTTGACTAATTTCAACCATGGGAGGTGTGAGGATCTTCTCAAATTGATTGTATTCGCTAGAATCAGGAATATTCCTTGTGGATTCCTTTTCTTTTTGAGCTTGTCGTGAAGTCGACCCTTTTTCCATCACGGTCTTCTTTTGCCTTGGTTCGTATTCATCATACTTCCTTTTTGTATTGTGAGATTTAGCGGGTGCTTCTGATTCACCTTGTAATAATATTATTATCACTCATTTTATGACATCAAATGGTGGACTAATTTACCCTGCAAAATTTTCAAATTTTCTTGGGCTTTTTGAATTTTTGTCTGAGACTATATATTAGATACTCTCTATATACTTTTTTGGTCTAATAATTCCATCTTTTACAACCTTTTTCATGAAATAAAGCCAGAAAAAAATATATTAAAAATTAAAAGATGGTTCACCTTCTGCAATTTCATCAACTTTAGAGCTTAATCTCACGGATTTCTTCTTTTGAGCCATCTTTTGAGAACATACGCTCTTTTTATCAACTTGCGGTTTTTTGCCAGTTCCGGTTCTTCTTCTTTTATCACCAAAATATGATGAATCAGATGAATCTTCCTCCTCGTCTTCTGATTTTGACAATGAACACAAGTAATTTCAAGCATTAGAATCTCAATTTAAGAATTATGATTATATCAAGAGTATTTTGTACTTTTTTAGATGAAATTGTATTTTGAAATTTGAAATACATCTGTACTAAGACCAAGTTCAGCCTTTCAAGTTGTAACATAGTTAACCCTCACATGTCAAATTAATTAATCCTCAATTATTAACTAATTATCCCTCAACTGTGCATACAAAAAGGCTTCAAATTTTGCTGGCAAAATAACAGTAATAAAAGAATGGACTAAATTGAAAAAAAAAAATAAAGACAGCTACCACTAGAAGTTTTTTTTTTATTTTACTTACCACTAGAAGTATAGTCACCGGTGTCAGATTCTGAAGAATAAGAAGTAGAATGTTCTGACTCAGAAGATGAATCTAAAATTTTTTCAATGCTTGGAACTGGATCTAGATCCGGCTCCTTGAATGGATTTCCTTCAAGCACTTCAATTGAATCTGAATTTGACGAATCTTCACTTTTCCCTTCTAAAATCAATGTTCACCAATACATTGCATCAGTAAAATCTCAGATTTTCAATATTTTTCCCATTATGATTTTTTTGTTATTCATTTTTAGGTTTGAAATGGTGCACACATAAGTACCAATGCTCGTACTTGATCCAAATTACCATAATAGGCAGAATTAAGAAGATATAACCACAAAAGGTCTCAATTATGTAATTAATTGATTCTCAATTGTGCTATACACACCAAACTGACCCTAATTAGTTAAACCCGATTGAGCCTTAATTAAGTCAGACAGAAGTTTAAATATTTTTTTTGAGGAAATTTGGAGAGAGCTTGAGTATCCCTCTTCCAAAATGAAAGAATTTAAATATTAAAAGAACGATAAACACAAAGGGGCTTACACGCTTAAATTGGTCGGCCTAGTATAATAACAATATAAACTATTTATTTCATACATGCATAATAAAGAAAATGAAGAAGATATGATTACCTTCTGATTCAGATTCATCGGCACATGCCTGATCATCAGAGTCTACTGAATCCTCAATCTCCACACACTCGATACGTGGGCCCGGCTGCTCAGTAGCCGGTTGTTTGAGACACTGCGTTTGATCAAAAATTGTCACGTTAAAAACTAGATTTTGCTCGAGCCGAAATACCAAAAGATCTCCCTTGCATAAATCATGCACCGTTCTGAATTGGGCCCAGCCTTTTGTTAAGTATATGTCTCGACCTTTTTTGTTCATTTCGACTTCCCAAAATTTGCCACGACTGACAAGTGTGGCTAACTTTGGAAGATCATTTGGAAGATGTGTATAGAAATTTCGTGGAATGAGCTGAAAACGAACAGAAAAAAAAGAGTGAGATAATGAAGGTAAAATAGTATCATGAATTTTCCCTCTCTTTATTTTAAATATTCTAGAGTGGGTTTAATGGAGAAAATGAGTTTTCAAAAGTAAATTTAAAAAAAAAAACAGAAAAAATAAATCTAAAGGGCCTGTAGCATGTTGTTGCAGCCCAAAAGAGTGAACAACTAAAGTGGGCCTATACAGAACTATACTCGCCCAAAATAAAGAAAAAGAATGGTACCAATTCCCAGTCTAAATTTCTTCATAAAAAATGAAAGATGATGCATTTGAGTACCCTTAAAAAATGATCAAAAATCAACTCATTAGACTTTTCTAGTCTCTTTAGTATAAAGTAAAAGAGTTTAAATTGACAGATAAGACTAGAAAATATATTACAAACAATATTTATTATTTTTTAATACTTCTTACATATAGACTTGCAGTGTTTGCCACAAAAGATCCTAAATATTCACTATGTGATTTTTGTACGGTCTACTGTTGAGAAATTTTTTTGACCAACACGATTGGATCCTATTCAAACAGAATAGACCTAGATTTTTTAATATACAGGAACAACATTACATAAAGTACAAGGTTTTTTTAGAGAAAATATTTATTTGTAAACAAGTTCTCTCAAAATTTTAAAAGATAGAATCCTTTCTTCTCCAAACAATAACTCATTTCTCTCAATCTCCAGAGACAAAAACAATGGCCACATTTTTAAACGAAAAGAAATAGTGGCATATTCTAGTTGGTGCATTTTAAATGCACCCTAATATTCATTCTATGCAATTAGAAAAATCTCTTCTGACACAGACACAACTTACAAAAGCACACAAAACCAACATCAAAAAATATAAGAGAGGGAGAGAGAGAAACCAGATCTGTAGTTGGATCCGGAAAGAGAACTTGAAAGAACGACGGAGACTGAGAGCCATTGTCATTGTCACCCATGATGTGTGTCTTTGAGAGATCTTATGAGAGAGAGAAGAACCTACAAAATGTGGAAAATATGGGTTATACCAAAGGTGAAGAGGAGAGACTGAGCTAATAATGGAGAGACTGAAAGTGAAGAGGGGAGACTTGATGAGTAGTTAATAAGTGGAAGAGTGAAGACTGAAGAGGGAGAGGCACTTTTATGAAGACCACCCCTTCTTTTTCACTATTTGATTCAACTGTTTCAATTTATTCTTGGTTAGTAGTTAGTATCATTACTTTTCATCTATACATACGATTAATAAAGAGAGAAATATTAGGAGAGGAGGAGATGAATTTTTCTTTTTAGATCATGTTACTTGTTTATCACTTTTGCAGAGACTAACATGATATTTTGATAATTCGTACGGTGGCCATGAAAAATGCATGCAACGTACATCTCACATGATGACTTGTACCATTTTTTCTTTTTTTTCTTTCTTTTTGAATTTCGTTTCTGTGTGCAATTCCATTGTCATTAATGAAAGGAAGATCTCATGTAGCTCATGCTGTTATATATAGTATAGATGGTATATGGTTAATAAGTTTGGTTAATGAGTTTGAATTTATGAACTTTCAAACAACAAATATACCGTAAAAAAGGCCTTTTACATTTATAAGTTCTAAATATTCAATTTTATGGATCGTAACCAGTGGCGAAATTTTGACAAAAAACTTGAGAATGGTGTATATATAGCTTTTAATTATACACAAAATATAGAAGTATAATCATATAAATGTACTAAAATTTTAAAAATCTAGGGAGCATGTTGCTCCCCTAATCTTTATTAAGATTTCTCATTGATTATAATAAGATAAAGTAGACTGACATTAATTAGTACATTTTTTTTATATTGTATGTGTTACTGTGGAAGTTTTGATAATCTTACTTATATATCTTAATTGGATGATTATAATATAAAAATAAAAACATAAATTATCTATAAGTTTTGTACTAACAATAAACGTGGATCTTTACAAATAATATTTCAGTGTAGATAATTAGTAACAAATATTAAAATGTAAAAGAACAAAAAAAATACTCGAGTAACTTCAAAAAAAAAAAAAAAAAAAACTAATTTGTGTGCAAATAAAAAGATAACTCATTGATGAAAAAAATTACGAAAATAGTTCAGCATGCATGTCATTTATAATTGTATTATCTCCCATAGGTATTTTACATGTAATACTAGATATTTTGGGGCTTTATTAGAAATCAATCAGTTTCAAGACGTGCCTCATAAAATCCGGAACATGGACGGATTAATATACAGAAAGGCTAAAGTTGGCAAAGACAAGAATCTTTTGCTGGTTTTTGTTTTGTTTCCTTAAATTCATCTGTTGCATTCTGTCCAGCAGCTTTAAATACTACCCGATTGGATTTCTGTGCTCTCATGTCCCTTCTTTTGAATATGATTCTATGAATGAAACTAATAAGTAATAATCAATGGCTCTCGTAAATTTTCCTCGCCTAAACTTTGTACAGAGGAAAAGAAAATGAGACATGATGAATGGGGACAAAATAGATAACAAGACAGAATAGAGAATTCCTGTTAAGATTTTTTAAATATATGCTGTTTTAGTTTGTTGCATTTATGTATTATTTTCAATATGTATATATGTTGCTCTTTTATGTATTATAAAAATTATGTATATATATTATATAAAATATAAATGGAAAATCATAATTTGTTTCTTCATTTTCCCACAAAAACGTTATATACAACATCATGATTACATATGATGTTATGATTTTTGTATTTACATTGTCTATTATATCATGATTTTTGTATTTATATTCTCTATAAGTTGTTTTTATAAAAAAATGAGAGAAATTATATATGCCTTCTAAACGGAAAACTATAAATAGCCGCTTCTTTTAGCTAAAGATTGTTACAAACCCATGTTACAAACTTGCGGTGCAGAGAGTGCCTCATATTTCATAAACTCCACCGTCAAAAATAAAAGGAAAAAAAAGTCTTTCATTAAATTAAATGCAACTATTGGATTGAGTACTTTCTCAAGAGGATATCATTTGGAGCTTCTCTAGGGGCTAATTTATATTTTTAAACATGTGCAGTTCCCCAGAAATGTGAATGACTTTTCTGAGAATTGTTGGTGCATAAACTACGATTGATTTCTTAGGTTGGCTCAGCAGCCCTTGCTTCGTTTTCCTATCATTCATTTGAAGTACGGCAGAAAGACCAGCTTCAAAAGCTTATTGTGGAGAGGCCATGCTTTAACTGAATACTTGAAACCTACGCCCGAAGTCAAGAACTTATTTTCAATTTTGCATAGTAGGACTAGGATACATGATATTTTCAATACTCTGTACTGTTTTTTTTATAATAAACACTGTATAGTGTTGGTTCGGAATTAAAAAAAACAAATATGTAGACATGTTATTTTAAATTGTCAATGGTATACATATTTTTTCATATTTATAGGAATACACATATATATGTGAGTTTCGAGATCGTAATATCATCATATTCTTGATCTGATATTTTATTTTCGTTGCAAATGTATCATATTTGATGAATTATTGAATGTCTCAAATATGTGAAATAAAGGTTATAATATTCTAGTGGCAAAGAAAACCTATCATATCAACTTAAGATCTCAATTACCGTTGTTATGTTTATGTCTTCCTATAAAAAATATTGTTATGTCTTCCTATTATTTAATTATTATTCAACATATATTTTCAATTGGAATGTGGAGGTGAAATTTTTGATGAAAACTTCACACTAGACCAGGAGCATTTCTCTTTTCCTTTGACTTTTCAAAATTACCAAAAAGTTCTTACTGGTTTTGACTTTTCAAACTCAACAAATTTAAGAAGGGTATTTACTTACCACTTAACAAAAACCACTAGAAATTACCACAAAAAAAAAACCCACTAGAAAGCGACTTGGTTGACAACATAACAATTATTCACAAACAAAACCTATATAACATCCAAATCACAATAATTATCTTAAACAAACTAACTAATCATCTTAAAGTTCTTAGTTCTTAATTATCATCATTTCCTTACAAGGCAGAAATAAAAAAAAGAGAAGAACGTAACTTAATTTCTGATAATACTAACGAGAAGTGTGTCCCTGGAAATATATGTGAAAACACATTCATCTCCTGGTTTTAGTTCATTTTCGGCTAAGAAAATGCGCCACCCTTTCCGGCACAATCTACCCCCCGAGGAATTGTAACTATAGTTGACGTGCCACTCTTTTCCGTTTGAATTTTGTAATGTCATCTCACATGCTGTCGTGAGTTTGTTTTTCTCGCAAAAGCTTTTTACAAGATACTGCATTGTACACAGGGAAAAGAATTTAATGTCAGTATTAAGATTTGATTCAACAAATGTCAAGTGAAAAATGTGATAATAAATGTTAAAGAAAGGAATTTGTAGTTACCATGTGACTTTTAAAATGATTTTCTTTTACAAGTTTAATTGTCTCACTAATATTCTCTTCTATTTTTCGTGTTGATTCCGGTACCTGCATCGAAATAAAAATTAGTGAAAACCTCTCATTAGAGGATTTAAGGTTTACTATTTTTAGCGAGTATAGCGTCCCTAAGTACAAGACCAGGCCAAGAATATATATTTCTTTTAAATATTGTTTTTTACTTATTTATGACCTTTTTTTCTATTTATATTGGTTTTTGTTTATTTTTTATATTTTATGCAGTAGTTTTGACGGAAGCATTATAACTTAACATACCAAATCGACGAGAATTGTGTTTTTATATAAAAATCTGAATGAACATTTATCTGCAACTTTAAAACCATGCTCCTTGATGAAGTTAAACCAGCCTGCGGAAATTCTTCCGCACCCATTTACAATAATGAAATTCACTTTCCAGGGTCTCCCATCCATTTTCCTTTTTAGGAAAATAGTTTTATTTTTAGTGAATCGATTTCTCATCCAGAATTTCTTCGGTACCAGCTGTATTAATTGATCACACTTTTAGTAAAAATTAAATAATATTAGGCCCCAAAAAAGAAAAAATATAATGTGGCAACTGCCAAGTAGGAATAATTACAATTTCACGGAGATAACATTCTTCCAAGGTCCTTTCAAAATACATAGAAGAAGCAAAGTCTTTGCTTTTCAATCTCTTTGGAACCGCAAGTGACGAAGTCGCTGAGACATGTCCAGATGAGATCTGCATATTAGGTAATTGGCCAGTTATCTTTGTATGTTGGTATAATATTTTATACCTCATAAAAAGCTTACAAATTTATCACACACATGTATAATTAGTAGCAATATCATGTATAATAAAAAACATAGAAATATCATTTATTCATCTTTGTATTTTGTCATATAAGTCAGTCAATTTAATAATATAATCATGTATTTCCATGGCGTTTCGAGAGACTTTGTTGTGCAGAAATTTCCGTCCATTGACTTCATTATTTGTCACTATTTTAAGAGCTCGTACAATGCTTGAACTTCGATATTTGGTCAAATAATAATAAACCTTTTTATTTTTTTTTGACAAAATGAACATAATAATAAACATTGAGAGACCATATATAAACCGTTACAGTACCATATAGGCGATGACTGTAAAAATGACGAAGTTTGATATGCTTGCACGTAAATACTTGAATTTTTTTTTAATAAGTGCTTTTTTCTTTTACCTTTTCTACAAAAAGGGTATCTTCACTAATGAGTATAAAGACACATTTGTCTCCGTCTTTTAAGCCATTTTCCTTTGCAAAATCTATCCACCCCTTTCGAAAATGCGTGCCATAACTTTTGAAATGAAAATGCACTGGCCATTTCATTCCATGTTTCCCTTCAAGAAAAATACGACGGCTTGTAGTCCATCCAGTCCTCTTGCAGAATTCAGGAGGAACACGCTGCATCGTGATGCAAATTTACAAATATAAATATAATCAATCTGTATAGATATATTTGAAAAAAAAAGTTTTAGAAAAAATATAATTAATGAAATTATATATATAGCTTGAAGTAAAGAAGGAAGACCAATATGAACAGTACAATTTAACTCACAGTTTGATTAAGTTTCAACATTGAAGGCCGTATGATCTTCTCAAACTGAGGACATTTCCTTCTCTTTTTGTGAGAATTGATTCTAACTTCTGTTGCACTTTCACCTTACAATGGAGATAATGAAAATATAATCACTCTTTTTATAGCATCAAATGGGAGACTAATTTACTAATATCAAATTGTGTTTGGTTTGTACTTTTTAGGAGCTTTTAATTTGTTTTCAGTGACTATAGCTAATTTTTAAATTTAATAAGATGGACAAGTGATAGTTTCTCTATGTATTTGTTGTGCTGAGCATTTCTTAGGGGCATATGTGAAGATATCAAGTTTTACAAAGTTCTTCATGTAAATTATCCCTCGAAAAAAGTATATTCATAATTAAAAAGAGTTCAACCTTCTGAATTGTCGTCAAGTGTCTGATTTGTGACATGAGAGTTGAATCTGGCAGATTTCTTCTTTTGAGCTGTCTTTTGAGAATTTGCGCTCTTTTTGGCGACTTTAATTTGTGCTTTGTCATTTGCCAATTTCCTTCTTTTATCAATAAAATCAGATGAAATTTCTTCTTCGTCTTCTTCTTTGTCCTCTGACAATCAGCATTCCAAGTAATTAATTAATTAATTCAATGAGTTGAACCTCAAATTGAGATGCTATGATTAAATCACAATGATTTTTTTTGATGAAAAGCTAAATACTAAACCCTCAATTGTGCATATATGAATTTAATCTGATTGAGCTTTGATTTAGCCTACTGGTGCAATTTTAAACTAGTAGAAAACAGAAGGGATCTAAATTGGTCAAATTGTAAATTAAATTGAATCAAATTGCAGAAAATAAAAAGTTTAAAGAGAGCTAACCATTAAATGTTTCATCGCTAGAGTCAGAATCAAACTCTGATTCAGAATCAGACTCAGATGAATCGACGATTTCATAAGAATCTTCAATGTCTGATGAATCTCCAATATCTAAAGAATCAGAAGAATCTGAAATATCAATGTGGTCTTGAACCGGCTTCTTGGTTGAATTTCGCTTATAGTCTTCAGTAGAATCTGAATCTGACGTAGCTTCTTTTTCTCCTTATAAAATCAACATTCACAATTAGCTTTCACACGTGCAATAATATTTTAAGCTCATTTTATTATTCTTTTTTTCGGCTGAATTCCAACTGGTACTTCCTAAACTACCTATATAGGTTGAATTAAGGCCTTATTACCACAAATAAATCTCAATTGACACTTAATTTTGCAAACATGCCAAAACTAACCCCAATTCATTCAACCGATTGAGCCTTAATTTATTCAAGTGTAAATACAAACTCAACAAAATAAAGAAGGGGCTTTAAATGGCCAAATTAATGTGTAATATATGTAAAGTATTTAAAAAATAAATTGAACAAATAAAGATAATAAATAAGCGAGAAGACTCATGATTCATTACCAATTTTGGCCTCTGATGAATCCTCAATAACAATACACTCATTATGTGGGGCCTGCTGCTCAGAAGGCCTCTTTTTAAGGTAGCGTGATGTTTTGTCATATATAGTGACAGTAAAAACGAGATTTCCGTCGTACTGAAATATCAAAAGATCCTCACTGCACAAATAATTCCCAGATTGAAATTCTGTCCAGCCTTTTCTAAAGTATATGTTCTGCCCTTTTCGGTTGATCTTTACTTTCCAAAACTTGCTACTTGGACCAATCAACGTGGCAAATTTCGGGAGCTCATTCGGTAGATGTGTATAAAATTTATTTGGAATCAACTGACATAGAAAAAGGGAAAAAGAGTAAGTAATGAACAACATTAAAGTTATATATAAGAACATAACAATCCTCTAATTTACCAAATTTTTATGTGTAGCTTTGTTTGCAAATTAATGTAAGATATGTTTCGGATTTGATTATTGGTAACAGTAGATGAATTTTGCAATTTTTATTAAATTTAACATATGAAATCTTGTTTCGTAATTTATTTTTCTCTTTTTTTCTTTTTGACATAAATATTGCTTTGCGTTTTGAAAAAAGTTAGTCGCTAAATGCAAATAACAAAAGAAATAACTTTTTTTAGTAGTAACAAAAGAAATAACTTTTAAAGACCATGAAGTATGTGGTCACAAAAAATATTGAAAAGAGGAGATCTAATACTTAGCAAAGACGAAATGAGTGTCCTAAAAAAAACCATTTCGACCAAATTTAAGCATTTAGCGGCTAAGTCACTTGGCCAAAATCCAGATTTTGTAGCTTTGTGGTAAAATTGCACTTTTCTTTTCTTGAGATGAGCTAGGAGCTTGGAGAGAAAAAACTGGTAAGATCTTGTCATGTTACCCTTTTATTTAAAGTAAATTTAAGGTAGAAAAGCCACTTTCTTAAAAATATACAAGACCACTTACAAATGCAGAGGAAACCAACTTTCAAAAAAATACAAGATAATTTAGAGAAAGAGAGATAGACTTACCAGATCTGTAGTGGAATTACTGGAGAAGACTTGAAAGAACTGTGGTTTGGGCTCGCCCATGTCTTTTTTCTTCTTCTAGATCTTGCCTGAGAGAGGAAAGGAGAGTAGAGAGTTGTGAGCAAGAGGGGAGAGAACAAAGACAGTAGATTCTTGTGAGGAAGAAGGAAGTGAGTGAGAAAGAAGAGCAGTGACTTGTGAGAAAGAGGAGAGCTAACTCAGTGATATGAATGAGATGAATGGATACTCTTTAAAAGAACACCTTATTTCACTGTTTTCTTCTAAATATTTTCAATTTTATTTTTGTTCTTCACATCATTGCTTTTCATCTGTATGCTATTAATAAAAGAGAGATAAAGATTAGGAAAGGAGAGATGATATTTTTCATTTTTATAAGAGTTACTTTGTATTTGTCACCTTTAATTAGCAGGGACATTATATTTTAATCAGGGGTACACATGAAATATGTAACTCCAAAAGACCATGCATCACCAATGTACCACTTACCATGATGGTGTTGTACTATTTTCTCCTTTTTCTTAATTCATAATTGTTAAATTCAATGCAATGAATGAGCAAGATCTCCTGCAGCTCATGCATATAATATAGATGTATACATAATAGTATATGGTTGTTTATGAGCTCTGATTTATGGATTTTTAACAAAAAATATTGTAAAAAGACATTTACTCAAAAAAAAATATTGTAAAAGGCTTTCTATATTTACAAGGTGTCTAAATATCCAAATGCATGCATTATGATATGAAAAACTAACACAAATTAGTTCATTTTTTCTAGTTTTATATTGTGTATTACATTGACAATCTTGATAATCTTACTCAATTCAACTGGATGCATGATTACAATATAGGAAACATAAGTTGTATATTTTGTATGTAACAACAAAATGTAAAAACTGTACAACATTAAACAAAGGTTAATTTATTTACAAAAAAAATCAAGAAAATAGTGTATATGTGATATCTAATTTTTTGTTTCTCAAAAGATGGTTAAGTACTCAGTTAAAAATGTCCAGCATACAGAAAGTGCCGCCTCATAATATCCAGTACATATTGTACGGACTAATATGATGAGAAAGAGTAAAGTCGGGAAAAGAAAAAAATCTTTTGTTATGTTACCTTAAATTGAACCTGTTGCCTTCTGTCAAGCGACCTTTAGTTTTATCTGAATTGGAATTCCGTATTAATGAATATCAGTGAAATAAGTGCGTCTTGTAAATTTTCAGACATGACTCACCAACTTTATGGTTGTACAAGTAGAAAAGAAACTGTGATGAATGGAGACAAAGAGATTATGTCTGAATATTATTAAATTAAATATATATTATGTACTATGTTTCTTTAAGATAGAAATTTATTTAGCCTTTGTAAACTCTCTTTTTCTCTCTATAAAAAAATTTACATTCTGTACTCTGTAGCAAGTAAAGCTTTTTAGGTAACATTATTTCCACTCTAGCAAGCATCCTTGAGTTTAATTTTGATATCATATCCAAAAAGAATTTTGAAATCTCCAATTGTAATCCACTTTTCAACTTTATAAAAAAGTAAAAAAATAAAAATAAACGTGCTCTGAAAGTACTTGGTTTTGAATTAGTATATATATATATATATATATATATATATATATATATATATATAGTGTATATATTATATAATTTAGCAATCAGGTTTTGAGAGTCTGTTGCAAAGAAGACTTTGAAAGTCCGATGACAGAAAAAAAGACTATAAAGTCTACTTTAAATTGAAAACTATGATAATTTTTCGTCATTTAGAGATTGTATCAGATTAGTTCTAAAATGCCACCTTACTACTATTATGATTTTTTTTTTTTTTTTTTGGAGTTCACTTTTATGAGCTTTATAAAGTGTCCGTTTGGCTCACGTGGAATAGAATGGAATAGAGGATTAGAGAGTCTATTTCAGTCGAACTTGGATAGAATATCTCGAATTAAAAATTGAAAAAACGGAATTGCTATATTCCATGGTAAGGATGAAATTTTTCTAATCCATAGAATAAAGTATAATTTAGGAAATATATATCCTCAATATCATCCTACGTGGCAGTTGAATTTTCTCATTTTCTATTTTATGTGATCATAATTCATTATTATATTATTTAATTCAAATTTTTAATTTATGTATCTAGCCGAACGCTATTGGAATAAAACAGAATAGCCGCTATTATTTATTCTACTATTTTCTCTATTCCATGCTTTGTCATATTATCTTTGAATATAGATAAATAAAAATATGTTCTTTTATACAACTAAATACATATAGTTTTGATGATCTTAGAAACTGAATAACTTGGTAAATAACAATCATATCTCTCTCATTTTTTCTCATCTATCCCACATTCTCTGATTGTTACTCATCATATCCATTGTTCCTTACCTGCTCAGTTTTTTGCATCTTTGTTCATGCTCCACGTTGTCTTTTTGCTAGAGCTAATTTTCCGCCGCTCCGGCATCATGTTGTGGCTGGATCGATGGATGCTCGGATCTAATGGCCACATTTGTGTCAGCTTGCTTTGAGGCTTAATATTCCATCAATTTCCACCAATAACTCCATTATATCAGTTATGTATGAATTTTCTTAAGGTTTTCTGTTTGATTTGGGCTTCCCCTGACTCTACCACCATTATAGGGGTATGGGGTTGGAAACAGAGAAAGATCAAGACAACATATCAGTTTTTCCTAGATAATGTACTTGGATCAATTTTCATGCTATTAGGTATTATGTTGATGTCATACTCTCTAAAAATTATAGGAAATAACAATATGTTTTATTTATGAAACTGATTAATATATGGTTTTGAATTTTGATGATTTTAGGAATTGAATAAATCGGTAATTATGGAATAATTGAGCAGAAATAGTATGATCGTCACCCGATTTTAAATTGAACACTGTAAAATGGAATGACTTGATCACAAGATTTTGGATCGATCATTGTAAAATGGTGTGACTTCAGCACAAGTTTTGTGCGAGGAACATATAGACCCCTAAGGAGCATGAGAAATAAAATGAAGGGTAATGAAAACTCACTCTTTAATGCACTCCACAAATTTGCATATTACATGGCGTGACAGTGAGTGGTGACATGTAAATATGTTAATTGTGCAACACTTATTCTTTTCCGGTAAAAAGTTAGCATATATTTTTCAGGAAACTTTATATAAGATAAAAAGTATATCTGTATATATTAAAAAATTTATTTTTTTAGGACATCAGAATATTTTTTAAGGACATGAATGAAATTTCCAAATTAATTGATACTTTAGTTACAAAAATGGAATTAAGAACGGCCTACAGATCCTCAGTGAGATGGCCCCAATACAGAGATAAACTAAGCCCATTAAGTAATTAATTATCTCAACATAGCCGGCTCAAATGTTAATAGTTTTGGTTGTGTGTTTATACCCAACCATATAACTTCCTGAATCTAATTCTAGGCTTACTAGCCGTTAGATATATCTTACCCTTCATTAAAAAAAAAAAAAAAATATTTTGAATTCCTCAAATGAGAAGGGATTATTTGTAAGAAATAAATTACTCTTGATTGATGAGGTGGTACTTTTACCGCTTGAGCTAGCAAACTTTGATCATTTCGTTAAACAGTTAATCTAAGCTTTTGTCCCAATTCCTAATAGTCAACACATTATATGTTTTTATTAACTACTCTATCACCTGTTGAATCTTATGCAAACAGTGGTTTAAGAATTAAGATGTGTTGCATTTTCTGGACCTTATAATATTGATGGAAACATATGAACATTTTATGTTGTTCTGTTTATCACAAGTCTTTTTTCAAGAAGAACTTTCTAAATTCTAATCTAGAAAAGCGAACAAAATCACAGAATTATTCTCAAACTTACACAGTGAGATTAATATTAATTATAATCTAGATAGATTGGTTAAAGAATCTGCCTCCTTCCTTATTATCTTTTGATTAGCTATTAAGACATATTTTAATATATATTTAGTTTTTCACAGACAGGCTTTAATAAATTAGGCCCATTTATGTAATTAAAATTATTTCAAGATGGACAGAGTAAAACCATTCAGACCCAATAGATAAATAGTTTTAATAAACCGGTTGTGTTATCTTGACTACTGAATTTCGTCAAGCAGATACTACGAGGTAATAACCTCAATTTAGACTCAATTTAAATATCCTATTTTCTATCCGCCATGAATATTTTTCTAATTTTAGAACACAGTGCTGATATCCGATCCTTGAGTCCTAATAATAGAAAAAGAACTCTAATTCTGACGTCCTATATATAAGCCATTAACTAATCTCAATTTTTTGTGCAATTAATTTCTCTCATCTCTCTCTCTCTCAAATTCTCCAATGGCTTCCCTGTTTTCTGTTCTTTCTTCACATTCTCAGATCATTACTTCATTTTTCCTTTTTCACATTGTTTTCTTCCTTCAGTTGATTCCGGTCCACCGCTTCGGCGTAGTTTTGCGGCTGGAGAGACGGATGATTGACTCGATCGGCGGATGCGTCCGCTCCGTCCGATCGATCGCAGCCCAGGTGGGTTGCTGGGGATTCTTGACTGCCCTTCTCGCTGAGGGTAAGTTTCATTCTTTATTTATTTATTTGATAAAATGTTGCTTCTTTTGTATTACTTCACTTTTTTGTCGACAAATTGGTGGAATTTTTTTTCTGTTGATTATTTTTTTTTTTTACAAATTTTGAAACAAATGGTGTGATGGTTTCTTCTTTGGAAAAGAAACTCATTTTTGTAGGCTGATTACTTTTTTTTGAAAAAGATTTAATTGTTGTTGATGAGTAAGTCTTTGTTTTGACGCAATTCATTATTAGCTATTAAGAAATCATAATATTTTGTTATTCACAAACTTTTGAATATCAGTCAAGAATAATTCAATTTAAGTTTATCATGAAATAGGCCCATTAAAATAGTCACCTGTATAATTGGAAATTATAATATTTTTGTATGGCGTAACGTGCTTTTAGAATTATGAATTGCTGATATTTTATTTTAATGTTTTGTTGTTTTTGTAGACTTTCTCTCTGATGAGCAGAGCCTGACTTGTATCCCTGATTAGGGGATACATTGCGTTGGGCCTTTGCCATGCTCTTCTGTGGCTTGTGACTGCATGGCAGGTCTGCACGCTTCCCCATCGCCTCCTTCTAGGGTAATTTTTATTTATTTGTTTTATTATGTTACCCCTAGTTTATTTACTCCAAAAGGGAATGTATTATCCTTTGTTTTTCAATCCAAGTTTATTTACACCACTTTGGCCAAGGATGGCTTGGCTGATTGAGTGTGTAACAGTGTACTTTGAACCTTTTACAAATTGAAAATTCTGTTTACAAACTCACTTGCAAATTGATCCGTTTGCAAACCTTACAGTGACCAGGATTACCTTAATAATGTAAAGAAACCAGACAGTCACACAGGAACTGAATCGGATAACCGCGTCGCTAACAGAGAAACAGAACAACAGTGATTGTGCAGTAACACGGCAGCACTAAAGCAGTAACGACCTTGTGATTATCAGCAGCGGAAATAATAGTACAGCAATACGCTCACACTAGCCCAATAAAGAACAATAATAGAAGAAGAAATGATTGAACAATGGAACTTGAAAAATAAGATAAATTTCTTATTACAAGAGAAAGAAAGAGATACAAAATATTGTTGTTGTTGGAATGAATAAAACTCTACTCCTACACCTCTATTTATAGGATAGTCATATCTAATATAAGGAAATAACTCAAAGAATTACTGCCCCAATTAACACCTATACATGGAAATACTAAACCTCCTTGTCAAAAAATCGAATTCATGGTAATACCAAACTTTCTTGTCAAGAAACCTTATTTCCAAGAAACATATTTCCTAATTTGTTGACTGTCTTCATAATATACAAATGCATCTTTATATTTTAACACTCCCCTTTAAAATGCATTTGGCCAAGAGCCCCAACTTGGCTCGCAGTAACTCGAATGATCCCTTGGAGAGAGACTTGGTGAAGATATCAGCCACGTTGTCAACGCTTCTCACCTCCTCAATTCCAATAATTCCATCAAGCACTTTTTCACGAATGAAGTGATGCTCGATCTCGATATGCTTGGTTCTCGCGTGACAAACAGGATTGATCGCCAACTTCAACGTACTCTGATTGTTGCCTCGAATAACCGTAGGACCCGTAACCGTGTTGTAAACATCCTCGACCAATCTCCGCAACCAAACACACTCTTGTGCCATAAGTGATGACGCCTTGTACTCCGCCTCGGTACTAGAAAGAGAGACCGAATCTTGCTTCTTACTACACCAAGAAAAACTTGCAGAACGACAAGAGAAAACATAACCGGATGTCGATCTCCCCATCTCAGCATCAGTATATCCATGCAAAACGAACTCGGAACCGTTCTTATAACATAACCCGAGATCAAGAGTCGAACTCACATACTTGAGAATTCTCTTCGCTGCATGCAGATGCGACTTTGTCGGAGCTTGCATAAACCGACTCACCAGGCCGACCGCGAAGACAATATCCGGTCTAGTAATCATGAGATAAATCAGGCTTCCAACAAGAGCACGAAACTTCCGAGGATCTGAAAGTACCTTTCCATCATCACGTCTCAATTTAAAATTTGCATCCAGCGGTGTCGAACAATGCTTACCTTCTTTTACGCCAAATTTCTCAATGAGCTTCCCAGCATAACCCGTTTGAGAGACAAAATATCCGTCTTTCAAACCTTCCACTTCCAATCCCAGAAAATGACTAAGCTCTCCAAGATCCTTCATCTCGAATCGAATCGAATCGAGAGCTTGCCCCGAAGTCTTGCAACTTCGCCTTCATCATTGCCGGTGATGGTCATGTCGTCCACGTATAAAAGAACGACCACGTGTAGACCCGCCTTCCTTTTTAGAAATAAACTGTGATCCGAACTCGAAGAAGAATAACCACAACATTGCAAATATACCGCAATCTTGCCATACCAAGCTCGAGGTGCCTACTTCAAACCATACAGCACCTTCTTCAGCTTGCACACATAGTCAGGACGCACCTTAGAAATATATCCAACCGGTTGCTCCATATAAATCTCCTTGTCGAGTTCACCATACAGAAAAGCATTCTTCACATCCAGCTGCCACAGCTTCCAACCTAGCGAGCAGCTATTGAAATCACAACTCGCATGGATGTCATCTTGGCGACAGGACTAAAAGTCTCTTCATAATCCTCGCCATACCGTTGAGAAAACCCTCTCGCTACAAGTTTCGCTTTATAGCGCTCAACACTCCCATCTGCCTTGCGTTTCAACTTGTAGATCCATTTGCAAGTAACCGGATCCACTCCCTTGGGCTTCGGAACAAGATCCCAAGTTTCATTTTTCCGAAGAGCTTACATCTCCTCGTCCATAGCATCTTCCCACGACTTGTTACCTTTCGCTTCCTCAAAGCATGAAGGTTCACCATCTGTCGACCCTAAAAAGAAACACGAATACGTCGACACGAAGTTTTCATCTCTATATCTAGCCGGCCGAGTTACCGTCCTTGTCGACCTCCTTAGAGCTTGTGTATTTCCCTCTTCTTGCGATTGCACTTCGTTCCTCCCCCTGTCACCTTGATCCATCTCACTTGAACTCGTGATAGTCGACGTAGGCGACGAGAATCTCGGATCTTCACTCGGGTTACCCATGTCATCAACACCCGGGTTTCCCACGTGAACAACAGGTGGCGTCGGCAGATTCGAAACTACCGCTTGGGAACCACCATCACCATATAGAGAAGACGCTTCATCAAACACCACGTCTCGAGAGATAATGAATTTATGAGTTGTCGGATCCATGCATTTCCATCCCTTCTTTATTTGATCATAGCCAATGAAAACACACTTCCGAGCCTTAGTGTCTAACTTCGTCCTCTTCTCATCCGGTAACTGAACACCTTCAAATGCTTCACACTTGGCTTCTCATCGAACATCGACTCGTGAGATGACTTCATGTTAATCGGACTGCAGGGAAGCCGATTAACCACGTAGGTAGCACATGCCATACCTTCCGCCCATAAAGCTTTCGGTAAATTCTTTGCGTACACCCAACTCCTACACACCTCCACCAGATGCCGAATTTTCCTCTCCGCCACACCATTTTGTTGAGGTGTATAAGCACAAGTCAACTCCTTCTTGATGTTATGCCTCTCGCAAAATGAGAGAAACTCCTTGGATGTAAACTCGCCTCCATTGTCGGTTCGAAACTTTTTAATCCTTTTACCGAGCCTTCCCTCAATTATTGTTCTAAATTCTCGAAATTTAGAAAAAGCCTCCCGTTTCTCCTTTAGAAAATAAACCCAAGTGTACCGTGTAAAATCGTCGACGAGTATCAACATATACCGAGCACCCCCGTACGACGCATTTTGCGTAGGATCCATCAAATCACCATGAATAAGTTCTAACGCACCTTTACACCTTGACTGAGACTTCTCGAAAGACAGTCGATGAGATTTACCATATTGGCAACCCTCATACACCTCAATACCACTTGCAAAAGAAAGGGACAGAAGCCTGTTTACAAGATTCCTCGAAACAATCGCCTTCAACTTGTCAATACATACATGGCCGAGCCTAGCATGCCAAACCGACACGCCATTATTGTTGCTCATCTTGTCAACATACGAGGAAGAAGCCGAAAGAACATACAAGTCCTTGACCCTCTTACCGAAGTGAGTAACATCACCCTTCACCTCCTCCACATTCCGAAGGAACTTCACATCCTTCGGGCCAAACAACACATAGTGACCCGCATCAACCGCATTCGCCACCGACAAAAGATTCTTCTTCATACCAGGCACGTGATAAACACTGTCGAGAGTTATCGACATGTTATCTTTATCAGAAACAAATTCACCACATGGTGAACACTGTTGTCGGCAGTAACAAAGGCAGTATTGCCTTTATACCCGAGAAGTGAAGAAAACTTGGAATCGTCACCAGTCAAATGATGACCACAACCGGAATCAATGATCCAGTTGTCCTCGTAGTTAACAGAAGCACACACGTCTAACGAAATTCCTTCTGCTACGAAACTCGTATCCCAAACTTCACACTTCACAATATCATCCTTACCCGCGGCATTTCCTTCCCTCAACTTAATACGACAATTCTTCCTTATGTGACCGAGTTTCCCACATCGGTAACACTTGATAGCTGAACAAGAACCACTATTTGAGGAAGACTCCCCCTTCTTCGTAACCTCCTTCTTCCGTTCCTCTTGGTCATACCGAGTTTTTACTTTGTTAGACACAAGAGCATGACCTTCGTCTTCGGAAACCGAAACACCCGCCATTTGTCGAGCCAACGATTCTTGAGAAGCGAGCAAATTTTCAAACTCCGTCAAGGATGGTTGTTGCGCCCACCCTTGTATTGAGGTAACGAACAGGACATACTCTCTTCGAAGACCGCGAATAATATACCGCTTCAACTTTGCCTCCGAAATAGCCTTCTCCGGTTCCAAGATAGAAATTTCAGAACATAAACCCTTTACTCTCAAGAAATATTGAGAGATAGATAATTCACCTTATGTGGAACTCGCCAACTCATTCTCCAGAAATTGTAATCGTGCCGTGTTCTTCTTGTTGAGCAACTCGTCAAAAGTTCTCCAAATCTCAGCCGCCGATTTGCACCCCTTAATATGCTCGAATAGATCGTGTGATATCGACCTCTTCAACAAGAACTCCGCCTTAGCATTCGCTTTCGACCACTCCTTTACTGCGTCTGCATTCGTCACCGTACCATCCGTACCGATGACAGGAATCGGTGCAACCTCCATACCAACAATGATCTCCCATAACCCCTCACTCTTAATACAAGACTCCATACAACTCTTCCACATAGAATAATTCGAAAGATTTAGAGCCTCAATACCAAGTCCACTAACCCGACATCCAAACTCCATGGATGCCGTAATAAACAATCCTCTTTTTACCAAGGGACGAGAACAACACCGTCTATCGCCAACGTCGTCGTCTATCACCCTTGAAGCTCTGGTACCATGTAAAGAAACCAGACAGTCACACAGGGACTGAACCAGATAACCGCAACACTAACAGAGAAACAGAACACAGTGATTGCGCAGTAACACGGCAGCACTAAACCAGCAGCGACCTTGTGATTATCAGCAGCGGAAATAATAGTGCAGCAATACGCTCACACTAGCCCCAAGAAAGAACAATAATGGAAGAAGAAAGGATTGAACAATGAAACTTGAAAAATAAGATAAATTTTTTATTACAAGAGAAAGAAAGAGATACAAAATATTGTTGTTGTTGAAATGAGTAAAACTCTACCCCTATCCCTTTATTTATAGAATAGTCATATCTAATATAAGAAAATAACTCAAAGAATTACTTCCTCAATTAACACCTATACATGAAAATACTAAACTTCTTTGTCAAGAAATCTAATTCATGGTAATACCAAACTTCTTTATCAAGAAATCTTATTTCCAAGAAACATCTTTCCTAATTTGTTGGTTGCCTTCATAATATACAAATGTATCTTTATATTTTAACAAATAAGTCATTATTAACCAGCAATTATCATTCTGTTTACATTATGTACTCTCTTTTATTTTTGATAGAAGTGTACATTATGTATTTTGAACACATTTAACAATTTTGCACTTCCATCAATCATGAAATAAGGCATCACTTAACTCACCTGCCATGGAACCGTATTTGTAGATATAGAAGGGTTGATGACAACATAATTCAGTAAACTAATACTTTGAATGAGTGAACTAATTCAGTAAACTAATACTTTGAATGAGTGAACTTTGTGCAGGTCTTTTGGGAGTGGACCTCAAGCTCCAGGCTGGCAGAGAGGAGGATCTGCAGGTGGCCCTGGCCATTGAGAGATCCTGCGTGGAATCCCTGCGTCGACAGCGTAAGGCCGCACAGCTGGCCGCACGGCAGGCCGCCACGGCGCATCAGGCTGCAACCGCACGGGTTGCCCAGCTGGAAGGGCACCTGACTGAGGCTGCAGAGCTGGCTGAGTCAGCTCAGCGGGCTGCTGCAGCTCGGATTGACGACCTGGAAGAACAGCTGGCTGATGCAGCACTGGGGGCAGTGACAGCTGAGCGAGCATCAGCAGCTAGGAGTGATGAGCTGGAAGCGGCGATAGAGCTGCTCCGCGGCAAGACGGGCCGATTGATGGCCGAGCAGCGGATTGCCGAGTCTGAGTCCAGGTAAATAACAACGGACAAATTAATTACCTTCAGATATTTATCTACATATTTTTTTAATATAATATTTTATTAACTTTATATGTGGATAAAAATTCTTGAATACTTTTTTTTTCTTCCGAACAGGGCGGCCCTAGGGGAAGTCCAACTCAGCCTGGATCGCGAGCAGTCAGCCAGGCAGGACGCCGAGCGCCGGCTTTCCAAGTACAGGTAAATAAAAGCGCACACCATCTGATATTTATCGATATAATTTGTATGATAATATATCAACTTTATAAGTAGATAAAAATTCTTAAGTACTCTTTCTTCGAAACAGGGAGAACCTGAGGGACGTCCAGCTCAGCACAGAGCGAGAGCGAGCCGCCAGGCTGGACGCCGAGCGCCAGCTGGCAGATGAGCGGATCCAGGCCGGTCTTTTCATCTGTCAGCTGACTCGTTACATGACTCATTAGCCACAGATGCTCTAGTGCAGATCTTGGTACGTAATCGTGAACTTCACTGTTTTTTTAAATAAGTAGTACACAAGTAAGAGGGTTTTTTAGACAAGGGGGAATTTTACATTTTAGCCCTTCTGAAATTTTGAAAGTCCCAAATTACCCAAATGATAGTGAAAGAAAAAAAATCTGTTAGGTTGATCAACCATAATTAAATATCAATTATTTTGGACAAAAATACATGCCCACAGAAGCCATCTCTTTATGACCCTTTGTTCTCTCCTGAAATTTTTTATGCAAGCAGTTTTGGTAGGATTACTGTGATATTTGTCTTTTTAAAAGGGTAAATGTGGAAATTCTCCCTTTAACGAAAGAGTTTTCAGAAAATATATATTTTTTGTACTGTTATTTCATTTAATGTAAGTATGAGTACTGACATAATTTTTCTTCCCGCAGGCACACGCTTTTCGTTTGTCTAGTACGGATATTTTTTCACTACTAGCTAGTATTATAGTCTATTTCTCTGTTTTTGTTTTTGAGACTGGATGTTATGTTATGGTAGTATTTTGTTATGTTAGTATTTATTTTCTTGAGATTATTTCCTTATGGTTCTCATTCTTTTTGTCTTCCACATCTTATGCTGCATATTAGTTTAAAAAAAGAAGGTATCAAATATTAAATAATGTATATAAATTATCAAAATTACAAAAAGAATATACATGTTAAAAACTAGTATAAATGTAATAAACAATATATAGATCTATAAAAAATAGTAGATGAAATTGTTAAAATATTATATATGTATTAAACATAGTGTACAAATATTTGCTTGATATATATAGTATATGAATATATGCATTAAAAATATAAGTAAATGTTTTTAGAAAGCATATATGGAAACAAAATAGTGTTATATATTATGAGCATGCCATTTGCATGTTATGATTATAAATGTCATTTTGTCGTTTCTCTAATCTCCACCCTATTTCTGGATAGTATACGTGTTTCATAAGATCAATGCATGAGTCTGAACTTGCCTAAAAGAATAGGAGGCACGGTATTATAAAGCATAAAGCAAAAATGGAACATGATTGGAAAATTGTATTCTTTAGATAGTACATTGATATCACACTAATAAAATATGATTGGAGGATTGTATTATTCAGATATCCCAATCATAAAATAAAAAAAAACATACATATATTAACATTTTTTTACCAAGATATACAAACAACACTAGCCGTTATCACACTAACAAAATAAAACAAGCACCATTGTAAAATGTGGAGGGTATTCTACATAAATAAGGAATGGGTGGGAAAATTATTTTAAATTGAGAGGATGTGATATTTCCACAATTTAGGAATTAATTTTCCACCAATCTGATAAAATAACATTCTCATTGCAACATCATATTACTGCTACACAGGATTCACATTTGCCATATCAAATATAGTAAACAATTATCTAACTTGAATATTCAAAAGAAAATGTAACTCTCTCATAAACCTCACGTGGTTTAAGATAAAACAATTTATTGTATCTGTATGCTCCTTGCACAAATCATGTGCATGTCATACAATCCTAATGATCAATCTAAACTCTCGTGACCAAGTCATGCCATAGAACCACTTGGTTCATTTCATAAAATCATCAAACATAAGTTCTGTATTTGTGAGAGTAAGCTGTAACTAGCTTCAAAAAAAGAGATTAAGCTGTGACTTACCTATTGAAACTGAGCTATAAATTCCATACACATAATTTCTTATTAGATGATAGTACGACAAATCAAATAAAATATCTCTTAAGCAACTTCAAATTTTTAGCTCAATTAATTGAGTTATTGGTGGAAATTGATTGACAAAAAGAAATATAAGATCAAAATGAGCATAGTTTTTAAGATCGAAATACACAACGCCACACAGGTACACTAGTTCCTACTGGTACATCAAATTTGTGTTCCGTTTAGAAACATAGTTACTTAAATTAGAGTTTTTTTAAGGATGGTTTTATATTTACCCATTTAAAACTTAGAAAATATCAAATTCACCAAAAATGCTAGCAAAAGAAGAAAAAAAACTGTTAGATTAACTGTTAATGAATACTGAAAACTGGTTCAAGACTGCATTTTTTTCTTCTGGTAAAGAGTTTTTAGAAGGTTAAATATAAAGAAAACCTTTTAAACAAAATAGTTTTCGAAAAATCCTCAAATACCACAGACCTGAAAGTTACTGTTGTATCTCATAGTTTGCTTGAAACACAGCTCGCTGAGGCTGCAGAGCTGGCTGAGTCAGCGCAGCGGGCTGCTGCAGCTCGCATCGATGATCTGGAGGAACAGCTGGCGGAGGCCGCACAGGAGAAACTGCCAGCTCAGCGAGCCTCGGCTACTTGGAGTGATGAGCTGGAAGCGGCGATAGAGCTGCTCCGCGGCGAGACGGCCGAGCGGCGGATTGCGGAGTCCGATGCGAGGATCAGGCTGGATGGCATGGCTCGCCAGCTTCATGAGGCTAGGTAAGAGACATCAAATGTTTTGCTAACTTTCTGTACCCAACATTTCAAATAATATTGTACAAATGGCAATCGTTTTTGAAAGAAATGGTTTTACTATTGCGGCCTCTCAAAGACTCGGAGAAACGGTTAGTGTTTTGTATTGATGATTAAGGTATGCGTATTTACAAAAATACATTTTACTATTGTATTTGAAAGATTACTATGCCACTATCTGTCAATACATTTGTATTATAATAAAAGATAAAAATTATTAAATACTTTATAAGTAGATACAATTTATTAATTACTTTTTTTTTCCTCTCCAAACAGATCGACCCTTGAGGACGTCCAGCTCAGGCTTGACCGCGAGCAGGCGGCCAGGCAGGACGCTGAGCGCCAGCTGGCGGATGAGCGGCAGACCGCTGAGCTGTCGAGGCATTAGTTGTTGAGGGCTCGGATCCAGTCCGGTGTGCTTATTCGCCAGTTTACTCGATTTACGTGATAGGCTGCACAGATGTGACATTACTGTTCAGGCACACCTTTGCTTTGTTTTGTCTTTATTATTTGTATATGTCTATTTTTTGTTTTTTGAGGACTTCATGTTATTTTATTTTCTTGGAGGTTACTATTTATGTTTGAGCACTTTTTGGGTTATTGTTATTCTTTGTTGCTTTTCCCCTTCTTGTGCCTTTTATGACTATATTTCTTAAGCGCAACAAAAAAGGTATATATATAGTCATATAAAACCTTAAGTATGAAAAATAAATGCCATACGCATCAATAAGTAAAACTATTAGAAATATAATATAAAAGTATAAATGATTAAATATAGCTAAACTGAACATCATATATCATTCTATTAAGAGAAGATTGAGTCAACATATTCCCGTGCCAATCTACTCCGCTACACTAGATTACATGTCACTTTCTGATGGTGTCATATTGTTTCTTTCTTGTAGACACTTTAATTTCATTAATAACATAGAAAATATTCACTAAAACTAAAACCTAAATGAATGGAGCAAAATAATTTATTATATTTTTTTGAGAGGCACTCTAATCCAAAAAATAATGAAATGAGCTGTAATACTTTCGAAACAAGGTCGAAACGATTTGAATGAAAGATATAATCTTTTCACAAGGTATACAAGATGTCAAAATAAGATACAAATAGTTTTAAAATGAGGTGTAATGCTTTCATTATCTTACAGAAAAAGCATGACAATTTGGAAATAATGTGTAATGTAATGAATATAAGGTATAATTATTTCACATAAGGTCAGTGGCGAAGCTTTATAGTGATCAGATGGGGCCATGGTCCTTTTGACAAAACAGCATATATTAATAGTGTTTTAATAGAGAAAATTTTGAAATATATTTATTTCTATGTATTTGATTTCACTTTTTAGACAGTGTCAATTAATAGAATTTTTTTTTTTTGCCCCACCCAATAAATAAAAGCAAGTTCCGCCACTGCATAAGGTATAAAAAGATTCCAAACATAAGGTATAATCCTTCGAAAATAGAATATTATGAAGAAAAAAATAGTATATAGCGTATCTATCCAAACACATCCCAAAAAACAGATCAATCTGTCAATATATTTACCAAAACATATGAATCTGTCGGGAAAAAAATGCCAATCTGTCCCACATACCAATTTATCCAAACACATACCAAAACGTACTAATCTGTTCAAACACATATCAAAACCGTAACAATTTATGATCTCTAAACACTACCAAAAAAATACCAATCATTTAAAATGGCATAATCGGAATAACGTTCCAAAGCTTCATCTAGTGAAAAAACTCCGATATGGGAAGTCAAAAATGCAGCTGCCCTTTCAGTAGTTATCTCAATATCAGAACTTGTCTCACCAAAATCAACATTTTCCATCAATTTGGCAAAATAACATTCTTATGACAACCTCATATTACTGCTACACATGATTTACATGCCATATCAAACATGTTAAATTTTTTATCGTAGTTCAATATTCAAAGAAAACGCAACTTTCTCATAATACAATTCCTTGTGGCTATCTGCTCCTTGCACAGATCTTGTGGATCAGTCATACAACCCTAATGATCAATCTAAACTCTCGTGACCAAGTCATACCTCGTTACACTTAGTTTATTCCATAAATATCAATTTATTTAATTCCTAAAACCATCAAACCATACCATATATCTATTATTAGAAGATATGACAAATCAAATAAAATATCTTAAGCAACTTCAGTTTTTTAACACTGATAATTGAGTTATTCCTCAAGTTCTGCCTCAAAAAAGATAATTGAGTTATTGGTGGAAATTGATTGACAAAATTATGTTTACACTACGTATTTTGAACATAGATGTTAATTAGGTGCTTGCCTGATATGTTTGGCACCAAACGAAATTCAGTTACCTAATAATTGGAATGACTGGAAAAAAAAAATACAGGTCTGTTGGGAGTAGATCTCAAGGGTCAGGCTGGCAGGGAGTGCAGGAGACCCTGGCCATAGAAAAATCCTATGTCAAATCCATCCGCCAACAACTAACACATGAGGATGCACAACAGGCTGCCACGGCACATTAGACCACCACCGCACGGATTGCTAAGCTTGAAGCACAACTGTCCGAGACAACAAGGACTGATGAGCTTGAAGCACGGTAGGATAGGCTGTGACAACACAGTTTGTTGTCGGTCAAATTAATTTGTTTGTCTAATTTTATTGATAAATCTAATTCGTTGTTCTCTGGACGGTCCAATTTCCCTTTGTTGTTGTGGACCATGTAAAATAATAATTGGTTGAGATGAACTTTACTATTCTGTGAGCATGCCATGATTATGAATATAACTTTGTTATTTATCTAATACCTTAGTTTTTTGCATAAATATCTGTTTCATTAGATCATTGATGCATATAATGGAAAATGCATGACAAAGGTAAAACTTTGATTTATCTAACCATAATTGCTGTATTATTTTTTTTATGGACGGATTATCATACATTTTTTTTATGAAGCTTCTTTTTCTAGAATTTGAATTTAACTCCACGTATCAGAGTAATCAAATTTGAATAAATTCAAGAGATTTTGATTTTCAATCCGAGACAATAATGACGACGTGCCTGACCAGATTGAATTTAAATATTTATTTTCAATGTATACACGTGTACCGAAGTCTTTAACCTGAGTCGAATAAATTGTATAAATTTTTATGAATAATGTACTATATATTATATATTTTTGAGTTAGCAATTTTTTAAAAAACAATATACATTTTTTCAAAAATGTGTATATATAGGTACCCATTTTTCTGTCCGAAATATATTTTTCGGGAGCAATGCTAAATAACATACAAAATATATATATTATAATAAAAAAATGTATATTTTTCTTGAAAGCAACAATATATATTTTGTTTATGAAAGAGTCTAATACACCAAGAAGAGTATACTAAAAGGTACAAAAAAAGAGTATATAAGATAAAATTCGAGCGTATATAAATACAAAAATATATATTTTTCAAAAAAGAGTATACATGATTAAAAAAAAAGAGTATATAGGGATAAAAATATGAGAATGGGATTACGGAGAATGTCGAAAAAATGGGATATATATGGGTTAAAAAAAACTATTTGGAGGGGTAGAAAAATAATAAATATATTGAAAAAAACATAGATAAATAACAAAAATAGTATACAAGATATTTAAATATTACATATAAATAATAATAGTATATATAATTATATGGGGACTCTTTTTTGAGATGATTACAGAATTTTATTTTGGGTTGGGCCTAATTGATTTTTTTTTTTTTTTTTTTTTTTTTTTTTTAGGAATGTTGATTGAGTTTGTTTACTTCAAAAATATTATAATAAAATAGTATATAGCATGCAATGAACACTCACGTTACTGTACTCGAATATGTACAAAATTTTCTTTTGAATTTTTTTTTTCATTTTTCGTTTTCTTTTTTCTTCTGTTTAATTATTCATTCATTCTTTCTTTCTGATTTCTATACATCACTAAATTAGGTTATATTGGGATTTATCTGCTGCATTGCACGATTGCAGACTAATTGAGACAAAATCAGTACCATTACCTTCATTTACAATTTGCACAATCATCAAAGGTATCCGAAATTACAATACCGAGCATGTATATAATATATGTATATATTATATTTTTTAAGCGTATTGCCGGGTGATATATCATGGCCTTTCATATTTTCTCATGCTTCCTAAGGTTAACAATTCATTATTTTTATATGTTCCACATAAAAATCTTGTGATCATGTCATAACATTATAGTGATCATTTCAAAATATTGTGATCAAATCATACCATTTTAACAGTGATCAATTTAAAATTGTGTGACCAATCAAACAATATTGTACTTATTTTATTTTTGATTCTATTATACCTATTTTATTCTATAAGTACCAACCATACCACATTATACTTATTCTATTCCACAAGTACGATTCATACAATTTCTAAAATCATCAAAACCATATATATAATCAATTACATGAAGAGAACATAATGCTATTTTTCTATATTTAGAAGAAAGTAAATGAGAAATTGAACATAATATTTTAAGCAAATTCTTATCTTTAACTAAATTATAATTGAGTTATTGGTGGGAATTGATGGATAAAAAAACTTTAAGGAGGCTGTGACAATAAAGCAGTTGCTGATGGATGAACTTGAAGCAGCCATGGATGACAAGTATGCCGCATGCATGCTGACCAGGCAGGGTGCCGCTCGTGGACATGACGAGGCAGGACCTGGAGAGGGTCGCCGATCTCCTGCTCCGCCAGTGCGCTACTCGTTTGCCCAGACCTGTGCCACATATGAACTAGTGCCTGTTGGTACGCAAAATTTACTATTTTTTGTTTAATTGTTTTTACTTTCTAGAATGGGTAAATGTGAAAATTCCCAGTTTACACAAAACGGATTTTGATGAAGACTCAAATGCCACTAAGTTGATGTTAGTGATCTCATAGTTTGTTTTGCTTTTCAGTTTTGTTTAGAAAAAACTTATATTTTCTGTATGCTGTTATTTCATTTAATGAAAGTATGTGTAATACTAATGACAGTTTTTTTTTTCTCTGCAGGTGGGATGATTCTTTTTGTGCTGCTGCATTTCTTGATGACCTTGGTTTAGATGTTTTATGTCGGTATTATTTTTTAGGATATTATTTTATGCTTGGTAGATTATTTGTGTCGGTACTCTTCTTGTTATTTGGATGGTATTTTTTAGAATATTATTTTATGATTCTCTTATTTATTTATTTATTTATTTATTTATTTGTCTTCCACGTTTTGTGCTACTTGTTTAAAAAGCAAGTATAACAAACAGTATATAGATGACACATAACATATAATATATATATAGGGAGATGCTAAAAAACATACGTATGTTCGAACATACGTTTTTTTAAAATACCCGTAAAGTGGTTGTAAAAAGTAAATATTTAAATTTCAACCGTATGGATGTAATATATATATTATGAACATGTTGTGGATTAATTTTCACAGGAATCAGAATAATATATCATTGCCGTCATGTATCATCAAACTATTATTCCGATATATGTTTTGAATAGTGTTGCATATTTTTGATGATATATGATGACAATGATATAATATTCTGATTTTGGTGAACATTAATCTCCAACATACTCATAACATATATATTACATCCGTACGGTTGAAATTTTTATTTTTATTTTTTTAATACGTATTTTGGGTGTGGCAAAAAAACGTATGTTGTACATACGTATGTTTTTTAGCCACACCCATATATATACATACATATATATATACATATATATATATATATATATATATATATATACATATATATATATAATGTAATATACATATATATATATATATATATATATGTATATTACATTATATATATATGTATATATATATATAATGTAAAAAATAATGTATCAATATTAAAAATGTATCTAAATCACCATAATTATTTTGTTAAAAACTAGTATACAAATATAATACATAAATATCAATACATTATATACATTAAAATAGCATATAAATCTCTTTAAATAGAAACAAAATAGTATATAAAATCTAATTTGTTGCGGTTCTCCCAACATGTCCAGAAACAGCCCAATTTCCCTTTGTTGTTGTGGACCTTGTGAAATAATGTTTGCTTGACATGAACTTTTTGTGAGCATGCTATGATTATGAATATTCTTTATTTAAGACATTTTTAACATAGTTTTTTGCATAAATATCCGTTTCACTTGACCATTGATACAAAGCATGGAAAATGCATAACAAAGTTAAAATTATGACTGATTAATCTAAACATAATTATTATATTGATTTTTTACTCAAAAAAAATTTGTTATGTTGATTTTTTTCTGGACGGATTATCATACATTCTTTTTATGAAGCTTCTTTTTCCAGAATTTTGAATTGACTCCATGTATCAGAGTATTCAAACTCAAATAAATTCAATTCAAGAGATTTTGGTTTACACATCGTGTTATAATAAGTAATTTTATTTTATTTTTTATTATTTTATAGTAGGGATATTTTCATAATTTCAGAAATAATTTGTATATTGGAGAATAATAAAGTGTATCTCAACATATCATATACATTAAATAAAGAATTTAGAAATTTCAATCATCAAAATCTGAGGTGTATTTTGAAAGTTATGATTATTTTAACTTTGAGGGACTAAAGTACAAAAGTGGCAGCGGAAATTAGCTCTTTCGTTTATTCTTCAGTCAGTTCAGAAAACTTGAGTTAGTGCATGCTAAAATTTCGGATCTGAATTTAATATAAAAATTAAGGACCTTAAATTGGATAATCAGCCATTAATTAAGAAATACGGTACAGTTATTATTCTCATTTTCCTTCTGAGTTTAAATACCTTCCTACAAGACAGAATATTGTCCTTCCATTCTCTCTCTCTCTACGCTCTCTCTCTCTTCCTTTGTCCATTTCCTCTCTTTCTTCCCTGTGCAACAAGAGTCAAAAAGAAAATATTATTCTTGAGATTAAGAAGTTCCTTGCACTTGGTGTTGGTGGACCTCTAGTGAAGGTGTTACTCGGCCTAGGCGAACCGTGTCTACACAGTCTATAGTCTTTCTTACCTCCTAGGCAATAAAACTTTTAATATTTCCTTTCCTCAAGACAAGCATCAGGATTGTGAGTATTTTATTAATTCAATTTAGCTCTTATTTTAGATCTGATTAATTTAGTTGAGTACTTAGATTATTTGCATAATTAGGCCATGTTGCATGCATACTTGAAATTTAACCTATAAATGTTTTGTTGCTATGGATATAATATTTTCTGAAAATTGTTGGTATATGATAGGACTAAATAAGTGTTATATTAAATAAAATAATTATGACATTACTTTCATTATTTTCCTATAATATATATTATGCGTAATTGATATTTTAAAATTTCTGATTTCTGGATGACTTTCAAAGTTGTATGGTTATATTTAAATCCTATTTATTTATTTGAGAATATATCAACACAATATGGACATTTTAAACTGAGAAATAAGATACTGGTTTTTAGTAAATCTGGAATTTTCGGTATTTTCAGAACTTGGAATTTAATTCTGGATTTCGGGCAGAATTGAGAATCTGGATTTTAAAAGCTGGAAATGTATTAAGAAACTTGATTTCATCATAACTTTTAATATATATCTTCAAATTTCACGAATAAATAGTCAATTTGTATGTTTTAGGACATTTCTGACTCATTGGTAATATTAGTTTCTGCATTTAAGGTCCAGAAAATATTTTTTCGTAAATAGTCAGATTAAATGAGCATGTCGGTTCGAAGTATCGATTAGTAATAAGTATTATTTAAATAATTAGATTCGCGTGAGGAGGAGTTCGTACTAGAAAAAGACCGAGAAGTTGAAAGAGTTGCGAAGGAAGCTCAAGAGTTTGTGGAACCCGGAGATTTCGCGTGAGAGTTGCTAGTTGTTGCATTTATTCAAGTAAGGTTTTGCCCGCACATGCTTTCCTATTTGGCTATATTTGTTCTTCCGTATAAATAGTATATATATATATATATATATATATATATATATATATATATATATATATATTATAATTATTTATAATGATAATACTGAATATTGAATATATATAACTTTTATTTATGAGATAGAGCTTATGTGGCTCAAATTAATATTTTTAGTAATATGAGAATTTAAAGATAATATTTAAAGATATTTTTGAGTAAGATTCGGGATATAATGAGATGTGTGAAAAGTGATAATTAAGAGAATACAACCGTACTTGGTAGGTGGAAGTCAGGGCCGCTGATCTAGGTGAGAGGCCGTACTTAGTAGGTGGAAGCTAGGACCGTCGATCACCCAATAACGAGCTCGGAAAGACTTGTATCTGTGCACGTACTCGATGCCACAGAGCATGATCTAGTGTGTGTGTTGAGTGTGTGTGGAAGTTGAAAGTGAAGTAAGATAATATCCCGAAATAAAAGTATTTTTCATAATTATTATACTAAATTATACTTATGACTTCTGGTTACTTGATTTTATATTACTTTATTTTATATTAAACTCAATATATTCTATTTTTTGGTATATGCGGCTGGGCCTCTTTTCATACCTTACTGAGTCAGTACTCATCCTTATATTTATTTTGTGCCCAGGTTTGGATCATTAGCTTGGGGTTGCGGACGGAGAGACGTCATAATTTAATAAAATTTAGTCTAATAATTAGTATTAAATAAATGAGAACTTTATAGTCTCAATCTTATTTTGTTGTTAAATTTAATAAATGTAATTTGGAGATTATTTTGATTTATGTGGATGATTGTTTAAATGTCTTTTGGCGGTTGTTACATTTCAGTCCTTTAATTGAATCCGGAGTGTAACACATCAACCTCGTGACAACATGCGTGACCAGATCGTTTTTTTTAATATGTATTTTTTATGTATACATGTACCAAAGTTTTTCACCCAAATTGGGGATCAATTGAGCCAAAATCGATATCACTGCCTTCATATACAATTTGCACAATCATCAAATTTGCACAATCTTGCTAGTATGGTGTATTTTTTAAGTGTAAGGGGGCACTTTATCGTGGCCCTTCATTTTATTTTTTTATCAACAAGTCATTAGTTTTATATGTTCCACATAAAAATCTTGTGATCATATTAATGTTATTTTTTTTTTAGGAAGAACTGCAAGCGATCGCTAGATTAACAATTCATTAGTTTTGTATGTTTCACATAAAAATCTTGTGATCATATCATAACATTATACTGATCAATTTAAAATATTGTTATCAAATTATACTTACTTTATATAATAAGTACTAACCATACCACATTATACTTAATTTATTCCACAATTACGATTCATTCGATTTCTAAAATCATCAAAACCATATATATAATTAGTTACATAAAGAAAACATAATGCTATTTTTCTATATTTAGAAGATAGTATGATAAGTCAAATATAATATCTTAAGCAGATTTTTATCTTTAATTAATATAATTGAGTTATTGGTGGGAATTGATGGATAAAAAAACTTTGAGGAGGCTGCGACAACAGAGAAGTTATTGATGTATGAGGTTGAAGCAGCTAGGCGTGACCTATATGCCGCACACATATTAATAACTAGCTCCACAACGACATAGGACGTCTCTTGGTTGAACAAGAAATCAGGGAGCCTGAGCACACCGGTGATCACTTCAGGCACAAGATGAAGTGATAGAAGGGGATCAAGATTTCCGAAAATAAGAATGTAATGAGGATCACCCATGCTGACATATGGGCATATGTAGAGACAGGTGAGAGGGATGAGATAAAAAGAAAGATTATTGGAAAAAGAAAATGCTAATGGCTTTGTACTAATGCTAAAATATTAAATTGTTTGTACACAAATTAGTTTTATTATTCTTTCTTTCTTTCTTTGTTCATAACAACATATTATCAAATCTGCTTATGACCTCGTTAAGTCCCAACATGACACACTTAGTTATTATCATGCTGCACAATTTTAACAACATGAAATTTTCCTCAACAGTAAGGATAGAGCTTAATAATGACTAGAGGGGGTCATGACCCCTCCCTCCTCTACCTCTTTAAAATTTTGACGGAATAGTATATATCAGTAGTGTTTTAGTGAAAAAAATTTGAAATATATATATTTTTATACATTTGCCCCCTTTCAAAAAAATTGTACAGTATTAATCATTACGGAGATTTTTTTTGCCCTCTCCCAATAAATTCAATCAAGTTCCGTATCTACTCAACATATCACTATATCATCCCAAAACGGATATCTCCATTTGTAACTAAATGGAGCAGAACCGAAGTATTAAATCTTCTTCTCCATCCATCCATCCTCCTCCCCATAACAAAAAACGAAGAAAATCAAAGCACCATTCTACTCTTACTTAGCGAGCAGAAAACTAACTACAGAGCGAGCTCCACTGGTCGGAAATGGAGATGACAAGAATAACTACCTTACCTTCTACTTGTTACATGTCTTCTCGCCCTCATGTAATCTCTCCTGCCTTGTCCACGCGCAAAACCCTCTCTATTTCCTCGTCCCGCTGGAGAGCAACCGGAGTTGCTTCGAGAAGATTCCGGGTCCTTACTCGATGTTCGACTACTCCAACTCTAGCCGACCTTCAGGTCAGAAATTATGGGATATGAAAATAGTAGTGTTTTGTTTTTGAAATAAAGTTTTATGTATTATCAGTTGAAATTGGGTTTGTAGTTGAATCCAATTGAAGTTAAACTAGGATAAAAGGTGAACCAATATAAAAATATTTTTTTATTAATGGTGATGTAGTCAATTGAGTACTTAATTATATGTTTCTACATATAAATAAATAATTTTTCATTATTAAATGAATGCAGACAAAGGCAGCTGAGATTGATCTGAAGGGTACATCAATTTTTCTTGTTGGTAATATAATATATATATACTTCTTTCTTCTTAGTGAATTTTAGCATGTACATTTAGGCATGTATGAAAGAATAAAATAATAGTAAAATATGTGCTTATAAATGTTTCAATTTACAGGGATGAGATCTTTTATGAAGTTCAGTGCGGGCCGGGTTTTGGCTGAAGCACTGAAATATTGCTTCCTTGACAGGTTCTTTCTTTTCACTTTCTTGCACAAGTTATAAAAATATAAATATTCACCAATGATCAGTTCATTTCATTATTTATAATTAAATGTATTTTTTTTTTGGGGGGGAAATAGTGATAGTGTGGTAGAAGAAGCATTTGGGGGAGAATCTGCTGTTAAATCGGCTTGTCAATCTGATGAACAAGGTTTCCGAGACTCTGAGGTCCTCTTATTATTTAATAACTAAGTAATTAAAATAAATAAATTTACTCTCCTCTCTCTCTCTCAACCATACCAATCTGGTCTTGTACTAGCTAATATGCTGGTCAATATTGCGTGTAATTACAAATTAGGGTTTTGCAAGTTTATATTTACTTTAAATTTCAATCCACCCATATTAACAATAACCCAAGTTGACTTGAAATATAAACAATTAATTTCATATAATAATAATAAGGGAATTTGTGTACAAATGAAATTTACAGACAGAGGTGCTGAAGCAATTATCATCAATGGGACGGCTAGTTGTTTCTGCTGGACATAGCGCTGTACTAAGCAAAACTAATTTGTGGGTCCCACTCTCTTTATATATTTTTATTTTAATTTTAGTATCAATTTCACTTTTTATGCGTAACCCTGCAAATCTCGAAATAGCACATATACCTCTCTACAAAGAAATAGGAAATATCAAACACAAAAAAGAAACCCAAAAAGAAAAGAAAAGAAAAGAAAAAGGGAATAAAACATAGAGGTTTCAGTTATTTGTCAGTTTTTTCTAATATTGTTGACTTTTTTTTATATTTTTAATAATTTGAAGGGGTCTTTTGCGATACGGTATCACAATTTGGGTTGATGTGCCAATAGAGGTGGTAGCATATGAATATCCTGAAACGCTATCAAGTCCTGAAGCTTTACCACAGGTTTGCAATATTTCCTTTTTGCCCCCTCTCAAACCCTAAAATTCCAAAGAGAAATTATTCGGAGTGGCCAGCATTTGAAGTGCCCAAGCGCCCACCATACAGTTTTAGCTGTACACATATATATTTGCACTTGGATATACCTTTTGTGTTTACAAATATATCTTTTTGAAAATATTCCTTTTTGTAATTTCAATATAACTTTTGTGTTTACAAAAATACTTTTTTGTAATTTCATCATACCTTTTGTAATCGGGCGCTGCTGGGCGCTCCAAAATGCTGGCACTCAATATTTGAACCCAAGTCCAAATTCACCCTTGATATGGTGAAATTTCACAAAAAAACCTTCGACAGATGGAATTATTAAATGCACGCCTTTTAGAATTCTTTTTGCTGTCTTTTCTTTTTGTACATTATTTATGTTACTTTGTTCTTTATTTAATTTTTTTAATTTGAAATTCAGGTGGTAAGTAGACTTTCAATGACATATCAAGAACTTAAAGGAGGATGTGGAACTGCTGATGCTACTGTTTCTCTTCAAAGTAGAAAAAATAATTTTGATCAAAGAGCTATTTTTTTTTTCATTTTTGGAATTTGTTTGAGTTTCTTAAATAATCATCTAAAAGTTTTAAGTTTGTAAATTAAATAACAGGAGTAGCGAATCAAAAAGGACTTCTTATTGAGCTTGTTCGGCCTGAAGATATGGCAATGGAGGTAATTTAACCAAACTTCCAAAAATACTCATTTTTAAAAGGATGTATGCTGTATAATTCGTATACGGTTTTTTATGTGTACCCGTGTAAAACAACAAAATGTCATATATACCCGTGCCGTGCAACTAAGACTAGGGACTTAAGATATATTTTATTTCTCAATAAAATTGGGGGTTTTCTGCAAATAACAAAATGGGAAGGGCTGATCTTGTTGTGAATATTCGTTCGATTTTTATTTTCTAAATTGGTTTTTTTTAAATATTGTATAATGTAGATATTGGTGCAAGTGGAGAAGCTAATGAGGGTCAAGAAGATGATGGAAGCTGCTGCAAAACCCTTTTAAAATATTAGTTTAAAATAAATAAAAAAACACAAACTTGGTTGGTCATATTTTGTGTATTTTTTTCTCAACGTGAAGAGGGAGGGAGAGAGATATATAGAAAAAAAAACTCGGTCATGTTTAGAGCTATTCATGTCGAAAAATGTAGAGAAAATAATAATACAATTTCTGTCTAACTAAAAGTTACTCTATTCTCAAAAAAAAAAAAAAAAAAAAGATTACTCCATTCGAAATCCTCACATTTGTGCTATGTTTTTCCGAAGATGATGATTTTGCATAGTGATTATTTTCCGGTGTTTCATGTGTTTTGCTTGGTGATGTTTTTAAGTTCCAAGCCGTTTAGAACTTTAGAATTTAGATGCTAATTCAAAGCTAATTAGGATAGAATGGTAATTTTACATTTTGGCAAGTTCAATTGGTTACATATGATAATTTTGAAAGTTATGAGGGTAATATTTCCAATTGTTTGCTTTAAACAACTAAGCAACCTTGGTAGCATGCATCCACAATCACATGCATGTATTAGTAAATTAGTAATGAAACATGAATTACACGGTGAATCAAATGCTTTAATGATATCACTAACCCTGATCCCAAATTTCAATACGAAAATGCACCTCCCATTTAAATTACACTGATTTGAGTGATTGTTACAATT
The DNA here is from genome assembly GCA_027726005.1 of Juncus effusus. Taxonomy (NCBI): domain Eukaryota; kingdom Viridiplantae; phylum Streptophyta; class Magnoliopsida; order Poales; family Juncaceae; genus Juncus; species Juncus effusus. The sequence goes on along the minus strand of CM050894.1, from coordinate 8,517,319 downwards.
ACAGCTTTTGTAAGTACCTATTTACAATTTCCCAAGAAATAACTCACATATTTTTTATTGAGAAATTATTGGAAGTGCCCGGCTTTTGGAGTGCCCAGATACATTCACCATACAGTTTTAGCTATACACATATATATTTGTATTTGAATATATCTTTTGTGTTTATAAATATATTTTTTTGAAAATATATTTTTTTGTAATTTCACTATACCTTTGTGTTTACAAAAATATTTTTTTTTGTAATTTCATCATATCTTTTGTAATCGGGCGCTGCTGGACGGTCCAAAACGCTGACACTTCATACCTAAACCTTTTTTTAATTTCAAGAGGATAAAAATGAAAGAAACCACCCTTATCATCAGCCTTACTTTTACTTCCCTTCCCAAATCCGATCCGGGTCTCGGGTCTGATTACAAAAGGTACGATGAAGTTATAAAAAAATATTTTTGTAAACATAAAAGATATAGTAAAATTGTAAAAATATATATTTTCAAAATGGTATATTTATAAACATAAAGATATATCCAATTGCAAATTTATATGTATAAAACTAAAACTATACTGCTGCTTACGTCTCTCGACACTCCGAAAAAACAAAAAAACAAGCAGTCCCAATAATTTGTCGATCCGAAAACCGTTATCTACATTCACGCACCCGTTTCACCAATTCCTCCCCTTCCCTTTCCTCTCGTTTTCCCATTTCCAAATCTTATACTCCAAAACCAAAACCGAAGACCGAGCATCAGCCATGGCGATTCCCAGATCCCTTCTGCTCCTCCTCCCTCTCCTCCTCGCCTCCGTCGCGTCCGCCTCCTCCGACGCGTCCGTCCCGTTCCTGGTCGCCGACAAGAAGGTCGCGCTCGAGCGGCTCAAGTCGGGCGCCGAGCAGGTCTCTGTCTCCATCGAGCTCTACAACGAGGGATCCACGTATGTTACCACCTGATTTGTTATTTTGTGTTTGAAACTCGTTTTATGAGATTTGGTATCGGTTTGTGGAATTTGTACCAAGTGTGTTGAGATCTGTGAGGTTTTAGGGTTCTTTAAGGGTTTGTTTGTTGATAAGTACTTAGATCTTGTCGAATTTGTTTTGGATTGATGAACTTCGTGTAGTTAGACTCTACTTTTGGAGTCTCTATGTGAAAAATTGTTTTACGTTTTATTACTGTGCATGGAGGATCACTTGATCTGTTCTTGTCTGTTTTAAATAGTTCTGATTTGATCAGTTCATAAGTTATCTTTTCCGTTTCTCTTCTTAGATCTGATCTATTGCTGCTATAATTTTATTTTATTTTTATAATTTTTAGTTTTTCTATTTATTTTTGAAGATCTTTTGCTTGAGGTGAGTTAGTATACAGAAAACTTCTTTCTTTGGGATTATGAAGTTTGTAATTTATAGTCCTAACGAAGCTTGGCTAACTCTAATTTTGTTTTTACAATTGTTGGATCCTTTCCCATGTTTGATAACTTCAATTTTTGTGAATTAAAGAATAGTTTTTTGCCTTTAATTAACCAGATCAACTTTTATAAAGTATATGAGAATGCCCACTATTTACTTAAATCAAATATTTAGCTGTTTATACAATATGTTTGAATTGTCTCAATTAAAATCTTACAATTCCGTTTTATCCAGTTAATGTTACATTTTCTGTTCCATTTTTATAATTCCATTTTATCTCATTATGCGTTTATTTATTTGCAGAACTGCGTACGATGTGAGTCTGAATGACGATTCATGGTCGCAAGATGTTTTTGAGCTCGTTTCTGGCACCACCACTAAGACTTGGGAGAAACTTGACCCGTAAGTTTCTTAATCACTCTTAATTAATAATTAAAATAAATCTAGTCTCAAAATGTTCTATATTATGTGCTTAGTCGACGTAATATATGCGCATAAATGAATGGAAATTAGCAGTAGTTTAGTTTTTGTTGAAAAAATTAGAAAATGAAGGGTATAGATGATGTTCTCAGTTTTATAAGCATATACGTGACATTGTTAAGTTTTATAAGGGCGCACATGAAATTGCATGTGAAATAATAATTGTGATTGAACATTATTGTTCAGAATAATTGTAGAATTAATTGTATTAAAAAATGAATATTTTAGGGGTGCCACTGCCTCACATTCATTTGTGTTGAAGTCTGACGTGAAGGGCGTTTTCCAAGGTTCGCCAGCTGTCATCAAGTTTCGCGTTCCCACCAAGACTGCTCTTCAGGTTTTTATATTTTTCATTTTTTTTTGAGGTTTATTTTTTTTTTTGGGTTAGGGTTTTATCATTGTCTGGCTGAATTAGGGTTTAGTATCTTCTATCTAATGTTGCTTTTTTGTTTTTGATAAAAAGGGTGTACTTTCACAATGTGTTTTTTCACCATGTACTATGAACTAGAACAGAAATATTTTTTCTTATGATTTCTTTACATAATGTTTGTTTTGTAAAATAAATAAATTTTATTTAATAATTTATTGTCGATTTATATATATTTATATATTTTCTTTTTTTTGTTATTGAAGGAGGCATACTCATCACCAGTTCCTCCATTGGATATTCTTGCTGAGAGGCCTCCACAAAAGAAATTTGAATGGGTAAGTCTTTTCTTGTACATATTTGATTGATTTTATTGTTTGGAAAATTTCATTTTTGGCCCTCGCAAAATCTCAAAATATCCACTATACCTCTAATGAAAGAGAAAATTTGTATGAAATAACCCTCTTTTCATGCTTCTTCATGAAGAGGCATATAGGTTATTTGTCAATTTTGCTACAGTACATGTGTAAATTACCATTTTTTTCTGTATCATTTTCTAATTTATCTTTTATGCTTCCATTTTTTTCCTGTATCATTTTCTAATTTATGTTTTATGCTTCTTTTCATGCATTCAAAACTGAATGATTGATGGCTTGCATTGCGAATTGGCTCAAATCTCTACAGGCTAAGGTAAAATACAATACAAATAATTTCACTGGAATCAATTCTGATATGATAAAATTGATCCAATTTAGTTTAACCACATTCAATTCTGATTGGTGCTCTTTTTTTCTTTCTAAATTTCAGAAACTTTTGGCGAAATACGGATCCTTTGTTTCGGTCATGACTCTTGTTGGGATTTTCATCTATGTTGTAGCGAGTCCATCAAAAGGTGCAAAGAGCAAGAAGAGACGTTAAATGGGTTCATGAGTTTCCAGTTTTCTAGGGTTAAATATCTTTTTTTAAATTTCAGAAAGAAAAAAACTTGACGAGCTTTTGTTTAGCGAATTTTCGTGTTTTTGCGACCTTTGAAGTATTTTATTGTTTTAGTTTTTGTACTCTTAATGTAATTTGGTGGTGGTAGTTTCTTCGAGTATTTTAGAGCTTGTGTTGTTTTTTGTTTCATGCTTTCTATTTTTTTTACCGGAAAAAATATTTTTGATTAGTTACGATGATACGCCCACATTCATTTTTCCCAAAAAAGATACAGAAATAAGATTTTGCTGGTGAGAAATATTTGATCTTTTTTTGTTTTTATTTCAAACGTATGTAACGTGCCTCAAGATATATGAAATAATGGTTTTGTAATTGTGTAAACGTAATGTTTTGTAGTTAAAAGAAATATTTTAGAAACCTATAAGATATGATAGCGCAAAATTACACAAAAAGTATAATACTTAATTGGACAATATATCACAAAAAGAACTATGCATTTCTAATATTAAAGATGGGATTCACTTTCATGGCCCAGATTCAAGAGTATGATAAATTAATATCGAAAATGAGATTTGGTTTCATGGCGTGGATTCAAGATTAAGATGTATTAATATAACCAAAATTCAAGAGTAAAATATTATTAATTTTCATGACCCAAATTCAAGAGTAAAATATTATTAATTTTTTAGCCCAAATTCAAGAATATATACATAAAAAATGAGATTGTTCTATGGCCCATATTGAATAGGATTCGTTCTTGAACTTGTCTCAACTCAAAAGACCAAATACAGAAAATTGGAAATTGGTCTATACTATATTCAGTATTCAGCCCGTTCAACCAAGGGCCACCTTTGTTTAAACGAATGGTTCAAGCAGAAACACGTTAGGTAATTATAACCTTATTTATGGTCAAATTGGTAATTTGCAAATCGAGGATGTTAACAGTCACCAAATTTTTCTTAACTCATTCTCTCCTTAAAATGTCTGGTTAGAAAATATGAGTACATTCATGCACAGATATGTCACAACAAGAGAGTATTCGATATTTCTCAAATGGAACTAAAAAAACTGGTGAGAAAATGTGAGTAAATTCATGAACATATGGGGCATAAAAATGGAAAGTATTCGAAATACATTGATTTTATTTCTCATTGGATTTAAAAAAATTGGTTAGAAATATGAGTACATTCATGCACATATGTGTCATAAAAAGAGAAAGTATTCAAAGTGTACATTGATTTTATTTCTCAAATTGGAACTAAAAAAACTTTTGTTAGAAAATGTGAGTAAATTCATGAACATATGTGCCATAAAAATGGAAAGTACTAAAATACATTGATTTTATTTCTCAAATTGGAAAAAAAAGTTTTTGTTTAGAAAATGTGAGTAAATTCATGAACGTATGGGCCGTAAAAATAGAAAGTATTCAAAGTGTACATCGATTTTATTTCTCTAAATGGAATTAAAAAAAGCTTTTGGTTAGCAAATATGAGTAAAATTCATGAACATATGTGCCGTAATAAGAGAAAATATTCGAAGTACGTACATTGATTTTATTTTTGAAATTGGAATCAGAAAATGTGAGTAAATTCATGAAAATATATCCCATAAAAAGAGAAAGTATTCGAAGTACAATGATTTTAAATTGCAATTTTATTATTTAATTTCGAAGCATTAAGATTCACTAGATTTACACAAAAGATAACAAAAAATTGACATATAAAATTATGACTCCTAAATTAATTGTAGGAGATCTCAATTTTCTACATTACAAAATATTTGTTCATTGAAGTTGGAATCACACTAAAAAGTAGCTTTACAAGTTATCAGCAACTTCATCCTTCCTTCGTCTTTCACATCTTTCTTTTTTTCATTTATAACCGATATTTTTGTAATCATTGTAAATTATTTTTTTTATTACTTTATGTTTTTCCAAAAAAAAAAAAAAACACCATAAGGAGGACTAAAATTAAAAATTTAGTAATTTACAAGGAGGTATATGCAAAAGTTTGCACAGCAAAACAACACCAAAAGGTAAAACTGAAACTTTGCTTCTTCCCGGAAAAAAAGAAAGATGGACCCGGTCCATAATACACGTCGCAAATTTAAAACGTGGAGCGCTCTTACTGGGTCGGCTCTTGTGGACCAGCGGCAGTAAGATTTCTTTTTCTTATGAATTTGGGGAAGGGTCGAATACTTTCATTTGATTGTAACTAGAAACCGACGACGCAATTCAGAGAGAAAGAGAGAAGAGAGAGAGAGAGAGGGAGGGAGGGAGGGAGGGAGGAGGAGTTCAGGGAGAAGGCAGCAAAATCTAGGGTTTTGGGTACTCGTTGTTGCCTGGCCGCCTCTCCCTCTACAAGGTCTCTCTCTCTCTATTAAATCTTGATCGATTGATGTAGTGACTATTAGAATACCAGTTTGTTTTGTTGTAGTGAATGAATTTCTGTGAGTTTAGTCTGCTCCTTTTTAGCTGACCTGAGAATGCTTCTTGTTTTCTTATCACAATTTTTGTGCATTTTCTGGGTTTTCTGAATTTTGTTCCTTTTTGAATGTCTGAAAGCCTTTTATTCTCTTAATAGGTGTTGCATGCACTAGATAATCTGATTAAAGTGAAGATTTGATTAGGGGAATAAGATGAGATAATCTGATCGATTGATATAGTGACTATTAAAATACCAATTTGTTCTGTGAATTTTGTTTGCTCTTTCCTCAACCTTACAATGCTTGTTCTTTTCTGTTCACAATTTTTGTCCCCATTTTCCCGATTTTCTCAATTTTGTGCTTTTTGAATGACTGAAAGCCTTTTTTCTCTTAATAGGCCTGTGCATGCAGTGTGTAATCCAATTAAACTGAAGATTTGATTAGAGAAATAAAGATAAGATAATCTCATGGCGAAGCAGGAAGAAGAAGATAAGATTTTGTTGAGTAGTCTTGGTGTTACTGCAGCAAATGTTGAAGATGTTGAAAGGAAAATCTTGTCAGAGGTAAAATTTCCCCCCTTTTTTTATAATAAACCCCATTAAAACCTCAAAATTACGAGCAAAAAATTTTCATTGTATATTATTTGTTTCACACATTTGGGGATTCTTTTAAGATATTGGAAGAAGATTTTATCAGAACTGACACTATTTTTGAGGAATTTTATGTATACATTTAGAAGCATCAGAATGTTATGCAAATATTATTGCATTTTGGTAATTAAATCGAGCATGCACAAATGTTTAGCAGGTTTTCAAGAGTATGTAGAAAATTACTCATTATATTATTCACGTTATTTTGGAGTAATCACCATTTGATACATTCTTTTGTGATTAGTCTTTGGCCATTTAGTCCTCATTTTTTTCTCTTTATTTGTTCAAATATTTTAAATTATACTCATTACAAGTAATTTTGTTTATATAGGCACAAGAAAAAGATGACCCAAATTCAAACAAAGAAGAAACAAATGGATCAGGACAAGAAATCGATGGATCATCTAAAGCTCAAACTCAAACCAAGCTTCTCAACAAATTGCAAGCAATTGACCTTGAAATACAAGCCGTTTCTTCAGGCCTCAAAAAGGGCAAATCCGTCAAAACCGACAACTCAAACAGTAAAGAACAAAAAGAAAAAGAAAAACCTAAAATAGACGACAAAATAAAAAATTCAGAAAGTCTACAAAAAGCGCTTGTGACGGACCGATTAAAGAGTCTTAAGAGGGCCAAATCGCAAATTGTGCAACAACTAAACGAATCCAGTCCGTCTAAGAGAGAGAAAATAAGAAAGCAGAATGATGATTTGATTCAGAGTTTGGTGAAAGAGAAAGAGAAGGAGAGAAAAGGCAAGGGCGTTTTGAGAAATGAGGTGAAAAAAGCGGGTACGGATGCCAAAAAGAAGGTGAAAATTGTTTCTTATTCAGAGGATAAGGATTTCGATGCGGTTTTGGATGCAGCTGGATTCATGGAAACTGTAAGTGAAATAAAATAAAATATTTATTTTTTATTATTTTAGAAATTTTGCGTTGCATGCTAAGTTTTAATAGTTAAAAGAATGTTAAATATTTATATTTAACGGCTATAATCTATTTCGTGAAAGGAATGCTAACCAATAATATGTTTCTTTATTTTCTCTTTCTTTAAAAAAAAAAAAAAAAGATACTGCTAGTACGCATGCATAATTTGCGGTAGTATTTCTTCCATTTTTATTTACAAAATATATTGCTCATATGCATGCATAAATTGCGGTCATATTTCTCACATTTTTATTTTTTAAAAGATACTGCTAATACGCATGCATAAATTGCGGTAGTATTTGTTGGATTTTTAATTCAAAAAAGATATTGCAAAAACGCATGCATAAACTGTGGTAGTATTTCTTCTGTTATTATTTAATCAAGAACTAAAATGCAAAGTCTTTGTACTTTTTGATTGTTATAATAGTAGTGATGCAGGATTGACAATAGAGCACATATTTATAGAAACAATACAAGAACTAAATATTTCTGTCGTGAGGCATAAAAGAAAAATTCTAATTTCTAGTTATCATCAGTCAAATCATTTCCCTGAAAATTTAAATGTGCAATAAATTGGTTTCCAAATTAGGTCAGAAATTAACATCCTTCATCAATTTCTATTCACACAACAAATAAAACTAACTCGTAATTAACATCCAATCTACTTTACAGGAGAGAGAAAAGCTGGTAAGAAAGGGCATGTTAACCCCATTTCACAGCCTAAAAGGGTTCGAAAAGAAACGGGTCCAACAATCCGAAACCCGCCCATCAAATATCAGACAAAAAGCGGGTACGGTTGCAAAAAAGAAGATAAGAGTAGTTTCTTATTCAGAGGACACGGAATTCGATGCGGTTTTGGATGCAGCCTCATCTGGATTCATGGAAACTGTAAGTGAAATAGAATAGAATTTTTTTTTTATTTGTTTAGAAAATTAGGAGTGCATGATGAGTTTTAATACTAGGAATACTTTTTGAGTGTTGACTGTTTTTATTTTTAATGGAGATGTTCTCTTTCTTGAAAGAATGTTTATTCTTCTTTTTTATAAAAAAAGATACTGGAAGTACGTATGCATAATTTGCGGTAGTATTTCTTGTTTTTTTATTTAAAAAAAGAAACTGCTAATACGCATGCATAAATTGCAATAGTATTTCTTGCATTCTTAATTCAAAAAAATATAGTTCTACTACGCGTGCATAAATTGCGATAATATTTCTTCCTTTTTTTAATTAAAAAACATGCTCGTAATACACATGCATAAATTGCGGTAATATATATAGAAATAATAGAAGAACTAAATACTTAAGCCGTGCGACACAAAACAAAATCCATTTTCTATCTATTAGTTAGTGAAATCATTACTATTACCCTTAAACATTAAATTTTCAATGCATTTATTTCCAAATATCTCTCTTCCATCGTAAAATCGGCAATCCTATTTAAAAAAAACAAAACAAAATAAAACCAACTCTTAACCAACATCCAATCTACTTCACAGGGCAGAGAAAAGTCAGCAAGAAAAGGCTTCGTAAAAAAACGCGTCGAATTACCAGATCGCCCCTCCATCAGCCAAACCCGCTCAACCAACCCGCTAATCGACCCGGCCGAGGCAGAAAGCATCGCGAGACTAAACAAATCGATGGCTGAGATCGCGCGATCGAGGCCCAGCACGATGTTAATGGATCCGGGCGAGCTGCCCCGGTTGGACCCGCCGACCGCCCCGTTTCGGCGGGTCGGAGCTCCGGTGAAGAGATCCGGTGAGGGAGAGGAGGAGAGGAAGGAGAGGAGGAGGGGTAAGAGGAGACGGCCGTTGCCGGATAAGAAGTGGAGGAGAGAGAAAGTGGTGGATGGTTTTAGCGGTAATTGTTTTTTTAGTTTTTTGTGTTTTTCATCCGGAGTTTGTTCTTAGTAAGCCTTTTTATCTTATTTGATTTATTAAATAGACATCAAACAGAAGGCTTTGTGCTCTTTTTCTGGTTTTCTCCTTTCTCCTTTTCCTTCTTCGAAATAAGTACTATTTATTTATTTATTCATTTATTGGATAATTAATTATTTCTTAAACAATTAATTATTTTTTATATTTTTAATTAATTAGTTAATTTAATTTTTATTTTTATTTAGTTATTTATGTTTATTTATTAATTAATTTGTTTATTAATTAGTTAATTTGTTTATTTATTTATATATTATTTATTTATTTAATTGTTTAATTGTTTAATTATGTTTCTTTATTTTTCTTTTTTTCAGATGAGGAAGAAGAAGAAATATCAGGCACGGAATCCGATGAAGAGGAGCCAGAGCCAGACATAGTTCTAGAAGGAGGCTTAAACATCCCGTCGAAAATCTACAACAAACTCTTCGACTACCAAAAAATCGGCGTGCAGTGGATGTGGGAATTACACTGTCAGAAATCCGGGGGAATAATCGGGGACGAAATGGGGCTCGGTAAAACCGTCCAGGTGGCCTCGTTTCTCGCGTCATTACACCACAGCAATTTGTATAAACCGTCTATTGTGGTTTGTCCTGCTACTTTGTTGAGGCAGTGGAAACGGGAAGCTGAGAAGTGGTATCCTGAGTTTACGGTTGAGATTTTACACGATTCTGCGTATGTAGGAAATGGTAGGAAGAAAACTGAGTCTGATGATGAAGAAAGTGAGTTTTATGAGTCTGAAGAGGAGGAAAGCGGGGGGAAAAAGAAGGGGGTTAAGAGGAATCCTAAGAAGTGGGATGAGTTGATTAACCGGGTTTTGGATTCCGATTCGGGTTTGTTGATTACTACTTACGAGCAGCTTAGAATTCTTGGTGAGAAATTGATTGATGTGAATTGGGGCTACGCGATTTTAGACGAAGGGCACCGGATTCGAAACCCAAATGCGGAAATAACCCTAATTTGCAAGCAATTTCGCACCATGCATAGAATAATCATGACTGGTGCTCCGATTCAGAATAAATTATCCGAATTATGGTCTTTATTCGATTTCGTATTTCCTGGCAAATTGGGGGTTTTGCCGGTTTTTGAGGCAGAGTTTTCGGTACCGATTACAGTTGGCGGGTACGTAAATGCGAATCCGTTACAGGTGTCAACTGCTTATAGGTGCGCTGTTGTTTTACGGGATTTGGTGATGCCGTATTTGTTGAGACGGATGAAGGCTGATGTGGACGCTCAACTGCCTAAAAAAACAGAGACCGTGTTGTTTTGCGGTTTGACCCCTGAACAAAGGAAAATTTACAAGTCCTTTTTGGCTAGTTCTGAAGTAGAGCAGATTTTCGACGGGAGGAGGAATTCTTTGGCGGGTATTGACGTTTTGAAGAAGATTTGCAACCATCCTGATTTATTAGAGAGAGAAGCTAGTGAGAGAAACCCTGATTACGGAAACTTTGAACGGAGCGGGAAAATGAAGCTGGTCGAGCAGGTTCTAAGGCTTTGGAAAGAACAGGGGAATAGGGTTTTGTTCTTCGCTCAGACTCAGCAAATGCTGGATATAATGGAGAAGTTTTTGATCATGAAAGGGTATTTGTACAGGCGAATGGACGGTTATACCCCTGTCAAGCAAAGAATGGCTTTGATGGATGAGTTTAATAACTCGAACGAGGTTTTTATATTTATTCTCACGACGAGAGTTGGCGGATTGGGGACTAATTTAACGGGCGGGAATCGGGTCATTATTTACGACCCGGATTGGAACCCTTCTACTGACACCCAGGTAACTTTTTCGTTTCTGCCCTTGTAAATATTTACTATTTGCATATACACCCTTGATTTTGCTTTGATGTTGTATATTTTTTTGTAATTTTTAAGGCGAGAGAGAGAGCGTGGAGGATCGGACAGAAGAAAGATGTTACCATATACCGATTATTGACAAAAGGCACAATTGAGGAAAAAATCTACCAACGACAAATCTACAAGAGCTTTTTGACGGACAAAGTGCTTAAAGACCCTCGACAAAAGAGGGTATTCAAAGCGAGGGACATGAGGGACCTCTTCACGCTGCAAGACGACAATGAAACCACGGAAACCTCCAATATTTTCGGCCAGCTGTCACAGGACGTAATTGTCGGGGTCGAAAGTGAAAAATGCGACAAGAGTGAGAATGGAAAGAAGAGTGACAAAGGGAAAGAGAAGGTGGGGGAAGAAGAAGAAGAAGAAGAAGAAGAGAGAGAACGAGCAGGAGGAGGAGAGAGTAATATTTTGAAGAGCCTTTTTAACGCCAATGGCATCCATGTATTTTATTTCAATTCTTCTATTTTTTCAATTTTTAATTCTCAAGTAATTTAACAACTTATTTTTAACATCAAATTTTTCTATTTCTTTTTTATCAGAGTGCAATGAATCATGATGCGATATTAAACGTGAACGACGACCAAAAGCTGAGAATGGAGAGAGAAGCTAACCAAGTGGCTCAGCAAGCGGCAGAGGCGGTGCGCCGATCGCGCATGGACCGGGTCCAGGAAGACTTTTCCGTCCCCACGTGGACCGGGCGCGCAGGGTCCGCAGGCGCGCCTCCCTCGGTCCGCCGTAGATTCGGGTCCACCGTGAACCACCGCGCGGCCACCACAACTGTGACCAGAGCCAGACCCGCCTCTCCAGAACCTTCTAGAAGCAGAGAACCTTCTAGAAGCAGAGTAACTGTGGGGGTGAATAACAGGAGGGCTTTGTCTTCTTCTGAGGTTTTGAACAGGATACGTGGGACCCATGCCAGCGCGGTTTCCGATGCGATGGAGCCGGTGCCTGCTGCCAGGCTGGTGTTGCCGCAGGGTTCTGGAAGGAGGGTTATGAGTGCTTCGCCAGCTGGCGCTCGGGATTCTGAGGCTTCTAGAAGGAGGGTTGAGACTGATTTGTCAGCTGGTGCTGGGAATAGAAATAGGGGGGATTCTGCTGAAGGTTCTAGAAGGAGAGTTCCGACGGCTTTGCCAGCTGGCGCTCAGGCTAGGCGTAGGAATGAAGGGGATTTATCTTCGGACTCTTCAGAAGCTTCTAGAAGAAGAGTTCTGACTGCTTTGCCAGCTGGAGCTCGGAACAAGGGTGAAACAAGTAGGGGGGAGTCCTCTGAAGCTTCTAGAAAAAGAATTCCGACGCCTTTGCCAGCTGGCGCTCAGACTAAGAGGGTTAGGAAGAATGAAGGGGACTTATCTTCGGACTCTTCTGAAGCTTCTAGAAGAAGAGTCCCGACGGCTTTGCCAGTTGGAGCTCGTAACAACATTGGTACAAATCGGGGAGATTTATCTTCAGACTCTTCTGAACCTTCTAGAAGGAAACTTCCGCCTGCTTTACCAGTCGAAGCTTGTAACAGGAGTACGAATGGGAGAGATGTATCTTCGGATTCTTCTGAAGCTTCTAGAAAGACGGTTCTGACAGCTGTGCCAATTGGAGCTCGGACCGCGGGTACAAATGGGGGAGATGCATCCTCAGATTCATCTGAAGCTTCTAGAAGAAGGAGAGTTCTGACGGCTTTTCCAGTTGGAGCTCCTATTGGGGGTACAAACGGGGGACATTTATCTTCGGACTCTTCTGAAGCTTCTAGAAGCAGACTTCCGACAGCTTTGCCGATCGGAGCTCCGATCGGGGGAAAAAACGGGGGAGATTTATCCTCGGATTCTTCGGAAGGTTCTAGAAGCAGAGGCCTGATGGCTTTGCCAGTTAGGGCTAAGGATGCAAATGGGAGAGAGATACCCCTGGCTGAGATAGCGAGTGGGGCCCACGCTAGTGGGGTTTCTGTTGCAGATCAGGGGGATTTGTCACCTGCCAGGCTGGCGTCTCCGGAAACTTCTGGAGGCATAGTTCTGTCAGCCGTGCCGCTATGAGAATCGACAGTTTTAGATGGGTTTAGAAAGATGCATATGAGAATTAGAAAGAGGGAAATGAATTTAGTTTATTTAATTAACTTATTGTTGTGTTGTTGTACTGTGATGACAAAAGAAGAAAAGGGCTTGCTTCTCTTGGTGCAGTTATAGTGTATATAGTGAAAGATGGAATCGTGTGAGATTGAGCCATTTAGGAAATGTTTTTGTTGTATGGTTCAGGAAGATGTTTGCTGAAACTGGAACTTATGTTGAGTAAAACAGCATTGATATGAAAAGGTTAATCTTTTTTCAAAGTGGTGTGTGTAAATGCAGTCTCCTTTTGCTCTTTTATGTTGCAAATGGAAAAAGGATTTTTCAAGTCGAATATGTTTTGTTGATGATCATGGCATCCCAACATGAAAGACTGATTAGAATCTATAAAGATTGTTCATAGATGATAAATTTTCTTATATTGTTACATAACAAAATATGTATTTATAATTGAAAAATTCTGATATTATACTTCTTAATTTTGTTATTTGTTAGAATCAGGCAAAAAGTACCTAGTCCACAGTATGTTTTGTGCGAGTTGCATTTCTCCTTTCAAGTCATGAGGTTTGCGCTTGTCACACAAACTTCGTGATTGACATACCCATGGTCTCTTATTTAGTTTTATTGAACTTAAAACTAGCAAATTTAGTCTTTTAGATAAAATAACATTTTCTTTTTCATGTACTTATTGAGAAAAAAAGGAACGTGTTACTTTGATCGATCAAGTAGGGTATCTGATGAAACTAGATTTTGGTGGAAATTGAAGGGTCAAAAGAAAACAATGCTTACAAAAATGGGTAAATTTCAACTCAACTCAATTCCACCTAAATTAGTATGTAAGTGTAGCTATAAATGATTATATTGCTATATCGTCTCAAAAAGTACACTGCTATCCAGCACGTTGATCTTATGTAAGGTCCAAAATAACATTTCTTTTTTCTTATATGTTACGAGCCAAAAAATTTGGAAGTGAAAAATGTTTGAATTAAACATTTTTTTTTAGATGTATTGTTTTTGTAAATGTTATAATATAATAATGTTCAGACAAAAGGAAATAGTATTCACAAAAAAGTGATATTTTGAACGAATTTTAGACAAACGTATCCATGGACAATTCTAATTTCTAATGTACATATATTTGAAATTTTTGTGTAGTTGCGCGGAACTTTCTTATCTTGCAAAAAATAACTCATGTTTGTGAGGTTTTAATGATAAGCTATATTATTTTATTTTCCCTTTGAAGTCATGAGTTTTGTGCTTCTCATATAAATTTTGTGATCAAAATTAGATGAATATTCTTGACCACTTTTTCCGTATTTTGTATTGATCAATCCAAAACAATAAACAAAAAAATTGACATTGTTGTAAAATAAATTAATATCATAAAGTTAAATATCTTGTAGAAATAATATCATCAAACCGTAAAAGTAGTATTGTTGTGGTATTATGTAACAAAAATATTGTTTTCTATTTTATTACTATTTCGATTTGAAGAAAATAAAATAAGAAGAAAAAATTAACGAGAGAATATTATGATCCAAAAACATTATATTATGGATGAAGAGTTAAAGTTAAGGGGATACAAAATTTATCTCCAACCAAAGTAAGGAATCTTAGAATACAGGGAACTAATTCACCACTGTTGAAGATAGATTAATTTCATGTTTTTCATATTTCTCAGCAGTACAACTCCACCACCAGCTTTCCCTTTAGTCTGTGTTGAGATTGTACAAAAGAAAAAGAAAAAACAATTCAATATCAGGAAGCCAGATGCAAAATACCTCTCTTATTCTTCTTTTAGTCAAGAATATGATTTTCTTTCCTACACTTGATACGTGTCCCTACTCTCGGATCTTCTGTGACAAGGATAGAACTCACATATGTGAAATGAGTTATTAGAATGAGTATTTGCACAATTGGTCATATCCTTAATTTTCAACTTTATTACTATGTATGCCACTCTAAATTCTCGTCATGTTGCACATAATAAAAGTTAGTGGCATTATGTAATTTAAGTTAATTGAGGGTGTTTATTTTGTTTTTTTTTAAGGAAGAGGTGTTTATTTTGTTACAAGGAAAAATGATATTGATCCCCCGTAATAGAGGAGCATTTTAGAATTTTCAAGACATGTTATTGTTATAAATTCTAATCAAATTATTATATATTTATTGTAATAATATATATTATACTTATTGTAATAATATATTTATTACATTTTCGTATTATCAATTTATTATGTACAACTTAATAATATATGAGAATTATAACCTGAAATGTCTAAACAAAAATATAAATTCGTTCATATTTCATGAAAAAAAATTAACTATGATATTTCAGGGTTTTAATTATCAATTGTAACTATAATATTTTAGCATTTATAATTATCAATTTATTATGTATAATTTAATATAGAAAAAAATTATAATCCGAAGCGAAGCGAGGGGTCGCCATAGTTTACATATGGCTGCCCATGCATTGAGTAACAATGAAAACATACAAATTGCACCTCAAATTTGTTAAGTTTTATAAATATGACCTTATCACAATCAGGCAATCAAGTATAGGGTTGGATGATGAAATAATTAGAGGATAGGAAACAATACAAAGTGGTGTGTGATTATTCAAAAAAAAAAAGTGCAAGTGGTGTGTGGTGTGAGCATGGTGCTAGATTCTCTTCAGCATATGCACCCCATTTTTGAAATTAAATGAACCCATAAACCCCACAACCCGAAAATGAGCAAACCCAGTTATTTAGTTTAGATAATCAGATTCATAATCAATTACATGTTAGTTGGCCATTAATATTGTACCAGGATTCTTTAAAAAAATTGAAAAAAAAAACTACCAACTTTTTCATATTTTAACAAATTAATTAGATAGAAAATGAACAATGTAAATTTTCTTCCATAACAGAAAACGAATATGATTTACCTAAGGAAAAATAATTATAAACTGTGACATGATTAGATCTTACATAAACCATATTAGTTTTTTACTTATATTTGATAAGCTGATCATAAAGTCACACATAATAGTTTCTTTTTCTAGTCAAATTCTCCATGATTTCATACTATCGGGTGAGGGTCATAAAAACTCATCAAATCAACCTAAATCCGACCCAAATCATCTACCTTTTTTTTTTTTAACTCGTTTTCTCTCTCATGCAAACCCTATGAATCATAGATAGATATATAGGAACACATCACACACACACACACACATTTATTGATACAAAGGGGGAAAAGAGAGCAAGAAAAAACATAACAAAGAGGAGATTTTGAAATGGCGGATTGGGGGCCGGTTTTCGTCTCGATTGTTTTGTTCATCCTTTTGGTACCAGGTCTGCTCTTTCAGATACCTGGTAAGAACCGAATTATAGAATTTGGCAACTTTCAGACAAGCGCGCTCTCGATTTTGGTCCATTCGGTCATATTTTTCGCACTTAGCGCCATTTTTCTTATCGCCATCGGCGTGCACATATACCTGGGCGGTTGATCACTAATTTCACATCTTCATATTCTTGGTGTAATTTTTTGTTTTGCAATTGTATTTGGTATTTTTTTCATTTTTGTGGCTATAATTTTAGCATTTATATAATAGGACTTAGGAGACAGTATGATGGTACTTTTTTCTGTAATGATTTTTTCATGTTTTCTGAAGACATTTCAGAATTTTTTTCTCTAATTGTTCTTGATTTTCTTTGTTTTATAGAATGTGAGTTGAGTCCCCTTTTATGAAAAATAAAATACAATATTTCATAAAAAATAAAAAATAATATATGTTTATAGAAATAGATTTTCAACTCGTAATCCTAATTATGAACTTTATGAGCAGTTAGATCGCTTCACTTTGTCTGAACCCACCTAGAGCAAGTAATAATAGTATAAGAGAATCAATACTAAAACTGATTTTTTTATTATAGTTATTACAATAACAATATATAATATAAAAATTAGTATAAAATATTATAAAATAGTATATAGTTATTAGTTAAAATATTAGATTCCAATTCAGATCAGCGGTGGAAAGCACCATAAAGCTAATTGTAGTGGCGGTCCTGAACGGGTCGCAATTTGCAAAATGGAGAGTGTGCAAAGAAGCACACACCATGCGTGATGAGCTTCATCGGCTCAAGTAGTCGATTTCGCTGTGATGGCAGCATTGATGATGTGAAGGCTGTAGCAAGCCGACGGCATGTACGCCATTTCTGTGAAACCCTAGTGAGCAGACTAATCTTTATTCTTCGGCGGCAAGGGTTCGCGAACCCCTAATTCTTCGGCGGCAGGGTCCGCTAACCTTAATTCTGCGGCGGCAGTGGTCTGCGAAACCCTACTTTAGTAGCGGCACTGGCCGCCAAACCCTGGTTCTAAGGCGATGGTGGTTCGCGAAATCTTAGTGATGTGGCAGCAAAGCCAGTGCAACGGCCGCCATCCGGCAAAGTAGTTTTATGACAGGGTTTAGGGTTTTGGAAGTATTTTATTTTGCAGCTAGGGTTTTTAGAAGTGTTTTATTTCTATTGCGCATGTGTGCGCTTGTATGCAATCTTTTCCTAATCTTGTATCTTTTTTACTTATTTTAATGAATTTGTTGGTAGGCTTTTCGCCTTCCGACCCTAAAAAGAAAATATTAAACTATTGCACAGGAATTATAATATATAATTGTACCCAAAATAGCATATTGACATGTAAAATAATATTTAAAAATTGGCCATTATTTTGGACCCAAATCCAGCCGTAGCACACAGCCGAACCACTTTCTGACGAAACAATGGTACAAAGAAGGATCATATAACAATTGCAAGAACTTTCTGAAAAGAACAAGATTTTCTTTCGTAAAAGTTAGATTTGTTATGGGCAGAAACGGAAAATAAAATAGACAGATAAATTATAAACAGGTGGACAGCATTTTACGGGAGGTCCAAATTATTTTTGACACATTATTTAGGGCGTTCAATCACTACTACAATCAGGAGATTTAATAATTTGGTATCATGTAGTCAAATGGAAAATTAATTCCGAATAGTATGATAAATTATGTATGTATAGCATGACAAGTAATTTGTTTGTTTTTGTATGAGAAAAATAATTTTGTTGGTAAGTTATTGTTTTTATAATATAATGTGACCATCACTGATGCCATGTGTCAAAAAGATTCCTTTTTAATCTGTTGCGACTTGTGATTGTGAGGGCTTCATTTTCAACTCATTTCTTCTGACTTCTACGCGCACTAAAATACAAAAGAAAGATCGAGTTGTTTTTAGAAATAAACTTCTTTTATCTTATAATAATGTGAACAAATTATAACGTTTGAAATTCTAGAAGTTGGATTTTTTTTTTTTATGTTTTATTTGGGACGTTGAGAGTTCAAAATATTTTCTTATAGAAAATAAGAAAATATAAATTATTTTCGAGCTTTAAGAAATCAAAACAAAAAGCAAAAAAAAAATATATAAATTTAAACTCATAAAGTCATAATTTTAAAACGCTATATAAAAACACTCATTATATAACCTCTCTTACAAATTATTTATTTTAAAGTTTATTCAAAAGATAACTCAGATTAAGTTAACGCATTTTGTTTATCTATATTATACGTTATACCTCCCTATTACTTCATCCATTATAAATGAAAAATTCATAGAAAAAAAACACTACATCATCACACAACTAGACGTCGAGACCTAATTAGGTGAGCCTTCCCTTTCAATAGCCAACCCAACCATCACTTATATCTCTCATCAGTCACTCCAGTCCACACAATTTTAATTTTTCAAAAAGAAAAATCCATATTTTCACACACACACACAGAAAATACAAGGAAGCCAATTTCATCGAAACCAACCAAACCACAATTTCACACACAAAACAAGCCCAAAACAATGGCGGATTGGGGGCCGGTGGTGATAGCCGTTGTGTTATTTGTGTTGTTGTCGCCTGGCCTACTGTTTCAGCTGCCAGGCCATCACCACATCATCGAGTTTGGAAACATGCAAACAAGCGGAATCGCGATTTTAATACACGCAATCATATTTTTTGCAATTTTAGCGGTGTTTCTCATCGCTATTGGTGTTCATATTACTACCGATTGATAGACAAGCCATGTAAGATAATTATTTGCAAATGTTATAGAAGTTTTTTGTTTTGTTTTAGTTTTTTTATATCTTTTTTCACGTTAATGGGGCTTGTGGAGAGCTTTAAATATCATAAATGCCAATTTACATAACTCCTTATACAGCCACCACCTTCATAGTTCATATATCCTCATTCCATTCGTGTAAAGAGAGAATATGGTCAAATCATAAATATTAGATTTATGAGTTTTCATTCAATTTTATTCATCTCTCAATTTCTATTTCGTGAGTCTCATTGTCACTAACATTTGTTTCTTTCAAAAATACAATTTGGATTAAAGTAAAATATTTCAACTTTGAGGTGCCTTTGTGAATAAATGTTAATTAACTCCTCATTAATCCGGCCATTCAGAAACCTACAACCCCCCCCCCCCCCCCCCCCCACCCATTTCCTCTCTCATTTAATCTCTCAAATTCTTAAGTAAATAAATAGAAGGCCTCTTCATCATCTTCTGATGCAATACATTTTTTCTTCTTCATTCTATTCATATATCTTTTTCTTTCGACGATTAAACCTTTGTGATGTTATTGTTAGTCGGCCAAAGTTTATTTATGCATGTCATCTTGCTTCCTTAACCGATCGTATCGTCGTCTTTGAAGTAACTGGATTTCTAAATGATCAAAATTATTTTTATTATGAATTATAATATATATTTAGCGTTTCTAATCTATTCAAGAAATTAGTTCTTAATATCTAGATTGCGCAATCCAGTTATAAGAGTAATTTAATTATTTATTTTATTTATTTTGAGAAAGTAGTATCATTCTTATCTGAAAAAGTAGTTCATATTATATTTCCGACATTGATGTTTGAGTAAGAATAAGAAAATGATATGATATTTTGAGAAGAAAAATGGAATAATATATTTTTATTAAAATTTCATATGTGTTAGTCGGCGCGGATGGTTTCGGGTTAATTGATCTGATTTTTATAAAATTGGTGTGTGATTGTGTGAAAACTCCAAGTTGAGTTGAATGTGTGAATGCTCGAAAGGGGGCTAGTGAAATATTGTTTTTGAAAAATATGCGGATTCGAGAGACCCGTAACCGGCCAAATTGACTAATATAAGAAATTAAAAGATTATTTTGATACTTAAATTTATTATATGTTATGTTATGTTTTATATATTAAAGAATCTTATTTTTTATAAATGGTTATATAGAAGCTGCGTCGTACATAACCAGTTACTTAGCTATATTATATAGTTAATGATTTTCTACTTATTTTGTTTTTCTTATCGGCGTAGGTACTTGACGGAATGGACGTGTGATTTGTGAGCTTAGATTCATTTTGGAATGACCTGATTTTGGTATATGTCGCTTAGCACGACTAATAGGTCGTGTCACAGTTACATCTAGAATCAGGATGTAACATTAAAAATAAAGTTATTTTTCATTTTTCAGTATTTTCATATATGCAAATATGATAATGATTTATATTGAGTCATTTTATGTTCTTTTTAACTTTTATATTTTATATATGGTAGGTTTAAGATAAATACGTTTGAGAGAAAAATTAATAAGAAATAAAAAAAATAGTATATAATAGTCATTTTATATTTCTAATAAAATGATTAATAATAATGCAATCATTATAGATGCTATTTGAATGACAAAAGTTGACGAAATATTAATGACAAGAGTAATAATGATATTTTAAGAATTTTGTAGGGGTTATCCATGATATATATGTGGTTTTGAAGGGGTATCCATGATATTTAAGTAATTTTGTAAAGGTACTGGTAATATTTCACTTTTTGTAGGGGTATATATGAAATTATGAGATTTTGCAGGGGTATATATGAAATTATGAGATTTTGCAGGGGTACATATGAAATGTAGCCTTTTACTTATGACAACGTGGTTACAAATACTGTATTTCTGTTTTTTTACAAAATTAAATATATATCCTATTGTTATTAGTTTTATTCTATTCTAGATGTTGAACAAATCTAGAGCCTTGATGCAAACAGTCAAGTAACAAACCATAGCAATACAAGCTTAACCAAGAATATACTTACATCATCTCAATTTCACTCAATAGAGAAAAAAATAAGGAAAAAAAATTCAGCTTCTTTTTCATAGAACACACTTTAACCAAAAAAATACCAACAAAAAAAAGAAAAAGAAATAGGAGAATAATATTTAATTTTTTAAGCTTGATCGTGACGGCATGAAGGGATGATCTTTTGCTCAATGCAATCTGAAAATGCCACTTTTGGTCCCTGTATTATTTATTAATATAAAATCAGTCTATTAATTTACATGTACGAATTTACTAGTGTAAAGATTAAACAATTTGAGATTTTTATAGAGAGAAAAAACATACTGGTATTTTGCAATGTGCATTTAAGTCCATGAACATTTGCTCAGTACGATTATTCGCTATTTTTTCTGCTATAGAGGCTCTTTGACACGCCACTTTTATTAATTCATCCTACAAGAATTAATTAAATATTTCATTTAATAATTAATACAGTTCCAAATAATTACGGCTCAAAAAACACAACAGATTAAAAATATACCTGATAAGACTGAGCTCTCTGATTGTTGTTATTTCCACTGGAGTTCTCCAGTAGTTGTCTAAGACTGGAGAGCTCCTTGACCAAGCCTCCAATTATCTCATCTGATTCATGCATTTGTTTCTTTGAAAATTCAAACGCCTTTTCTGCATGAATTCTGAAAGAAGCACAATCTAAACACGCGCAAATTCCTTTACAGCCCCTCGTGTTATCTCTCTTAATTATCCCCCTTTTTGGCGAAATTCCAATTTCGTCCTTCTTGTATAAATTTCCGCCGGAAAGTTCTTCGATTGTTAGGGTTCTGCGAGTCGGAGAGAGAGAGGGAAAGCAGATCAAATCATCAATTGGGTGATGGGAGTTTATTGAATTGGAAGAATTAGGGTTTGTGGTTTCTGATTTGGGGATTTCAGAATTTGGGGTCGCAGCAAAATTGGGAATTTCAATTTCGCTCGATTGAGAATTAATCGAGTCAGAAATTGAAGTCGAATTAGGTTCTTGGATTTCTGAATTTGAGATTTCGGAATTAGGGTTTTCATCAAATTTAGGTATTTCAATCGCCTCAACAGAATTCGAATTGACATTTTCGGGTTTTTGATCTGCAATACAAAAGTTAGACAATTCATTCATGAGAGAATATAACAAAATCAAAAGAAAACATTTAATGTGAAAAATATTAGTTAATTAAAATAAAATTGAATTGTACCATCTTTTTTATCAATTTCCATTAGAAAAGGGAGAAGCCTTCTATAACTGAATGAACCTGGTACTCTTACGAGCCTTGAAGGAGCAATTCTCTAAATTAAATAATTAAAATTTAATCAATTTATTAATATTAAAATAATTTAAAATTTGTTTTTAGAAACGCAATAAATGCTTCATTTCAAAAGATGTAACAAGAACATCAAGAACATTTCAAGAATAATTTCAGAATTTCTTACATTTAAATTAACAAGTAATTACAGCTAATCTCCTCAAGAGATTTCTTTCTACCACGCAACCTTTATATTTCTTTCCTTAGTGATCTATCTTTTATTCATTTCCAACCTCTTATAATAAAAAAAATAAAATAAAATAAAAAAACAGAAGAAAACAGACTTACAGGCTTGGTTTTATTAATGAAGCCATTTTGAGAAGTATTAATAATAGTTTCTGGTGGAGTTAAGCGGACCGGGTTTTCTATCTCATTACCCGACCCGTTAGGCCTCTTCAAGATTCCTTTAGGAGTATTTCCAATCTTGTTTGTGGCTTCTTTGCAAACTGGTCCCTGCAAAATTACAAAATTAATGGAGGACATTTTTTCAACTGTTTACTGAGTTAATTATGTAAATCGCTAAACTAAACTGAGCTAATGTGAATCCCCACTGGTTAAAGATGTAAACATAAGAATTGTACCACAATTTTACAAGGGTATCCATGGAAAAAACAATAGAACTTAAAAAGAATTTTATTTCAGACTAAACATATTTATCAAAATACAAAGTATCTGAGCATAAACCGAATTAAAAAGGGATATATGAAAATAATTAATCAACTTTCAGTAACAACCAAGAAAAAACTATATAATAAACCATAATCTACCTTATCAAGAGACTCAGCTAGATCCGCCTTATTTCCCTTCTCTTCAATCCCTGAATCTTCAATCGGATCCTTTAGACCAGCTTTCCCACATGATCCGATCTCTTGTGGGTCGGATCCAGGGGAGAAGACACGCCTCAGCCGTAGATCCTTGACGCAGTTCCGGATCGAGAAATCTCGGCCGTCCGTCGACAGCTCGGTAGACGGCAACGAGTTGATCTTTCTCTTCAGCATGGTTATATGGTATGGATGGAGAGCTTCTCTTCTTCTTCGTTTTCTTGTGTGTTTGTCCTTCTGGTTTCGTGATTTTGGAAGGAGAAATGTATTTTGGAAGAGAGATTTGGCGGCAAACAGAAACGGGGGAGATTTGGCGGGAACGAAGAGAGATGAAGACCAATTTCGCGCCAAAGTTCTATTGGAAAGGAAGCCAGTAGTCAGTAATGGGAACGGGCTGGGCTTTTGTTCAGCTGGGCCGACTATATTCATGATTTTTTTATTTCCATTTTAAGTTTTAGTGCTCTGTAGACTGTAGTAGTGGAGTGTAATGTGTACTTCTCCATTGTATATTGTTTATCATTTATATATAGTTGCAGTATACTGTTGTATAATATACATTAATTTTGTATTATATTTATTAAATATATATCGTTTTATTATGTTATTGTAAATCATAGGCTACTTGTATTGTGTGATGTTAATTCACACAAGCAGTATAAAAATGTATATAACATAATATAAATATTATGTAACAATATAACAAGATATAAAGTTGTTTTGTAGCATAAAGTTCTACCGTCCTTGATGGTTCCACTTAAAGCTGATGAGTTAAGAATATGAAATTTGCAATTTGGTAGGGTAAATAAATGAATGTATTTTTCCAGTTTTAAAGGGCAGACATGAAATTCTGAGTTTTCCCAAGGTTTAAATGAAATTTTCCCTTCCTATCCTCTTCTCCCCCAAATAATCGGAAACTCAATTTTCCTTCTAGAAAGAAAATATACTCAAAATAGAATAGAGCTCCGCAAATTCCGCATCCTCAACAAAATCTGACCTTCCAAATTTCAAGACCGTTAGAAAGACCTGAAAATAGCGATCCGAATTAATCGCTATCGCTCCCTGAACAGAGGAAAAATAAAAAAGAAAATGAAAAAATCCCCCTATAAAATGGAAGCGTCAGCTGATCGTATCAGTCTGACATTTTTTCTTGCACTGAGAGAGAGAAGAAGAAGAAAATGCCGAAGATATTGCGAGCTAGTGTTAAGCGATTTGCAGAGACATTACGTCGATCGTTCACCGGTTGCTCTTCTGCGCCCATTGTGCAGGACGGCGACCTTGAGCGTGAGATTCCACAGCAGGAGGTGATCCTCCCTCTTCAGACTCCGTCGCTTCACGTTCAGGTACATCAATCGTTTCGTTTAGAGCTTGTTTGAAATTCCATTTTTGGATGCTTCTCTTGTTCCGGTTTGTTAATCTTCTTTTTCCTCTTAATTTGTTATATCGAAGAATGCTGAGAGAGAGATGAGTACGACTCAGAGGGCGAGGATGATTGTGCAGGACATGATCCAGAGGGATTTTTCATTCTCGGTAATCCTTTTTTTCTAGCTTTTTAGCATTTTAAAGTTGAATTCTTGTTATGAAATGAGTGTCATACGTTTCCCAATCTGTTATTAGCTCTATACTGAATTGTGTCTAATTGTTATATTTATGCTTAATCTATGCTATAAATAACACAAATACATTCTTACTGGCTTAACTCCTAATCATTTCTATCTTCACAAATGAAAGAACAAAGATCCGTCTGTTGAAATGATCTTGCTTCTTTCGTACCTTCAATTCACATGTATTGTTTTTGTAATGAAAAGAGTCACTTCTTTTCTGCCGTAAAAGTGACTATTACATTTTTCAATCATTTCTATCAACATTTCAGGACTTCGACGCATATATGGAGAGGTATCATAGTGACATGGCGGTGCCAGTGTGCCATGACATTCCGGTCTTTGAGCTGACTAAAGCTCCGGGCAGTACTTTCCCTTCGGCCTCGCTCTCCATTCCAGCGCTCTCCTGCGATCCTGCCGGCTGCCGCATTGCCTTGGTAACAATTCAATTCTCTGAAATAGATTCTTGTTCAAAATTGAGCCTGTTCTAATTTTTTCGTTTTCTTCTTAATATTTGTTCTCCATTGATGACTGGGCAGATGAAGAGTCAGTGTGCCATTGCTCCAGCTCCTAGAGCCATTCCTTCCCCCCAGCCCCAGCCTCCGGAGCTGAGAGAGCTATTCCGGTGCCTATTCAGGCCGCGTTGGCCATGACGGTAAGCTGCTTTCGCACCTTGTTTTCTTTTTCCATGCCTTGCTTGTTGATACTAACCTCTTAAAGCCATCCAGGCCTCTTCTTCTACGGCTGGATTCGTGCCGACCACTCCGCCTCCTTTGGAGCCCGGTCACGTGACGATTTTCTACTTTTCCACTCCAATCTGCAGTTATTTTTAAGTAAATATTTTATAAATTTATTTTCCTCAATATTTCAGGTCCTGGATGCTATCATCAAGACTTTCAACGCGAACATGGCACGTTCTGCATCATCCTGCGCCCTTGCCGCCCCATCCCCACCAAAACCTGCTCTGCCTCGTCTCAAGGCTGCACAGGTAATTTTTCAATTCCGAATAAATTCAAAAATTTACATCAGTTAGAGAAGTTTATTATGTAGATTCAAAATTATATAGTTTGTTTCTTGAATGAAAGCATAGTAGATTCAATTATATATTTTCCTCACTATCTTAGGAAATGGATGCTCTCATGGAGAGGTTTCTTGGCGGAACGGCAGTGCCGATTCGTACCGGCCTTCCTCTCCTCAAGGTGCCGATTGCACTCCGTACCGTTCCAGCCGTACCGGTCAATCTCCCAGCCGTACCGGCACAAGTTCTGGCCACGCCGGCTCCTTTGGAAGTCGTGCCAGGTGGCGCTTCGTCCTTTTCGGCAGCCTCACGCGCAACTGTGCTAGGTGGCGCCAACAGTCATAAGTAAATTTTTTGAGGGAATTTCGAAAGTAGGGTTCTTTTTAGAAAGATCAAAACGTTTAGGGGGTTTTGAAAATTTTTCCTTTCTTTTTTTCTGTTTGATTTATTTGTTCAGATTATTTTGTGATAAATAAGGATAATTTTATTTGAAGTGTGAAAAGATTGTAATGAGTGAATCTGATGGTAAATAAGTTAATTTTTATTTGAAGTTTGGTAACAAGAATGCTTATGTTGATTTCTAAAATTTAGTCTTTTTTGTTTTATATTATTGATGAGATTGTTTGTTAATGACTAGCAAGCGGAAGAAAGAAAGAAACTTAACACAGGAAATTGGGAGTTTAGTTTAAGAATACGAAATTTGCAATTTGGGAGGGTAAATATGATATTTGTAGTTTTGATGGGTACATGCGAATTTTTGTGTTTTCGAGGGTCAAAATGAAATTTCCCTTCCTCATCTCCTTCCCTTTCTCTCAAACCTCATGACTTCTAGTCATTCAAAAAATTACGAACATGAATGTAAATTTTACATAGCCGCACAAAAACATGTGATTTATCATATTAGAATTAGGTTTGTGCTTGTCATGCAAATCTTGTGATTGTCATACTGTTGCCTCTTATTTAGCTTTAATAAAAAAGGAACATTTTTTCATCTAATTATTGAAAAAAAGGAATGAATTACTTTGATCAATCCAGTTGGCGGATTTCTTGTGCAGCTTTGGTTTTAATGAATGAGTCATTCAGATATTGGTGGAAATTGATGAAAAACCAATTCAGAGGGCCAACTTAATTGTGCAGGACATGATCCAGAGGGATTTCTCGTTTTCAGTAATAACTTTTTTTTTCTAACTTTTTAGCAT
This sequence comes from Juncus effusus, assembly GCA_027726005.1. Lineage (NCBI taxonomy): Eukaryota > Viridiplantae > Streptophyta > Magnoliopsida > Poales > Juncaceae > Juncus > Juncus effusus. Next base: position 8,490,216 of record CM050894.1, on the reverse strand, counting down.
TTTAAAGTAGAATTCTTGTTATGGAATGAGTGTCGTACGTTTCCAAATCTGTTATTAGCTCTATACTGAATTGTGTCTAATTGTTATATTATAGTTATGCTTAATCTATGCTATAATAACACATATACATTCTTACTGGCCTAACTGCTAATCATTTCTATCTTCACAAATAAAATAACAAAGTTCTGTCTGTTGAAATGATCTTGCTTGCTTCCGTGCCTTCAGTTCACATGTAGTGATTTTGTTATGCAAGGGTCACTTTGTTTCTGCCATAAAACTATTTCATTTTATAATTACTTTTTCTCAAATTTTCAGAATTTCGATGGCTATATGGAGAGGTATCATGGTGACATGGCGGTGCCGACCCGTCATGACATTCCGGTCGTTGAGCTGACGGCCTTGCTCTCCGTTCCCGTTCAGGCTGCCTCCCATATCGGAGCCGTCCTGTCGACCTCCCTCTCCATTCCTGTTCCTTCGGCCTTGGTAAAAATTTAATTCTCATTGTTTTCTTTCTCCGAAATAGATTCTTGTGCATGTTCTAATTCGATTGCTTATAGTTTGTCTGAAATTTCTTTTTTACTTTTTCTTTGCGTATTAATTTCTGATGCTTTTCTTAATCCAATTTATTTATTCATCTTCTTTTTCTTCTTAATTTGTTTCATTGAAGACTGGTGGGAGAGATCTCCTTGGCCTCTCTTTCTTCCTTTCGTGCCTTCACATATATTGATCTTTGTATGCAAGTGTCACTTTTTTCACTTGTAAAACTGACTATTCCATTTTTCAACTATTTTTTCAATATTTCAAGATTTCGATTCCTACATGGAGATATATTCGGTCTTTGAGCTGTCTAAAGCACCAACTGAAGCCGGAGCCGTTCCGTTGGCCTCTTCTATCGGAGCCGTTCAGGTGGCCTCCCCAATCGGAGCCGCTCCAGCCTCTCCCTGCCATGCTGCTCCAGCCCCATTCTCCGAAGCTGGGAAAGCTATTCCTGCGCATATTCAGGCCGCTCTGGCGCGTCTCCATGCGACTCGTCCATCCATGCAGGCCATTACGGTAAGCTGCTTTTGCACCTTGTTTTTTTTTTCATTCCTTGTTTGTTTAGACTAACTTCCAATTTTCAATTTTTTTACTCAAATTTTCAGGACAGGGATGCATTCATGAGCATCTTTGAAGGCGGTATGGGCCTGCAGGTCTGCCGCGACATGCCGGTCTTTGAGTTGCAGACCTCTCGTGCTGTTGCCGTCTCTGCCCCTCTCAAAGCAGTCCAGGCCTCTTCTAGCTCGACTCCTACACCTGTTCCAGCCCAAGCCAAATCTGTTGCACCACGTCTCTTGGCCACGCTGTCTCCTTTGGAGCCCAGTCAGGTAAGAATTTCTCTCTCGCTCGATCTTTAGACTTTTCCACTCCCATCTGTAGTTATTTAAGTATATATTTTATAAATTTATTTTCCTCAATATTTCAGGACGGATGCTTTCATCGAGACTTTCAATGCGAACATGGTGCGTGCTGCATCATCCTGCGCCCTTGCGGCCCCACAAAGCCTGCTATTATGCCCGCACAGGCCGCTCAGGTAATTTTTCAGTTCCGAATCTCATCATTCAAAATTTCATATCAGTTAAAGAAGTTTATTATATAGATTCAAAATTATATAGTTTGTTTCTTGAATGAAATTATAGTTTCAATTATAATTTTTTCTCAATATCTTAGCAAATTGATGTGCTCATTAGAGAGGAGTGAGATGGAGCAGTTTATGAAATCATTGTAGTCTAAAGCATTGCACGATTTTAGAATTTCATTGTAATTGCGTAGAATCGAAGCCTGAGAAAAATTGCATATTATAATATATGTAATTTTAAGTAAGAATATTTAAACATAAATTAGAGTAAAATTATTACATACTCCAATTATATCTCCACTTTTTTCACATTCTTCAGGAGTTTCTCCTGACGCTTTAGCCTATAATAAGTAAAAATAATAGAAAAATGAAAAAATATATTAAACTTGATAAAAAGTATTTAAATAATATAACAAGCAGATAGAAAGAAACAGAAACCTTTGTAACGAATTTCTCCCATTTCTTGGATTTATCTTTGAAAGACTTTGCAACGTCATCATTGGAGAATTCTTTTAACGAATTATTATTATTTTTATTCTCGAATAATCGCAATGCCTCGATAACCGCGCGCCTCTGCTGACCGTGACCGTATACCAAAAATTCCTCTGTTCTTCCCAATCTTCAAAAAAAAAAATAATAATAATAATAAAAAATAATAAAAATAAAAAAGATAAACAAAAAGAAAAGAGAAAAGTGAAAAAGAAAAGATTTATGTATCCATTTGCACACATTAGAAAAAGAACATAGACACTTAAGTATTACAGGAAAATAATACATCATATTATAGAGACCTCCAAAATGAAAAAAATGCACTAGTTTTTTTATTAAAATATGTAATTAAGATTTCGCTATCTAACTTAAAAATTAAAAAACAAGGAATAATCATTAAAGATTAAACAAAAAATAAGTAAATTGTGCAAAGCCAAACGTGAAGAAAAAAATCTAAGAAATTAAAATAATATAAAAAATAATAATCTAAAATAAGCTCGTACTTTTCGGCGTGGGACCGACAGAGCTGGAGAGAGAAAGAGTGAAAAGTGCTTATAACTAAATCCTTTGCTATTTTTTTGCCGACCACTTTTGCAATTCGGTCCCTCATTTCTGATGCAGCTGCGGTCGTGAAGGTCATCGCTAGAATATTATTCGCAGAAATCCCCTAAAAGTTTTAAAATTTTCATTAAAATCCTCAGTAAAAGAAACTACAAGAAATAATGGATTGTTATTTTAAATTTTACGATATATGCCTTCTTTCTTTTGGTCGTTTGTTTTTTCCTTTTTTTTTCTTGTGGTGCTCTATCAATTAAGTGGATATAAAAAATAAAATATACTTTCAAGGGCATATTTGTAAAATTTTAAAAACAAAGGAGGTTTTGGTAAACTAATATTACCTCATTGAGTAGTGTAAGCACACGCCCAACCATAGTAGAAGTCTGCAATCAACAGAAAAAAAATCATCAGAACATATTTGAATAATTATTCAAATTTAATCTTTTAATTATTTAAACCCTTGAAAAATCTGAAATACCTTTCCGCTCCCTGGCCCAGCCACAATCATAACAGGGATTGAAATATCATTACAAGCAGCCTCTCTTTGTTTATCATTTAATGAATTAATATCTCTTTATATTTTTCTGGCATTGAATTTTCACCCTCTTTTGTTTCTCTCTCTGAAAAATTCAACTCATTTCCTTCTATTTTACCAAATTAGAACTCTCTTCACATTTTGTTTCATTTTCTTCAATGTTTAATCCATCATTACTAATTACCTCTTTTCTCTCTCTTTGTGCATTATTCAGCGAAATATTCAATTACGTCCAACTGAGCCCAATTCGATTTTAGGGTTTTGATTCTCCTTCTTTTGCATAGACCTTTGTTCACACAACAAATCAACTTCTCTTAGAAACGCCTCGTCACTAAAAAGCCTCTCACCTTGTGTTAAATTACAAGGAATTATATCATCATTTTCGTTTAAATTCACCAATTCATCATGTTCATTTGAATTGATTCTTTCCTTTTTGGTCAAACATCGCTCGCTCTTCACATATGGCATCAACTGTTTGTAGAAATGCCTCATCAAAATCTTCGTCAAGAATCCAATTATCATCAGATAGAGATAATTCCTTCGGTTGCAAAGGAGTTTTGCATGAGTCTTCATTAATCGGTTCTTCTGATTTGTTGACATTTGTCTTGATTTCAGAAAGTGGGGTTCGGTTAATTGATTGGTTGGGTCCATTTTGATTGCTGAAATTTTCAAAGAAACAAAAATAAAAGGATCTTCACTCTTCAGTAACAAAAAAAATCAAAGAGACAGAGAGAGGGGTGTAATTTGAAAAATCAAAGAATTTCTAGAGACTGAGGTTTAGTTTGAAAATGAATTGATTTGAGAGGGAAAGGAAGAAGAGATTGAACCTGAAAGGCCTCTTGCAAGGGAGAAAAGGCTTTAAAGCTCTGAAATGGCGAGGCAGCAGAGACGGCGCCGTATTTTCTTTCTTCATCTCTCTCTCTCTCTCTCTCTCTCTCAGAGTTATTCTTCACTCGTTTTTCTAGAAAGAAAGGAAGAAAGAGCGAGGGAGCCCCGATTTTGGTTTTAAACTGAAAACGGGAATTGAGCCAACTACTACTCAGTTTCATCAAAAAAAAAGGGGGAATTGATTTCCGAATTTCTATCAAATGCTGTTTCGTTTAGAAACCGGGATTTAAATTACCGAATTAGTAAGCCTGTGCAACAGTATTATAAAAACCGGACCGGACCGGCCGGTCCAACCGTAAAAAACCGGATCGGGACTAAAATCCGGTTCGATCCGATATAAAGACCGGTTTGTATTGAACCGGCTAAACCGGTGTGAACCGGACGGTTTTGTTGAAAAAACCGCGAACCGAGAACCCAAATAAACCGGCCGGTTTTTTTCCCAATCTAATTTATATTTTAGTTATTTCTTTCCCTTTCAAACTTGGTCTTTCCAACTTTTTCCTCTTTTTTTTATCTTCATTCAATAGAAACAACTAGGAAATTTGATCGATTTCCTTATATTTTGTATGAATTCATCTTTTTAAGCTTTAACCTTCAGCTCAACTCTCTTAACTCAAGTTTTTTATCGCTTTCTCTCTAAATCTTGTTTGTTCCAATATAGAATAAGGTTAGCTTTATTTTGATGTTAATCGCTTATTATTAGTTAGTCAAATATTGAAATTTATGTTTATGTGATGTTCGTATGATTTTAAATTATTTAAAGATTTTGTGTTTTGTATTTGTGACTTAAGAAATTGACGCTTGACATTTATAAGTTTAAAAGATTTTTTGTATGTTAATAAATTAAATTTTCAAGTGAAATATGCAAATTATATATATTAGTATTTAAAATCAATAACCGGTTTATCATCAACGGTTCAACCGGGTAAACCGCCGGTCCGACCGGTGAACCGGTGAACCAGTGACCCGAGATTTGTCCGGGTCGGTATTCGGTCCGGGTTTAATAACATTGCTGTGCAATTTTATGTACGTGCGTGGCCCGAGTAACGGTTCAAAAAACTTTCCAGAATTATTGGATCAGATAAGAGCTTTTAATTTTTTGATAACAAAATGGGAAAGAAATTAGTGAAATATATTTCTAATACAAATTTTCATCTTTTCCCCCCATACCACTCCTCCGTCTCTTGGTCTTTTGTTTCAGATCCAATCCTCATACACCCTAACTCTTGATATTTTCTCTTCTTCTTTATTAAACCCTACACAGAGAGAGAGAGAGTTCAGTCATGGCGACTGAGACCGATACCATCCCCTTCCATCCCGGGATCCACCAGCTTTTGAGCGCGATCAACAGAATCACTGAGACCAATGGAGAAAAGCAGGTCTTTCTTCGTGATCTCATCAGCAACGCTTCTGATGTAAGTTTTTTACTGCTAATTTTAACTTCTCAGATCGGTGGTTTTGTAGTGTAATATATGTTACTTAGGGTAGGGATACATTCATTGCACCGTTAGAGTGAATTTGATCTGTGAGTTGGAGTTAATTAGTTTCGAATTTGAGTTGGGAGTAATTTGGTATGTATTTATTGTTTATACATGCAGGCATTGGACCAGATTCGATCAGAGAGGCTGAAAGGCAAGAGGAACCTGGATGGTGAGCTCTTCATCCGCATCGTGCCAAACAAGGCCTCCAATACCCTCACAATAATCGACAACGGTGTCGGCATGACCAAGTCCAAACTGGTCAAGCTCGGCACCATCCCCAGACCTGGCACCAGGACGTTGTGGTCGTATACCCTCGCCGACTCTAGCAAGCACCCCTTCCTCTGGTGGATGACCCGTTTGGGATTCTACACGGCTTACTTTGTCGCTAAGAAAGTGGTTGTCACTACCAACCGTAAAAGCTGCGAGCAGTATATGTGGGAGGCTCGGGCCGGCTGCCGCTCATTCTCCATTACGAGAGATACTATCGGCGAGAATCTTGGTAGGGGTACCAAGGCTATCATGTACTTGAAGGATGATCAGGCAGTGTTAATAATTTTTTAACTGTTTGTATTTATTTTTATTCTTTAAATTTTGTTCATTTTAATTAATATTATTTATATTTAATTAATTTTATTTTTTAAATAATTATTTTGTTATATTTTTATTTATTATATTTTTATTAAGTTTCTTTTAAGTGAGGGTATTTTGGTCATTTTTAAAAAATTAAATTTTAAATGGATGGAGGGGGTATATGTAAATAAAATATTTCTGATAGGGGGTTATTTTTAATAAACGAAAATATAGGGGGTTATTTGTAATATTCAGAAAAGATAGGTTTTTTAAATTTCCCTTTATTATATCTATAGTATAGAAGTAGTAGCAGAGACATATAAAAATATAAAATATTTTATATCTATATTTGTATACTTGAAAAACTTTGTTATATATCCTTTAAAAAAAAGGGTATATATGGGTGTGTTTTTTCATATACATTCCATAAACACAGGCCAATTTTTTTTTCCGAAAAATATTAAAATTTCTTTTTGTTTACCTGAAGTTCAGTACAAAGCTCTCTATAATGCCCCGACTTATTCCTCACAACCCTCGATTCAAAATTATGATGCCCAAATCGGAATGGTCCAGTTTCTCGTTCCACTTGTTTCCCCCGACTGTTATAACAGAAGTGCTTTCGATGGAGCTGATTAAGTAGGGCTCGTTGGCCTTGTCTTGTCGTGTCGCGCACAAAGCAGAGACAAGTCAACAAATGCACGGCCTCAGGAATGAGGTCCACTAAAAGCAAGTCGAACTCATTCTTCATGATATTAGAAATCTCCAAATGGAGCAGCAAGAGAGTTAAAGAGGGGAGAAATGATTTTAAAAGTGCCCAAATCTACTCTTATCAACTCAAAGTGTCTTTTCAGACCCAGTGATTGCGTGTTTCGTGCAATTACACCCTTATCTTTCCCCCACACAAGTACTTTTTCTTTTATATATATCTTTAATAATTATTCTTCACATTTTTCTCTCCATTTAAGTAACTCTTCGGTATTATTAAATGAAGTAGAAAAAGGAAGGAACTACAAATTGCGCCCTTATTTATCTCAATTACCGCAATATTACACCAGATTATCAAATTTCACCATAACCGAAATTAAATCATTTCAGGTATCTGACAATTTCAAACTTTCGAATTTCTTCTCTTCTCGAAAATCAAGTGATAATTTCAATTTTAACTTTTTTAAGGTTGAACATGCAATTTGGGCAGCAAAAAAGGCGATAAACAAAACAAAATCCCAATGGAAATAATCCTTACCTCTTTTAAAACAACTGAATCTCAAATCCTGGATTTGGGCCTCTTAAAATGTAAGCCAACGCTCACATCTCCATCCAAAATGGTATTTTTACCAAAAGGTCTTTTCTTATGTAATTTTATTTATATTTAGGTTTCTTCACGAACTTTACTTATAACGTGGGATGAAGCGGGCTGTTTATGCCCAATTGGTGATTTATTTAATTTGAAGCGCCTGATGAATTAAAAGAAGAAGAATCAGAAATTGCGCCAGAATTGCAGGGTTCAAATTCCGGGGCGAAATTTGAAGAGTTTGATTTGTTTAATGAAAGATTAACTGACTGAGGTTTTGAAGGAGTTGTGATTCGTACTGTTTTTACGCGCGCAAAAGGTACCAAAAAGGTGAACAGGTTAAAAAAAAAAAAAATTTCATTTTTAATTTATTATAATCTCTTTTCTTTTATTTTAAATTTACGACGCAATACAAATATTTTTTTGTTATTTTTTTTTTTTTTTTTTTGAATTATGGAACATATACAAACCTAGAGCTTTTAGAGCATTACGGAATACAGACTTCTCCTAACTGAAAACCCAAATGAAAAGGTGTTTATTTAATTAGACCATGAATTATGCAAAAAGTACGGTTTGGCCCAAAGATTCTTTGTGTATTCAACAAAATGGTACCCCTTCTTTTTGTTTATTATGTCTTTTGAGATTGTAGGCCACACCTTTTAGTGAGAGAAGGAATTATATGAAATTTATTCATAATGGATCACAACTTAATGGGCAAAATGAGTTGCATGTTTTGAATTATTTGGCTAAGAGATGTTATGAAACATTGAAAGAGTTTCCTTCTTCAATTAAAGAGGATACTTATTTGGTAGATCGTAGTGATCGTATTGATGAGTTTGTAAATGATGGTGCGATTTTGAAAGATTTTGAAGGATTTGGGCTAATTCTTGTGAATTTAGGGGAATTTTTGAAGAAAATGGAGCGGAATTTCAAAAGGGGGAAATGAAAATTAGGGTTGGAAGAGCTTTGGAGGGGTTGAGATTAGCGGTTGAGTGGCGATTAGGGTTTAAAGGATTTTGTTTAAGTCCGTTCGTTATCGTAAAGAGAGATTTGATGAGCTTTCTTTGCAAAAAAATAAATATTTGTTTTATACTAGTTAGTTTATTCATCAAATTTTCTTTTGTAATGCTGTGTTAAGTTGATGTATTTGAGTAATTAAGAAAGACATATTAAAAAATATGAGATGAATAATTTATTAATTAAATAGATCTATTTTAATTATGAGATATATGAAAAGATACAATAGTCAATACATCATACTTGCTTCTCATTAACAAAAATATTAACCATTAATTATCTTTTTGTTCTTTCTTTTTCCTTTGTAGAATCTTGTCCAATATTTTTCTCAGTCGCAGACATTACAAAGAAAACAAATGAAAATAAAAAATGTAGTTAAACTAGACATGAGTCTGAGACATATCATGGGGTTTATCATGATTTCATTCTAGGCACTCGCAAAGGGTAAAATCAGACTCAATTCTAAGACCTCTCTGATAGAAATCTATCCAGGCGGCGTTTTCTTAGTTTTGCTTTCCAAAAGTTCTCCCTGAAAAACAGCAATACGATCAACGTTGATGTTAGTTCTATACGCCCATAATGCTTAAAACAATTTCCCTTTTTTTGTTTAACAAGGACCAAATATCTATATTGATAATATTGAAAAACAATGAAGACATAAATCAACATCAATGCTTCGATACAATAAAGCATAAACAAAAAGACACGTACCAAATATTGGTGAAAAGGCGATCAGAGGAGTAAATATAGACAGAGTCAATGAACTCCCATATATAGCTCTACCCTATTCTCTTTCAACTTCCATGCCTCCTTAGATCCCTCACCTCCTATTTCCGCCACCAAAACTTCACGTTATCTCTCTCCATAGTCCAAACATTTATGCATCTCAATCCTTCAACATCACGGAACATAACTTGCCATCACGAACTTGATCCTCGAACGCCGGCTCTTTTTATAAGTCATGTGTTTTTCTTGGACTTGAATCAACTTCCAAGTCTCCTCTTCTATGTCAGAAGGAAAAATATATATACTTATTGTTCGATCTGTTATTAACAGAACCGCCAACAAATACAACGCTGGTCTTTTGGCAGATGATTTCGCCGACAAATACAATGAACATGTGTCTTTTTATGTCTTTAGACCGGTGTCAGGTCCAGCCATGCGAGTCAAATATTTCACTTGAGAATTGTATTTTGTTGTTATTTGGTATTTCCAGCCATGCGAGTCAAATATTTCACATGAGAATTGTATTTTGTTGTTATTTGGTATTTGACAACCGACTGATTTTGAAGTCAACACGCCCGACGGAACTAGTCACCATCGTATTAAAGCAGAAAAATAAATTTTAACCAAATTATTTTATAGTCTTATATATAATGCACATAAGAAACCGTTTTATTGTTTTTTGTCATTCCTTCCCGATTATTGTTAATATCTTTTTCAACGTGTGATGGTTATACTCTTGCCCCTATCATACCATACTTTAAAAATCATGATGACTAATATGCTGCTAATCACCTACTTTTTTTCTAATTGGATATATTGTGACAGCTTAAATATATAAATACAGTATTATAACATCTCACATATTACTCAAAAATCAGCCATAGTCCTCCGGATTAGTGAAGAAGATGAGAATAATAAGTGGAGCGGAGGAAAGAGCTATGAAGAGGAAAGTAGAAAAAGGTTAGGGTTAGGAAAGGTTGAACGAAGTTTGAAGAGTATCAGGGAGTAATCAGGAAGTATGTGATGAGAAATCAGGAAGATGTCAGGACCAAATCAGGGAGGAATTAGGGTTGATGTTATTACTCAAACTGATATTACCTAAGGAAGATGTCAGGGCCAAGGTTTGGGTAATAACATCTCACATCCCACTGTAGAAATACATAATTAATAAATAAACAACTAACAAATGCATAAATACTAATTTCATCAGTTTTCTTGCAGAAAAAAAAAGGTTTAATTTAGGATCGGATTCTTTGTTTGTAAAATTTCGATAAAAATACTTTTAACCATTTCATCTAAAAAAATTTAAAAAGAGAAAAAGCAATAAAATAAAACATTTTCTTTTTATTTAATGCCTGAACAGCGGGGCCTGGGTTCAACAACAAAGTGAAAAAATGAACCTGAATTCCACCAAGAATAAGTCAAACCCGTTCTTAATAATGTTCATGTCTCTCTCGAAATATATTCAAAATATATATATATATTTTTTCTTATGATGTTTTGAGTGGTGGTTTAATTTCAGAGGGCTTCTGTCCAAAAAGTCCAGATTTGACAGACTTGAACTCAAATCTGGCGGACGACTCGGCAATTCTTCGGCATAATGAATGGCGCACACATTAAATGCTTGTCCAGTGGGGGTATTTTGAGTCTTAGCGTTTGCATTTAATTCTTATTCCTCCGCATAATGAATGACACACACATTAAATTCTGGTCCAGTGAGGTATTTTGAGTCGTAGTGTTTCCATTCAATTCTTGGTATATCTCTAGTTCGGTTTGTCAGAGTGAGCTCTAGAGCATATTTTCCATTTTTAGCTAAGAGCTGTGAGGCTCCATTCACCTAAACCCGAAAACTCTTCCTCATTCTTCCCCGAATCATGAAATTAGGTTTAGGGTTCCACATTAAATGACCATTCTCATCTCCAAACAAGGCCCAGCCAAGAAAATTAAGAATATAGAAAAAGTCCGGCGGGACTAAATTTCAAATAAAAGGTCATACCGGTACAAAGAGAAATTTCATTAGTATGTACAAACCTGGTCTGATTTTACAAAAGGCCCCTATATTACGCAAAAATTGACAGCCAGCCCTTGCATTATTAGAAATTGCAAACAGTCCCTGTATTAGTACTAAAATTACAAAAAAAAAATCATTACTTTTTACTTTAATAACTTGAAAAAATATTTTTTTAAGTTCTTTAAGATTTTTGTTTTCATAAACATATTTTTTGCACAATTTTTTCCAAAAAATTTGTTTCATGACCAAAGTTTTGTAACAACTTTTTTTACTGATATTTTTTATTTTTGAGAAAAAAATAAAAAAACTTAAAAAATATTTTTCTTAATATCATATATACTATACATCTCTAAACTCTGATATATTATTGACGTATTTTATTTTGCCTCTTCAAATATTTAAATATCTTTTAGATCCCCCTATCTTACAAAATAATAATTGTTATAAGTACTCCGTATAAAATATCAAAATATCATTTAAGTCCTCATACCTTTCAAACAATAAGTTGAACATCTTAATAATGTTCAATTTGTAATAGCATATTTCATGTGTATCCCTCCACAAAATGTACCCTAAAAAATAATAAATTGTGCTCCGTTTGAGACAAGTCATGCGGGACTAAAGAAAATGCAAAGTAACCGGCACATGTGACTGTATCATTGTGATTTGTGAGCATGGCTTGACCAGAATTTTCTGTGGTACATAATTTATAGTGAAATGTGAACATAGTGTAAAAATAAGTAAATACAATCTTTCCACCCACTAGATATCAATATATAATTACTATATTGCTAAATTATTTTAGTAATTTATGTCACATGACAATATTAAGCTCGGTGTAACGTTCAAAATGAAACATGGCTCTCAAATGAAGTTCACTCCATTTTCAATTAGTACTTTAAGTTACACACATGATACAGAGTATTTATTATATCTATAGGATAATAAGTAATGACAGGTGGCGCTGTTATTTTTTGTGCATGGGTGGAATAATGTACATTTTAGAGCACCAGCCAGACACGATGGCTTCGTTTCACAGAGGGCTGATTCACCAGTTTCTCGCCTCTAGGCTCAGCAATCCCGACTTGCAGTTCCTCGGAATCGAAAACCAGAATAGTAATTCCAATTCGGGGCCTGAAATTAGTGAGAAACATTCAACACATTGTTATTACACAATTCTTGCAAGTAGGTGTAGGAATGTGTTGACTGTTTCTCGATTTGCTACATCGTGAAACAATGTGTTGAATGTTTCTCGCTGATTTGAGGCCCGAAATTGGTCTCCGTTATGTTTGTGATATTTTGAATGACTCGAAAGTCTTGTATGATGTTCAGGGTGGTGCTGAGTATTGACGTTTAAGGTAGTTCACTTTTTTTTTTCCCAACAAAATTAGTTAAATAAAAATCCTTGATTTGAGATGATATTTATTTTTGTAACGGGCTTGGGGATGACATTGACTGAAGAAATTAGTTGACAAATGATTTGTTAGGTTTGCATGGTTCAATGTTTTTGATCATGTGTGTTAAAAGAACTAGGGGAACCGCGCTCCGCTTCAGAACACACTTACATAATTTTGTGTGAAAAGATAACGATTTCGAACTTGATTGCTATGTAAATATACATTTTGATAAACACAATTTTGTATATGTGAGAAAATATCGCTTTGTAAAAAGTTGCTTCAAATTATTAAAAAATTCAAAAACATGAAGTATTAGACTAAATACATATAAGAATTAATAAAATAAATATCAATATTAGATAAAATATAAAAATATAAAAAGAACACCAATATATACCCTTTTTTTAAAAGATATAAGCTTTTCAAATATAGATATAAAATATTTTATATTTTTATGTCTCTGTTATTGATTGCGGTTAACTATTAAAGATTTGGCCTACTTCTAGATCTCAAAACATCAAAGATATCCTTCCAAAATCACAAAGTGCCAAAAAAAACCCTCCCAAACTCTCAAGATTCACCAACTTTGAGAAATTGAATTTATATTGTTTGATAAGATGTGATGTGTGAAGGCGCGAGGTGGGACCCCAAAATTCCTCAGATATGCAAACTGAAGTAATAAAATAGAAAAAAATAAATGTCAAAATGTAAAAAAATAAAAAAAACTTGATAAATTGGAATACGATGAAAATGCTGAAATGCAAAAATATATAGAATAAAAACCTGCTTAGGAGTGGCTTCTGAGGAGCTCGTTGAGTTCTCTATTCCCTGCTTTTGAAAATGCTCCTGAAATTTAATAAATAAAAATTATGGCTATAATTAATTATTATTTCATGAAAATAATAATTAATAGTATAAATAGGGTTTTAAACTCAAAAGAACAAGCAAAAGTATAAACATGTCTCTCTCTCTCTCTTGTCAACTGAGCACAAGGATCAGCTAGCTCGAATCTGTTCCCACCTTATAACCTAGAATTTAAATATATATATATATATATATATATATATATATATAAGATTGCAAGGGTACACATGTAACTAAATATTAATAATAAGAGTTTAGAGAACTAACTGAAAGGCTTCAGCACTGCTTAAGCATGATTTTAGGTTCGACAAAATATCGTGAAACATAATTAGATAAATTATTAATTATTTGAAACTTCCAATTAATAAAATGTCTCAATGAGTTTTCTTTTTCTCAATTAAAAATACCTTGCGCTTGTAGGATTTGTCCCTCAATCGTTCATCAATCACAAAACTAACCTGTTAATATATGCAATTAAGTCCATGCTTGCTGTCTAGCCCATTAGTGAAATGAATGAGAAATTACAAATCTATCTTCAGAAAACTATTACACAAATTAACAACAGTATAATATATTTTTTCAGATAATAAAAATACAATTAATATTGAAATAAATGTGTACCTTTTTAGGAAATCATTACCAAGGTACATATGCATCAATTGTTCGAGTCTTTGCAATCAGAATTATAAACATGATATATTCGTTAATGTTTGGCTCCACTTGCTTCAGATCTTTCTCTCCTAACAATGTAAGTAAACATAGAATAATAAGTGAATAAATAAATATTCATCTTTCATGAATAAAATTCTAACCTGATTTTCAATTAGGTGAGAGGGAAGTTCTTTCAGAAATCTTGATGATTGCAATAACTAGATAGAAGTACGAAAATCTAATAATTACTTTTAATCAGCAATAAGAAAAAATGTAATAATAATCTAGTTAAGAAAATTAGAGCAATTAATTGCCTGATGATTAAAATCCAAAGTGAGGTATAAAATATATGTTTTTTCCTAGCACGTGTCATGGCAACATAAAACAATCTCCTTTCTTCCTAAAATATCAAGGGCAAAAACATAATTTCACTTCTAACCAGGTAGTGCTATAGGAAATTTATCATATTATATACCTCTAGCTAGTGATGAGCTCTTTTCTTTAGAAATTCCATTATGCTCATGTAACAAAGGAATTTAGAGTCATTTGCCTTAAAAAAAAAATTAATTACAAAAATATAATAAATAGAACATTTGGGGTAAATAAGTTATATCTTATTTTTTTCATAGAAAATAAAATGTACCTTCACAATGAACACAATGTCTCTAATCCTTTCGACTGAAAAGTAAAAGAATCAACATCAGAATAAAATATAATTATTTTCAATAAATATAATATATAAACTAAATAATAATAATAATAATAATAATAATAATAATAATAATAATAATTAAAAATGAGAAAAAAATTACCTGATGAATTGTGGTGAGAACAATAGAATTAGCATTTTAGATGCTTTCTAGACCTAAAATTCTCTGTTTCTCTTAAAGAAATATAAACAATAATGCTTTTAATATATTTCTACACCCTTTTTCCTTGGATTCAATTTCAGTTTTATTCTCTTCTTGATTTGAATAATGATTTGACAATAAAGCCGACACGTCATCCATCAAAAAATGAATTACCTGCATTACAAACCATACTTAAAATAATTATGAAACCCTAATTCAATCAATTATTTACTAACAAAAGTTTACTCTAGTCAAATTATAAACCCTAATTTGTTTTAACACAAGTTGAGCAAAATATGGCACTGGAAAGTGAAATGCTTGTTTTTTTTGTTCATTAAACAAAATATATGAGCATTTTATTAATTGTAATATTATATCATATACTATATATATGACAATAAACTTATATAAAATTGCTTACAGATCTAAGGTCATGATCTTCATTTAAAAATTTGCCACTATCCACATCTATAATTGCTCGCTGCTCCAAAAGATATCTCTATAATTCAAAATCAGAAAAATTAGACCTAAATAAATTTAAAAAGAAAAAATAGAAAAATATATTCTCATATAAGGACATTTAATTACCTGAGGTAACATGTCAGCTACTGAAGATACAATCACTGAAATTGATTGCTCCTATTTAAAAAACGCCATATAAAAATATACCTTAAGTAGATTTATGAATAAAAAATAAAGTCTAAATATATAAATGATAAATTAATTTAAATAATTACTCTTTGTACAAGCTTTGAGATCAGATCTATTATCGATGATACTTTCTATCCTTGTGTTGCTGAGCCCTACACAAAATATTTTACATTCTTTAGTATTAATTGTAAAAAAGGAAATAAATTACAAAAAGGACCTTTAAAGAAATGAAATCTTAGCACTAAATATATCATGTTCAGCCTCCAAAAAACCACATTTTCTTGCTGTACTTATTTTCTCAATATAATCTACTACCTACAAAAAAAAAGGAAGAAAATAATCAAGTGTTATTATTATATTATTATTTATTAACATTATTAAATAATTTACCTTTTTCTTTTCATCCTTGTCAGCAGGAAAAAGAGCCTTAAATGTCTGCGAGACCGGCCCATCATCACAGCCCTTAAAAGTGGCCTTTAATATTGCCATTATTGCTTTAATTATCTATTTCAAAATTCACAATATATATATATATATATATATATATATATATATATATATATATATATATATATATATATATATTTACGCAATAATAAAATATAAAATATATAAAAATAAAGGATTAAATTAATTATTAACCTTTTTTCTATAGAATGCGACACCATGCACATTAAATGGGATTTTACGCTCGCGAAAGCACATTTGAAATTCTTTACCAGATATCTACAAAATAATAAATATAGATCTTTTCACAAAAATACGAAAATTTAAATAATTACAAGGGCATGATTGACAAAATATATAAAATATATATTATGTTTATTACCTGTCAGCGATATAATACTGCAATATTACCACAATTAACATCAGAACTAGAAATAATTTACATTATTTTATCAACAACATATTAACATTGTGCTTCCTCAGTGTGACATTCTTTCACATTTATCTAAATTTTCCGTCAAGGCCCAAAATATAAATAAAACATTTCTGAGGGCTTGATTGTAAAAATAAAGTTTCTATTCAAAAGGATACTTTACATCCTAAAGGATTGTAAGTCTAGACTAATTTATGAAGCCCAAGGGCTTTTTCGGAATTATGTAAAATTGGAGATGTGGCTACCTCTTCAATTGACCTTGTTGACTGGTAATTCTTGTTCAACCTTATCTGTAATAACAACAAATTTATCACATCTTTGATTTTTTTTTTTAGTTAAAAAGGAGTGTAGCGAAACATGGAAGGCAATTGTAGTGAATGAATTTCAGGACACAAGTTTGATGCAATTTCGCCTTTCGAAAATACTATCATCTCATAATTGCATCACTATAGTTGGAGACGATGATCAAGTATTTTATTTCTTATAAAATATATTATTATTTTATTTTGTCGGATGCAGTTTTGTATTTAAAATTTTTAATCTATTTTTGGGTTAAGGGAGATGATGTGTCTGGATTTGATTCATTTAGAAGAGATTTTCCTAATCACAAGGAGGTAAAATTCACATATGACCTCTAATTTATCTTTTGATTACAAGAAGCCCCTTAAAGGTTACTAATAAAATATTTGAGAGGTTTTTTGTGTAAATAGTGTTGTTACCTTCTGGGAAATCGGAGAGGAGTGAGATGGAGCAGTTTATGAAATCACTGTAGTCTAAAGCATTGCACGATTTTAGACCATACAATTGAAGCCTTAAAAAAAGAATAAAATAAATAGTATATTATGTTTAATTTATTACATATACTAATTTATTAGTACATACTCCAATTATGTCCTCACTTTTTTTCGCATTCTTCAGGAGTTTTTCCAGAAGCTTTAGCCTATAATAAGTTTAAAAAATAAAAAGTACAAAAAAATAAAAAGTATCAAATTGAGAAAACGTATCTAAAAACAATAACATGAGCAGAAAGAAAGAAAGAAAGAAAAGGAAACCTTAGTACCGAATTTCTCCTCTCTCGGATTTGTCTTCGAAAGACTTTGCCACGTAATCCTTGGAGAATTCCTTTAATGAATTATTATTTTTATTCTCAAATAATCTTAGTGCCTCGATAACCGCACACCTCTCCTGACTGTGACCCTACACCAAAAATTCCTTTGCCCTCCCAAACTTGAGAAAAACAAAAAAATAAATAAAAAGATAAAACAAAAATAAGAACAAAAAAGAGAAGATTTATGTATCCATTTGCTTATATTAGAAAAAAGAAAATAGATATTTCAGTATTACATAAAAAATAACACATTATATTATAGACACGTCCAAAATGAAAAAAATGCAATAAATTTTTATTAAATATTTAATTACAATTTCGCTAGCTAACATAAAAATTAAAAGAAAAGAAACATTTAAAATTTACGCAAAAGATAATAAATTGCACAAAGCCCAAAATGAAGGGAAAAAAAAAATCTCAGAAAACAAAATTGAATACAATAATATTAAAAATAATTTATCTTAAAAAAGTCGTACATTGCAGGGTGGGACCAGCAGAGCTGGAGAGAGGAAGAGTAAAAAGTGCTCTTCGCAATTTTTCTGCTGACCACTTTTGCAATTCGGTCCCTCATTTCTGACGTAGCTGCGGTCCTGAAGGTCATTGCTAAAATATTATTCACAGAAATCCTCTAAAAGTTTTAAAATTTACATTATAACCCTCAATAAAAGAAATTAGGAAAAATAACTTTTCTTTTTTTATTTTACAATTTAAGCCACTGTATTTTTCTTTATTTTGGCGGTTTGTTTTTTCTTTTTCTTTCTTGTGCTGCTTTATCAATTTAGTGGATATAAAAAGTAAAATATACTTTTTTTTCTTGGGCTCTTTTAAAGTAAAATAGCTTAAAATTTAATAAAACAAGGCAGGATTTTGTAAAAATATTACCTCGTTGAGTAGTGTGAGCACACGACCAACCATAGTAGAAGTCTTCAATTAACAGAAAGACAACTCATCAGAAAATATTTAAATAATGTTTCAAATTTAACCATTTAAAAACCCTTTAAAAATCTGAAATACCTTTCTGCTCCGTGGCCCAGCGACAATCAATAGAGGGATTGAAATAGCATTACAAGCAGCCTCTCTCTGATTATCATTTAATGAATTAATATACTCTTTATATTTTACTGGCACAGAACTTTCGCCCTCTTTTGATTCTCTCTATAAAAAACCCAACTCACTTCTATTTTTGATACCAAATTAGAACTCTCTGCACATTTCGTTTCATTTTTCCAATATTTAATTCATCATTAGTAATTACCTCTTTTTCCTCTCTCTGTGCATTACTCAGCTAAATATTCAAATTATGTCCAACTGAACCCAATTGAAATTTTAGGGTCTTGATTCTCCTTTTTCTGCATAGATCTTTCTTCACACAACAAATCAACTTCTCTTAGAAATGCCTCATCGCTAAAAAGCCTCTCACCTTGTGTTAAATTACAAGGAATTATATCATCATTTTCATTTGAATCCATTCTTTCCTTTTTGGGCAAAGATCGCTCTTCACGTATGGCATCAACTGTTTGTAGAAATGCCTTTTGTCAAAATCTTCGTCAAGAATCCAATTATCAGATAGAGATGATTCTTTCGGTTGCAAAGGAGTTTTGCATGAGTCTTCATTGATGGTTCTTCCGATTTGTTGACATTTGTCTTGATTTCACGAAGTGGGGTTCGGTTAACTGATTGGTTGGATCCATTTTGATTGCTGAAATTTTCAAAGAAACAAAGAAAAAGGAAAGGATCTTCAGTAAAAAAATATAATAATAATAATAATAATAATAATAATAATAATAATAATAATAATAATAATAATAATAATAATAAGAGAGAGAAAGCGAGGGATTTAAAGAAAAATGTATATACAGAGAGAGAGAGAGAGAGAGAGAGAGAGAGAGAGAGAGAGAGAGAGAGAGAGAGGAGCGTAATTTGAAAAATGAACGAATTTCTAAGGTACCGGCAGCACAAGAGACTGAGGTTAAGTTTGAAAATTGATTGATTTTAGAGGGAAAGTTCAATGGAAGAAGAGATTGGACCTGAAGGGCCTCTTGCAAGGGAGAAAAGGCTTTGAAGCTCTGAAATGGCGAGGCACCAGAGATGGCGCCGTATTTTCTTTCTCACAGTTATTCACTTCTTTGCCTTTTCCTAGAAAGTGAGAGGGGAGAAAGAGGCCGAGGGACAGAGGGAGGGGGACCAATTTTGATTTGGAGCTAAGAGCATTTTGAAAACCCCGAAAAAGAGGAATCTAATTCCTGATTTGTTAAAATCGAGAATTCATTTCCGTATTTTGGTTCTCAGTTGTGTAAATTTCTGTTAGACAATTTTGTTTTAATTTTTCTTTTATTTTTGCATTTTCAAGAGCTTTATATACCGTACTCTGGATTTAAAACCAAGGGTTAAACGTAGAGCTCTATATCTTTTTATTCATTTTTGTTTTGTTTTAGTTTTAATTTTTTACACTATTCTTTTTAGAATTTTCATATTCAGTTTGCAAATAATAATAATAATAATATTTTCAACCTACGGGGAAGATCCCATATGATTTCTAATCATGCCCAATAACCACTGGCACGTTCACCCCTTTTGGCTCTTACCCTTCAAATAAACACAAATATCGACACACTTCTTTAGTATTATGAGACTCAACTAAATCAAACATCATCCAAATTCTTTACTTGTAAAAACAATGCTCAAGTTCAACTAAAACTCAACTTCATCGAATTACAAATGTTTTAAGTTCAATCCATCAAACAAATAACAACAAACAATCATAATAAATAATCATCCAGTCCTTCCCTCAAAAAAAAAAAAATTTAAAAAGAAGATTGTAAGATAATCATCCAAGTCCAGCCACTCAATGTCCAGCCACTCAATTCAACCATCGGATCTTCTTTTCTAAATCCAAACCAAACTCCAGAACCTCAACAAGGGATAGTGTTGGTGGGCCTTACACTTCCCATTGTTGGCTGACTCGCCATCCTATTTTAATTTAATTTTAAAAACATAATTAATTATTAATTATTAAAATTAAGGTAATGAATTGTTATTATAATTGAGATAAACCTGGTCTTAAGAGAAGAAGCCATGGCCATGAAAGCTTGCTCAACATTGGTTGCATTTTTAGCACGTGTCTCCATGAATGGTATCCCCAACTCATCCGCAAATGCCTTTGCATTAATAAATAAATATAAATTACAAAAATAAATAATTACTATCTGTTGAATGACTTTTTTTGATGATGAACAGTGATACACATGGAATTATTTATGCCAAAAAAAAAAAAAAATCTATGTACAAGTGAGTGAGAAAGACAGACTGGTAGTCTAAATGTATGAAATTATGACTAAAATAAATGTAGGATTTTCTTCATTTTTGTAATTTTTACCTTGCCAGTTTCATAAGAGACGGTTTTTTTATCAATAAGATCGCATTTATTTCCCACAAGAAGCTGATTAACATTCTCAATAGCATAATGGTTTGTCTCATTCAGCCATTGCTTCACATTGTTAAAGCTCTCCTCATCCGTCACATCATAAACCACCTGTACACCAAAAAAACATAATGAATACAATAAATAAATAAGGACTAGATTGTAAATTAACAAAAGTTTAAGGGTGGAACATACAATGATTCCATGAGCTTCCCTGTAACTGACACTAAGCCTCTCATGCCCAGGTGTATCCCACTATAAATAAATAAATAGATAGATAAATAAATAAATAAGAATGTTAATAAAAATTATTACAAACGTAGCTTTTTATTAGGATTAGATATACAATTATAAGCTTACAATTTGCAACTTAATGGTTTTTCCATCCTGCTCCACAGTGACTAATTCCTGCACAAGCATTAACAAATAAGAGCAAGTAATATCTATTAAGGAACTAAATTTTCAAAAAAAAAAGGTTGACTCACAAAGTCTACTCGAGTGGTGCTCCTGTAGCTCTCCAAGTATGAGTCATCCTATAAATGAAAGAAATGTTATATTATTATCAGGGTAAAATTTAAGAAAAATAAGGTTAATATGGCATTAAAATTATAGTTATTGAGTTACCGCAAATCTAGAGAGAAGGCATGACTTGCCGACACTTGAATCACCGATGAGCAAAAGCTTGAAAAGATAATCACTGAGATTTCCAAATAAAAATAAATATGTCATGAAATTGAACTTTAGGAGTATCAATCAACAAACAAAAATTAGTACTTACTCAAATTTTAAATAAGTGGGCACTCCATAACAAACGGGAGCCCCACCATTCAGAAACTTCCATGATAAGCTAGGGTCGTCCCTCGCCTTGCTCATAGAATATGCCATCCGACATTTCTTCCTTGTCTTGCACATCGCCAACCATGATTTCAACAGGGATCTCACAATGGAGTTCATATCTCCCCACGTGACGTCCCACATGTTCCCGATCACAGCCGGGGATCCAGCGAAGATGTATGAGAGCACAATACCTCGAGGTGCGTAGTTTCCTCTGAATATACAACGTACGCTGCTGCACCCCATCAAAAGTGCGGCTGCACAACCATCGAGCTTATCTATCTTTTTTCCAGAGATATATTGTGATCCTAAATATAATTTAATAATTTTGAATAAATTATTAAACATAAAACAATAATTTTGGGATATTTTGAATAAATTAGGATACCGTTTCCATGGCCCAAATAGATAAACATCTGGCTCTTTAAAGCTCTAACCATCTCTTCACTCGTCGGCGGAATTTCTACTAATCCCTGTTTTAATAAAATATAAAAGTACACTTATTACTTCCAAAATCAATCTCACATAAATGGTGCCATATAAAAGTTATAAACAAACCTTCCAGTTCTCCTCTAAGTATGGCTGAGTCATGGCTTGAGCCTTTCTGCCGAGACTCGTGTCTGCGTTCATCACGTAAAAAGAATCGTATAAGTCAACTATTGGGAAGCCCTCCTCTCCTTGTTTGTTTGAGTTTCTTCCTAATGAGAGAAATATACTTCGCAGCGAAGGCATGCGGTATATTTCCTCATTTTTTAAAACAGGGATGTTCTCCCATGGAAGCATCTATAGTTAGAAGAAGAATAAATAGTATTAAAAAACCAATAAATAACTTTTAATCACTGGATCTAATTATAATCAATTAATAAATAGCATCTAATTAAAATCAACTAAGTAAAAATTCAAAATACCAACAAATGGTTTACCTGAATGGTCGTATCGAGTACAAAAATCAGAGGATCTTTCTCTTTCTTCATGTCCACCATTTTGCGAAGAGATCCAATATCACAACAGTTTATCTCACAAATAAATTTCTTTTTGTCCCACGAGGTGCCGTGGCCCAAGCACAAAGCGTCGAGGGTCGGACTACCTTTTGTATCGATGAAATCCCCTTTGAGCAACAAGCCCCATGCCCCTAGCCAGAATTCCTCCAAGTCTCTAAAAAAAGAAAAAATAAATAAATAAATATTATGATCTAAAATGAGCAAAAGTAAAAGAAATTAGATATATATAACTCACTGGTCGAATTGTCGCATGGACTTCTCCGTGTTCATTCTCAGTTCCCAATAAACGGGACGATTTTCGGGAGAAATAGAGGGAGAATTGTGCGACGCAGATAGATATTTCTGAATAATATCTCAACGGAAGGCGCCACCTTATCAAGTACACTCCTGTCCCATGGGCGGGACCAGTTCCTTTGCTGTGGCAATGATTGGTGGACTATAGATGTTTCATCCACTGAATAAAATAAAAATTAAAAGGTTATTATAGTTTACTCATAATTTATTAAATTATAAAAATCATTACTTACTCGTACTAATTGGGAGAAGCATTGTGATTGGTTGGTACGTGGAGTTTATTCTTGAGAGAATAATCCAAGCAGGTGGAGAAGAATTGGGACGAACGAGGGTTTTGCCAAGGAAATCTGCGAAATCATGGCCCAACATGCTCATGCAAATAATAGGAACTTTAGGGAGTTCTTCCCAAAAGTGAGTCACATGATTTTTAAGCTGCTCAATGGTTCCAAATGAGTACCTGCAAGAGAGCATATATATATGTGTGTGTATATCATATGATATAATTTGGTCTTTTATTTTATTTTTTTACTTCAGAGCATAGTGAAACATACTTTTTGAAGGGGAAAGTAGTTTCGAGAGTAGCTTCACCATTTCTACCCTGTAAAAGTCCAGAAAATATAAGGGGGGAAAAAGCAAGAAAAGACTTGGAACAAAAAGAGACTTAATTATTAATAAATAGTAACCTTTGAAGTTTGGTTTATAGCACACAAATACTGGCTATCCAAAGAAGCCCCAATAGATGCTTGGTGAAAGAAAGAAGCCCACTGATCCAATGACGGAGACAAGGAAATGGAGGCATCAGGTCTTTGTACAAAAGGTTTTGGTACAAAGACAGGCAAGGAAATGGAGACTTGCACTTTTGCAAGTACAAAGGTACATGCGAGTAGCCTGCTGATCTGCTCATGAAATTGATTTTTCATCATTATTATTTTTTTTTTCTCCTCACGTCTCATCATTTAAAGTTTAAACCCTAAACCCTAAAATTTAGATTAGCAAAGCCAACAAATACAAACCTTTGTTAGAAGTAAGGGGAATTCTCGAGAGAGAATAAAGGCCCTAAGTAACCATGTAATGGCCACGGATGTTTCTAATTCTGAGAGACTGCACCCTTTACTCCTATACAAACATAAAACTCATAAAATCATTCCATGCATTGTACAAAATATAATAAATAAAAATAAGAATCGAGGAGAATAAAATAAACTACCTGCATGAATTAGGATTTTTTAACAAAATGAAGCCCATGTTGTACAAAATAAGAGCACGCTCTATGCATAAGCCCTTGCCAAAATCCTCGTCTCGTAACAGTTCATTTAATTGGTTCGGTGAAGATTTACATGATAAGATAGATATACACTTCCATAACATGTCATGCATCTCACGTTCCTTCCCACCTCTAGACAATAACCTTGCTGTTTGTGAAAAAAATATTTTATTCAATGTTAAAAATAAATGACAAAATAATACTTGATAAATTATACTTGAAATAATAATAAAGAAAAATACCGATTTTATGGCATAATAATAAGGCGAAATGCTTCCTCCGAAATTGAAACCTTAAATTCAACAAATTTCGGACAGATTTACATTTAACTGTTTTGCTCATAAGGCAGCACAAACACACCAGTTTTTCGCCAACATGTTCACCAACGGAACTAATATTGCAAGCTTTGGTATTTGGATAATCAAATTCACGTCCGTCTAGATTACTAAGAGCTGTTTTGTAAGTTTCTAAAGGAAGAAAGAATAAATCTCCTTTGAGGAGATCAATGTTGGTTTTAAGAAGAGTTTCGCAGGAATGGCATGAGATTATATTTTCTGTTTTGATTTTTTCAAAGAGAGCTTCGGCTGTTTCTAGCTCAATTTGAGCCTCATTTACTAAGTGCCTTTTCCGATATATTTGACCTGCAAAAGAGTGAAAATCAAATTAACTCAGTTGAGTACAAAATCACTTTCCCTTCATGTATTGACACTTGAACCTACTTTTTTCTAAAGATTTAATGGCAAATAATACTTACCTAATGCTGATGAGAAAATCATCTCAAAAGAATATAGCGCATAATGCTTTGAAATCTCTTTTCCCTTCCTGAGCAAAAACTCAGCTTCAGTAACATTGCCCGCCATTTCGGATATGTTTCCCAACTGCACACAAACAAAATGTCATTGAAACAATAACAATAACAATAACAATAACAATAACAATAACAATAACAATAACAATAACAACAATAATAATAATAACCTGGAAAGTGCTTTCCAAGAAGCATCAAAGCACAATCCAAGGGGAGAGAAACGATGAGTCTTTTGTGTGTGAAAATCTACTCATACCGGGCCAAGTTTCTATGATATCCGCACCTTTTACTTCCAAATGTAACTCTTCTCCTTTCTCATGATTTTGAGAGTAAAAGAACTTCTTTCTCAAAACCTCAGTGCGTAAGTGACTCGATTCTCTTGCGTAGGAAAGAGCCTGCAAAAATCAAACATTTGTTGATTAAAAAAAATAAAAATTAAATAGGTTTCTAAGTCATGAATTAGGGAAAAGTGGAAATAAATCACCTCAATTAATTGGCATTCTGATAAAAGCCATTGAGATAAATCATAGTATGCATACCCCGCAAAAAATAGACTCACTGAGTCCTTCTACATAATTCAAAATAAATCATCATATAACCAAAAACACATAAATAAAGAAAAAAAATATATATATTTCATAAAACTCACCTTGGAAGCCAAAGAAGAGGCAATATTGTTCAAACCTTCAACTCCTCCCTTACCACCAAACAATTTTTGGAAGTCATTCTTACTTATTTCACAAACTAAATGATTGGAAAATAAACTTTGAAGGAACAAGTAAAGATGGAGATCATCATTTTTACAGTCAAGACTAGGTTTTCTAATTGAGGGAAGAAAATTGTCCAAATTGCCCAAATCAATTTCCGAGCCACAAATAGAATGGCCGAGCCTTCTGTTTGTCCAAAGCAAAGCAAATTGTTCATCAAGCGAAAGTCCATCATTTTGGAATATTTTAGAAATCAATTCGTATATTTGTGAGTGTAACTGGAAGCATCCCTGCATTGAAAGAAGCAAAAAAGATAGAAAATGAGATGAAATTAACCATTCAACTTGGACCCAATTCGTAGTTAAACATCAAACAAACTACAAATGATTAGAAGGAAAGAAGAACAAAAAAGGATTACCTTAATGGATAGAAGATCAATCATTGAGAAAAGAAGTACAAGAATGTCCTTTGAAGGCACTTCTAGTTTATCTCTATTAGACCCAAAAACGCCCCATTCTGAGGGCTTTATACATTCATACCACAATTGCAAGGCCAATCTGATATCTTTCAACATCTCCTGTATAGCATTTCACAACCACAATTTAAATTTTTTTTTTTTTAATTAAAAAAAAAATTCAAGATGAAAAAAATGAAAAAAGATTACAAAATTAAATTACCTTCAAGTTTTGATCACCTGCACCTTTTTCTTGGATACATTGGGCACGCAAACAATGTGTGGATGCTAATTGATGACAATGAGAAGCACCACAATCCGCAATCTTTTGACTAGTCTGAAGAATTCAATAAAAATATGCTAAATATCAAACGATAAAACTCAAAAGTAAATAAATTTAAAAACTCACAAGTTCATTTATTGCATAAGATAAATCATCAAGACATTTTTCCAAATGCCCAATTCCGCAAGCTCGATAAAACCGTGCTCTTCTGATATAATATTTTGATATCTCTAGAGGAGCTCCAATACCTACTTTGTTTGACAGAATTACTTGTAGCCTTTCCGTCATCTTTTTGCTCAAATTCGGGAATTGATCCCCAATTGATTCACATGCTCTAAGCACCTACAAAACATAACCAATATTTTACGCTCTTTATTTAGTGGTATAAACTTCTTTATATTTAGTAAGTTAAAAAAAAATATCATACATCAGATAAGATTCTGTCACGGGTTTGTGGCGAGGGGAGTCCTTGAGACACGAATAACTCAATCGGAATAGAAGCATCATCGCCATCGCCTCCATCACCATACTCTCTACATATTACCTTGACCCATGTTTCCAACAGAATGTAGGAGCTGCTTTGAATTCCGTGCAAATCCTCAACCGTAATCAATTTAACCAAGTTTGTAAGAGTAGTATCGAATATTAGACCTTTACTACAATTACATTCTTTCTTAGAATCACAATTGGAGAGATTATCAATGTTAAATTTGACCATTTTATACGCTGAAACCATGGTCTCACGGGTACCATCTTTTGACTTTTCAATCATATTGATATATGAGCCTGAAGCTTCACAACACAATCTCAATGCCACTATTGCCTAATAAAGATAATAATAATAAACAAGTATGTTAAGCCACTAGCATGAATATTTGATGTAGCTGGTATGAGATAAGGAAAAAGTGAAATTTTGAATACCTTGTCAAATTCGCGCATTCGGTACATTTCACGCACAATTATAGAAAGTGATGCATGAAAAGTTTCCACCTCTTGAGATGTGATCTCGTGACTGGATAGGAAATCAGTAATCGTCTTAAATATAACCTCATCATCACTGATGAAAGAGATTATGAGCTCACGTGATAAAGCTTTTCCTAGGCGATCACTCTTTTGATTTTCATTTAATCTCATTTTCTCTTTTTGAGTATAAGATTTCATTCTGAAAGTCGGAAAGAGAAAAAAAAATTAGTTTCGAAAATGTAACAATAATTATAATGTACATTTAATATAAATATTATGTTTTCCCTACCTTGAAAATGCAGTATGATGTAAGGTGCAGCTTCTTAGAACACACAAGATAAAACCCAAGCTAGATTTATCAAAGGAAGGTCGACTTTCTTCACGGAAACGATCCCATATTTCATCTATCCATCCTACCAACGCGTCATAAGTATAGTCCAATGCATCAAGCAATAACATGAGGGAAATAGCTTTCTCATGGAAAGCGTCATTACTCATACGTAGGTATGAGTAACTCGTTACGGTTGCAACAGACTTACTTAGCTTTTGTAGCAACCCTCGACATGATGTTTCATTGCCAATTTGGCCAGGGGTTTCGAATTTGAAACGTAGGGCTAGTGAGTAGAGAGAGAGAAAGGATGCACAAATACACGAAACCTAAAATAAGAAAAATAATAACTGGTTAAATCATTCATATAAATTAAACTTCAAATAGGAAACAGTTTACCTCGTCAATTTTATCTATATGTTGACTAAAGACTCTAGAAGCGGCCTTGCATTCATCAGCATCACATAATCTGCTACACGAGTGTGCTAAAAGTTTGAGAAGTCCTTCTATGATTTCCACCGTCTCAACCTACAAAATACGACAAATTCTCAAATATTATACAAGCTTCTTAACAAACAAAAACGAAAAAAATATCTGAAAAGGAATTACAATTAGCTTTATTAAATTCAAAGCAAGCCCTGTTCATTTGACATATATCTAATATTATTAATACCATTTTTATTAATTAAATCTAAAAATGAAGAAACAGTAAGATACCTTTAATTCACATGTAAAGAGCTTTAGAGCCTCCCCAATCACATCAAGAAAAAGTGAAGAGTTTTCAATCCTGTGAGAGATCTTAACAGCAATCTACAATAAATATTTTCATAAATAAATAAACAAACAAAGTCAGAACTACACGTATCCAAATATCAATATATTAATTAACCAATGTAATAACAATTTTTTTAAATCTTTATACTTAAAACTTACAGACGCTAGATTCTCAAGGGAGATTTTTGAACAGTGATTTAAGAACGTAAAATAAAAATCTCTCGCCACAACGGGATGAAAGGATGCATACTCTCTAATGAGAAAATCAGTGCATTCACACAAAGAAGCGTAAAGAAATAAGCGATATTTTGTAGAATGCTTGTCGTCCAAAATCCTTCATTTTATAATTTAAATTCACATAAGTAATACTACATAAATAATTTTAGTAATGAAACCTCAATTTTTGCAATTAAAGAACAAACGAAAAACACATAAAAAAGACTTACTCAATCCAAGGCTGGACTTGCTGGACCAACTTAATAATCCGTGTATAAGCATCATCAAGAGTCGAGTTGGTTTTACCAACGCAATCAATAAAACAAACAATGATGTTGATAAAAGCTAAAGTAATGACCGAATCATCTGGTTTTATATCATAAGGAGCCGGAAGATCATTGGGATAATCCATGCGGATCTCCGGCCACACAGCTATGTTTGCTCCAACCAGTACAGATCTTAAATCTTCCAAAAGCACAGCCGCTTCACTTTCAGCTTCTGTGTACTTTCCGCAAGCCTTCAAGATAGAGACGAAATGAAGCCATTCTAAATGAATCGCGCAGACTCGTGATTCGGCGTAAAAAGGTTGGAAAGGAATAATGCAATCAATCGTGAGTTTGTATATGTCAAGAAAAATTTCAACCCTCTCTTGAGTTAAGCCCTTGTTAGGGTTTTCATCACAGATTTCACTACGGACTTCTTTAAAGAGAGAAGAGAGGGTTGAGAGGGCATCCGAAAGAAATGAGCCGAATTGTTCCATGAGGGGCTCAAAGTTACCATTGCTATCTTGTTGGTGTTCTTGCTTCAATAAGACTATAGGACGGAGGTACATCTCGAATTTGTGGTATAGATCGCGAGTTAGAGTTTTGGATTGTAGGGCTGTGACGAGTAATTCGGTCATGTCCATCTCCTCCATGCCGCTTTTTTCCTGAAAGGGTATAATTTTAAGTGTAAAATTAACCAATAAAAATTTGAATCCAATAAAAGATTTTGATCCCATTTTGGTTGGTTACTGACCCTAATCCAAAGTATAGCCATCAAACAGTCAGCGACCAGACAATAATTCACTGAATTTATCAAATTTTGCATTAATTCATTCGAAATTTGAAGCATCGATAACCTCGCAACAGCAAGATTCATTTCCCCCGAACTGGAATCAACCAAGTAAATTTCGAACCATGCAGTAGAGAGATAGAGGGGCAAGCAGAGAGAGAAATAGAGATTTACCCGTTTTAAGAAGAGTGAGACGTCCGAGATTTACTTCACGCACGAGAGAGGCAAATATTACGTCCGTAGTTCTTGTGGAACCCTAAACCTAATTTCATGATTCGGGGAAGAATGAGGAAGAGTTTTCGGGTTTAGGTGAATGGAGCCTCACAGCTCTTAGCTAAAAATGGAAAATATGCTCTAGAGCTCACTCTGACAAACCGAACTAGAGATATACCAAGAATTGAATGGAAACACTACGACTCAAAATACCTCACTGGACCAGAATTTAATGTGTGTGTCATTCATTATGCGGAGGAATAAGAATTAAATGCAAACGCTAAGACTCAAAATACCCCCACTGGACAAGCATTTAATGTGTGCGCCATTCATTATGCCGAAGAATTGCCGAGTCGTCCGCCAGATTTGAGTTCAAGTCTGTCAAATCTGGACTTTTTGGACAGAAGCCCTCTGAAATTAAACCACCACTCAAAACATCATAAGAAAAAAAATATATATATATTTTGAATATATTTCGAGAGAGACATGAACATTATTAAGAACGGGTTTGACTTATTCTCTTGGTGGAATTCAGGTTCATTTTTTCACTTTGTTGTTGAACCCAGGCCCCGCTGTTCAGGCATTAAATAAAAAGAAAATGTTTTATTTTATTGCTTTTTCTCTTTTTAAATTTTTTTAGATGAAATGGTTAAAAGTATTTTTATCGAAATTTTACAAACAAAGAATCCGATCCTAAATTAAACCTTTTTTTTTCTGCAAGAAAACTGATGAAATTAGTATTTATGCATTTGTTAGTTGTTTATTTATTAATTATGTATTTCTACAGTGGGATGTGAGATGTTATTACCCAAACCTTGGCCCTGACATCTTCCTTAGGTAATATCAGTTTGAGTAATAACATCAACCCTAATTCCTCCCTGATTTGGTCCTGACATCTTCCTGATTTCTCATCACATACTTCCTGATTACTCCCTGATACTCTTCAAACTTCGTTCAACCTTTCCTAACCCTAACCTTTTTCTACTTTCCTCTTCATAGCTCTTTCCTCCGCTCCACTTATTATTCTCATCTTCTTCACTAATCCGGAGGACTATGGCTGATTTTTGAGTAATATGTGAGATGTTATAATACTGTATTTATATATTTAAGCTGTCACAATATATCCAATTAGAAAAAAAGTAGGTGATTAGCAGCATATTAGTCATCATGATTTTTAAAGTATGGTATGATAGGGGCAAGAGTATAACCATCACACGTTGAAAAAGATATTAACAATAATCGGGAAGGAATGACACAAAACAATAAAACGGTTTCTTATGTGCATTATATATAAGACTATAAAATAATTTGGTTAAAATTTATTTTTCTGCTTTAATACGATGGTGACTAGTTCCGTCGGGCGTGTTGACTTCAAAATCAGTCGGTTGTCAAATACCAAATAACAACAAAATACAATTCTCATGTGAAATATTTGACTCGCATGGCTGGAAATACCAAATAACAACAAAATACAATTCTCAAGTGAAATATTTGACTCGCATGGCTGGACCTGACACCGGTCTAAAGACATAAAAAGACACATGTTCATTGTATTTGTCGGCGAAATCATCTGCCAAAAGACCAGCGTTGTATTTGTTGGCGGTTCTGTTAATAACAGATCGAACAATAAGTATATATATTTTTCCTTCTGACATAGAAGAGGAGACTTGGAAGTTGATTCAAGTCCAAGAAAAACACATGACTTATAAAAAGAGCCGGCGTTCGAGGATCAAGTTCGTGATGGCAAGTTATGTTCCGTGATGTTGAAGGATTGAGATGCATAAATGTTTGGACTATGGAGAGAGATAACGTGAAGTTTTGGTGGCGGAAATAGGAGGTGAGGGATCTAAGGAGGCATGGAAGTTGAAAGAGAATAGGGTAGAGCTATATATGGGAGTTCATTGACTCTGTCTATATTTACTCCTCTGATCGCCTTTTCACCAATATTTGGTACGTGTCTTTTTGTTTATGCTTTATTGTATTGAAGCATTGATGTTGATTTATGTCTTCATTGTTTTTCAATATTATCAATATAGATATTTGGTCCTTGTTAAACAAAAAAAGGGAAATTGTTTTAAGCATTATGGGCGTATAGAACTAACGTCAACGTTGATCGTATTGCTGTTTTTCAGGGAGAACTTTTGGAAAGCAAAACTAAGAAAATGCCGCCTGGATAGATTTCTATCAGAGAGGTCTTAGAATTGAGTCTGATTTTACCCTTTGCGAGTGAGTGCCTAGAATGAAATCATGATAAACCCCATGATATGTCTCAGACTCATGTCTAGTTTAACTACATTTTTTATTTTCATTTGTTTTCTTTGTAATGTCTGCGACTGAGAAAAATATTGGACAAGATTCTACAAAGGAAAAAGAAAGAACAAAAAGATAATTAATGGTTAATATTTTTGTTAATGAGAAGCAAGTATGATGTATTGACTATTGTATCTTTTCATATATCTCATAATTAAAATAGATCTATTTAATTAATAAATTATTCATCTCATATTTTTTAATATGTCTTTCTTAATTACTCAAATACATCAACTTAACACAGCATTACAAAAGAAAATTTGATGAATAAACTAACTAGTATAAAACAAATATTTATTTTTTTTGCAAAGAAAGCTCATCAAATCTCTCTTTACGATAACGAACGGACTTAAACAAAATCCTTTAAACCCTAATCGCCACTCAACCGCTAATCTCAACCCCTCCAAAGCTCTTCCAACCCTAATTTTCATTTCCCCCTTTTGAAATTCCGCTCCATTTTCTTCAAAAATTCCCCTAAATTCACAAGAATTAGCCCAAATCCTTCAAAATCTTTCAAAATCGCACCATCATTTACAAACTCATCAATACGATCACTACGATCTACCAAATAAGTATCCTCTTTAATTGAAGAAGGAAACTCTTTCAATGTTTCATAACATCTCTTAGCCAAATAATTCAAAACATGCAACTCATTTTGCCCATTAAGTTGTGATCCATTATGAATAAATTTCATATAATTCCTTCTCTCACTAAAAGGTGTGGCCTACAATCTCAAAAGACATAATAAACAAAAAGAAGGGCTACCATTTTGTTGAATACACAAAGAATCTTTGGGCCAAACCGTACTTTTTGCATAATTCATGGTCTAATTAAATAAACACCTTTTCATTTGGGTTTTCAGTTAGGAGAAGTCTGTATTCCGTAATGCTCTAAAAGCTCTAGGTTTGTATATGTTCCATAATTCAAAAAAAAAAAAAAAAAAATAACAATAAAATATTTGTATTGCGTCGTAAATTTAAAATAAAAGAAAAGAGATTATAATAAATTAAAAATGAAATTTTTTTTTTTTTTTAACCTGTTCACCTTTTTGGTACCTTTTGCGCGCGTAAAAACAGTACGAATCACAACTCCTTCAAAACCTCAGTCAGTTAATCTTTCATTAAACAAATCAAACTCTTCAAATTTCGCCCCGGAATTTGAACCCTGCAATTCTGGCGCAATTTCTGATTCTTCTTCTTTTAATTCATCAGGCGCTTCAAATTAAATAAATCACCAATTGGGCATAAACAGCCCGCTTCATCCCACGTTATAAGTAAAGTTCGTGAAGAAACCTAAATATAAATAAAATTACATAAGAAAAGACCTTTTGGTAAAAATACCATTTTGGATGGAGATGTGAGCGTTGGCTTACATTTTAAGAGGCCCAAATCCAGGATTTGAGATTCAGTTGTTTTAAAAGAGGTAAGGATTATTTCCATTGGGATTTTGTTTTGTTTATCGCCTTTTTTGCTGCCCAAATTGCATGTTCAACCTTAAAAAAGTTAAAATTGAAATTATCACTTGATTTTCGAGAAGAGAAGAAATTCGAAAGTTTGAAATTGTCAGATACCTGAAATGATTTAATTTCGGTTATGGTGAAATTTGATAATCTGGTGTAATATTGCGGTAATTGAGATAAATAAGGGCGCAATTTGTAGTTCCTTCCTTTTTCTACTTCATTTAATAATACCGAAGAGTTACTTAAATGGAGAGAAAAATGTGAAGAATAATTATTAAAGATATATATAAAAGAAAAAGTACTTGTGTGGGGGAAAGATAAGGGTGTAATTGCACGAAACACGCAATCACTGGGTCTGAAAAGACACTTTGAGTTGATAAGAGTAGATTTGGGCACTTTTAAAATCATTTCTCCCCTCTTTAACTCTCTTGCTGCTCCATTTGGAGATTTCTAATATCATGAAGAATGAGTTCGACTTGCTTTTAGTGGACCTCATTCCTGAGGCCGTGCATTTGTTGACTTGTCTCTGCTTTGTGCGCGACACGACAAGACAAGGCCAACGAGCCCTACTTAATCAGCTCCATCGAAAGCACTTCTGTTATAACAGTCGGGGGAAACAAGTGGAACGAGAAACTGGACCATTCCGATTTGGGCATCATAATTTTGAATCGAGGGTTGTGAGGAATAAGTCGGGGCATTATAGAGAGCTTTGTACTGAACTTCAGGTAAACAAAAAGAAATTTTAATATTTTTCGGAAAAAAAAATTGGCCTGTGTTTATGGAATGTATATGAAAAAACACACCCATATATACCCTTTTTTTTAAAGGATATATAACAAAGTTTTTCAAGTATACAAATATAGATATAAAATATTTTATATTTTTATATGTCTCTGCTACTACTTCTATACTATAGATATAATAAAGGGAAATTTAAAAAACCTATCTTTTCTGAATATTACAAATAACCCCCTATATTTTCGTTTATTAAAAATAACCCCCTATCAGAAATATTTTATTTACATATACCCCCTCCATCCATTTAAAATTTAATTTTTTAAAAATGACCAAAATACCCTCACTTAAAAGAAACTTAATAAAAATATAATAAATAAAAATATAACAAAATAATTATTTAAAAAATAAAATTAATTAAATATAAATAATATTAATTAAAATGAACAAAATTTAAAGAATAAAAATAAATACAAACAGTTAAAAAATTATTAACACTGCCTGATCATCCTTCAAGTACATGATAGCCTTGGTACCCCTACCAAGATTCTCGCCGATAGTATCTCTCGTAATGGAGAATGAGCGGCAGCCGGCCCGAGCCTCCCACATATACTGCTCGCAGCTTTTACGGTTGGTAGTGACAACCACTTTCTTAGCGACAAAGTAAGCCGTGTAGAATCCCAAACGGGTCATCCACCAGAGGAAGGGGTGCTTGCTAGAGTCGGCGAGGGTATACGACCACAACGTCCTGGTGCCAGGTCTGGGGATGGTGCCGAGCTTGACCAGTTTGGACTTGGTCATGCCGACACCGTTGTCGATTATTGTGAGGGTATTGGAGGCCTTGTTTGGCACGATGCGGATGAAGAGCTCACCATCCAGGCCTTGTTTGTTATAAGTACTCCATTTTATACGGAGTACTTATAACAATTATTATGGACTTTTTTTTTGAAATGGCCAAAAAAAAAAAATTAATTAAGGGAATGGCCAAGTTTTAAAAATATTTGCAAAAGTAGCCATTTCGCCCAGCCGCCGGGCGAAACACAGGTAGTTTCGCCCAGTAACGGGGCGAAACAGAGCTAATCTGAATTTTCCTGTTTCGCCGAACAGTGGGGCGAAACACAGTGTTTTTAGTATCGGTTTTTAGAAATAACCGTTACAGAATAACGATTTAGTATCGGTTTTTCCAAAATAACCGTTACAGAAAAAAGAGTTTTAGTATCGGTTCTTACAAAATAACCGTTACAGAATAACGCTTTAGTATCGGTTTCTTAAAATAACCGTTACAGAATAAAGACTTTTAGTATCGGTTTTTAGAAATAACCGTTACAGAATAAGACTTTTAGTATCGGTTTTTAGAAATAACCGTTACAGAATAAGACTTTTAGTATCGGTTTTTAGAAATAACCGTTACAGACTAAAGACTTTTAGTATCGGTTTTTGTAAATAACCGTTACAGAATAAAGACTTTTAGTATCGGTTTTTATAAATAACCGTTACAGAATGTTCTTTCGCTAGTTCATTGGGCGAAACAGCTGTTTTTTTCGAAAATTTTCCAAACAGCCAAAAAAAAGGGCGACGCAGAGGCGAAAAAAGAGGCGAAAAAACACAGAAAAATAAATAAAATAAATCTGAGGACAAATAAACAAAATGTCCGAGAAGGTTGTAGTGTTTTATGTATGGTAGTTT
Organism: Juncus effusus; assembly: GCA_027726005.1. Taxonomy (NCBI): domain Eukaryota; kingdom Viridiplantae; phylum Streptophyta; class Magnoliopsida; order Poales; family Juncaceae; genus Juncus; species Juncus effusus. Next base: position 8,453,830 of record CM050894.1, on the reverse strand, counting down.
ATGTTTATTTATTGTGGGTTGTAATGTTTTATGTTTTGTATTCTATGTTTTATGTACTGTATTTTATGTTTATGTATTTTAATTTGTAATATTTTACGGATTGTATTCTATGTTTATGTATTTTGATTTGTAAATTAAAGACACATAGTGAGCTCTCTAAAATAGTTTAAATATCAATCTAAATTAACAAAACAAGTTACTAAAAAGAAATTCTCCATCAAAATAAGTTATTTATTATTATTTATTTGTCCTCAGATTTATTTTATTTATTTTTCTGTGTTTTTTCGCCTCTGCGTCGCCCTTTTTTTGGCTGTTTGGAAAATTTTCGAAAAAACAACTGTTTCGCCTAGACAGAACATTCTGTAACGGTTATTTACAAAAACCGATACTAAAAGTCTTTATTCTGTAACGGTTATTTACAAAAACCGATACTAAAAGTCTTATTCTGTAACGGTTATTTCTAAAAACCGATACGAAAAGTCTTTATTCTGTAACGGTTATTTTTAAAAACCGATACTAAAGTGTTATTCTGTAACGGTTATTATGTAAGAACCGATACTAAACTCTTTTTTCTGTAACGGTTATTTTGAAAAAACCGATACTAAATCGTTTATGCTGTAACGGTTATTTCTAAAAACCGATACTAAAAACACTGTGTTTCGCCCCACTGTTGGGCGAAACAGGGTTTATTAAGCAAATTCACATTACGCTCTGTTTCGCCCCGTTACAGGGCGAAACTACGTGTGTTTCGCCCAGCGGCTGGGCGAAATGGCTACTTTTGCAAATATTTTTAAAACTTGGCCATTTCCTTAATTAATTTTTTTTTTTTGGCCATTTCAAAAAAAAAGTCATTATTATGTTGTAAGATAAGGGGATCTAAAAGATATATAAATATTTGAAGAGGCAAAATAAAATACGTCAATAATATATCAGAGTTTAGAGATGTATAGTATATATGATATTAAGAAAAATATTTTTTAAGTTTTTTTATTTTTTTCTCAAAAATAAAAAATATCAGTAAAAAAAGTTGTTACAAAACTTTGGTCATGAAACAAATTTTTTGGAAAAAATTGTGCAAAAAATATGTTTATGAAAACAAAAATCTTTAAAGAACTTAAAAAAATATTTTTTCAAGTTATTAAAGTAAAAAGTAATGATTTTTTTTTTTGTAAGTTTAGTACTAATACAGGGACTGTTTGCAATTTCTAATAATGCAAGGGCTGGCTGTCAATTTTTGCATAATATAGGGGCCTTTTGTAAAATCAGACCAGGTTTGTACATACTAATGAAATTTCTCTTTGTACCGGTATGACCTTTTATTTGAAATTTAGTCCCGCCGGACTTTTTCTATATTCTTAATTTTCTTGGCTGGGCCTTGTTTGGAGATGAGAATGGTCATTTAATTTAGAAAGAATAAATAAACCGAGGAAATAAGTTGGGGTTAATAATTGGGTTTCGAACTCGAGTGCGTTGACTGCATGTCTATGCGCAAAATCACCGTCTTGTAGTCCCAAACATGATATTTGACCATTACAAGAAGCGACACTTTGACACCTCACAACTTAACATGAATTTCCTTGTATATATAAATAAATATATTCTTGTTTTGAAGTGTACACGTGTCTTGCTCAAAATGGATGACATTAATATCCTTCCTTTTTTTTTGCATGTGCTGAATTTTTTTTCCCTGGGGGATGGTTTGGTAATTTTGATGCGCATTTTAGATGTGATTTAAGATTTTATACTTCTAAATATATAACGAGTTGTTTTCAAATAAACATAATATTCAATATATAATTCGTTACTTGGTCATCTTTTTTGTCACGAAACATAAGGCTATCAAATCACAACCGTTCAATCCGAGCAAATCCACCGAGCAAATCCGACGATTGAAATGAACTTTCTTTCTCTGGTAACACGTGTCATTTCGTGAGATTTTCCGTGTCAAGTTTTATACTTTCAAATATATAGCGGATCATTTTCAAATAAATATTATGCCCAATATACAATTCATTACATAATAATTTATTTTACTGATTTATCGTGACATCAATTTTCTTTTATAAATAATACCCTCAAACTTTAATTTTATTACTGTACATGCCATCGACTATTATGCGTTAAAGAGAGTGACACAATTATTTTTTTTATAAAATTGAGGGTCTTATTTTGGATTAGATTAGTTAGGTAGAGCCAAGTTATTACCTCACAAAAACATATTAATTATATTCTTTTTGTTTTTCAAAAATTTTAATATTAACTTTTTTGCTGTAAAAACATAAATTTATCTTAATTAAGAAAATACATCCCGGAAGTGGAGCAAAGATTTGTATTTTTTTTGCTTTAAGAATATCAGTTTTATTTTATTTCGAAAATATCTTCATTCAAAAAAATTAATATGATTTTTTTTTTTAATAAATATTAAATTTTTTTATTAGAAAAATATATCCCTCAAGTTAAATAACTTTCAGTCCTGAACTTCCTTGTATATATGATAAATTTGGTAAGGCTTTAGTCCATTTTGGCAGCAAGAAAATCAAGGATTTCATCCGAGCGGCAGCAGCGTGGATCTAGAAAATCAAGGATTTTCGGCCCAGCACAATCTTTCATCCGAGGTAGATTTAAAAGATGAACGATCCAGATATAGCAGAAAAAGAAGGGTCTGGAAGGGTCTGGCTCTCGACTCTAGCATTTCGAATTTCGAATTTCGAATAATCCCACCCTAGCAAGCGAGCAAATTCTCGATAGAAGAATCTCGATTGAACCACAAGCAAGCTTCAGATCCAATCAATCCTCACACACCCTAGCTAGCTATTCTCCTTTGTTAAACAAACAGTACATGGCGGCCGGGACTGAGACCGATACCATCCCCTTCCATCCCGGGATCCACCAGCTTTTGAGTGCGATCAACAGAATCGTTGAGACCAATAGAGAGAAGCAGGTCTTTCTTCGTGATCTCATCAACAACGCTTCGGATGTAAGTTTTTTAGTGCTAATTTTATCTTCTCAGGTCCGTTGGTTTTGTAGTGTTGATTTCGATTTTGATCTGTGAGTTGGGAGTTCATTAGTTTCGAGTTTGATCTGTGAGTTGGAGTTAATAAGTTTCGAATTTTAGTTGGGAGTAATTTGGTATGTATTTATTGTTCACACATGCAGGCATTGGACCAGATCCGATCGGAGAGGCTGAAAGGCAAGAGGAACCTGGATGGTGAGCTCTTCATCCGCATCGTGCCAAACAAGGCCTCCAATACCCTCACAATAATCGACAACGGTGTCGGCATGACCAAGTCCAAACTGGTCAAGCTCGGCACCATCCCCAGGCCCGGCACCAGGACGTTGTGGGCGTATACCCTCGCCGACGCTAGCAAGCACTCCTTCCTCTGGTGGATGACCCGTTTGGGATTCTACACGGCTTACTTTGTCGCTGAGAAAGTGGCTGTAACTACCAAGCGTAAAAGCGGTGAGCAGTACGTGTGGGAGGCTCGGGCTGGCTGCGGCTCATTCTCCGTTACGAGAGATACTACCGGCGAGAATCTTGGTAGGGGTACCAAGGTGACCCTGTACTTGAAGGATGATCAGGTATGAAATTTTTTTTCCTATTAGTTAGTTTTCATATCTCATAACAGAAAGAAACCGCTTGCTCCATAGATAGGTCTTGTCTTTTATATATTACAGAGTGCTTATCTTGACGAGACGCTTCTGGGGGCCTTGGTGAAGAAGCACTCACAGTTCATCTCCTACCAAATCTTCCTCAAAACCACCGAAAAAGATCCATTTGGATCCGAGTTGTCCGTCATCCACCAGAAACCCATCTGGACGCGAAAACCAGAGGATGTTAGCAAAGAAGAGTACACCGCCTATTACCGGAGCTTGATGAAGGGTGTGGGAGAAGTGCCTCTTGCGGTGAAGCACTTCTCCCATTACGAGAGCTTGATAAACGGTGTGTTTGTGGAGTTTAAGACGATTTTATTTGTTCCGAGGGGGAAATCTGGATGCCATCCCGTGGATCTTGTCAACATTAGCATTTTCCAGGACCTGATTCCCAAGTATTTGAGTTTTGTGAGGGGTATTGTCGACTCAGAGGATGTGCCGTTGAGGATCTCAAGAGTGATGCATCAGCGCAACAAGATTCGCGAGGGGATACGTGAGAATCTCGTCAACAAATGCTTCGAGCTCTTCTCTGAGATCGCTGAGAACGAAGAGGACTATGGCGAGTTTTACAAGGCTTTTTCGGAGAATCTGAAGCGGGGGATGAGTGAGGACTCTCAGAACGGGACGAGAATCGCCGAGCTGTTGAGGTATCGTTCGACCGAGAGTGGTGATGAGTTGACCAGCTTGAAGGATTATGTCACCCGCATGAAGGAGGGACAGAGCGGGATTTATTATATTATTCTCCTGTCTTGGAATAAGACGGCTGTAGAGAACTCTCATGTTTTGAAGGATCTCAAGAAGAAGGGGTATGAAGTGCTTTTCATGGTTGATGACATTGATCGGGATGTCGCTGGTAAACTCGAGGATTTTGAGGGCAAGAAGCTCCAGGAGGTGAGACTTTTCATTGGTCCGGTCGAGTTCAAGAGTACGTTGACCGAAGAAGAAAGGAAACATTACGAAAAGTGGCTTGAACGAGGGCCTGAAATAATGCCCAAGGTGTCTGATGTGGATGACGATTGTAACTGTATTGACTGGTCTCCTCCATCTCCTCGCATGGTAAAATATATATTTAATTAAAAAACTTGTTTACGAAAGATAATTAACCAAATAATAATATTTTCCTTTTTTAGAATCCAAGCGATGATGCTGGTGATGATTGTTATGATGAACATGAGGCTCCACTTTTTCAGAGAACAAGATTCCGGGATATTCAAGATGAATTTTTGACTGAAACTTTTCGATGCCTGGAAGCTTGTAGACTTAAGCTCCGTGTCAAAGGAAGACTTTAATAAGCATCACTCTTAAGGAAGAATTTGCTAAATGTTTTGTTTCTGCCCTAAATTGTTAATGGAGTGATGATCATAGGTTTTTGGGTTGAGAGAGAGAGAGTTCTTGGATGGTAGTGTGGAAATAAATGCTGTGTTGACTCAGGATTATTTGTTTGTTTGTTTTTAGATTTTGGGATGGTTTTTATTTGTTTTTAGGTGGTACATAATTTTCCATCATTTATATCCCAGCAACCTGTTTTGAATTGAACTCACTTTCTTATAATCCCAAAAATTGACATTTATTTGTTGACTTTGGTATCACCACTAAATATTCACTTCATTTTTGGAATTAAAAATTGGGTTTATAACTATCTCCAAATTATAATTTTTGAATAAAATTGCTATATTATCTCGGCTCGAGTAAGAAAAATCGGTATTATGTATCCCCATTTTAATATTTAGCGCTTCAAAATCCAAGAGATCCACATTTTTTTATGGAGAGTTATCCAAATATAAAAAGAAACCCACTGATTCATTAAACTTCGAATTTCAGCCAAAAGTCAAACCTCAGTACTAAGACTAGACTCGTACTTTCAAATCCGAATTATGGAAAAAAGCCAGAACTCAAATCTGGATTTCCACTCGATTAAACTTAATATTATTGCCAGCGCGCAGTAGTACATTCAATTCTCAAGTTTGTAAGCTAATTAGAAATAAGCTAATCTGGAACGGATTCAAAAGGATTTATCTGAGCTAAGATGAATTGCACGAAATGAGAATTTTATGCTTCAATGAGTCTAACATCTTTGGTTGTTATTGTCTAATTCTTCTTCAATTAGTAATTGTAAAAAATTTCCACAAAAGATGGGTATTTGCAATTTGAGAGAGAGAGAGAGAGTGAGAGTTTGATAATGAATCATTTATTCCAATTCCTGATTCTATTTAGTTCCTCTAATAGTTTTTTGGGCTCTTGAAAAATAGTTGCACTTGCAGAATTAATCCAAACTACTAGAAATAGAAAAACAGCACGTAAATAAATATCTTTTCATTCCTACCGGTTCTATAGTAAGACATAAAAGTCTCGTACCAGTAAGAATTATTGCAAAAATAAAGAAATAAATAATAAGATAAAAAATAATAACGTTAGCATTATATTATCTTGCATATTTATTTAGGTATAATAGTAAGAGGAGAAGAAGAAGGAACATGCTCAATTTTTTCATCAAGTTGTGAAATGGACTCAAAAGAACCTCTTTATTGGAAAGTCACAAACCCTACTTTAAACCCTTCTCATTTACAAGGTACAAAAAGATGAAAAAATATCATCTTTTTATTATTATAATTATCTTTATTATTATCATTATTGTTGCATTTTGACTGTTATGATTGTTTTTATATATTTTTCTTTCTTAATTTGGATGTTTTTACATGATTATGGATCTATAGTTTATATAACAGACCCTTAATTGAACCCATTTCTCAAATACTATCACATCAATCTTGCACAATTAACTCCTAAATTCATTCAAATTTTGATTTTCTTTTCATAATTTTTTTGCAGACTTACCTGGTTTTACACGTAGTGTTTACAAAAGGATCATGCTTTAATTACCCCTGAAAGCCAAGTATTTAGTCCTTTACCGGATTGGTACTTTTCATTTTACCCCCGTTATTATTATTATTTTTATTTAATTTTAGTCCTTATCATAATAAATGAATATATTTTTGTATTATTTTAGGATAAAAACATTAGGAGCGTATTTAATCACTCCAGCTATTGGTTCACATTTTACAATGTACTTAACAAAAATGCAAGGTATAAGATAAATTATTATATTAATTAATTAATTCCATATATTTGCCATTAACCCTAAATTAATAATAATTTTTTTTAATAATTTCTTTTTTTGTATTTTAACGATGCAGTGGTCTGTTCATCTGCTTCACCACCAAAAGATATTGAAAGATCTTTTTTGTTGTTGTTCAACTTAACCCTAAAGTTATATAATTTCTCAAAAAAAAAAATACTTTTCTATGGTTCTTGACATATTATAAACTTTTTTAGGCTTATTTTTGTGGTACAAGGCTCTGTTGAATTGAAAACTGAGACTCTCCATAAGCTAACTAACTGTAAGATTTATTTTATTCTTATTTTTTATTACAAAAACAAAATAAAAAATATATTTTTTTTGCAGGTGGATTCATATGCATATTTCCCACCATACACACAGCATTTAGTGAAGTCTAATGAACCATCAACTCTTATAATTTTCGAACGAAGGTTTATTAATTAATTAATTATATACAGTATTTATTTGTCAATTAATTAAAAATATTTGTTTAATTTTTAATTTTATATATTTAAGGTATGATAAAATTGAGGCTAAACTGCCTGAAATAATAATAAGCTCAACTGATAAACAACCCCTTCTAGAAACTCCAGGCGAGGTATTATTTAATTAATATATTTTTCAATTAATTATATAATAAATAAATTTTATTTGTATGAAATTACTATTTATTTATTATTATTTTCTGTTTTCAGATATTTGAATTGCGTAAATTATTGCCTATAGCCTCCTATGATTTCAACATTCATGTAAGTTAGAAATTTAATTTAATTTTATTTCATGAAACTTGAAATTAATTAAATAAAGACCTAATTTGACTAGTTTTAGAAATATCAGTGTATAGTTTTGCTATCTTTTTTTCTTTTCTTTTCAAGATTATGGACTTCAAACCTGGAAGGCAAATTAAAAATTTAATTTCTTTTTATTTCAATAAAACTAAAGTTATTTAAGAAATAATTTAGTAGTTTTAGAAATATCACTGTGTTTTGAAATCTTATTTTTTTTGTTTCATTTATTGTGAAGATTATGGACTTCCAGCCAGGAGAATTTCTCAACATGAAGATTTGTAAAATTTAATTTTTTATATTATTATTTTTTATTTTTATATTATTATTATTATTATTATTATTATTATTATTATTATTATTATTATTATTAATAATAATTAAATTATTGTTTTATTAAACAGGAAGTGCATTACAATCAGCATGGATTGCTTCTATTAGAAGGCCAAGGGATTTATCGCTTGGCTGATAACCGGTATTTGTTTTTTACAAATATTATTTCTTTTTATCTAACCAAATATTTGTATTTTTCTGTATTCTGAAAAATACTTTCATAATTTATGTATCTATCCTTAAATATTAGGTATCCAGTACAAGCCGGTGATGCAAATTGGATGGCCCCTTTTGTTCCCTCAGTGGTAAATATTTTTCTCATTTTTTTATTGAATTATTTTTCTCACTTTTTGCCTAAATTAGATACTTATTAATTATCATTTAACTTCTTTTGAGTGATATTCAAATAAGATTTAAGAAATCATAAAATCACAGCATTTATTCTGGATTGGCATAGATTAAGCCAGTCTCATTGTTTCTTGTCAGAACATTGAATTTCTCAGAAGTGAATTCTTCTGATGAATTAAATGATATATTCCTCTCCAAAACAGAATATTCACTGACACCCACACTCCCTCTCCTTTAAAACAAATCAACAAATAATACTAATAAAAACAAATCAACAAATAATAATAATAATAATAATAACAATAATAATAATAATAATAATAATAATAATAATAATAATAATAATAATAATAATAATAATAATAATAATAATATTTTGTACCATGCGTTATTAGAAGTAGATTCTCATGAGGATATTTGTCTGCAAGAGATCGAATTGTATTTGAAAATCTTCTTCTTGAATTTACTACCGATTCTCCCCATTTGGTCATCTACAATTAAAAACAACTTAATAGAATATGTATTATTCTACTATTTATATTATAAATAATAAAATCAACTTTAATTAATTTAATCCTATACCTCTTCACAAATGGGAATAACAGAATGGTCGATAGTTCCTTCTGGAAAAATAGATTCCAGTTCTGATTTGTCGGGAAACAAATTCCCGTCCTTTGGAATCACAGATGGATGTATCACTTGATTGTTGAGCATCTCACACAACCCATATTCAATTGCTACCTACATAAAAGAACTAAGGTCTCATTTGGCATCGATTTTGTATTTTAAAAACAAAAAACTATTTTCTGCTTTTGTTTTTCTGTTTTCAAAAAACAGTTTTTTTGCTTATAAAAATGAGTATCTTCATTCTTTTTGCACTATGAAAAATATTTAACAGCATACAAATATAATATTTTTCAAAAAAGTTTAAATTGTTGAAAATAGAAACTTGTACAAAAATGTTATTTTAATATTTTATGTTTGTTGTTTATACACGACGGACCCGACCTCAACCAGTTTGTAATAGTTCGATGAAATCATAACTAACATACAACAAATATTTATACTTAATATACTACAATAATGATCATTCATCCTAAACCACTTATCTTAATTGCAAAAAAAACCAATACTAAAATCTAGTACAATCATGCATACAATCTATATACATCTTGCAAGTGAGCACGATACAGCATTATAAAAATTAAAAAGATCATAAAAGATAAAATATTGATATAAAAACATAGGAAAATATAAAGTTTGAAGCGGTGAACACAACACGTGGATCAATCAATCAAATGATCATATTAGTTTAAATTAGAAAGGAGAATAAGCGGTGCTGAAAGATAATTAACAGGGCGGTGAGAGCAAAAAATAGTAACAGGAAAGTGGAAACGAGTATTACTCGTTTTGAACAATCCGTTTTTTCTTTTTGGTAATAGAATGGAAAAAAAATGGAAACCGACTAAATTTGCTGCCAAACACGTTTCCATTTTTTTAGCTGTAAAAAATGAAAAAAACAGAAAACAAAATGGATGTCAAACAAGCCCTAAATTACTAACAAAATTTTGTAATAAAAAGTACGAACTTTTTTAATAAAATTTAAATTTTGGTAACAAATGAAAATTCATATTACCTTAGGCTTTAGCCGAGGGGAAAGCTAAGACAGCCTCAGCAGCGGTTTGGCGGCAACGGATAATTGAACAAGATGAATCGGAAAATCAAGGGCTGACAGGCGGGCCCCATCCCAGTAGCTCTTGTCCTTTGTTAAACAAACCGTACATGTAACATGGCTCTGGCTGAGAGCGATACCATCCCCTTCCATCCCGGGATCCACCAGCTTTTGAGCACGATCAACAGAATCGCTGAGACCAATGGAGAGAAGCAGGTCTTTCTTCATGATCTCATCAGGAACTCTGCCTATGTAAGCTTTCGGATTTCTACTGTAATATATGTTATTTAGGGATACATAAGTTGCATCGTTCGGGTGATCCAGGGTTTAATTTCGAATTTGATCTATCAGTTGGAGTAATTTCGTATGTAATTTGGGTATATATTTATTGTTCACACATGCAGGCATTGGACAAGATCCGATCGGAAAGGCTGAGAAGCAAGAATTGAATGGGATGCCCAATGCTGCTATTATAATGACCAGGTATTGAGTGAGGAAATGCCTCTATCGAAGTACCAAGCTGGGGAGAAAGAGCGCAACATTCAGATGTTGCTTCTTTGGACGCGGAAAGATTATGATCCCTTGTTTCGGTAGAAAGAAGATCTGTTGTTGGTTAGTCAGTCCTCTTTTCACTAGTGCGCTGAGCAGCTTATCACGCAGCACTCTGTGTAGTGCTTGATAGGAAGGAGAGGCCTCCCGTATGCTAGAATCGTGCGCAACAAGCTTGCTTCTGCTAGGCTAGGGCAGCTATAGGTTGAATCGGAGAGCCTTTTTCTACTACCAACTTGGTCGTATTCTCAGTCGGTGAAAAGCCTCGCTTCCCTACAATAACACAGGGAGTTGGCCAACTAAGATTCGCTTCCTCTCCTTTCAGTCGAGCTAGCTTTTCGCTTCCTCTACCTTCAAGTTCTGTATCTTCTGATCCATTCATATCATCATCTTTTTCTTCGTTTCAAACTCCATCTTCTACTTTTTTTCATCCTATGGTGACACGCCTTCGCGATGGTATTCGGAAGCCTAAATTCCTTTCCCTTCCTGCCGAACCTACCTGTTTTTCTCAAGCTGTCAAACATCCTAAGTGGCGTGAAGCCATGGCGGATGAGTTCAATGCACTTCTTTTCTAATAAGAGTTGGGGAGCTCGTTCCACCAGATCCCTCTCAAAACTTGGTCGGTTGTAAATCGATTTATAAGATGAAACAAGGTTCTTCTGGGTCTATTGAGCGCTTTAAGGCTCGGTTGCTTGCTCCGGGTTACATTCTTTTTCCCTTCTGATCTGATCCCGCTCTGTAGCGAAGAAGCGTTTTGCTTGCCTTGGCTTGCAGTTTCATTTAGTACTATATAGGCCGGCCTCGCCCTAGCAATTCCCATCCTCCTGAAATTCCTTTATGGATCCTTATGTGCCTTCGCTTCGTTGTTTGCGGCGCATCGCATTCGGCTCGTGACTTTCTGCCTTCAGTCAATCTATGCAGAGTTCAACTCTCACACTGGCATGCCTTTTTCTTTCGATTTGAATAAGGTGCCCTTTCTTCCGGGCGGCCCACCGTATAGGGCCAGAAATCCATTCCAATCGAAGTTTCATGATCTAGCCTGCATGATGAATAAGATAAGCAAGATCGTAGGAAATTTCTTCCCAGAGAGAAAGGCACCTTTCTCTCCAAAGGCGCTTGCTTTATTAGTTGCTTGAAGGGATGGTTACCGCTAAGGCTCACGGCCCACTTTGATCTGTCAGGAAGCGCCAGACACTGATCGACCTCGACGCGCCGCAGCCACTATTTGTTTGGACTCCTTTTATGCAATTATGAAGAGAAAGGAACTTTCTCGATTCCAATGCAACTTCTCCTTTTGGAGCTGACGTAACAAACTACGGGAGCCTCCCGATGAAGCCAACAGAAATCCTATCCGAATACTAAAAATAAAAGGCAATTTCATTATGGTGGTATACCAGCCGCCAGTTCTGGAACTTCCAGTTCCAATCGGAGCATATAGATCCGTAAATGGATTTGTATGTATAGCCACTTCAGTCGTGCTCCTCGTTTCTCGAATGGAAAAAAAGTATCTTCTTTCTGGGAACATGGTCAACCAGAAATTCTGATGTTCGTGATTCTTCATCCACCGATGCAGAAAATGTTCCAGTTTTCCATTCTCATATGAGGCAGGAAAGTGGATGGGCAAGAGGTCGGCACGAAGTTCTTCATCATGCTCAAAAGTCAACCTTTCGCTCGTTGTGGACGGTTTAGAAATCATCAAATTCCCACAAATGGAATGAAAAGTGGGTCCATGTAAATGATCGAGACCTCGCAAACAACAACGTTCCTTCCCCATATGGAGTTCGGAACCCAAAGGCAATCGTTGAGTGAACTGTATCTTATTCGTATTAGAAAGAAGAACACCCAACATAAAGATGCAAACTCCTCCATGTGAAATAGGAAGATGAATCTTCACTTTTTGGCAGTAGTCGTGACCAACAGCCATCAGCAGTCGGCTCGTTGGTAAGGCGAGAGCTTCAAGCCCGATTTGTGGTGGCACACCCCCCAAACAAGCACCACTCGACGAGGGGGGGACGGGGAAAGCTACAGGCCCAAAACCATCGACCCAGCGAGAAAGGTCTAATGTTTCGAGCCAAGAGCTTCCCATATTCATCTTGTTATTGAGCCCTTGCTCATTCCCTTCCGGCCGAAGTGTTTGGCCTTTCCTTTTCCGCGCCCGCTCACGCTCCGCTGACCTATTGCGTGGTAAAGAGAAAAGAGTACGAAAGAATTGTAAACAGAGCAGATCACAGAAAGATTCGAAATATGAAAAGTCCCCCATGGATTCGAGAAGAAGGAAATTCAGAAGGGGAACGAAACAAAATAAAGCATTTCTAGCGGATGAGCTTCTCCCAATTTGGTCTGGTAATAGAATAGGGCGGCTTGCTTTGATTAACACTCCACTTTTGGCTCTGTCCATGGAGCGTATGAATTTCCTGGAATGTAGATAGACCAAAAAAGGGAATGAAGGGATAGGAATAGGAATTATAGTACCATTGGAAAAAGAGGCACCAGTGGAAACATCTCTACTGACAAACCATTTCAATAGTACGGGTGCTGCCGTGCCACGAGGCACGACCATGGAAGTAATGAAAAAGAAGAAGTTCTGTAGTTGGACCATCTGCTCGAGACATTCTATTTGAGCTTCTCCAAAGAAGATAAGACGCTCAAAATGAAAGTGTTCGCAACGCATACCGAAAAAGGCCTTTGTTGCCGACCGACCATTAATGCTAGTTCGAAGACCATGAGCAGGGTAGCAAGGCAAGAAAGATTTTGGACTTTCCGGATTTTGGTTCAATCAAGTTGACGAACTCAATAATCTACTGATCCAAATCCTGGACTGCTCTACATTCAGCCACGCCCTCTTTAATCAAAGGTCGGACTGTAGAAGGGCCTTATTGATTCTGGTTAAGCTGGGACGAAGAAAGGCAACCAATTGCTGGCTCTTAATAACCAACCCAGCAAGAAGCTCAATTCTTCCATAACATAACGGGGAGGCGGGGTTGCGTGCGAGCCGAGTGACGTAGGTGCACAATAGTACTTCGCGCCACAATCATCAAGCTGGACGGTGAGCCAGAGGTCTTGCAGATCCGCATTGTGCCAGATAAGGCCGCCAAGACCCTCACAATCATCGACAACGGTGTCGGCATGACCAAGTGCGACCTGGTCAAGCTCGGCACCGTCGCCAGACCCGGCACCAGCATGTTGATGGCGCTTCTCCTCTGCGACGCTAGTATGCACTACTTCCTCTGGCAGATATCCGGTCTGGGATCGCTGAGAAAGTGGTTGTAACTACCAAGCGTAAAAGCAGTGAGCAGTATGTGTGGGAGGCTCGGGCCGGCTACCGCTCATTCTCTGTTGCGAGAGATACTACCGATGAGAATCTTGGTAGGGGTATCAAGGTGACCATGTACTTGAAGGATGATCAGGTATGGGGCATGTAGTTTGTGTAGGTGCATTTATTGTCTATATTGCTCCCCGGAAAAAAAAAAGAAGAGTTCAGCGAGTATTTGTTCAATATTAGGGTTGCATATCTCATAAGAGAAACTGCTTGTTATAGTTATGTCTTCTCTTTTATATTATAGTGTGTGTATCTTGACGAGGCGCTTCTGAAGGCCTTGGTGAAGAAGTACTCAAAGTTCACCAGCTACCAAATCTCCCTCAAAACCACCGAAAAAGATCCATCTGGATCCGAGTTGTCGGTCATCCACCAGAAACCCATCTGGATGCGGAAACCAGAAGATATTAGCAAAGAAGAGTATGCCGCCTATTACGAGAGCTTGATGAACGGTGTGGGAGAAGTGCCTCTTGCTGTGAAGCACTTCTCATTTGTTAAAGGTTGGCTTGAGTTTAAGGCGATTTTATTTGTTCCAAGAGGGAAATCTAGATGTGATCATGTGGATCTCGACAACGTTAGGCTTTACCAGGAGCTGATTCCTGAGTATTTGAGTTTTGTGAAGGGTATTGTGGACTCAGAGGATGTGCCATTGAAGACCTCAAGAGAGATGCTCCAGCGGAACAAGATTCGGGAGGTGATTCGCGAGAATCTCGTCAACAAGTGCTTCGAGCTCTTCTTCGAGATCGCTGAGAATGAAGAGGAGTACAACAAGTTTTACGAGGCTTTTTCGAAGAATCTGAAGCTGGGGATCCGTGTGGACTCTCAGAACAGGTCGAAAATCGCGGAGCTGTTAAGGTATCGTTCGACCGAGAGCGGTGATGAGTTGACCAGCTTGAAGGATTACTGTCTCGCATGAAGGAGGGACAGAACGGGATTTATTATATTATTCTCCTGTCTTGGAATAAGACGGCCGTTGAGAGCTCTCATGTCTTGGAGGATCTCAAGAAGCGGGGTTATGAAGTGCTTTTCATGGTTGATGCCATTGATCGGGATGTTGCTGGTCAACTCGAGGAGTTTGAGGGCAAGAAACTCCAGGAGGTGAGGCTTTTCATTGGTCCGGTCGACTTCAAGAGTACGTTGACCGAAGAAGAAAGGAAAAAATATGAAGAGTGGCTTAAAGGAGGGCCTGAAAAAGTGACCAAGGGGGTTAATATGAAAGGCGATTACTCTTGTTGTGTTCACTGGTTTCCTCCGTCTCCTTGCATGGTAAAATATATATTTAATTAAAAAAAATTTTTTACAAAAAATAATTAACAAAATAATAATATTTTCCTTTTCTAGAATCCAAGTGATGATGATTATCATCTAACTGATGATGATTGTTATGATGGACTGAAACGGAAATGCGCTGATGAACATGAGGCTCCACCTTCTCAAAGAACAAGATCAGACGATATCGAGGAGAGTGAAGATGAATTTGAGACTCCAACTTTTCAATTCCTGCATGATTATGAACCTAAGCTGTGTTTCCAAGGAAGAATATTATAAGGAAGAATTTGCTAAATGTTTAGAAGGGTATTGAGGCCTTTTTCTCCCGACAATAACTTGCACGTAGGCTGAAGGGTATTGAAGCTACGTGCCATTTCTGTGAACTTGTTAATGGAATCCTCAGAGAGATGGTCAAAGGTTTTTGGGTTGAGAGAGAGAGAGAGAGAGTTCTTGGATGGTAGTGTGGAAATATATATGCTGTGTTGATTGAGGATTATTTGTTTGTTTGTTTTTGGGATGGTTTTGATTTGTTTTCTCATTGAATGCATGCTTTAACTTTGTTAAGGTGGTACATAATTTAATTTTCAACCATTTTATACCTGCATGCTTCACCCCAGTAACCTGTTTTGAATTGAACTCACTTATAATACCAAAAATTGACATTTCTTTGTTGACTTCAGTACCACCCCTAAATATTCACCTCATTTTTGGAATTAAAAATTGGGTTTATTACTATCTACAAATTATAATATTTACATAAAATTACAAAATTACCAAATTGAGAAAAAAAAACTTGGTATATTATCTGAGTAATTTTCAAAAAGAGAAAAAATGGTATAATATATCGCTATTTTGATATTTAGTTTTTCAAAATGAACCACATTTTTTTATGGAGAGTTCTCAAAATATAGAAAGAAATCCAGTGATTGATAAAACTGTAAATGTCAATGGATGTTTTATGCCGATTCTGATTATTACTTCGACTGTTGAATATAGTATTTCAAATTCTCTTTCTTGATCTAATTTCATAAAAAGAAGTAGAGTTCCAAAAAGAATGAAAAATACAAAAAAGGAAGGAAATGAATACAAAGAAATTGTTACACCAAAAACAGTTAAGTAGTTTAGGACTAAGTTAATTAAAATTATAAATTTCCTTCATAACTTCATGTAGAAATATAGCACCATATTAAATATTAGTCTAAAAAAAGAATTGTTTGTTCAATTAGTAAATTGACCATTAAAATTGCAAAGTAAAAATGAGATTCAAGAGCATTTTAAATATTACTCATGTACATGATAAAAATAATATTAAAATATTTATACCAAAAATTGTAAGAAAATTCTCAAAAAAAATTGAAAAAAAAAAATCGATCCGAAGCGGAGCGAGGGGTGATTGCTATTGAAAAAAAAAAAGACATCTAGCAAACTTATTCCTCTGTTATTTTTATATCAGCATACATGTTGTTCAATTCCACATTGTTAGTATTATTCTCATTATTGTTATTTATTACAACTAAAACCCATCAATAAAATGAATCTCTATAAAAGCAACCGCCCACTTCATACCCAAACAATCCAGTACGCCGAATCCAAACAAACCCAAACAATTATTTATTCCAATTAAAAATAATCAATCGCAAGTCATCCATTCCATCTAAAGTCCAGGAATAGACTCCAAATTATAAGTCGCCAACGACGCATTCTCACTATTCTCCTTAATTTTTATTTGAAGTTTGGTAACTAGAATGCTTATGTTGGTTTCTAAAATTTAGTCTTTTTTGTTTTATATTAATGATTAGATTGTTTGTTAATTGCTACACTCAATAAGACTGAAAATTAAAAATAAGCAAACGGAAGAAAGAAACAAACTTAACACAGGAAATTGGGAGTTTAGTTTAAGAATATGAAATTTGCAATTTTGGGAGGGTAAATATGATATTTGCAGTTTTAAAAGTCACATATGAAATTTTGAGTTTTCGATGGTCAAAATGAAATTTCCCTTTCTCTCCCAAACCTCATGACTTCTAGTCATTCAAAACAATACAAACATGACTGTAACTTTTACATAGCCGCACAAAAACATATGATTTATCATATTGGAGTTAGGTTTGTGCTTGCCATGCAGATCTTGTGATTGCCATACCGTTGCCTCTTATTAAGCTTTATTGAACTTCTGAAACTAGCAAATTTACAGTCTTTTTTCATCATATTGGTGATGTTTTTGTAACATCACCAACTTTAAATATCACAAATAATAATTAAATATAGAAAAAATAAACTCAATCTATCAAATATCACAAACAATAATTGTAGATAGCACTGGATCGGCTGATCCATCGATAGATACTCCTTTTTCTCTCATATCTGAAATATATGACAACTTCCTCTGTTATAATTTCACCAGGCTTTACTACGGCTACTCCAGGGGGAAATGGCACTATCAATTCACCACAAATCATTCCAAGACTTTCTTCTATTCTCACACTTCTTTTCTTCGCAAAAAATGCTTCTCTTGGAGTCAATTTCATGTTAATATTAGAAAATGGCTTGTAAACGTCACATTCTTTTGTAGGGGCCAGAAACTCTTCATTTTTATATGATGAGCTTGAAAGGTATTGCAATGCGGAAACTAGTTTATTAGTATCATCTTCTGAATTCCCCAAGTTCAATGCGATTGTTAGAAACCGTTTTCCTGCCATTTCACAAAAGACATTGAACCCCCTTTAAGTATTTCATTAGCTTGAAATCCAGTAAATCCGAGTTTTGCACCACTGAATGTGATACGAAAAGGATCCAATCAAATCCAGGACCACAATTCCTGGCACTGATTGAATTGACGATTTAGCACTAGCTACTCTTTTGTACTAAGCTACCTGAGATATGCAACATCGATGATTATGAAAATGAGCATAGAACCTGATTGAAGAAAAAAAAAATTACTATTTGAAATTGTCTTGCAGATGAAAACATGAAAGGACAAAGAAACTATTGAGATGTTATATTTATCGAGGTATCAGAAAGATATAGTTATCAGGACCTTATGAGTAGATTGAATTACAAGATCAGCTCCTTGCTCTAATGCTGTCTTTGGAAGTTCAGAATGGAACTTAAAATGAGCTCCATGCGCTTCGTCAACTATTAATGGAACTCCATTGTCGTGACATAGCTTAGCAATTCCAGCAATATCTGAGCAAACACCTACCATAACAGCATATAACATAAAAAATTTAAAATTATTATTGATTTGCATGACTGATAAACTAGCTGTATGTAGTCAGCATACTCATATCATGTTATCTGAACAACATAGATACAAAACATACCTTGATAAGTTGGTGATGTTACAAAAACAGCGCCGATTCTTTGTCCATCCTTCTTTACTTCTTTAATGGCCCGTTGCACATCGGATGGTGTAAGACCACCACTTATATCCCAATACATATTATATTCTGGCAAAATATATTTTGGAACGGCTCCTGACAATACCAGTGCATTTGTCGCAGAAATATGTGTAATCCGTGGGAGAATCAGCACATCTCCTTGTGAACACGTTGCCATAATTTGATGCCAAGATTCCACAAGTGGTACCTCCAACGAGGAACCAAGTATCAGAGGACCCAAATAATTCAGCTGCCCGTTTTTGGGCAGCCAAAATGGGTCCTTTGGGAGAAATTAGCTTATCATAAAACCTCATCATTGTTGAGTCAAGCGAGAATATTTCTTTGCCAGTGATTTCGGATAATAATCGAGGCACCGCTTTGCCTCTATTGTGTCCTGGAAAATAGAACTTCACTACATCACGTGCAGCTTGTTCTTTAAGGGCTGACAGTAATGGCGCCTTGTTGTCATCTAATTGAGCTGTTAAGGTATTGGGATTTTCTTTATGAGATTCTATTTGGCTTCTTAGAGGAGGACAAACTTGCTTCTTCTTCGCGATCTGGTAAATTTGAATTTGATTATCTATTTCATCAATATATCATTCTAAATGTATCATTTATATTTGATTTAGTTACATGGTTTGTATTATAGTAATTTTTCAAAATATTTTATGATGAAATTATTCTTGATTATATGTAAAATGATATATGAGGATTCACCATGGTCTCAGTGAAGAAGTTGGAATGGGGAGGTTCCATGCAAAGACTTACGAGAAGGCTTGGATGAAGAAGACCTTTCATCTATAAATTAAAAAAAGTTGTATATTATTTTTGGTAACTCATGCCCTAAAAAGTTACTATAAAATTATAACACTTTTTTTCTTTATTTTAAAAAAACCAATGTCTAAAAGTGCTCAATAAATCATATAATTACTTCCTCTTCTTTTATTATGGTTAGAAAATTTGTCTAAAAGCAGCAGACAATGGAGTCTGAGCCTTCTAGTATGTCTTTATATAAATCAAGATTGTTTTTTTTTGAAGGTATAAGCCAACATTGCTACTTAGCTAAAAGAGGTACTTATTGTATTGAATGCTTTCGGATTTCTGATCTGCATCTTAGTAGCTTTTTCGTTTACCACTTCAAAAATATGCCGGATATTTTTTTTAGTCGCGAGGATGATGATGTTGAATTCGGTCAACCACTCGGATAGATCAGATCAAATTGTACAAACTTGTCAGTTCTCAGTGGGGAAGAATTTTCATGTTGAAAAGTGATGTTCACTTGCATGTGTACTTATAGCCATCCTACTAACATAATAAATTATCTTCACTAAACATACCCAATTATTCATCTCCTAGCGAGGATCCTGTATTTATTTCTAATTCCTTAGTTTACTAGGTTTAGGAAAGAACAGATCAACAAAACAGAAGATCTATCTGATATGTTTGAATCTGAGGCTAAACTAGATCTAATTAGATGATTTTTGAAATCAACAATCAAAGATAACCCAAACCGAAGAGTCGAAGTCTGCAATCGAAACTGACAACTAAGATTTAAATAGTTCAATATTTAGCCTGATCTTGCTCCAAAACCAACTTGATTATCTAAAACATTTGTTTTGCGAAAAGTTTCAGGGGAACTATAAATTTATAATACACTTGTTTTGCCAAGAATTTCATGACATTCCTAATCTCATCTTGGGTATTTTCATTGGAGTTCTTTTTTCAATAGGGTTTTTTATTTGCAAAAACAGAACTATTCTTTTATAAATCAACACTCACAATATTTGTACTACTTCAGTGATTAAATCAGTAACAATTTGAAATTTTTATTGCATGGAAAAACGAATAAAACTAAAAAGAAAATAATAATAACAATCAAATAAAAACAGATATCCTGAAACCGTAAGAAGCATCATGTGAGCCAGGCAATGTAATGCCAAAGGATAAAAAGTGAACATGTGCCTAGCAATTTCATTGTAAAAGAAAACCTTTTACGAAACCAGATTGATATGGCTGGTTTCTGTGTCCTACGCAGCCAACAAGGGAATCCTACCACTGCCGGCCCAACTTAATAAAATTAGAGGGAGCTGATACTCTTCCATGAGTACTGTAGCAATTCTGTAGCGACCGTATATAAAAATTGAAAACAAACATATAAACTGAAAATAAACAGTATATAAAAAATTCATTCGGTAAAACAGTATATATTTAAAAAAATAAAAACAGTATATAAAAACATATAAATTGAAAACAAACAGTATATAAAAATTCATTCGGTAAACAATATATATTTTAAAAAATGAAAACAGTATATAGCGTATATAGAAACACGAGAAAACAGTATATAATTTCAATCTGTCGCTACAGTACCCCCGTCGTGATTTCCCATTTCCCTTAATAAAATTAAAATGGATCTGCTATGCTAGGTCAATAAATAAGAAGAAAATACAAAATAGGACAGTGGTGATATGCTATTTTAGGTTAGTCCAACGTAATAAATATAAAGTAGATCTGCTATGCTAGGTCAAATAAATAAGAAGAAAATGCAAAAAAGGACAGTGATGATATGATATTTTAGATTAGCCAACTTAATTAATTAAAATAAAATGGCAGGTCAATAATTAAGTAGAAAATACAAAATAGGACGGTGGTGATATGCTATTTTAGGTAATGAATCCTTGTTTCATTTATTTAGCACTACTAATGACACATTTTGTACAGCGAGTCAATAACATTTCAATACTTTTTCTATATTCTCATGTTTTTTTAAGCTCAAAATTCCATATTATCTTGAAGTCATACATTGTTGTTAATATAAAGTCATGTTAGATTTATTAACATTTTTCTAAACTTTTTGTCTCGCATAAGTTGTGTATTTGTAGGGCTAATAGTCAAGGAAAAAATTAGTGAAATATAGTAAGCTCTTTTATCTTGTTAAATAAGAACTATATCTCGCTAGTCATATCACATATCTCTTGGTAGCTACAGAATTCACATTAGAAGTGTTGGGGAAACTAAAAATCATATCATCCCACTCAGGATAAGTTTGTGGCTGTATGTTATGGACTCATTTAATTCGAATCATATCACCCCACTCAGGATAAGCATGACCAAAACAGAGGACGAGGAGGAGGAGGAGGGGAGCAGAAAAACTATATATATATATATATATATATATATATATATATATATATATATATATATATATATTTATGAAAATGAAAAATCCAGACAGTTCAATACTAGACAACGTATGGATATCGGGGATTAGCAATCAGCAAAAGAAATGAGCAAAAAAGCAACCCTGTAGCCTACAGAACTATTTGAGTCTCTCTTTGATAATGATGGATAAAATAAACTATCTAAACCCTAACTAATTAGATATAAAATATCCTACAAATCCTACTATGTTCATGCTTTGGATCGAACACAATAAAATCTATTTTATAAGTTTGATATAAACAACTTCAAGACGTACAAAATAATTCCAGGGCTAATTTAGACCATGGACACCAATAGAGGGGTAGCTAATGACAAGTGAAAAGATAAAAAAGGAAACAAAAAAAAGAACGTTTTTCTTAACTTTCAAACCTACACGTAATTTCCCAATGGCATATATAAGGCCAATTTATTATGAAAACAAAGGAGAAGGATTAACAAATTAAGATTATATTGCTTATCTTGTTAACATCTAAAACCAATTCTGCCAGAAGAATTTGGGTTTCCAACACCAGTTATTGCACGCTAGCGACCAACCCTCCTAAATTTAGAAAGAAAAAAAAGGAAAAAAGGCAAAAAGAAAGAAAAAGAAAATGAATGAATTGATATAAAATCACCACACAATACACATGCATAATGTTAGATTGCATAATGAAAACAAGAACAAAACAACCTTTTAAATAGACACAGCTCCATGTCCAGTTGCATATACTGGCCACTCAAAAAGGTTTGCCTGTTACCCATTAAAAAAAAAAAGGGACAAACAAGAAGCAGTATATGAATTTGGTTATGAAACATGAAACATCAAGCAAATTAACACAAATTGATTGGTACCTACAAAATATGGTATAATTCGGTACACTTTTCGTTCTAACTTAACGAAACAAAGAGTGAAAATCAAATATTTAATATCTCATTACCTAATTAACACAACCCAACATTACTTGAGAGAATCTCCCTCCTCTCCATTTCGCCTTCCACTCTCTTAAGTTTCACTTTCAACCCTGCAAATTAAAAAAAAGAAAAAAGAAAAAAAAACGAAATTCATCAAAAGCACTACAATAGAAACCCTAATCGATAACTCTAATCCATCAATCAATCATCCAACAACTCCTCATCCATCCAACGCTCAGATTTCGAATCAGGCACGGTTTTCGATGCATCTCGGTGACTCTTTCTCTCCGACTTCTTCTCATGATAGTAATCCTCCTTCGTTTTTTCGGATCGGTGCGACCTTCTATGTTGCCTCTTGTCATAATCACCATCGTCACCATACTCATCCCGATCCATTTTCCTTTTTCTTGATTTTGAATCCGAAGAAGGAATAGTTTCTCTTTCTCTCTCTTCACCTATCTTGGATTCTCTCTCTTCCTCCATAAGATTTTCTTTCTTATCGAGTTTCCTTTTATCCGTCTTTTCTCCCCTTGAATATTCTCTATCTTTGTTACTATGCCCTTTGTCATAATCATCACGATCCGATTTCCTTTTGTGCGATTTCAAATCGGAAGGCAGAGTTTCTCTCTCATCACCCGTATCGGAGTCTCTCTCTTCCTCGACAACTTTTTCCTTCTTATCGGGTTTCGGGTCTTTTTGACTGCTAACCCGGTCGTGATTCCTTTTCTCATCTTCATCTCTAACACCTCTTTTAGTTTCATCCTTTTCGTACTTTCCGTACTTTCTCTCTCTAGATCTTGACCTCTCACTCTCTCTCCTCTCCCTCTCCCTTCTCGAGCTAGAGGAATGATGGTCCCTTGTCTTTTCACTCTCTCTCCTTTCTCCCTCTCCCCTCTCACCCTCTCTCTTATCCCTCTCCCTCTTCTCACTCTCTCTCCTTTCACTATCCCTCCTCTCGCCATCTCTCCTATCCCTCTCTCTCCTCTCCCTCTCTCTCCTCTCTCTATAACCATACTCATCCCTCTCTCTCCTGTCTCTGTAACTAGAAGAGTACCGGCTCGATCGGACTGGAGATCTCGACCGGCGGCGTCTGACTGGTGGAGAGTAAGATTTCGATCGCGACCTTGATCGTCTTCTACTGCTTCTATACTTAATTGGAGACCTTGACCTTGATCTTGACCTTGACTTTCTTTTCAATGGAGAAAGTGACCTGCAAATTCAAAATGTATACATTCAAATGGTTAAACATTATATAGATAGTTTGTACAATATATCACATCAGTAAGAGTTAAAAAAGGGGCAAAATTTTACATGTGTCCCTGCAAATGTAAAAACTGTCACATACACCCCTAACAAAAATGAGAAATATCAAGAACACCCCTATAAAACATAGGAAACATCACATAGGTACGCAAAGAGGGCACATTCACCCATGCAAGGAAACAAAGGGCAATTTAAAATTCTTTCAAAAAATTAGGAAAGACGTTTGACGACATTTCTCACATTTTGTAGAGGGTATTCACAAAAATGTCAAATACACCCTAACAAAAATGAGAAATATCACGAATACCCCTAGAAAACATAGGACGCACAGAGGGCAATTCACACATGCAAGGAAAAAAGGGTAATTTAAAATCCTTTTGAAAAATTAGATTAGGAAAGACATTCGACGACAGTTCTGACGTTCTGTAGGGGGCATTACGAAATTTCACATTTTGAGCTTTCATAAAACATACCTTTCCTTCTTCTTCTCCTCTTTCTCCTTCTCAACATTCCCAGCAGTCTCTCCCACTTCATTACTACCATTAACAGGGAGCCCGGCCTCGGCCTTGAGCTTCATGCTGATCTCCCTGGCGCGGGCGGCCGCCGCCTCGGTGGCAGACTTCATCGTGGCCGCCCGCGCAGCCGCCGCCTGCGTGGCCGCCGCCTGCTGCATCGCCAGCGCCTGCTGGAACTGCATTTGTTGTAAAGCCACCGCCTGCTGCATCATCGTTGGTAGCGAAGCGTTGTTCGCCGACTTCACCTGGAAGAAAAAAGAGAAGTTGGTTGTTAGTTGGTTTATTGTAGGGATGTTTGAGAAAAAAAAGGCCGTGCATTATGCCGAAATCGCATAAAAGCCCCTGCATTATTGGAAATTGCAAAAAGAAAAACCTATATTATTACCATATTTGCAAAAAAATGCCCTAATGTTAGTTCCAAGTTAACACAGTTAGTTTTCTTCTTTATTTATTTATTTATTTATTTTTAACAATTTTGGCAATGCATGGATTTTTTTTCAAGTTCCAATAATGCAGGGGCTTTTTTGCAATTTCCAATAGTGCAGGAGCTTTTTTCAATTTTGGCATAATGCAAGGTATTTTGCAATTTTGGCATAATACAGATTTTTGCAATTTCAACATAATGCAGGGGATTTTTTTTTGTGCAATTTTGGCTTAATGCAGGGACTTTTTTGCAATTTCCGCATAAAGCAGGGACTTTTGTTTTGCAAATTTCCCTAAAATACATTCAAAGAGTAAAAGTTCAAAACTTACGGGGAGCGATTTGGCCATCTCGACGTTCAACGGCCGTCCGCCCACTTCGATATTGTTCAGGGACAGAGCGGAAGCGGCCGATTCAGGCTTGGTGAACTCTATGTAGGCGAAGTGCTTCGAGTCGGTGATCGTGCAGTCAGTCACCGCGCCGCAGAGTCCGAAGAGCTGTTTGAGCTGGTCGGTGGTGAGCAGCGGGTTCAGGTTGCTGATCTGGACCGTTCGTTTTAAGGTTTCGGCTGTGGCTGCTTTATCTGGCGAACCTGTTTTGAAAAGAAGGGTATTAGTGTTTGCAAAATGAAAATAAAAAACAAGAAAAGAAAAAAAGATGGGTTTCGTTGACTTGATGTGCAAAAGGTTAGACCTACAGTTGAAGCATAATTGTTCTACTTTATGATCAAAATCACCTTTCTGTCCTCAAAGTATCTAAATAAATTTATGTTTTTGCCCCCCAAGAAAAGTTTGCTTTTACCATTAAAGAACTCCATAGTTTCATTTCGGGCTAAAAAACCGACTTATCTTTTTGTAGCTAAAACTCAAGACCAATGTCCATTTTGGTTCCTAATAGTTCACATTTCGGACCTTAAAACATCACCATTAGTACTCCACCCAATTTCCAAAATCATAACCATAGCAAACCCTAACTATCAATTAAACTTCAAAAACAAGTAAAAAACAACCAAACCTGACGGATCAGTGGAGTCCTTCATCTGAGAGGCATGATGAGCCTGCAACGCCTGAGCCGCCACGATCGCCTGAGCGGCCGCCATGGCCGCCGCCGAGGGACCCATGAGGGCCCCATTCATCGAGGTCGCCGCCGTCGCCAGCACCTGCATCAACAGCGCTTGTGGCGGGTGCCCAAACTTACACTCGCCCGCCTTTTTATTACACTTCCCGTGCAAATACTCCTTACAAACTTCGCCTAATGACGCTCCTGCCCCTTGGAGGATGACTCCGCCGGAGTTGCCGGTGGCCATCATGCCCAGCCCGGTTCCAACCATGTAGTTCGGCATGTTGGGCATGGTCTGGTTTATCATCCCGTACATCGGGACTTGTAAGGCAGTTGGAGTGGCGGTTGTTGGGGCGGGTGTGGCAGACCCAGTGGAGAAGAAGACGGGAAACGGGCTGCCGGTGATGGGCGAATCGGAGACCGACAGGTGTACATTGTAGTTCCCCCGTTTCGGGACTAAGTATGTGATTGTGTAAGTGCCGTCGTTTGAGTCTTTAACCATGGCTTCTATGTCCGGTCCGCCTACACCTGGTCCAGGCGAGATTTTAGCTTTGACGACGGCTCCTCCCTGAGGGATTTTATTCCCGTTGGAGTCTTTGAGAGTTAAAGTGAACGACACGGGCGAGCCTGAAGCTCCGCCGGCCACTCCGGGTCCAGCGACTATGCAATTTCTCGGGTCGACGGGTCCGATTGCGGCCGGGGATGAAGGACGAGACTCGCCATCGGATTCGGATTCGGAGTTATCGGCTTTGAGGAGGAGCGCGGATTCGGGATTCGCGGTGGCGTTGAACGTGGCTTCGAAGGCCGCCTTGGCGGCGGCGGCGGTGGCCGCGTCGGACTTGAGCTTGGCTTCCTCGGCTTGCCGGACCCAGATCGGTTTTGGAGCCGATGAAGCCATTGACAGCGGATCGATTAGGTTTCCTCGCAACCTAGTGAGAGGGATGAATAGGAAGATAGATTGATGGGATATTTTGCAATGCAATGTGTGTTGCCTGTTGGGGATATTTTCCAGAATAGCCCCTCGATTAATTTTGCATGCCACTTTCAAGATTTTGACATAACAGTATATATTAATAATGCAAAAAAACAATTTGGGCGGGGGGCGAGGGGGCATGCCACATGCACCCCCAATTTTTATAATGTTCCACCACTGATAATGAGAATTTCATGTATCAATAATAATTATTATTATTTAATATTATTTAATTTTTTTTATTTTCTACTTTCTATTTAATTATTTGTATTTCATACCTGTTATACAAATTTCCTATTATATAATTTCTAATTACAAATTTACTATTATACATTTCCTTCTACAAATTCCTCTGGGATTTGTGACTTGCTTGATGAATTTCCTTTATTCTTCTGATTTTTCCTCTTGGAATCTGAATTTCCTGGATTAATTTCCTGCTTTTTCCTGTTGGATTATGATTTTTCCTATAGAATCCTAATTTGCCCGTGTTTTTGAATTCCTGTACTTCTGAGTGTCCATTTATTATTATACATTTCCTATTACAAATTCCTTTGGGATTTGTGACTTGCTTGATGAATTTCCTTTATTCTTCTGATTTTTCCTCTTGGAATCTTGAATTTCCTGGATTAATTTCCTGCTTTTTCCTGTTGGATTCTGATTTTTCCTATAGAATCATATTTTGCCTGTGTTTTTGAATTTTTCCTATACTTCTGAGTGTCCATTTATTATTATACATTTCCTATTACAAATTCCTCTGGAATTTGTGTTTTGCTTGATGAATTTCCTTTATTCTTCTGATTTTTCCTCTTGGAATCTTGAATTTCCTGGATTAATTTCTTGCTTTTTCCTGTTGGATTCTGATTTTTCCTATAGAATCCTAATTTGCCTGTGTTTTTGAATTTCCTGTACTTCTGAGTGTCCAGTTTGTTTGATGGGAGGGTTTAATTTCCTGATTTTTTTCTGATATTTCTGTTGGATTCTGGATTTTGATTTTCTTCTTTTTCTGTCCTTTCATGATTTTCCTGAAATAACATCAAAACCTGATTAAATAACTAATCAAACAACCTAACTAAATCCAAAATAGCTTTTTAATTATTTTATTTTGTTTAATTTATTATTTTAATTAATTTTTATTGAATACTTTTTTATTTAATTATTTTTTTTAACTTTATTTATTTATTTTTATTCTTTAAATTTTATTTATTTTAATTAATTTTATTTCTATTTAATTAATTTTATTTTTTAAATAATTATTTTGTTATATTTTTACTTATTTTATATTTATTTTATTTCTTTTAGATGAGAGTATTTTGGTCATTTTTAAAAAATTAAACTTTAAATGGATGGAGGGGGTATTTGTGAAGAAAAACATTTCTGACAGGGGGTTATTTGTAATAAACGAAAATACAGGGGGTTATTTGTAATATTCAGAAAAGATAGGGGCTTTTTTGTAAATTTCCCTTTTTAATTTTATTACTCAGAACCATTGGGCCAGGAAATTGCATTTCAGAAAGTCTTCTAGGCCCAAATGCTAAACTAACAGAAGGGACCCACTGTCAGTTATATATATGGATATTGTGCAATGCAATGTGTGTTTGGGCTATTTTCAATAATAGCCCTCCCGCGATTAATTTTGACAGCGGCTTGTTTGTAAAATAACAGTACATATTAACATCCATCGGGCCGAGAAATATAATTTTATAAGGCCTACAGGCCCAAATATTAAACTGACAGGGGGGACCCACCGTCAGTGATATAGATGAACTCAAACTATGATACAATCTGAGCCGTTCTGACCTCTCAGCTCAACTTACCAGTCCTAAAACCCTAATTTTCGCGCCTTCTCTTCCTTCCTGCCGCCTTCCTTCAATCCATCTAGCAAGAAACGAGAAACAAAGAAACAAAACAGAATCAATACTCAAAGAGAGGGAATTCCTTACAGAACCCGTACAAACGCACTTACTTCTACTATCTGCAGTCATGGCGGGAGGCAAGATGCAGAAGAAGAAGCCGGCGCGGCACCACACGCAGGGAGGGATGGGCGGCGGGGGGATCACGTTCGAGAAATCCAAAGGGCAGCACATACTGAGGAACCCGATGCTGGTCGAGTCGATTGTTCAGAAATCCGGGATTAAACCGACGGACGTGGTGCTGGAAATCGGGCCGGGTACGGGAAATCTGACGAAGAAGCTTCTGGAATGCGCGAAGTCCGTCGTGGCGGTGGAGCTCGATCCCCGCATGGTGTTGGAGCTCAATCGGAGGTTTCAAGGCACTCCTTACGCCAGCCGCCTCAAGGTAATTGCTTAATTCAGAGCCAATTTCATTTTTGAAATGGAGTTATGTTGATTTAACTCCTATTTTTCTCAATTTATCTACAATTAGGTAATTCAAGGAGATGTTTTGAAAACGGAGCTGCCTTACTTTGACATTTGTGTGGCCAATATTCCGTACCAAATCTCCTCCCCTCTGACCTTCAAACTCCTCGCCCACCGCCCGGCCTTCCGCTGCGCCGTTATCATGTTCCAGCGCGAGTTCGCCCAACGCCTCGTCGCCAGCCCAGGTAAACAGATCCCTAATTCAAGATTGTCATTGATTGATCATTAGAGAGTTCTTTTTTCATATATGGCTGCTTTTTTATGTTTGCAAAGATGGCGTTGCTTTTTTTTTCAGTTTCCAAAACTAAAGTTTTTGCCATTTAGATTGGCGGTAACTGTTCTGATTTCGCCGTTTTAATTGGCAAAACTTGATTTTAAAAAAAAAATAAAAAAAAAGCTGGTACCACCAATCAAATTGGCGAAATCAAGTTTCACCAATTAAAATGCCGAAACACTAGTTTTACAAACTAAAAAAAGCAACCCTATTTCTGCAAATATAAAAAAATCAACCCTAAACCCTAAAAAAACTCATCATCACACAATCATTTCCAACATTTAACTCTTCTATTCACCAGGCGATAACCTCTACTGCCGGCTTTCGGTGAACGTGCAGCTCCTATCGCGCGTCTCCCACCTCTTAAAAGTCGGGAAGAACAACTTCAGGCCGCCACCGAAGGTGGACTCCTCCGTCGTCAGAATCGAGCCGAGGAAGCCGGCACCGGCCGTCAATTTCAAGGAGTGGGACGGGCTCGTCAGGATTTGCTTCATCAGGAAGAATAAGACGCTCGGCTCGCTGTTCAAGCAGAAGGGCGTGCTCGCTTTGCTCGAGAAGAATTACAAGACTCTACAGGTCTGTTTTGAATTTTGACTTGGAATTGTGTGTTATAAAAGGTATGTTTATGGTGAAAAGGTGTATTATAGAACCCAGGAAGGTTGTTAGGTTTAAGTTTGTTTAACAGAGAAATCTCTAATCAATTATGATTGTAAATGAAAATATAAATGAAAATCTTATATCACCATTAATATAAATGAAAATCATATGAATGAAATTTAATAATGCTAGAAGTAGAACCCAATCCACGAATTATCCCTAGATTGTCTTATAATATGGCAATCAGACCTTGTTATCTTTCCTTTTAATTGCTGAGCTAAATTTAAAATACTAGTATTGCCTGATTGTCATATAAAGTTTCTAGGGCTGATTAAATTACTCTCTTTATATGAATATACAATCATATTGATTTCCTTATGTTTTTAGGCCTTGAGACTCTCAGGAAATGATGAGGGAATGGAGGAGGGGAATGAAGTGGTTCCGGACGACGTGAATATTCTCGCTGACATGGTCGATGACATCAGCATGATGGAGGATGACGTCAGCAAAGATAATGAGGACGAAGAAATGGATTTGGATTCGTCGAACAATGAATCGATAGGATCGAATTTTAAGGAAAAGGTGATGGGGGTTTTGAACCAGGGAGATTTTGCGGAAAAGAGAGCGGCTAAACTCACGCAAGTGGAGTTTTTGTACTTGCTTTCCCTTTTTAATAAGGCAGGCATTCATTTTTCGTGAGGAATTGAAGAGGCTGGTTAGTTAGGGTTTGATATGAGTTGGCAATTTTGTAATTTTAGTTATTTATGGAGGTGTTTTTTGGAGTTTGTGAGTTTTTTTGGTTAATTTTGGTTTGTTATGAGGTTATTTATAAGTGTTAGTTTGTTATGAGGTTATATTAAGTGATGCTTTTGATTAGGTGTAAAAGTTGAGATTCCATTTGAGAGGAAAATCCTGGAATGGAGATTTTGGTATTTAATGTGAGGAATTTGGATGTAAAATTAACCACTGTATACCGTATGCTTGTATTTTGTTGGATTAAAATGAATATTCTACTGTTCTTTTTTTTACTTCTAGTACATAATTGTACATGTGAAACTTGTTAGTCTAGAATTATATAATTGTTTAGTATGTAATGCTAGTTTTGTTTGATTAATTAATTGCTGTTTGATTAATTAATTGCATTAAATTCTACTAAAAAGAGTACGGATTTTGAAAATGAAAATAAGAGAGTACCTCATAAAAGAAAACAACAAATCCAAATCTCATTGTCTTCACTGATGAGATTTGGACACCACATAGACATAGATGAAGGCGTGAAGCATGGCATTTGTAGCATGCATAATTTCGTATGTACCCTTACAAAATACTAAAATATCATATTTGAGTATATCATTGGTTCTTGTTTTTCCTCATGTATATTTTGGTTCCCAGCCAGAATTAGTATTCCTTGACGTCTATTTATATTTCTTGGGGTTTACTCTTTATAAAGCTCATAAAAGTTAACTCGAAAAAAACATAAAAATCATAATAGTAAGGTGACATTTTAGAACTAATCTTATACAATCTCTAAATGACCAAAAGTTATCATAGTTTTCAATTTAAAGTAGACTTTATAGTCTCTTTTTTCGTCATCGGACTTTCAAAGTCTTCTTTGCTACAGACTCTCAAAATCTGATTGCTAAATTATATAATATATACACTAATATATTACACAATATGTATATATACGCGCACACTAATTCAAAACCAAGTAATTTCAAAGCTGGTTTATTTTTATTTTTTTATAAAGTTGAAAAGTGGATTACAATTGGAAATTTCAATGTGGAACACTGTAGACAAACTCTCAAAATTAAACTCAAGGATGCTTGCTAGAGTGGAAATAATTAATAAGTGAAATCACAATGCCAGTGATTTTTTTTCCATTAAAAATTAGAAGCAATTTTACAATTGTTGCAAAGATTGTATATACAGGTAGGCAATCGTCTACATTCAAAAAAAAAAAAAAGCTTAGCATTCAAAATTTTTTTATCTAAAAAGCTTTACTTGCTACATAGTACAGACTGTAAATTTTTTTATAGAGAGAAGAAGAGAGTTTACAAAGGCTAAATAAATTTCTATCTTAAAGAAACATAATACATAATATATATTTAATTTAATAATATTCAGACATAATCTCTTTGTCTCCATTCATCACACTTTCTTTTCTACTTGTACAACATAAAGTTGGTGAGTCATGTCTGAAAATTTACAAGACCCACTTATTTCACTGATATTCATTAATACGGAATTCCAATTCAGATAAAACTAAAGGTTGCTTGACAGACGGCAACAGGTTCAATTTAAGGTAACATAACAAAAGATTCTTTTCTTTTCCAGCTTTAATCTTTCTCATCATATTAATCCGTACAATATGTACTGGATATTATGAGGCACTTTCTGTATACTGGACATTTTTAACTGAGTACTTAACCATCTTTTGAGAAACAAAAAATTAGATATCACATATAACACTATTTTCTTGATTTTTTTGTTTGTTTAATTTTGTACATAAATTGGTTTAGTTTTTACATTTTGGTCTTACATACAAAATATACAACTTATGTTTCCTATATTGTAATCATGCATCCAGTTGAATTGAGTAAGATTATCAAGATTGTCAATGTAATACACAATATAAAACTAGAAAAAATGAACTAATTTGTGTCTAGTTTTTCATATCATAATGCATGCATTTGGATATTTAGACACCTTGTAAATATAGAAAGACTTTTACAATATATTTTTTTGAGAAGATGTCTTTTTACAATATTTTTTGTTAGAAATCCATAAATCAGAACTCATAAACAACCATATACTATTATGTATACATCTATATTATATGCATGAGCTGCAGGAGATCTTGCTTCATTCATTGCATTGAATTTAACAATTATGAATTAAGAAAAAGGAGAAAATAGTACAACACATCATGGTAAGTGGTACACTGGTGATGCATGCATGGTCTTTTGGAGTTACATATTTCATGTGTGCCCCTAATTAAAATATAATGTCCCTGCTAATTAAAGGTGACAAATACAAAGTAACTCTCTTAAAATGAAAAATATCATCTCTCCTTTCCTAATCTTTATCTCTCTTTTATTAATAGCATACAGATGAAACGCAATGATGTGAAGAACAAAAATAAAATTGAAAATATTTAGAAGAAAACAGTGAAATAAGGTGTTCTTTTAAAGAGTATCCATTCATCTCATTCATATCAGTGAGTTAGCTCTCCTCTTTCTCACAAGTCACTGCCCTTCTTTCTCACTCACTTCCTTCTTCCTCGCAAGAATCTACTCTCTTTTCTCTCTCCCCTCTTTCTCAAAACTCTCTACTCTCCTTTCCTCTCTCAGGCAAGATCTAGAAGAAGAAAAAAGACATGGGCGAGCCCAAACCACAGTTCTTTCAAGTCTTCTCCAGTAATTCCACTACAGATCTGGTATGTCTATCTCTCTTTCTCTAAACTATCTTGTATATTTTGAAAGTTGGTTTTTTCTGCATTTGTAAGTGGTCTTGTATATTTTTAAGAAAGTGGTTTTCTACCTTAAATTTACTTTAAATAAAAGGGTAACATGACAAGATCTTACCAGTTTTTCTCTCGAAGCTCCTAGCTCATCTCAAGAAAAAAGTGCAATTTTACAACAAAGATACAAAATCTGGATTTTGGCCAAGTGAGTTAGCCGCTAAATGCTTAAAACTGGTCGACATTGTTGTTTGTTAGAACACTCATTTCGTCTTTGCTAAGTATTAAATCTCCTCTTTTCAGTATTTTTTGTGACCACATACTTCATGGTCTTTAAAAGTTATTTCTTTTGTTACTACTGAAAAAAGTTATTTCTTTTGTTATTTGCATTTAGCGTTTAGTGCCAATACTTCAAATTAAAATCTTTTTTCAAAACGCAAAGCAGTATTTATGTCAAAAAGAAAAAAAGAGAAAAATAAATTACGAAACAAGCTTTCATATGTTAACTTTAATAAAAATTGCAAAATTCATCTACTGTTACCAACAGTCAAATCCGAAACATATCTTACATTAATTTGCGAACAAAGCTACACATAAAAATTTGGTAAATTAGAGAAATGTTATGTTCTTATATATAATTTTAATGTTGTTCATTACTCACTCTTTTTCCCATTTTCTATGTCAGTTGATTCCAAATAAATTATATACACATCTACCGAATGAGCTCCCGAAATTTGCCACGTTGATTGGTCCAAGTGGCAAGTTTTGGAAAGTAGAGATCAACCGAAAAGGGCAGAACATATACTTTACAAAAGGCTGGACAGAATTTCAATCTGGGAATTATTTGTGCAGTGAGGATCTTTTGATATTTCAGTACGACGGAAATCTCGTTTTTACCGTCACTATATTTGAAAAAACATCACGCTACCTTAAAAAGCCGCCTTCTGAGAAGAGGGGCCCACATAATGAGTGTCTTGTGATTGAGGATTCATCAGAGGCCAAAATTGGTAATGAATCATAAGGCTTCTCTCTTTTTTTTTTCTTTATTTGTTCAATTTATTTTTAAAATACTATACATATATTACACATTAATTTGACCATTTTAAGCCCCTTCTTTATTTTGTTGAGTTTGTATTTGCACTTGCACTTGACTGAATTAAGGCTCAATTGGTTGAATGAATTAGGGTTAGTTGTTTTGGCATGCTTGCAAAATTAAGGGTTAATTAATTGTATAACTGAGATTTATTTGTGGTAATAAGGCCTTAATTCAACCTATATAGGTAGTTTTAGGAAGTACCAGTTGGAATTCAGCCAAAAAAGAATAATAAAATGACCTTGAAATATTATTGCACTTGTGAATGCTAATTGTAAATGTTGATTTTATAAGGAGAAAAAGAAGCTATGTCAGATTCAGATTCTACTGAAGACTATGAGCGAAACTCATCCAAGAAGCCGGTTCAAGACTGCATTGATATTTCAGATTCTTCCGAGTCAGAAGATTCTTTAGATATTGGAGATTCATCAGACATTGAAGATTCTTATGGAACTGTCATTTCATCTGAGTCTGTTTCTGAATCAGAGTTTGATTCTGACACTAGTGATGAAACATTTAATGGTTAGCTCTATTTAAACTTTTTATATTCTGCTATTAGATTCAATTTAATTTAAAATTTGACCAATTTAGATCCCTTCTGTTTTCTACTAGTTTAAAATTTCACCATTAGTTTAAATCAAAGCTCAATCAGATTAAATTCATATATGCACAATTGAGGGCTTAGTATTTAGAAATACCATTTCATAAAAAAAATCATTGTGATTTAATCATAAAAATCTTAATTTGAGGTTCAAGTCATTGAATTAATTAATTACTCTTGAATAATGCAGAGGATGAAGAAGAAATTTCATCTGATTTTATTGATAAAAGAAGGAAATTGGCAACTGGCAAAGCACAAATTAAAGTTGCCAAAAAGAGCACAAATTCTCAAAAGACAGCTCAAAAGAAGAAATCCGTCAGATTCAACTCTCATCTCACAAATCAAACACTTGACGACAATTCAGAAGGTTTAGCTCTTCTTAATTTTGAATATACTTTTGTGTTGAACAATAATTTTGAATATAAAATATAAATATTTTGAACTTTCGAGGGATAGTTACATGAATAACTTTGTAAAACTTGATATCATCATATATGCCCCTGAGAAATGCTCATCACAACAAATACATAGAGAAACTATCACTTGTCCATCTAATTATATTTAAAAGGTATTCAGCATCTAATTATATTTAAAAGGAATTCAGCTATAGTCACTGAAAACCAATTTAAATCTCCTAAAAAGTAAAAACCAAACACAATTTGATTTTCCTAAATTAGTCTCCCATTTGATGCTATAAAAAGAGTGATTATATTTTCATTATCTCCATTGTAAGGTGAAAGTGCAACAGAAGTTAGAATCAATTCTCACAAAAAGAGAAGGAAGTATCCTCAGTTTGAAAAGATCATACGGCCTTCAATGTTGAAAGTTAATAAAATTACTGTGAGTTAAATTGTATTCATATTGGTCTTCCTTCTTTATAAACAACTTGATTTTTTTTCATATATATATATATATATATATATATATATACACAACTTGATTATATTTATATTTGTAAATTCGCATCACAATGTAGCGTGTTCCGCCTGAATTCTGCAAGAAGACTGGATGGACTACAAGCCGTCGTATTTTTCTTGAAGGGAAACATGGAATGAAATGGCCAGTGCATTTACATTTCAAAAGTTACGGCATGCATTTTCGAAAGGGGTGGATAGATTTTGCAAAGGAAAATGGCTTAGAAGACGGAGACAAATGTGTCTTTATACTCATTAGTGAAGATACCCTTCTTGTAGAAAAGGTCAAAAAAAAAATCACTTACTAAAAAAAATTCAAGTATTTACGTGCAAGTATTTTAAAATTCAAACTTCGGCATTTTTACAGCCATCGCCTATATGGTTCCGTACCGGTTTACATATGGTCGTTTACTATTATTATTTTCATTTTGCCAAAAAAAAAATGGTTTATTGACCATATATTGAAGTTCAAGCATTATATGTGCTCTTAAAATAGTGACAAATAATTAAGTCAATGGACCCTCACACTTACTGGGACGAGTAAATGTTATTTCTAGATATACACGTGTGTTGTAGTTTTTTATGGGGTATATAGAAATTATACCAACATACAAATATAACTGGCGGACTTACCTTAATGTGCAGGTCTCATCTGGACATGTCTCGTCACTTCCGGTTCCAAAGAGATTGAAAACCAAAGACTTTGCTTCTTCTATATATTTTGAAAGGACCTTGGAAGAATGTTATCTCCCCCGAATTGTAATTATAATTGTTGCCACATTATATTTTTTCCTTTTTTGGGTACTAATATTATTTAAATTTTTACTAAACATGGGATCACTTAATGCAGCTGGTACCGAAGAAATTCTGGATGAGAAATCGACTCACTAAAAATCAAACTATATTCCTAAAAAGGAAAATGGATGGGAGACCCTCGGAAGTGAAGTTCATTGTAAATGAGTGCGGAAGAATTTGTGCAGGGTGGTGTGACTTCATCAAGGAGCATGGTTTTAAAGTTGGAGATAAACTTTCTTTCAGATTTTTATATGAAAACACAATTCTCGTCGATTTGGTATGTTAAGTTAAAATGCTTCGTCAAAACTATTGTATAAAATATCAAAAATAAACAAAAACCAATATAAAAAGAAGAAAAAAGATCATAAATAAAAAATAATATTTAAAGAACATGAATATATTTATTCTTGGCTTGGTCTTGTACTTGGGGACTCTGTATTGGCTAAAAATAGTAACCCTTAAATCCTCTAATTAGAAGTTTTCAGTAATTTTTATTTTGATGCAGGTACCGGAATCAACACGAAAGATAGAAAAGAATATTAGTGAGACAATTAAAGTTGTAAAAGAATATCATTTTTATCGGATGGTAACTACAAATTCTTTTCTTTAGGATATTATTATCACATTTTTTTCACTATATAACATTTGTTGAATCAAATCTTGATATTAACATTACCTTTTTTTTCCTGTGTACAATGCAGCATCTCGGAAAAAACTTTTGCGATAAAAATAATCTTACGACATCTCGTGAGATGACATTACAAAATTCAAACGGAAAAGAGTGGCACATCAACTATTGTTACAATTCCTCGGGGGGTAGATTGTGCCGGAAAGGGTGGCGCATTTTCTTAGCCGAAAATGAACTAAAACCAGGAGATGAATGCCTTTTCACGTATATTTCCAGGGACACACTTCTCGTTAGTATTATCAGAAATTAAGTTACGTTCTTCTCTTTTTTTCATTTCTGCCTTGTGAGGAAAGGATGATAATTAAGAACTAATAACTTTAAGATGATTAGTTAGTTTGTTTAAGAAAATTATTGTGATTTGGATGTTATATAGGTTCTGTTTGTGAATAATTCTTATGTTGTCAACTGAACCAAGTTCGCTTTCTGGTGGGTTTTTTTTTTTTTTTGGTAATTTCTAGTGGTTTTTGTTAAGTGGTAAGTAAATACCTTTGTTAAACTTTGCTGAGTTTGAAAAGTCAAAACCAGTAAGAACTTTTTGGTAATTTTGAAAAGTCAAAGGAAAAGAGAAATGCTCCTGGTAGTGTGAAGTTTTCATCAAAAATTTCACCTCCACATTCCAATTGAAAATATATGTTGAATAATAATTAAATAATAGGAAGACATAACAATATTTTTTATAGGAAGACATAAACATAACAATAGTAATTGAGATCTTAAGTCGATATGATGGGTTTTCTTTGCCAAAAAGACTAGAATATTATAACCTTTATTTCATATATTTGAGACATTCAATAATTCATCAAATATGATACATTTTCAACGAAAATAATATATTAGATCAAGAATATGATGATATTACGATCTCGAAACTCACATATATATATATATATATATATATATATATATATATATATATATATATATATATATATATATATATATATGTGTATTCCTATAAAATATGAAAAAATATGTATACCATTGACAATTTAAATTAACATGTTTACATATTTGTTTTTTTTTAATTCCGAACCAACACTGTACAGTGTTTATTATAAAAAAAAAAAAACAGTACAGATTATTGAAAATATCCTTTTTTTTTTTTGAGGAAAGAGTATTGAAAATATCATGTATCCTAGTCCTATGAAAAATTGAAAATATTTGCATAGTCATTCACATTTATGGGGAATGGATAAATTTCACCGTAGGTCACTCAACTTTCATAAAATGATCAAATATGTTACTCAATTTTTAATTGTCCTCAATAGGTCATTCAACTTTTGATTTATATTATGTCACCCGGTTAATTTTCCATCAATTTATTGACGGAATTGACACGTTATCGCTAATGCAAGCAATCCACGCCATCACCGACTTATAACTCAAATAATCATATTAAGTTTATCAAAATCACGGGAGGTCATCCAACATTACAATTATTTCACCGCAGGTCACTCAACTTTAAAAAATTATTACCAAAGTTCACTTAACTTTTACAATGTATCACATGAGGTCACTCAATTTAAAAACTATATCAACTTTAAAAACATATCATAGGAGGTTACTCAACTTTACAAATATATCACAATGGGTCAATCAACTTTAAATAATATTTTACCAGAGGTCACTATCTTTAATTATATGTTGGTTTTAATTTGTTGAGACGATTATAGTTCATGTGAGACTTATTTTTTTTTCTTTAAATATTAATTACATGATTTTCGCAAAAATGAGATAGTTACAAAATTACGTTTCAAAAGAATATTTTATAAAAGAATATTTTTTTAAAATATAAGTATTTATAAAATATTTTTCATTAAATGTATTTGT
The DNA here is from genome assembly GCA_027726005.1 of Juncus effusus. Classification (NCBI taxonomy): domain Eukaryota; kingdom Viridiplantae; phylum Streptophyta; class Magnoliopsida; order Poales; family Juncaceae; genus Juncus; species Juncus effusus. The sequence continues at coordinate 8,414,435 of CM050894.1, read as the reverse complement.
TTATAAAATATTTTTTGAAACATAATTTTTTTAAAAATGAAAACTATTTTTTTGGAAAAATATTCTTTTCTGAAAATATTTTTTGGAAAAGTGTTTTTCTGATTTTTTTAGAATTTTTTTTTAAATGATATAATTTTTTTATAATTATTTTGTATTTTTTTATATTTCATAAAAATGATATTTTATAACTATTTTGCTTTTGTTAAATTTAAAGAAAAAATAAGTCTCACATGAACTATAATCGTCTCAACAAATTAAACCAATAAAGGCACCAAACCCGTTCGGCAAAGCATGGAATAGATGGAATAGTGGAATAGAGAATAGCGACTATTTTGTTTCATTCCAATAGCGTTTGGTTAGCTACATAGATTAAAAATTTGGATTAAATAATATAATAATGAATTATGATCACATAAAATAGGAAATGAGAAAATTCAACTGCCACGTAGGATGATATTTGGAATAAAGGAGCGTATATGTTTCCTAAATTATATTCTATTATATGGATTGGAGAAATTCCATCCCTACCATGGAATATAGCAATTCCGCTTTTCCAATCTTTAATCCGAGATATTCCGTTCATGTTCGGCTGGAATAGACCTCTAATCCTCTATTCCATCCTATTCCACGTGAGCCGAACGGGCACATAGGAATTAAATAAGTTGATATTTATGGAATAAAATAAGTGTAATATAGTATGACTTGGTCACCAACAGAATTTAGATTGAACATTAGGATTTTATGACTTATTCACAAGATTTGTGCAAGGAGCATGTGAATTGTTTTTTAAGTTCAACCCATAATTAATGAATTGAGAGACTTTGCTAAATATGTACAACATCATATTATATTTGGCCGAAGCTCGAACTTAGAATCTCTCCTGAAGTTGAAGTTTATCTTACCACTTGAGCTAGCAAGTTTTAGCAATAAGAAATTATTTTATCTTAAACTAAGTTAGGTTTATGATCAGAAAGTTGCAAGTTTTTATCATATTTGATACATGTGAAATAAGTGGAGCAGTAATATGAGATTGTTATAAGGATGCTATTTTTTCCCAATTTGATGGGAAATTAATCCCTAACAAAATGGTGAGAAATATCATAATCTCGCAAGCATATTATTTTTTATTATTTATCTAAAATATCTTTTTCATTCATTTCTTATTTATGTAAAAATATGCCCATATATTTTTTTTTAGAGAGAATTACAAGCGATCTCTTACTTTGTTCTCTTAATATGGTGGACTCATATATCCTCATCTACATCTTTGAAGTCATGCTAAATGCAGGATTCAAACCCTTCACTTATGAAAAAGTGTAATAGTACCGGATATCATATATGCAATTTTAATGTGTATATATAATATTTTAATAGTTTCATATATAATGTATTGATATTTATGTATTGAAGTATTATATTTATATACTAGTTTTTAACAAATTAATTATGGCGATTTAGATACATTTTTAACATTTTTACAATATTTTTTTTATCTTCTATATATTTTTTATATAGGTTTTGTGTCATCTATATACTATTTTTTATACTTGCTTTATAAACAAATAAGCAGCATAATATGTGGAAGGCAAATAAATAAATAAATAAGAGAACCATAAAATACCATCCTAAAAAATACCATCCAAATAACAAGAAGACTACCAACACAAATAATCTACCAATCATAAAACAATATCCTAAAAATAGCATACTAACATAAAACATCCAAACCAAGCACTGTCATCAAAAAATCCACCAGCACAAAAGATCATCGCATCTGCAGAGGAAAAAAAAACAAAAACTATGTCATTAGTATTACACATACTTTCATTAAATGAAATAATAACACACAGAATATAGAAGTTTTTTTTCTCAACAAAACTGAAAAGCAAAACAAATTATGAGATCACTAACATCTACTTTGTGGCATTTGAGTCTTTTTCAAAAACTGTTGTTAAAAGTGGGAATTTTCACATTTACCCTTCTAAAAAGTAATTTTTTTTTAACAAAACATAGTAAATTATATGTACCAACAGGCACTAGTGCATATGTGGCAGTCTGGGCAAACGAGGAGCACGCTGACGGAGCAGGAGATCGGTGGCCCTCTCCAAGTTCTGCCTCATCATGTCCACGTGCCGCTCCGCATCCTGCCTGGCCATCCGCTCATCCGCCAGTTGTCGCTCTGAGTCCAGCCTCGCCGCCTGCTCACCCGCCAGCTGTCGCTCCGAGTCCAGCCTTGCCGCCACCTCGCGGTCCAGCCTCAGCTGGACTTCCCCTAGGGCTGCCCTGTTCGGACGAAAAAGAGTATTTAATAATCTTTATCTACTTATAAAGTTAATAAAATATTATATTAAAAAAACATCGATAAATATCTGAAGGTAATTATTTTGTCCGTTGTTATTTACCTATACTCAGACTCGGCAATCCGCCGCTGGACTATCAATCGGCCCGTCTCGCCGCAGAGCAGCTCTATAGACGCTTCCACCTCATCCCTCCGAGCTGTCGAGGCCCGCTGAGCTGTCAGTGCGTCCTGTGCTGCATCAGCCAGCTGTTCCTCCAGGTCGTCGATGCGAGATGCAGCAGCCCGCTGAGCTGACTCAGCCAGCTCTGCTCTGCGTCCTCAGCGAGGTGCGCTTCCAGCTGGGCAACCCGTGCGGTTGCAGCCTGATACGCCGTGGCGGCCTGCCATGCGGCCAGCTGTGCGGCCTTGCGCTGCCGACGCACGGATTAGTTTACTGAATTCTGTTGTCATTCACCCTTCTATATCTACAAATACGTTTCCATGGCAGGTGAGTTAAGTGATGCCTTATTTCATGATTGATGGAAGTGCAAATTTGTTAAATATGTTCAAAGTACATAATGTAAACTTCTATCAAAAATAAAAAAGAGTACATAATGTAAACAGAATTTGATAATTGCTGGTTAATAATGACTTATTAAGGTAATCCTGGTCACTGTAAGGTTTGCAAATGGATCAATTTGCAAGTGAGTTTGTAAACAGAATTTTCAATTTGTAAAAGGATTTTTCAAAGTACACTGTTACACACTCAATCAGCCAAGCCATCCTTGGCCAAAGTGGAGTAAATAAGCTTGGATTGAAAAACAAAGGATAATACATTCCTTTTTGGAGTAAATAAACTAAGGATAACATAATAAAACAAATAAATAAAAATTACCTAGAAGGAGGCGGTGGGTAAGCGTGAAGATCTGCCATGCAGTCACAAGCCACAGAAGAGCATGGCAAAGGCCCAACACAATGTATCCCCTAATCAGGGATACTACTGTCAGGCTCTGCTCATCAGAGAGAAAGTCTACAAAAACAACAAAACATTAAAATAAAATATCAGCAATCATAGTTCTAAAAGCACGTTACGCCATACAATATATTATAATTTCCAATTATACAGGTGACTATTTGAATGGGCCTATTTCATGATAAACTTAAATTGAATTATTCTTGACTGATATTCAAAAGTTTGCGAATAACAAAATGTTATGATTTCTTAATAGCTAATAATGAATTGCGTCAAAACAAAAGACTTACTCATCAACAACAACTAAATTTTTTTTCAAAAAAAAGTAATCAGCCTACAAAAATGAGTTTCTTTTCCAAAGAAGAAACTCACCATCACACCATTTGTTTCAAAATTTGTAAAAAAAAAAAAATAATCAACAGAAAAAAAATTCCACCAATTTGTTGACAAAAAAGCGAAGTAATACAAAAGAAGCAACATTTTATCAAATAAATAAATAAAGAATGAAACTTACCCTCAGCGAGAAGGGCTGTCAAGAATCCCCAGCAACCCGCCTGTACTGCGATCGATCGGATGGAGCGGATGCATCCGCCAATTGAGTCAATCATCCGTCCCTCCATCCACAAAACTACGCCGAAGCGGCGGACCGGAATCAACTGAAGGAAGAAAACAATGTGAAAAAGGAAAAAAGAAGTAATGATCTGAGAATGTGAAGAAAGAACAGAAAACAAGGAAGCCATTGGAGAATTTGAGAGAGAAATTAATTGCACAAAAAAAGATTAGTTAATGGATTATATATAGGACGTCAGAATTAGAGTTCGTTTTCTATTATTAGGACGCAAGGATCGGATATCAGCACTGTGTTCTAAAATTAGAAAAATATTCATGGCGGAGAGAAAATAGGATATTTAAATTGAGTCTAAATTGAGGTTATTACCTCGTAGTATCTGCTTGACGAAGTTCAGTAGAAAGGACACACATGATTCACGGGCCTCCAATGCCGTTTTCCACCACCATTAGGGCTCGATCAAGATCCTCTTTGCACCTCCGATTGCCATGAGAGAAAATCCGCAAGTGAAAAACGAGAGTGAGCAAGATCGAGTTTCGGAGATGAGAGAAACAAGAAGAGAGAGCTTAGCTCCAATATCGCCTCCCTGTGAAGAGATGCCGAGAGTTTATTGTCGGGTTTGGGAAGAAGAAGAAGAAGGCTGTCTGGATGAGAGTGAGAGTGAGAAGAGAACTGAACTGAGGAGAAAGGTTTTCTTAACGGGTTAGTTACAAACCCGTTTAGTCAGGATATCACAGCCGGTTTATTAAAACTATTTATCTATTGGGCCTGAATGGTTTTACTCTGTCCATCTCGATATAATTTTAATTACTTAAATGGGCCTAATTTATTAAAGCCTGTCTGTGAAAAACTAAATATATTAAAAGACGTCTTAATAGCTAATCAAAAGATAATAAGGAAAGAGGCAGATTCTTTAACCAATCTATCTAGATTAGAATTTTTATTCATCTCATAGTTCTCTGTGATTTTGTTAGCTTTACTAGATTAGAATTTAGAAAGTTCTTCTTGAAAAAAGACTTGTGATAAGCAGAAGAACATAGAATGTTCATATTTTTCCATCAATTATAAGGTCCAGAAAATGCAACACACCTTAATTCTTAAACCGCTGTTTGCATAAGATTCAACAGGTGATAGAGTAGTTAATAAAAACATATAATGTGTTGACTATTAGGAATTGGGACAAAAGCTTAGATTAACTTTTTAACGAAGAGGCCAAAGTTTGCTAGCTCAAGCCATAAAGGCCACCTCACCAACTAAGAGGTTGTGACTTCGATATTCATTAAGAGTAATTTATTTCTTGCAAATAATTTCTTCTCATTTGAGGAGTTCAAAAAAAAAAAAACTTTTTAATGAAGGGTAAGATATATCTAACGGCTAGTAAGCCTAGAATTAGATTCAGGAAGTTATATGGTTGGGTATAAACACACCACGAAAACTATTAACATTTGAGCTGGCTATGTTGAGATAATTAATTACTTAATGGGCTTAGTTTATCTCTGTATTGGGGCCATCTCACTGAGGATCTGTAGGCCGTTCTTAATTCCCTTTTTGTAACTAAAGTATCAATTAATTTGGAAATTTCATTCATGTCCTTAAAAAATATTCTGATGTCGCATAAATGTGGCCATTAGATCCGAGCATCCATCGATCCAGCCACAACATGATGCCGGAGCGGCGGGCGGTAATTAGCTCTAGTAAAAAAACAACGTGCAGCATGAACAAAGATGCAAAAAACTGAGCATGTAAGAAACAATGGATATGAGTAATCACAGAGAATGTGAGATAGATGAGAAAAAATGAGAGAGATATGATTGTTATTTACCAAGATATTCAGTTTCTAAGATCATCAAAACTATATGTATTTAGTTGTATAAAAGAACATATTTTTATTTATCTATATTCAAAGATAATATGACAAATCAAATATTGCATCTCAAGTAAATTTGAATATAAATGACATAATTGAGTTATTGGTGGAGTTGATAGATGAAAAGCTGGACAAACATTTAAGCAAGGGATAACAATTTGGCCATTAGAGACTGAGAAGCTCAGCAAGAGAGAGAAGACAAGAAGTGATTGCAGAAAAACTAAACTGATGAGGTTAATTTAATGACTCTAGAAAATGATCATGGAAGCTGAGAGAGTTTGCAAGCAAGTTGAGCAAGATCGAGAGCTTAGGAGACATGAGAAAATATAAGAAAAACCCTCGATCCATGAGCGCTGTCATCGCCATATGTGTAAAGAACAGATTCAGAACTCAAAAGGTTTATTTTCGGTTTTGGAAAGAAGGTTAAGACTAGACAGAGAGTGAGAATTGAATTTAGAAGACAGGTTTTTTCTTAACGGGTTAGTTATAAACCATAAACTGCTTAAATATACTTTAATTTTATTTTTTTGGTTCTGGTATGTTGAGCTGAATGGGATGGGATTTATTTTTTCTCATCTTAATAAATTTTAATTAGTCAAATGAGCCTAATTTCTTTAGACCTACATTGAGTAATTTCCACTCGTTTCCAAAAGTCAGTAAATAAATAAATATTAAAAATATTAAAATGATGAACAGAAAGAAAGAGGAGTAATTGTCATATTTACAAGTTACAAATTCGCTCCTTAAAAAAATGCTATTTTATATACACTCAATGAAAGAAAAAATGATTAACAAAATAATAAATTAATGAAGAATCAAATAAATAAATTGGACACATTGTAATATTTACATCTTTTGGACCATGAAGAGAGAATGTCTTATTTAAATTATTCTTATCAAATCTTCAAATCCTGATTTTACTCATCCTTTGGCGCACAAAGGAAATGGCTCCTGCAAAAATTAAGGAGACAATTGTATGAAAAAATTACTAACTAACAAAAAAGAGAGACTAAATTGTAATTACAAAAGAAACATAAAATTATCGCAAAGTTACCATACCTGTTTTCCAGCATTAGGTCCGTTTGTACAGAAAAGAACAGGGCGGTACAATTTATCTTCATTCATCAAACTTGAATTTTGAAAATGAGAAATGAGAGCAGTTTTTCCTTGAATTCTAGCATATGCAAGAGATGCCACCTTTTGGCTGCTAAACCTCCCCCATTTTTTGCCCTCAAATGTCTACACAAGAAAATTTTAATCAAATATTTAACGAGTATTTAATTTCATACTTCATAGTCTATATTAACACTTCATGCAATTCTTTTTGTCATATTTAATTTTAAACAATCAAGAAAGTAAAGCAAATGACTTTTAATCGGGAAGAAACATGCAGTTTCTTTTTATTTGAATTAATCAGGATTAATAATACTTAGGAAATTAAAATAATAAAAAATGACTAACCTTATAAAATGGGATAATATGGAGAGGATTGATCAAGTTGATAAATGCATAACCGACATTGCATTTATTCTGAAACCAAAACAAGCATATAGTCACACAAAAAAGTAAATAAAAATAATCAACAACATATACAGCATATTTAAAACTATATAAAAAATTAAAAATAATTACCTTAAAATCAATGGGTAGATAAATAAAATCATAGGTGCCTCTATGATTTTCATCAATCGTAGCTAAAAGCATCTCACATGTGTACCTGTTATTAAAACCATTAGAAAAGCTAATAAGTAAAAGTAACATCTCACAGAAAAAAATGCAAATTTTCATGAGCAACCCTAAAAAACCCCAAAATATCATATAAAATAATTATAAAAATTAGGAAAAAATATTATATATATACCTGTTTGGGATATTTTTAATCATTAATGTGGTACGAATTTCGCTTCCAGATTGAACCTTGTTTAAATCAATTTCATATTGTCTTGCATTACAATTTCCATCATTTCTCACTATTCTCTTTCTCTCATTAAACCCCTCAAATGAGGGCAAAACCGGCATCAAATTATTACTATAATTCACGACTCCAAAATGTGTATTATTATGAGAAGGAAAATATTGGGGAAAAACAGGGTTCACTTGTAGTATTGGATTTTGATATGGATGGGGGAAAATAGGGGCGGAATTGGGAGGGAATAAAGCGGGAATAGTGGGATTATTCTGGAATAATTGGTTGGGTTGATTCCATAAGGTATTATGGTGTGAGTGAAATCCGCAAGCTGTAATAATATGTGATATTAGTTAAAGTAGTCTAAAAGATAAATAAAGAAAAACAATAATTACAAATGATGAAATTTCATGACAATAATATTCAATACCTAAGCACTGTGGTGGAGATTTATTTTGGCTTCTCATGCTCCATATGCTGCATTCCTTGCTTGAGAAAAAAAATAATTAAAAATCAAATAAGAGAGAGAGAAAGAGAGAGAGAGAGAGAGAGAGAGAGAGAGAGAGAGAGAGGAAAAGAAAAGAAAAAAAAATTACCTCAGAAAGAAACTTTGGTTTATAATTCAGATCATGTGGATTCAACCTTTCACCAAATGAATTCCTTGAAAACTCCTCATGAATTTTTCCATCACTAAAACAATTATTTTTCTTTTCTTCACTGGTACCATAACTGGTACCGTTTCCATTTGTAGGTTGGCTGACAAAATGTTGTATATCATATAAATCATCATCACGAGGTAATATATTGTGAATTTCTTCTATAAAGTTTCTCTCTTCAATTTCTTTTTGAGAAACAAAAGGGCTGAAAAGCTTGTATTCTCTGTTTGTATTATGAATTGGTTGATCAAAATGCTTGCTCTCTGTTGCTACAGTTGCTGGAACAGAAAAAAGAAAATTATATTAGGATATATTTATTATAACTCAAGGAACTACTTAGTATAATTCAAGGAAAAAAGAAAAGTATATTAGGAAATATTTAGTATAATTTTATTTGGATTACAACATCTTGCTTTTTGGACTTTGTTGGCTTGAATAATGTTTTTTCGCTAAAACAAAAACCCAAATTTTGGTAACATAAGGTTTCAATTATGAAATTTGATTCCCAAAATGAACTATAAACTACCAATTTAAACATCAACAAAAGCACCTAATGCTAGGGAATCCAAAAATAAAAAAATAAAAAAAGGGAAGAATAAAATAAGAATATAAAAGATAATCAAACAATAAGATTACAATAATCAGTTTTCCGAAATAGTATAAAGAAGAAGTTAGTTTAAACACAATGCGTAATAATTAAGCAACACTCACGATTGATACGATTAGGCAAGAACTCCATCTTTCCAAAAACGGTGCTTATTTGATACTACAAGCGATAATAAGAGAGAAAGCAAAGAGGGACGAGTTTAAAAGGGAGAGAAAAATCTTGAGAGACGGATTAAGTAATCCATACGGCAAGTAGAGATTGAGAGAGAGTAGAGAAGTAGTTAAAAGATATTCCCCCTTAATACCCTCGCCTTCTCTTCGCCTCCAGTGCAAGAAACAGAAACGAATGGGAGAAAACTCTTCCATCCCTTTCCCTCTCCAGTAAACTTCTCCGCCCGCCATTTCGAAGGGAAAGGGAAAAACTTTGCTTCCCTGCCCAAGTTTTGTTTGAAAGGGGGGATTTGGTGTAAATACCCCTATAAAGCTGAGAATATCATCGTTATACAAAGAAAATATAGAAAATATTTTTTTGAAGAACTTGTAAAATCTGAAATCTACTTCAAGAAAACATCATAAGCAGCTAAAAGGAAATTACTTGTATGACGCAATAATATTTCAATGACATCTCACGAATATAGTGGGTTAGGCCTGTAAAGAAAAAAAATAGAACAAATAATTTTTTGGGTTGGATTTCCTACAAAAAAATAGAAGAGTTTTTTTAGATTAGTGTATTTGTTTTGGGCTGGAATTGTTAAAACAAAAAGATAATATTATTGGGCTGGTAGACTTGTAAAATACTATATATTACCATAGTCGGTATAGATTAACAAAGTGGAAGTTTAGCTTTGGACATTATAATCTGTATTTGTTTTCCACAGTTATTTATACCTTTGTCTCAGTCATTATTGTTGGGCCTTTGGGCTTTCAAAGGATGGATGGAATGAGATTGAATACTTAAACATGGGTCCGGTTCATATTAAAGACCCAGCCTCAATAATAATATGCAATATGACCGTTTGATGGCTTGGCTTCTCCTGATTGGTTGGTCCACGATGGTCCCTTTCCACCTAACATTTCCCACTTCCGCCGACTTAGAAAGAAATAAACCCTTCTTGTTCTTGTTCTCATTATCCTCTATGTCTCATTTCATTAGTTTTAAGTTTGAGGCTATGATGCAGAAAGCGAGAGATGCAAGGCGAGGGTTTGCCTCCTCTCCTCTTTTTTTCGCTCTCTCTATTTCGCGTTTTAATTTTAGAGCCGATGATTACTTGTTCTGCAAGATCTGAAAACCCTTGCTGGTTTTGTGACGAGATCTCAATCTCAGAGCCGATGACTGCTTGGGAATCGAAATCTTTTGTTATTTTTCAGATATCATTCCGTTTATTTTTGTTATTTTGAACCGGATTTTTGGATATGAAAGATCTGTCGATTTTCTTGGTTATATATCCGTGAGTTAAATTGATTTTTGTGAAGGAATGTTTGGAATATCTTGATTTTGTGAATATATTTCTTGATTTTGTGAATATATTCTGGTTCGAAGTTTGCCTCTTATTTGGTTCTTTGGCTATGTTGCTAGGGTTGGGGTTTATAATTTGGCCTTAGATCTGAAAAAGAACTCTTGTTCTTTGGAAAATTGCTGAAAATATACTGATTTTCTTCTCTACCCTCTTTGATTCTGTTTTTCCATTGAGTTTTGTTCTCTGCCTCTTTAATTTTTTTGTTTGATCGAGATTTCTTCTCTTCCTTGATTGATTTTTTTTTTCATGTATTTCTCTCCCTTCTTTGATTTTTCTTTCAATGAGTTTCCTTCTCTTCCCTCTTTTGATGTTTTTGTCCTCTCTTCATCTCCCTGTATACACATTTATTAGAGAAACTTCTGATTTATTGAGCAAATATTAGTAATTTTCCGGACATTCAACATGGCAATGATGATTATTGTACTGAAACTCCTATTATGACTTCCCCCCTTTTGTTTTTCTTCTCTTGACTTTTGATCACATGCTTAATGGCTGTTACTGTTAAGATAATTATGAGAATATGAAGATAGAGAAAGATAAATAAAGAGAGAAAGAAACGGAGAGAATACATAACGCAGCACATTCACTATTTTGTATTCAAAAGTAGTTGATTTGGTAGAGACGCTTAGAAATAAGGAACCATGCAATTCCATATTTTGATTTAATGAGCAAATATTAGTATTTTTCTAAACATTCAACATGGCAATGATGATTAGAAGAATTGATAATTGATGGATATATTGTAATACTGCAAATCTTTTTCTGAATTCCCCCCTTTCTCTTTCTTCTCTTGACTTTTGATCAAATGCTTAATGGTTGTTTTGTTGCATGTGCTACTTTTTTGTATGTGCATTTGCAATTGCAAGTAAAACTTTTGTTTGGTTTCTAAATGGTATTTCATTGGATGCTTAGAAATAAGGAACCAGCAATACCGTTTAAAAATCATATTAGCACTTGATCATGAGTTTAAGAGGATGCAAAGATAAGAGGTGGAAATTTTGAAAATGAGTGTAGGAGAGGCAAATCTGAGCCATGTTTTAGGTCTATAATTGTTTATGGCCATTAATTCTCAAGATTCCACAGTTTTCCAATTGACCTCCTCATCTTTCACATATTGATCAAGAAGCCCCATTGCCTTTAAAGTTTTAAATATACAGAGGGGCTTTTTGTGAAATTCTTATGTTTAGTGATTATCATGTGGCAGAAAATACTCTTTGCAATATATTTCAATTTAAATATTGGAATACCTCATGTCTGTTAAATGATGATATATGATGATTTATTGAAATGCAGTGATGATATATGATGATTTATTGAAATGCCTATGTGGTATATTATGATGTACCTATTTTTAAATATACAAAGAGGCTTTTTATAATGATGGGATGGATTGATATTTGTTGGAATGAATTCAAATTTGTAAATTCATTTCTAATTTTTCCTCCTTTTTTTCCCTTATCTCGAGTTCTGATCATATGCTTAAGTGATGGTTTATTGCATGCACGACTTTATTGTATGTGGTATTGCATTAACAACTCTTTTTGGTTTCTAAATGGTATTAATGACATGCTTAGAGATAAGGAACCGACAATACCGTTTAGAAATCATATTAGCATTTGATTATGAGTTTAAGACAAGGCAAAATTGAAGGGTGGAAATTTTGAAAATGGTTGTACAAAGGCGAATTTGAGCCATGTTTGATTCTCTCTCCTCTCTCTCCCTATTAAGACTAAAGCTCTTAAATAATGATGTGGATGTGAAATGATGACTTGGCACTTGTTGACATGCCTATGTGGCATTAAATGACGATCTGGCTGTTTGCTTGGCATTTTGTTGAAATGCCTATGTGGCAAAAAGCTTTCTTTTTGCAGTAAATTTCAATTTGAAATATTTCAGTTCCTCATGTTAATCAAGTCATATATTTTTGGTTGTCAAATGGTGACATGCCATGCTATGAAATGCCATGTGGCATATTATTAAATGCTTGGCATTTTGTTGAAATGCCTATGTGGCTTAATATTATGATGTGGCAAAAAGCTTTCTTTTTGCAGTATATTTCAATTTGAAATATTTCAGTTCCTCATGTTAATCAAGTCATATATTTTAGTGGTTGTCAAATGGTGACATGCCATGCTATGAAATGCCATGTGGCATATTTTGCAAGAAGTTTTTGCACTTGAAAATCTGAAAAGTTTTATTTGCAGTATTTATCCCCAAGATGAACTTGATTCAGAAATTGTTTGCACTGATATTAAATATGGCAATGATGATATAAGGAGTTGATATTTGATGGAATGGATTGTATTATTGTAAATCCTTTTCCGATTTTTCCCCTTTATTTTTTTCTCTTGACTTTTGATTCAAAACTACTCTATTTGGTTTCTATAACGGGATTACTATTTGGATGCTTAGAAATAACTAATAAGAACGAAATCAAATGAGTGTTTGATTGAGAGTTCAAGAGAGGGCAAAGGTAAAGGGGAGATATTTTGAAAATGATACAAAAGCAAATTGAGCCATTTTTTGAGGTCTATATTTGTGCTTTCAATTTTTGATTCAATCATTCATGTTTTGAGTAAATGAGAGGATGTTTGAACATCCAAAATAAAAGGCCGGAAATTGATGATGTGGTTGTGAAATAATGATATGGCGTATTATGATGTGGCGAAAATATCTTCTTGCGGTTAAACATGGCAATGATGATTTAAAGAATTGATCTGTCATGGATGAATTGTTTTAGTGAAACTCCTTTTCTGATTTCCCCCCTTTTGTTTTTCTTCTCTTGACTTTTGATCACATGCTTAACGGCTGTTCATGAATATGGATTATGAGAATATGGAGATAGAGAAAGATAAATAAAGAAGAGAAAGAGAGAGAATACATATCGCAGCACATGCACTATTTTATATTCAAAACTACTCTATTTGGTTTCTATAATGGGATTGCTGTTTGGATGCTTAGAAATAAGGAACAATGCAATTCCATTTGGAAGCCAAATGGGCATTTGATCAAGAGTTTAAGAGAGGGCAAATTTAAGGGGTGGAAACAGTGGAAGTTTTGAACATGATTGTAGGAAAGGTGAATCTGAGTCATGTTTGACTACCATCCTCTTACTGGCTGTTAAATGATGATGTGGTTGTTATTTGATGACAAGGCATTTTATTGAGATGCTTGTGGCCATATTATGTTGTGGAAAAAAGTATTCTCTTTGGTTTTAGAACCTCTCATGATGTTGAGAAACTAATTAGTAGATAGTTTCACTATGGACCCAACCAATATGTTGTGTCTACTTAAAAAATTGAGACTTTGGTTATATATTTCTCTTTGCATACTTTCACATGATGATGTATTGTCTGAGAAAATGTATGCTAATTAGATGAAAAAGATAAAATAAAACTAAAAGAAAAGATTTGGAACAAAAATCTTTCTCTGATTCTTAGTCCCTCTCTCATTTTTTGATCATATGCTATGAGATTCTTAGAAGTAAGGAACCGCTACAATCCATTTGGAAACCTAATAAGAGTTTGAGAGGAGGGAAAGTTTGAAAATGATTGTACAAAAGCGAATTTGAGTCGTGTTTGAGGAAAATAATGGTGCTTTTAGTGTTTGATTCAACGATTTAAATTTGTGGAAGTGGGAATTTTGGAAGGATTAGATTCCCCCATTTATGTTTTTAAAGAGGCTGAATTGAATATTTTGCACTTGAGGTGAAAAGCAAAGGTTATGGACTCTGCATTTTCTTTAGCTGATATGCTCTTTTGTTGGGTTTCTAGAACAACATGTCTCGAAATAATCAGATTCTCTCTCTATTATATGATGATTTATTGAAATGCCTTTGTGGTATATTATGATGTGCACATCTTTAAATATACAGAGAGGCTTTCCAAAATAATGGGATGGATTGATATTTGTTGGAATGAATGCATATTTGTAAATCATTTCTAATTTTCCTCCTTTTGTCCTTCTCTTGAGTTCTGATCATATGCTTAAGTGATGGTTTATTGCATGCACGACTTAACTGGATGTGGTATTGCATTAAATACAACTCTTTTTGGTTTCTAAATGGTATTGATGTCATGCTTAGAGATAAGGAACCGACAATACCATTTAGATATCATATTAGCATTTGATTATGAGTTTAAGATAAGGCAAAATTAAAGGGTGGAAATTTCGAAAATGATTGTGCAATGGCGAATCTGAGGATGTTTGATTCTCTCTCCTCTCCTCTCTCTCTCTCTCTCTCTCTCTCTCTCTCTCTCTCTCTCTCTCTCTCTCTCTCTCCCCCCTAATACTAAAGCTCTTAAATGATGATGGATGTGAAATGATGACTTGGCACTTGTTGACATGCCTATGTGGCGTTAAATGATGATGTTCTATGTGGCTTAATATTATGATGTGAGAGAAGCTCTTTTTGCAGTATATTTCAATTTGAAATATTTTAGTTCCTCAAAGTATATATTTTAGTAGCTGTGAAATGGCATGTGGCATATTATGATGTGGCAAGAAGTTTTTGCACATAAAAATTTGAAAAAGTATTATTTGCAGTATTATCCTTAAGATGAACTTGATTCAGAAACTCTTTGCCTTGATATTAAATATGGCAATGATGATATAAGGAGCTGATATTTGATGGAATGTATTGTATTTATTTATTGTAAATTTTTTCCGATTTTTCCTTTATTTTTTCTCTTGACTTTTGATTCAAAACTACTCTATTTGGTTTCTATAATGGGATTGCTGTTTCGATGCTTAGAAATAAGGTACCATTGTAATCCCATTTGGAAATCAAATGAGTGTTTGATTGAGAGTTCAAGAGAGGATAAAGGTAAAGGGGAGATATTTTGGAAATGATTGTAGTAAGATGATCTGAGCCATGTTTTGAGGTCTATATTTGTGTTTTCTGTTTCTGATTCAATCATTCAAGTATATGAGTAAATGAAAGGATGTTTTAACATCCAAAATTAAAGGCTGGAAATTGATGATGTGGTTGTGAAATAATGATTTGTCATTTTGTTGATATGGCTATGTGGCATATTATGATGTGGGTAAAAACTCTGTCTGGTATATTTCAATTTGAATACTTGACTACCAATGGCAATGATGCAAATTGGTATCAGGGATAGATTGTTTTACTAAAAATCTCGCTCTGATTTCCCCCCTTTTGTTTTCCTTCTCTTGACTTTTGATCACATGCTTAATGGCTGTTTTGTTACATGCTGTTAGGATAGTTTTGAGAATATAGAGCTAGAGAATGATAAATAAAGAGAGAAAGAAAGGCATACATAACACAACACATGGACTGTTTTGTATTCAAAAGTAGTCGATTTGGTTTCTAAATGGTATTGAAGTTGAGATGCTTAGAAATAAGGAACCAGTGCAATATAATTTTGAAACCAAATGAGCATTTGATCATTAGTACAACAGAGGACAAAAAAAAAGGGTTGGGAATTTTTAAAATGATTGCTAAAAGGTGATTCTGAGCCATGTCAACAAATTGATGACGTGACTGATAAATGATCACTTGGAATTTTATTGAAATGCCTAGTTGGCATACTATGTTATGTTGTGGCGAAAGTCTCTTTTTGAATCTACTGTGAAAATGAGGCTTTGATTAAATGCCTCTATGTAATCTATACTTATACATGATGATGAATTTTGTGAGGAAAATGAAATACATGAAATAGTCAGAATTAAAAGGCATATGCAAAAAAACTAAAAAGTAATCATTGATTGCTTTTCTTGAGAAGTGAGTATTATGATGGATATAATCATGCTCTCCTTATTTTTCCTTGCAAAACTGAAAATATTATGGATCTATGAACCATAGAAACTGTCATCATTATTACTCTCTTTTCTCAGTACAAGGGTTTGAACTTGCGACCTTTTGGTTCAAAGGCTCTCTGCATTTAAACTTGCTTTCATAAGAGCCATATGCTTAATGGGCATAAAAAACTTGAAATGAAAACTGTGAAATTGATGATTTTATCCCCTCTTCATCTCACTGTATGCAAATTTATTAGAGAAACTTGCGATTTATTGAGCAAATATTAGTAACTTTCTGGACATTCAACATGGCAATGATGATTAGAAGAACTGGTAATTGATGGATATATTGTAATATTGCAAACCTTTTTCTAATTTCCCCCCTTTCTTTTTATTCTGATCTTGACTTCTGATCAAATGCTTAATGGTTGCTTTGTCACATGTGCCACTTTTTTGCATGTGGAATTTCATTTAGAACTTTTTTGTTTGGTTTCTAAATGGTATTGCATTGGATGCTTATAAAATAAGGAAGCAGCAATACCATTTGGAAACCATATTAGCACTTGATCATGAGTTTAAGAGGTAGCAAAAATAAGGATGAAAATTTTGAAAATGATTGTACAAATGCTAATCTGAGCCATGTTTGAAGTTATAATTGTTTATGGCTCCCAATTCTCAAGATTGTGTGGTTTTGCAATTGACCCCCTCTTCTTTCACATATTGATCAAGAAGCCCCCATTGCATTTAAAGCTTCAAGTGATGATATGGCAGTTTAGTGAAATTCTTATGTTAAAGTATTATCATGTGGCAGAAAATACTCTTTGCGATATATTTCAATTTAAATATTGGAATACCTCATGTTTGTTAAGTGATGATATATGATGATTTAATGAAATGGCTATGTGGTATATTATGATGTGCTTATCTTTAAATATACAGAGAGGCTTTTTCTAATGAAGGGATGGATTGATATTTGATTGAATGAATACATTTTTGTAAATCCTTTTCTAATTTTTCATCCTTTTTTCCTTCTCTTGAGTTCTGATCATATGCTTAAGTGATGGTTTATTGCATGCACGACTTAACTGGATGTGGTATTGCATTAAATACAACTCTTTTTGGTTTCTAAATGGTATTGATGTGATGCTTAGATAAGGACCCGACAATACCATTTAAAAATCATATTAGCATTTGATTATGAGTTTAAGATAAGGCAAAAATAAAGGGTTGAAATTTTGAAAAGGATTGTACATAGGCGAATTTGAGCCATTTTTGGTTCTCTCTCCTCTCTCTCTACTAATACTAAACAACAATCCTAGTGGCTCTTAAATGATGATGTGGATGTGAATGATGACTTGGCACATGTTGACTTGCCTATGTGGCATTAAATTATGCCTTGGCATTTTGTTGAAATGCGTAAGTGGCTTAATATTATGATGTGGCAAGAAATTTTTGCACTCAAAAATCTGTTTTATTTGCAGTATTTGTCCTTAAAGATAAACTTGATTCAGAAACTCTTTGCACTAATATTAAATATGGCGGTGATGATATAATGAGTTGATATTTGATGTATTGGATTGTATTATTGTAAATCATTTTCCGATTTCCCCCCTTTATTTTTTTTTCTCTTGACTTCTGATTCAAAACTACTCTATTTGGTTTCTGTAATGGGATTGCTGTTTGGATGCTTAGAAATAAGGAACCATTGTAATCCCATTTGGAAATTAAATGAGTGTTTGATTGAGAGTTCAAGAGAAGGTAAATATAAAGGGGAGATATTTTGAAATGATTGTCTTTTGATTCAAACATTCAAGTATAGTAAATGAGAGGATGTTTTAACATCTAAAATAAAAGGCTGGAAATTGATGATCTGGTGGTGAAATAATGATATATATGATGTGGAGAAAAGTTCTTCTCGCCGTTAAACATGGCAATGATGATTTATAGAATTGATCTATCATGGATGAATTGTTGTACTGAAACTCCTATTATGACTTCCCCCCTTTTGTTTTTCTTCTCTTGACTTTTGATCACATGCTTAATGGCTGTTACTGTTAAGATAATTATGAGAATATGAAGATAGAGAAAGATAAATAAAGAGAGAAAGAAACGGAGAGAATACATAACGCAGCACATTCACTATTTTATATTCAAAAGTAGTTGATTTGGTAGAGACGCTTAGAAATAAGGAACCATGCAATTCCATATTTTGATTTATTGAGCAAATATTAGTATTTTTCTAAACATTCAACATGGCAATGATGATTAGAAGAATTGATAATTGATGGATATATTGTAATACTGCAAATCTTTTTCTGAATTCCCCCCTTTCTCTTTCTTCTCTTGACTTTTGATCAAATGCTTAATGGTTGTTTTGTTGCATGTGCTACTTTTTTGTATGTGCAATTGCAATTGCAAGTAAAACTTCTGTTTGGTTTCTAAATGGTATTCCATTGGATGCTTAGAAATAAGGAACCAGCAATACCGTTTAAACATGGTATTTCCCCCCTTTCTTTTTCTACTCTCGACTTTTGAACATGTGGTAATTTTTTGTATGCGGAATTGCATTTCAAACTTTTGTGTTTGGTTTCTAAATGGTATTGCATTGGATGCTTAGAAATAAGGAACCGTCAATAACATTTAGAAACCATATTAGCACTTGATCATGAGTTTAAGAGGATGCTAGATAAGAGATGGAAATTTTGAAAATGAGTGTATGAGAGGCAAATCTGAGCCATATTTTAGTTCTATAATTGTTTGTGGCCATTAGTTAAGATTACATAGTTTTCCAATTGACCCCCACATCTTTCACATACTGATAAGAAGCCATATTGCCTTTTGAGTTTAAAGTGATGATATGGCAGTTTAGTGAAATTCTTATGTTGTATTATCATGTGGCAGAAAATACTCTTCTAAATATATTTCAATTTGAATATTAGAATACCTCATCTCTGTTAAGTGATGATAAATGATGATTTATTGAAATGCATATGTGGTATATTATGATGTCCCTATCTTTTAATACAGAGGCTTTCCAAAATGATGGGATGGATTGATATTTGATGGGATTAATGCATTTATGTAAATCATTTTCTAACTTTTCCTCCTTTTTTTCCTTCTCTTGAGTTCTGATCATATGCTTAAGTGATGGTTTAATTGCATGCACGACTTAACTGTATCTGGTATTGCATTAAATAAAACTCTTTTTGATTTAAATGGTATTGATGTGATGCTTAGAGATAAGGAACCGACAATACCGTTTAGATATCATATTACCATTTGATTATGAGTTCAAGATAAGGCAAAATTAAAGGGTGGAAATTCTGAAAATGATTGTACAAAGGCGAATCTGAGCCATGTTTGATTCTCTCTTCTAATATTAAAGCTGCTAGCATCCCCTAGTTGCTCTTAAATGATGATGTGGCTGTTAAATGATGACTTGGCATTTTGTTGAAATGCCTATGTGGCTTAATTATATTATGATGTGGCAAAAAACTCTTTTTGCAGTATATTTCAATTTGAAATATTTTAGTTCCTCATGTTAATCAAGTTGTTTAGTGGCTGTCTTTTGGTGACATGGCATGCTGTGAAATGCCATGCGGCATATTATGATGTGGCAAGAAGTTTATGCACTTAAAAATCTGAAAATATTTTATTTGCAGTATTTATCCTTAAGATAAAAATCTGAAAATGTTTCAAAATTGGTATTGTTGTTGCGATGCTTAGAAATAAGGACTGAGAGGAGGGGAAAAGTTTGAGTGTAGAAATTTTGAAACTGATTGTACAAAGGCGAATATGAGTCATGTTTAAGGAAAACAATGGTGCTTTTTGTGCTTGATTCAACGATATAAATTTGTGTAAGTGGAGTTTTGGAAGGATTTGATTCCCCCATTTACCTCTTTAAAGAGGCTGGTCTGAATTGAATATTTTGCACTTGAGGTGAAGGACAGGACTTTGTTTTTTCTTTGGAGAATCTGAGCCATGTTTTCTGTAACTGTGCTCTCTATGTGTGATTCAATCACTTAAATATGTCTAAATGAGACATTTTAGTAGGATTTATTTCCCTTTAAGAGGGGAAAGTCTGGCCGTTTTTTTCGGATGTTTCAGCATCAAAAGTAAAGGCTGGAAATTGATGATGTGACTGAAATAATTACATGGCATTTATTGAAATGCCTATGTGGCATATTATGATGTGGGTAAAATCTCTTTTACCGATCTTCCGCCCTTTTGTTTTCTTCTCTTGACTTTTGCTCACTTGCTTAAGGGTTGTTTTTTTGCTTGTTGGGATAGTTGTGAGAATACGAAGATAGAGAGAGTGAGAGAGAGAGAGGAATAACAACACACATTGTGGTGATATATAAAGGCGTATATATGACACAAAACATGCACTATTTTGTTTCTAAATGTTATTGCTGTTGAGATGCTTAGGAATAAGGAACGAATGTCATCTCATTTAGAAATTAAATGAACATTTGATCAAGAGTTCAAGAGAGCCATTTTTTATTCTTCTTGCTGTAATGGTTGATCATAATGATATTCAAAATAACCAGATTCTCTTTTTGATTCTAGCATCCTCTTAGTGGATGTCAAATGATGATGTGACTGTTATATGATGGCTTGGCATTTTGTTAAAATGTCTACGTGGCATATTCTCTTAGTTCGAAATATTTTACTTCCTCATGTCTGTTAAGTGATTATGTATGCTTAAGGGATGTTTTGTCGCATGCACATCTTAATTGTATGTGGAATTGCAATAAAAACTAATCTACTTTGGTTTATAAATTGGCATTACTGTGATGCTTTAGGGGAGGTAAAATTAATGGGTCCAAATTTTTAAAATAATTGTCCAAAGGCTAATCTGAGACATGTTTTGAGGTCTATAATTGTGCTTTCTAGGCTTGATTCAATTATTGAAATATGAGTATGCTGGAAATTGTAGAAGGATTGATTTCATTCACAGTAGGACTCTTTCACATAGTGATGAAGAAGTAAGTTAAGTGATGATATGGCTGTTATATTATGACAATAGCATTATATTATGATGAGTTGAGCAATATTACATTTTGTATGTATGTGCAATAAAGGGTTCAAATTTTGAAAATGATTGCGTTACAATGGCGAATCTGAACCAGTATGCTGCCTTCTTTCATCTTTCTCTCTAATTGCATAGTTAAGCAATTGACCCCCCTCAAATTTCTCTTTTTTGTCAAGAAAAGTCCCTCATGTCGGTAAATTGATGATGTGACAAGTGATGACTTGGCATTTTATTGAAATGCCTATGTGTCGTATTATCATGTGGCAAATATTTCAATTTGATTACTTGATTGCCTCATGTCTGTTATGTGATTATGTGGCTGTCAGTTAGTGAGATGTCATGCTATCTTGAGGCATATTACGATGTGGCAAATAGTACATTTTTGCATGAGATATTAGTTAGTGTTGTGGTTTCTGACCCAGCCAATCTGTTGGGTCTAATTTAAGAAATGAGGCTTTGATTTTAAATGCCTCTTTGTAATTATACACTTTAACATGATGCATTTTGATGTAGAAATGGATGGTAAGTAAGATGAAATAGTCTGAACTAAAAGAAATAGTATTTTGTCGTCTCTTTTTATTTTGAATTGATTTAAGATCAGTTGTAGTCTCTTGTAATGAATAAGACATTGAGAACCCTCTTGTGGCATGAATTAATGTCATAGTTTCTCTGTCCCATTGTGTCCATCTGGTTTTCTTGTTCTGCGTGATTTGTTTCTCAAAAGCAGAATGGTGCATCTTTTTCACGACTTCTCAAAATGCTAAGGCATGGCAATAAAGGGTGTTTTGTAATTTTTTAACTGTCAGATGCATTGAATATATTGTATTGGTGCCACTCCTCAAAATGCTCTCTTTTTGTGTTAGTAACAGGTAGGACCTTGAAGCCCTTCATCGATATATTGCGCAAAAGGAATCAGCATCCACTTAACTATTGCATTAGATAATTATTCTTTTTGGTTTCTAAATGGTATTGATGTATGTTGTGCTTAGAGATAAGGAGACACTGCGACTGTTTGGAAATCATATTAGCATTTGATCAGGAGTTTGAGAGGAGGAAAAATAAAGGGTGAAAATTATGAAAATGATTGTAGTAAGGGAATCTGAGTCATGTTCTCTCTCTCTCTCTCTCTCTCTCTCTACTATTAGCATCCCCTAGTGGCTGTTAAATGAGGATGTGGCTATGAAATGATGACTTGGCATTTGTTGAAATGCATATATGGCATATTGTGATGTGCATTAAATGATGATTTGGCATTTGTTGAAATGACTATGTGGAATATTATGATGTGGCAAATATTTTAGTACCTCATGTTAAGCAAGTCATATATTTCAGTGGGTGTCAATTGGTGATATGTCATGCTATGGAATGCCATGTCGCATATTATGATGTGGCAAGAAGTTTTTGCGACTTGAAAATCGGAAAAAAATCTTTTTCTGAGTATTTGTTCTTAAGAAGACCTTGTGATTTATTGAGCAATATTAGAAACTCTTTGCACGCATTAAACATGGCAATGATGATATAAAAAGTTGATATTTGATGGATGGATTGTATTATTGTAAATTCCTTTCCGATTTTTCCCCTCTGTCCTTTTTCTCTTGAGTTTTGATTCGAAACCAGGGACGGAGCCAGAAGTATATATAGGGGGGCCGGAGAGATTCGCAAATGTAGTACTAAAAAATTATAAAAAATAATAAAACACAATTTTACTACCGTCATTCAAAAGTACATCTTAAATTAAAAAATAAATCAAAATACATGCATTTCTACGTCTACTTGAAACGTAATAGTACTCGTCTTTTTTCATTAAATCAAAGTCTTCTATAATTTTATCCATTAAATCACATGAAAGTCCTAAATTACAAATGAAATTTAAAAATGAACTATTACTTTTATATTGATGTTGAACAAAAATAGAATGTATAAATTACCTTTATTGAACGTCAAGAAATGGTTGGGAGATAATTTCTCGATGAATGACCTAGAAGAAGCCTCCTACGTGCTAGGAATCAGGATCTATTAGATCTAGAAGGCTTATAGGTCTGAGTCAAAGAACATACATAGACAAGGTCATGAAATGATTCAGAATGCAAGAATCCAAGAAAGGATTTTTGCCCTTGTCAAATGGCGTTTCTCTCAGTAAGACACAGTGTCCTACAAGTGAGCAGGAACAAAGACGCATGAATAAGATCCCATATGCTTTGGCTATAGGATCTATCATGTATGCCATGATATGTACTAGACCAGATGTGTCATACTCATTGAGCGCAACAAATAGGTTTCAGTCTAATCCAGGTGAAAGTCCCTGGATAGCTGTTAAAAGAATCCTTAAGTACTTACGAAGAACTAAGGACTTGTTCCTAGTCTATGGATGTATGGAAGACGAGCTCGTTGTAAAGGGTTACACCGACGCAAGCTTCCAGACAGACTCAGACGACTTTAGATCGCAATCAGGTTATTTATTTTGCCTAAATGGAGGCGTAGTGAAATGGAAGAGTTCCAAGCAATGTACTGTGGCAGATTCTTCAACGTCATTTCATTTAACATGGGTAGTCATGACACCAGTCTAGAGGTTACTCATGACTTACGATCTTTGGAAGATCGTTGCCAGCGTTAAATGGAACCTAAACGGTCACACATAGAACAACGTCTAGTCGGGAAGGAAATACTCTTAAATGGTTATACATATGATGTATAAATAGGTGAAGGAAATAATCGATCATTGGATGATTGATTTGAATGATTGTGCAAAATTAGCATAGTTCCGTTGGCAACAGAACTCAGCCAGTTTCTCGACAGCCAAGTTTTATGATTAGGAAACCCTATTCCGTTGGCAACGGAATAGGTCCGTTGGAAACATATAAGCGCTGTAATTAGGGTTTTAGTTATGGTAACTAAGCAATCATTCGCCTCCCTCTCTAGTATAAATAGAGGGACAGTCCCCCTCTATTAGACAGACATTATTGTTGGGTTTCTACCGTTCATAACGCAGCGGAAAAACAAAAATGAAACAAAATCGAATTCGAAACCTAAAAGAAGGATCCGTGAATTACAATTAAATCAAAGAAAAGTTCATAACTTTGTACCTTCGGATTACGCTTAATCCGTGATGATCGAAAGCGAATTTGGTTGACGCTTTTCTTTGCCCGATTCCAAACCGGTTTCCAAACCGATCCTTTGTATATTTCGCCTAACCGGTCTCACAAACCGATCTCCAAGCGATCTCCAAACGAACCGATTCTCCAAGCAAACCGATTCTCCAAATAAAACCACGGTTTCAACCCGAATCACAAAGACGCCGCACTTCGCTTCATCCTCTACCGGTATCCACACGAACAATCCCTTTGAATGAATAGAGAACGATATATGCTAGTATTCGTTCTATATTTTTCTCACAGAAATAACAAGAGAAGATTTTTCGGATTTTTCTCTCTTTTTGTCTCACAAAATTGGACGAAAATAATATGTCTTCTCATATGTACTTGGAGTGTCTCTTGTGCCTATATAGTCCATAAGTTTCATATCCTATGTGCATGACAACTATGTAACCATATATGCAACACATCTTATCATATAAGATGTAGGATTGAATGTGTCACTTGACTATGTAGCTCTTCATACAACTTATCACATAAGTTATGATTTTTTCTGTGTACATCTCAATAGTTGTTCTTTGTGTGTGACCCTGTAGGTTTACTTAATGTTGGCAATAATCACAACGGACTATAAATCATGAGCGACTTCTAGCAAGACATCATGATTACCCAAATTAAGCAAGTATAGATGATTCGATCAAATTAATTTATGTTCATGCATTGTATCCCTTTGTTACACGATATCTATATCGTCCATAAGGCATGGTATGTGTCAACCTTAAGTTGGTCGATAAATATTTTTTGACACCGAATTTGATTGAACATGAAATGACATTAATAACTCCTTATTAATTCACTCGAGCACGGCCGTGCGTAAACCATATACTGGATTGACCCACCTTGAGAATACTACACGGTTCGTGTCATTAGTTATTCTCAGTAAAGAATGTATCTGTAATCCTTAGACTTGAGACTATCTCAGTTTCCTACATGAGAAATTTTGTACTTTAATATAATCTAACATCGTCTTTAACCGGGCGGTCATAAAGATTATAATTAGGTATATAATGAATTATGCGGAGGAAAGAGTTTAATAAAGATAGGATTTGTTCCTCTCATAAAATGAGAGAGATATCTTTAGGCATATACTTACGTTAATGACTTAATAACTCTTATTCATGATCAGTAAAATGTGACCATCAGTCAACTAACATACTGATGTACATTTATAGCTTATCATAAAGTATGTTTGTCTCACAAACATCCTATGAATGATCAGGGATGGTTTAGAATATCATTCATAATACTTTATAGTTTTACTATCAAAGTCACATACTTCGATGATATAAAGCTGAATATCATATTCAAGGTTCATTTTAGTAATAAGAATAAAATAACCAATACGCATTTATTATATAAAATATCTCCAAATAAACACAATGTTTGTTTAACACAATCCATACATCTAGGTCTCAAATATATTGGCCTAGGGCATACTACTAACACTTAGGGCGGGTTGAATCCATAGGTTCCGCGGCGCATTTAACGTACATGGCTATGGATTCCCCAACAACTACTAACATCGCGCCCTAGGGGGCGGAGTTAGTTACAGTACATGATACAATAACTAAAACCAAGATACATGAGGATCAGAAATGAAAATTCTCTCTTTAAATATAAGTCCGTAGTCGCGGGCTATCACCACGCGCCACTAACGAGACTATTCTCTCTCTCTCTCTGATCCTCCATTTAGCCGTCCCGTTTAAGGCCCTTTTATAGGGGAGAGACCTATAGGGTTTTCAGCGTCTCCAAACGACAGGTAGTATCTTCAGAATATCCGTGCAGATCTTCTTGCCATTAACGTTGATAGATCCTAATTGCATCTTTCCTGATATGCTCCTTCTTGAACGCGTCTGCCTGGCGTTGCCAGATCTCCTCTTAAATTGCCAATCAATCAGTCCGTGATTCCATCGCTTGCGTTTCTTTCCCAGTTTGGACGCCTGTAAGCCGCTCCCCTCGAGTTGCGATTCCCTGTGATGCGTGCCGGTGGGTCGAGTGATACCGCGCCCGCGGGTGGGACCGCGGTACGATAACTGCTCCAATCTCTCCCTAGATTTCTCGCGCCTCTTTTTGCGTCCATGTTGGCTTTTTTGCTATATTTCCTGCAATCACATATAATTCTGACAGTAACTTGGATCTTGGGTAAAAACATAAGTAAAATCCTAACTAAATTGCGGAAAGTAAGATACAAAATAGCAGGTAAACATCTATATAAATTACTCATGTCACTATTCGCTACAAAAAGAACATGAACACTACAAACTGCTAAACGTTATTTGCAACCCTGATAAAAATAGAAGAAAAGAAGAAAATTAGAAAAAATAATAATAACATGGAAAAATAAAAAATATATATAAAAATGAAAAATAGAAAAAAATAATAACAACACAAAAAAATAGAAAAAAAATTAAAAAATAAGGGACGAAAAATTTAAAACACTCTTTTAAACACCATGTCTTCACCCAAAATACAACCTGCAATAAGAATATATTTTTTCTAATATTACCATTTAGAATAACCATAGATGGTTTTATTTTGAATTATTTTTTTGAAAAAACGTTGCTGGATCTGATTCAATTACTGCTGATAATTAGTGACAGTAGACATAAAAAATGCATTTTTTGTAGCACTTACTACTATTAACTAAGAAAACTAACCACAAATAAAAGAAATTAAAATAAATAATGCAGGTAAAGAAAGGAAGAAAATAAAACATAAAAAAAGAAATAAAACTACAATTGGAAATATATAGGAAAAAAATAGAAAAATACCAATTAAACATGGAAAAAAAATAAAAAATAAATGTAGAATATAAAAAAAATAAAACATAGAAATTAATAAAAATCGGAAAAAATACTAATTAGAATAAAGTATTAAAATTTGTATCTTTTATTTCTTTGAAATCAATCACGAAAAACATCCCATCTATACCCAACTTAAACTCAACACCAAAAATCTTTCCATCTATACCCAACTTCAACTCAACACCAGAAAGAAGAAAACTCAATTTAGATTTTGCTTAAAATTTGGTAATGTCACAAAATAGACAAATCGAGCAAAATATTTGAGAGAAAATTGAGCTCATGAATGGGCTCCAACATCAATATGAGTGACGATTTTGTCGATTTAAGTAGTTATTCACAATGGTTATGGCTAGTCACGACATAATTATCACTAGAAACAACTCGTCGTTATCAGAGAGTGTACCGGTGAGATCGCGGGAGGAATCGCTAGTGCTAGCGATAGCAGCTAGGATTTCTATTTTCATGAAATGGGTTTAGAAGAGAGAGAGAGAAAGAGAGAGAAATGCCATATATATGGGGGCTTCAATTTGAAACTTTTTGACAAAAATTGGCGGGATTTCGCTCATTTACTGGTGGTAATTGACCAAAAGCGTGTGTATAGTTGATTTAATTTACAATTTGAAAAAAAAGGCGGGATTTTATTTAATTATTTAAAAAAAATCTTAAATTTGACATCACTACAGGAAATTGATATGATAGCCTGACAATATTCACTCCTGATTTGACACCACTAATAACAATGACACATTTTTCGAAAATTGACAAAATCACCAAAAAACTAAAACTGGTTTTCACATAATTACTAGTGGTAATCAGTAGATCGTTGACGTTATATGACGTCACGGCCACAATTTAGAGCATCCTATTTCTAGGGGCTAAATAGAAAAACTCTAATATAATGGCTTTTGCACAATTTCAATGATACAGGGTTTATTTTATAATTCCGCATAATTCAGGGGCTTATCAGCAAGTTTCCCTTTCTCCGTTCAAATCATCTCGTCATTTGATCAAACAGCACCCGCCGCGTTCTCTCTCAGCTCCTCTCCCGCTGCCGCTTCCCGTCGTCTCCTCCGTTCTCCCGACTTTCCACCACCTCCCCGCCTCCTCCGGCGCCGCCCCTCGATCCTCCATCCCCACCATCTCCCCCGCCGCCTCTCCCTCGCGATCTCCCCCCTTCTTCGTCCAGAGAAGATGAATCGCGTGATGAGTTCAGGTCTCTTGAAAGGATCAGAAGTAAGAAGGAACAAGCTAAAGTGCTCCGTGCGTGTCTTCTCCATGTGGTACGGATCCTAATCCTAAACTTATTGTAGAATTTGCTCTTTTGGTTCTGATTTGCTTACTTGCCGGATGAAATTGGGGAAATGAAGGGTTTCTTTGATGTTCTTTTGGTTGGAATGTTTAAGCCTCAATTATGCACAAAAAAGTAGATACATCCACAAAAAAGAACAAAATGATTACAGAATTCAGATCAAACAGTGCGGACTGTATATTCAAGACCCGTATCCTTGCTTTGAATTCTAAAGCTTTATTCCAGTCCTATTCTCCAATCCAAACGAAAATTATGCATTAAACCCCAATTTCATTATTTAATTAGCATCATTAATTTTATAGTGGAGCGAGTCTGCAATGATAGCTGGAGCGAGAGATGCGGGTGTATCTCCATCTATAATCGGTGCTTTCCCTCGTAAAGAAGCTTCACTCGTCGAGGTACTAACTACATTCCTGACTTAAAAAAAATACTATTTACATTCCTAACCATTTGTCTCTTATAGTTTTTCATGGATGACTGTTTGGAGAGACTAATAGATAAAATAGAATCGGGAGAAGGAGAGCAATTGAAGAACCTGATAATCAGCGCAAGGATCTCAAAGCTGATCTGCATGCGGCTCGAGATGCAAGTGCCTTTTATCTCCAAGTGGTCTCGAGCACTCAGCATCCAGGTCTCATTATTACCTTTTTAATACCAATATACTGTTTTAGCATATACATTTATATCTTTTTTAGTCTCAAATGTACTTTTTTCCCCGGGGTAAATGCACAGTTACTCCCTAATAGATTTATAACTTAATCTCTCTACTACTTATTTTGGCATTTAAATCCTTGTACTTTATAAATGTGAACGGTTAGTCCTTATGCTAGCAGAACATACTAATTCTGTTTTATAAATGCGTATTTTTCCTTTTAAAAACATAATCATATATTTCCTAGTAGGGTCAAAATAAAAAATGTGAAATTTCCTCAATATGTTGAATACTAAAGTTTGATATTAGATTTACTAAATATTTTGATGTATGTTTTATTTCTTTTACATATTTAGAATAAAAAATAGAAAGTAGAGGGAAAAAAGAACAATAATTAATGAATATATGATATAATAAAGATTTTTTTCTCTTATATTTAGATGGCAAAATTGGAATATATAAAAATCAGATTACCGGTGCTAATTTGTTATGTTAATGTAGGACTAAAGGTGCACATTTCTAAAGTAGTAGGATTTAAATGCCAAAATGATCAATAGTATATGGATAGGGATGTTCATTCGGTTGGTCCGGCCAAACCGAACCGGTTTATGCCAAACCGAAATTAAACCGAACCGGAAACTATGAAACCGAACTGACCGACTCAAGAGACAAAACCGAATTTCAACCGAACCGAAAAAACCGGTTTTCAATTCGGTTTATTCGGTTTAAACCGAATTTCAATATGTTAATGAAATGTACCTATGTATTATGTTTTATGGACTCATGTTGTATTTATTATTAGACCAAGTTTATATAGTAAAATATATTATAGGACTAAATAAATCATATAAAATTTAAATGTGATATAGTTTGGTCAGTTCGGTTATACCGGTTTCTGAAAATTAAGAACCGAACCAAACCGGATAAACCAAATAGTATCAATTTTTAAACCGAACCGGACCGACTAAACCGAACAACCGAACCGAATTCGCCGAAATTTCCAGTTCGGTTCGGTAGCCAAATAAACTGAACCGAATGAACACCCCTATATATGGATTAACTTGCAACTCTGTTAAAGTAATTGCCTAATTGGACTAACAGTGTATTTAATTATTTATTCCTCTTTCCCCTATCTTGCATACCTCTTTGAGCATCAACATCCGTGCTTTGTATAAATTTGGCATATATTCTACTGTCAATCTACATTTTTAAGTATGAATATACTGATTTCATCAGTGTAAAATATAGGGAAATTTTCAAAAAAAAAAAAACCCCTAACTTTTCTCAATATTTCAAAACCCCCTTAACTTCTTGGATTGTCAAATAACCC
Source organism: Juncus effusus (assembly GCA_027726005.1). NCBI lineage: Eukaryota > Viridiplantae > Streptophyta > Magnoliopsida > Poales > Juncaceae > Juncus > Juncus effusus. The sequence goes on along the minus strand of CM050894.1, from coordinate 8,384,019 downwards.
CTTCTAAAGTGATTTTAGTTTTAAAAAAAAAAACCCTATGGTGTTAAGTTGGTGTTAAACTTAACATGTTAGAATTTAACTTTTTTTTGTGGACCAAATTTCTAGTTCGGTTAATGATTTCCATGTTTAATTTTGGCGTTAGATTAAATCCAAGAAGTTAGTTGGTTTTTTGAAATATTGAGAAAAATTAGGGGGGTTATTTGAAATTTCCCTAATATTTCTAATCCAACATATACTTTTAACTCCAGCATTTCAGTTTTCCCTATACTTTTCACGTGTCTTCTTAAAGCATCTCACTAACACACTGTTATTCTAACTAACAGTCGCAGCCGATGAATGTGGGGACGAGTCTGAAGCAAAGAGCGACGCTGGTGGACGAGATATGGCACGCGGCCGGAGACAACGCGGCGGACATGGACTGGTACGTGAAGAGGACTCTTCTCGGCGCCATTTACTCCGCTTCCGAGATTTACATGATCTCCGACAACTCCCGTGGTATGCTAAAAATAAAACTATTTTTTATTATTTTATTTTACTCTGAGGGAATAAGTGCGTCATCATTCCTGCAAGAGCTCATATGTATACACCTAGAGCTGCCAAACATGACCCGAACCCGAAAGCCCCGCCCGAAGCCCAATCCAAAAAATTTAAAAGTCAAATTACTCGAACCCACCCGACCCAGACCTGAAGAATCTGAACCCGAAATGACCATTGTTTGATGATCACTCTAGCCCGACCCGACATAAAACTCGACTTGTCCGAACTCGAACCAAGATCCGAACTGACCTGAACCCATATTGACCCTGGGTTTAAACTAACCGAAACCCAAATATACCCCAAAAATAATTTAATCTAATTAGAACTTTGAAATCAATAAATGTTTGCTCTTATTTTTCAACAAGTCTGTCAAATTAACAAAAATATCATAATATGCAATAAGTGTTACTCATTATCCTAATGTTCGCTCTTATTTGGTATCCATGTTCTTCGGGTCTGGGTGGGCGGGTTCGAGTCATTTGACCTTTCAAATATTTTGGATCGGGCCGGGCATTGGGCGAGTCGGGCGGGATTTTTGGTTCGGGTCATGTTTGACATCTCTAGGTTCAGGTAGAGTCGTAGAGATGGCAAACGGGCAAGTTGAGTCAGAATCGGCGGGTACACTGGCTCAGGTTTTCACATGTTTCGGGCGGGTCGCTTGGGTTCAGGTTAGGTTCGCCACATCTACGGTTCAGGTCAATCTTGTGTTTTGGCCATTCGGGTCTCAGGTTTTATCGGGTTCGAGTTGGGTCGGGTTACTGTAAATTTTGGGTCCGGGTTATTTCAGTTCAGGTTCGGGTCCGGGGTCAGACGGTCCACGCGGGTTCAACTAACTTTTCTAAAATATTCGGATCCGCTCACGTGGACCAGTCTGTCACCTTTGGAAATTTACGAAAAATCAAATCAAATACAACCTAAACCTGGTTTGCCCGAATCGAACTCCAATTGACCCGAATACCAAATCAACCCGAAGCTGGAATTACCCAAACTCATTTGACCCGGCCGGAACAAGATCTGAATACAACTCGACCCGACCCTAAACTCACCCGACACATTCTTGACCCGAAAAAGATCTGACCGAGAAAAGATAAAAAAAGGCGGCCCGACCCGATCCATGTTGACCAAACCCGAATATGACTTGGACATAAAAGTGACCCAAACCTGAACTAGTTTAAACCGAATTTGATGCGACCCGCCTGTTTGCCAGCTCTTTTACACCTACAAAACTGGAAATATCATTGATAGCCTTCAAAACATAGAAAATATCATGTACACCCCTGCAAAGATGTAAGAAATATTATGTATACCCTCCTTTTCGGTATGCCTTTTATTTATGTGCTTTAAAATTAGAACATCTTCAAACAACCCTCGCTTCATCACCTTCTTAGCCAGTTTTTGGAAAGTTAGAGAGAATGGCATTCTCTATATGTTCTATTTTGAGGCTTTATAGTGGTACATGTGAAATTCTAGTTTTGATTTGTTCGAATATTAATAAGTTGGTTTGTGTTTTTTGTTGTCTTAGAATTCCGTGTCACTTGGGAATTTGTGGACCGCCGCGTAAAGGATGCACTTGACCTTCAGAAAAGTGTTCAGGAGGTATACATGTTTTTTTTATAATATGAGTTAATACATAGAAAATAATATATTTTTTATTTACATATAATATGAATTAATGTATGGTGGTGTTTTTTCATTAGGCTGGATATTTGGCGGAGGCAGTGGGTGCAGGTATGGGAAGCTCAATGCAAGGTATTTTCAAGAGAGTATTTCAGCGTTGATTGGAATTACATTTTAGTTTTTCAGTTATTTTTTTTTGTTTAGTAACTGCTTAATAAAGAAGTGGATATGCTTCTCTTAGATTTTCTTGTAATTTTCTTATGGTGTATAGAAAGTTAAACTTCTCTCTGTCGTGTTCTCTCTCTTTTTTTTATTTTTATTTTTTATTTTCAATGTTGAAGTTCTTAATGTTGGAAAACCGATACTTGTTTTGCAAATATTAATTTTGCAATCTACTTGTGAGTTATGCATTTCATTTTCATTTTTTCATGCCAGTGAATAGTCATTATATTTAGTATATATGCCAGTAAGTAGTTATTATAACCTAGTTGAGTACAAGTAAACATCCAAAAATGCCCAACTTTGTACACTTGCCTGAAATTTTTTTGGGAGGTAATAGGGTGAACTATTGGGTCACAAACTTAAAATTCTAAGAATACATTGGTAACTCTGTAAGGGCTTGTTTGGATGGTTAGTATTTCTTTAGTTTAGTCTAGAATTAGGATTATTTTCCAATTTTTAGTAAATGCATGTTTGGATGTATTTTAGGAATTTTTAGTATTAGGAATATTTTCCAAATTTTAGCAAATTTTAGTAAATTTTGTATACAAAATCTCCCATTTTGAAAACTTAACTTTTTGTCAAGTTTTTTCCTAGTATATTTTAGCAATCATACAAAAATATACTATATTGTATTACATTATATTGTATTGTATTATATTATATTGTAATACATTATTATATTATATTACATTATACTGTATTGTATTACATTATATTGTATTGTATTATATTATATTGTATTGTATTACATTATATTGCAAATCCTACAAATTTACTAATTTTCATCCAAACACACCATTATACATACATTCTAAAAGTTTGTAATACTCTAGGATTTGAATTTTGCAAATCCTAATCCCTAGAAATTTACTAATACTATACTAGGAAAAAATACACATCCAAACAAGCCCTAAATCATATATCCTATTTTCTGGCATAAAAATCCTTAGCATCTGCGCAACATTGATGATCTTCAGAGTGAGAGTAGTTGTGGGAAAAGCTTTTGTGATTTTATCTATATAGTGAGAGTAGTTGTGGAAAAAGCTATTTTGATGACGTCGTGAGATTAGTTGTGGAAAAGCTTTTGTGATTCTTACATGTCTCATCGGACTTTTTCTGTAATACAATGGCTTTGCAATTTAGGTATAATTGTTTTTTCTCTTTTATTTTGGAAATTTGCAATTTGCACATAATTAATGCTATGAGCTGAATTTGGAGATAATATTTGTCGGGGTCCGGAAGCTTCATGTGATCTTCCATGTTCCATTGGACACAATTCGTAGTTATGCCCATCCGAAGTGAAAATACAAGGAAAAAATGACCAAGAGATCATTACAAGCCACTTGTCATCATTTATACTCGGTGTCTAAAAGATAGAAAATAAGGAAATTTCTTGATTGTTGTCTTACTTGACTTGGAGTCAAATTGTTTTTATTAGAAGGAACCATCTAGATAGTGAACTCCAAGTCAACAAAATATGACAAAGACTTACTCTTTACTGGCACGCAAAATGAACAAAAAAAATTACAACAGCTCTTTTTTGCTTGTATTTTCATGTAGCAGTTTGTTTTTTTAATGTAAATTTCATTATGTATGGAAAATTTAAAGATCATACGAATCTCTGGTTTATGCAAATGATTCACGAAAATCAAGTTTTTTTTACCATAAAGAAATTAATATATTTTAAATTCAAACTTGATATTTTATATCAAAAATTTAGAATGTAATGTATTAACCATTCAAGTTGTATTTGTAGTTTGAAAAATTAATTTGCTTAAAAATTTGTATATTTAAAAGCTCTTTTTTTGGTTTGAAAATGGAACAAAAAATATATGAATTGTTCAAGGAACATTTTATTTGAGACAACTCATTAGTTTGTTAAACTTACTAAATATTTAAGTTAAATGCGTTTGTCGTGATTTGAACTTGAATTTCTTTCAGACTTGACGGAGTATTTGATCAAGGGAAAAAAAAAAGTTAACGGAATATTTTACCACTTGATATAACAAATTTTGACTTGTTTAAGAAACATATTTGCACATCCAACAAATCACCTTCAAAGGGCCTGAAAGCATCTCAAAATCACCTCTAAGATAAGCAGCTTCAAAACATCACCGAACTAATAAGATAGTGATACTGACGAAAGGACAAAAAGAAAATAATTAACCGCCCACTGAATAGTTGATATGTTGATATGTAATATTAACTAGTTAAAATAATTCAACACTTTTGAATTCCAATTATCATATTACTTCTTAGCATACTTTCATACTTGCTGAATATACCTTTATTTGAATATCAATATATATTTTTATTTATCCAATATACCTTTCCAACATATCTTTTTTGAATGTCAATATACATATATTTCAACCTATCCATTGACCATTATACCTTTGTACATGTCCCATATACAATTTTTAGTAGCATATACCTTTTTGTCCATCCAATATGCATGTTTATCTGTTTAATACTTTAATATACCATTTTTAATACTACTACGTTTTTCGGAATACTAACCAACTATACTTTTTTATCTTGCATAACTTATGTTTTTTCTATGAAATTAAAAAAAAATAGTCTTTTTATTACCATTTTCAGGGCATTTTAAAATCTGCCCAGAAAAATCTATAAAGTTTTTTCTGTTGTAAGCAAGAAATGGATCTCTAGGGATAATGCGTCATTTGATTTTTATGGCGCTCAGTGCTTTTCTGGGGTTAAAGTTGTGGATTGACTAAATATTGGCCCACAATATTTTTTTTGTACATGGCAATTGCGAAATCGTCAGCTACCCAGTCGAGTCGTGATGCCTTGAATCTGATTTAAAAACATGTATCAACTCGGTCAGCATTTGGAAATCCTTCATAGATAAGGTTTTGAGGCATCCTATAAAAAAACTAATTTCTTTAAAGCAAGTCTAAGTAGGTAAATTGTCTACATTTAAAAAAAAAGAATATGAAAATACTTTGTAGATATATTATAATTAATAGCATGGACGGCCCTGTTCTTTTAGCAGCTTTTGACGAGTGTTGACTTGAAGCTTTAAAATGTGGAAAATAATATTTTTCTCTAAATATTTAAATAATGCGTTCATGAAAATTGTATATAATTATTCAAAAAAAATACAAATTGTAAATAATTAACATGAGTAATAATTATGATTTAAAAAGTTAATCTTTTTTATTTTTTTAAAAAATAATCAATTAAATTTGATATAGTATGCTTTCCCTTTATTTTCTTCATTTATATTTTCTTTTTTTAGAGAAATTTACTGGTGGTCCACGCGAATTAATATTGCACTTAAATCACACAAGTCATATTTCACCTAATTTTATTTCTTGGGGAGTTCTTTAAATATTTTGTTACATTTTTTTGACTAACAATATTTGAGAGCCCTCATATTTGAGAGGTATTTGACCATAAGCCTCAATGGCTACATATGAGTGCCGGCTATGATTAATAGAGCTATACATTTTTTAAAAGAAGTCTAATATTCATCTATCTTTCATTTCTATTTACCATCTAACTTTTTAGTAATTTTCATCTCATCATGATATCCATTCCTTAGTCCTTCCCTTCCTTTTCGAGTATCAAGTGAGGCGGCTGTCAAAGGTCTCGCTTTTTTATATGCAATTAGACTTGAAAAACGTATACTTCGTGCAAATGCCCTAAGATAGAAATACAACTCATCAAGATTTATATTTTTTGTACAAGGAACGTTATTTTTACATATATACTATATCTATTTTGCTTCTAATTTACAATCTCTACTGCACATTTTTTGTGAAATTTTAAGATGCATCACATGTTAAAATTAATAACAATGATATGTTTATTATTAATATAATAATTAAGTATAATATATATATATATATATATATATATATATATATATATATATATATATATATATATATATATATATATATATATATATATCATTTACATGTTTTTCTTTTAGATTTATCACATTAATGTTTTCATATCGTGTCAGATGCGATACTCATATTCATATCGTGCAACATAAGTAATAAGGATGTAGGGCTTATGTAAGCTGATATCAGAAAATGTAGTGATAAAGACAAGTTTGATAAAAATTTTCTTTTTCTTAGATTTCTGGTAACGAATGTTATATGCATAATACTGAAACGACTCAAATTTTAATGACTTTCCCCAAAAAAAATTGTTGTAGATAATGATCGAGTATTTGCCTAGTACAATTTGAAAAAGAAAAAGAAAGAAAAATAAGAATGAATGAAAACGAAAGAACAAAAGAAAGAATAATCCCTATTTCAACGAACGGCGTATTTTAGGTTGAAATGATAAATTATTTTTAAATCTAAAAAGTCGGAATTTTCGGACTTTTTTTCTGAAGTGGCCAAAAAAAAAAAAATAATTAAGAGAATGGCGTAGTTTTGAAAATATTTGCAAAAGTAGCTGTTTCGCCCAACTGCTGGGCGAAACACAACTAGTTTCGCCCAGCACAGCGAAAACAGATTACGGCCCGATATGCGCTAATCAAGCCTTGTTTCGCCCAGTGGTTGGGCGAAACACACTGTTTTCATCACGCTAACAGTGCTTAATCGGTCTCCGAAAAAAAAAAAAAATTGTACAGTATGTTTCGCCCCCTCGTGGGGCGAAACAACCTATTGTCATATTCTGGGCTTAGTCCACAAATTTTGAGCCCATATTATACGAAACAGTCTGTTTCGCCCGCTCGCTGGACGAAAGAGCTGTACTTTTTTTTTTTTTTTAGGGGAAAAAATAAAAACAGATTTTTTAGCCTTTTTACATGGAAAAAAAATAAAATAAATCCGAAGATAAAAAAATGATAATAAACAACTTATTTTTATTTAGTATTTCTTTTTCATATTGAAATGACAACTCTGTTTTTTTAGTAGATAACATTGATTTAACATGTTAGGGTATAGATGGAATCTCAGTTTTTTTAGGTATAGAGTTTATGGTTCAGATAGAGGGTACTAGAGAATATTTACTTTTTTAGATTGAAATGACAATTTAGTTTTTTTTAGTGGGTAACATTGATTTAACATGCTAGAATATAGGTGGAATCTCAGTTTTTTTAGGTATAGAGTTTAGGGTTCAGATATAGGGTACTAGAGAATATTTACTTTTTCAGATTGAAATGACAATTTAGCTTTATTTTAGTGGGTAACATTGATTTAACATGCTAGAATATAGGTGGAATCTCAGTTTTTTTAGGTATATGATTTAGATTTCTATTTAAAGAGTCCTTTTATTACACTTGATCATCAAAAAATCAAATCTCATAAGTCTCTCTTGCAAACTTCTTCTCTTTCTATCTTTCTCCCTATCAAGAAAATGCCATAAAATTCTAAAATTTTTCTATATTACAATGGTCAAATTGTTCAAGATTCGAGCGGATACAATTACTATCCACAGGAAGCTGTTTTTCTCCCGTGCAGTAGAAATAGAAATTATTATAGATTGTGTTTAGAAATTTATGCTACCACCGGTTTGCCTAATAGTGACGATCTTAAAATTAGTGGTAGGTTTCCTTACCGTATAAATGATTGTTTGTATTTTAAGATAGTAAAAATTTCGAATGATTCACAGTTAGCTAGTTTTGCTGTGAACACGGTTGGCATGAATTAGAAATATACGTTGAACGCATCCAAAGTAGAGAATCCTATGTAGGAATTAGTAGTAGATCAAATGTAGCTTTTAATGATGATGAGCTTGAGAGGTTAGAACCTGTAATAAATCGTGATGAAGATGAAGTGCCAGAAATGGAAGAAGGCAGCGAAGATGAGTTTGAAAATATTGAAGAAGACGAATATGATGAAGATGAAGTGCCAGAAATGGAAGAAGGTGACGAACCAGAAATAGATGTTATGAACAATTACTCGGAAGTGGGTGAGATGGTTAGTGTAGGAACTTTCGGTAATCCTCCGGCGAAAGAGTTTGAAGATACTACTCTGTGGGAAGAAGCGAAAATCGAAATTAGAGCATGCATGTGAGTGGCGATGATAGTTTGTATGAGTGACAGACGTTCGACACGAAAGTAGAGCTACAATCGGCCGTAAAATTATACAGCGTCATGCATCACCGAGAATTTGTAGTCTCCAAATCAAACAAAACGCTCTACACCGTAGTCTGCAAGCTACAAGATGACCGCGCTGGCTGTGATTGGAGGTTGTATGCATGCAAAAATAAACGACATGTATTTGAGATTAAAAAATTTACACAACAACACGTATGTGTTAATCGACAACCTAACAACGACCACAAACAATTAACAAGTGCATTTATTGCGGGGCTAATTCTAGATGTCGTTAGAGCGGATTTAGCAATTAAACTAGTAACCCTAGTAGAAACCGTCAAATTAAAATTTGAATATACCATATCATATTGGAAGGCTTGGCACGCAAAACAACACGCGCTTAGATTCTTGTTTGGCGATTGGAAGGGGGCATATAATTTGCTTCCTGAATTGATGGCAGCAATATATTCAGCAAATCCTACTACTGAATATTCGATTTGGAGAGGTCCCAAAAATCGTTCTGGTGAGGAGGAGTTCGAAGGTCTTTTTTGGGCATTCGGCCCATCACTTAAAGGATTTGAGTTTTGCAAGCCTGTCATAACAGTAGATGGAACATTTTTAACCGGAAAATATCAAGGATGCTTACTGATGGCGGTCGCTAGTGATGCAAATGGTCAATTATTTTCCTTAGCTTTTGCTTTAGTTGATAAGGAGAGGGTAGAAATGTGGGGTTGCTTTTTTGGGTGTTTGGGGACTTTGATCGGCCATCGTAAAGGTTTATGTGTGATTTCGGATAGGCATGCCGAATTATTCGTGCAATGAAGGACGACAGACTGAAATGGAAGGAACCTAACAGCTATCATCATTATTGCATGCGGTATTTAGAAGCAAATTTCAGTAGCGCTGTGACAGACAAAACATTGGTTAAATTGATTGTACCACTAGTTAAGGCGCCCACCAAATTTAAATTTAAGAAGTTGTATAAAGTATTAAAGGATAAAAATATTAAGGCGTGGGAATGGTTAAATAAAAAAGATAAATCAAAATGGGCGTTCGCGTATGACGCGGAAGGTCGCCAGTGGGGCATTCCTACTAGTAATCATGCAGAAGTGATGAATTATGTTTTCAAGGGTATGAGGAAGCTGCCTGTTACAGCTATTGTGATGGAGACATTCTACAAGCTGAATAGTTATTTTGTCAACAAGCGCGAGATAGCTGCAAATATGGAAATGAATAATAGAATGTGGGGAAATGAAGTGATGGAAAAAATGGAGAATAAAACCGTTAAGGCACGTGCGCATCGAGTCACTACCTTCAATGTCGAAAACGGTATTTATGAGGTGATAACATGACCTAGTGGTTCCCAGGTAGGGGGAAAGAGCTTTCATGTGAATTTCAATGAAGGCGAATGCAATTGTCAGAAACCGATGCTCTATCACTACCCTTGTTCGCATCTTGTAGCAGTTTGCATACGCAGAGGTGTTAGTTCCGAGTATTTTATACATCAACATTTTTCGCTGGATCACCTTAAGCGTACATATGAAGGAAGTTTTTATCCGATAAAGGATAGAGAACAGTGGGTTGAACGTGAAAAAGTTTACAACGGTACGTTGGTTCCTCCTGAGAAACTTATAAGGAAAAATGCCCGTGGAACCAACAAGCGTGGTAGAAGACAGGAGAAATGCTTTCATAATAGTATGGACACCATGGACAACGCAGATCGTAGAAAACATTGCAGCACTTGCGGAGTAGCAGGGCACACGAAAACAAAATGTCCGAGAAGGTTGTAGTGTTTTATGGATTGTTGTTTGTAATATTTTATGTATGGTAGTTTATGTTTATTTATTGTGGTTTGTAGTGTTTTATGGATTGTTGTTTGTAATGTTTTATGTATGGTAGTTTATGTTTATTTATTGTGGTTTGTAATGTTTTATGGATTGTTGTTTGTAATGTTTTATGTATTGTATTTTATGTTTATGTATTTTAGTTTGTAATATTTTATGGATTGTATTCCAAATTAATAATATATATCATATTCGAACTAAATACACATAGTCAGCTCTCTGAAATAGTTTAAATATCAGTCCAAATTAACAAAACATAGTCCAAATAATACAGTAAAAAATAAACATAGTCAGTAACGCCAGAATCCTCCTCCTCCTCCTCCTCATGTTCCCCCGCGTCCTCCGTGTCTTCCTCCTCCTCCTCCTCCTCGTGGTCCTCCTCCGTGTCTTCCTCCTCCTCCTCCGCGTCCTCGCTGAGCCTGAGGCTGAACCTGAGGCTGAACCTGAGTAATCTGACTAACTCCTTCATCTCCTTCTCTTCTCCCTCCTCCGTCTCCTCCTTCGTCTCCAACCTGTTCGATGATCGAACCCCAATCGAAGTCGCCTTCATATTCATTACTTTCCTTCATGCTGCTCCGGATGCACCCTAACAACTTTTTCAATTTCCCTGGTACATCCTGACACTCGGCTTTTAGCGCTTCAAACCCATGTTTGCAGGCATCCAAAAGAAATGCATGCTAAAAAATAATATTTGAGTAATGTTAAAGAACTAAAATAATATGAATAAATAATAATATAAATAATAGTCAATTATTTTCATTACCGTTTTCCTTTTCTGCGGAACCATCGGATGATACGATCCCGTAGCATGCGGGATATCTGATTGCATATAAGGATCAGTTGCCGTTCTATACCAATTCCAGTATGCATCATACTGGCTAGGGTCGTACGGCCGCCATGAAGGAATATTTATTTCTCGTTCCAAGCATTTCTGTTCCCACTCAGACAGATAAGCTGAATGTATGGTAGGCCAATCACCTCCACGGTAATTTATGATATCGTGCAATTGTTTGTCGTACTCGCAATTTGGGGGTGCTTCCATCGCATACCCAAACTGACGCAACACCTGCTCCGGATGATGCATCTCGACAATCCAGAAATAAATCAATGGCACTGTAAGAAGCCCCATAGTTTTTTCGTATTCAACTATCGGCGGGAGTATATGACGGAATACCTCATAAGGTGTCCAAACCACCTGAGTGTCGACCAAACTGTCGAACTGATCGCGATGTGTCGACAAATGCCGATGAGGTGTTATATCCGCATACTGAGTACAATCTTTCCACAAAAAACCAACCGTAGGTCTCTCATCTTCATCACCATCATTCGCCATATCCTACAGTTCCTTGCGTACGTCTTTAGGAACGGGTCGTCCGACAGTGATATGTTCCCATGCCCACAGTTGCAGCAACATGATACACCCTCCCATATTTTTCCGTTTCTTATGCGTACCTTTACACAATGCCCTGTAAAGATACGCCAGAACTCCACTACCCCATGCCCATCTATCTAACCCCGACATGTCCTCTAATAAAAGCAGAGGCAGTGCCGAAACACAATCCCCCAAAACTTCCGTAAATAATACATCCCCACATAATGCAAGTATGTAGGCTGTACAATACTGCTCGACTTTCTGATCTGGGGCATCAATTTCCAAATCGGAAAAATTATTTTTCAACCATGTTCTTTTCAATAAAATTTTGCTTCTCCACTTTCCCTTAAACTCCAATTCTGAGATTTGTTTCCCGAGTAGTTGCCCAACCTTTCCTTTCCAATCAACATCTTTATTATTTAAACACATTGCCTCACCGTCCGTCCGCATTCCCAACAAACACGAAACGTCATCTAGCGTTATGGTCATCTCACCAACAGGCAGATGAAACGTGTGTGTTTCCGGTCTCCAATGTTCCTGCAGAGTGCTTATCAGTCTGTTGTCGTAATCCAGCCAACCCATCCTGATAGTTTGTAGTAAGGTTGCTTTCTTCAAAAAAGGGGCATACCGATCGTCCCATGGAACCTGCAAAAACATAAATAAATAAAATATATAAGATATATAGGATTTTTTAAATAAATAAATAAATAAATAAATAAAATAAAATAAAATAAAATAAAATAAAATAAATAAAACTAATAATAAATAAATAATATACTAAAAAAATATAAATAATATACTAAAAATAATTATAAATAATATACTAAAAAAATATAAATAATATAAAAAAAAAATAAATAAATACCGGAACTTCGTGTTGTCGGTAGCACATGGGTTTGATAGTTACATCCTCAGTGTTGCTAAATTCGCTCGCCCGATGCATGTGTTGTTGTGATTGAAGCGCATACTTTGGCCGACTAAGTCCCGCGCCAAATGACATCTTTATTTAAAAAATAAAATAATATAAATAAGTAAATAAAATAATATTAATAAATAAAATAATATTAATAAATAAATAAAAACTAATAATAAATAAAGAAAATAATATAAATAAATACATACTTACAATATAATAACCCTCAAAATAAATATACATAACACTTAATAGGGATTTTTTTTTAAAATAAATACATACATACATAAATAAATAAATACATAGCATACATATGATTTTTTAAACTTTCAAAAAATAAAACTATAAATAATATACTAAAAAAAATATCTATCACAAAAAAATATAAATAAATAATCCTAAACAAGAAAAATAATTAATAAAATAAATATATACATTACCTAAACTACAAAAAATAATTTCAAAAATAAATATGTACCTAAACTAGAAAAAATATTAAAAATTTACTTGTAATAAATATACATAACACTTAATAGGGATTTTTTTTAAAAATAAATACATAAATACATAAATAAATAAATAAATACATAGCATACATATGATTTTTTAAACTTTCAAAAAATAAAACTATAAATAATATACTAAAAAAAATATCTATAACAAAAAAAATATTAATAAATAATCCTAAACAAGAAAAATTATTAATAAACTAAATATATACATTACCTAAACTATAAAAATAATTTCAAAAATAAATATGTACCTAAACTAGAAAAAATATTAAAAATTTACCTGTAATAATTATATTTTCTTCTTCTTCTTTTTCTTCTTCTTCTTCTTCTAACAAAATCAAGTAAATCAAGCAAATTAGAATCTAATTTTGAGCAAATATCTTAGTTTATAAATCTAATTTCAAACCAACCAAACAAACGGAAAACTAATTTTGAACAAATATACCTAATTTTAAACAAATAACGAAAATTAACTAAACCTAAACTCAAAGAAATCAACATACCTTGTTAATTAGGCAACTTCCTTCTTCTTCTTTCCCTCTCCTCTCTTCTCTTTTTTTTTTCGCCTCTTTTTCGCCTCTGTTTCGCCGGTTTCGAAAATTTTCGAAAAATCAGTCGAAACAGATGGGCTCAAATTTTGTGGGCTAAGCCCAGAATATGATAATAGGTTGTTTCGCCCCACGAGGGAGCGAAACATTCTGTACAATTTTTTTTTTTTTTCGGAAACCGATTAAGCGCTGTTAGCGTGATGAAAACAGTGTGTTTCGTCCAACCACTGGGCGAAACAAGGCTTGATTAGCGCATATCGGGCCGTAATCTGTTTTCGCTGTGTTTCGCCCAGTGGCTGGGCGAAACTACTTGTGTTTCGCCCAATGACTGAACGAAACGGCTACTTTTACAAATATTTTCAAAACTAGGTCATTCTCTTAATTAATTTTTTTTTTTTGCCCATTTCAAAAAAAAAAGTCGAATTTTCGCTCATCAAAGATCCTGAAAATACAGGACCGGCTATGCGGCCGGCCACACGTATTGCCTATATCATGGCCCCAGATAGCTTTTGATTTTCGTGAACCCTACATCAATCAAGAGCCAGGATGTAGGCACAGTACGTGTGGCCGGTTACATAAAAATCTTACTCTTCTTTTTGAGTGCTTTTTCTTCACTTTAACTGTTACTTTCTCACTTTAAGGCTTTTATCTAATATTCTTATCTAAAGACAAATCTTTTTTATTGTTGACTTTGTTTTTCTAATATTTCCAAAACACTTATCATCTATAGTCGGTGTCTAAAAGATAAAAAGAAACAAAAGAAAAGAGACAAAAGTTAGCATAAGATGTACCTACTCTCTGCACCTTTATGATCTTTTTTTTTTCCGGCCAATTAAGCCCGTGGGCACGCACCTTTATGATCTTGGTAATTGATCATCTCTGTATTTTAAAAATGGAAGTTAATACATCGACCTCACATGATAAATCTCCCAATTATTACACGTGTTCAAACGAAATTTTGTTTACCACTTATTTTATTTAACATGTTACTAACTTTCTTCCTTTAAATATTGTTTTTTTGAGACTGAAATCCATGATCTATGAGTTGAGCTGACAGAGATTTGCTAGATTACCAAATGAAGTGCACACAGCTTCTTTTCCTTTAAATATTGAAATTTTTAAAACGAAAAGGTAGCTTACTTTTTTTTTTTTTGCATAAAAAGTAGCTTACTGGATATCAGGATATGAAACTACAAATAAAATAAAAATAGTTTCACATTTCTGGATTGTTGACATGTAGTCAACTTTTTATATTCTAGAGGGTAGAACTCTCTAGAAGGTCAACTATGTTATACCTCAAACGAAATTGAGACGAGTAAGATTAGTCTGACCTTGCGTTAGAAATTACTTAAACAATCTGGATCTACTACTAGCATCATCCTATTTAAGCAGTTTAAGGTCAAATTGTTAAGTCTGTTTGGATTGTATTGAAGAGGCAGGTTATTGGACTAACAAAATTTCAAATAATCTTTACCGTGGAATGAATTTAAAAAACAAAAATAAGTTACAACCATTTCATTTAACAATTCATGAACTAAAAGGATTTAAAAACACAAGAAGCTGGAAGTTAAAAAGATTCAACAATTCATGTGATAACTTCCATAATTAATCATTTAACTTATGTTTTGCTCAAATTATTCTAAAAGAAAGCTTTATCTTTTGAAACTTTAAATTATCTCATCACAGTTAATGAACTTTCAATTTACCCAAAATTAAATCATTTATGCATTTCCTCTTATTTCTTAACAGAAATCACATGTGGAGTTCATATCATCACTTTAGTAGCTTTAAAATTCAGTGGTTTCAGTTGAAATATTTCTAAGAATTCAGTGACATCTTATGTTAAAATTTTTACATTTTCAGTAATTACTGACCATGTAATTTTAAAGTTAGTAACAAATAGCAATATAATA
This sequence comes from Juncus effusus, assembly GCA_027726005.1. NCBI lineage: Eukaryota > Viridiplantae > Streptophyta > Magnoliopsida > Poales > Juncaceae > Juncus > Juncus effusus. Next base: position 8,368,516 of record CM050894.1, on the reverse strand, counting down.
TTAATTTCTAATGACATAAAATGATATGATATAAAATGTGATGTATAATTTTGAAGCTAAGCTTTTTACAAGCAATTCCCGAGGGCTTAAATGTCTTCTTTGAGATTTTTATAAATAATGCCTACAAACTATTCGTCTTGTCTATTCTTGCGTGGATTAGGCTCTCGGTTTGGCGTAGGGCTTGATGATGACCGTTGACCTTGCCCGCCATTTTCGTCCATTCTTCGGCACTATCTCTGATGGTTGAGAAGACCTGATCTATGTTGCTTCTTTTGCTCTGGAATATCCTCGAGTTGCATTCCTTCCAGACTTCCCAGCAGCAGGCGCTCCAAAAAGTACCCCATTATTTTTTTTTGGCGGCTTGAGTATTCGCTTTGCCACCCAGCTATAGGGTCCTGTGGGTGAGCGTATAGTTGCTGGCGGGGCTATGCCAAAAAGACCGTATACTTTGGTCCATGTGACGTGCATAAATGTGCATTGTGCAAACAGATGTGCATGAGACTCTTGCTCTCTTACAGTGCATAGTGTGCATTCTTCGATTTGGATACAGTCTTTCCTGAAAAGTCTGTCTCTCGTATTGTGCTTTTCATTGCTCATGAGCCATAGGAAAAATTTGTCCCTAGGGGTTGTTTTGAGTTTCCATATGAATTTGCCAAAAGTTCTGTTGTGGCCTCGATCTGCAAAAAAGGAGTAAGCCGACTTAACTGAGAATTGCTTTGTTTTGCATGCTCGCCAAATTAGTTTATCTTCCTCGTTGTTGAGGATGCATTCTCTTATCTTTGCCATTAGTTGGCGTAATTCATCTTCCATGAACGAGCTTAACGAACGGTCCCACCTTATAGGGGCCTGTCCTGATAGTGCCTCTTACACCGTCAAGTCTTTATTGACTGCTCTTCGGTAAAGGCCTCTATGCGTAGTTGTGAGTACCTCGCCCGGTCAATTGTCCTTCCAAAATTTTATTTTTTCTCCGTTGCCTAGTTCTGTTGTGGCCCTGTTATTAAACATGGGGAACTTTGCTTCTAGGTCTTTAATAAAAAAACTTTTGTTGTTGCAATTTCAAGGATCATGAGTTGCACCATAGCATTGCTGAATGGCGGAGTTCCATATTCCATTTTTTTGCCTTTATTTTCCATATCCATTTCAAAAGTAGTACTCTGTTGTGTAGGATGAGGTCCTTAACTCCGAGACCTCCATTCTTTTTTGAAGTGCATGCGAATTCCCATTGGGCGAGATGTTTACCTCGGTGGTATTCATTCGTGCCACCCCATAGGAAATTCCTTCTTAGTTTGTTAATTTCCTCTATTATCCCTTGAGGTAGGAGGAAAACTTGCATAAAGTATAACGGAGTTGCTGAAAGTACTGCGTTTAGCAGTGTGATCCTGCCCCATATAGATAGGAATTTCGTGGACCAACCGGCTATTCTGGCCCTTATTTTCTCTATCATGGGGAGGTATACTGCTGTGTCGGGCTTGCAGAGTGTTAGCGGTAGGCCAGGATATTTGATAGGGAATTTCTCTTTGTTGCATTGTAGGAGTTGCTGGATGAATCGCTCACAATCTTCCGGTATCTGGATAGGTGTGAATGATGATTTGCTGTGGTTTATTCTTAGGTCTGTGATTTTGCCAAAACAACGCAATGCTAGATTAATGAGTTGCAGGTTGGTGTGGTGTGCTTCTGTGATAATGACCGTGCCGTCTGCGTATTGAATTGCTGTAATTTTCATTTTGTTTGGTGCAGGTGCCAAAGTGTTGACATATTTTACCAAGTATTGTAGTGATTCTGCTACGAGGTTAAATAGGAGCGGCGACAGGGGGTCTCCCTATCTTAAGCCTCTCTTGTGAGAGAAAAGAGGCTGGATTTGACCATTTAACTTAATGGTCGAGCTTGAGGATATCAGCAGTGTTCGTATCCACTGGATCCAGTTTTGCGGAAAGCCTTTCTTTTCCATCAGTCCCTCAAGAAATTGCCAGTTGACTGTGTCAAATGCTTTTTTGAAGTCTACTTTGTATAGGACTGCAGAAATCTTGCTTTGATGCAGAAAGTTTATATATTCTCTTGTTGCTAAAAAAAGATTCTATTATTTGTCTGTTTTTTATAAAAGCCGTTTGATGTTCAGAGATCAACTCTGGCATTTTTGTTTGTAATCTTATTGTCAAAATCTTTGAAAGAATTTTTATAGGCCCATCAATCACACTGATTGGCCTGTAATCTGTGATTAGCTTTGCATCTGTGGTTTTTCGAACCAGCGAGATTTGTGCTTTGTTAATCCTCCACAGGTCAAGATTATTCCTTTCGAATTCTTTGCATAGCCAAAAAGGATCATGTTTTATGGTATCTCAGTTGTGTTGGTAAAACTCTGTAAGGAATCCATCTGGGCCAGAGGCTTTGTTTTTTGCTAAATCGAAGACAGCATCTTTAATTTCTTGCTCTGGATTTTTTTTCCCATTTCTCTCAGGTTGGAGTCATGGTTTATAAATTGCATAAATTGTTGCGAGAGAACACAATCCCTGTCCCTTGTTCCTATTGTAGAATTAAAGAAGCTGTTGAATTGTTTTGCGATTTGAGCCTGATCTGTTATTTCTGATCCATTGACGTTAATGGAGCTAATGAAATTTTGTTGCCTATTTGCTGAGGCTATTGCGTGAAAGTACTTGGTATTTTGATCCCCGTCCTGCAACCATTTGCATCGGGATCGCTGCTTCCATTTTGTCTCTTCGACATTCGCATGCTCATATATAACTTTTCTAAGTGCTATACGGAGTTTGAGTTCTGTGCTGGATAGCACTCGGACCTCCTCAATTTTGTCCAATTTACCAACAATGAAATTTGCTCTATTGACATTATTGTCCAATTTTGAGAATTTTTTAGAAGCCCACTTCCTGAGTACTATTCTTAGTTTGTTGAGTTTAAGTGCAAAATTTTTGGCCGCGTTGGTTGATATCTTACTCTCCCCCCATGTGTTTTTTACAAGTTCATCTGCCTCCTTGTATTTAAGCTCGAGCTTGGGTCTCCCTGATGGTTTGCTAAAGGAGAGCTGAATAGGCACAATAATCATCACATTATGACAGGGGATAATCTCTGACATATCTCATTTATTTGTCCCTTGCTTTAGGAGTCAAACACTCACACTGATGGTTTGCTAAAGGAGAGCTGAATAGGCACAATAATCATCACATTATGACAGGGGATAATCTCTGACATATCTCATTTATTTGTCCCTTGCTTTAGGAGTCAAACATTCACATTGTTGGCTGAAAACATGTGACTCACTCTTTGGCTTGTGGCACACCCGTATATCTGTCAAGTCTTAATTATTCATTCGTTCCATAATTAAAATTATGGAGCTGGGCCAAACTGACTTAGCCGAGTTTCGAATCTACATCTGTTGATTGGTGAAATAATGCTTTATCACTCTACTAAAGATGGATTCGTAGAATTGGGCCTCTTTGGAGTTATAATTTGAGGTAATTAAGATATATATTTGTATTTTAGAAATAGAAAAGCGACCAGGGTAGGTAAGATGCTTGTTCCCTTGTCATGCATGGAGTCTCCATTAGGTTTCACACCAGAATTTGTTAAATCTATTTTTTGGTAAGAATATCCTTAATTTTGTTAGTATGATCCAAGTGAAAATTCCATTCAAGATGATAGATTTCTCTTCGCTTCTGCTTCAGTAAAAGTGGCTTAAATTTTCATGATATTCTAGAAAGACAGTGTAAATTGAAGTAAACAAAATCCCCGAGGAACTAAATCAAAATTTCTCATCTTATCATCTTAAATTTCTTATCATTTTGAGATTCTGTAGATCCTAGCTAGCTGTTTGCTTAAGTTTTTTTCTTATATATCTGCCATGTTGTCCTTTGTGAAGTACTTGATGAGTTCATACTCTTTCCTGGCCAAAAACATTTTTACTTGGTATACTTGCAAATTAAAATATAACACTTATCACTTGGTTTGACATCTAGGTGGAAAGCAATAATTTTTTGTTTTGTAACAATATTTAACTTAATCCTGTCAAAAAAAATATTTAACTCAATAAGCTTACAACCAAGTTTTTAAATTATACGCCAAATTCACATTCAAATATGAGGTACCATAGTGGATACGCGTTTTTGACATTATAAAACAACAACGATTCCATTCATACTAAGTATGTCCTCATTAGGGACCTGATATATCACGACATAATTTCCGTCGTGATATCACGAAAGTATATAGAGACAATAAAAAATATATAAACTTGAAATTAACAGTATATAAGTGAAAAAATAAAAACAGTATATATATATATATATATCAAGGTTGCAAATAGCGTTTAGCGGTGTGTTGCGTTTAAGATTTTCATGTAGCGAATTGCGTATAGCGCATATGTTGCGGAGATATATTTTCATAGCGGATAATATATGTAAATATTATTTTCCCTATATACCATTACATAATATATGCACCACAAAATCTAAAAGAAAAAAATATGCAACACTAAAATATGATTAATATTAAAATATTAACAATAAAAGTTTGAAATGTTCTTGTCAAAAGTTTCATGTCCAAAATCAAAATATGATTAATATTAAAATATTAAAATACAACATATTTATCGATTAAAAAAATCCACCCGAGACCCGATCGACCCGAGACCCGAACGACCCGGTACCCGAGCGACCCGATACCCGAGCGACCCGAGACCCGAACGACCCGTGACCCGAACGACCCGGAACACGAAATGACCTGACCCGAACCCGGCCCAACCCGCCCATTTGCCACCTCTAGTTCCAGTTAATATATGATTTCTCACATAACAAATTGCTTTGTTCCTTATTTGCACCGTTGGTCTTGGTTGGCCTTATGTTATCTTTTCTTCATTGCAGTTTTTGCCTCTAGTTTCGTGATGGTTATACACAGAAGTTAATAATGTTAATATTAATAATAGTGTTAATATTAATAATAATAGTTGTAAATAATTATTGTAATAGTAGAATTAGTTGCATAATTCCAAAAAAAATCCAATCAGACACAATCGTGGGTTAGTATCATATTGTGACATAGATATATGGCACAGAAGATCCTTCACAGGAAACTTCATCATCATCTCATCATCCACAAAGGAACAAAAACGTTATAAATACCCGACCAAACACACAGGCCACAACCTGAACCATCAGTTACTAGTTATTGACTTAACAGGAAGACTTTGGGAGAAAAGAAAAGAAGCGAAATTGATAAAATGGCAGGGAGTAATGCAGATCAGACTTATGATCTAATATCTCTCCTCTCTGGCAACGAGCGCGATTTTCTGGTGAAGAATAATGGCGATCAGGTATATGAATTTTGTTTTCTAAATATTTTCTGGCTTTTGATAAAGTAATTTAAATTCTGTGAATCTAACACAACAATTTCTTGTTTTCAGTAAGATTTATGGATAGTAGCAGTAAATTGGGTCTTTAAATTAAACAAAATCGACTTTTTTGTGCTAATTATTCAACATGCATAAAAAATAGAAAATCATTAAAATTCCCACTTGTATAATAGGAGAGCAGAGGGACTCTGCCACATGAAGAGGTGAAAGAAGAAAAAAGCATATTTGTGATTTTGGATTTTGATGACCCCTGTCTCTTACTAATTTGATCTCCAGTTGTTTTGACCGAATTACTCTACCCAATTTTTAGCACAAATACATGACTCAACAGGAAATAAACACAATATTAGTATTTAACATGTACGCTCACTTACTTGGCAGGTGAAAATATCCGATCTAAAATCCAAAATCATCGGTCTCTATTTCTCGGCCTCATGGTGCGGGCCATGCCGTAATTTCACTCCAAAATTGATTGAAACTTATTATGATCTCTCCCAATCCAAACCCTTTGAGGTATGTGAAGACATAATTTACTTTATTTTGCATTCAGACACAATTTCATGTGTACAGTTGAAAAGTAACAAAATACCATCTATATCCTTTTAAAATGAAAAATTATCATAAATAACCCTAGAAAAGAAAAGGTATCCTTAAATTTTAGAAACGTCATATTTAGAGATCTTTTGAACAAAATTTGAGAGAGAGAGAGAGAGAGAGAGAGAGAGAGAGAGAGATGGCCATGTTTTCATTTCACTTGTATAAGGCGTACATGAGACTGATATTTTCATGGGTACACATGAAACTAATACATTGAATAATATATATATAACATACAATTTGTTTTCCTTTTCTATATTTAACAGGTCATCTTCATATCCAGCGACAATGATGATGAATCTTTCAAATCCTACTTCTCCAAAATGCCCTGGCTTGCAATTCCATTTTCAGACTCTGAAACACGCAATAAATTGAGCGAAACATTTAAAATTATAGGAATCCCAACTCTTGCGGTGATTGAGGGGCAAAATGGTAATCTTGTTACAGATGACGGTGTGGGGGCTGTAATGGAGCACGGGTCGGGTGCTTACCCGTTTACTCATGAAAGGTTAGTGGAGTTGAAAGAGGAGGAAGAGAATGCGAAGAGGAACCAGACAATTATGAGCGTGTTGGCTAATGATGGAAGGGATTATTTGGTTTCAAACAAGGGTGATAAGGTAATTTTTATAGGTTCAATGTAATGATGATAGCCTTCTTGAAATAACGATGATAATGTAATTGTTACGGTTTAGTGTCATACTGATCCAGTTCAATACTCATGTCAATAAGGCAGTCGTAATTGATGATAGACAAATTTACTCATAAAAAATAATTTAAATCTCTAGATGAGACTCAAGGTAACAACACAATCTTATTAGATTTCAGTGAGTTGCAATGATAGGAGACCACTTTTGTTATATAAACAATTCAGATTTTTACATAGTACTCAAGACTATAATCACATTAAATTCAAGAGCGTTACTATGAATTATTCAGGTACCAGTATCAGATCTGGAAGGAAAATATGTGTTCTTATACTTCTCAATAACTGGAGATGATGATTTTACCTCAACTCTCTCGCAAATTTACGAAAAACTCCGACAAAAAGGTGAAAATTTCGAAGTAGTCCAAATTTTATTAGAAAAAAAAGAGTCTACTTTCAATCAGACCCTCCAAAAAGTACCATTTCTAGCTATTCCATTTAAGGATAAGAGCATAGCGAAACTCACTAGATACTTTGAGTTAAGAATGCCTCCTACTTTGGTATTGATTGGAACTGATGGGAAGACTTCAAACCCTAATTTAAGTGAGATAATTGAAGAGCATGGAGTAGAGGCTTGGGAAGGATACCCTTTTACCGAGGAGAAATTAGGGTTTTTGGAGGAAAAAGCACGGGCAAAAAGGGAACTGCAAACACTTGAATCACTTCTTGTTAATAATGACTTGGATTATGTTGTTGGAAAGGATGGGACAAAGGTAAAAAAGATTATATAAGCATCTCTTTTTTGTTAATTATATAATCTACCTATTTGTTTATGATTTATTTATTTATGTATTATTTATTTATTTTTATTTTATTTTATTTCCAGGTACCAGTCTTGGACCTTGTCGGAAAAACCATCCTATTATACTTTTCCGCAAAATGGTGTGGTCCATGTCGTGCATTTCTCCCTAAATTAATTGAGGAATATCAAAAAATTAAATCCCAAAATTCTAACTCCTTCGAGATCATATTTATTTCAAGTGATAGAGACCAAGACTCATACAATGATTTCTTCTCCTCCATGCCTTGGCTCGCTCTTCCTCTGGGGGACCCTCGAAAGAAATTTTTGAACAAGACCTTCAAAATTCGTGGAATTCCATCTCTTGTTGCAATTGGACCAAATGGCAAAACAGTCTCGACGGATGTAAAAAAGTTGTTCATGGTTTATGGTGCAGAGGCTTATCCTTTTAATGATGAGAGAATTACAGTTTTGAAGGAAGAAATGGAGAAAATGGTTCAAAATTGGCCCAAAAAGTTGAAAAATAAATTGCATGAAGAGCATGAATTAGTTTTAACTAGACTAACAATGTATGGTTGTGATGGATGTGAAAAGGCAGGGTATGATTGGTCGTATAGATGTGTGGAGTGTGATTTTGATTTGCACCCCAAATGTGCTTTGAAGGAGGGAAATGGAGAGGATAATGGAGAGAAGGTGGGGAAGGAAGGGTACGTGTGTGATGGTGATGTCTGTCGTAAGGTTTAAATTTTGAAGGGATAAGTCGGGGGTTTATGTGTGTTTTAGTTGGTATTATCGTTATGTGCTATGTAATATGGTTTTTGGAATAAATGCTTAAATAAAAAAAGGATGGTGATATTTCTTATTAGGCCAGGCATAGATTTTATTTTCATGTTTTATAATTTTCCAGAGAAATATTTCCAGAAAATTTTGCAATATTAATTTTTATTGGGCAATACTTGAACTAACGAATTTTAAAATATGCCTTCACTTATATCCCTCAGTTCATAATTAAACAGTTCCATCTATGGATGGTAAGGGTTTAAATGGGTCGGATGTATCCGATCTAACACATATTTCAAGTATGGACATGAATGCGTATTAGGATAATATTCGCGTTACGCTGCGAATATTTTTATTTTAGTATACAATTAGATTAATATTTTATGTTATATCCTCGATTTTGTGAAATCACTACATCAAAATATTTTTTAAGTTGTTGAGAATCATATTATATTAATGGCCAAATTTCACATGTACCCCTGCAAAACATCATAATTTGATGTATACCCCTACAAAAAGCAAAATATCACCAATACAAAATCACTCAAATATCATGGCTACCCATATGATATATTTAGTGTTAAACTATTTTTCTGTTTTTTCCTCTTTGATGATAAGAATTTATATTGAGTCATTTTATGTTTTTTTAGTTTATATATTTATATATGGCATGTTCAAGATGAATATATTTCGGAGAAAAATTTACAATTCTTTGAAAGAAATTATTGAAAAATAAAACAATTAGTATATAATAGTCATTTCATATTTTAATAAAGTAATTAATAATAATGCAATCATTGTAAGTGTTATTTGTCTGACAGATTTTGACGGGATATTAACGACAAGGGTATTAGTGATATTTTAAGAATTTTATAGGGGTATTCATGATATATGTATGGTTTGTAGGGGTATCCATGATATTTGAGTGATTTTGTAGGGGTATTGATGATATTTCACCTTTTGTAGGGGTATATATGAAATTATGACGTTTTGCAATGAAATTTGGTCTATATTAATTTATGTACCGAGTTTCATCAACAACATGTGATATATTCATTCACACAGTGTATATATATTGTACATATTTTGACAACTAAAAAAATCAATAATGAAAATATGAATAGTTAATATTTTAAGAAAATTGGTCATAAAAATTTGTCTTATATATCACCTTATGGCTTATTTATTTTATTTATAAAGTTTATTTATTTTTACAAACGTAATGTTAGTATCATTAATTTCTGTTTCTTCTCTATTTTTTTTTTCATTTTTCTCTTATTATGTGCAAAGTGATAATAATATAAGAAAACATAAGAGAATAAGTAAAGGAATCGTATACTCGCGCTACACTACGAATATTTTTATTTTTATTTATTTATTTTGATATATTATACTTACAATTATAAAAATTACATAAGCTCTCCGTAACTTTTAAAAATAACTAAAATATTACTTAAATTAATTCATAACACATAAAAAATATAGAAAATTTATGTAGAGTAAGTTCAGTATTTCTTAGTCTTAATTTTGTATTATTTTATCACATCTAATTTTGAAATAATGGATAACTTTATTTAATAAATCATGGTATGATAAATTAATAATATAAATGATGAATTAATGGAAAGAAAAAATGATTTTTTTAATAAATTTAGAGTTGAGATTTAATCCCTTGTTTAATTATGAGGAACTTTACCGATAAGATTGTACTTTCAAGTAAACCTTGTCTTCCAATTCAAACACTCGTTCTATCCTCTTTTTGTCGGCATAGCCTTTCATTCAGTCTTGGGCCCGCCTCAAATTCTCTTTAATCAATTACATAACATATATTCTATATTCTATTTTTGTGTGTATATATATATATATATATATATATATATATATATATATATATATATATATATATATATATATATTAAAGATCCTTAAGTCATGTTTCATTGAAACAAAAAAAATTCTGCTTATTTATATACAAAAAAAAATTTAACCTTTAAAATCTTGAAAGATATGTTATTATTACAAAATTAAATATAAATAAGAGATAAAATAAAGAGAAATTGGAAGAGAAAATTCTCGTTAATCTATTGCAAAGATCGACTATATAAGAAAGTACGCTCATGTGGCAAACATATCTTTACATAATTAGATTTAAACAATTAGACATTAAAATATAATGCAATAAATTATTTTTTTTGTATTATCAATAAATTATAAATTCAAACATTTAGATAAATTAACACCACCCATTATTTTTCACCTTCTTTTGAGCCTTCTCATTGAATCATGTCATCAATTTTCTCTGGATCGTCTGATCAAAATTTTCTCAAATTTTATTATTTAATTTCTCAAGTTTATTGATATTTTATAGTAATATGTGTGTGGTTATTAATACATAATCATATAATTTGTTAGATTGGTATTTTTTGTATTACATTTTCGATTTGGTGAGAACCATCAATTCTTGGGTTCTCACTACAAGAAATAATATTTAAGAAATATATTACATTAGTTAATATAGAAATATATTTCAATGGTAGCTATATCATCATTTTTATGGTGCCTTTATATTGCAGAGGAATAGTGGCCTTCCCGCTATGCTCTCGTGGTCGGTTTTAATCACAAACCGCCTACCCAATAAAAAGTGTCTCCACTTTTCCCTCGCCATTAGCACGGCTAAAAGTTGTTTCTCATAGGTTGAACAGCCTTAACTTTTCTCTCAATGCTTGGTTCAAATAAGCGATGGGTCGCCCGCCTTGTATCAGAACCGCCCCGATGCCAAACCCACTTGAATTGGTCTCCAACACAAACTCCTTGGTGAAGTCCGGCAAGGCTAAAATCGGAGCTTGAGTCATGGCCTGCTTGAGAGCATGCGGCTTACCCTGGTCTCCTCCAACCGCTAGAAATTCCCAATGGAGTTTGGTCGAGCGTGAGCATCGATTTCATTGAGAAATTGCCCAAGTCGAATGGGAAGGATACAATTTTGATAGTGGCTGATTGCCTCACCAAATATGCCCACTTTATAGCATTGGCAATCCTTTTTCGGCACCTATAGTGGCGAAGGCATTTTTTGATGGTGTGGTTAGACTTCACGAGGTGCCGGATTCTATCATAAGTGATCGCGATAAAATTTTTATGAGTCAATTTTGGAATGAGATTTTTTAATTGACATGGATGAAATTGCACAAGAGTACGGCCTATCATCCTCAAACTGATGGCTAAACGGAACGTGTGAACCAATGTTTGCAGAATTACCTTCGTTGCTTGGTTTTTGATTGCACTAAGAAATGGAATACTTGGCTCCCACAAATGGAATGGTGGTATAACACCACCTTCCACAACTCCCTACAATGCACCTCTTTCGAGGCACTATACAGCTACAAACTGAAACAAATTAAAATCGGGGTGGGGAGAAAAAGATGCTGAGACCTACCCTTCCGTTAGTGGGCCCCGAAGGACTCTTGAAAGTGGAACCGATTGCGGTAGTTGATAGGAGGATGGTAAAAATGGGGAATGGCGTGGATGTTGAGTTATTAATTCGGTGGACTAATCTTCCCAATAAAGACTCGTCATGGGAAGGCTAATCTTCTCTAAGTTCAATTCAAACCTTGAGACTAGTTTTAAACAAGGGGAGGGTAATGTGATGAACGGGGACCAAGTTGAGATTGATAAATTTTTGGAGATCAAATACAAGAGAGGAGGCTTAGAAGGCTGAGAAGGCGCAGGAAAGAGAGCACACACATGACCAGCATGTGCGCGAGTGATCCTAGAGGAGAGTAGGAGGCTGGATATGTGGGAAGAGAGGATTCGTTGGTCTATTCATTGTTGTTACACCGAGTCCAGCTGTATCTTTATTTTCTTATATTGTTTTTATTTAGGGAGTTAGCTAGAGAGTGGGCTCCACCTGGATTCTTCCAGCTAGGGATTAGTGCATACAAAACGGAAGGCAGCGGGATATTTTTCATTGGGTATATATGGTTTTGTAAAACTGAATGTTGAGTTTTCTTCTTCCTCATTGTTTCATGAAACAGTGGGGTCCTATCTTCTTTAATCCAATTTTCCACTTAAAATTCACTCTCTTTATTACTGTTAATTCTCTTAATATTGCAAATCCATCCTTATTCATTTGATGGCAACAAGGTAGCTCCCCGGTCTGGTGAGAAGTCTTGCTCGAAGTATAATCGGCTCCAGGTACTCACTCTCGACAGAGAGAGTTGTTGGCTCTGTCATTAGTGAGCACACCGACAAATGGATGCAGGTCTGAATTCAAATCCCTTTTGTTCTTCGATTCAATTTCATTTTTGGTTGGATTTCCTCTCCATCCGTTTTCATTACGAGCTTCTGATGTGGATTATGTAAAGCTTTGGCCTTATTTTGGTTCTGATTAGTGAAGGTTATAGGGAATTAGGGATGCATGTTTGATTAAGTGCAATTGATTGTAAGTATATTGGTTTATCTCATTAATAATCCATTTTTATTTTTTACTCCGTTTATTTACATCGAAAATAAATAATAATAATTTGGTACTGGTATGTATGGAAATCCAATTCGATTTTTCCATTGAAGTTTCTGTTAGAATGAGATTATATTTATATTGGATTCGATCTCAATATTTCAGATTTTAATTGTTGATATGGGATTTCGAATCCATACTTTCTATTACTGAAGCTGGGAAACAAAATATTCAATATTATCTTTACAATTTTACCAAATATTATAATTTTATCAAATATAAGAGTAACTACATTTGATTATAATTATGCTGGTGTAACATAGTAATTTTCAATTGCTATTTTTACATTTATATAGAATATAATTGTTAACAATTTGGTATGTAGTGAAAGACTGCTAGCGTAGTTGGCCACACACAAAAAAACTCGAGTAAGGGAGAGATCCCGAGTTCGAGCCCGGCTTGCCGGGGTTTTTTCTGAAAAAATACGTGGGGACGTATGAGCCACCGTATTAAAAAATTCAAAAAAAAAACAATTTGGTATGTATGGAAATGGAAACCCAATTCTCAATTTCTTCATTATCTTTACATTTACTTAAGATCTCGAATCCTCAAATTATTTTATTAAATGTTTTGTTTTTAAATAATAATTTAGTCAAATATTTTATAGGATACTTGCAGGAAATCTCCAATGTAAATAATCAATGATGTCCCTCCAATCAAAGTCGAAGGCCGTATTGTTGTTACTTGTGAAGGAGGTTTGTCTTATAATGTATCCCAATTTTTCAACTCTTCCTTTTTGCGGCAAATTTACGCTTAAAACCCTATTATTTATTTTGTTATTTCAGATACTAATCCTGCATTGGGGCATCCGATTAAGTTTATTTGTCTGGATCTGGATGAGCCAGCTGTCTGCAAATATTGTGACTCGTTATGTTCAAGACCACCATCATTAAGAAGAATATTAATGCAATAATTTCATGTTTAAAAAAATGTTATGTTTGTGTTCAAATACTTTTGGTTTGTGCTGTATTTTTTTTCTGGACTGGTTTTGTGCCAAACTTTCAAGTTGGTGTGATAATTTCATGAATGCTGGATTGTTTTGTTTATATTTTCTTCTTCTATTTAGTTCTATGTTGATTAAAATTACTCTTAAAATTTTATTTTCACAAAAGTACTTGAGAAATACTGATATGTAGTTTTCTTCCGTATCTTATGTTTAAACTCAATTTAATAAAAAGGGATGAAATAAACTCACTTTTAAAAAACACATACATCTTAAAAAACATCTTTTGTTTAAACTCAATTCAATAAAATATCAAAAAATAAAATGGAATAAACAAATCACAACCTTTTAATTGGGCCGTCAGTCAGGCCCATAATAAGAATCTGACCAGATAAGGTTGTATAACTTGGGAAAACAAAAATAACAAACATTCATTGGAGAGAAGAACCTTTGAAATTTAAATAAAATGGCCACTACACACCTAAATTTTATATTTTATTTGTAATTAGAAGAATATTTTAAGATCTCTTGAATTTTTTTGCAAATGGAGGTCTGTGGGTGGGGGCGGATTGCATTGGGGGAGAGAAAGAGATGAGAATAAAAGAAATAATAAAGTGGGTTTACATATTATTCACGACACATTGTTGTGTATAGTATATTTTTTTATTTTTTAATTGAATGGGACAGTCAATGGGCCATGGATGGATAGTTTGTGACTTATTTTTTTCACAAAATTACTTCTTGTGCATATATTCTCATTACTCGGCATCATAAGGGGGATCAAAATTATGAAAATATAAGGGGGTAATAAGAAAAATTCTAAATCATGGGGGGAGCCATGGCTTCTCCTGGCACCCCCTTACATCCGTCCATGTTCAAAACTATTCTATTTGGTTTCTATAATGGGATTGATGTTTGGATGCTTAATAATAAGGAACCACAACAATCCCATTTGGAAATCAAATGAGCATTTGATTAAGAGTTTAAGAGAGGGCAAAGTTAAAGGGGAGATATTTTGAAAATAATTGTCCAAAGGCAAATCTGAGCCATGTTTTGACTTTCGAGGTCTGTAATTGTGCCTTCTATTTTTAATTTAATCATTCAAATATGAGTAAATGAGGAATTTTAGAAGGATTTAATTCCCCAAATATGCCTTTAAACGAGCTGAAAGCATATGTGAATTTGTTTTTTATGGATGCTTCAACATAAAAAATGAAGGCTGCTAAATAATGGCATGGCATTTTATTGAAATGCCTGTGGCAATATATTATGATGTGGTAGAAATCTCTCTCCTAGGGGCTGTTAAACTTGGCAATGATGATGTATGTGGAATTGCATTCAGAATTAGTCTGTTAGGTTTTCATATGGTATTGTTGTTTGGATGCTTAGAATAAGGAATCAGTACAACTGATTCAGAAACTAAATGAGCATTTGATCAATAGTTTAAGAGAAGGTAAAATGATGGGTGAAATTTTGAAAATGATTTTTTTTTTTTGAGACAATATTGGGTTGATAGACTTGCTAAATATTATGCTAAATGCGTTCGTCGTGATTCGAACTTGAGTTTTTCCAAAACATTGGATGTGTAATTTTGAAAATGATTTGGAGAAGGTGAATCTGAGTGATGTTTGTTTCTTGGGAAAATTTCAGATTTATCATTACAAAAATTTAAAATATTTGCCATAATGGAGATATTGCATCTATGCTTGATTTAATTATTTAAATATTGGTAGAGAATTATTGATTTATCATTGGAATTGGTCTCTCTCTCTCTCTCTCTCTCTCTCTCTCTACTAATACTAATGCTGTTAGCATAGTACGCATTAAGGCCCTAAATTCTCAACATTGCCTAGTTATGCAATTAACCCCTCATGTTTCACATAATGATCAAGAAGTCTCTTTTGTCATTTAAGTCATGATGTGGATGTTCAATGATGACAAGGCAGTTTTGCCTATGTGACATATTATGATGGGGCAGAAGTTGTCCTTTTTGCATTCATAATCTCATGTTGTGGAGAAATTATGTAGTGGCATGATTTCACAATGGAGGCATCAAATATTTTGTCTGCTTAAGAATTGACGCTTTCAAAATAAGGCAACGATTACAAAAATGAGGAAGGCTTGAGTGGCTTGTTAAAGTCCTCTTGTTTGATATTTGTTCCAAACCTACTACCAAATTATATATATAATATATATTTTTGAAACCCATTTTCTACAGTCAAAAAGCTTCAACCCTTCATCTAAAATCAAATGGCTATAGTTTAAATATCTCCTAATTCTCAATGGTTAATAATTACTTGCTCATAGTGAATTTTAATATGCAATATATATCATTTTCTGTGCTTTGAGAAACATCATATAAACCTTATATATATATATATATATATATATATATATATATATATATATATATATGTCATGGTTTCAATTTTCGACAAACGCAATATAATATATATTTAGCAAAATCTCTCAATCCAATGGGTTGAACATTAAAAAAAAATCCTCTTGTTTGAGAGATTTATGTTTCCTTAGTTAAGTTCTTTTTGTATTTTCTTATTGCTTTTTCTTCCTATTCTTTTCTTTCTCTAATTTTTGTTTCAATTACAAGTAGAAACTGGAAGCCCTTCACAGACATATTTGTGCGAGGGGAATCAGCATCCTCTTTTCGTTTTTTTCATGCTCTGTGTGTGTGTGTGTGTGGTTTAGTCATGTGTTGCATCCTCTTTTCGTTTTTTTTCATGCTTTCTCTGTGTGTGTGTGTGATTGTCATGTGTTGCCTAGAAATAAAAGGGGCAATAATTACAAAGATGTATTAACGCAGCATTTGGAAACCCTACAGTGAAATGTGTATGCATCAAGTATCAGGTGGCAAATAGGTCGGGTTCGGTTCGGATCCATAGTTGTCTTATGCGAATAAGTTTTGAATTAATTAAAAAAAGCACTGAATTAAACTGATGCTCTTTTGACATGATCCCTGTCTTTCCTTTTGGGTGCGCTTATTTCATGGGAATGTTAGGCTTTGGTAATCATTTTCTCATGTTTACTTTAACATGAAAATCCTACGTGGTAGAAATATAACTTTCCCATGACAAAATTACTTTATCATATTTGTGAGCAAACGATTCTCATAGAAAATGATAGGAATGTTACTTTCCCATGACTATTAATTATTATTTTTTTATCTATTTCCAAAAATACCGCTTAATTTAAGCTACATATTATTTGGTTGTTAAATGAGCAAGAGCAAATGGTCATTTCATAATTTCTAATAAGTATTAAATTTTGTTGAATTAAATATAGAAGCACAATTTTTCATGAGTAAAAAAGTTGAAGTAAACAAAAATATTACCATGAGATGGTAAAATGATTTCAAGGAATCACATTCCTAGGAATGTGATTACCATGATAATCTCATATTATCGCGAAGTAACGCACCCTTCATGTGTTAAACTTAGCTTCCCATGTATGTTTTACACTTGATATGAACCCCAAATTGTCACAAAAATCCCCGTTCACAATTTACCATGTCAAGGGTACTTTATCTTTGAGAATTGATTCTGCACCCAAATCCTCCTCATGATATTCTTACCTTTTTAATTTGTGTTTCTGAATGATTGCAATGATTAGAATCTAAACGAAAGGGTCTCGACTCTTGAGTAGCTTGTGAAAATTGGAAATTTCTTGTGAGAATTGGAAATTTCATCAAAGAGTTATAATAAGTGAGCCCCAAATTTCCGCTTTTATTTCTACACATTGGCCCAAATCATCAAAAATAAATAAAAAATTAAATTAAATTAAAGCTGATGCTACTGTTTGGTTATGCTTTCTATTTTCTCCCACTATGAAGGTCCCTTCACGATACTACACTTTTATGAACCCATATTTAATTTGATTCTCTCTTTTTTTTTTTGAAGGAGTTGATTCTCTTTTTTTTAGATTACTTTTTGTGAATTTGTGCCTTTTTGGTGTAAAATTGTGATAAGTGGCTATATTGCTTCCCTCTTCATCATTGTCTAGTGTATTGCACTGGCTGGATAATTCATGGTCTGAAAGTCAGTATTGGAGTCGGACTTGGTTGAAGGATTATGGATGATGCTCGAATTGAGGCTTTTTGAAAACTTCGTTTTGAATTCATTTCTATTAATAATGATAGTAGGGTGAAATTTATTTGGTAATTATGATAGTAGATTTAGGTCTTAAAATTTTCAAATTATCATCACCCAAACTCAAACTTCCAATTAATAAAATGTATTAAGCTTGGTTATGCTTCCAATTCATCTAACTAAACAAAAAAAAAAAAATACATAACCGAATGAACAAAACATCCATCCATCCATCAATCAATTTCTTCCTCAAATTTCGCATCTATAACTTTCAAGAATCGTCATGTTCATTCAACCTATGAAAACCTAAACCTTTTCTTCTCCAAAATATGTACCAAAATATAAATATATCTTAACATATTACTTCAAAGCGATCTCATAAAATCCTTAATGAGCAACTTTTAGTCATTATTCTTGGGCCTTGGGCTTTGGGCTTTCAAAGGATTGATGGGAACATGGGCGCGGTTCATATTAAAGACACAACCTTAAAAATATGCAATATGACCGTTTGATGGATTCGCTTCTCCTGATTGGTTGGCCCACGATGGCCCCTTTCCACCTAACATTTCCCACTTCCGCCGACTTAGAAAGAAATAAAGCCTTGTTCTTGTTCTTGTTCTTGTTCTTGTTCTCATTATCCTCCTCTCTCTCTCTCTCTCAATGCAGAAAGCGAGGGTTTGCCTCCTCTCCTCTTTTTTCGTTCTCTCTATTTCGCGTTTTAATTTTAGAGCCGATGAGTACTTGTTCTGCAAGATCTGAAAACCCTTTCTGGTTTTGTGACGAGATCTCAATCTCAGAGCCGATGATTGCTTGGGAATTGAAATCTTTTGTTATTTTTCAGATATGATTTCGTTTATTTTCGTTATTTTGAACCGAATTTTTGAATATGAAAGATCTGTCGATTTTCTTTGTTATATATCCTTAAGTTAAATTGATTTTTGTGAAGGAATGTTTGGCATCTCTTGATTTTGTGAATATATTTCTTGATTTTGTGAAATATATTGTGGTTCGAAGTTTGCCTCTTATTTGGTTCTTTGGCTATGTTGCTAGGGTTAGGGTTTACAATTAGGCATTAGATC
This sequence comes from Juncus effusus, assembly GCA_027726005.1. NCBI lineage: Eukaryota > Viridiplantae > Streptophyta > Magnoliopsida > Poales > Juncaceae > Juncus > Juncus effusus. The sequence continues at coordinate 8,349,706 of CM050894.1, read as the reverse complement.
CGAAAAAGAACTCTTGTTCTTTGGAAAATTGCTGAGAGTATACTGATCTTCTTCTCTACCCTCTTTGATTCTGTTTTTCCATTGAGTTTTGTTCTCTGCCTCTTTGATTTTTTTCCATTGAGTTTTCTTCTCTGCCTCTTTGATTTTTTCCATTGAGTTTTCTTCTCTTCCTTGATTTTTTTCCATTGAGTTTTCTTCTCTTCCTTGATTTTTTTTTCATTTATTTTTCTCCTTTCTTTGATTTTTCTTTTCAATGGGTTTCCTTCTCTTCCCTCTTTTGACGTTTCTATCCTCACATTTATTAGAAAAACTTGCTATTTATTGAACGAATATTAGTAACTTTCTGGACATTCAACATGGCAATGATGATTAGACAAATTGATAATTGATGGATATACTGTAATATTGCAAATCTGAGCCATGATTTAGGTCTAAGTTCTGATCATATGCTTAAGTGATGGTTTATTGCATGCGCGACTTTATTGTATGTGGTATTGCATTAACAACAACTCTTTTTGGTTTCTAAATAGTATTGATGTCATGCTTAGAGATAAGGAACCAACAATACCGTTTAGAAATCATATTAGCATTTGATTATGAGTTTAAGACAATGCAAAATTGAAGGGTGGAAATTTTGAAAATGGTTGTACAAAGGCAAATTTGAGCCATGCTTGATTCTCTCTCCTCTCTCTCTCCCTATTAAGACTAAAGCCCTTAAATAATGATGTGGATGTGAAATGATGACTTGGCATTAAATGATGATCCTGGCTGTTAAATGCTTGGCATTTTGTTGAAATGCCTATGTGGCAAAAAGCTTTTGTATATTTCAATTTGAAATATCTTAGTTCCTCCAAATCATATATTTTAGTAGCTGTCAATTGGTGACATGGCATGCTATGAAATGCCATGTGGCATATTATGATGTGGCAAAAAGTTTTTTCAATTGAAAATCAGAAAAGTTTTATTTGCTGTATTTATCCTAAATATGGCAATGATGATATAAGTTGATATTTGATGGAATGGATTGTATTATTGTAAATCCTTTTCCGATTTTCCTCTTTATTTTTTTTCGCTCGACTTTTGATTCAAAACTACCCTATTTGGTTTGTATAACAGGATTACTATTTGGATGCTTAGTAATAGGGACTATTGTAATCCCATTTGGAAATCAAATGAGTGTTTGATTGAGAGTTCAAGAGAGGGTAAAGGTAAAGGGAAGATATTATGAAAATGATTGTACAAAAGCAAATCCGAGCGATGCTTTATATTTTTTATTCAATCATTCAAGTATATGAGTAAATGAGAGGATGTTTTAACATCCAAAATAGAAGGCTGGAAATTGATGTTGTGGTTGTGAAATAATGATATATCATTTTGTTGATATGGCTATGTGGCATATTATGATGTGGGTAAAATCTCTGTCCGGTATATTTCAATTTGAATACTTGACTACCAATGGCAATGATGATTTCACAAATTGATATCAGGGATGGATTGTTTTACTAAAAATCTTTTCCCCCTTTTGTTTTCCTTCTCTTGACTTTTAATCACATGTAACGTCTGTTTTGTTATATGTTGTTAGGATAGTTTTGAGAATACAGAGCTAGAGAATGATAAATAAAGAGAGAAAAAAAGGCATGCATAACACATCATGGTGATATATAAAGGCATACATAACACAACACATGAACTATTTTGTATTCAAAAGTAGTTGATTTGGTTTCTAAATGGTATTGCAGTACAACAGAGGACAAAAAAAGGGTTGGAAATTTTGAAAATGATTGTTAAAAGGTGAATTTGAGCCATGTCAACAAATTGATGATGTGCTGATAAATGATCGCTTGGAATTTTATTGAAATGCCTAGTTGGCATATTATGTTATATTGTGGGGAAAGTCTCTTTTTGAATCTAGTGTGAAAATGAGGCTTTGATTAAATGCCTCTGTGTAATCTACAATTATACATGATGATGAATTTTGTGAGGAAAATGAAATACATGAAATAGTCAGAATTAAAAGGCGTATGCAAAAAAACTAAGAAAGTAATCATTGATTGCTTTTCTTGAGAAGTGATTATTATGATGGATATAATCATGCTCTCCTTATTTTTCCATGCAAAACTGAAAATATTATGGATATCCTATAAACCATAGAAACTGTCATCATTATTACCCTCCTTTTCTCAGTACAAGGGTTTGAACTTGCTACCTTTCGTTTCAAAGGCTCTCTGCATTTAAACTTGCTTTCATAAGAGCCATATGCTTAATGGGCATAAAAAAACTTGAAATGAAAACTGTGAAATTGATCTTTTTATCCCCTCTTCATCTCACTGTATGCAAATTTATTAGAGAAACTTACGATTTTTTGAGCAAATATTAGTAACTTTTTGGACATTCAACATGGCAATGATGATTAGAAGAATTGGTAATTGATGAATATATTGTAATATTGCAAACCTTTTTCTGATTTCCCCCCTTTCTTTTTATTCTGATCTTGACTTCTGATCAAATGCTTAATGATTGCTTTGTGGCATATGCCACTTTTTTGCATGTGGAATTGCATTTAAAACTTTGTTGTTTGGTTTCTAACTGGTATTGCATCGGATGCTTAAAAATAAGGAACCGGCAATACCATTTGGAACCCATATTAGCACTTGATCATGAGTTTAAGAGGGAGTAGGGTGAAAATTTTGAAAATGATTGTACAAATGCTAATCTGAGCCTTGTTTGAGGTTATTATTGTTTATTGCTCCCAATTCTCAAGATTGTGCGGTTTTGCAATTGACCCCCTCATCTTTCACATATTGATCAAGAAGCCCCCATTGCATTTAAAGCTTCAAGTGATGATATGGCAGTTAAAGTATTATCATGTGGCAGAAAATACTCTTTGCAATATATTTCAATTTAAATATTGGAATACCTCATGTTTGTTAAGTGATGATATATGATGATTTATTGAAATGGTTATGTGGTATGTTATGATGTGCCTATCTTTAAATACAGAGGCTTTCCATAATGATGGGATGGATTGATATTTTGATGGAATGAATGCATTTTTGTAAATCCTTTTCTAATTTTTCCTCCTTTTTTCCCCTTCTCTTGAGTTCTGATCATATGCTGAAGTGATGGTTTATTGCATGCAGGACTTAACTGTATGTGGTATTGCATTAAATACAACTCTTTTTGGTTTCTAAATGGTATTGATGTTATGCTTAGAGATAAGGAACCGACAATACCATTTAGAAATCATATTAGCATTTGATTATGAGTTTAAGAGAAGGCAAAATTACAAGGTGGAAATTTTGAAAATGGTTGTACAAAGGCGAATCTGAGCCATGTTTGATTCTCTCTCTCTCTCTCTCTCTCTCCCTCCACCCCTAATACTAAAGTAGTGGCTTTTAATTAAAGATGTGGATGTGAAATGATGACTTGGCACTTGTTGACATGGTATGCTATTGAATGCCATGTGGCATACTATGATGTGGGAATAAATTTTTGCACTTAAAATTCTTAAAAAAAATTATTTGCAGTATTTATCCTTAAGATGAACTTGATTCAGAAACTCTTTATATTGATATTAAATACGGCAATGATGATATGAGGAGTTGATATTTGATGGAATGGATTGTATTACTTTAAATCCTTTTCCGATTTTTCCCCTTTATTTTTTCTCTTGACTTTTGATTCAAAACTACTCTATTTGGTTTCTATAATGGGATTGTTGTTTGGATGCTTAGAAATGAGGAACTACCGCAATGCCATTTGGAAATCAAATTAGCGCTTGATTGAGGGTTCAAGAGAGGGTAAAGGTAAAGGGGGGATATTTTGAAAATGATTGTACAAAATCGAATCTGAGCAATGTTTTGAGGCCTATATTTGTGCTTTCTATTTTTGATTCAATCATTCCAGTATGAGTAAATGAGAGGACGTTTTAACATTCAAAATAAAAGGCTGGAAATTGATGATGTGGTTGTGAAATAATGATGGCATATTATGATGTGGCGAAAATCTCTTGCCGTTAAACATGGCTATGATTATTTAAAGAATTGATCTATCATGGATGAATTGTTTTAGTGAAACTCCTTTTCTGATTTCCCCCATTTGTTTTTCTTCTCTCGACTTCTGATCACATGCTTAACGGTTGTTACTATGGAGATGGTGGAAATTTTGAACATGATTGTAGAAAAGGTGAATCTAAGCTATGTTTGACTATCACCCGTCTTCTTACTGGGTTAAATGATGTGGCTGTTATTTGATGACAAAACATTTTATTGAGATGCCTATGTGGCAGATTATGTTGTGGCAAAAAATACTCTCGTTACTTTCAGAACCTCTCATGATGTTGAGAAAGGTAGCACGGCTTCACTATGGACCCTACCAGTACCGAAAAAATTGAGGCTTTGATTCTATATCTCTTTGCATACTTTCATATGATGATGTATTATCTGAGAAAATGTATGCTAAGTAGACGAAATAGATAAAATAAATAAAGAAAAGATTTGGAACAAAAATCATTCCCTGATTCTTACTTCCTCTTCTCATGTGTGTGTGTAGCTTTCTCTACTTTTGATGGCTTAATTGAGACGTAAACTTTTGAGGGGCTTAATTGTAAATTACTTGATGGAATATTTGAGGTATAAATTGTTTGTGGTCATAATGATGATGTGGCATTTTAATAAAATGCCTATGTGTCATATTGTGATGTGGCATCAGATGATGAGGTTACATTTTAGTGGTATTTTGTGAGGTGGGTGTTAAATGATGACTTGGCATTTTATTGAGCAGCATTTGAAGCTCTCTGTACAAATTAAACATGGCAGTGATGATATAAAAATTGATAATTGATGGAATGGATTTCATTACTGTAAATTTTTTGCCGATTTTTCCCCTTTGTTTTACTGCTCTATTTTGTTTCTAAAATGATATTGTTGTTTGGATGCTTAATAATAAGGAACCACCAAAATGCCATTTGAAAATCAAATGAGTGTTTGATTAGGAGTTCAAGAGAGGGCCAAAGGTAAAGGTCGAAATCTTGAAAATGATTGTACAAAGGTGAATCTGAGCCATGTTTTGAGGTCTATATTTGTGCTTTCCATTTTTTATCCAATCATTCAAATATGAGTAAAAATAAAAGGATGTTTCAACATCCAAAAATAAAAAGCTTGAAATTGATGATGTGGTTGTGAAATAATGGCATGTCATATCTGTTGATATGCCTATGTGGCATATTAAGATGTATGTAAAATCTCTTTTTCCGGTATATATCAATTTGAATACTTGACTACCTATATTAGTTAAGTGATTTGTGATTGTTAAACATGGCAATGATGATTTATGATATATCATGAGATGGATTGTTTTATTAAATATTTTTTTTTGACTTTCTCCTGACTTTTGATCACATGCTTAGCGGCTGTTTTGTCACATGCTGTAGAGTAGTTATGAGAAGATAGAGATAGAAAAAAATAGAGAGAGAAAGAAAGGCATGCATAACACATCATGGTGATATATAAAGGCATACATAACGCAACACATGCACTATTTTTTATTCAGAAGTCGTCGATTTGGTTTCTAAATGGTATTGCTGTTGAGATACTTAGAAATAAGGAACCACTGCAATCCAATATTGAAACCAAATGAGCATTTGATCATTAGTTCAACAGAGGACAAAAATAAGGGTTGCAAATTTTGAAAATGATTGTTTTTAAAGGTGAATCTGAGCCATGTCAACAAATTGATGATGTGGCTGATAAATGATTGCTTGGAATTTTATGGAAATGCCTGGTTCGCATATTATGTTATGTTGTGGCGAAAGTCTCTTTTTGAAGTATATTTCAATTGGAGTATCTCATGTCAAATAAGTGATTATGTGGCTATCAATGGTGACATGGTGTTGAAGTGCCAAAGGCATAAAATGCTCTTATTTTTGCATTTAGAAGAATTTATATAGTGCCCTAGTTTCATTTTGAACATGACCCAATCTGTTGCTATCTAGTGCGAAAGTGAGGCTTTGATTAATGCCTCTATGTAATATACACTAATACATGATGATGAATTTTGTGAGGAAAATGAAATACATGAAATAGTCAGAATTAAAAGGCCTACGCAAAAAAACTAAAAAATTAATCATTGATTGCTTTTCTTGAGAAGTGAGTATTATGATGGATATAATTGTGCTCTCCTTATTTTTCCTTGCAAAACTGAAAATATTGTGGATATCCTATAAAGCATAGAAACTGTCATCATTATTACCCTCCTTTTCTCAGTACAAGGGTTTGAACTTGCTACCTTTCGTTTCAAAGGCTCTCTGCATTTAAACTTGCTTTCATAAGAGAGTAGATAATAGACACCAAGTTTACTTCTTCAAAATCCCTCAAATAAAACATTTAGATGTCAAATCAGACATTCCCATATGCTTAATGGGCATAAAAAAATGTGAAATGAAAACTGTGAAATTGATGTTTTTATCATCTCTTCATCTCAGTGTATAAACACATAATAGAGAAAGTTGTGATTTATTGAGCAAATATTAGAAACTTTCTGGACATTCAACATGACAATGATGATTAAAAGAATTGATAATTGATGGATGGATTGCAATATTGCAAATATTTTTCCTATTTACCTTACCCCCTTCTTTTTCATCTCTTGACTTTTGGTCAAATACGAAAGAGTCGTTTTGGTTGCATGTGCTACTTTTTTGTATGTGGAATTGCAGTTAAAACTTTTCTGTTTGGTTTCTAAGTGGTATTGCTGATTGAATGCTTAGAAAAATGGAACCATTTATAAACCATGTTAGCATTTGATCATGAGTTTAAGAGGAAGCAAACATAAGGGGTGAAAATTTTGAAAATGATTGTGCAAAAGCAATTCTGAGCCATGCTTGAAGTTTATAATTATTTATGGCTCTCAATTCTCAAGATTGTGTGGTTTTGCAATTGACCCCCTCATCTTTCACATGTTGATCAAGAAGCCCCATTGCCTTTTTAAGTTTTAAGTCATGATACGGCAGTTTAGTGAAATTTTTATGTTAATTATTATCATGTGGTAGAAAATACTCTTTGCAATATATTTCAATTTGAATATTGGAATATTGGAATACCTCTGACTGTTAAGTGATGATGATGATGATGATGATGATGATGATGATATATGATGATTTATTGAAATGTTGTGCCTATCTTTAAATATACAGAGAGGCTTTCCAAAATGATGGGATGGATTGATATTTTTCGGAATGAATGCATATTTGTAAATCTTTTTCTAATTTTCCCTCCTTTTTTTTCCCTTCTCTTGAGTTCTGATCATCTGCTTAAGTTTATTGCATGCACGACTTAATTGTATGTGATATTGCATTAAATACAACTCTTTCTGGTTTCTAAATGGTATTGATGTGATGCTTAGACATAAGGAACTAGCAATACCATTTAGAAATCATATTAGCATTTTAGTTTAAGAGAAGGCAAAATTAAAGGGTGGAAATTTTGAAAATGATTGTACAAAGGCGAATATGAGCCATGTTTGATTCTCCTAGTGGTTGTTAAATAATGATGTGGCTGTAAAATGATGTGGCATGCCATGATTCTCCTAGTGGCTGTTAAATAAGGATCTGGCATGCGATGAAATGCCATATTGCCATGTGGTCTATTATGATGTGGCAAGAAGTTTTAGGACTTGGAAATCTGAAAAAAAAGTTCTTTTGGGTATTAAGATTTAAGAAGACCTTGTGATTTATTGAGCAATATTAGAAACTCTTTGCACGCGTTAAACATGGCAATGATGATATAAAGAGTTGATTTTTGATGGATGGATTATATTATTGTAAATTCTTTTCTGATTTTTCTCTTGACTTTTGATTCAAAACTACTCTATTTGGTTTCTATAATGGGATTGTTGTTTGGATGCTTAATAACAAGGAACCACTGCAATCCCATTTGGAAATCAAATCAGAATTTGATTAAGAGTTCAAGAGAGGGCAAAGATAAATGGGAGATATTTTGAAATGATGGTACAAAGGTGCATTTGAGCCATGTTTTGAGGTGGGAGGAAAGACAATATAAAGGTTTGATTGTTTGGTAGGTATTTGGGGGTGGGATTAATGGCGAGTTCTTTGATAGAAGCTGGTTTGCACAGTGGAGGTAGGTTTTTGGGGGTAGGATTCAACGGTTCTTTCACTGACAGATGAGACGGACGGAGGTGCCGTCGGACTAGATGGCGATGAGATGTGAAATGTGGTGGGGACATTCTCAGGATGGTATGATTTAATCGGACCGGATGGTATGATTAAATGGTCTGATTTTAATTTTTCTAAGGTCAGACACATTGCTCGTGCATATCTCTCCATCTTCTTCTATCTAAACTCTTTGGGGTCTAAAGGTGGCATGGTAACCATCTGGAATGACTCCTCCACACTCCTTGACTATTTCGACACTTCTCACACTTCAAACGTCATTCTTAAAGACAATTCTACTCTCAATAAGTTTCTTCTCACAAACAAGTATGGCCCCTTAGAAGATAATCTCAAAAGTGATTACTTGCTAGAGTTATCCAACCTTAGGGCTAATCACCTAGGCTTCGTTTGGATGGAAGATAAGATGGGTATAATCTTATATAGGTATAAGAAGCTATACCTCCTTATACCTCCATTTTGAAATGGTGTTTGGCAAGATGATTGGAACAAAACTAGGAATAGTGTTGAGTTAGAAAAATAAATAATTTACAATTACCAAAATGCCCTTGTATTTTGTAATATGATTATAAAAAATGTATATTAAATTATTAATTATATTATATTATGTTTCATTTATATATTTCTATGTAATTATATTAAATTATTAATTCTTATATTAAATTATTATATATTACAAAATAATTAATTTCTATATTATTTTAATATAATATGAATTTATTCAAAATTGTTTTAATTAAATTTAGATATACTTAATTATTAATATTATTTAAAATTAAATATTTTATTCTTTAGTTATTTTTTAATTTATTTATCAATATTATTAGTAATTAAACTATATTGTATTACTAATATTATATAATTAATTGTATATTAATGATATTATAATTAATCATACAATAATATTTTTTATAATATCTTTTATATATTATAAATAAAATAATATTTATTTATGTTATGATTAATTATAATATAACAATTATATTATAATTATTTAAATAATATTCTATTATTAAATAATAATAATAATAATAATAATAATAATAAGGTTATTATGGTAAAAAGATTGAGGAATAAGAAAGGCATAATCTTATACCACCAAAATGTAGTTATAAGTTTATACCCACTACACCTCCTTATTCCTAAAACCTTTGGTGGTGTTTGGCAAGAAATAGAGGGATAGTAAGGTTTATACCTTTCTTATCCTCCATCCAAACGGGGCCCTAGGAATTCCTTAGATAATCTTAGGTGACTTCAACCTGTTGAGGCAAAGAGAAGACACCACTTCTACATCCTTCAATAATAGGCTCTCCATTGAGTTCAATCAAATCATTTACAACCTTCACTTGAAGGAAATCCACCTAATGGGTAGACAATTCACATGGATAAATAAAAGACCCAACCCATGTCTCTCAAGACTTGATAGGTCTTTCATTTTTACTGATTTTGTCACCTCCTCACTGATAACATCTATGGTAGTTCTTCCAATGGTTACCTCTAACCATTCCCCTCTTATGTGTTAGTAGTATGCCCTAGGCCAATATATTTGAGACCTAGATGTATGGATTGTGTTAAACAAACATTATGTTTATTTGGAGATATTTTATATAATAAATGCGTATTGGTTATTTTATTCTTATTACTAAAATGAACCTTGAATATGATATTCAGCTTTATATCACAAAGTATGTGACTTTGATAGTAAAACTATAAAGTATTATGAATGATATTCTAAACCGTCCCTGATCATTCATAGGATGTTTGTGAGACAAACATACTTTATGATAAGCTATAAATGTACATCAGTATGTTAGTTGACTAATGGTCACGTTTTACTAATCATGAATAAGAGTTATTAAGTCATTAACGTAAGTATATGTTAGAGACCATATACTGGATTGACCCACCATGAGAATACTACATGGTTCGTGTCATTAGTTATTCTCAGTAAAGAATGTATCTGTAATCCTTAGACTTGAGACTATCTCAGTTTCCTACATGAGAAATTTTATACTTTAATATAATCTAACATCGTTTTTAACCGGGCGGTCATAAAGATTATAATTAGGTATATAATGAATTATGCGGATGAAAGAGTTTAATTAAGATAGGATTTGTTCCTCTCATAAAATGAGAGAGATATCTTTAGGCCTCTTGATGATTTGATTGAAGAAAATGCACGGCCCTGCTCGAGTGAATTAATAAGGAGTTATTAATGTCATTTCATGTTCAATCGAATTCGGTGTCAAGAAATATTTATCGACCAACGTAAGGTTGACACATACCATGCCTTATGGACGATATAGATATCGTGTAACAAAGGAATTCAATGCATGAACATAAATTAGGTTTGATCGAATCATCTGTACTTGCTTAATTTGGGTAATCATGATGTCTTGCTAGAGGCCGCTCATGATTTATAATCCGTTGTGATTATTGCCAACATTAAATAAGCCTACAGGGTCACACACAAAGAACAACTATTGAGACGTACACAGAAAAAAATCATAACTTATGTGATAAGTTGTATGAAGAGCTACATAGTCAAGTGACACATCCAATCCTGTATCTTATATGATAAGATGTGTTGTATATATGGTTACATAGTTACCATGCACATAGGATATGAAACTTATAGACTATATAGGCACAAGAGACACCCCAAGTAGAGGAATAAAGACATATTATTTTCGTCCAATTTTTGTGAGACAAAAAGAGAGAAAAATTCGAAAAATCTTCTCTTGTTATTTCTGTGAGAAAAATAAAGAACATATACTAGCATATATCGTTCTCTATTCATTCAAAGGGGTTGTTCGTGTGGATACCGGTAGAGGACGAAGCGAAGTGCGGCGTCTTTGTGATTCGGGTTGAAACTGTGGTCTTGTTTGGAGAATCGGTTTGTTTGGAGAATCGGTTCGTTTGGAGATCGCTTGGAGATCGGTTTGTGAGACCGGTTAGGCGAAACATACAAAGGATCGGTTTGGAAACCGGTTTGGAATCAGGCAAAGAAAAGCGTCAACCAAATTCACTTTCGATCATCACGGATTAAGCGTAATCCGAAGGTACAAAGTTATGAACTTTTCTTTGATTTAATTGTAATTCACGGATCCTTCTTTTGGGTTTCGAATTCGATTTTGTTTCGTTTTATTTTTTCGCTGCATTATGAATGGTAGAAACCCAACATTATGCTCTCTCATTCTACTCCAAGTCATAGCATAAACAAAAGATTCAAAGTGGAAAAAAAGGTGGTTTAATTATCATGACTTTGCTGAGGTGGTCACACAATGCTGGGGGCAAACAACAAGTTGCACCAACATCACTAAGAACTAACACAAATCTTGGTAGACTTAGAAGAACCTTCTGGTCTTTGTCACTAAATCATGATAGGGGTAACAATCTATCTCTGGATAGGGCCATGTGGATCACTCAGACACTAGGCAAAGTCGAGGAAACACGTAATTTCATTCTAAGAGAATTTCAACTGAGAATCAAGCTCAAAGAAATCATCTCCACTCTTTCTAATCATATGGAGAAGAAATGACAATAAAGATCTTCTTACAAGTGGATTAAACTAGGAGATAATAATATCTCCTACTTCCATGCTATTGCATCACACGGAAGGAAAATTAATCTAATTCATGAACTCAATGTTCCTAACCCGGATGGTCAGGAACTTACACTTCATTCCACTCCAGATATTATACATGAAATGTATAACTATAACATCCTCTTTGGCTCCCCCCACCCCCCCCCCCCCCCTCCCTCCTCTCTCACAATCCAATATTATTGTGGTTATGAAACTGATGAATACAACCTTGACTTTCTACAATCATTCTCAGATGATTTGCTTAACATGAATAGACAGATAAATGAATCAGAAGTCCACAATACTATAATGTCATTGCAAAAATGAAAATTTTCAGGCCCAGATGGCATGATGTGGCTTATAAGAGACTTTATGGATAATAAGGTAGAGCTATGGAGGATTAATGAAGCAGCAATCATCCTTATCCTTAATGTTGAAGGGACATGTTACACTAACCAATTTAGACCTATAAGTGTCATAAATACTCCTATTAAGATACTCTAAAAAATTTTAGCCACAAGACTGTAATCACACGTTGATAAGATGATTCACCAAAACCGATCTGCCCTCATAAAGGGAAGATCCATAGTTGAATCATTTATGGTAGCCTGAGAAATGGCTATATATGCCAACCATACTGACCTTCTTTCCATCCTTCTCAAAATTGACTTCAGGAGGACATTTGACACAGTCAAATGAGACTTTCTCCTAAAAGTCCTAAAGGCAAGGGGCTTCCCTCATACATGGGTGAGATGGATTGAAACGCTACTCAGAACTTGCTCATCTTTTCTCAAGATAAATGGTCAAGAAAGTAGACCATTCTTTCACTCAAGTGGAGTCAGACAAGAAACCCATTGTCTCCCCTACTCTTCAATCTGGTGGTAGATGCATTACAATTCATGCTAGAAAGAGCCAGACTACTGATGACTACTCATCCAGTCACATATGCTACAATTTGCTAATGACACCACCTATTTCTGTGAATCATCACCCCACAATCTGAAAGTGGTTAAACTAGTGCTAGATACCTTTGCAAACATGAATGGCTTGCACATCAATAATGATAAGAGCTTATTCACTAGAATCAATGTACCAAAAGTACATTATAACACTCTCTCTCAAATCTTGCAATGTCCACAAAAATGATTTCCCATAATCTACCTAAGTTTGTCACTCACTCTGGAAAAAAAAACTAGTAAATCTATGCTACTTCCTCTTCTTATGAGAGTGCAAAAAAGACTGGCAAGATGGAATGGCAAGATGCTTTCTTATGTGGGCAGATTGACTCTCATTCAATCAGTGCTCATTCCCTCTCTTAAGTACCATATGCAGACAACCACCCTCCCTAAATGGTTTATCCAAGAGATAAAAAGAGTCATGAGGGCATTCTTATGGAGGGGAGATAAACCTTGCTATGGAGGCCACTGCCTGGTGGCTTGAAAGAAATTGGCAAGGCCTAAGATTAATAGGGGGACTAGACATCCTTGACCTTACCAAGCAAAATTAAGCCATGGCAGTGAAATGGTTGTGGAGGCCAAGAAATAAACACATAAGCCTTTGGGCTAAAATCCTAAAAAACCTCTACAACTACACCCCCTCCTCCTTCTATCATAGGGAACCAGGTAATGGATCATTTTACCTTAATGATGTACTAGAACTCTTGCCAATCTTCTCAACCTCCACCTCTATTCAGTGATGAATGGAGAATTGACATCCTTCTGGTTAGATAAATGGCATAAGGAAGGCATCTTCAAAGAACAATTTTCTGAGCTCTTCTCTCAATATAGAACAAAGAGAATTCTATCATAGTAGTGATATACTCTCAATGAAATCCTATCATCTCCTTTCATACCTCTAACTCTATCATCAACAACCAAGTCAGAGAGGTAATGAACACTATCTCCACCTTGGTTCTCACCCAACAACCTGACCAACTGATATAGAGATGGTCTAACTCAACTTCCTTCTCCACCAAATCAGTCGACAACTTCCTCTTTAAAATAAGTTCCCGCAAGGAGGCAGCCAACCTCGCATTGAAGATTAAAGCTTCTAACAAAGTCAGGTTCTTTTTGTGGCTACTGTTGTGGAATAAACTTCCTACTCAACACAACCTTCAATGAAAGGGTTGGAACTCCACGACACACTACATTATGTGTAGGAGCAATACACAGGAGACTGGTCAACACCTCTTTCTACATTGCACCTTTGCGAAGCGCCTGTAGAGAATGCTCGCCGACTCAAACCCAACAAAGATGAGAGACTCATCTCCTTATGGCAGAGATTACGGAAGCAATCTCAAGGCAAAGAACAGAAAAAGAAGAAAGATACACACACTGGACAGCCATTGTATGGACAATTTGGAAGTAAAGCAACAACAAAATCTTCAATGAAAAACTTCTTCCGATTTCAAGAGTGGAACATTTGTGCAAACAAGAGAACTACTTGTGGTGGAACTCAATCTGAATGTATTAGAGCTAAGAGATTCTAATAGGATTAGAATAGTATTCTAGCTTTATTGCTATATGTGTGTCTTATGTAAATTATTTTTATTTTTGAAGAAAACTACAAGCGTTCGCTCATTGCGTCGTTTAAATTATTGTATTAAACTATATTTATATTAATATTATGATGGTGTTATGCCCTAGGCCAAAGTGTTTGTGACCTAGATGATGGATTGTAATAACAAACATAATATTTATTCTAAAATATTTCATATAATATGTGCGTATAGGTTATTTTAATATAATTAAAATAGACCATGAATATGCAATTCAACTTTATGTCATCAAAGTGCGTGACTTTGATAGTAAAACTATAAAGTGTTATGAATGCTATTCTAAATCGTCCCTGGTCATTTATAGGATATTTGTGGAGACAAATATACTTGTGGATATAAATAAATATATATATTTATATACAAGCTATAAATGTACATCAGTATATTAGTTGACTGATGATTATGTTTTACTGATCATGGATAAATAGTTATCAAGTCATTAATATAGGTATATGTTAGAGACCATATACTGGACTGACCCGCCATAAGAATGCTACATGTTTTACGTCATTAGCGATTCTTGTAACATAAAGTATTTATAGTCCTTTGACCTGAGATTGTCTCGGTTCCCAACATGAGTAATTTTATACTTTAATATAATCTAACACTGCCTTTAACCGGGTGGTCATAACGGTTATGATTAGGTATACAATGAATCATGTAGAGGGATGAGTGCAATCAAGACGGGATTTGTTCCTCTCTTAAATGAGAGAGATATCTTTAGGCCCCTTGATGAATTGAACTGAAGAAATGTATGGCCATACTCAAATGAATTAATAAGAGTTATTAATGTCATTTGTTCTTGTTCAGTTTAATTCGGGATCAAGAAATATTAATCGATTAATATAAGGATGGCGTCTTACATGCCTTATGATCGATATAGATATCGCGTGATAAAGGGACTAAATACGTGATTGTTGATTTGGTAAATCAGATCACTGATATTCACTTAAATTGGGTAGTCATGATGGCTTGCTAGAGTCCGCTCATGATTTATAGACTGTCAAGTTTATTGCCAACATTAAGTGAACCTACAGGGTCACATACAAAGAACAAACTAAAACGGGCGCAGAAAATCTTAGCGACTTATATGATGAGTTGCATAGGAATGTCACAAAAGATATTGTCATCTTATGTGATAAGATGTGATATATATGTATATAAAGACTATGAGCACACAAGATCATGTAATCTAGAAGAGTCTAGATGATGATATGTGGATAATAATGAGTGATGTCATACACATCTTTTAATGTGAATAGACATGACTCTTCACCTCTATATAAGGACATAGAGGGCTCCAAATTCATAGTACCAAAATGATTCTCTCTCTCATTATTTCTCATTCTCTTTTGTGAGACAAAAAGAGAGAAAATATCATTTCTCATTTGTGTGACAAAATTACTAAAGGGTGCTTTCCTTTTATATGACAAAATGAAATGGTGCAATTATATGAGAGAATTATACATCTTTTGTGAGACAAAGTAAGAAGAAGAAAAAGAGTTTTCTTGTGCAAGAGAAGAATAAGCTACTAGCATATATATTGTTCTTCTTCCCGTTTTAAGAATGTTCGTGTGGATACCGGTAGAGGCGTTCGTATTTTCGGCGCTTGTCATCTATTCGGCCTAAGAAGATGAGAACGGTTTGTTGAGAGTTTTGGTGGAGACCGATTGTGTGTGCGGTAGATGACTTCCGCACGATCCGACCTAGACGGCCTAGACGGACGTAAAATCGGTTAGGACGGTAACCGGTTTAGAGACGCATGGACAACACGCATGGTTTGAGCGTCACGGATTAAGCGTAATCCGAAAAGTATCTTTAAGATTTATTTCTTTGATTTAACCGATACGCACGGATCCTCGGATTGGTTTTGGACGAAATATTTTGTTTTCCCCTGCGTTATGCACGTCCGAGACCCAACATATTAATCAAGCAGCTCAGTAGGAAATCGCCTACTTGCGATTCCAAAAAAAAAAAAAAGATAGATGCCGGTTTGGTTTAGTTTCTGTAGGCGGTTAGGAAAGTATTGGATTTCTCTATTTGATTAGGTTGGCCGTAAAAGTAAAGCCTCAGTTAGGAAATGGTTGTTTACATATTATACTTCTAGCTTCTAATATTACTGTAATGCTCCGGAAGGAAATTAATGAAAATGGGGGCTGGTTGATTAGTCTCACCTTGGATAGTAAATAAAAATTGAAGTTACTTAAATATCCTAGTGCATTAACTACTAACACCAATCAAGCTTCATCCTTTTTCAGGACAATATGGTTTGGGCCTGATTGGTTGGGCGGGGCCAGTTAAGGTACTAGTCTCTTACAAATGATATTCAGAGCAAAATCATGATGATACTATCATGTGTGCGGACAAGTAAGAGTTCTATTCGAGGTAAGTAAGAGGTCTCGGATGCGTACATATATGGACTAGGATGAAATTGAACTCATTCGTGAGTTCTAACGAGGATGTCAGAAGTTTAAGTGGAAGAGTTTGTTACGCCCCGGAACGAAATTAGTGGAAATGTGCTAATTGATTAGTCTCATCTTGAGTAGTAAATAAAAATTGGAGTTGTTTAAATAGTTTAGTACATTAACTATTAGCAGCAATCAAGCTTAAGTTTTTTTTAGAACAATATAGTACGTGTGTGCTTAATGCACATTTAATTTTTTTTTTGTTAATGAATTGAGGAAATGCACATTTAATTATAACTTATCTAAAATAAATATTTATACTAATTTATATGTGATAAATAAGATATAAAACCTAAAAATGTATAATATAAAATTGTAATTTGAAGATAAAAATTAAATAACTACGATAGCTCAGATCTATCAACTTTAGAAAATTTAATATATTTTTTGTGAGTGTCGTCTTTTGTTTTGTTTTTGTTTGAAAATATTTCAATGATTTGGAAATAAAATTATCAATATTTAATTATTTTTTGCCCAATAGTATGTAAATTCAAAACTCTGTCGGACCACCTCAACCCGTTCAAAAAGATCAGCAGGATTTAAAGTACTATGAGTTGGGTCGAATTGAGAAACTACAAATCCGATAAAGTTGAATTGAGCTATAATTTTTATCAATATCCGCTCAATCCGACTCAGGTAGAATTAATAATTTTTAATACTTTTTTTCTTTTTTAGTCTCCCATCCAATGTAATTTTTTTTCATTTACTAAATTACAAACAGGTTTCTTGTACCTCCAGTTTCACACTCTTGAATTGATAATCATAAAAAATCTACATAAATTATCTCAAGAAACAACTTATAACAGAAAAAAATAATAAATTATTCATATTTTTGTTAGAAATTATCTCTGAATCTAATAAGATTTATATAAGTCATAATAAAAAATATGTAATACTGACATAAAATTATAATTCAACAAATTTAAACTTTGATTTCTCACCAATGCGATAATTAAAAAAATAAAGTACAAATTTTTTTATTTATAAATTGATTATAATTTCAACTTTCTTTTTACACCAATTAATTCGTATATTTCTCAATCATACAAAAAAACTTTGGTTGTAGATATCAACATTGTATATGAGTCATTTCCTACAACAAATATAATTTTTTTAATCCAAAAAAACTAATTAATTTTTTCAATTAACTTAGAAATTACATCTGATTCATAATTTGGAGGAAAGTTATTATCTTAAATGCAAATCTCACAATTACATGTTAATCTCTCAGTTAGAAATTCAATCATGTACTTCTTATATAGCATTATTTGTTCATAAATCTTGGTTTGTCATAATTGTAAGTACGTATAAGATTAAAAATAAATAAATCATGTTTTTACTACATATTAGTCTTAAGTCATAATATCATATGACATGGTGATATTCAATCCAATGACCCTTACCTCAATTCAACAACATATAGAAAATGTCATCTCGCTTGAAGACAAAAAAGTCATTATGAGAAAACATAATGATGCGTTCAAAAGCATAGTAATTTGGATCTTGAATGAAAGATTTCATCATTCTTGTTTTATTTTTCATTTTTTTTTTACGAAAAATGAGATATTGGAAAACCATATTTTGAAAGAAAAATGTCGGGAAAAATTGCCTGAGAGGGAAAGAGAGCGAGCGAGAGAGAGAGAGAGAGAGAGAGAGAGAGAGAGACGCATGGAGCCCACGTTCTATTTTTTCTAAACTTATTAATCTATTTTCTTTTTTAATTACTTGAGGGAGAGAGAAAGTGCGAGAGACACCTGAGACCCACATTTATTTCTTTTCTTTTTTGATAAATCATTATTTAATTTTTTTTTTAATTTAGCGAGTATTTAGTGATTATTGATATTATAACTCACAACACATAAGTTATATGGTTTAGTTTTTAAAAAAAATATATTTAATTTGAGATTTCACACTAAATCAAGATAGAACACAAAATATCAATTCAGTTAATCATATTCTTTCATTCTTCAAATTCCCACAAATTCCCACAATTTATCAGAAAGAATATAAAAATCAATGGTTTATATTAAACCACATATTTTCATCCAACGATCAGAAAAAGATGGTGATATGCCTCCTAAAATTCATCTTTTGGATGCTAAAATTATGAGGAGGGATTTGCAGTTACATCGTTGACCGTTAGAGTTATGTCATGGTCAGCATAAGTGAGGGAATCGAATTGCTTTAGCAGAATTTAAGAGAGATTTTTAGAAAAAATTTTAAATAGAATTAGATAAAAAATTTTAAATAGAATTAGATGTGCTCTTTTCAATGTGTGAGCGGAGGTGTTGTATATGGGGCTATTATAAAAAAAAAAGTCAGCATCCAACTTGTCGTGGCGTGTGGCCTCATAGTTTTCACAGTTTTGAAATATAAAAACTGATAGTGATCTCTCTGAGATTTCATTATAACGTGACTAGATGACTATAAAAAATGATAGTGATGTATATGAGCTTCATTATAACGTGATTGACTAGATGACGTCTAGTTGTAGTTTAATGAAAGAAACTAAAAATTTATCTCGATCATTTTATTAAAAGTATAATTAAAGTTACAAACTTCTGTATCTTATACAGGTTTGTTAAACAAGGAGCCCATTTGGCCTCTACAAATATCTAGCCTCAATCCTCGCTTTATTCCCATAAAAAATATCACAACCTTCCAGCCACTCCACTCCACTTCACCCTCAGTTCTCTTTCAATGGATCTCACCATATTGAACACTCACTTCCTACTCAAATCCACACTTGTATTCCTATCAACAGTTCTCTTCATAAAGCTTCTCATAAAAATCAGCACAAAACGTGAAAACGAAATGCTGCCTCCAACTTCAAAAACATTTCCGGTCATCAGACGAATCATTGCACTAATTAGAAAAGGGCAGGAGCCTACATTGATAAGAGAGCAGTATGAGAGGCTGGGAAGTGTCTTCACTTTGAACTTCTTTGCTCGAAAAGTTACATTCTTGATTGAGCCGGATGTTGTCGAGTACTTCTTCAAGGCTACTGAAAAGGTGCTTCATCAAAGAGAGGTGTACAAGATCGTTTTACCAATTCACGGACGGGGTGTCCTATTTGATGCGAACATTTTGGAGAGACGGCGACAAATGGGTATCTTTGTGGAGGCACTCCAGACAAGCAAGTTTCCCAGTTATGTGAACCTCATGGTAGCCGAGGTTGAGGTAACTTTGGAGTTTTTTTTATATCATAGCCAGTTTCGTACTTTCAGAACCTTGAATGATATTACTTCTGCGTCTCAGACTTTAGAAATGAATATTATTCAAAATAAAATGCAAGATAATTATAAAATGATATAAGTTCATGAATTCATGTGTCACTATATCTTTACTATTTTTTTTTTTGAAATTGCACTATATCTTTACTATTGTTGTTGTCATCGAGCAAATCATCGGTATAATTTCTTGCGGTTGTCTTCCATAAAATTAGTTACTAATTATCATAAGATATTGGTAGGAGTACTTTTCGAAGTGGAAGGATTGTGGGACGGTCGATCTTAAGCATGAGCTCAATCATCTTCTACTGGCGGTTGGGACCCGATGCTTGTTAGGAGAAGATATGAGAGCTACCATGGCTGAGAATTTCGTCTCCCTCATTGTAGAAGTGGAAAATGGTATAACAACCTATAGTCATATCTCCCCGTATCTCCCCATTCCCCCTCACAGTCGTCGTGACAGGGCTCGTGCTAAATTAACTTTCATCTTGTCAAATATCATTGACGAACGTATAAAATCTGGAACTTCAAATGAAGATCTTATACAGAGCTTTATCGACAAGTACAAAAGCGAGAACTATATATCCAAGGATCAAATCATTGGTCTTATTATGACCGCCTTAGTTGCTTCCCATCACACCTCTTCTCTTTCCTCCTTCTGGAACGGTGTCTACCTACTTCATCATCCCGAGTTCCTCTCATCCGTTATCGAGGAACAAACGGAACTTATGAGACGACATGGAAACAAAATCGATTTTGATATTTTAGGGCAAATGAACAATCTATATCGATGTATTAAAGAATCTAATAGGCTTCAGCCGACCGCTTTTATGTTACTTCGCTACTTACGTAGTGATTTTCCGATTAGAACGAAGGAAGGGAGAGAGTTCGTCATACCCAAAGGCCAAGTTGTGGCTGTGGCCCCATCTGTGGTAAACCGGCTTCCTTTTCTATACAAGGAGCCAGACACGTTTGATCCTGATCGTTTTGCTGATGGTAGAGAAGAAGATAAGATTGGAGGTCCATTTGCCAATATCAACTTTGGAGGTGGAAGAAATGCATGTCCTGGAAATCGGTTTGCGTATCTTGTAATACAGGTGAATTTAACTTGTCATTTTATTAAATAATTCGTTTTATCCTTATAATTATGTTGGATTTGAATTGTTCTTAACTAGTTGCCAATCTGTTCAAATTAGTAATTTGTTTTAAAATGACATAGGTGATTTGGAGCATACTGTTGAGAAAATTCGAGCTTGAGCTTGCCTCCCCTTTCTCTACAAGTGAATTGAGCTCGATGTATTCAAGGCCTCCTGAAAAAGTGCTAATACACTACAAAAGGCGGGAGTTACCTTTAAACAAATGAATGGATGCCACATCAACTCACAAATATATATGTTTCTCATGTATGTTTTCTTTTTTTAGGGTGGAAGAGAAATTCCTACCTAGATACAAAAAGTTATTTACAGAGTTTCTCATGTATGCTTAAGGACTTTATGTACTTTCTTTAGTAATATTTATTTTAAAGTTAGTTGTGAGGTTTCTTCAATTGGTTGGTTTATTTAAGTTTAATTTTTGAGGTTTCCTTCTCATGTACGTCTAAGGACTCTAAATAATTTCTACATTGTGAGGTTAAAGCGAATTAATCCGGATTTTGGGCCGGTAGTGCTAAATATTGTGTTATACTCTTCTTTTAATTTATTAATAAAACATCTAAGCGGATAATTAGCCTAACTTGTGAGTTGTGAGGTTTTTTCCGATGTTATCAGAATCGGACACGTTGACTCGGAGGAGCTTCGAGTCACTGGTTCACCAATCGAATCAGTGAGTCGACCGGTTCAATCACTGATTTTTTAAAATATAATTTATAAATAAAAAAAATAACTTTGTATGCTTAAAATAAATAATATACATAAAATAATAAATTATCAAATTATATTTGGCAAATCTTTTGATTGAGTCTCAAATTTCTTGATTATTTCCATTGACAAACCAAAAATGAAGGAAAGAATCTACGGAAAAAAGGAAAGAATTGAATTAGAGGGAGGAAAAAAAAAGGAAAAAAACTTGATTTTGCAAAAAAAATCGGGTTCAAGAGCCGGTCTGATTTCCGATTTTCTCAAAAAACGGACTGGATCGATAGAAATAAATCAGGTTTTATGCATATCCGATCTAATTATCAAACCGAACCGGAAATGATTATGGGTCTGGTTTTTTCCGGTTCAACCACTGAACCAGGTCAGTTCTGATAACACTGTTTTTTTCAATTGATCTTTTGTACTGAATTAGCATAATTATTAATTATGTTTTGGTCGTAACATTGGTTTGTAATGAAATAAAAGGAACAAAACATTGGTTTTTAAAAAGAACACATGTAAGCAAATTAGGAAAATAGAAGAATTGTATATAGGTATATTAGGAACTAGGACTACATCACTTGCTAATATATTTTATATTTGAGAGCATATATGATGCCCCTCATTTCCCCACAAAAATGTCAAATATGTCAGTCACCATAACATCATAGAGGGTGTAAATATACGCTGCGTGAATATATCCTACATAACTACACTTTATAATAATATAATAAAAATAATGATGATGATGCAAGAAAGTACCATAGTGATGCAATGATGATTCATATGATATTTTTGTGGGGAAATATGGGGGAAATGTATAGTTTTTCTTTATATTTTTATCATTTCGAGTTACCATTTTTTTGTTGTTATAGATTATGTTATTATTACTATACATTTTATAAATATACTATTTTATTATAAGTTTATATTATGTATTATTTTATTCATTTTATTATTTTGTCAACATACATTAATGTTTAAACGGATGTATAAAATTATACAACAGTATATTACGTATAAAATAAATTAAATTAGGCACTAATCCAACCTTTATTGAGCTGAGACTAGGGTGGATGTCAATGGTTCCGGTATTATACAAACAAACCGGTACCGTATTAAATAAATACTCGAATCCGAATAAAAAATTTCAGATCCATTCAGAACCATATCTGAAATCGGATCCATTTTTACGGGTACTTATTTGAATATAGGACTTAAATTAGTAGATAGATCCGGGCATTATGTAGATTCGGATAATTATCAAATATAGATATATCTATTTTTGAATTTATATTTTAAGATTTTGACATAATTATGACACATTATTTATATATTTTCTTATAATAAATAAAATAATATAATATATAAATTCAACATATTTTTTATGATATATAAAAATAATAATAAGATTATAAATCACAAAGTAGTTATACAATATATTTGCACCGTTTTAATAATCGAAAAAGATCCGAATTCGTATCTATATTCGACAAACTCAAATTATATCCATAACAGTATAATATCTGAACCGTATTCGAATCCGGATAGAACCATAATCGAATTTAAATTCGGAAAAAAAATATAAATATGAATATGATATAAGTACTATCTAAACCGGATCCCAACCAGTTAACACCCTCAAAGCTGGCACAGGTGTATTATTTTTGAACATGCATGCACGTTCTAGTGTGACAACACTATCAAATTCAAAACAAAAATTAATTATGACACGACTTCCAATTGTCAACTATATGTTATGGCACCATGTGAGTATTGATGTGGTTGCACACCTAGTTTAGACTTTTGTACAACAAAAACTATTTTATAAGCACATTCACAACCCTCTGATCATAGATCTGGATCTAATTGTATGATTCTTTGAAACTTACGTACTTCAAATTATTATGTTTAAATAAACTTATATATTTTCTGGATGTTGATCCGAGGCTATGAAAAACATTTCTTTAATAAAAATTCTTATAAGATAAATATTTTGTAGATATGATTCTAATTAATCTCATTTCTTTATTTTGCAATTCTTTTTATTTTTAAGCATTCTCATGATTCCACGCCATTCAAATTATTTCAACCATTGGATGATTATATATGGCTAAATCATCGATGGAGTACTAATGGTTTTCTAAGACTATGTTATTTTTGTAAATTTTTATGTATTGTTTATTTTACAAGTGATTTTATAATTTTTTAGAAAGCTAAATCATTTTTTGTTGATGACATGAAGTGTTCTCATTGGTTTGGTTCATGTTAAATTAATTTCATTAAATTATTTACTAGTTGGGATTATTCGTGTTCAGATGTCAATTCAAGTTTTAAAAGAAGTGTTCACTTATGAAAACACATAATATTTCTTTTATGTTCTTAGAAGTAGTGATTAGTAATCAAATTTTGTATTTTTTTTTCTACTAATACATTCGTATATAATTTTGTTTGAATTTTTCTTTCGTTTTGAACTCCATATTTGTATGGTTTCAATAATTTCTCTTTTTTTACTTAATTATGTGAAAATGACTTGTGAAAAACTTATCATATAAAACACATCTAAATAAACTAATGCATATTTAGAGTATTAAAACAAACATAATTAAATTTTAAAATATAAGATGGATTATGTAAGAGAATATGAGAAAATATGTAAAATAATGTATACTTGAGCAATTAAATTCATGTAATTAGACTTCAAAATTGTATTGTAATATAGGTTTACCTCTTATATTTTTTTTCAACATCTAATTTTATCAATTCTTATGAGTCAAGATTGTACTGGTCGTCCAATGAAGGAATTTTCTTAAAATCTTAGTATTGCATTTCTTAAATTCGTTGATATTCTATGATAATATAAGTGTGATCAAAATCATTCATTTTTTTCAAATTTGTTGATATTATGTGATAATTTAGACAAGATTATTGACACAATCATTTAATTTGTAGAATTAATATTTCGTGTTATATCTTTATTTCATGAAACTGCTATATAAAAATATTTCTCAAGTTGTTTATAATCACATTATATCATTTTATATATAGCGGGTTTAATCAGTAGATTATATAATATGTTTATTCACATAATGTATACATATAATACATAAAATCGGAATTCAAAAATATTTTTTTAACACACTTTATATAATCATATTATATTGTCTTTATATGTAAATATATTTCAAATATAATTTGGATTTCCATTCATACATTCATTGGTACAAGGTGAACGATCGAGGGGGGACATGATTACAATCTAATTTTATTGAATAAATTGAAGTTGATTGCTGAAATGTACTCCTATACGTGCCCCATTTCCATTCATACATTCATTGGTACAAGGTGAACGATCCAGGGGGGACATGATTACAATCTAAATTTATTGAATAAATTGAAGTTGATTGCTGCCCCCACAAAGCTTGATGATGTATTGACATTGAAATGACGAGCCAGGTTGATTTTGGTGGATCCTAGAGTGTGGCTTGGCTGGTTTGACAGTTGTGGACCACGTGTTCACCACTTCGTCAGCCCGTTTGGCAGATAGGACGTGAGCCCACTTACTAATGAGTTCGAATCTTCTGCTGCGAATACCATCAGCCATCAGTGCTGTAACGATTCAGAAGCGTTCAAATTGTGAGTCCCACTGAAATTGGAAGCAAGTGAACAAAGATTTTAACGGGCCACTAACTCCATCTACATTGTGGGTCCCACCTTGAATAAAAAATTAAAGGAGAAAATGCACACACACCCCATCCTATGAATAAAAGAAAAAAATTGAAAAAAAAACCCTGCATTATTTCTAAATTTCGAAACGGTCCTTATATAATATAATAATATGATATAATAAAATATTATAATATAATTAGAAAAAAATTATTCTAAATTTTTTATGAAAAAAAATATTTCAGAAAAATATTTTTGTTTCGGAAAAATATTTAATTAACAATTATTTACTGAAAATATTTTTTTATTTTTTATAAAAATATTATTTTCTATAAAAAGTATTTTTTCAATTTATAAAAAATATTATTATAGAAAAGTTAGGGCGTTTTTTAAAAAAGAATGGGAATGATTTTTTTCTAAATATATTTAAAAATATTTTATTATATCATATAATATTTTATTATATCATATTATTATATTACACAAGGACCGTTTCGAAATTTAGAAATAATGCAGGGTTCTTTTGTAATTTTTTTCTTTTATTCATAGGATTGGGGTAAACGGATGGGGTGTGTGCAATTTTCTCCTTTATGTTTTTATTCAAGGTGGGACCCACAATGTAGATGGAGTTAGTGGCCCGTTAAAATCTTTGTTCACTTACTTCCTATTTCAGTGGGGCCCACAATTTGAACGCTTCTGATTCGTTGCATCACATGGTCTTCGCAGCAGAAGATTCGAACTCCTTACTAATGCGTTTAACAGACTCCTTTTCCCCCATGTTTATGATGAGAAATGATGGATTGGATTGAAAATGATTTACATTTAAAAAAAAAACTGGACTGAGAGAGGAATTCATGTCGTGATTATTTGTTGGTAGCAAGCGAGGAATTGGTTATATTAATGTCCAGGCTATTTAACATCATTGGGCGGGAGAATAAAATATGAAATGTAAATAAATTGGGAGTTTTGAAATTTGAATTTGATATGCCGCTTCTTTTAAAACACATCCCCAAATAACCCGAGCCAGACAAATCAAGATGCCACTTAACCCTGGAGAAAATGGGTGGTGATATTAACAGAAAAAAAAATATTATTTTCTAGGGGTGGGCAAACAGTTCGGTTTAATCGGGAACCGAACCGAACCGGCCGAATTCGGTTTAATCGGTTCAGTTCTTCGGTTTATTCGGTTCGGTTCGGTTTGAAAATTGGGAATATTCGGTTTAATTGGTTCGGTTCGGTTTTGATTTGGAAAAACCGAATAAACCGAACCGAACTGAATTATGTTATTTATTGTTTATTTTTTTTAGTTTTGTTAAAATTTTGAATATTAAAAGAAAAAATCATATTTAAAATAAGCTAATTATTGTTTAATAAATTATTTGCACTGTTAATTTAATTTAAAATAATTTTTGTTAATAAGAAATTTTAATTTAAAGAATATTTAATTTTTAGTTCGGTTCAACTGAATAAACCGAATTAGAATTCGGTTTATTCGGTTCGGTTCTATACCGGTTTTATTATTTATTCGGTTCGGTTTGAATCTTATACGGTTTGGTTTAAATCGGTTTATCCTTATTCGGTTTGGTTTGAACCGAACCGACCGGATGCCCACTCCTATTATTTACTATAGAAAAAACCAACCTAAAATGATAATTTTATCCCTATTAAATATATGAATAAATTACGAAAATAAGAATCCAAATTGCTTCCAAATCCATCAGTATAATATTTTGTATTAAATTTTCATAAGTGAACATTAATTAGCATTGAATTTTTTTTATCCTTATTAAATAATTTGATGAATCTTAATATTTTTTAAAAAGTCTCTGACTATTCTAATCAAGTTTTTTTAAATAATAAAAATAAGATGATAAATATTAAGATTAATAATATTTCTTAATTCAAAAAAATAAGTAAAAACATTCTTGAAAACACAATTGATAGATTATCATAAACGTCGTCTCAAGCTTGTTTATTTTTCTATTCTTATACATCAAACTCAAATATAATTAGCAGTTCGAAAATATTTTAAATATCATCAAATAGAAAACAGCGTGTCCATGCCTCGGTATCAACCGAGACGACCAGTAGGAAAGAAATGCTTCACCATTCAAGTCTGTGTCAAATGTTATTAAGTACATCACCCAAAAAATAAGACAACCAAAAAACTCTTTCAAGCATGCTATGGTTGGAGTTGAGAGCATGGCTGGTATTGACAACAATTAATTTCATTTCCATTCATAGAAGCCCAACATGAGTGTTGTTCAATTCTCCTACACACGTAAGGTTGGTTCTATTTAGATTATTTCAATCAATTGTTCCACACAGACTAATCGTAATTTGGCAGGTGTGGATTTTTATTGGAAACCTGCCATGAAGTTTTTCTACCCCCGAACGTTACTGAGTTTAGGCGGTGATAGTGGACTACAGTCTATAGCTTTATTATTGGTAGATTCACTTCAGTGTATTATTGGGCCAACTTTTCTAAACACAAAATTAGGCCTGTCAATAATAAATTCATTTGTTTTAGTATGAGACTATTCCTTCATTTTAGCCAAGTTACGTACGTAGATTAAAGCAACCAAATCAGTTTCCTATGAAAGCAACCAAACCAAAAGCTGCACTAATCTCTCTCATCTCCTTTTCAACAAACCCCACAAAAGCTCCAAAATTACAAATAATCTCCACAAAAATCCACACTCATGCGCTGAACTTTTGCACATATGCCCACAAAAATCCAAACAATTTCTCACCTTCCTTCATAAAAAACGGTAATTTCTTGAACGCCCACAAACTGCTCGACGAATTGCCTCACAGAGACGTATTCTCATTAAACCGTAAGCTTTCAAGCTACATAAAGAATGGTTCCATTGATGAAGCTAAGAGCTTCTTTGCTACAATGAAAAATCGGAATATTGTGACTTGGACAATCATGATTGGCGCGCTTTCTGATGCACGACGTTTTGAAGAATCATTCTCTCTTTTTCATGAAATGACTGGTATAGGGTTCGTACCAGACTCAGTTACAATTGTCACGGTACTTGGTTTGTGTACCAATCAAAACTCTTCTATTTGGGCTTTGCAAATTCATAGCTGGATCGTTAAATTAGGATTTGATTCCGTTATTTCTGTATGCAACACGTTAATTGACGCATATTGCAAGTGTGGTCTTGTAAAGTCTGCACAGGGGATTTTTCAACAGATGAAAGAGAAAGACTCAGTCACATTTAATGCTTTATTATCAGGTCATTCTAAAAACGGGAATTATTTGAAGGCTTTGGATTTCTTTAAAGAGATGCTCAATTTGGGGCTGAAGCCTTCAAAATTCACCTTTTCAGGCCTTTTGGTTTCCATTACCGGGTTATTGGATCCATATTTAGGTATTCAGATCCATTGTCACATCATCAAATCCAATTTCATGTGGGATGTTTATGTTAATAACTCATTGTTGGATTTCTATTCAAAAGTTAATTTTGTACATGATGTGAGAATGCTATTCGATGAAATGCCTCAAAGGGATCATGTGTCTTATAATGTGATTATTTCTAATTATTCACATAATGGGCTTGCAAAAGAGGCCTTTGAGCTTTTGCATGAAATGAAATTGCTAAATTATGACCCAATTAATTACCCATTTCCTAGCTTAATTAGTTTGGCTGGAAATCTTTCAAATATTCAAACAGGGAGACAATTACACTCAAAAACAATCATAAATCAAATTATTTCGGATGATCTTGTAAGCAATGCGCTTATTGACATGTATTCAAAATGCTGCGATTTAACTCACGCGGAAATAATTTTCAAGCAAAAGTCAAATAAAAACGCCATTTCATGGACCGCATTTATTACGGGTCAAATGCAAAACGGTCATTTTGAAGAGGCGATTAAATTATTTCGCGATATGAGAAAAGCATGTCAAAACCCTGATATACCGACTTTTTGCAGTGTGCTTAAAGCCTCTTCACATCTCGCATTAATTACACTCGCAGAGCAATTTCATTCTTATTTAATTATTTCCGGTTTCATTTCGAGCGTTTTTACTCAAAGTGCACTTGTTGATAATTATTCAAAATGCGGGTTTCTGAAAGAAGCCCACAAAGTGTTCAACGAAATGCCTGAGAGAAACATAATTTCATGGAATGTCTTAATTTGTGCATATGCTCAAAATGGCAAAGGGAAAAAAGCCATTGAGATGTTTGAATCCCTTATTGGATCCGGGTTTGAGCCCGAATCCGTTAGCTTTCTGAGCGTTTTAACTGCGTGTAATCATTCCGGCCTGGTTGAAGAAGGGTTGCGTTATTTCGATATGATGAAATATTGTTATAATTTGGAACCTAGGAAAGAACATTATGCGTGTATGGTTGATATGTTGGGCCGTATGGGTCGGTTTGGTAAGTTAGAAAATATGTTGGGTCAAATTCCGTTTGAACCGGACCCGATTATATGGAGCTCTATTCTTAATTCGTGTAAAATACACGGAAATTATAAGTTAGGGAAATTAGCGTGTGATAAGTTGTTTCAAATGGAGAGTAAAGATGCGGGACATTATATGATTATGTCAAATATTTATGCAAAGGAAGGTAAATGGGATCAGGTCGCTAGGGTTAAGAAACTGATGAGAGATAGAGGGGTTATAAAAGAAACCGCGTATAGTTGGGTCGAAATAAATCGAAAAATATACACATTTTCATCGAATGATATGAGAAACCCTAGAATTGAAGAAATCAAGGCCTATTTGGATAAATTAAGTGTGGAAATGGAGAGAGAAGGATATAAACCGGATATTTCAAGTGACCAACATTTGGTTGGAGAGAAAACTAAAATCGAGTTTTTGAGGTACCATAGTGAAAGATTGGCAATTGCATTTGCATTGATTGGCACAAAAGATGGTGAAATAATTAGGGTTATGAAGAATTTGAGGACTTGTGTGGATTGTCATGAGGCGATTAAGATCATGACTAGGGTTGTGAAAAGAGAGATAATTGTGAGAGACTCGAGTCGGTTTCACCATTTTAAGGATGGGGTTTGCTCGTGTGGCGATTATTGGTGAAATGAAGTACAAATTGATGGTTCATGTGGAGATTAGAGTAAAGGGAGAGTAATTGTGAAAGGAATTGTATATTACTTGTTAGGAAATGATAATCAAATTTCTTTATACTTTCTAGGATAGATCTTTGATTTATGATTTAATTATTCTTGGAGCACTCTGATTAATTGAAAGAAAAAGTTTTGGTGTATTGTTTTTTTTTAATTAATTGGTGTATTGTTTGTAAGAATAGAGTATTTGTTTAATAGATAATTGTTACGAGAATACTGTTACTTCACCCAATGAGCGGGAAATAGAATGCATGATATCATACTAAGAACAAATTGATGGTTCATCTGGAGATTGTTGGGAGTAAGGAAGAGTAATTGTCAAAGGAATTGTATATTATTATTTTAGGAAAATCCTAATCAAATTTCTTTGTGCTTGATTGGAAAATGCTGATGAATTTCTCTGTACTTTATAGGAAACATCTTTATTGGTTCAAGGTTTAATTATCCTTAAACCACTGTCATTGAAAGAAATTTTTTTATTGTAGTGTTGTCCTTTGTAAGAATGAAAAACCTGCTTAATATATAGTTGTTGTGAGAATATTACTACCATTTCAACAAAATGAGCAGGAAATAGATTACATACAGAATACTGTTATTTCAACAAAATGATCAAGAAACAGAATGCATACACATCGTACTAAATACATGATCTTCTTAATAAGCCACGCAAATCGCTACACGATGTGAAACACAGAAACTCCGAACGATTTTCCTTAAAGCGGAGGCTCCAATCTGACTTTGACCATCTGATACGTTAAATATTTTCCTGGACCTGGTCCATAAGTTTCAAACTACTTATTTATTGTATGTTTCATTTTGGACCAGGTCTATTTGTAACTCCTACTTTTTCCTTCATCTCTTTCGACTTGTCCGAACGAGCGAGCATACTTTTCTAATCTCGTGCGAAAAATTCCTGAAGAAGAAACTTTGGGCGTGTTGAATTGAGAGAGAGAGGCGAGATGAAGACGATATTTGGCGCCAAGAAGAAGAAGGATCCGCCTCCCACGATCCAAGACGCCACCGATCGGGTAATTTTTTTCCCCTTTTCATTATTTCAATTTGTTTGTTGTTCTATTGTTTTTACTTCTTTATTCATTTTTTAAAGATTAAGTGTTTGTAATTAGAGATTTGTCAGTGTAGATTTGGTAATTTGAGGTGGTTTGATTACAAGTAGGTCGCATTTCGAGTTGAAAGGCCTAATTGCCTCAATAATTTTATAAATAAATCAAGTAAAAGAGCTAATCAATTCAACGAGTTACTGAGTTGTAGTTAATTTCCTTGATTTTACTAGTTTACTTGAGTTCTAATTGTATGAACTCATTCCAGTAAAGGAGATTTGTGAAATTAGGAATGACAGGATTAATATTCATTTGAATCAGCATACAAACTATAATCAAATTGGAAATTTTGGTGCTACATTAGTGTATGTTGTTATCAACTAATTGTAAAGAATTGGGAGATTAATTGCCATTTTTTTTTCTTTTTTTTCAGATTGGGAAAAGAGGAGATACTGTGGATGAAAAAATAAAGAAGCTTGATGCTGAGCTTGCGCGATACAAAGAACAAATCAAGAAGACGAGACCGGGTCCCGCTCAAGAGGCTGTAAAAGCTCGCGCTATGAGAGTTCTTAAGCAGAAAAGAATGTACGCAAATTTTTATTTCATTTTCATTGTGAAATTTGCAACTCTATTCTTCTGGAAATTGTTACTTACTACTTAATGTTATAAAATAAGGACACTATGTTTTATGAAATGATATCATAATCTCCAGAAATCATGTTTTTCTGAAATTATTTTCTCGCGTAATTGTTAAGTGATGAGTATTATTTAAGTGATTAATTTGTTTGTTTATTTATACATTTATGTATGTATTTATTTATTTTGCATAGGTATGAGGGGCAGCGTGATATGTTATATAATCAGACATTCAATCTTGACCAAGTTTCTTTCGCTGCTGAAGGACTTAAAGATGCTCAACAAACGGTAATATAACATTATAACTTATTTTTACTTCCTGCATATTTACATATTTAATAATTAGGGTTTTATGCATAATACACCCCTAGTTTGAGAAAGAACTCTATTATTTCCTGTAACACTTATCTAGCGACTGGATGATATTTGTGAAATCTCAATAAATGTTTAATGTTAGATGCGAACATGAAAGATGTTTGGGTCTTTTGCAAATCTTATGATATTATGTTTTTTTTTTCTTCAGATGACTGCTATGAAGTCCGCGAACAAAGAACTGAAAGGGATGATGAAAACCGTGAAAATCGAGGACATAGATGTAAATTTCCTTCCCAACCCTATTTAATCTACTTTTTATTAATTATTTTTACATAAATTACCCTTTGATTATTAACATAATATTGTACTCCTCATGTTATTAACAACACAACATTATGTTTCTAGACAAATGCTCATTATACCTATAGGCTATAATAGGTTGTTAGTAAGTAACATACTGCAATATCAGTTTTCTCACATTCAATATCGTCCCGTTGTTATTCTTACTAACAATAATAAATTTTGTCGTTTTTCCTACTTATAATAATAATAAAAACACCTTCATTTTCTTTTTCTTTTTTTTAAATGAAAAAAGAGCATGCAAGATGAGATGATGGATTTGATGGACGTGAGCAACGAAATCCAAGAGTCGCTCGGCCGCACTTACAACGTGCCCGACGACATCGACGAGGACGACCTAATGGGCGGTATAATTAATCATTCTCACAATTTCAACTCATAATAATGACAATTTTGTAAAAAGGCCCCTTCGTTATTGAAAATTGCAAAAAAAACCCTACATTATTGGAAATTGCAAAAAAGAACCTGCATTATTGAAAACTGCAAAAAAGCCCCTACATTATTGGAAATTGCAAAAGAACCGATATTTATTTTGGCAATCAATGTATGGAAACTAATTAACTCCTGACTAAAGGGCCTTTTTTGCAACTTCAGCAATAAAGTAGGGGCTTCCTACAATTTTCAATAGTGAAGGGGCTTTTTTGCAATTTTCAATAAATGCAGGGTCTTTTTGCAAATTTCACTATAATAATTTGTTCATACTTCTAATTTTTTTTTAAATGTAGAGCTGGATGCGTTGGAAGAAGATATGGGCACGGAATCTGATGCAGTGCCCTCGTATCTTCAACCGGAACCGGAACTCGATGCGGAGCTCAACTTGCCGACCGCTCCTATTGGCCAGCCTGATCCTGTCAGAAACAACCTTCAGGTATAAATCATTTTTATTAATATAAGGGGCGTTTTTGTAATTTTACCGCATGAGAGGGGGGGTTTTCTAATTATTGTGTACTTGTGCAATTTATCATATTGCAGGCTGAGGATGAGATGGGGTTTCCAGCAGTACCTAGGGCTTCTCTCCGTGGTTAGAATATGCATGTGAAGTTTGAACGTGAGATTAATGCGATGATTTATGTCTGAAGTTTATATGATGTGTTTGATGTTATTGTTTGTGTGTGAATTACATGGTAGAACTAGTACTTAGCTCTAAATTGGG
Source organism: Juncus effusus (assembly GCA_027726005.1). Taxonomy (NCBI): domain Eukaryota; kingdom Viridiplantae; phylum Streptophyta; class Magnoliopsida; order Poales; family Juncaceae; genus Juncus; species Juncus effusus. The sequence continues at coordinate 8,315,545 of CM050894.1, read as the reverse complement.
GAATTGGGGATTTGTATATTTTGATCCACCATGAAGTGCAATTGTGATTGACGAAGACTGATATTGTTTTGTTCCTTTTAGCTAAATATCTTTTGCTTGTCTTTTGTTTTGTTTCCCCCTTTTTGAATATTTAGTTTAAATTGTTTTTGCCAAGCATCCACGTGGATTTGTCAATAAAATATCACTATCACTCTGCAAAAATATCTCGAAGATATGAAAACATCAAAGTAAATAAATTGTATAACAATTTATCACAAATATGATAATCTTCTTAAAAATCAAAGTGTAGATCGACAAAATCACCACCACAAAATAGAAATGGATAGAATCTTGTAGACCTTATCCATTTCACATGTATAAATACCAAGACCACCCCACCCTTTCTAATACACAAAATATCCATTTGATCACCAAAGAGAACAAAAAAAAAAAGGAAAAAATGGCTGGTACAGCAGTGTCATTTACAGTCTCATTGTCCATTAGAGGCACCAAGAACTTGGCACCAGCTAGATTAGCTAGGTTCAGTAGAAAACTCATCATGCCGAAAGCTGCTGCTGAGCAGCCAGTTGTCAGCTATGACTCGCCAATCTCGTATGTTCTGTTTATATATTTTACGTAAAATGATTATCTTATTGCTTGTCAGAATTATCCTTTGGAACACATAATTAAATTTGGTAGATTTTGAATTAAATTTCTGAAATGATTAGTTTAAAACCTTTTTAGTTGTTTGTGATGAGATTTCTAGGGGCAATTTTACGCTTGCAAAATTCAAAAAGCCTTCAAAAATTATAATTCAAAATGTTTTTCCATCTTATATATCGTTGTGTGAATAACTTAACAGTGTCTTTCCCGGCGAGGCGTGCGATCTGATTGGTGGAGAGGCATGCAACGTACAGATGTTCCACGAAACAAAGCTCGCAGCAGATCAGAGTAGAAACGCTGCAAAGAATTCTGTCGAGGAATTTGAGAGAGAGTATCTTCAATACGATGAGCCCAAAACGTAGGTTACTCACAACTAACTAACTAGATATTTCTTCAATCCAACAATTTTAGATATCCAATATTTTGCATTTGTATAATTTTTGATGTTTGATTTGTTTTTGTTTTGGTTGTAGTGTTTTTCCAGGAGAGGCTTGCGATGATCTGGGAGGAGAGTTTTGCGAGGCACCGTATCAGTCGGGGGTTTCAAAGTAACTTTCAATGGCCATGTAAATAAATATGAATGTAGTACAAATAGTGTAATTAAGTACCAAATAAATGTCTAGTGTAGATTGTAAAGTGCTTGTGTTTATCTCTCAGAAACTTATATGTTTTTTATGCTCGTAAATCATAATGGTGTTCACACAAATAATTATCTGAACTATCTTTAATTACGAATCATAACAAAAAAGAATCATAAAGTAGAACAAACATAAGAGATGCTAAATGATCACTCAAATTACGAAAAAAAAAGAAAAAAAAACATCAGAAGAAACATTAAATGCCAGCTGTTTTAAAAAAGAAAAACCATTATCAATTACTTAATCTCCAAATTCAAATTATTGAATTATTTTTACTACATAAGAGTATGACAATTTTAAAACAAGGAAACTGAAAAAAAAACCTAAATTATGAGCTTTACCTCAAATAACCAAGCATTAACCAATATACCCTTCTCATTTTCTCCATAAACACGCGCTCTTAACTAAATCTTTGAGCTGTTTAATACTACCCTTTCTCTTAACTAAACCTTTGAGCCGCTTAATACTAATCTTTCTCCAAAATTTAGCCCTCTTTTTCTCTTTTTTTAACCTTTTCTCACTCAACAACCTCAAATTCTCATTATGCAAAAATTCAATATCTTTCATTCGCATTGCAAGCTGCTCTGCCAGCATCTTATTCAGCTTGTGTGTCTCTTCATAACGCCTCGTCAATTCATCGACGTGTCTCTTATTATCCTCTACAAGCTCTTCTGAGCATGACATTCTCTTTTCAAAATCAACCAAACGTTCAAAAATATTTCCATTAATCTTTTTTGGGCTAATCCCATTCAATTTTGAAATGATTTTCTCACCAATTTCACCGATTTTTGGAATATTTTTCTCTTGGGTCTCTAAGTAAATTTCCTCAATGAAAGATTCGGTGTTCGAATTGAATGGTCCCATTTTCGGTGAAGAAATGTTTTTCTCACACAACTCTGTATTTAATTTTAAATTGGACATTTCAATCTCGAGTTTTTTAGGGTTTATTTCTCTCAATTTGGGCATAATTTTCTCTTGCATCCCTTGATCTAAATCTTCAACACACGATTCAGGGTTTGAATTGGATGATTCGATTTTGAGCGAATTTCGTAAAGAATTGTTTTCAAAATTGCTTACGGTGGAAATAGAAGAAATAGAAGAACGAGCAAGTATTGGAGAGTAATGATCCAACAAAAGACGGTACAATTGTTGGTATTTTGCGATTCGTTTTTCAAGCTCTGGTTTCTTTTGATAATACATCTCTGCCCTTTCAGCAAATGAGTCTCCGTTTTCTAGCTTTATTAGTGAGAGCATTGATTTTGTATTTTCTTCCAGATCTGTGAAAAGAAAATAACAAATCAGTAGATAGATAGTAATTAGATTTTTTATCTGATTTTTTGAAAGATTGTTGATGAACAAAAAATGTTTAGAAGAATTTTTTTTTTTTTTTTTTTTTGTAATGAAATGGAAAATAGAACTCGGATCAAATTGAAAATGGGGAATTTGTAGGAAATGTGATTCTGTCAAATATTAATTTTTTTTTTGAGGGCCTGTCAAATGTTAAGTTGTGCAATGAGTTGAAAAAACTAAAACGAAGAAACAAATTTCTCACCTGAAAGCTTGGATTGAAGCCATGTTGATTGCAATTGACCCCCATTTCCGTAATTCAACCAGCAGCCATATTCTGATTCCATTTTCAATTGAATTCAAACTCAAATTTCAATTCGAATTCTAATTTGAACCCTAAACCCAAAACGACCAGAGAGAAGAAATGAATGGGTTTAAGCTTCTAGTGCGAGAGAATTTCTAGGAGAGATGGTATCTGCTAGATTTTGGTTCTTATGGCGAATTATGTAGCAAATCGCTAAATAACTGGCTAATTATAAGCCCAAAATTAATCACGAATATTCTTTCCATAATTATTTTTGAAAACTTTGTAGCTGCGTCGGTTTTTATCCCGCTTTGGATTTTCTGACCGTTAGTGAGACAACAACGTTTAACGGCAATTAATAGCTTGACACGAAGAATATATACTAAACCTCCATTTCTAATGGGCTTGGGCTTGTATCACTCATTTGCTCAAGGAAAATTACATTTTGTTCAACAAGTTATACACCTCTTTAACAGTACATTAGAAAATAAGGAAATTTGCATCTATATATATTTTTCCATATTCAAGGTAGGTTTTTTTTGTAAGTATGAAAGAAAAAAGTTTAGGTGTTTTTTTTTTAAATTTCCCCAAAAACAACATATAAATGGAGACTACCCCAAAAGAAATATAGGAGGTTCTTTGACAAAATCACATAATTAAGACAAATTGCAGATTATTAACAATGTAAGTCAAACCTTAATTATATGATCAATTTGAGAATGAAATATATTTTACTAACATCTTTCAAAGCTTGTCAGCCTAAGAATAAAGCACATATAAAATTTGGGAAGAGTTTTTCTTTAAAACACAATCTCATGCAACAGAGCTAATATTTAGCAAAATCTCTCAAATTCAAAAACATATTTTAGTAATATCTAGTCAAAGGAGAAGATACTTTGAAAAGGGCGATTTACAAGGCGATTTCAAAAAATTGCCTATCCAGCTTGCTCTGAAGGAAAGTTTCTACAAAAGATACTAACCAGATTCAAACGCAGTGACCAAAAAGAAACTTACACCATTAGGGAATGGCTGGTTCACATACAAAGCAGTGAAAAACATCAAACAAGAAAATACACCAATCTATGAAAAGAAAGAAGGGACAGAGTATCCAACAGAAGACCTTTATTTAGCATTAGACCATTCACCTCTGCTTCATTTCACATTGCCAACCCATATATCCAAACGAGATACACTTGAGCAAAACAACAGTTTCAAAGCTTCATTTCCTCCATCAAAAATTGAGAGAAACAACAACAACAACAACAAGAACAACAACAAGTCACACCATAACTCGTCCTTTCATGCACGCAATGCAAACAACAATGGCAATGGGACTAGTACCCGTTACAACGCCCAAGAGCGTGAGTCCTCACGAAACTCCAGCCAGTCCAGGGAGCACCCACCGCGTGTGGGATTTACTCCAACAACTCGTGCACCTCAGAACTCAATCCCTCAATCAAATCAACCCCAAGTAAACGAAAGACCCAAACAAAATCAACCAAGACGCCCTCTTTCTCGTGTAGACAATTACCGCAATGATAGCACTCCATTTCATAGAACTCTAATGCAAAGAGGCAAGGCACCAGCTGATTACCTCTACCCCCAAACCCGGCTGATCCAACATGGTACAACAAATGTCTTAACTGCTACAAATCAGGGCATTTAGTGATAGATTGTCCTTTTAGGATGCACTGTATTTTCTGCAACGAGGAATGTCACATATACAAACATTGCAGAAAGGCCAAACACAATGAGGACCCTGAGGTAACTAATGAGGATTCATTACAGCCACCTCCTGGATCCGACAGAGACGAACTGCCACAGTTTTGTACCCCATCATTGTATTAATACGTCCCTGATTCACCGGTCATTATAGCTGACCTTGCAAGAATAGAAAGATGTGTCATTGTCGATGCAAGGCACATGGTGGGACACAATTTCCGACTCATGAACAACCTTATAGCAAATAATAGACAATGGGACTCTCAAGTCTAAGTGGCGCACTTACAAGGTGACCAATACGTCGTCTCTCTTCCAAGATCAGTATCACCACAAGAACTAACAGAGTAGCCACCAGCTCTTCTTACAAACCTCGGTTTAGTCATATACCCATGGGGCCCGGGACACAACTCTTCTTTCTCGCCAAACCTCTACAAGGTGTGGTTAGATCTCTATAATCTACCATGCTATGGATGGAGGTGTGATCAATTGGAAGGCTTCGTAAGCAATTTTGGGGTGATGGACCGACATAGCCCCCTTAGCTTCATATCGCCAATGGAATCACTGAGAGTGGTCGTAGTTGTACCAGTAGTAGCCGCTATTCCATAAGTGAGGTTCATGAAAGTACTCGTATTGAAACATCGGTAACAATAGTAATCCAAGGACAGAGAGAAGAGCCACACGGCCTCACAAAGCCGGTGAATCATGTTCCATCCGAAGAACAATTCGCAAAAATCAAAGAACAACTAGAGGAACGAATGGCAATCGAGAAAAGCAAGCAAGCTGCACAACAAGGCACTATGCAAATGCGCTCAAGCAAAGTAAGACCATAAGTGAACAAACCCTCCAGGAATTACTCTCCACGAGCTCACCGACACAAGCAAGAAGAAATTTAGAAGTTGTCATCGAGCAACTCAAAAACAAGAAGAACAAAATGAAACAAGGCAGATAGAGCATTTGGGAGAGAAAGGACAGATGACATTAACACAAAACTCTTCTGCTCTGCCACGTTTTCCTGCTTTAAACCATCAAATTTCACTCATTGAGCCCTCGTTTGGGTCTTCAACCCAACCCACGCCATCAAAAAAGTAAAAGATGGACTATCCAAACAAAAGCCCAAACCGCAGCCCAATCAAAAGCCTCACAAATCACTCAACACAGCCCCCTTCACCAGCCCTCCTGCAAAACCCATAAAACCAGGACAAATAAGGAGGAGCAATAGGAAATCCATGCACAATGAGGCGACAACAAAACTCGCCCCTAAGTCCAGGGCTCCGATGAAGAAAAATCACATGGTCAGCCCGGAAGCTCGGAAGATATTACTTGTGAGTCTAGATTGAGACAGCCTTAAAAAGCTCAAGCTTAATGTCAAGATGGCCGATCAACTCCTCGAATCTTGCGGCATCAAAAACTTCATTAAAACATTAGGTCAGTTCAACCCGATGCAAAACGATGGTGGCACAGGCCAGACTGAGTCCATGGCACAAGGTTAGGAAGCTGGAATCATCACAGGTAGTGGGTACAATGAGCAAATGGCTCAATTCGATCCAGCTCCAACCAATAAAATAGAGAAACAAGGAGGAGATGACCTGATGATGATTGAACAAAATCAATTAATGGAAACAGAGGGCATGTATGGCGGAGAATTTGGGCAATTGTCGGAGTTACAAGGGGCAGGACAGGTAGGAGATGAAGGGGATTTGAAACCAATGTTTGCAAAAGATCTTGAGGGGGAATTTAATCAAGCAATGGGAGAAAGGAATGCAGAAGAAATTGAGGAAGGATAGATTCAAGAGGACTCCAATGTTCAGTTTGTCAATACTCTTGAAGCTGAGTTGATTAGCGAGCAGCAGGATACATTTGCTGCAGAAGAGTAGTTCTTATTTTTTTAGTTGCAATTGTAGGCGTTTTTTTTGTAGCATTCATGTAATTTAATTATGATGAATTTATCTTCTTTATCAATTGTATTTTGGAATGTTAGATGTTTAGGTCTAGAAAACAAATGTGATGTGGTCCGCAATATTTTGAGAAAGTCGAGTTGTAAAATTGTTTGTCTTCAAGAGACAAAATGGAATGAAAATAACCTCTTTTGTACATCACTTGTTTGCCCCAATTATTTAGCTAATTCTTTTCAAAAGCCCGCAAATCATTCTTCAGGAGGATTATTAACCGCTTAGAGTAATGATTTTGTATGTCATCAAATGACAAACAATCTATATTCTTCCACAATAGTGCTTACTTATGCAAATTCTTTTAAGTTCATGCTAACAAATATGTACGGACCAACCGACAACACACAAAAGCAAACCTTCCTTAGCGAATTATAGGAAATAGGTGCCTCCAATGATTTACCTTGGATTGTTCTTGATGATTTTAACCTAATTAGGAACACACAAGAATCCACGGGAAAGAACCACACGTTACAATCCATCATTGACTTTAATAACTCAATTAGCAATATGCAACTCCATGAGATTCCGCTACTGGACTGAAATTATACTTGGTCTAGTAAAAAGCCGGCACCAACTTTTAGCAAATTGGATCGTTGCCTAATCTCATCACATTGGCATGACTCTAATCACACCCCAAGAGTCAATTTCTTGCCGGCCTCTACCTCCGATCATGCCCCAATTATATTAAAATTTCTGCCTCCGACACCCAACCCCAAGAGGAGGTTCAAACTGCAACTGCACTGGCTCAAATATCCAGATGCACTCCAGACAATTAAGGAAGCATGGGGACAAACGCACAAACATGTCAACCCAGCAATTAATTTCTCAACCAAATTAAATAATGTTAGGAAAGCACTACAAGAATGGGTTAGAGAAAAATTCAAAAACAAGGACACAATTTAATCTCGATGCGAAATGGTATTGACAAGCCTGGATAATGTTGAGGAAATCCGAAATCTTTCTCAAACAGAGCTCAAGTTGAGGATAAAAATTAAAACAAAATTCCAAGAACTAGCAGAGAATGAGGAATCTAAATGGCACCAAAGATCACGTTGTCAATGGCATAAGTAAAGGGATAAAAATACTACATATTTCCAATCCATAGCAAAAGTAAGGAAAGCTAATAATAGGATCACGACATTGAACATACAAGGAAATATTACCACAGATCAAGCACAAATTTTATCGAAATTCACCAACTATTTCAAAGAATTATTCTCCAACGTGACTCAAATTAATAAACCCAACATGCAACACATACAGAAGAAAACACAATTGCTGCAGCAAATGCCATTACCAAGGCAGAAATAAAACAGGCCATCTACGATATGGCAGCATATAAAGCATCCGGACCGGACAGATTCCCAAATGAATTCTATCAAAAATGTTGCGACTTCATACAAGATGATATAGTATGGCTATGTAAAGCATTTGAGAATAACGCATTGGATCTATGGCGTATAAACAAAGCACAAATTACACTAGTACCCAAAAAGGCCAGAGCAGAAGCAACGACTGACTATCGCCCGATTAGTATAATCGATCGACCGATCAAGATCATCTCAAAAATATTAGCCACCAGGCTACAACCGTACATGACACAGCTAGTTGACCAAAAACAAACTGCTTTTATCAAAAGCAGAGCAATTGCAGACGCATTTGTATCAGCAAGAAAATTGTTATATGTCTTAGAAAGTAACAAAATCCCGTCCATCCTATATGAAGTTGACTTCTATAAAGCATTTGACACGATCAATTGGGACTTCCTCAAGGAAATGATGATACAGAAGGAATTTCCGAAGAATTGGGTTCAATGGATTTGGAGCCTACTCATCTCTACACGCTCTGCACTGAATATCAATGGCAAAGTGGGAGAGTACTACTTTCATAAAAGAGGATTGTGGCAAGGGGTCCCACTCTTCCAACGGCATTCCAGTATGCTGACGACACAATCCTAATAGCTGAGGCCTCATATGCCAACCTCAATGTGATCAAAAACACGCTTAAATGCTTCGGACAAATCACAGGGCTAACAATAAACCATCATAAAAGCATGTTCGCCATGATCAATGTCCCAACAGAATATGATCAACAAATAGCTCAAGAATTAGGATGTAGCAAGCAGCAATTCCCAATAACTTATCTAGAATTGTCGTTAACAATAAAGCAACCTGGACACGAGGACTTTATGCCACTGATTGCAAAGATACAAAGCAGAGTGGCAGGATGGTAAACAAAGTATCTATCATTAGGTGGCAGATTAATATTGCTCAACTCAGTACTATCACGTAGTCCACTCTATTATATGCAAACATTCCTCATACCAAAGTGGGTGATCAAGGAGATTGACAAAATAAGATGCAATTTTCTATGGCAAGGTAGCAAGGACTACAAACCAGGGAAAAATTTGACAGGCTGGAAATTAGTCTGCACACCAAAAATCAATGGAGGGTTAGGAGTCAGAGATCTTCAAGTTCATAACATGGCACTATTGATGAAATGGAATTGGCTTTACAAAACAAAAAAAGCCGAGCAACTGGACATGCAACAACTATACGGAGATTCAGATATAGAAAAAGACAACCCTAAAACCTCTTTCTTCTACAAGCAACTGGTGGAAGTTAACGAGTGGTTCAAACACCAACTAGAAACACGTATAGGAAATGGAAGGCAAACCAAATTCTGGCAAGACAAATGGCTTAACGGAGAAACACTCAGAAATATTTTCCCGCAATTATTCAACAGAGCCATCAATAAAAACTGCACGGTACAAGAAGTACTAACAAACCCATGAGTGGCATTAGCTTGGGATAGAGTCTTGAACTCGATACTCACTCAGCATGAAGCGATACTACTCGAAATAATACATCTAACCACTCTGAAAGAAGAGGTACCATATATTCATGTCTGGCGCCCGACAGACAAACCCGACAAACTGGGAGAATTCTTCGTCAAATCAGCTTATGACTTTTACAACGAGAGAGGAATCAAACCGGAGTGGACAAAATTACTCTAGAAAGCAAAATGCCCAACAAGAATTAAAACATTCGGATGGCTGCTGATAAAGGAGAAACTCCTCACTAAAGAACGTTTAAAACGTAGAGGGCAGATTGATTCGGACACAAGTGTCATATGCACTGCCAACCAAACATAAAACCATACACATCTCTTTGCGCAATGTGATTTCGCAAAAAAGATATGGGAAAAACTTCTGAACATCTCAAAAAGCAAACAAGCTTACAAACACAACAACGTTCAACCGATAGGGCGCATCCTCATTAAGCAAACAGGAAAGCATGCAAAAATAACAGCAAGGTCAATGTGAGTGGCCAGCTGTTGGGCAATCTGAAAGGAACGTAATGCAAGAATCTTCCGGGATGAGAGAAGGAATATCTCCCAAGTCTTCAGGGCGGAACTACATGAAGCCAAAAGTTGGATAGAATTTAGTTAGTTAGTCATAATAGGTAGCTTGCTAGAATCTTCATGTAGGTCTCTAGAATAATTGGCTACATATTATATTTTCATTTTATATTGTTGAAGTTTGTAGTGACTATGCTCTTGTAACTCTTTTATTTGATTAATAAAAAATCTAGTAGGCTTTTTCCCTGCTACCCCAAGAAAACATCTAGTCAAAATGACCAATGTATAAACTAAACATGGCGATGCAAAGCACCATTCCTTCATGCCTCAACTTAGCACGGCCGTGTGGAGCCCAGCCCATCACCGCCCCTGTGAGTATGGCAGTATGTATATCCGGCCCAGATTGTACTTACAACAAACATGCCCACTACACTACTACAGTACAAGTGTTTATTTAGTTGTTTTAATAATAATAATAATAATAATAATAATAATAATAATAATAATAGTTTGGAGATAGACATAGCATTGTCTATGTTTTGTAGGGTCGTGATATTTTGAGATAATGCGGCACAGCAGTATAAATGAAATAAAGAAAAGGAAAGGGCGTTAATTATCTTCGTAATGATGAATGTGCATGTTTCTTCATTCTGTTTTGGTCTCTTATCAATTTATGGAGCAAAAATTAAAATAAGACATCGGGGGTATTTATTTCGCGTAATGTAAAATTACCATGATAATCACAATCCTATGAATGTGATTCCTTGGAATCACTTTACTATGACAAGAAAAAAATTTTGTTTACTACACAAATTTTGTTTTATGAAAATGTTAACTATTAGAACTATTTTTAAATATGAAATAACTAATATGTCCTTGATCCTAGTATAACAAATCTACCATATTTAATTATAAAATTTTACTAACTCCATTTGACATAATTTCTAAATAATTTTTTTTTATAAAATTGTATGTATTTCTAAATAAATATTTTTCTATAAAATTGTATGTTTAATATTATTTTAGTTGAATTGTATATTTTTAATTAAATCAGAACAACTTTGCAATAAATTAAGAAAAAGAAAATTCACAACCCATTTTTGAATAAATATTTAATGAATACAACATGTAATTTAATTTCTAAATTTAAATATTAAAATATTATTATTATTTTTTAGTTATATTTTATTTCTATAATTAAAATATAATTCATAAAAATAATAATATAATGATAATTATGTTAATATAAATAATAAATAATATAACAAATAAGGATATTTTGGTAATAAACATGGGAATATAACATTCTCATCTTTTTTGGTGGGAATCACATTCACACAAATATGATAATATCATTTTGTTATGGGAATGTGATATTCCTGTCACGTAGGATTCTCATGTCAAAGCAAACATGATAATGTGATTCTAATGTTCTAATATTTTTAGAAAAATTCAACTTTCTCATGAAGCAAACGCAGAGTGAGAATTTATAAACCATATAATTTGAATTTTCTTATGTTTAGCTCATATGGATATGGACAATGGAGACCACCACATTAAACGGGGCTGTTACTAATTCGGCATATTATGTTTCTTTATAAATTGTCAATTTCTATATTGAGTTCAAACTAGTTGTTGTATTGAACAATAGGCGCATGCATGTCCATCACTTAGTTTACTAGGATTTTCAAAGATTCTGTTAGGGTCAATTCAGGAAGAAAAAACACATACAACAATAGTAACATAAGAAATCAAATCATGCACTTATATCAATTCAAAATAGCACCATGACATAGTAAATAGAAGATTCCAGGTGCACACATGTGCATGAGCTATAAAATGCTATACAATCACATCACATAGATATATTAGTAACTTTTCCATATAACTTTTTAAGTAGTATATAATGTAATGTAATAAAACTTCAAAATTCATTTATTTTACTAAAACATTTACAAATATTTTTTTCTGCTTCCTTTTTCTATCGTTATGATGGTCGATGGATATAGCGTTATATATTCAATAACTTGAAAGACACCATCAGCCATCAGGCCCTTTATAAAGTTCATTTGTTCCTCGTTGACTTGGCGCTTTGTATCACTCATAATTCTACAAACTAGGAGAATTTTTGTGTTCCGCTGCGATTTTTATCATTTTTATTGTTTAATAATTAACACATTAAATTTATCTTATGAATTAATAATCATAAAGAATCTATATAAATTATTTTTAATAGTCATTATGAGAAAACATAATGGTGCGTTCGAAAGTATAACAATTAGGGTCTTGAATGAAAATTTTCATCATCTTTGTTATATTTTTCATTTTTTTTTTTAAATTGAGCTATTGAAAAATCATATTTTGAAAGAAAACGTTAGGAAAAAATTACCTTAGAGAGAGTCACACACATGGAGCCCACATTCTTTTTTTTTTGAAAAATGATTTATTTATTTTCTTTTTTTTAATTATTTAGGAAGAGAGAAAGAGAGGGCCCACATTTTTTTTTGAAAATTATTAATCTATTTTTTTTTATTTACTTGAGGGAGAGATAAAATGAGTGACACATGAGACCCACATTTTTTTTTTTTGATAAATTATTTTATTTTTATTTTTATTTAGGAATGAGTCATAATGTCACTGACATTGTGATATTCAATCCAGTCGATTGAAGACACGAGATATTGAAAGTCATTATGAGAAAACATAATGGTGCGTTCGAAAGTATAACAATTGAGATCCTGAATGAAAGATCTCATCATCCTTGTTCTATTTTTCATTTTTTCACAAAAAAATGAGCTACTAAAAAAATCATATTTTGAAATAAAACGTTGGGAAAAAATTACCTGAGAGAGAAAGACACATGAAACCCACATTTGTTTTTTGGAAAATGAATTATTTATTTATTTTTTAAATTATTTGAGAAAGAGAGAAAGAGGGCCCTACCTTTTTTTATTTTGGAAATCATTATTTTTTTTATTTGAGAGAGAGAGAGAAAGAGAGTGACATGTGGGCCCTTTTTTTTTTGATAAATCATTATTTTTATATTTTTTTATTATTATTTAGGAATGAATTATGTGTAGCGAGTATTCGGTGGTTATTGATATTATAACTCACAACACATAATTTACACAGTTTAGTTTTCAAAATAATTAATTATATTTAAATTGACGTTTCACACTAAATCAGGATAGAACGCAGAATACCAAATTTCGACCAATCATATTCTGACACCATCTAACTACACAGAAACCGCCATAAAATATCAGAAACTCTAAACGATCGAACGGTCCATATCGAACCACATCACCCCATCGAACGGTCCCCAAAAGAGGGTGACGTGGCCTCTTTTGGGAACTCCCTGGAATGCTAGAATTTTTTTTTTTTTTGGGGGGGAGGGGTGGTGTATTGTTTCGTTTTGGATAAATTTTTGAACATTTCCAACAAAAAAATATCCATAAAAAAATTTCACATGCTTGAAACTACAATTCTTCATAGTCACATCTAGAGGTGAAAACTGTCCGTTCACCAGGTTGCTTAAAGTTATTCTCCTTCTCTATCATACACTGCCAAAACAAAAAGTAAGAAAACAGATTAACACCAAATAATTTCATTTCAACTGATAAATCAAATTAATTACAGTGGGAAACAAACGGTTCGAATAGTGGTCATTCTAAATCCATATCCATATTTTTTTTGGATATGGATCCGGATCCGGAACATCCGGGATCCGGATACGGTTCGGATCTTAAACGGATACGGATACGGTTCGGATATTTCGGATACGAATAAAGATCCGGATTTTATTCGGATAATTAAAACGGATATTTAGTACTTAATATAAATATTTATTTTATAATTTTCAAATATCACTATACACAAAAAAAAATTGAATTTTAATAAAAAAAAAATTTACAGGATAAAATTTACAACTATTTGATAAAACTATATAAAATATCATAAAATATCATAAATATATGAATATGTAAGAAAAATATCATAAATTTCATTTGTATAATATTTTATTATTTTTTTAAATTAATAATTAATAATTAATAATTTTATAGATATTTGAAGATGTTGTATATCTAATTTTGTAGATATTTCAATGAATACAAAATTTTGGTCAAAAAATGGGTACCCGTATTTGAGAATATGGGTCAAAAATGGGTACCCATTTTTGAATAATATCCGGATCCGGATATTACCCGTATACGAATCCGGATCCGACAACAAAATCCAATACCGTATCCGGATCCTTATCCGAATAAAAGACCCGAATCCGAATCCGGATCCGAATGGATCCGGATTTTTTATTCGGATCTAGATTTTTTTGGATCTGGTTCAGGACGGTCCGGATAATATCCGACCCGTTTTCACCCCTAGTCACATCACTTCATTTCTGCCAATATACATGATCTCCTTCAGTCTCATGCAACATCTAAAAGTAAATGGCAGAGCTCACATATATAGGCAACTTAAAAATTGCTCTCTAAATGTCCAATTTAAAGAAGTTATTATTATATCCTCTAATGCATTAAAAATGCACTTGGGATCTAAATGAACATAACAAGTGTAATTAAGTGTAATGTCTAATATTTCAATTAAATCCTGAATCAAACTAACCATTGCATAGTTTTGAATTGAGTAAATTGCAGACGATATGAACTCACTCAACATGAGAAAGATAAACATTATCTGCTGTGTAGTCTTATACAATATTATAGTTTATTTGGATGTACATGAAAAGTTGAATAGTGCCTTAAAAAGAAAGTTTGTGCATGAACCAATAGGATCTTTTCATAAGATAAGATACTGTCATGCGCATTAATTCATGGTTTATTTTGTCTTACCCTGATAAAAAGTCGCCCATCCTTTATTGAATGCGCTAGAAATTTATTTAATGTTGCAAATCCTTGACGTGTACATAGTGCATGAAAATTATAGCTAGCTAGGAAATGATTTCCTGATAGAAGTTGGGAAATAATATATTTCTGACATATATATGCCATGTGTAATTGCAAGTTCCGACTTTAAAAGTTCATTATACTGACTATAAATGTATATAATATACTTATTAATTGCTTATGCGTGCCAAGTGACCATTTATCAAAACATTTAATACATTTATAGAGAGAGACAAACTAGGAGAAGTATTAATAATTTCCAAAGAAAGCAAACAAAATACAGGATCATGTAATTAACAAAACAAGTCATGTATTATTATTAACATTGTACACAATTAAAAGCTACTTCTAGTCAAATGAAGGACTGAAAATGTTGTAAAACCCTAATAATTGATCCGAGAATCCTTCTTGCACTTCCTCCCCGACTTGCACCATTGCAGAATCACTGCCACCATTCTGAAACAAATATATATTTTTTGAATAAATGTCCTCTTTTAATGAATAAAATCTAGAATGACTTGTCAATTTTGTAGAAAGTGATAAAAACCTGAGAAAAGGAAGTGGTTGGTCCCGCAAGTTGGGATTGTAGTAAAGAAGAGAGAGAAGAGTTGAAGAACATTTGGTAATCAAGTGCAGTTGCTCTGGGCCCAGCATTGCTGCTCTGGTTGGATTGGTCTCCATGTGACACTTGTTCATTTACCAGGAGGGCGGCCCCTATTCTCTGTATCTGTTCAAATATTGAGACATGAAATTGAGAAAAATAAATTAGGAGAAATGTTCTTGGCCATGCTATGTTGTCATTTGAATTATATTTTGTATGATATCGTATCATATTGTTTTTCTATATCAATGTTGTTTGAAAAAACGACTTCCTATTGAAGTTACTTAAATACCTCATCAATTTGAGCAGCGTACTCCAAAAACATCGGATTCATACAAGCTAGCCTCATGGAGAGAAACTGCATAAATGTCATAAAAAGTAATTAGGCTGCTCATGTATTACTTTATCAATATGAGGTTATGAAAAGAACATTAAAATGGTACGTATATATATCTATATATATTATATATATTATATTACTTTCTATAAAAATGAGGTTATCAAAAGAATATTAAATGTCTGGTACCTCAACTTGATTCTGCAAAGACTGAACATAGTTGATTATCTCATCTAGCATATGTGCTTTTCCAGTCACCTACTCATGAAAAATTACTCGAGATTTAAATTCAAAATTTATTATAATTACCCAGGAATATTAAACTTCATCACAATGGTCCACACCAAAACATTATAATATATATTATTTTAATTGCCAGTATATATTACTTTATATATATATATATATATATATATATATCATTTTTTTAGTTTCATTATAGAATAAAATTAGTTAGAAGAAATGGAAAAAATCAGTTCAAAATTTTACCTTGTCACAGCCAGGAACAAGGCTTTGCAACATCTTCATCCTCTCACTTATCTTCTCTCTTCTCACCTATAAATGGATGATTGGAACATTGAATAAAACTAATAATATAAATTTAGAAACTGCTTGGAGAAAATAAAAATTGGTAAAAGAAAGAAAGATAAATTAATTTGTAAATGAGTAACAAATTACCCTTTCAGCAAGGCTGTGGTTGTCAGTGGCTTGGCCTCTCCTTGCCCTCACATGAATGTACCCGTTTGGTGGTGTTTCTAATTTTGCCTTCATTATTTCTTCTTTTTTCTTCTTCTCTTCACCTCTCTTATGTAATTTCTTACTCTTTCCTCCATTAGAATTCTAGGAACCATAAACTGGGTTAACTTAAAACTAAGAAACCAATATCGTAGTTTTGATGAAAAATGTTAAGAAGAATTCCAAATGAAAATGAACATTATCTGATATTTACTTAAAATATTCATTATTTGGCAGAAAAATAACATGGCATCAAAGTTATGTTATGTCAAGTCAATATACATTAAAGTGTATAGATTATACCTTGAGGTGAGAAAAGGTCGAAGATGCTTCAGTTCCTAATTTTCTTCTCTTATCAGAAGAACGCGAAGAATTATTCACAATCACTTCAGAGTGGGACTTATCCTCCTCCATTAATGGAGAGGAATGAGCTCGCTTAGCTTCATATGAAGGAGTATTCATTACAGTGCCTGCAGAAGTGCTGGCGCTGTAGTGAAACGGAGCGATTGCTTCCGTTAAATAACAGTAAGAGAAAGAAGGAGAAGAAATTGAAGATAAATTGTTCATGTTATCACACATTGTTTCTTATTCAGTACAAGTGTTGGTAGAGTAAAAGGCTTCTTCCTTTATTGCGTAGAGAAAGATATAGAGAATGAGAGAGAAAGAGAAATAGTGTTATGTTGATGCTATGGTAGGCAAGTTGGCATGGGCATGCTTATATAGAAGTGGGGCTTAGAGAGAGAAATAAGAGGAACATGTGCACACTGAAGGACTTGATTAATATAACATATATGGTGGTGAGACTAGAAATTTTTTGAGGGTATTCTATGCCATTTCATTAAAATTAAACTGTCTTTTTTGGAAAATAAAAGGTTTAAAGAAGTTATCTAATACATAAGAGCTTTGGTTATATTGGAGTTCAGTTATGTGAATGATCTCTAGTCGGTTATGTAGGTCCGCTACTGCAGGTTGACAAGATGAGTCAATGTACAAATTTTGCATGCATGCATATTTCCTGCAAGTAGAGAGTGGTCATTTAAGATACCTAGAGCTTAACCGGAAGTTAGTTACATTTAGAGCTCGGTCTTAAGAAACAAGCACAAATTAAGGATAGTTAATTTCAAAATTATGTGTCAAAAAAGTTTCACGTTATTATTTCTGTGTCAAAATTTACATATACTTAAAACATTTCAAGGATGAAGCTTGATTAAATAAAAGTTAAAATTATGTAAGATTGGTGATATAACATGACTAGATCATAACATTAGTGTGAGAATTACAAGTAATACATATTCAGTTGGAGAATCTGAATCTAGTGCGTAAAATATGCATCGAGTCAATGAATTACAGATCTTAAACTTATTTTTACAGCCCATAACAAATTCATGTGGGCTAATTAGCTATACTTGTAAGAGTGAATATGATTTTCATTGACCTGTCATATTGAGATCCATGTCTTTTTAATGACGCCAATCAGATTCATCTTCTGGGCTGGAATATATCCACAACCTTAGGAAATTTGAGATATATCGAGAAAAAATAAAGGGAAAATGTAAGATCACAAATTGATGTTTGATCGAATGAACACCAAATACTTCACACACAAATTTCATGCGTTAACAAATTAGCAACACACTAGTACCAGTTTCCTTATCAGAGCTGTAAACTTTTATGGCTAATTGAATTTTCACACAGAAATTTTGTAGTTAAAAATGAAAAAATTTGTACATAAATTGCAGTTCAATCTTAACTTTTAAATATTTGCAATTCGATCCTTTCTGAATTAATTTGTCTTGTTACATGAATACGACAAAAATAGCGCTACACAATATGAATTAATTAACACTAAAATATAATATTAATGATTTATATTCTTTGTAGTGAGAGAGGGTCTCATATTTACAATCGCCGACTCATCAGCACCTAAATTAATCGCCTGTTTACTAGCTTGGAAAAATCTAGAAATGGCTCGTTTTATGTAAGAGTCCGCCTCTTTAACCGTCATTTTCATTTTCGTCTCCTCAAAACTGCTCAAGAAATAATCTCCATTTAAGACCGACGCGAGCTCAACCAATTCTCTTTGAAATTCAGAGATCCAGCTGTCAGATTTTGATTGGTTGGGTCTCAGTGAAGGCGCTTGCGGTAACACAACTGCAAAATATATTATAGTATATTTCATGTTACAATCATATTTTTAACTACTAGTCTCTCTCTGTTTTTTTTATTTTTATAAATAGGCCCATTAAGGCCCTTTTCCTTTAACTTCTCCAATTTGATAAATCTAGAAACATTGATTCTATTCTAACATAATGGGCTTTATGCTTGAAACAGATTCTAGAAAGTGAACCATAGGCCCCTATGAAAATTATCTGATTCCACTTCTAACTATATATACATAAGAAAATCACCAGTTTAATAAATTATTAAGATATAAAAAACAGGATAATATTTTACGTGGGCAGTCAGTACGAGGAGAAGTCAACTCAGTGAAAAGATGGTCAAAGGTGCCGGCCCAAGCATCTCTTTTGGTCAAATAATCTGAAGAGAGATTGTACAACTTGTTTATAGTTGCCGGAATCGAAGAGTGCTCGTATTCCGAGTGTGGTGTCGGCCCGTTCGGACTGCTCACAACTGTATATGCATCACAACAAAAAAAAATTAATATAATATAATACATTATTATTATTATTACATGATAATTAAGGTGCCTAACTAGGTTATAGTTTTAAATATGATAAATTTGCAGAAAAAATTCCTGCATTATGCTTAAATTGCAGAATTAGAATAACCCCTACATTATTGGAAATTGAAAAAAAAACAAAAACTCTGTTTTTCAGGAAATTGCAAAAGGTCATATTTTAGTATTTTACCATATAAAATTAATTTTATTCAGTGGTTAAGTCGTGCTATATCTTAACAAACAACAGGGTCCTCTTCACAATTTCTAAATAACATAGGGTCCATTTTTTGCAATTTAAGCCCAATACATGTTTTCTTTCAAAATTCCCTTTCATATACAACCCAGGATCTCTTCTACGAACTCTCCTCACTACGTACCTGTTCCTTTCTTAATCCACGGGGAGATCATAATAGTGGGCACTCTAACACCCAACCTATCAAACCCGAAGTAGAACGGGTTAGGGCCAGTGATCCCGTCGGGGTTGGGCACGCCGACGAAGGGCGTGGCCACGTGGTCGTAGAACCCGCCGTGCTCGTCGTAGGTCACGATCATCAGGGTCTCGTTCCACTGCGGCCCGGACCGGAGCGCCTCGTAGACGTCCTTGACGAGCCGCTGCCCGTTCGCCACGTCGTGTGCCGGGTGGTCATCGTCCGCCGGAAATCCTGTTTTAGAGAGAGAGGTTAGAGTGAGAGAGTAAAGATTGATTTGTTAATTGTTGATTAACACGTTATGTAGGACGGTTTTATGGAACCCTTGATATGTCTTTGAGCAAGTGAACATTAGGTTAATCTAAGCCATCCAATTCTTGTCGCATTATTTTGTTAGAAATAAAGTAATACTAATAAATTTCTAAAAAAATATTGTTTTAGTAACCTTACGCACTTTAATACATATCACACTCTAAAATATAATAATATTATTTTTTCACAAAATAATATAATTTTTTATTAAATTATTTGTTAGCTTTTAGAAATATAACCAACAAATCTAGTACATGTACTAAACCTTTAAGCTACATTTAATGAGAGTATTTAATACTCGCCAATCTCTTGATCTATTTATTACCTTTTACGTCGAAGTACCGCGGCTCGATCACGCTTAAGCTTGGGAGTTTGCCCTTTTTGGAGTGGTCTTTGAATTTGGAGTATAAGTGGAATTTTGGGATGTTTCTGAGCTTGCGGAGGTTTCGGTAGAAGAGGGTGGTCGGGATGTTCTGGAAGTAGACTGAAAAGTCGAGGTTGTTTTCTTGAAGCGAATCGAATATCGTTTTTTGTGGGTACCTTTTAAAATGAAAATAAAAGGAGGGATATCATATTTAGCCTTACAGAACTTTAAAATATCAAATTTACCCTTCTAAAGTAGAAATGTCAAGTTTACCCTTCTAAAATCCAAGATATATCATATTGACCCCTCTAAAAAATGTAAATATCAAAATTATCATTCGAAATTAAAAATATATCATATTTACCCATCCAAATCTTGGATACTTTGTATTTGGAAGGGTAATTTGATATATTTTGTAGGGTAAATGTGATATTTTCACTTTTAGAGGGGTAAATATGACATTTTGAAGTTTGAAAGGGTAAATATAAATACGAAATTCTCCCAAAATAAAAAAATAAAAAATATAGATATGGTAACATAATCACATACCCACGAATCAAATTCCATTTATCATGACTCGTCGCGCCGTGAGAAGTAGCCGAATATACAAAAAGGCGGTTGGGTTGCGTGGGTCCCGGAATGGAGGAAAACCACCGATCGAAAACCGCGAATTCCTGCACGAGGGAAGCGAAGACGGGAATGTTTTCGGGATTGAATCCCTTCATCACCGTGTTCGATAAGGTGCCGGAAATGCTCTGCGCTTGTTGGACGAAACCCGACATTGAGGGGACTTTGCCCGAACCGAAAACCTGTTGTTAAGATAGGGAATTTGTTATGTGGTGGGATTTAATGAGGTTATTTTTGGGTGTTTAATGTTGAGTGGTAGAACGAGGTAGTATTAATGTTGATTTATTTTTGATGGGTTTGGTATGGGTAGAAAATTGGTTTGTAGCAATATACTTGTATTTTGTACTAGAATGAAATGTTGGTTTGAGTGTATAAATTTGTGTTTTATTTGGGGTTTGTTTTGTTTATAAGATTGGGTAGTTAAAAGGTGCCAACTTTGTGTTTGATAAAAAGCCTGAAAGACTTGGATAATTTGTAAATAATAGATGAATCTGGCAAAAACACTGACAAATGTAAGACATACAAAATTTTTTTTGAAGGTACCAAGATGTGCAAAATTGTAAAATGTCATGAACACTTTAAGGAAAAAGCATGCAAATTCGTTTCTTTAAAGGGCAAACAAACAAAATTTCAAGATTAGACTTCCACTCTTCCAAGCCAAAAACCAATATAACTCAAGAAGGGCATAATTCAGTTCTGTAATTTCACTAAAATGCGAGGTTCAAAACAAAATATTTTAATCTCAATTAAGTCGCTACAAAGCCAAACAAAATCAAATAAAACATAATAAAATGCATGCCTGCTGTAAGACATCCTCAAATTCGTGACCAGGATCCGAATCGACATAACCGGCATCGTCAGAAACGCAAACAAAATGGGCATTCGGATCCTTGGTGGAATTCGGGTTGCATTCATCACCCGATAGCCCGTCAATTGCAGGGTTGGATCTCTTCATCCAGCCCAGCATGTGATCGAACGACCTGTTTTCCAGCACCAGCACCACAATTGCCTTGATGGGTTGCTGAGCTCCATTGATGGAAACAGAGGCAATGCTGAGGAAGAAAAGGAGAAAGGAGAGTGAGAGTTTTGTGGCTTGCATGTTGTGTGTCTGTTTGTTACGTTAACTGTTATTTGTGTGTGATTTGAGAGGAAAAGAGTGGAAGAGAGAGTGAGGAATGTAAAGATGTTTCATGCGGGGCTCTGTTATTTGTTGTAATTGCAGAAGTATGAAATTTAAGAGGAAGATGATTGGACATTGGAGAGTGGTGAGTCGGTTTGGAGTTTACTTGATGAACTTTGAAGGGCTTCTTTTCCATATGGGGAAGAGAAAAATCCTAGAAACAGGATGCATGTGTGGATTGGTTGGTTAGTTTATAGGTCACAGAACTCAGAAGTGAGCAAGCAAGTCTGTGCTGTAAGTTTGTGGGGCTTGTGCTGTGATAAGCTTGTGGGGCTGGTCCTGTGATCTGTGATTAGGTATCTTGGTCTTGCGGAGTAACTATTTTTTTTTTTAAGTTCCTTTTTCTCAAAGAATGGGAAAAAGTTACTCAACTCTAATTAATATATATGAAATTTGAATCTTTAATATCTTAATGATGATTGGTCATTTTCAAAAGTATTATTGAATTAATTTTAAGAAAATTCACGAAAACTCCTATTTTTTTTCTCCTTAGAGCATCACTCAACAATTAGCCTGCGATGATGCCGGAATGTGAAAGACAAACGCCTGAAGAATCTTCATCGGTTTCTATGAGTTCTAGACTTCAAGGATCAACTATTTTTTTCATAGAATAAGTCTCTAGAATAAAACCTGTATTTTTTTAGTAATTTTCTATCTTTTTTGTAATCTTATAATTGTCGATATATATCTGTTAATCGGCCTCTATGTACCAAACAATTTTTTCATTTTAATTTAAATCTCAGTAGGCAATCGTCTACTTGAGCTTCAAAAGAATTTAATAATGATATTGGTATAAGTAAGGTGATAAAATAATAAAATTATACAACAACGAACACTACATTGCTGAACGTAAAATATAATTATTTTTTATTTCAAATAAAAGTGTTCACAAACATAGTCAAAAATGTTGGATTTAGCGATATGAAACGATACTCTCAAAATATTTTTATTATACAAAACTTTGTTACAAGAATTTTATAACTCTTATCTCTCTTCACTCTTTTTCTAGTTCTCACGTTTCTCTCTCTCTTTATCATTTATATCTTTATCTTCACTCACTTTTTTTCTATATTATAACATACAAATGTAAGTATTCTATTTATAGATATATAAGAACAATATTTAGATCATATTATATTAATCTAGTTAAACACATGTGTCAGTCTTAAAATAAACTCCATGCACATGACTAAACTCTATTCTTACCTAGATTTAACTAAAGGAAAATCATGAAAATTCTATAGACTCTATTTTCATCTTCAAGTATCTTCTTCATTTATCTTTATTATTTATTTTAGAAAAATGAATTAAATATTTCAACAAAAAATTGTAATCATTCTCTTTCTAAGACAAGTTAGTCTAATAATTCATTATTATAACTTATTTTTCTTATAATTGTTATTACAACTTATTACATTGTCTTTCATTTGAAACATTAAATATCGATAATATATTTTTTTTAAATGCAATATATTCAATATTAGTTAATGTTTCACTTATGATTTAGAAATCTATTTTATACTGAGAAATAATCCCAGATTTTTGAAAATAAATCATACTGAAAACTTTTTGCAACTTTTATCCGAAAAATCCTTATCCTGATCCAAAGGGGCACCAGCACCATGGAGAGACTCTGTCACTTGAGAAGAGAGCCCATTGTTTAATGTTTAGCAGTCCGTATTAATCTTAACGACATTTCATACCTTGCTAAATCCCAAAGCTTGCCGCCCCACAATTTAAGTAATGGAAAATGACAAACTATTTGGTTGTTTTGTGTGCCTTAATATTGCCATAGCCCTCCCATTCTGGGCACATTGAGGAGCTCATTTTTATTCTCAAACAAAAGGAAGTAAAATGGATCATATATTTTGGGCACACTCTTAAGACGCACTCCAAACCAATATTATGGTGTAAAAGTGAACACGTAGTGTAAGGATCGGTCAGTTTATATGATGCCAAAATGCCAATGAAGCAAATCAAATTACAGCTGTGCTTGAATCAAAAACTCAAAAGAGATGGAATTCAAGTTTGTATGTTTCGTTCAATTAAAAAAAAATGCTTCATTTATTTCCTATATTCCTAACCAGTGATTTTAATATATATGTATGAAAAGTATGAGAAAAATTCAAATTTAAGGTCGTTTGTTGAACCCTAAAACACTCATTCATGCAGGAGGGACCAAAGACAAGACAAAATATAGTCACGAGCTAGACGGAATTAATTACTATTATCATTATGACTAGGAGAAGATTCTAATCCACATACACAACGCATGAGCCATTATCATTACGTCAACACAAAAAGTCATTTAGAAGCAATAATTACTCGTCACTTGTGAGAGTACATTGTTCTAATTGATTTTCTTTAATAACTGAAAATAATTTTCAGTATTACGGTCCATAAGGCCCAATATATAATTTCTTAATACTTATAAGACAAATAATTAAATTATTTTTTCATATATTGTTGTTGGGCCGAATAACTGCCAGAAACTATATAGGCCTCTTCATGACATATTCAGCATATAATTTCATGTATAATATAATATTTTCTACATAATGTATCATTATTTTATTTACTTAAATCAATGCATCATTTTAACTATATAATTTATTAATATAGCATTAACATTAATATCTAAAGGTAATAATAACAAGTGCACAATGATTAATTCTGTAACAAGTACAAAATGATTGATTTGGATACTTTGTTGGCTAGATATACACATGGCCACACACAGATTGTTAGAGAAGCTCCGAAAACACAAACCAGGATAGTAAACCTTACAACAAAGATAAGGAATTAAATATAAACCAGAAATTCCAGGAAAAATATAAACGAAAATAAAAAAAAATGTCAATCCAAAATGGTTTCCTCTCTTCATCTCCTCCCACTCTCAGAATTGAAACTCCAACGGCTAGTAGTTCTCCATTAAAGAAGCTCCTTGTCTCTTCTCTTGCACCAATATCACTAACCTTAGCTCTCGCTTCAACTCCATTACCAACACAAGCAATCCCTTCTCTAGCTTCTCCCCCAAATCCTCTCTTTCCTACCACCCCTTTCTCTCAATCTCAGACCCTAAAGCTCGGATTGGAAAATGGGTATTTCTCAAATTTTAACTTCATCGTATTTATCTTATTAATCGAAAATATATATCATATATTCTTTCGTGTGTAAATACGCTAAAATAATCTTATCTTTACTATATAATTTATTCTTGGGTATTTTCACAACACCTTGTGTGCAAGTATAATATCAATTGTGGAAATACATATCAATATTTAATACAATCAACAAAAAAAAATGCCCATACTGATGATGACAAAAAACCATATCACAGAAAGCTTGTAATTATGAAAACATATTTAACAATTATTTCTGATCTCTTTTAATTGAAAGATCTTTGTTTCTTTTTGGTATTTATTTCAGAAAAATCAGGCCGTGTCCATCTATAAATCCTGGTTGTGTTTCTACAAATCCAAAATCTTCGTCTTTTGCTTCTCCATTGGTGATTCCAGAAAATTCAAAGCAAAATGCAATTCAAGTAAATAAAAAAAAGACAAAAAGAAATATAAAAAAAAAGATTTGTAATGATTAGTGATTTTTTGCTGATGTGTTTTATTGTACAGCAATTGAAGGATGCAATTATGAAAACGCAAAAGAACGTGAATATCAAAGTTGATGAAGATACACAATATGGTAATTTTCTTGTTTAAATTATTATTCTTAACATATAGCACATGTTAGAAACCTTAATCTAACTTAGTTTATTCCATATAGTGATCATATAACATCATTCAAATTCAATCTAACTACTCAAACCAAGTTATAAGGTTAATTAATCAGTCTATACATTTAAGGAGAAATTATAATCGCGTAAAGCCATATTTTAACAACACAAGCTAAATTTAAATCCTTCATTCTTTTCCTAAAACCAAATTAGGTCATTATTTGCAAGTGGAGGTAAATGGAAGTGGATTCACTCGCGATATAATGGAGTTTTTGATTAAACAAGACGTAGTTTTGTACCGTGTAGTTGCTACAAAAGTCACTTTTGTTTATCCTTTTACAACTGCATTTGGGGACTCGAAAGGCCAGAGTGAAAGAATCAAGAAAATAATTGAGGAATTGGGGTGGTTCGCTCCTAATATTGAATTAATGGATTCTTAAAAGTTAAAAAGCATGATTATTTGATTTTTGTAAGTAAATGATTATTTTAAATAAACTATTTTTTGGTACACTGGTACTTTATTTGGATGTTGTTTATGTCGACTAAATTCTCAATTTTTTTTTTAAGAAAATATGGAGAGGGTTTGATTACCCCTCTTCCAAATGTGAAACTATCATGTATGACAAATCCTACTGACAATGTATATCTATTTACATTTTTTACATACCTGATATAATAAAGAAAATGTAAAACCTATCTCATCAAAAAAGGTAAATAAAGAGGCAGAAAAATAAAACTTAAACTAAAAGCGGTCCAAATGGCCCAAATATTTCGCAACTCACACTCGCATGTTGAACGACATCTGTTGTGCCAGGTGTTACCCTCTAAATTGTTCTATCGACCAAATTGAGGTCAAAGTTATCCGACAATTCCTCTTTTGTCAAGAGTTTTGTTCTTCTTCTCTACTTTCCTCAGGCTCAACCCTAGCTTGAGTTGTACGATTTCTCTTCTCAAATACGTACTTTCACCCAATTCAATTCCTCAATCACTTCATCGATAATTCCTCAATCACCACTCTCTAAAAAATTCTTCTGTATCGTTCCCTCCACACAAAAAAGATGAAAATCGATACAATTTGGCGAACTATTTGAGGCCTGCCTGGTGTAACAATCTCATCATAGGTTGAGACATTCCATCTAGCTTGCAGCTGACATGAGGGAAAGTGTTTTTGAGTAAATCCCGGTGTTCATGAAGGAAATCACACTCGATGGTGAGGTGGTCCACTATTTCAGCACCTTTTGAGCACAAAGAGCACATGCTAGCAAAATGATAACTTCTTTTCTTTAGATTTTTCCTGTTTTAAGATCTTCTTTTGCCTGCATTCCCACAAAAAAATATGTATGACCAGTGGGATTTTCACTGTCGAGACATCATTTAAGTCTGAATGAGTAAAAGGACATGTCATCATTGAGATGTAGGCACATTTTGTTGAAAAGAGTTGATTTTTCCCCCATTTCCAATTTATCTGATCTTTTTTCCTGATTTAACTCAATCTGGTTTAAGAAACCTCTCAAATTGATTATTTCCTCTCTTGTTTGCACATGCATTGCCTCTTTAAAGCAGGCTGCAATGTTTGACAAAGCTAGGAAGTCTGCCAATGTACCCTCAGTTTTTTCTGCATAGGTATACAGATTTTCAAATCTGTAACAGAGCAATCCCTCTCCGGGCTCTCTCCAATTACATTGCCAAAAGTTGGTTAGCTGCCCATTCCCCAATTCAAATGTTGGTTGATCCCCTTATTTGATTTGGCATAATGAGTTGGTTGATCACCTTATTTGGTCTAATTGCAAGTGTTTTTTGTTACTAATTTATGTATACTACTAATAAGGCTGATGAGTCTATAATCCTTTGCATATTTAACCCCCACCTTCTTAGGAATGAAGGTTTTTGAAAGAGGTTGAGAAAGGTTCAAGACCTTCTGAAATATTATGTGAGGTAATAATCTTGTGAACCTCCTGCATTAAGGCTAATAAGCTTTGTAGAATTCAATTTGTTGAGGCCAACTCATTAAAAGAAAATTCTCAATTCATGTTTAATTAAAAGGAAAAAAATATCAAATATGAATTACGAACTTATTGTAACATCATTTTTAAATATGAAGATTGAAGATTTGAAGGCTTTTAGGCGGGTCTCTTTCGAATTCATAAATCATAATACAAAATTTATGACATTCTGTCTATTCATCCGACGATTCAGATTGTCGTGACCATTCCCAAAATATGTGCCCTGAGATTTATATCCCATTTAATAAATAATTTACAATAAATGATTCAAAGTTTCAAGTAATTTAGGATTTTGCAAAAAAGATTCAAATAGATGATTTTATAACAAATTTTCTTCAAGACTAAATTTGATATTTTGAAAAATCATTTTTACATTATTGAATATATATATATATATATATATATATATATATATATATATATATATATATATATATAGAGTGAATGAAAACTAAGTTTTGAATCAACTCACCCTTGGAATATGACTAATTTAAATTGAATTTAAATTGGAATAAAATCGAAGCATCTAGGTGGACTTCGATTTCTCCTCATTTAATGAAGAGTTGCTATCAACATTCCTATCCTTCCGCAACTACATGTACTTCGGTGAAGTATTTGTTTTGCGCAAAAGGCACTTCAAGGAAATATGACCTATTTTGCAACAATAGTTGCAAAACGTACAAGTCGGGTTCGGAGTCTCATCAGTACCTTTTACAAAATAATTTTTATAGTGGAAAGAAAACTCATCTTTCCTTAGTCTCAATTCAGTGGACTTGGCGCTAAAAATGTTTGATTTTGAAAAATTATTTGATTTTACTAAATTGTTTGAAAAATTATTTGATGTTGCAAAATTGTTTAAGTTCGAAATTTTTTGTTTTTGGTGTATATTAGTGTAATGTTTGGGAGCTCGATTTTGTGATTCATTATATTGAATCTTTCTCGGGATGTGTGTATTAATTATTTCATAAAAATAACCATTTGGACTTCATTTATAAAGTCGTTTGGTTTTGACATCATGGTTATCTTCATAAACTTTTTGTAAATTATTAAAATAATTAAACCTATTATTATTGTATTTAATATTGTTATTAAAATTTTTAAAAGGTTGGTTTTTAACATTTTTACCCTTAGAGTAGTCTCCATACATAAATGTATTTCTTCGACTATTCTTAGGTTGATTGAGCTCCCTTTTTGATGTATGGTATTTGGGTCTTGAAGAAACGGGTTTGGACCTGATTTCCTTCTTGAACCCTAGACCCATTTTGTCATTTGATTTTTGTCCTATTAAAATCTTATCTAAATTAAATCTAGTTGTGACATTTCTGGCAAAAGCGGATTTAAGAGATTTGTTTTCATATTTCAACCTTACTATTTCAACTTTTAAATGATTTATTTCATTTTTAAATTTTTTAAAATCACAAGTATTATTATTATTATTATTATTATTATTATTATTATTATTATTATTATTATTATTATTATTATTATTATTTAAATTATTATTTTTATTTAAATCATTATTACTTAATAAATTTTAATTTTTTAAATTCTTTAAGTTGTACCTTATGCGACATTACCGAGGCTTCGGATACTATCAATAGAGTATTGATAAGAGACTCCCGAACCTTTTCCAACTCTTGTTCTTGTTCATCGTGATTTTTATGTTCTACATTTTTAACCACATAATCGGAACTTGGACCAATTACTTCATTTAAAACATAATTTAAAGTTGGATCTAAATATACCTCGTGACTCATGTCACAGAAAGAATCCGAAGATGTTGTAGTGAGTGAGGATGTCGCGGGAAGAGAAGGAGGAACTGGTAGTCATCCTTGCTTGTGGAGCATTTCTTGAATTGCTCGCTCACATACCTCATCTACGTTGTCGATTGCCATGAAAGCGACATTCGCCATGTCCGATTCGGAGTCAGAATCCGATTCGGCGGAGTTGGAGGAGTCACTCGAGTAGCTCCTTGACTTCTTCTTCTTGTCCCACCATGCAAGTTCGGGATGAAGCGGGCAACCATTGTGCATCGTATGTCCCATCCTGTTGCACTCAAAGCAATATGACTTCTTGTTGTTGCGTCGACGGTTATCGTTAAACCATTTCTCATGTGCTCGTAAATCACCGTATTGTCGCACCAAACATGCCATATCGTCATCCTTGTCATATGAGGTGATGCGGGCATCGCTACATTTATAGGTTGTTGAGTGTAGATGCTCACTTGCTTGAGACGAGATTCGAAGTTGCGGAAGTAGTTGATGAGATCCTCCGGCCCGAGTTCTTGCGTTGCCATCATTGTTTCCAATGACACTCGAAGCATTTTCCACCTCGGTGGCATTGCCCTTAAGAGTTTTCCTACAACTCGATCATTCGTTAGTTTATCTCTTAAAGCGGTGTATCCGTTTTGGATATGTGATATGCGAGTGTACATATCCTGTACGGATTCACCTTCGATCATTTGAAAGCAACCAAGTTGTTGTTCTAGACCTAATAATTTCGTTCTCATTTGATTGTTTCCTTCAAATCAATTTAGGAGAGCACTCTACATTTTTTTTGAACTAAGACAACCATCAACTATAACGGACAAAGAATTTATCATGTTTGTAAAAAAAAATATTGTGCCATTATGTCATGTGTCAAATTGAGTTTTGTGTTTGCACTAAGGTTAACAGTGCTACCGGTTTCATAAATTACGGTATATCCTTTTTCAACTACATCTTGAAGACCATGTAGGAAGAAGACGTTCGTCATGCACTTCTTCCATATATTCCATTTTTTACCGTCAAGCTTGTCGGGATAAGCAATTTGGACTCGGTTGACTTGAGTGGTCGTCATGGATCGAAATACAAGTTATTTCAAATTAGGTTTGAAAATGTCAGTATATCCGCTCTGATACTAATTGTTGACTAATTATGGTCTTTAGGAGGGGTGAATAGGCCTAAATCGTGCGGAAGTGTGATTTTTAAAATTCTTTTATAATGTTGCAACTTTTGGTTTGTTTTACTTTTAATTGATGATTGTATTAATACAAATTGATAATAACAATTAAAAGCAAATAAAGAGAAACGAGAAAACGGATCAATACTAAACACACAAACTTCTTAACAAATTTCGGCTAGGTGGTTGCGTGAGCTATAACCACCCGTTTCTTGCTAGCGAACCTTTCCGCTTTCACAAGTGCCTAATCCCCGAGCCTTGTCTTTCGGCTCTGTTTACACTAATCCAAATAGCGTTTCTTTACAAGACTCGAATCACCGCTCGCTTTACAACACGCAGCGAATCGATGAAACAAAACTTGAACCGGATTTCTTTCAATCCAAACTAACAAACCGGATTTCTTTTAATCCAAACTAACAAACCGGATTTCTTTCAATCGCAACTAACAACAAGCTCTTGCAAATAGCTTACAAAGTTTCTCTCAATTCTCACAAGATTTTGAGTAAATTTATTATCATACCAAAAGAGAGAAAATATTGCTTTTTCGAGTTTTGAAAATGGAAGAATGGATGTTGAAAAATAAATTGGGTTTTTCCTTTTAAAGGTGGGAGAAAAACCAACTCAAAAAGAGCCTTTTACAGGCTATTCCGTTCTGAACGGAATTATTCCGTTTAGAAAGGAATAACAACGGTTAGAATAACTCAAAAATTCAAACATTCCGTTCTTCACCGAATATTATGTTTTGGACGAAATTATTCCGTTTAGAACGGAATAAACGGAAAGAATGCCGGTTTATGGCATACTAACTGGGGTGAAGGAATATTATGTCAGAGATATAGCTTTCTTTGTTTACATGTAGCAGTAACCAAAGGTACAATGGAGCAGTTTAAGATCCTCCCAGCTTTAGAGGAGGTCTTTCACATAATTACAGGTCAAATACCCCAACAGTAATTCTTTAACCTTCAAACAATCCTAGATCAAACCCAGCTAGATCATCAGCCAGATTCATGAATGGCATGCAAAAGATTCCTTCACCACAAAGAATGCTTATCAAAACATAGCAATGGGGATTCACATCTCAAATAATTTAAAAATAATCTGGTCAGTAAAAGTTCCAATGAAAATAAGAATCTTTATTTATTTATTTAATCAAAATAAAGTTCTTACCCAAGATAATCGGCTGAAAAGAGGTATCCGCTCATCAACAGATGCTATCTCTATTATAAAGAGCTGGAATCAGTTGATCACATAGCTGACCAGTGCTGTTTTGTAGAACACCTTTGGTGTATGTTTATGAAAGATCTCACAGAGTTCCAGACAACAATACATTCATAGTAGTGTATAGATATGTGAAAGAAGGTGGAGAGGATGAAGCTGTAAGACAAATCTCAATATTTTTCTTAATCTGTCTTTGGAGAGAACGCTGTAGAAGAGCTTTTTCAGAGAAATAGAGAAGCAGGAAATAATGAGATTGAAGAGAGAGAAAGAGGTTTTGTAAGAAAAAAATTGGTCTGATGACCTCATATATATTTCTAGATTTTAGAATTTTATTTCTAGATTAGATTGAGTGAGAAATTGAAGAACCTGGCTTGGTTATCCGGATTTTCATTGTCTAGATTTTAGGGGATTGGGCCGGGACGGGTTTAAACAGATAGAAGCCCATTTAATTTTCTTTTTCCTTTTTCTTTTAAGTGTTAAATGTAAAAAAGAAAAAGAAAATATGAATATTTTTATAAAATATATTAATATATGTTTGGAAGGGGCCTTTAATCCCCCTCCAAATTTTCTCAAAAAACGAAGTACATTTAGGAAAAAATTTGAGATATATAAACTTTGGGCCACTATAAATTTTGGGCCACTATAAGGGGGTTAAAGTATATTTTTCCAGCATGTTATTCGTAAATGTTTTTGTGATTTATAGAATGGACTCATATGTTCCTTATCTAATTTGGTTTGACACCAATCAAACTCAATTTTCCAAGGTGACATGCCTTTAAATAAATCATCTTTGGTGAACTTCGAAGCCACAATCTTTTGGTTGATGGGTGGTGCCTTATCATTCCTAATAGAGCTATGGGATCTTTGCAATTTTTTCTTGAATATTTTAGTGTTAACTTTTTTTATGAAAGCAAATGTAAGATATTTCACTCATTTTTAATTGATCTTAATGAGATTTTCACAATCTTGTATCTTTATGGTTTTATTGGCTTTTATAAAAACAAACAAAATAAAACAAATTATTGTTGTTTATGTAGCACAGACATTTGCATTATTGGGCACACAAGGAAAAACCACTATCACAATTCACTGGCATATTGGACAAACTAAACCCACAAAAAGCAAACTTCTCAACTCAAATAAAT
This sequence comes from Juncus effusus, assembly GCA_027726005.1. NCBI lineage: Eukaryota > Viridiplantae > Streptophyta > Magnoliopsida > Poales > Juncaceae > Juncus > Juncus effusus. The sequence goes on along the minus strand of CM050894.1, from coordinate 8,282,439 downwards.
GAACAATAAATTCAAACATAAGTCCAGATCTTCTTACTTGACCATTATAATATACCAAACCTTCGTGCGGTAATTAAGAAATTGAAGGGTAGTGAAATTAGCGGTTATTGTCATGGCATGCGGGAGGATTCATGCTTCCTTGTTCCAGCTTATGTTCAAACCTTGATTGTGCAGTTGCAAGTGGCATAAGCTTTGAATTGAAATCTTGCCTATGTTTTACAGATGATGAATCATTGGGTGCAGGCGTGTGTTTTTGCTCAAAACTAGCAGAGTTTGCTTTTCTAAGTCTATATCCATTCGTTTGCAAGCTATTTCGATTAGATGAGGTCCAGAAATTGGATTTCTGGATTGAAATGGATTCTGGTTGTATACTTTTGTTTTTTCGGTCTGGTGTGTAACAGAACCGGTTCCCTTGTGTGGTTTCACGTCCCCGCTCCCAAGTTAAAGAGTTTTGATCGATTTCTGATTCACGCCTTTGTTTAGTGGTTGAAGATAATACAGAGCCAGTTTCATGTTCACGTTTCTTTTCCGTAGTTGTAGGGAATTCAGACTTCAGTTGGAGTTCATTTTCTGATTTTAGATTTGCAGAGACTATGACAGTTTTGTATCCAGGTTCACGGTTTTGTTGAGCTGAAGATTGTACCGTTAAGGAGTATTGATGCTTGGGTTTGGTCTCAAATGCATCTCTACAATTGGTGGGCATCATGGACTCAAGTTCGCTCTCTTTAGTCAGTCTTTCATCCTCAGAGAATGTTGATTTTGATTTGGGTTCATTCAGTTCCATCATCATATGATTATATGCTGAACTTACGGGATCAAGTTGACGAGTTTGTTCTCCAATTACAGAGGATTCAGGCTCGAGTTCTGTTATTGTAATTCCATGCTTGGGATAATTTGGTTCAGGCGTATTTGTAGATAATCTGGTTCGATATTTGAGTTGTCTCGGTTCCACCATGTTAGAGAGCATCAATTCAAATCGAGGGTCACACCTCCGCGTAGTAGGTGTCTCCTGAAGGCCAAGTACTGCAGAAATGAGGGCGAGAACCATGGTAACCAAGTTATGTACTTTATCAGGGATACAAGAAAAGAACTTATTGTTTAAATTTTCACCCACCACTTCCACATGGCTCCTCCTTGGTTTGAAATCCGGTGTATTGTTACTACAGCCTGCTCCTTCCGTATTATTGGTATGGCCACAATTGGATGGCGAAAAAATAGTTCCGGTCTGCCATTGCCGGACGAACAATTCTCTAACACAACAAATGTGAATACATGTCCCTTTTGAGGCATATCCCCAATTGGTTTTTGTACCCGGAAGCTTACGCTGATTACACCAAAAACATTTGGATTTAATGTCTCTGCTTAGCTCTAATACAAGACCCTCTTGACCTGTTTTAATATAACGAGGCAGTTTCGCACATGGGGGATGAACGATGACCTCGCAGTCACCGTGGTGCTAAAGCATGCATAACCTTTGACTGGTATATTACATACATAACAAATTACATCGTTTACTCTAGAAATGAGAATAAAGTTGCAACTGAAGTGTGGAACCGTGATATTTCTATTGAACTCAACCGCACACTGGTCGTGAAGTACAAAATGGCAATTTTCGCAAATGAAGCCGGCATCAAACCCGAATTCTCGGCACCCATTACATTTGTATAGACCAATGTCTGTTTTGAAGAAGATGTTGTGCTCATGGTGGCTATTACCGAGTTTCTTGCTGTACACTGGCATCCCAAGAAAATACACTACAAGGTGGAAATACAAAAAAGGTTTTCACAGAGGGCCCCGTATTGCCCCCAATTCAAATAATTGGGCAACTTCAAAAGGAATTGTTCTATGTTGGACACCTTCCCATAATTGGTGAAATATTAAAATCTAAATGTAAAGTAGAAAAAAGATTTAGCCGTTCAACACATTATATTTCGTTTCATTATTTACCGTAGCTCTTGCATTTTCTTATTAGATTGATCACCAAATAAAGTTTAACAACTGGGAGAAATTATTGTTTCCTTCATTTTTTCAAATTTTAAGTTTTAATCGAGCTATCTTAGTGAAGAAGGAAATCTCTTCGAGGCCAAGAATAGTAGTTTCTTATTTTCTTATTTTTTGCTACCGTTTCTCACCCAACTATGCCAGCGGTGGCAAATCTAACCTGTACAGGAGAGCTGTTTGATCCACCCAAAATCTGATATGTTCCTGTTCAAATATTCCAGAAACTTCAAATGACCCAATCCTGACCGACCCGTGCTAGAAGTACCTAAAACCGAAATGACTTCATGTTTAGATGCCATCTTAACCAGACCAGATCCTAACCAGACAAAACCCGAGATCCGAACCCAAATCTGGCTTGAAGGTTAGCAAGAGACTATATTCAACCTAATATCATTTTTTTTTCATCGAATTGTGTATTCTTTGACTTCAAAAAAATTAGTAAAAAGTTTGCTCATGTTTTTCCTGGTAAATTTGTTTCTTACATTTCAAAACTAAAAGGATGAGCATATCCAAAGAAACATAAATTATATTCTAACAAAGGAAATATTTATAAACATATCTTTTTTTATCTATATATTATATTTATGATGCCAATCTAGTACCGCAACTAATGAAAAATGTAAGGAAATGAAGAAAAAATGCAATATATCCAATTCGGTTTTATTGACTTACTGTATAATCTAACCTATTTGCTTATGCCTTGCAAATAAATCAACATAAAGATAACATATGGAAAATAATATCAATTCTAAATAGAATAAAATAATAACTTTGGTAACTTTATATTACCTTAGAAATATGAATACTTGGATCAATTTTAGAAGATCTCCTTGTTTGCAATCTGTAATCAAGAGGGATGAGACGGCATAAGTATAACCAGGAATGACTTATAGCCTACTTGGAACCGTGATTATTTCCTAGGTTAGTAATTTATTTGTTGGACTTGGTCCGAATACTCTTCTTTAAAAAATAATGGAAGAAAATGTGTTGATGCTTCTACCTGACCGTCTTTAAGATGTTGAAGAAATTGGCTGACAATTTCCCAAGGATTTCCTCCACAAACAGTTTTCTCCAGCAAAGAAGTCTATTCTCTATTGGACAATTAGATTAATTGGTGTATTCAACATTATATCTTAGTTGCTTATCCTTGATTTAGCATTATTTAAAAAAAAAAGTCTATGATTTCTAATTTATCATTGATCTTTTCATTTACAGTATACAACGTCTGAATTGTTTCTATATTACTTAACAGTGAATATTTCAGCAAAAAAATAACTAAAGAATTCGTTTTGGCAAAAGAAGCGGACTTAACTAATACATATATAAACAACCTTTGCATTTGCACATAAATATTAGTTATCGTTATTTTCAAAGCAGCCATTAGAACCTGTTGTGTTTCTATTACTTAATATTTAGTCTGGAACTCTTTGATTTCAAAAAATACATACCAATATATTTAAGGAATACGCAACAGACGATTGCCTATTGTTGTTTAATATTAATTAAACTTTCGTATTACAAGATATCTTTACAAAAGGAAAATAACAAAGAAAAGAAAGAAGATCTATACAACAATCTATAGCCCCTATCTCCTAATCTTGTTCTAGCCGATTTCTCTTATCCATTGTCCCTCCAGAGGGGCCGAACTCCTTTAATGCTCATGCTGTGATTGTGTCGTGTAGTTGAGCTTTCCCGTTGAATATACGATTGTTCCTCTCTAGCCAAATACCCCACATCCCCGCCAGCCATGCTGTGCTCCATTTATCCCTAGTCTCCTTGTTGATTTCGGGTTTTTTCTGAGTCCAAAAGTCCTTAGTGGACTCAGGCGTATGGTCTAGATTGAGATTCAGTTCATGAGTCAGCCTTCGCCATATGCATTTTGCGACTGGACATTCTCTGAATTAGTGGCTCGTAGTTTCGTTGTGTTTCTTGCAAAAATAGCAAATTGACGGTCCTACGAATCCCCTCCTTTTGAGGTTGTGATAATGTAATAAATGAAAAAAAAAAATAACTATATAATAAATAATATAATATAATAATAATATAAAATAGTAATGAAACATAAATAGCTATATGAAATTAAATAAAACTTTTCGAGTCGCCATGTTAGGTCTTAAATCGAGTTGCTTGTGATATTCGGTAGGACTCATGACCCGAGTTTGAATTTCAATCAAAATGGAAAAAATATATGAATTACATACCAAATTAAAGTTCATGATTAAATTCTACTAGTTAAAATAAGAATTTTGGCTTTTGAATCATCAAAAAAGGGCTGTTATAAAAAGTTATGAAGTTTTCAAAATTTAGGGGTCTATTTGCAAAATCTGATTTTTCAGGGGGTTTTATGAAAAAGTCAGTACAGGTGGTATTGGGAACTTCGGTGATAGTACAGGTGTCTTTAGATAGAGTTGAAATTACTATTTTGCCCTCCATAGTATATAACTTTTGTATTTTTGCATTTTTCTCTCTCCTTTTCATTTTACAAAATCAAGGAGAAAGCTTCATTTTGCAAGAACAAAGAGGATAAGAAATTGAAGAAATTTCAGGTAATATATTTAGGTTATTTTGAACAAATTTCATATGGTAAATGTTGTGGGAAAGCCATTATTTAGTATTTTTAAATGGATTTTCTTTTTGCTGATTTTTAAGAAAATAATCCGAATTTATTTTATTTTCTATATCAAAAAGGTTCCAAAAATTCTGAAATTTTCCAGTTCAATAAATAGGAATTTTCCTGGCAATTTTCATATAGAAAGTATTTTGAAATTCAGTGGTTTCCTATTGATTTTGGAACATGCAAAATTTATAATGTTCTGGAAATTTACTTGTTATACGTGGGTTATTGGGTATTTTCTTTTGGTAAAAGTTTTCAAAAAATTTTGAAATTTTACAGATGAATATTTGGATCATTTTCGCACGTTTTTCATGTTATAAATATTGTGATATTTTCTAGTTTATTATTTTTAAATAATTTTTCGAAAATATTTCTGGTTCAGTTTATGACCTGCCACACGGGTTACAACAGTTTTTAAGACACAGAAATGGTGGCAGTAGATTTTATAGTATTGAATAAGTTTCTGAAATGCTGAAATTTGAGAGAATTCTACCACAATACAATTGTGTCTACAGATCGCATCTTAAGTCGGAATTTAACAAACTTTATATCTGTGAATTCGTTAGAATATCTATTTTTCAGAAATAATATTTTTGGAATTTTTTTGAAAACATGATTTTCTGAACTTAAGTAATACTTAGAAAAATCAGCTAAACTTGATTTGTTTTGCATGAAACAGAGAGAGAAAAATTGCGCTTAAATCTGGGAAATTCTTTTTAGGCTTTTAGTTGCTCTACAAAATCAGTGAGTAATTTTTTCTTTTATCTTCTTATTAAGACCTAGGGTTTGCGATGAAAATAAGATATATTGTTGTTGGTTAAGCTATTTTTATTCCCCTCAAAATTTTGAATAAAATCTAAGAATATACAATTAGCGGTTATTAAATAGTATCGGTTTGTAAGCTGTCACAACCCGACTCGGCATGACAACCCGCTACCACACCGGTTGTGCGGTAAGGCATACACATGGCACAACACAAAAATAGAAAAACATATAAGATAAATATAATACATCACAAATACGAGAATAATATCTCCCGGGAGACAAAATGCGGAAGCTGCATATATACACACATACATAACAAGCATGCGAGAACAAAACAAACGATAACAACTCGCATTTCTAAACAAAATATACTACTCCCGGCTCACCCTATGTCGGTCTTCGTATGTGATCTACCCGATAGAGCACCACTCTACTCCGGTGCCCCGGCTCGCCCCCGTGCCACTCCTGCTCCTTCTGCCACACTTGACGCGCTCGACCGACCACCTAGACTCAAAAATCATATCGAGAGTCTTTTAGATGGCCTTAATAAGCTAGGCTCAAAAAACTCCCTCAGTTAGTACCATGACTAACCACTCTCGATATGATTTTTGAGTCTAGGTGGTCGGTCGAGCGCGTTAGGTGTAGCAGAAGGAGCAGGAGTGGCACGGGGGCGAGCCGGGGCACCGGAGTAGAGTGGTGCTCTATCGGGTACATCACATACGAGGACCGAGTGAGCGGATCCCCCAGCATTTGGAGCGATTTTGTATGTTCTTCCGCACTGTACATGTTGGAAAAATGAGCTTCCTCGTAGCTCTGGCTGGGTGATCCCAGGTTTTGTCTGAAGTATTGTGTGAACGTGAAGTTTATCTCTCTGTCCTCTCTTATGGGCCTGTTGTGCCAATTCACACTCGGACATACCAATATAATTAGCAAATACAATCTTATTTAGCAAAGTCTCTAAAAAGATAAGAAACAATAAGTACCGGCAAAGACAATCTTATTTAGCACATATTTAATAAAATCTCTCTAACCCGTCAAACATAAGTTGAATCTCAAAAATAAATTTTTACCAATAATACATACGATAAAACCAAAGAAACTATAAAACACATTCAAAACTATACATACCAAAATCCAACAAAACACATTCAACAAAACCTAACATACCAAAATCCAACAAGCATCCAAATAAATTTAATATATGAACATTCAAATAAATTTTAAACATAGGTATCCCCGTGGGTAACCGGTATGGGTATTCCCATGGGTTGAGTAGACTTATACTTGTACCTAACCCAAACTTACCTGCCCCATTTGCATCGGGTACCCATGGGAAATGGGTATTTCCCACCCTATTTGCAGCCGTAATGTTGAATAAATATAGTGTGTACTATTAATGAAACTCATAATATATAAAATAATATAATGTGTTTCTCAACAACTTGAAATAAAGTTGGATATATCGGTTTCACGAAATGGATGGTGCAACATGAAATATTGATCCAACAAATCATATGATGTCGTGATAATAATCTTGTCTAAATTGTCAAAAAATATCAAGAAACTTAAGAAAACCAAAAGTTTTGGAGGTTTTACGAAATTGTTGATGGAATAACACCAACCAATTATATGATAATGTGTTGATAATAACCACACTTAAATTATTGTTGAATATGAATGAACTTGAGAAATGAAAGACTAAGATTTATGGAAATTTTTGATCGGATGACCGAGAGAAAATGAGTGATGTGGTTCAAGGAGAACTGAGAAGAGAAAAGCTGTTGAGAAACTATGGGATTAATAAATTTATTACAATATAATTTAGATATCTAACAATATAAATTTAATATTCTAAACGTACATTAGTTTATGTAGTTTTCACATATATTTTTTATGTTCTAATAAATAGTCCATCTTATATTTAAAAATCAAATTATGCTATATTAATGCCATCACTATGCGTTCGGGCGGATGAGGTCTGCCGCTCGAACATATTGTAGTCTCCTTCCCTGCAAAACACGTAACCTGATTGCAAATGTGATGTTTCCTTAATGATCCATTAGAACAGATCATCCATGTGTTAGAATAGATGCTGTCCGGATTTGTTTTCTTCAAGCATCCAATGCTTGTTTTTTTTCCACCTTTTATACATCACATGTATACATTTCTTAAAAACATTTCTTTCCCGACTAAATATTATTCTTTCTGTAACATTATAAGTTTATTTAATGCTGGCAACAAACTTTTAAATTCAGTGAATTATGAGAGGCCTCTTAATAGACATTAAGACTACTTATGTTAAATGAAATGATTATTGGTCATAACCTAACCAGATAGATGAATACTTACTCCCTTTTTTCTACGACATATGTGTATACAATTAGTTTACATAGTTTTCACATAGTTTTTTTTTTATGTTTTAGTAAATAGTCCATCTTATATTCAAAAATAAAATTATGCTATTTTAATGCCGTCACTATTCGTTTGAGCGGATGGGGTCAGCCGTTCAAACATATTGTAGTTTCCTTCTCTGCAAAACGCATAATTAGATTTCAAATATGTACTGATCAATTAGAACGGATCATCTAATGCATTCAAACAGATGCTTAGATGTTGTCTGGATTGTTTTCTTCAAGTATCCAATGCTTGTCTCTTTTCCACCTTTTGTACATCACGTGTATACAATTTTTAAAAGCATTTCTTTCCCGACTAAACATTATTCTTTGTGTGACCTTATAACTAGGTTCATTTCATACTGATAACAAATTTCTAAATTCTGTGAATCATGAGAGACTAATCATGAGAGACTTCTAGATAGATAGTAATTATGACTACTCAGATTAAATGAACTGATCGTTCGATCATAACCTAACCAGATAGATTAATACTTACTCTCTTTGTTGTACGACATATGTGTTGATTACAAGGCATGAATAATGTCATCATTGAGTTCGATTATCTTATTTTTCCTGATCAAGAATTAGACTGAACTAATCAAAACTATTTAACAATTCTTTGTTAATCCCTTTTGCACATGGCCATGCATTTATTTCTGTCCTAATTTATCAGGAGGCCAAAAGATATTTCCCTCGAAATGACGGAAACAAATTCCATCTTGCTGACTCAAATTTCTTATCATGATTCACTACATATATATATACAATGATGACTCTAATGGTTGTTCGGTTAAGGACAATGTAAAGTGATATCAAAGTATGAAGATCAACATAAAGAAATTCATTATGATCTCAGGTCAAAGGAATAAACATGATATTTGTAATGAGAATCACTAATGACATGCACCATGTATGTTCTCATAGTGTGGTCAATCTAGTACATGGTGTCTAACACGTACCTATGTTTCAGATTTGACATTTTTATATCCACGATCAGCATAAAATAATCATCGGTCTGTGAACATACTGATGTAGATAAATAGCTTCTTACCTCAAGTATGTTTATCTACATAAACATCTCATGTACATAATGTTTATTTACATAAGATTAACTTTTCTATCGATTAATTTATTTTGAGAAAAATGCCCTTAGTTAATTCTTTTCATATTTCATTTTATTCAATTAAAAAATATTAATAAATAATTAAATTATTTTATGATATTATATTAGACATTTTGTGATATTATTTTATGATGCATTAAATTATTTTATGATATTATATTATAAAAAATATTTGTTCTCTTTTATATATGTAAATATAATTTTATTTTAAGTAAAATATTATTTTTCTTTTAATTTATTATTATTATATAATGGATGGAAAAATTATACTTAGCGTCAACAGTGAGAGTTGGAAAAAATGCAACCCAGGTTATCGTGGGTGTTGAAGAAATAAAAGTCTCACAGCGGGTTTTGATAGTATTGAGAAAGGGTGGAAGGTTTTTGGATAATTTCCATTAATCAAAAGGCCAAATTTCACATGATGTACCCCTAGAAAATATCATAATTTCACGTGTACCCCTACAAAAAGTGAAATATTATCAGTATTCCGACAAAATCACTCGAATAGCATGGATACCTCTATGATATATTTAGAGTTTAAGATTAATGTTACTATTTTATTTTTCCATTTTTTTTCCTCTATGTAAATATGTAAGGTTTTATGTTAAGTCATTTTATGTTCTTTTTAGTTAATATATGTTTGAGATAAATATGTTTGAGAGAAAAAACTTATAATTTTCTAAAAAAATTAATAAAAATAAAAAATAGTGTCTAATAGTCATTTTATATATTTTTAATAAAGTAATTAATAATAACACAATCATATAGATGTTATTTGACTGACATATTTGACGAAATATTAACGACAATGGTATTAGTGATATTTGAAGTATTTTGTGGGGGTATTCATGATATATGTGTGGTTTTGTAGGGAATACATGATATTTGAGTAATTTTGTAGGGATATTAGTGATACTTGACTTTGTTTAGGGGTATGCGTGAAATTATGAGGTTTTGTGAGAGTACATACGAAATTTGGCCTAATCAAAATTAAATATTCATATACTCACATTATAAGAAATGAATTTATTGAATAAATTTATAACATCACACATTGCATGATAAAGTGTAAAAGTTGTTAGGTTTGTTCTCCTCAAATATTTTTCTTTTTTTAAGCCCTCAAGTGAGGAGTGTTTTGTAAAGGAAGATATACTCTAATTCAATTGGTGTCCATGAAATTTGAATCCTTAAGATTTTGTATTTCAAGTAAGATATTCTACTACTAAGTTATGTTATGAAATCGCATTTGTCATGTTATTGTTGAGGAACCGGATCCCTTGTGGTCAACAACCACTGGTGGGAATGGATGACCACGTGGTTAACGTTTAACCATGTGGTTAATACATCGCAGCGAAAACTACCCGTTCGCCCGCTATAGATCACGTTTAGAAAATAAAGGTCATTTAACTCATATCTAGGATATCGATAATCCGGGAAGGAGATCTCAGATGCAGAAAAGCCTTCTTGTCTTGGGAAGCTCGTCCAGATCTCCAATGCTGCCAACAGATATTAGCTCATCAATGGGCACAGTCTCTTCCAGATCACCAACGTCACCAACGGACACAGGCTCGTTCATGTCATAAAGTGCTACCAACGGGTACTGCTCTCTATTTGTATCTACATAGTCACCTCTTTAACCAACAAGAGAAGTACGTATGCTAGTACATAAACCTTCTTTGACTCACAAAAACGAAGAAACTCTTTCTTGTCTCTTTCTCCCTTTGCTCACAAGAGACTCTCTCTTGAAGTGCTAAGATTACTCTATTCACGTTCTGTCGCTCACACAGAATACAAGGATTCTTCTCTCTTCACTATGTTGTTGTTGTGTTGTTCTATCTTTTCCGCTTGCACTTCTCATATATTTATAGAGTATCATCACATGGCACTCTACAGTACAGATTAATAACCTCGAAGTAAGCAGAACTGTACAGGAACTCATCCTTATCTCTTAACCTCGAAGTAAGCGAACATGTCAGGAACTCATTCTTATCTTAACCTCGAAGTAAGCAAACAGATACATAAACCCTTCCTATCTGTTCACCTCGAACAGATACATAAACCTCATATTGATTAATTATCATTTTCTGATATTTGAATTAAGCTGAACGAAAATAAATGACATTAATAACTTTTATTAATTCATTTGAGTATGACCATACATTTTCTTCAGCTCATATTCATCAGGGGGCCCAGAGATATCTCTCTCGTATGAGAGGAATAAATCCCATCTTGATCATTCACATCCCTTTCTATGGTTCACTTTATACCCAACCACAACCTTTATAATCACCCGGTTAAAGCGTGACGTTTGATTGTATCAAAGTATTCGGGTTCCCATGTAGGAAACCATGATGATCTCAGGTCTTCGGACACAAATACTTTCTGCGTTGGAATCGCTCTGATGACATACATTGCAACATTCCTATAAGTGGTCAATCCAGTGCATGTTCTCCAACATGCACCTATCTTAATGGCTTGATATCATATATCATGATCAGCAAAACATGACCAGCAGTCAATTAAGATATCAGTGTACATTTATATCTCGTTGACCACATAGTATGTTTGTTTCCACAAACATCATATAAATGAGTAAGGATAATTTTAGAATTGTATTCACTTTTATTTTGCGGTTTCACTGTCAAAACTTCCCTTCTGACGTCTCAAAACGAACATACAATTTATGGTTAACAATATAGAAATTTACTTAATCCATTACGCTTTATTATCATTATATGAACACTTGATAATATCTAATAAAATATATAATATCTGATACATAATTTGTTTCCTACATGGGAAGCAAGTCTGATACATAATGTGTTTCTCTCATGGAAAACAAGTTTGGCCCCTAGGGCACTATTCCGTTCAGTTATATGCTGTGAAACTATTTAACACTCGTCCCTACAGGGGCGGAACTAGGACTGAACGTTAGGTGAGGCCGAGATCATGTACGCTAGTTTGTATAGAAAACAAAATTGTACATAATTTAATTGTCAAAAACAAGATTTTTTTTCATAAATATAAGTTCTTATTTTTACCAACGTACTAAACGTGATCGGTTAATAAACTATTATTCATTATAATTAAATATAAGAAAATAACATAATTTGTTGTGGCAAAATAGATTTTGTTAATAAAACTTAGTATTGATATTTTAAAATAATGTAACATTTATTTTGTAATTTATTAATTACTATATAATCAATTAATCAATTATAATAGATGTTAGATTTAAAAAAAGAAGTTAAATTTATTATTTTTAAATAAAACATCAAGATTAGTGCATATTAATAGAATGTTTGTAAGTATTGTTAAAAATATTGTCAACTAGTAATAGATCATATATAATAGTATCATATCTAAACTAGAGGATGCATTTTATTTTTTCCTGATGACTTCTACTATTTTTGGCTGAGCTCTACCATTTTTGACAGTGAAATAAACTTTGGCTTCTCTTTGGTCTTAGGCTTCTATATTCTATCTATGTTGCACGGACAAGGACAAGGGTGTCGTGTCCGATACGACACGGGGACACGACGAATCTCAAAATTCATCAGGACATGACACGTTATATATATATATATATATATATATATATATATATATATATATATATATATTATATTATTTTTATGAATAAAATATATAATTTAATTATTGTATATATTATTTATGTCAATTTTATACATAATATTTTTACCTTATATTTAGAAAGTTATACGTAATATTTTATAATTGATACAATATATATAACATTTGAAGTTGCACTTTTATACGTGCATGCAAGATATTTGACGTTTTACATGTTTGTGTATAGAAACTTGACACTAAATAATCAAAATTCAATTTAAATGTGTAGTCCCACAATTACTGGAATAGAAAAGTGAGATGAACTAGTTTCTAAAATACGAGGATGACGAAATAATGCAATAATTGCGCTAACAAGCTCAATGTACGTGTCTGAAAAGCGTCATGAGAAGTGTCTGAGAAGTGTCCTGATGATTTTTAATAATAAAATATTTAACACTCTTCGTGATGTGTTCGACACATGTCCGAAAAGTGTCCAAGGAACGTCATATCCGATACGTTGTCTGACACGAACACACCGACTTTTTGAAGTATCCGTACAAGATAGGCTTCTATTAATAGATTGCTTTTACAATAAGTCCAAAGTTGAAAACAAAAGCAGGCATGCCTTTTAATCTAGCTCTTCTTGCCTCTTCATCAACTTTTGGCAGGCCTAGCTAGTACGTACTATATAGTACCCATTATGCATAACTCTTTTTTTATTTTACTTGCATATATAACATTTCATTTTCATTATATATGTGCGTTCCAATTTGAGGGGGGCAAATGTAACTTATAAAGAATCAAAAATTAAATTCCAAAGGACTGTAAACATGATTTCAAATTTATAGTGGGGCCAAGGCCCTCCTAAACCCCCTTACATCCGTCCCCTGCCTCTCTCTATCTCTCTCTCTTGGCCCTCCTAAACCCCCTTACATCCGCCCCCTGCCTCTCTCTATCTCTCTCTCCTAAACCCCCTTACATCCGCCTCTTCCTCTCTCTATCTCTCTCTCTTAGCCCTCCTAAACCCCCTTACATCCGCCCCCTACCTCTCTCTCTCTCTCTCTCTCTCTCTCTATATATATATATATATATATATATATATATAATATATATTTACTGTCATTATGAGATATATTGTTATTCTTTCGTGGAGTGGCATCTTTTAAGACGTATTTCATGATCCTTTTAAAAATTTATGAGTTATTCTTTCGTGGCAACTTTCAATAGGAAAAATATGAGACATTGTTATTATGCTTTCTTTGACTCAGTGTATATTATTAATTAAGTACAAAATGCTTGTTAATATTATTATATCAACTCAATATGGATTATTAAATAGATGCAAATAGTGCATATATTGTATAGAAAAAAATAACAGTTTAACAGTTTTTTTTTATTTTGGTCGTTGGACAATTTTCATGCATATCTCTATAAAATGGAAAATATAAAAAATGTAAAATCTTATAACAATACTTGCAACATTACAAAAAGGAAAATATTTAAATACCTACAAAATAAATGGTGGACCTTATTTTTCCTCCAATTTTGTAATAACAAAATTACATTCATAACCATAAAAAATGACATCGTAAATAAACTTTCAAAATAGGAAATATATTCTTTTTACTTTATTTTATGTCAAATAACCAATTTCATATATATCCTCCAAGGATTTTATAAATTCACAAACATCCCTACAAACTTCGAAATATAATAAACAATTTTTTTTTATTGTAAAAAGTAGGCTCCTACATCCAGATCTATTAATTAATAATTTAGTTTTCACTTACAATGAAATTTTGTAAAACTATAGTAATTTCTACCAAAGTCTAAATTCATCTTGAATCGTAAATGATAAATGGATAGAAGAAGTCCATTCATCTCTGAAGACTCTATTATATATTTTTTCCAAATATGAAAACAGAAAGCAAGGGCGTAATACGTGTTGTTTTTTTGGATCTCTTGAGAGGTTGGATAACATCTCTGTAAGTTATGTTGATGGTTACTGGTTGTTGCATCTGCAGAATGTTCCATGATTGCGATCCAAATGCGCAGTAACCAAATAACTGTTGCACAAATTCTGCTTCGTAGATAATATTTATTCGGAATAGTCCACAATAATATATTTTTGAAAAAAACACAATGTATTCTAATAGCAAGAGTAATTTAAACATCAAATTATCAGTTAAACCTCTATTCAATAAATTACTAAAAATTTATCTCCCATACTTCTTTTTCATAGAAATCTTTCATACATTTTTAAGGCAATAATTTTAATTTCACCCGAACAGAACATCAAGTAATCTGTTAATTTAGACTAATTTGAAACTAATTTTTTTAAGATATAATTATGTCATACAATTTTGACGAGGAGCGGGGTAAACTCTAGTTATGAATGAAACTCATTTCTAAAATTACTTGTACAAAATCATTTCTATTTTCTACAAACGGGCCTGATGCTGCACGATGGGATTTTTTATCTTAAAACACGACAATATATAGAGATAATAAATAATATGTAATCATAAAACAAACAATATATAAAATTATTTTTTTAGAGGTAGTAAGACAGTATATACATAAAATATTAAAATATTATATAGAAAATAAAAAGTATATTTAAAAGTGGAAGAGGTCGTGCTTATCCCCGTTTGATTTGGGATTTCCCTCCTATACAAAAGACAAGTTCCACCAAGAAGATAATACCTATGTAACCTAACCATCACCAGTCATACCGCAAATGTGCTTCCTGTCTTGAAGGCGCTTCACGATTTCATACTTGTGCTCCGGGAAGACTCCGGCGAATCCATCGGCCTTCTCAATGAGCTCATCGATGGGCATTCCCGCAACATCACTGTTCGCATGACCGCCTTTCTCACCGAGAAGGGTGGAAGAAGGGTACATGTTGGTTCCCATGCCAAGACGGCGTCCGGTTTCTTTTCCAATGGCGAGTTGGTCACCGGTGATCATCTTGACATTCACACCGAGATCGAGAGCCCTACGGATAGTCTCTGCACTGCCGTGTCTTGGAGGGTCGAACAAAGGCAATAGGCCCATGAACTCCCATGGTGCACCCGCACTTTCTTTGGTGGCTTCAGGCACCTCCTGTCTTGCGACGGCTAGCGAGCGAAGGCCACGTTCGGCGAATTGTCCGATTATGGCGTGGGCTCTCTTCCTTGCGTCCTCTTTAAGGTTGCAAAGGTCGATGATTTGCTCGGGTGCGCCCTTGCTCGCTCTGTGCCACTTGCCACTTTCGTTTATGTAGGTGATGGCAGTGCGCTTGTCGACTGGGTTGAACGGGAGGAAGTGGACCTCTTGGATCCCGGAACGAGCCTCTTTCGGATCGGCAAGCATTCCGACCAAGCATGCATCAATAACATCCTGGTTCTCGACTCTAGATGCCCTTGCGGCAAACAGGACCACAGAATCTTTATCGCAATTCTTACAGAACACCTCAATGAGGGACTTGTCAACTGTGAGCTTATTCAAAGTAAGTGTGCCGGTTTTGACACTGCATAGCACATCCATGCCAGCCATTTCCTCAATGGCGGTCATCCTCTTGGTGATGGCTCCTTGTTCAGACAACTTGTGAGAACCAATAGCCATGGTCACAGATAGCACTGTAGGCATGGCAATCGGGATCCCACCAATGAGCAAGACCAAGAGGTTATCAATCCCGCTTTTTGTTTGGATATGTAAAAATTATGGGATTGGATATGATATTTGTAGGGATTAGGAATGTGAAATAAGCATACCTATAAGGCTATACTATTATTTTAATTCAAGTGATATCGGGAATATTAGTCCAAAAAAACATGCATAACCACAGATTATACAAAATGCATAAAAATAATACAAAAACCCAAATGAAGCTACGTGTAAATGCGTAGTATTGCAACTTAATCTCTCTATATGCTACTTGTCTTTGACAGTATAAACTGTGTCTAATATTAAATGTGTATAGTTACTCTTCTATTGACTAAATATATATGGGGTAATATCACGTATACCCTTCCAAAATCTCAAAATATCAAATTTATTCCTCTAAAACTCAAAATATCAAATTTACCCTCTCAAAGTTCTTTTTTAATCAAATTTACCCATCCATAAATTGACCGTTCAAACTAACATAAAAAATATACGAAATTACTTTTCTACCCCTTTCTCCTTTAACAACACATTTTCTTTCATGCAGGACTTGAAGTGTTGCTCCACCACTTTTCATTTTCTCATTTGATATCTTTTTGTTATGTATGGCTCGATATCTCACCATAATATGTTTCCATTTTGATAATAATATTTAGGAATGGTTAGGAGAAGGAAATAAATATTTAGGAAATATTTGGAGGATGGAAGGAGTTGGTTTATTTTCATCTTTGTATCGTTAGTTTAGGTTATTTTCATATTGTATCTTTAATTTAGGCAGTTTATATTTTGGTAACTAGTCAAGACTCTACTATATAAAGATGCCTAAATCTATTGTAATTGCATGCCAATTCTTACAATTTAGTCTCTCAGTTGATTAAACGATTTCTCTCTTCTTCTCTAGTTATTTCTCTCATGAGTTCTTTTTCTCTACAACAATATTCTTCCCATTACCCTAACAAATTGGTACCAGAGCTATGTTACGATAATTTTTGTCCTTCCGCAAGTCTAGTATACCGCCTTGTATTATCATAAATTCAAGACCGGTTACGTCAACCAAATATGATATTGAGAAATACGATAGCATGACGAATTTTGTATAATGGCAAATGCGGATGAAGGCTAAATTATCGAGTCAAGATGTGAAAGCCGTCATTTTTGGGCGATCAAAGGAGATGAAGGGCGATGTTGGGGAGATGATGGATGATAGAGCCTTTTAGACAATTCAGTTTTATTTAAGCAACTCGCCTCTTGAAGAAATTTTCATGGAGGCTATATCAATTGGCGCGTGAAAGAAATTAGAAGACATCTACATGGAGAAATTGGTTACCAACCGATTTATGTTTGAAGCGGCGATTCCACTTTTTGAAGATGGCAGGAGGTATGTCCGTTAAGGTCCATATTTTGGGATATATCAGTTTCTTTAATGATATGGAGATCACTTGTCACACCCAAAACGAAATGAGTGCAACAACTCGCCACGTACCACAGATACGTTAAGGCTTAAACCAATATCATAACAAAGATAATACAACATGATAAAAGAATAAAGATTTACGGTACAAAATGAATACGATCCTTTTCTGCCGAAATAAAAGGAATAAACAAGTCTAATGAGACATTTAAGTCTCCAAAATACGACATCATAAAGGCGGGACCAAAGGGGTCGAATCAATAACAAAATCCGTGATCTCACTACGCGACCTCACCAAATCTACTCCTACACTCCAGCTGCTCCTCGCTCCCCACCTAGCCCCAAAACAAAGCATAATCGAACAAGGGTAGTTAGTCGAAAGTCGACTAAGTGAGAAATACTTTGGGGATAGCTTATTAAGACGACCGCGTCTCATAGGCTATCCCCAAAGAAATACTCCAAGAGAACAAATCAAACCATATATTAAATATGAATTAAGGGAAAAATAAAGTGAGATCGTTCAATTATACTTTTCCAAGAATAGTGTTATAATTATATAAATCTACATGCATACAAGTTGAGGGTTAAGGATAGTGTTCAACTGAAGTGCCAAATAGACGGGAGGGCCATTTCACGCTCTATTCAGAACAAGTATAAGAGGCTCAGAAAATCGCTATTCCTAACAAGACGAGCCTGGCTCAGGAACTCGCGCATTTTCTAGCTAGAGAGCCTGGCTCAGAAACCGCTATTCCTAATAAGACGAGCCGGGCTCAGGAACTCGCGCATTTTCTAACCAGCGGACCTGGCTCAGAAACCTCTATTCCTAACAAGATGAGCCGGGCTTAGGAACTCGCGCATTTTCTAACAAGATGAGCCTTACCGTCCCGGATCCATCGCAGCATTAACCAGGGATAATTCTGAAATTTATCACTACGTCTAGTACCATTCTTTCCCTCAAAATACAAATAAAATGCCCCGCCCAAGTTTACAAGACCTACATAATTTTGATACGATTCCATTGGAGCAAAACAAAGGGGCTACACCCTTAATTCACGGCTTGAACTATAATTACATAGTTTCGCCTTAAGAAGAAAAATCAACACGAAATCAAGAACAAAAATCACTTTCAACTTGTAGAACTCAAAGCACGAGAAGAGAGCCTCCTTGTGGGATCGCTAGCGAGAACAAGCTCCAAAATCCGCTTCAAGAGTGAAGGTATGAAAGAAAAGGAATGAGTCGAAGGGAGTGAGAATCGGATGAAAGAAAATGGATTTTTCCTCTTTAAAGGGGGAGAGAATCCACTTTTACCGGCTATTCCGTTCTGAACGGAAGCCAAAAATGGCAGTGACATTCCGTTCTAGACGTCCGTTCGGAACATAATTTTTTTTTTTTTCTGGATTTTACATCATTCCCTCCTTAAAAGACGTTTAGTCCTCTCAACGTAAGATATGCCAACATGGAGGTGGAGGTAGAAGTGGTAAAAGATTCGGATCTCTCTTCCGAATATCCTCCCATCTCAAGCACCGTGAAGTCTGCCGGAAACTCTCGCTTGCCTATCACTATTATCTTCCCCGTACATTCCTTACCCGTGGAAACTGCGGTTCCCAAGGGTGTACAAAAAAGACAAACTGATTTCGGATGGGTCACGGTCCCAACTCAACAAACTCACGAGCCACAAACGAGTGGCTTGCGCCTGAGTCAAATAATACTAATGCGGGTGCATCAGAAATATTAAAGATACCTGTAACTACATTTGGTGACGGTCTGCTGGTGCCTCCTCTATCTCCTGCTGGTGGAGGAGAGACACATGACATCTTCATCTCAGGAGCTCTACCCGCTAAAGCTGGCCCCTCTGGCCGTACCGCTGCTATATAGAATGTCCCTGAGCCCTGCCTCGATCCCCGAGGTGGCTGTCCTATAGTCTGCACCTGTCCAGCCGGCTGCTGCACCGGTCTCCCCTGTCTCAGCGGATGAGGGCAATCTCTAAGGAAGTGTCCTGACTCCCCGCAATTGTAACATAAACCAAGAACCCTCCTACAAGGTCCATCTTCATGCATCCTGCCGCATTGGCGACATATGGCCTGTTGCTGCTTCGTCCCATCGTCATGTGCCCGATCGTGCCTATATGTCATATGATCCTCTCGCGACCTCTTGGCCGCTCTGTTCATGTTCTGTCCCGAGTAAGTTCGAGGGTGACTGGGCTGACTAGGGGCTGGGCCTCAGCCTGAATCCAGCGCAAGCCGTTCGTAGTGCCTCGCAGCTTCGCACACTCTGGGGAAATCAAATCTTGTACCAAATATACTCACATCATGCTTCAGGTCACGCTCGCTCATTAAATGAACTTCTTTCTTGAGCCGGTTAAGCTTTGATTACCTCTAAGATCCCCAAAAGATGAAGATCCTCTACTAGTATCCACACGAACAAACAGATCAAAGGGCCAAGAGAAAACTGTATGCTAGTACGGTTTCTCAACGATTTTCGGAAATCTAATTTCTCTCTTTACTTCTTTTTCTTTTGTTGCAAAATATGTAAAAAAATATGATTTGGCAGAGAATGAATTTTAATATCATGTGATATGTGCCTATTTATAGCACATATTTCCCTTGCTTGGCCGACCTAGTCAAGACTATTTCCTTGCATGACTTTCTTTATATGCAACACGTCCATATGTAAATGAATATCTCATATTCATATACTTCCTTATATGTAACGTGTCTGCCATACAAATGAATACCATATATTCAAATACAGGAGCCATAAACGTGACTTTCGATGTATGTAGTCATGTATATAGAAAATGATGCCATGCCTACTTTCTATGAAAGAACTTCCATGTACAGAATCACGTGTGGCAGGGCATGAATGATTTTCCATGTTTATCAACTGCCATTGACTAGTCAAATCACCATCATATGGCGATAATAATATATGGGCCAGCCCAAATAATTTTGCAACTAACAAATATAACAATTATATTCGTATATAATTCTTAAAAGAAGATAATTAAAAATCAACATGCTTTGATTTTCTATATCCTTTTATTTGTTCTTTATGTGTGACCTTTTAGGTTTACTTAATGTTGGCAACAGACTCTAAATCCGTAAATCATAAGCGATCTCTAGCAAGACATTACGACTACCCAAATTAAGTAAATGATCGGCGATCATAACCTAACCAAATAGATAAATACTTATTCCTTTTGTTCTACGATATGCGTGTTGATCACAAGGCATGGATAATGTCATCCTTGAGTTTGATCAAGGTCTCTTTCCTGATCGAGAATTAGACTGAATAAATACAAAATAATATTAACACATGTTAATCCATTTTGAGCATGGCCATGCATTTCCTTCAGTCCTAGTTCATCAAGGCACCCAGAGATATCTCCCTCTTGATGAGAGGAACAAATTCCATCTTGGTCACTCACATTCCTTGTGATGATTCAGTGTATATCTAATGATGACTCTACTGATCATCCCGTTAAGGATGACGTAGGATCATATTAAAGTATGCAGTTCCACATACAGGAATCCATGGTGACGTCAGGTCGTAGGAACGAGCATACTATTCATATGAGAATCACTAATGACATGTACCATGTATTTTCTCATAGTGTGGTCAGTCCAGTACGTGTTCTCTAACACGTACCTATATTCCAGACTTGACATCCCTATGTCCATGATTAGCAGAACATGATCATCCAGCCTGCGAATATACTAGTGTGGATATGTAGCTTCTTACCTGAAGTATGTTTATCTCTATAAACATCCTACATATCACTAGGGATAGTTTAGAATGTCATTCGTTTGTTCATAGTTCTACTATCAGAATCACGTATTCTGATGACGTGAACCCGAAGTGTTATTCATGGCTGATATAAGATATGTAAATGTACATACACAATCCATACACACAGATATATAAGAAACAACTTTTATTGAATAAATAATAATGTATTAATACATAATCCATTTTCTAGCACAAATACACTTGGCCTAGGGCACTAATTCTACATGGAGGACTTTAGAGACAAGATATTTCTATAGATTATTCTAGAAACAAAATATTCCAAGCATATTCTCTAGTCTAGATATCTTCCTAGAAAGATCTAGGACAAACTATTTAAAATATGGCTCTAGAAGTTTCTTTTTGGATTGGGAAAGTTAGTATTGCTAATTTTAACACTCCCCCTCAACACTAACTTCTCTGGATCACAGACCTGCTGAGAACTCCCAGCTATGCACACATGTCTTTGTACTTTCTTGCGTCGAGTTCTTTGTGCAACGAACTTTGTCCTATAAATTCTAACCGGTCCTTCCACTTTGTCTTCAGGATATTTAGACTTTCTCCCTTTTCCCTCTTAGGTGTCAGTGCCTCTATATCATCTTTGTCTTGATCGCTTGTTCTTTCTTCGCATTGTGCCTCGCAATACTCCAGACTTGGTTGATTTCGCCATTGGGTTGCCACCACGATGATGCTTCGTCGAAAATCATATTTCTTGAGATGTGGATGTGCCATGTCGTTGGATCACAATATATAATCCTTTTCGTGCATCATTGTACCCGACAAAGATATATCGGACCGCCTTTTTGTCAATTTTAGTCCGAAGATGATCAGGAACGAACACGTAGCACACACATCCGAATACCTTAAAGTGGCTAACTTGCGGTTTGAGTTTCCAGAGTTTCTTGAATGGTGAGGCATAACCCATCTTATCTTGCGGAAGCCGGTTAATGATGTGTGCGGTTGCCTTCATGCACTAGGCCCAAAATCTTGCCGGCACATTTTTGGCATGCAACATGCTCCGGAAAATTTCCACAATATGCCGTTTTTTATTCTTGATGACTCCATTCTGTCGTGGGGGTGTTGGGACATGTTAATTGCCTTCGAATCTTGTGCTCCTTCAGGTAGGTGTCGAATTCTCGGGATACATACTCCCTTCCATTATCTGTACGAATGCATCGTACTTTCTTGTCGAGTTCGTTGTTGGCGGTGGTAGACATAGATATAAGTCAGGCCCCAATTCGATATTTATAGACCTCGGTTTGCTTGGTTGGTCGCCCTCATGACCTCATGTTGTAGCAAGCTGGGGTGTCAATCCGCAGGGAGGCTAAGGTGGAGTAGTAGACTAGGGATTTGGTAAGTAATCCAAACCGAATCTATTTGTTAGGTGGTTGTACAAAGAAAGTAAATAAAAGTAAGATAAAGAGATGTCTTGATCCATGCACGTGCTGTCATCATATGCACAGGATGGAGTGAGAATGGTTCTAGGGCTCGATGGTTTCACCGTAGGTCAACTTGATTGGTTTGTCGGCTCCTCATGAATTGTCGTGGTTCCTTGTCGTGATGCAGAAGGCTCTCACCTTATCTCCTGCGCGGGATCGCTGTCACTCGTTCTCCGGAGTCGGAAATTCATATGGTTCTTGACTTGTTCTAGGTCTCTGCTTGAGAGGAGGATCTTCTCTTGGGTAACCTACTTGTGACGTGGAGGTCTCACTTGTCTCTGCCCAGAGGGTCTCTCCCTTGACCTTCAGAGTCGGTTATTCATTATGGGGTCTCCTTATATAGGCCACGAGACCTCTCATAAAGATGACAAGACTTTGGGGGCAAGAAAATATTTTTCCATTAATTTTCCCTAGATTTATTTCTATTCATTCCTCTTGCCAAATCTACAAAAGCGGCGGAGAGAAGTTTCCTCCCTTGCACACGGTTTTCATAAACGACCAGCTGTGAGGATCCATGATTATCTCTGACTTAAGAGTCCAAGTTAGCTCCCTGGGCCCGAAAGAGAGTTATAGGCCTTCCTCTTAGCTTTCCAATACATATTGGCTTGTCCCGGCTTGAGGTCCAGAGAGTAAGTTATGCCCAAAACACTCAACTGCTGTCAGCAGTCTCGCAGCTCCGACTTGAGAGCACGGATCAAGGTACTGCGGGTGCGGGTTTGAGGCCTCCAGCATGTGGGGATAGTGCTGGAACTGCCATTCTTCCTCCCATGAAGTGCCTGCACCATGCAAAGTCGCCTCTTGCTCCAAATATATTGTTTTTCATCGTTATGCATTTTTTTTTTCTGAAACACAAGTGAACATTAGCAATAACTTGATTATTAACTAAAACATAAGCAAACTACTGAAATAACTAATAAAAGTGCATAAAGTAAGATACAAGACAGGCAATAATTATCTATATAAAATACCCCTATCATTCGCTTTCCACCTTTTTCTTGAACTCTTTGAACTTTGATAACGCCTCCGACTTCTCTTTCATGAAGAAGACCACACATACCTCGAGAAGTCATCAATAAAGGTCACCATGTACTTTGATCCACTTAATGATGCTTGTTTAATTGGACCAAAGACATCCGAGTGTATCAACTCCAAAGGCTCATTAGCTCTATACTTGGATTGTTGATAACGAAGCTGATGAGCTTTACCAAATTGGCAGCTGGCACAAACCGTGTCGGTCGGCACCTCTACTTGTAAATCGCGCAAAACCGTCGTTGAATTTCACACAATTTAACAAAACAATTTATATTTCCCTATTAATCAATTACGAGTATGAGTGGTAACGAGTTTTAGGGGTCGAACACAAGGAGGTGTGGCCTCAAGAATTAACTAATCTCAATGATTTATTTCTAGTGCAAAATCTTTTAATTCAAGGTTTATTAGGTAAATTTCTAAGTTCAAATTCAAATATCAGTTTTGTTTCAAAAATTCAGCACGTCACACTTTAGTGATTTAATTCGTAACTAGTCAAAATAAACTCTGAATCCAACACGCGAGATACCGTTGGAAACTAGAAAGAGAGATCTATGATGTGGTCTTTTACTGGTATTATTAGTTTATTCAAGAATTTCGAGATATTTGCAGTTCAGTCCAGAATTTATTTCAGAATTAAAATCGGTTCAGCCGCAAGTTCAGAAAATTATAGAAAATTCACCCAAGCTTAAAAAATCCCAAGATTTGTACAGAAATTAAATTATCAAGTTTTGGATTAGTTGTTAAATTTTTGTAGAATTGTGTTTTGTGGTTTGAGATTTATAATGAAATTACAGATCTGGATCAGAAACTGGTTCTGACAGACCATCACTCACAAAAACTGTTATATCTCCTAATCTGTTTTAACAACTACTCTTTTAAAATTCATATTCAGAATCTACACTTCGAAATAATTCAAGTAGGACTATTTTTGGATTTTTATTATTTATTTTTATATTTTTAAAAATTCAGAAGAAAAGAAACAGTGAATCTGGACAGAAAGTTCAACAACAGAAATATTACAAACTTAGAAAATTAATATCTCACAAATTATAAATCGGAATTGGGCAAAATTTGATTTGAAAATTATCTACTAAATGAGATCTAAATTGTAAAAATATTTATTTAATTTTTCTGATTTGAAAAGGATACGAAATTAAGGAAAATTTACTGAAAAAGAGAGAAAGAACAATAGCAAGACAGAAACTGGATTAGGGTTTGATTTTCGGTTTAAAAATAGGGATTTATAGGAAATTTATGATGTGTAACAATCATTAATCACTAATTGTATAATTTCTCAGATTTAGATGATGGATTTGAGCAATCTAAGCTAAGATCTACTCAAGAAATTGACTCAAAAACTAGTTTATTCTAAAACAGCCATTTCAAAACAAAACTTGATTTAAATCAATCACAACTCCAAATTAATCACACAAAATACTAAGCTAAGTGTTTCAGATGATTAACAAGCCAATAACCTCTAGATTCAATAGATTAATTGAAGAAAAATACTAAGCTAAGCAATTTTCCCCCAATTCATTCAAAAATATGTGTGTTTATGACTATTCATCAAAATTCAGCAAAATTACAAGATTATAAAGCAAGATTTCATGTATACAAATCACAAATTCCCCTCCCTATCTAGATTTACTCACACATATTCACAAGAACAAGAGTTTGACAAAATTTCATCATGATTATTACAAAATTGAGTTCTTGTGATCTAAAATTCAAATCTAATTATTTAAAGAGAATTGGATTAAACCGAGAGTTGGAGATCCAGCCGGTAGCTCCCTCGAGTCGATTTGAAGCTCCAATTGCGCCTCGATTCAAGCTAGAATCGACCGATTCGAATTTTCCCCAAATCAGCCCTAAATTGCGCGTTTTCACTCAAAAACGAAAATTAGAGCTCAAGAAAGCTTGAAACTCATTAATGGAGATTCTAGAGGTTAGAGAAGATGAATGGAGAGTGGTGTGTCGATTGAAGAGGCTTGAGACGTGTTTTATAGACTGAATTGGACTTGAGAGTCCAATGGCCTGTTTTGAATGGAGAAGATGATAGGGACTGAACCGAGGCTTGTGATTGGTTCAGGCGGATCAAGGGTTGTGTACTGAAGATCTGGTCGAAATTTCGTTGAATTTGGTTGAGGTTTGATCCGGTTTTGGGCGGTTGAATTTTTCACTCTGTTTTTGGCGGAACGATCAGATTTCGATCTGAAGTTTAAACGCGCGAGCGGTTGAATTCGTTGAGTCACTGACAGTGGTCCCTACTGGATTTGCTGCGCTGAAACGGGTCACAAATCGCGTGAAACGAGTCGCGTGCTGTTCTTCAGAATAGCGCTGAGTTTTTGAACGTCTTTTGATCTTTTACGGCGGAACGGGTCGAACGCGCGTGAAACGGGTCATTCTGAGCGAGAATGGCGCTGAATTCATTTTGAACGAAGATTGCTTGATCTTCTGTGGATCGCGAGCTACAGTCGGTCCTAAAACGAAGCTTGGGGAATTTTTTTGAATTGTCGTAAAAGTTTGGGGAATTTTTTGTAGAGTGTTTGAGGTTTTTAGTTGGCCATCTTTGGCCCATTATTTGCGTTTTGGTCCAATTCTTCATTTTATGGCCTTTTCACCTGTAAAATCACACAATAATGTATTAAGAGGTTTCAAATTATGTTTTATGAATTATGAGTATTTTTCATACATTTGATGTGAATTATGATTTAATTTGAGATGATAAAAACCCAAAAAATGTGTATAAAAATACACATTACAAATTCCACCACACTTAAACCAAGCTTGCCCTCAAGCGTAAATAAAATCAAGTTTTAGGGTTTTTAGAATCAGTTTAAAGCACTTTGAAAAGAGATTTAGTTATTGCCATGAATGTTATATATAATATTCGATTATTATAATAATACACGAAGGTCGATGAATATCCATTAATAATTTCAAATTCATATTTATTTGAAATTCCCCAATCCTTCAAATACGAACCATTTTTCCAAAAAGCAATGCCCTAATTTTATTTTTGATACTTTCTCCCCCTAATTTTAAAATGGTGAATTTATAAAATTACCCCAAAAGTTTCAACTAACTCAACTTTTTCTTTTATAAACACGTAAAGGTTGGTATGCTATCCACTCATGTTATCAAAAGACAAGCTGTGCTTTGCACGTACAAAAAATCCTTCATTTTCTATTGCGGATATGTAAAATTTTTCTTTTTTAAGGGTTTAAAAATAATTTTTCACATTTTTTGAATTCTTTTTGTGAAGGGATAACAGGTTACGATTTCGGTCACTTGCTTTTAGTGCGAAAATTAGAGATGGACATACGAGTCATTAGCTATGCCATGAAAGATAGGTTGAGTTAGAAAAATTTTGCGAAGCTAGTGGTATTAAAAGTAAGGTTTAATTTTTCAAAAATTTTAATTACAGCATTACTTTAAAGAAAAACGATTTATAAATTCATTAAAGGGGCAAGTGAAATATTTATGAATTTTCGAAACGCTTAATGGATTTTAAATGGATATTATAGATGGGATGAGGTGCAAAATATGGCATTCATGATGATAATTAATCGCTTTTTGAATTTTCAAATCTTTTCATCATTTTCCAAAACCCTAAGTGATTTCAAAATTTTGCCTGAGAGGGCTTAGTTTTAAAATGTTTTCCATTTCAAAAAACCTTTTACTTTTCATTTTAAAGTTCTCGCTTTTATAACATACAAAATTTTATTTATGTATTTTTTTTTTATTTTTTTTTATTTTAAAAACAAACAAAAATGAAAGAAGGAAAGTAAAATTTAAATTTTTATGGTATTTATGAGTTTTGTTGTTGTTTTTGAAATTTTTTTAATTTTTTCAGTTTTTATGAATTTTTACATTTTTACAAGAAAACAAAACTTGGTTTTGCACAAAACCACCCCACCACACTTAAACCTTTGTTTGTCCTCAAACAAAAAGTTCAAAAATGAGACAGTTGTGGAAATTGGAAAAATTGTTGGAGTTTTATGCAAAACCTCCCCCACCACACTTAAACTTTTGCGTAGCAAATGTTTAAGTGTGAAAGAGAGTTTTGTAAAAAGAAGAAAAATAAAATAAAGAAAGGAAAAATACGACCTGACACGACGAGTTGCCTCTCGCCAGCGCCCTTGTTTAACGTCTTGAGCTCGACGCGTGTTTTCTCATTTGTTCGTACCTTCCCCGCTCGGGTACTCGCCGAACTCTTGCTCGTCTAGCCACCTGGTGTCGTGATTTTCGTAAAACGCCTTGAGTCGGTGCCCATTGACTTTGAACGCGCCATTCTTGTTACTAAAAATTTCAAAGACTCCAAAGGGCAAAATATTTGTTATTTCAAAAGGCCCTATCCACCTACTCTTCAATTTCCCGGGATGTAATTTCAATCGAGAATTGAATAACAAGACTTTATCTCCCACTTTGAATTCTTTTCTCTTAATTATCTTGTCATGATAGGTGACTAATTTTTCTTTATAAATTCGAGAGTTGTCGTATGCTTCAATTCTAATTTCCTCCAACTCTTGAATTTGTAATTTACGCATTCCCGCGTCTTTTGGGTATTCACAATTTACATTTTTAATTGCCCAATATGCTTTATGCTCTATTTCAACAGGTAGGTGACAACTTTTACCATACACAAGTTTAAATGGTGTCATACCTATTGGTGTTTTGTACGCGGTCCTGTAGGCCCAAAGTGCATCCCCAAGCCTTTGACTCCAATCCTTGCGAGAGGGATTAACCACTTTCTCAAGGATTGATTTTATTTCTTTGTTTGAGATTTCGGCTTGTCCATTCGTTTGGGGATGGTAAGCGGTAGACATACGGTGTTGTACATGGTAATTTTTCAACAGGTTTTCCATGTATTTGTTGTTAAAATGGGAGCCCCTATCACTTATGATGGCTTTAGGGACTCCAAAACGCTGAAAGATATTCTTTTTGAGAAACTCTATCACCGTTTTGGAGTTGGCATCCCTTGTAGGAACTGCCTCCACCCATTTTGACACGTAATCCACACACACCAATATGTAAAGATAACCATTGGATTGGGGAAAAGGACCCATGAAATCTATCCCCCAAACATCAAAAAGCTCACAAAACAATAAAGTTTTGAGAGGCATTTCATTTTTGCGGGTTAGATTTCCTGTCTTTTGGCAATTTTCGCAACTCTTTACAAAGGAATGAGCATCTTTGTAAAGAGTTGGCCAGTACAAGCCACTTTGAAGCACCTTGTGGCTTGTACGTTGCCCCCCAAAATGACCCCCACATTCCAAAGTATGGCAAAAAGAGAGTACCGACTGTTTTTCGTGGTCAGGCACGCATTTGCGCACCATTTGGTCAGAGCAAATCTTGTAGAGATGAGGGTCCTCCCAAAAATAATAGCGCGCGTCGCTTTTTATCTTGTCCTTCTGAGCTCGAGAGAGAGTGTTAGGGAGCTCCTGAGTCTCCAAGTAGTTGACGATGTCGGCGTACCAAGGCGTCACTCCATGGATGGCGTAAAGTTGTTCGTCAGGGAAGAGCTCTTTTATGGGAAGTATATCGCCTGCTTTTGTCGGGAGTCGGCTGAGATGATCGGCCACCAAGTTTTCGGCGCCTTTCTTGTCCCGAATCTCCACGTTGAACTCTTGCAGGAGAAGGATCCATCGGAGAAGTCGAGGTTTGCACTCCTTCTTTTTCATCAGGTGTTTGAGCGCCGCATGATCTGAAAACACAACAACCTTCGTCCCGACCAAATATGATCGGAACTTTTCCAATGCAAAAACAATTGCTAATAATTCTTTTTCAGTTGTGGTGTAATTTCTTTGGGCTTCGTCTAGGGTCCTAGAGGCATAGTAAATTACATGAGGATCCTTACCAACGCGTTGGCCCAAGACGGCGCCAACGCACAAGTCGCTAGCGTCACACATGATTTCGAAAGGAAGATTCCAGTCGGGAGGCTTGATGATTGGAGCCTCGCACAATTTCCCTTTTAAGATGTTGAATGCCTCCTTGCACGCGTCATTGAACTCGAATTTTACTTCTTTTTGGAGGAGACGACACATGGGTTGGGCGATCTTGGAGAAATCTCGAATGAATCGCCTATAGAAACCCGCATGGCCGAGAAAGGAGCGTACGTCTTTCACATTGCGAGGATATGGAAGCGTCTTTATTACGTCAATCTTTGCCTTGTCGACCTCCAGGCCTTTTTCTGATATTAAATGCCCTAAAACAATTCCTTGGCTCACCATAAAGTGGCATTTCTCAAAATTCAAGACAAGATTAGCTTCCACACACTTTTCCATTATTAGGCCCAAATTATGGAGACACTCGTCAAAAGAGTTGCCATAAATGGAAAAGTCATCCATAAACACCTCAATGAATTTAGAAATATATTCAGAAAAAATAGAGATCATACACCTTTGAAATGTACCAGGTGCGTTGCACAACCCGAACGGCATCCTTCGATAGGCGAATGTACCAAAGGGACACGTGAAGGTTGTCTTCTTTTGGTCGTCGGGGTCGATGGCGATTTGAAAATATCCCGAATAGCCATCCAAGAAGCAATAGTAAGGTCGCCCTGCTAATCGTTCGAGCATTTGATCGATGAAGGGAAGAGGGAAGTGGTCCTTCTTTGTTGCCGCGTTGAGTTTTCGATAGTCGATGCACACTCTCCATCCGTTTTGCACTCGTGTCGGCACCTTTTCTCCTTCGGCATTCTCCACAATCGTGATTCCCGTCTTCTTGGGAACTACATGGATTGGAGATACCCATTCCGAATCGGCCACCGCATAAATGATCCCCGCATCAAGAAGCTTGAGAAGCTCCTTTTTCACCACCTCCATCATGACGGGATTCAGTCTCCTTTGAGCTTCCCTCGAGGGTTTGGAGCCTTCCTCGAGCGAAATCTTATGCATGCAGGTTGAAGGACTAATCCCAGGCATGTCGGCTAGGATCCACCCAATCGCCTTCTTGTGTTGTTTCAGAACGACGACCAAGCGATCTTCTTGCTCGGGTGTTAGGTTGGAGGCAATGATGACAGGTAGGGTCTCCTTAGGTCCAAGGTAGGCATATTTGAGATGGTCGGGTAGCGTTTTGAGCTCAAGGTCGGGTGCCGTTTCGATTGATGGAGGCATTCTTTTTCCTGAAATCTTAAGTTCGCTTGAAGTTGGACCTGAAAAAGAATAAACCTCTTCTTTTCTACAATTGTCAAGATTAGGCAAGTTTTCATTTTGTATTTCTTCTATTACTACATCACTTTTAATTGGATTTGTATCTTGTAGTAATTCATTTTCATTCACATTTTCTAATGCATTTACATGTTCTAAATCATCCCATTAGTTATCAAAATCTGAATTAAGTGAATTTAAAGAATTTAAATACTCCCCTTCGAGATGCTCTTCCACTAACTCGTCGATTTCGTCAATGACACAAATGCTAGAGACATTGTAATCGTCGGGATATTTGATTGTGTCGAAAATGTTGAAGGTGATCTTCTTGTTGTCGAATTCCATGGATAATGTGCCCGAGTGGCAGTCAATCCTTGTGCGAGCTGTTCTTAGAAAGGGTCTTCCCAAGAGAATGGCGGATGAGTCGGCGTTGTCGCCCATTTCGAGTATATAGAAATCCGCCGGGAATACCAACCCGTTCACTTTAACCAGCACATCTTCCGCAACACCCAAGACTGGGGCTACAGAGCGATTGGCGAATTGAACCATCACACGCGTATCTTTGAGCTCGCCTAAACCCAAGGTTTCATAAACGGACCTAGGCATTACGTTGATTGAAGCGCCCAAGTCAAGCATACACTTCGCGAGTTGTTGGAGGCCGATGGTGCAAGGAATGGCAAAGACTCCGGGGTCTTTCTCTTTTTGGGCCACTCGTGTGTTGATGCTCATCACCGAGGGTAAGTTTATCGTTTCGTTTCCCTTTAACTTCCTCTTGTTTGTACATAGGTTCTTGAAAAACTTCGCATATGGAGGGTGCATTCGGATTGCGTCGATGATAGGGATATTCACCTCCACTTTCTTGAACACTTCAAGAATATCCTTGTCGAGTTCATCCTTCTTGGTATTTATCGTCAAGCGATGCGGAAAGGGTGCTTTTGGCGTATGAGATTTCTCTTTTGGTACCTCTTTTTCTTTCTCTTGAACCTTTTCCTTGGCACCTTTTCCTCTTTCCCTCCCCTCATTAATATTTCCACATTCAACATCATGTACCTCCTTTGTGCTCGACTCGTCCTCTTTTGACCTTTGTACCACCACTTCCTCTTCTTCTCTCGGAAATTCCACCTGCTTTCCACTTCTCAATTGAATCGCGTTGATGGGCTTGAGATTTGTAGGGTCTGATCCTTGAGAAGGTAACTTATTTTCTACTCGCCCCTTCAACACATTGACTTCACTTGCAATTTGATTCATTTGAATCTCAATGTTTTGCACTTGTCGATTCGTGGTTGCGTGGCCTTGAGCAAGGATGTTCATGTCACTCCTTACCGCTCCCAATTCCGTTGAAAAACTCGAAAAGTTGGTCGTCATCATGGCCATCATTTTGTCAAATTTTTCATCGAGAGATGGAGGTTGAGGGTTTGATGAAGAGGGTTGAAGTGGTTGTTGTTGAGGATGGTGTTGAGTTTGCGCGTTAGGATGAACATACACTCCAGATTTTTGGTAACCTTGTTGGGGTTGTTGAAATTGAGGGTTGTCGCGCCAACGGAGATTAGGGTTTTTCTTCCAAGGTTCATATGCGTATTGAGGGCGTTGGTAACCATCCACATGGTTTACATCCTGAAGGGTGTCACACTCATCGGTTGCATGATCCGTGCTTGCGCAAAACTCGCATGGTGTGGGTTCCATTTTTGCCCCGACCGCCTTAAGCACTTTGTTGAACTTCGACTCGAAATTCGCCGTGATGCGAGATTCCATTGCTTTGAGATCCACTGTGCTTGTTGTGTTTACTTGCCCTAAAATTCCATCACGACCTAAGTTTCCTTCGGCCATGGTCTCGATGAGTGTATGCACTTCGGCAGGAGTTTTATCGTTGAAGGATCCACCAGCCGAACATTGGAGAAGACGAGCTTCTAGCGCATTCATCCCTTGAATAAATTGATCGAGTAACGAGGTTTCGGTGAGGTTATGGTTAGGACAAGAGGCGCACAATCGTACGAAGCGCTCGTAGTATTCTTGAAGGGTTTCGTCGCCTCGTTGTTGAATGTTGGTAATCTCTTTGCGTAATTTAGCGGTAAGCGTGCTTGGAAAGTATCGCTTAAGAAATCGCTCCGCCACGTCGTCGAATGTCTCGAATGGCCCACCCTGTAAATGATTAAGCCAATCCCTAGGGGCAGCTCCTAATGTATGAGGAAAAAGGATCAACTTAATGTTGTCCAGATTGTCAGTTTTACCAAATAATGCAGTACATTTCATATGGAATTCATCTAAATGTGCATATGGATTGTCATTTTTATGCCCTTCAAAAATTGGTAAAGCACTTAACATGGATGGACTTATCTTGAAGTTTGGTACCCTAGGTATAACAATGTTTCCAGGATTTTCTTGAATCTTGTGCTCTAAAAATTCCCCTAATGTTCTTTGTTGAGCCATTTGTACGTTTATTAATGTTTCTTTAAATTCTTTTTCAACTTCTTGATTTTTAAAATGAGATGAAAAAGATGATGATGTTGGTGAAATAGAATGAGAAATAGAATGAGATGGAGAAACGAATCTTGGAGGTGATGGTGAAGACGGAATGGTGAGAGGTTGACTTTGAGCTTCTTCTTGTGGCTTTTCCACTTGGTATAACTCTTCTTGTCGTACTTGAGGCCCTTGCGTGAAAGGAGAAGCCTCTTCTTGTTGCGTTCCTTTGTTTGACGAAGTTGCGCCTTGCTCGCTTTTCGCCTTGTTCCTCTTAATCTCTCTTAAATGCTTGTTGATGTCCTTCTTGCGAGGAGTATGTACTTCACCTTGTGATCTTGTCTTTCTCATAAACCTTCAAAATTTCAAGAGACAAAAAACACTAGAGAAAAATATGAGATGGGTTAGTTAAAAACTTGATGCAAGCCGCCTCCCCGGCAACGGCGCCATTTCTAAATCGCGCAAAACCGTCGTTGAATTTCACACAATTTAACAAAACAATTTATATTTCCCTATTAATCAATTACGAGTATGAGTGGTAACGAGTTTTAGGGGTCGAACACAAGGAGGTGTGGCCTCAAGAATTAACTAATCTCAATGATTTATTTCTAGTGCAAAATCTTTTAATTCAAGGTTTATTAGGTAAATTTCTAAGTTCAAATTCAAATATCAGTTTTGTTTCAAAAATTCAGCACGTCACACTTTAGTGATTTAATTCGTAACTAGTCAAAATAAACTCTGAATCCAACACGCGAGATACCGTTGGAAACTAGAAAGAGAGATCTATGATGTGGTCTTTTACTGGTATTATTAGTTTATTCAAGAATTTCGAGATATTTGCAGTTCAGTCCAGAATTTATTTCAGAATTAAAATCGGTTCAGCCGCAAGTTCAGAAAATTATAGAAAATTCACCCAAGCTTAAAAAATCCCAAGTTTTGTACAGAAATTAAATTATCAAGTTTTGGATTAGTTGTTAAATTTTTGTAGAATTGTGTTTTGTGGTTTGAGATTTATAATGAAATTACAGATCTGGATCAGAAACTGGTTCTGACAGACCATCACTCACAAAAACTGTTATATCTCCTAATCTGTTTTAACAACTACTCTTTTAAAATTCATATTCAGAATCTACACTTCGAAATAATTCAAGTAGGACTATTTTTGGATTTTTATTATTTATTTTTATATTTTTAAAAATTCAGAAGAAAAGAAACAGTGAATCTGGACAGAAAGTTCAACAACAGAAATATTACAAACTTAGAAAATTAATATCTCACAAATTATAAATCGGAATTGGGCAAAATTTGATTTGAAAATTATCTACTAAATGAGATCTAAATTGTAAAAATATTTATTTAATTTTTCTGATTTGAAAAGGATACGAAATTAAGGAAAATTTACTGAAAAAGAGAGAAAGAACAATAGCAAGACAGAAACTGGATTAGGGTTTGATTTTCGGTTTAAAAATAGGGATTTATAGGAAATTTATGATGTGTAACAATCATTAATCACTAATTGTATAATTTCTCAGATTTAGATGATGGATTTGAGCAATCTAAGCTAAGATCTACTCAAGAAATTGACTCAAAAACTAGTTTATTCTAAAACAGCCATTTCAAAACAAAACTTGATTTAAATCAATCACAACTCCAAATTAATCACACAAAATACTAAGCTAAGTGTTTCAGATGATTAACAAGCCAATAACCTCTAGATTCAATAGATTAATTGAAGAAAAATACTAAGCTAAGCAATTTTCCCCCAATTCATTCAAAAATATGTGTGTTTATGACTATTCATCAAAATTCAGCAAAATTACAAGATTATAAAGCAAGATTTCATGTATACAAATCACAAATTCCCCTCCCTATCTAGATTTACTCACACATATTCACAAGAACAAGAGTTTGACAAAATTTCATCATGATTATTACAAAATTGAGTTCTTGTGATCTAAAATTCAAATCTAATTATTTAAAGAGAATTGGATTAAACCGAGAGTTGGAGATCCAGCCGGTAGCTCCCTCGAGTCGATTTGAAGCTCCAATTGCGCCTCGATTCAAGCTAGAATCGACCGATTCGAATTTTCCCCAAATCAGCCCTAAATTGCGCGTTTTCACTCAAAAACGAAAATTAGAGCTCAAGAAAGCTTGAAACTCATTAATGGAGATTCTAGAGGTTAGAGAAGATGAATGGAGAGTGGTGTGTCGATTGAAGAGGCTTGAGACGTGTTTTATAGACTGAATTGGACTTGAGAGTCCAATGGCCTGTTTTGAATGGAGAAGATGATAGGGACTGAACCGAGGCTTGTGATTGGTTCAGGCGGATCAAGGGTTGTGTACTGAAGATCTGGTCGAAATTTCGTTGAATTTGGTTGAGGTTTGATCCGGTTTTGGGCGGTTGAATTTTTCACTCTGTTTTTGGCGGAACGATCAGATTTCGATCTGAAGTTTAAACGCGCGAGCGGTTGAATTCGTTGAGTCACTGACAGTGGTCCCTACTGGATTTGCTGCGCTGAAACGGGTCACAAATCGCGTGAAACGAGTCGCGTGCTGTTCTTCAGAATAGCGCTGAGTTTTTGAACGTCTTTTGATCTTTTACGGCGGAACGGGTCGAACGCGCGTGAAACGGGTCATTCTGAGCGAGAATGGCGCTGAATTCATTTTGAACGAAGATTGCTTGATCTTCTGTGGATCGCGAGCTACAGTCGGTCCTAAAACGAAGCTCTGACAGACTAGTGTGAAGCGAATATGTATTTTGGATCCAATTTCGCATTGATTTTCAGACCCGTATTCGCTTCTTCTTCAATCCGTGAGTTGAGCTCGCACGGTTCTTCACTTCTGCTCACGTTCTCACTCCAAATGGCTTCCTCTCATTGCCACGAATCTACAGAGCTTTGAAACGCAGAAAATGGTTGAGAGTTCATCGAGTTTTCCTCATTTTTCTCCCGTTTCAGTTCGTTTCCGCCATTGATGGCTGTTCGAGCTTAAAGCTCGATCTTTGAGTAGCGGCAGCTCAATCCAGAGCTCACGATGCTCTGCGTTGCGTTTTATGCGTCAATTCTTCCCTTAATTCATGAATTTCCGCCATTAACCGAACTCAGCGAAAATAACCCATCAGAACACAAAATCGTGAATCAAAACGAGATTTCAAGTTGTTTTTCTACCGAATTGAGGCTTCGGAATCCATTAAGAGACCCCACTGAAGCTATTCGACTCGTCAAACATCATCACTGTGTGAGAAAAATGCGAGAAGACCGATCGAATTCATCACACTGCCGAAATTCCGACCGTTGGATCATTCAGTTTGAAAAGTTCATTGAGGATTTCGTCGAACAGATTACGCAAACACGGATTTCTCGCTCGATTTTGCATCATTCAATGAGTTCTTCATATGGTTAGAAAGGGTAGACGATGGAGAAGAGAATGAGATCGGTTTTGGCTCGAATGGATGATGGTGGAAGGCACGGCAGATCAACCATGGTTTCGGTCCGTTTTTGGCACTTGTTTTGGCCGAATTCCGGCGATCGCCGGAACTTCCAAGACCGGAGAATGGCACCGGCATGTTCGTCTCGTCATGCTGAATCCATGGCTGGCTTGTTTGTTCGATTTCGAGCAGAATTGTGAATTATGAGGTTTGAAAAAGATGGGTTTGACCTGGTCAATTCGTTGACTTTGACCAATTTTGACCTGATTTTCAATTGGTGATTCTGAGAGTTCTAGAAGGTTTCTGATCGCGAGGATTGTACCGTTGGGTTCGTTTCGTCGAGCTCTTCGTTTTGGTATACCGTTCGACCCATTTTGGAGAAGTTGACTTTTGGTCAACTTGGCGATTTTTGGCGTTTGGCTCGGTCTGACTTGGTTGTAGAAGGTTTTTGAATTGTCGTAAAAGTTTGGGGAATTTTTTGTAGAGTGTTTGAGGTTTTTAGTTGGCCATCTTTGGCCCATTATTTGCGTTTTGGTCCAATTCTTCATTTTATGGCCTTTTCACCTGTAAAATCACACAAAAATGTATTAAGAGGTTTCAAATTATGTTTTATGAATTATGAGTATTTTTCATACATTTGATGTGAATTATGATTTAATTTGAGATGATAAAAACCCAAAAAATGTGTATAAAAATACACATTACACTACTCCCCGAAGACCATTGACCATCTACTTCTCGAACATCATCTTTATCTTGTGATAGCTCACGTGGACCAATCGTGCCTGTCAGAGATCCGCTGTATCATTCCTCTAAGTTTTGTCTATATAGGCTGATTATCCTGACATTACGTAGATCGACTCCATTTTGCGGCCCTCAATTATTGGTGTGCTCGAAGCTTTAAGATTGCGGTACACCTTTACGTCTTGTGGCGCGAAGAGTACATAAGTCCCTTGTGCTGTCAGTTGCGATACTGACAACATATTCTTCTTCATACCCGGAATATGATAGACTCTTTGCAGTTGAATTTCACCTTCGTGAAATACTGACTGATTGTCAAGCTCCCATGTGAGATCATCATGAGCTCCTTCTCAAATAGTTGGAGGCAGGCGTCATTCTTCTTGTAGAACATCGTCGCGAGGATGTCCCAAACGACTTTTGGGGTGACCGCTTCTCAAATGTACTCAAGCAGCTCATCTTCAACTGAGTTCCTAAGTACATACATCGCCTTTCCGGCCTTGATACGCCATTTCCGCAGAGCCTCATTCTCCATGGATGGAGTCTTCTTCTCCTGGGTCAATTTCGGATCACCGGCAGTTTCAGATACTGTCGCATTTTTAGTAGCGACTTCTGACGGAGTCATCTCATACCCGCCTACCACCTCTCATAGGTCCTATCCTTCTTGATAGGACTCTAGGCAGGCCTTCCAGTAGATGTAATTATTGTCGTTCAAATCTAGCAGTCGAATCTCCAAAATCCATCGGCGTGACTTGGCCTCTTGGTGTCAGCTAGCCATCTCTCTTCGGGCAATTCTTCTAACAAAATGCCGACACACGGCTACTCGGATTACTGGACTACTCGAAAACTCCCGACACTAAATCTAGACCCTCGGCGACGATTCCGACAGCACTGGCCCGTCAACTCACTCTGATATCAGTTTGCAGAGTGAAGAGACGAGATTTTAATATAACTTCTTTATTAATCGCTCAATAATATTACAATATACCTCTACTACTCAATTATCAAACCTCCAAGATAACAACCGTACTGCTTCTTTATTATCTAACATTTAACTAGACTACTACAACTCTCACTATACTCTTTATTTGAGAGGATTCTTGATTTGTGGGTTGATGCCTTAAGAAGACTCGGTGACTTGATGCAAAATGATGATTGATATCCAATTACCTCTCTAAATTGTTTGTTGATTATAAGGTTCGTAGTTTGAAAGGACTATCATTGTGCCATTTATCTAACTTCCTTGTATTCTTCTTTGTTATTGACCTTGTTCTTTAAGAGTACTATCATTGTGCCATTTATCTAACTAAAAGGAAGTTAGCTTCCCATTAATCACATTGAATGGTGTAAGGTTAAAGCACTCAATTACCCATCTAAAATATTAAAAAAAATTATACGTTGAGGATTAATCACTTTCATAAAATAATAACATTAAATTTTAAATTTTTGATGTTGCTTGAATTAGATTCTAAATATTTAGTTCATTAATTATTTTGTAGAAAATTAAATACACAAAACTAATTTTAGGGAAAATGGAAGTTATTGTCATCATCGCACTCCTAATACATCATTATCGATTTGTCGTCGAACAAGAGAAACAGATAAACAGTTTGATGATTGGTTTACTATATTGACCTGGTCAACGTCTTTTGATATTAACTATCGACATTTGTATACTATTATTTTCCTATATATACTTTTCTATCTTACATATTATTGTTCCTAAGTTTAATAATCTAATTCTAACAAAATATATTAATTTTAAAATAAATACGTGTATACAGAAATATAACACAAAGATACATGATAAAATTACCAACACTAACTTGGTCCATTTCAAAATAAAGAAATTTCTAGAGCCATGTTTTAAATAGTTTGTCTCTAGATCTTTCTAGGAAGATATCTCGGCTAGAGAATATGCTTGGAATATTTTGTTTCTAAAATAGTTAATAGAAATATCTTATCTCTAGAGTCTTCTATCCTCCTAGTATAAATAGGTGGTCCAAACCAAAACTTGTGTTTATTTTAAAATATTTCTCCACGATCTTTGTTTGCAACGAAAACTCAAGTTTCAAGTGTTTGCTTGCTCGTTTCATTTAATAAAAACTCGGCTAGATTTTTCATAAAGAATATAATAAATTATTCAAACGCAAACAAAATTTTTTTTCATTTTAAAATATTTTTCCACAATCTTTGTTTGCAACGAAAACTCATCTTTCAAGCGTTTGCTTGTTCGTTTCATGTAATAAAAAATCGGCAGGATTTTTCGAAGAGAATAAACTAAATTATTCAAACGCAAATCAAAATTTGTTTTCATTTTAAAATATTTCTCCACAATCTTTTTTTTCACCTCAGACTCATGTTTCATGCGTTTGTTTCCACGTTTCATCCAAAAAAAATCGGCACGATTTTTCGTAAAGAATGATAGTAAATATTAAATTATTCAAATACAAACCAAAACTTGTGTTTATTTTAAAATATTTCTCCACGACCTTTGTTTGCAACGAAAACTCATGTTTCAAGTGTTTGCTTGCTCGTTTCATTTAATAAAAACTCGGCTAGATTTTTCATAAAGAACATACTAAATTATTCAAACGCAAAAAAAAATTTGTTTTAATTTTAAAATATTTTTCCACAATCTTTGTATGCAACGAAAACTCATCTTTCAAGCGTTTGCTTGTTCGTTTCATGTAATAAAAAATCCGCAGGATTTTTCGTAAAGAATAAACTAAATTATTCAAACGCAAATCAAAATTTGTTTTCCTTTTAAAATATTTCTCCACAATCTTTTTTTGCACCTCAAACTCATGTTTTATGCGTTTGTTTCCTCGTTTCATCCAAAAAAAACTCGGCAAGATTTTTCGTAAAGAATGATAGTAAATATTAAATTATTCAAATACAAACCAAAACTTGTGTTTATTTTAAAATATTTCTCCACGATCTTTGTTTGCAACGAAAACTCATGTTTCAAGTGTTTGCTTGCTCGTTTCATTTAATAAAAACTCGGCTAGATTTTTCATAAAGAATATACTAAATTATTCGAACGCAAACAAAAATTTGTTTTCATTTTAAAATATTTTTCCACAATCTTTGTTTGCAACGAAAACTCATCTTTCAAGGGTTTGCTTGTTCGTTTCATGCAATAAAAAATCGGCAGGATTTTTCGTAGAGAATAAACTAAATTATTCAAACGCAAATCAAAATTTGTTTTCATTTTAAAATATTTCTCCCAATCTTTTTTTTCACCTCAGACTCATGTTTCATGCGTTTGTTTGCTCGTTTCATCCAAAAAAAAATCGGCACGATTTTTCGTAAAGAATGATAGTAAATATTAAATTATTCAAATACAGACCAAAACTTGTGTTTATTTTAAAATATTTCTCCACGACCTTTGTTTGCAACGAAAACTCATGTTTCAAGCGTTTGCTTGCTCGTTTCATTTAATAAAAACTCGGCTAGATTTTTCATAAAGAACATACTAAATTATTCAAACGCAAACAAAAATTTGTTTTCATTTTAAAATATTTTTCCACAATCTTTGTTTGCAACGAAAACTCATCTTTCAAGCGTTTGCTTGTTCGTTTCATGTAATAAAAAATCGGCAGGATTTTTCGTAAAGAATAAACTAAATTATTCAAACGCAAATCAAAATTTATTTTCCTTTTAAAATATTTCTCCACAATCTTTTTTTGCACCTCAAACTCATGTTTTATGCGTTTGTTTCCTCGTTCCGTCCAAAAAAAACTCGGCAAGATTTTTCGTAAAGAATGATAGTAAATATTAAATTATTCAAATACAAACCAAAACTTGTGTTTATTTTAAAATATTTCTCCACGATCTTTGTTTGCAACGAAAACTCATGTTTCAAGTGTTTGCTTGCTCGTTTCATTTAATAAAAACTCGGCTAGATTTTTCATAAAGAATATACTAAATTATTCGAACGCAAACAAAAATTTGTTTTCATTTTAAAATATTTTTCCACAATCTTTGTTTGCAACGAAAACTCATTTTTCAAGCGTTTGCTTGTTCGTTTCATGTAATAAAAAATCGGCAGGATTTTTCGTAGAGAATAAACTAAATTATTCAAACGCAAATCAAAATTTGTTTTCATTTTAAAATATTTCTCCACAATCTTTTTTTTCACCTCAGACTCATGTTTCATGCGTTTGTTTCCTCGTTTCATCCAAAAAAAAATCGGCACGATTTTTCGTAAAGAATGATAGTAAATATTAAATTATTCAAATACAGACCAAAACTTGTGTTTATTTTAAAATATTTCTCCACGACCTTTGTTTGCAACGAAAACTCATGTTTCAAGCGTTTGCTTGCTCGTTTCATTTAATAAAAACTCGGCTAGATTTTTCATAAAGAATATACTAAATTATTCAAACGCAAATAAAAATTTGTTTTCATTTTAAAATATTTTTCCACAATCTTTGTTTGCAACGAAAACTCATGTTTCAAGCGTTTGTTTGTTCGTTTCATGTAATAAAACCTCGGCTAGATTTTTCATAAAGAATAAACTAAATTATTCAAACGCAAATCAAAATATGTTTTCATTTTAAAATATTTCGCCACAATCTTTTTTTGCACCTCAAACTCATGTTTCATGCGTTTGTTTCCTCGTTCCATCCAAAAAAAAATCGGCAGGATTTTTCGTAAAGAATAATAGTAAATATTAAATTATTCAAATACAAACCAAAACTTGTGTTTATTTTAAAATATTTCTCCACGATCTTTGATTGCAACGAAAACGCTTGTTTCAAGCGTTTGCTTGCTCGTTTCATTTAATAAAAACTCGGCTAGATTTTTCATAAAAAATATACTAAATTATTCAAACGCAAACAAAAATTTGTTTTCATTTTAAAATATTTTTCCACTATCTTTGTTTGCAACGAAAACTCATGTTTCAAGCGTTTGCTAGTTCGTTTCATGTAATAAAAACTCGGCTAGATTTTTCATAAAGAATAAACTAAATTATTCAAACGCAAATCAAAATTTGTTTTCATTTTAAAATATTTTGCCACAATCTTTTTTTGCACCTCAAACTCATGTTTCTTGGGTCTGTTTGTTCGTTTCATCCAAAAAAAAATCGGCAAGAATTTTCGTAAAGAATAAACTAAATTATTCAAACGCAAATCAAAATTTCTTTTCCTTTTAAAATATTTCTCCACAATCTTTTTTTGGACCTCAAACTCATGTTTCATGCGTTTGTTTCCTCGTTTCATCCAAAAAAAAATCGGCACGATTTTTCGTAAAGAACGATAGTAAATATTAAATTATTCAAATACAAACCAAAATTTCTGTTTATTTTAAAATATTTCTCCACGATCTTTGTTTGCAACGAAAACTCATGTTTCAAGCGTTTGCTTGCTCGTTTCATTTAATAAAAACTCGGCTAGGCTTTTCATAAAGAATATATACTAAATTATTCAAACGCAAACAAAAATTTGTTTTCATTTTAAAATATTTTTCCACAATCTTTGTATGCAACGAAAACTCATGTTTCAAGCGTTTGCTTGTTCGTTTCGCGAAATAAAAACTCGGCTAGATTTTTCATAAAGAATAAACTAAATTATTCAAACGCAAATCAAAATTTGTTTTCATTTTAAATATTTCGCCACAATCTTTTTTTGCACCTCAAACTCATGTTTCATGCGTTTGTTTCCTCGTTCCATCCAAAAGAAAATCGGCACTATTTTTCGTATAGAATGATAGTAAATATTAAATTATTCAAATACAAACCAAAACTTGTGTTTATTTTAAAATATTTCTCCACGATCTTTGTTTGCAACGAAAACTCATGTTTCAAGCGTCTGCTTGCTCGTTTCATTTAATAAAAACTCAGCTAGATTTTTCATAAAGAATATACTAAATTATTCAAACGCAAACAAAAATTTGTTTTCAATTTAAAATATTTTTCCACAATCTTTCTATGCAACGAAAACTCATGTTTCAAGCGTTTGCTTGTTCGTTTCATGTAAGAAAAACTCGGCTAGATTTTTCATAAAGAATAAACTAAATTATTCAAACGCAAATAAAAATATGTTTTCATTTTAAAATATTTCGCCACAATCTTTTTTTGCACCTCAAACTCATGTTTCATGCGTTTGTTTCCTCGTTCCATCCAAAAAACAATCGGCACGATTTTTCGTAAAGAATAATAGTAAATATTAAATTATTAAAATACAAACCAAAACTTGTGTTTATTTTAAAATATTTCTCCACGATCTTTGATTGCATCGAAAACTCTTGTTTCAAGCGTTTGCTTGCTCGTTTCATTTAATAAAAACTCGGCTAGATTTTTCATAAAAAATATACTAAATTATTCAAACGCAAACAAAAATTTGTTTTCATTTTAAAATATTTTTCCACAATCTTTGTTTGCAACGAAAACTCATGTTTCAAGCGTTTGCTTGTTCGTTTCATGTAATAAAAACTCGGCTAGATTTTTCATAAAGAATAAACTAAATTATTCAAACGCAAATCAAAATTTGTTTTCATTTTAAAATATTTTGCCACAATCTTTTTTTGCACCTCAAACTCATGTT
The DNA here is from genome assembly GCA_027726005.1 of Juncus effusus. Classification (NCBI taxonomy): domain Eukaryota; kingdom Viridiplantae; phylum Streptophyta; class Magnoliopsida; order Poales; family Juncaceae; genus Juncus; species Juncus effusus. The sequence continues at coordinate 8,238,327 of CM050894.1, read as the reverse complement.
TCTTGGGTCTGTTTGCTCGTTTCATCCAAAAAAAAATCGACAAGATTTTTCGTAAAGAATAAACTAAATTATTCAAACGCAAATCAAAATTTCTTTTCCTTTTAAAATATTTCTCCACAATCTTTTTTTGCACCTCAAACTCATGTTTCATTCGTTTGTTTCCTCGTTTCATCCAAAAAAAAATCGGCACGATTTTTCGTAAAGAACGATAGTAAATATTAAATTATTCAAATACAAACCAAAATTTCTATTTATTTTAAAATATTTCTCCACGATCTTTGTTTGCAACGAAAACTCATGTTTCAAGCGTTTGCTTGCTCGTTTCATTTAATAAAAACTCGGCTAGGCTTTTCATAAAGAATATACTAAATTATTCAAACGCAAACAAAAATTTGTTTTCATTTTAAAATATTTTTCCACAATCTTTGTATGCAACGAAAACTCATGTTTCAAGCGTTTGCTTGTTCGTTTCGCGTAATAAAAACTCGGCTAGATTTTTCATAAAGAATAAACTAAATTATTCAAACGCAAATCAAAATTTGTTTTCATTTTAAATATTTCGCCACAATCTTTTTTTGCACCTCAAACTCATGTTTCATGCGTTTGTTTCCTCGTTCCATCCAAAAGAAAATCGGCACTATTTTTCGTATAGAATGATAGTAAATATTAAATTATTCAAATACAAACCAAAACTTGTGTTTATTTTAAAATATTTCTCCACGATCTTTGTTTGCAACGAAAACTCATGTTTCAAGCGTTTGCTTGCTCGTTTCATTTAATAAAAACTCGGCTAGATTTTTCATAAAGAATATACTAAATTATTCAAACGCAAACAAAAATTTGCTTTCATTTTAAAATATTTTTCCACAATCTTTGTTTGCGACGAAAACTCATTTTTCAAGCGTTTGCTTGTTCGTTTCATGTAATAAAAACTCGGCTAGATTTTTCATAAAGAATAAACTAAATTATTCAAACGCAAATCAAAATATGTTTTCATTTTAAAATATTTCGCCACAATTTTTTTTTGCACCTCAAACTCATGTTTCATGCGTTTGTTTCCTCGTTCCATCCAAAAGAAAATCGGCACGATTTTTCGTAAAGAATGATAGTAAATATTAAATTATTCAAATACAAACCAAAACTTGTGTTTATTTTAAAATATTTCTCCACGATCTTTGATTGCAACGAAAACTCTTGTTTCAAGCGTTTGCTTGCTCGTTTCATTTAATAAAAACTCGGCTAGATTTTTCATAAAAAATATACTAAATTATTCAAACGCAAACAAAAATTTGTATTCATTTTAAAATATTTCTCCACAATCTTTGTTTGCAACGAAAACTCATGTTTCAAGCGTTTGCTTGTTCGTTTCATGTAATAAAAACTCGGCTAGATTTTTCATAAAGAATAAACTAAATTATTCAAACGCAAATCAAAATATGTTTTCATTTTAAAATATTTCGCCACAATCTTTTTTTGCACCTCAAACTCATGTTTCATGCGTTTGTTTGCTCGTTTCATCCAAAAAAAAATCGGCACGATTTTTCGTAAAGAATGATAGTAAATATTAAATTATTCAAATACAAACCAAAACTTGTGTTTATTTTAAAATATTTCTCCACGATCTTTGATTGCAACGAGAACTCTTGTTTCAAGCGTTTGCTTGCTCGTTTCATTTAATAAAAACTCGGCTAGATTTTTCATAAAAAATATACTAAATTATTCAAACGCAAACAAAAATTTGTTTTCATTTTAAAATATTTTTCCGCAATCTTTGTTTGCAACGAAAACTCATGTTTCAAGCGTTTGCTTTTTCGTTTCATGTAATAAAAACTCGACTAGATTTTTCATAAAGAATAAACTAAATTATTCAAACGCAAATCAAAATTTGTTTTCATTTTAAAATATTTTGCCACAATCTTTTTTTGCACCTCAAACTAATGTTTATTGGGTCTGTTTGCTCGTTTCATCCAAAAAAAAATCGGCAAGATTTTTCAGAAAGAATAGACTAAATTATTCAAACGCAAATCAAAATTTCTTTTCCTTTTAAAATATTTCTCCACAATCTTTTTTTGCACCTCAAACTCATGTTTCATGCGTTTGTTTCCTCGTTTCATCCAAAAAAAAATCGGCACGATTTTTCGTAAAGAACGATAGTAAATATTACATTATTCAAATACAAACCAAAATTTCTGTTTATTTTAAAATATTTCTCCACGATCTTTGTTTGCAACGAAAACTCATGTTTCAAGCGTTCGCTTGCTCGTTTCATTTAATAAAAACTCGGCTAGATTTTTCATAAAGAATATAGTAAATTATTCAAACGCAAACAAAAATTTGTTTTCATTTTAAAATATTTTTCCACAATCTTTGTATGCAACGAAAACTCATGTTTCAAGCGTTTGCTTGTTCGTTTCGCGTAATAAAAACTCGGCTAGATTTTTCATAAAGAATAAACTAAATTATTCAAACGCAAATCAAAATTTGTTTTCATTTTAAATATTTCGCCACAATCTTTTTTTGCACCTCAAACTCATGTTTCATGCGTTTGTTTCCTCGTTCCATCCAAAAGAAAATTGGCACTATTTTTCGTATAGAATGATAGGAAATATTAAATTATTCAAATACAAACCAAAACTTGTGTTTATTTTAAAATATTTCTCCACGATCTTTGTTTGCAACGAAAACTCATGTTTCAAGCGTTTGCTTGCTCGTTTAATTTAATAAAAACTCGGCTAGATTTTTCATAAAGAATATATTAAATTATTCAAACGCAAACAAAAAGTTGTTGTCGTTTTAAAATATTTTTCCACAATCTTTGTTTGCTACGAAAACTCATGTTTCAAGCGTTTGCTTGTTCGTTTCATGTAATAAAAACTCGGCTAGATTTTTCATAAAGAATAAACTAAATTATTCAAACGCAAATCAAAATATGTTTTCATTTTAAAATATTTCGCCACAATCTTTTTTTTCACCTCAGACTCATGTTTCATGCGTTTGTTTCCACGTTTCATCCAAAAAAAAATCGGCACGATTTTTCGTAAAGAATGATAGTAAATATTAAATTATTCAAATACAAACCAAAACTTGTGTTTATTTTAAAATATTTCTCCACGACCTTTGTTTGCAACGAAAAATCATGTTTCATGTGTTTGCTTGCTCGTTTCATTTAATAAAAACTCGGCTGGATTTTTCATAAAGAACATACTAAATTATTCAAACGCAAACAAAAATTTGTTTTAATTTTAAAATATTTTTCCACAATCTTTGTTTGCAACGAAAACTCATCTTTCAAGCGTTTGCTTGTTCGTTTTATGTAATAAAAAATCGGCAGGATTTTTCGTAAAGAATAAACTAAATTATTCAAACGCAAATCAAAATTTGTTTTCCTTTTAAAATATTTCTCCACAATCTTTTTTTGCACCTCAAACTCATGTTTTATGCGTTTGTTTCCTCGTTTCATCCAAAAAAAACTCGGCAATATTTTTCGTAAAGAATGATAGTAAATATTAAATTTTTCAAATACAAACCAAAACTTGTGTTTATTTTAAAATATTTCTCCACGATCTTTGTTTGCAACGAAAACTCATGTTTCAAGTGTTTGCTTGCTCGTTTCATTTAATAAAAACTCGGCTAGATTTTTCATAAAGTATATACTAAATTATTCGAACGCAAACAAAAATTTGTTTTCATTTTAAAATATTTTTCCACAATCTTTGTTTGCAACGAAAACTCATCTTTCAAGCGTTTGCTTGTTCGTTTCATGTAATAAAAAATCGGCAGGATTTTTCGTAGAGAATAAACTAAATTATTCAAACGCAAATCAAAATTTGTTTTCATTTTAAAATATTTCTCCACAATCTTTTTTTTCACCTCAGACTCATGTTTCATGCGTTTGTTTCCACGTTTCATCCAAAAAAAAATCGGCACGATTTTTCGTAAAGAATGATAGTAAATATTAAATTATTCAAATACAAACCAAAACTTGTGTTTATTTTAAAATATTTCTCCACGACCTTTGTTTGCAACGAAAACTCATGTTTCAAGTGTTTGCTTGCTCGTTTCATTTAATAAAAAATCGGCAGGATTTTTCGTAAAGAATAAACTAAATTATTCAAACGCAAACAAAAATTTGTTTTCATTTTAAAATATTTTTCCACAATCTTTGTTTGCAACGAAAACTCATGTTTCAAGCGTTTGCTTGTTCGTTTCATGTAATAAAAACTCGGCTAGATTTTTCATAAAGAATAAACTAAATTATTCAAACGCAAATCAAAATTTGTTTTCATTTTAAAATATTTTGCCACAATCTTTTTTTGCACCTCAAACTCATGTTTCTTGGGTCTGTTTGCTCGTTTCATCCAAAAAAAAATCGGCAAGATGTTTCGTAAAGAATAAACTAAATTATTCAAACGCAAATCAAAATTTCTTTTCCTTTTAAAATATTTCTCCACAATCTTTTTTTGCACCTCAAACTCATGTTTCATGCGTTTGTTTCCTCGTTTCATCCAAAATAAAATCGGCACGATTTTTCGTAAAGAACGATAGTAAATATTAAATTATTCAAATACAAACCAAAATTTCTGTTTATTTTAAAATATTTCTCCACGATCTTTGTTTGCAACGAAAACTCATGTTTCAAGCGTTTGCTTGCTCGTTTCATTTAATAAAAACTCGGCTAGATTTTTCATAAAGAATATACTAAATTATTCAAACCCAAACAAAAATTTGTTTTCATTTTAAAATATTTTTCCACAATCTTTGTTTGCAACGAAAACTCATGTTTCAAGCGTTTGCTTGTTCGTTTCATGTAATAAAAACTCGGCTAGATTTTTCATAAAGAATAAACTAAATTATTCAAACGCAAATCAAAATATGTTTTCATTTTAAAATATTTCGCCACAATCATTTTTTGCACCTCAAACTCATGTTTCATGCGTTTGTTTCCTCGTTCCATCCAAAAGAAAATCGGCACTATTTTTCGCATAGAATGATAGTAAATATTAAATTATTCAAATACAAACCAAAACTTGTGTTTATTTTAAAATATTTCTCCACGATCTTTGTTTGCAACGAAAACTCATGTTTCAAGCGTTTGCTTGCTCGTTTCATTTAATAAAAACTCGGCTAGATTTTTCATAAAGAATATATTAAATTATTCAAACGCAAACAAAAATTTGTTTTCATTTTAAAATATTTTTCCACAATCTTTGTTTGCAACGAAAACTCATGTTTCAAGCGTTTGCTTGTTCGTTTCACGTAATAAAAACTCGGCTAGATTTTTCATAAAGAATAAACTAAATTATTCAAACGCAAATCAAAATATGTTTTCATTTTAAAATATTTCGCCACAATCTTTTTTTGCACCTCAAACTCATGTTTCATACGTTTGTTTCCTTGTTCCATCCAAAAGAAAATCGGCACGATTTTTCGTAAAGAATGATAGTAAATATTAAATTATTCAAATACAAACCAAAACTTGTGTTTATTTTAAAATATTTCTCCACGATCTTTGATTGCAACGAAAACTCATGTTTCATGCGTTTGCTTGTTCGTTTCGCGTAATAAAAACTCGGCTAGATTTTTCATAAAGAATAAACTAAATTATTCAAACGCGAATCAAAATTTGTTTTCATTTTAAATATTTCGCCACAATCTTTTTTTGCACCTTAAACTCATGTTTCATGCGTTTGTGTAATGTGTATTTTTATACACATTTTTTGGGTTTTTATCATCTCAAATTCAATCATAATTCACATAAAATGTATGAAAAACGGTCATAATTCACAAAATATAATTTGAAACCTCTTAATACATTTTTGTGTGATTTTACGGGCAAAAATGCTATAAAATGAAGAATTGGACCAAAACGCAAATAATGGGCCAAAGATGGCCCACTAAAAACCTCAAACACTCTACAAAAAATTCCCCAAACTTTTACGACAATTCAAAAACCTTCTACAACCAAGTCAGACCGAGCCAAACGCCAAAAATCGCCAAATTGACCAAAAGTCAACTTCTCCAAAATGGGTCAAACGGTATACCAAAACGAAGAGCTCGACGAAACGAACCCAACGGTACAATCCTCGCGATCAGAAACCTTCTAGAACTCTCAGAATCACCAATTGAAAATCAGGTCAAAAATTGGTCAAAGTCAACGAATTGACCAGGTCAAACCCATCTTCTTCAAACCTCATAATTCACAATTCTGCTCGAAATCGAACAAACAAGCCAACCATGGATTCAGCATGACGAGACGAACATGCCGGTGCCATTCTCCGGTCTTGAAAGTTCCGGCGATCGCCGGAATTCGGCCAAAACAAGTGCCAAAAACTGACCGAAACCATGGTTGATCTGCCGTGCCTTCCACCATCATCCATTCGAGCCAAAACCGATCTCATTCTCTTCTCCATCGTCTACCCTTTCTAACCGTATGAAGAACTCGTCGAATGATGCGAAATCGAGCGAGAAATCCGTGTTTCCGTAATCTGTTCGACGAAATCCTCAATGAACTTTTCAAACTGGATGAACCAACGGTCGAGTTTCGAACAGCGGATGAATTCGATCAACCATTTCCGTTTTTCTCAAGCAAAGATGATTCTTTTTGTGTCGTAAAGCTTAGGTAAAGGCTCAGAATGAATTACGAAACCTCAATTCGATGGAAAAACAACTCAAAATCATAGTTTGATTCACGAGTTCAGCAGATTTTGGTTATTTTCGCGAAACTGAAACCGAGTTGGTTAATGGAGGAATTCTCTGGATTCGAGGCGGATTGGGAAGTCATAATGGTTGTGAAGCATCGTGAGGAAGTTGCGAACGAAGCCTGAGTCACCGTTTTGGATTTCGTTGCGTGAATTGCGAACAAGAGGTCGATTTGCACACTCTGGTCAGCAATGGCGGAACAGCGAACCGATGACATTCAAATCAGCAAAACTCGAGTTTTACTCAACGGTTTTCAACCATTCAAAGCCCTGTGGATTCGTGAGAAGATGGAGAAGAGATCTGGGTTGATGAATCACAGCGAAATGTACAGAATCACGAGCTCGAATCGATGGTTGTGAGAAACGGGTAAACGGGTCTGAAATCCAAGAGAAAAATCGATCCAAAGTCCAAATTCAAAACTTACAAAGCTGTCAGAGGATTGTTTTAGGACGAGCACACGATCGCAGGCCACAGAAGATCGAGAAAAGGCATTCAGCGCCAATTCTGAAGAAGAAGACGACTCGTTTCATCAGTTATGACTCGTTTCACGCGATTCAAACCGGTTCGCCACACCAGATCAGCGGAACGAGCTTAAAACGAGTCAGTACCCAGCTCACACAAAAGCGACTCATTTCAAGCGAACTGCAGCTCGTTTCGTCGCATGAAATCCGGAAATTTAATTCAAAACTCAGCGCCAAAGGCTGAAGAAGAAGATGACTCGTTTCATCCGTTATGACTCGTCTCACCGTTTCGCCACAGAAAATCAGAAAAAGACAGTTTGAAAACTCAGAGATTAATAACGGAATAGCGACTCGTTTCACGCGATTACGACCCGTTTCACCACAACTTATTCTGAAGGGACCCACTGTCAGTCTCAGTGACACGATTCAAATCGTATCTGAACTGAATTCAGTTCAGTTCGCGCGAGTAACAGAAGAAAAATCCGATGATTCAAATCCGTCCATTTCTCAACCAAATTCAACGAAATTTTGCACAGATCTTCAGTACACCCCACTTGATCTGCCTGAGCCAATGGAATCGCTCGGTTTGTCCCCCACTCTCCAGACCAGTCTCTCTATAAACACACCCTTCCATCCAATCTCTCACAATCCATTCTTCCATTCTCCAAATTCTTTCCACACACAACTCTCCAATCATCTTCTTTAAGCTTCAGTAACTCCATTACTGAATCTCAGAGCTTTTCGAGCTTCAATTTTCGAGTTTGAAGTGAAAATTCACCAATTCGGGCTGAATTTGGTGAAAAAGGCAATTGATCGATTCCGGCTGGATCAAGCATCAATTGGAGGTTCAAATCGACTCAAGGAAGCTTCTGGTTGATCTTCTACGTCTCGGTTTGATCCAATTTTCATTTAATCTCTTGTATCCAATTTTAGATCACAAGATCCAATTTGTAAAAAAAATATGATGAACACATGCCTAATTTCGGTTGATCTTATCATGTGTGAGTAGAATCTTGTAGGGATAGGCCTTTTGTGATTGAATTGTCTGAAATCTTGCTTTAATTTGAATTAAATTGACTGATTTGGTTACTGTTCATAATGTGCTGTTAAATCTGGTTTTTTTCTTGATTTAATCGATTTGGTTGAATTAATTAGGTCATTTAGAACTGAATTTTCCTGCATGTTAGTCCATTTTATCATCTTGAATCTTGGTTGAGGTTTTTGCTTGATTTAGTGAAGTTTTTAGTTCAAAAATTGAGATCAAACACTAAGTTGGTTGATTGGTGTTTGATCTGAAATTTTGATCTATTTGCTGAGTTTTTCTGGTTGGAAATAATTCAAACTTGTTCCAAATCTGATAAATTGAATATTTTGTGATTAATGATACAATTCTTGATCAAATTGCCTTAAAAATCCCTACTTTTATCCTTTAAATTCAAAAATACATTTTTCTTCATTTTGTTTCTGTCAGTTTCAGTAAAAAATTGTTTGACTTCAGATCTGATCAAAGAAAATTATAAAAAAAAATATTTTGTGTTTCTTTAGATACTTTAGAACAACTTTCATATAATATGTACCCAATGCTTTTATGTTAAATTTGTAAGATAAAATCTGTGCAAAGTTTTGACTTTTGAAATTTTCTGTTCTTGATTTTGAATCTGACTGTTTTTCTACGATTTTTAGAAATTAGTAAAAAAATCCTATAAATAAAAAATCTAGGTCTCAGTAAATAATTTTGAAGTGTACTTTCTTGATCTGAATTTTAATTGAATTGTTATTTGGATAAAATTTGAATTACATCCTCTTTTGTCATCACATACCATTCTCTGTCTAGTTCTGTCATATGTTCTGAGTTTTGACCATAATGTTTGGAATATTAGTCCTTTTGATCTGAGATTTTTACCACATAATCTGAACTTGCATTCCTAATTTCTGTTAAAATTTGGTGAATTTTGAAATAATTTTCGATTTTCTGTGATTTTATGAAAGACTCTGTTGATTGATTATGAAAAGTGTGGACTAAAACGAAAATTAACATAAAAATATGAATAAAAGTGATAATTGATTTGCCTTGCATTGTGAAGATCTCATTCTCTAGTTTTCATTGACATATCATTTGCAACTTTTGGACATTTGGAAATATTATTAAAGAATTTTCAAAAGAATTGTGAACGAACTTGATTAAATTCCATCTAATACATCATTAACCTTCTCAAACAATCTACAACATTTGAACAAACAAAACCTCCTTTTGAAAAGAATTGTAATATCTCAAGGCCATTCTCCTTGTGTTCGACCCCTAAAACTCAAAAGACCACATATACACTTAAGAGTAAAGCTAGGGAAAATTATAAATATTTTTGCTAAATTGTGTGAAATTTAACGACGGTTTTGCGCGGTTTACAGTTTGTTTCCTCGTTCCATCCAAAAGAAAATCGGCACTATTTTTCGTATAGAATGATAGTAAATATTAAATTATTCAAATACAAACCAATACTTGTGTTTATTTTAAAATATTTCTCCACGATCTTTGTTTGCAACGAAAACTCATGTTTCAAGCGTTTGCTTGCTCGTTTCATTTAATAAAAACTCGGCTAGATTTTTCATAAAGAATATATTAAATTATTCAAACGCAAACAAAAATTTGTTTTCATTTTAAAATATTTTTCCACAACCTTTGTTTGCAACGAAAACTCATGTTTCAAGCGTTTGCTTGTTCGTTTCATGTAATAAAAACTCGGCTAGATTTTTCATAAAGAATAAACTAAATTATTCAAACGCAAATCAAAATATGTTTTCATTTTAAAATATTTCGCCACAATCTTTTTTTGCACCTCAAACTCATGTTTCATGCGTTTGTTTCCTAGTTCCATCCAAAAGAAAATCGGCACGATTTTTCGTAAAGAATGATAGTAAATATTAAATTATTCAAATACAAACCAAAACTTGTGTTTATTTTAAAATATTTCTCCACGATCTTTGATTGCAACGAAAACTCTTGTTTCAAGCGTTTGCTTGCTCGTTTCATTTAATAAAAACTCGGCTAGATTTTTCATAAAAAATATACTAAATTATTCAAACGCAAACAAAAATTTGTTTTCATTTTAAAATATTTTTCCACAATCTTTGTTTTCAACGAAAACTCATGTTTCAAGCGTTTGCTTGTTCGTTTCATGTAATAAAAACTCGGCTAGATTTTTCATAAAGAATAAACTAAATTATTCAAACGCAAATCAAAATTTGTTTTCATTTTAAAATATTTCGCCACAATCTTTTTTTGCACCTCAAACTCATGTTTATTGGGTCTGTTTGCTCGTTTCATCCAAAAAAAAATCGGCAAGATTTTACGTAAAGAATAAACTAAATTATTCAAACGCAAATCAAAATTTCTTTTCCTTTTAAAATATTTCTCCACAATCTTTTTTTGCACCTCAAACTCATGTTTCATGCGTTTGTTTCCTCGTTTCATCCAAAAAAAAATCGGCACGATTTTTCGTAAAGAACGATAGTAAATATTAAATTATTCAAATACAAACCAAAATTTCTGTTTATTTCAAAATATTTCTCCACGATCTTTGTTTGCAACGAAAACTCATGTTTCAAGCGTTTGCTTGCTCGTTTCATTTAATAAAAACTCGGCTAGATTTTTCATAAAGAATATACTAAATTATTCAAACGCAAACAAAAATTTGTTTTCATTTTAAAATATTTTTCCACAATCTTTGTATGCAACGAAAACTCATGTTTCAAGCGTTTGCTTGTTCGTTTCGCGTAATAAAAACTCAGCTAGATTTTTCATAAAGAATAAACTAAATTATTCAAACGCAAATCAAAATTTGTTTTCATTTTAAATATTTCGCCACAATCTTTTTTTGCACCTCAAACTCATGTTTCATGCATTTGTTTCCTCGTTCCATCCAAAAGAAAATCGGCACTATTTTTCGTATAGAATGATAGTAAATATTAAATTATTCAAATACAAACCAAAACTTGTGTTTATTTTAAAATATTTCTCCACGATCTTTGTTTGCAACGAAAACTCATGTTTCAAGCGTTTGCTTGCTCGTTTCATTTAATAAAAACTCGGCTAGATTTTTCATAAAGAATATATATTAAATTATTCAAACGCAAACAAAAATTTGTTTTCATTTTAAAATATTTTTCCACAATCTTTGTTTGCTACGAAAACTCATGTTTCAAGCGTTTGCTTGTTCGTTTCATGTAATAAAAACTCGGCTAGATTTTTCATAAAGAATAAACTAAATTATTCAAACGCAAATCAAAATATGTTTTCATTTTAAAATATTTCGCCACAATCTTTTTTTGCACCTCAAACTCATGTTTCATGCGTTTGTTTCCTCGTTCCATCCAAAAGAAAATCGGCACGATTTTTCGTAAAGAATGATAGTAAATATTAAATTATTCAAATACAAACCAAAACTTGTGTTTATTTTAAAATATTTCTCCACGATCTTTGATTGCAACGAAAACTCTTGTTTCAAGCGTTTGCTTGCTCGTTTCATTTAATAAAAACTCGGCTAGATTTTTCATAAAAAATATACTAAATTATTCAAACGCAAACAAAAATTTGTTTTCATTTTAAAATATTTTTCCACAATCTTTGTTTTCAACGAAAACTCATGTTTCAAGCGTTTGCTTGTTCGTTTCATGTAATAAAAACTCGGCTAGATTTTTCATAAAGAATAAACTAAATTATTCAAACGCAAATCATCAAGCGCCTCACAAACTCATCAACCCGTCTCGCCTCCGTGGGCACAAAAGAAAGTGCGTAACGAGTCGAACGAGTAAATTTTGCAATAAACTCATCCACTGATCAAGCATCATGTTCTAGCGCCCTGAACTGATCCTCAAAATCATTCATTGATGTCTCCAAAATATATTCATCGGCAAATGCAGTCTCAAACCACTCCCATGGTATAGGCAACTCTCCTCCGTAGGAACCATGACGTACAAACCACCACTGTGCCGCCTCATGCTGTAATCAAGTCACTGCAACCTCCGCCATAACCTCAGGGGTCACACCTGCCCGTGCTAGGTTCTCGCCTATCTCTAGTAACCAATTATCGGCCGCTACCGGGTCCCTCTGACCTGAGAAAGCTCTGGGGTTCAGCTTCCCAAAGTTCGGGATGTGATCTATCAATGATACCGGCACCGCATGCCGCGGCTGTTGGTCTCCAAGTCGATCTGCCAAGTGGCGGACCAAGTTGTCCAAGAAGGTCGCTGGGTCATGAACGGAAGGAACAGGTGGGTCATGCAAATTGTGACCTGCCTCGAAGTCTCGGTCATTGTCTCCCTCGTGGGAACGCTCAAGGGATGCACCAGACACAAAATCGGCGTCCTGGCATGGTCTATAACCGCCACAAAACTGACGAGGAGGGGGTGACGGCGGAATCTCATCGCGGTCTAGCGCCCTACGAACCGCCCAAGATGAAGCGGATGAAGACACCACGGATGGTGTGGGTGATGGCACCCTGTGTCCTGGCGAACGGTCTGGCGAAGGGCTACGACTTGCTCCACGACCACCGCCTCTGCCGCGAAGTGGTGGACAGCCGTGCCCATGCCCACGTGGAGCTCTTTCTCTCCTAGGTGGCATCCTGCCACAAGTACGATGACGAGTTAGACTTCACTCCGGATCCCGAAACCGATATACCCGAAAGACTCGAACCTATGACTCTACCCTCTCGCGACGCTTCCTAAATCATGTTATCGAACTTTTGCTTTGATACCAACAAAGTTGTCACACCCAAAACAAAATGAGTGCAACAACTCGCCACGTACCACTGATACGTTAAGGCTTAAACCAATATCATAACAAAGATAGTACAACATGATAAAAGAATAAAGATTCACGGTACAAAATGAATACGATCCTTTTCTGCCGAAATAAAAGGAATAAACAAGTCTAATGAGACATTTAAGTCTCCAAAATACGACATCATAAAGGCGGGACCAAAGGGGTCGAATCAATAACAAAATCCGTGATCTCACTACGCGACCTCACCAAATCTACTCATGTGCTCCAGCTGGTCCTCGCTCCCCACCTAGCCCCAAATCAAAGCATAAATCGAACAAGGGTAGTTAGTCGAAAGTCGACTAAGTGAGGAATGCTTTGGGAATAGCTTATTAAGACGACCGTGTCTCATAGGCTATCCCCAAAGAAATACTCCAAGAGAACAAATCAAACCGTATATTAAATATGAATTAAGGGAAAAATAAAGTGAGATCGTTCAGTTATACTTTTCCAAGAGTAGTGTTATAATTATATAAATCTACATGCATACAAGTTGAGGTTAAGGATAGTGTTCAACTGAAGTGTCAAATAGACGGGAGGGCCATTTCACGCTCTATTCAGAACAAGTACAAGAGGCTCAGAAAATCGCTATTCCTAACAAGACGAGCCGGGCTCAAGAACTCGCGCATTTTCTAACCAGAGAGTCTGGCTCAGAAACCGCTATTCCTAACAAGACGAGCCGGGCTCAGGAACTCGCGCATTTTCTAACCACAGGACCTGGCTCAAAAACCGCTATTCCTAACAAGATGAGCCGGGCTCGGGAACTCACGCATTTTCTAACCAGATAAGACTTGCCGTCTCAGATCTATCGCAGCATTAACCAGGGATAATTCTGAAATTTATCACCCTTAATTCACGGCTTGAACTATAATTACATAGTTTCACCTTAAGAAGAAAAATCAACACGAAATCAAGAACAAAAATCACTCACAACTTGTAGAACTCAAAGCACGAGAAGAGAGCCTCCTTGTGGGATCGCTAGCGAGAACAAGCTCCAAAATCCGCTTCAAGAGTGAAGGTTTGAAAGAAAAGGAATGAGTCGAAGGGAGAGGGAATCAGATGAAAGAAAATGGATTTTTCCTCTTTAAAGGTGGGAGAGAAGTCACTTTTACCAGCTATTCCGTTCAGAACGGAATAAACTGTGTTTTCTGCCAAAAATGGCAGTGACATTCCGTTCTGGACGAAATATTCTGTTATGGACGGAATATTCCGTTCGGAACGGAATTTTTTTTTTCTGGATTTTACATCACTGGTAATAAGATGGAAGGAGAGGATAAAGCCGTGTTGTTGTTGTGCACATTGTTTATGCTTTATACGAGAGAAGCACTTACCCCTAAGGGTGTCAAGAGTAATTTATTAGTCAAGTCTGGCATTGACTATGACTTGTCCATGGCCGAGAGTAGTCATCAAGAAGTTGAGTTATTTGTGGAGGGGTGGAGACGTAAGACGAGAAATTCAAGTTTAGAGAAGACTCGTTCTCAATTCAAGTACAAGAAATTGATGAGCAACTATTGCAAGAAAACGGGACACATTAAGGCCGACTGTTACAAGCTCAAAGAGAAGCAGGAGGCGGATAACGGTGTTATATCGGAAGAAGCTTACGAGGCTAAATCCAGTAAGGTTGGGGTACTTTTTGTGGCGAATGAGAAGGAGAGATTTGAGAAAAATTGGGTGGGTTCGGGTAATTCAATTCAGATGATCCCGAATCGAGAGTGGTTCACCATATATGAGGCGTCTAGTGGAGATGTTCTTTTGGGAGACGATCATCTATGTTGAGTTGTCGGCGTTGGCACGCTTGGGATCAAGATGCAGGACGGGGTTGCCCATTTGATTATTTATATGTATCTGCGAGTATATTTGTCTCCACAAATATCCTATAAATGACCAGGGACTATTTAGAATAGCATTCATAACACTTTATAGTTTTACTATCAAAGTCACGCACTTTGATGACATAAAGTTTAATTGCATATTCATGGTCTATTTTAATTATATTAAAATAACCTATACGCACATATTATATGAAATATCTTAGAATAAATATTATGTTTGTTATTACAATCCATCATCTAGGTCACAAACACTTTGGCCTAGGGCATAACACCATCAGTTTTAGACTTGTTCGTGGTTGCCTTCCCTGTCTCAGTTAGAAGTTCAAAGTTTATGATTGGATGCGGGGTGATAATTTTGAGCACGAGGGATCTACTGTGTGGCCAGAATACCGTTGTGTTATATATTATGGAAGTCCAGAGTACCGAAAAGTTATTTCGGGAAATTGGCGTAGTTTTAGGCTCGTTCGTCGTCGCCTTCTCGCCTTAGTTAGAAGGTCAGAGTTTACGAATGGAAGTGGGGTGATAATTTTGAGCACGAGGGATCTGCTGTGTGGCCAGAACACCGGAAAGCATGAGTTTTGAGAAGATTCTATTTGTGGCAAATAGAGTAGACTCATCTTTAGTACAGCCGTTTATCGAATAAAGGGAATTTTGGATGATATCTACTTGGATTTGTGGGAACAAATTCGTGATCATTTTATAAGGATTGTTCAGCATTGCATGGATGTTCGCTCTCGACAACATAATGGGTGGCTGATCGGACACTACTTGAGAAGGCTTGGTATTTAGATATCCCGTTTATGCACAAGTCGTTAAATGGAAACTCGAGTATGGGGAGAAAAAATGTTTTCTTCTTGGATATGCTTCAGGTGTGAAGGCGTGTTATTTGCGGTGTCCAGTACTGGGATACCTTATTTTGAGAGACACAACTTTTGAGTCAGTTATGTTACGGACAAGGGAGCAAGTGTCTGATCTGGCTATTAAGAAGATTGTGACGGTCAGGAAGGAGATGGAGTTTGCAGTTACCGGTCAACAAGGTAAAGTTACTCGACTTAACTTGGAACATTATGATGACTCTCATTTTGACGATGATGCATTGGTTAAGGTGAGTCAGGAAGGTGCTTTGGTAAGGGATCGTGTTGGATCTCCTATGAGGTATGGATACTTCAATTTTGTGTATTGTTTGGTTGCGGTCAACGAATTGAACTTTGGCTAGTCCTCGATACAAGGAGGTAGTAGTCTCGTGTGGAGCGGCAAAGTGGATTGTTGCTATTAAGGAGGAGCTCGTTTTTTTTTTCTCTCTCTGCATACGATGGTCCTCCTCTCTCTGATGCAACAGAATCTCGTAGCATTGTTGAATTGGTTCGGGTTTCGCACCTTTCCCTGAGGCAGTAAAAGAACTTGCTTGATCAGAGAGCTTAGTCATTTTTACGGTTGTGTATCAAGGATGAGATTTTGAGTCAAGGTGGAGATTGTTATGTATGCCTCGATATCTCACCATAATATATTTTCTTTTTGGTAATGATATTTAGTAAGGATTAGGAAAAGGAAATAAATATTTAGAAAATATTTGCAGGATGGAAGAAGGTGGCTTATTTCCATCTTTGTATCGTTAGTTTAGGTTATTTTCATATTGTATCTTTAATTTAGGCAGTTTATATTTTGGTAATTAGTCAAGGCTCTACTATATAAAGAGGTCTAAACCTATTGTAATTTTATCACAATTCTTACAATGTAGTCTCTCAGTTGATTAAACGATTTCTCTCTTCTTCTCTAGTTATTTCTCTCATGAGTTCTCTTTCTCTACATCAATATTCTTCCCATTATCCTAATACTTTTAAATGCAAAGAAAAATCTTAAACTAGTCCCCTCTCCTTCCAGATTTGTAACCCTCCTCTCTTTCTTTTCTTCTCCATTAATATAATCTTAAGTACTTGTACTTTTTTGTTATCATAGTTTTACTCTTAGCATCATTGAAGCTTATTAATCTTTGCATTATATTTAAAAAATTCTAAAAAACTAGAGTATTTTGTAAGGATATTTACAAACTGAATTGTACAAATATTAACACATATTCGGTATAACCATACATTTATAAATTGAAGAATATATTTTTTTTATTTAACGAGTGGAAGAAAATAAGAAGATAATGAAATAAAAAAGGGGAAGAAAATATGGTGAAATCCAAACTGAATATTTTTTTATGTAGTAAGAAATATAATATAGAAGGGAATCTAAGTGAGAGAGAGAAGAATTGATGCAAATAAAATAGAGCATTGTGAAGGATTTGACGGAACTTGTAGAAACAGAGAAAAAAATGGACATGAGATGTTGTAGAAGGAATGGGTAAAAATGTAATTTCATATTTTGTTAATATTAGTTTGAACGGTTAACTTAAGGATGAGAAAATTTGATAGAAAAAGAACTTTGAGAGGTTAATTTGATATTTTGAGGATTAGATGGGTAAATTTGATATTTTGGATTTTTGAAAGGATATAGATGATATTACCCCTATATGTATTTGGCTTTTCTTTTTTTTTTTGAAAAGTTTGGAGTGGGCTCTAAAGTCCCACATCCAAACATTGTATTGTATTGACTAAATAAACTAATACCATTATCTAATTTTTCAAGTACGATTGTTATATTAATTTTTTAAGAAAAATCTTTGTTTTATTATATTCTCCACTTTATTTATGTGTTCATAGTTTCTAATTTATTTCTAAATAATATAAAACAATTAAATATTTGCATATGAGCATATCAAATCTCACCAAGAAATTTTTTAGGGGATGGCCCATCCTCCAGGTCAAGGATCGATTATAAATTAAAAGAATTTGTCAACACGAAATGGCAATTATTATTTTGGGAAAATGAGAAAAGATACTTGTTTCTATTCATAACTTATTATCTCACGAAAATGCCTATGGCTCATTAATCAAGGTTATAAGAGTCTATCTACTTTGCGATTTCCTGTTTATCAAAAGCTTTCATGTCCAAATAAGCACCCTATTATATTTTAGGCAACTAAATCTGTTGTAACTTAATGGAAACATGTAACTTATTTATATTTAATAAAGGTCCACAGTTGGTTCTGAGCCAACTAATTCAACAAGAGTTTCTATAGCGTTTTCTTGAAAATGCAAACTAATGAAGTTTTCTCCCTTGTAGTTACTCATTTTTCCAAATTATTTTATAGGCTAGAGCAGAAATGGTCCCTGAATTATTTTATTAGTAAACTTTCAAAATTTGCTAAGAAGTTTTCCCTTGATATTCTTAAACGGATGAAATACAATTGTTTATTTCTTTCTCGAATTCCAGCTATACAAAATAAATAATGAAAACAACATTCTTTTGTTAATTTTCCTTGAGAGTTCGTCTGAAGTTACATAATAATTGTATTTGATTTGATTAGGTCCCCCATTCCTCAAGTCTATAAATCACCTCAATCGCTTCCTTGAGAGTTCGTCTGAAGTTACATAATAATTGTATTTGATTTGATTAGGTCCCCCATTCCTCAAGTCTATAAATCACCTCAATCGCTTATTCCAGATTCCCAACGAAGATATCTTCCGGTTCCCTCCCTGCTAATCTTATTCGCTAAGGTAACTAAAAGAACTCTTATTCTTACTTATCATTAACTATACCGGAAAGATTGTGGTCATATGTGTCATTTGAAAAGATTTTTTCTCGATTTTCTGTGTTATCCTTCCTAGAGACAAGTATGAAACGAGTCAGATTTGTATTATATTCTAACATGTAACACATTTTGTTTCTCTCTCGTGTCCATCTTGGACTATCATAGCTTTCATCGGGCCCAACAACAATTTCAAAAGCATTAAATAGACATGATACACATGCACCATTGGACTACCTTTGTATCATAGTTCACATAAGCCGATCTCATTGAATAACTGATTCTACAGAGATATTCAAGAAATTATTGGGAACCATGCGTAATAAATGACTCATATAATTAACCCCAAGTCCTTATTTTTTTTGGCTATTTTGATCCATCTCATCGGGTCACATTATTAGTTTTATCTCGATTATTCGATTAAAATTTTTATTAAATCTTAATTTTTTATTTTCTCAAATTTATTAATATTTCATGGCAACATATGTGGTTATTAAAACATAACCATATAATTAGTTGAATTTGTGTTTTATGTTTCATCCTGATTTAGTAAGAACCGTCCAATTTGTTGCTGTTCATCAGATCATGAATCATAGACCAAAGTTATGTTCAAATATTAATACAAATAAAATATAAAGAGTTCACTCACTAAAATATCAATAATTTCTCTTTTCTTCTTTAAGAAATAATAATTCTTATTCAAAAAAAATTATTTCTCATGTTAAAATCGTCAAATATAAATTTATTTGAATTTTTTATTTTTAATTCCATATTGTTATGGTTCTAATTTAACTTTTTTTCTTGCTAAAATATGTGAATATAGACTATATAAGAGAACATGTATGAAATTATACATTGACTCCTAATTTATTTTTCACCTCTCTTTGAGCATTCTCAAAAGGAATATCATCAATTTTCTATCGATCATCGAATCAAAAAATTTCTTAAATCTCAGGACTTGTTTGGTATCGTACTGTTTCTTGTTTTCTGTTTTTTTCTCCAGCAAAAATGTGTTTGGGTAATTGGCTCTGTTTTCATTTTTTTCTGTCCAAATGGCAAAAATATAAACAAAATTTTTGAAACGAGAAAAAAAATATTTCTTCTTTTCTTTTTTCATTGCCAAATATATAAATGTCCTAAAACACATGAAAATAATATGGTAGCACTAAGAAGAACTAAATTGACTTTCAAACATTATAGTATGCTAAAATAGATAAGTTTGCGCTAAAACTGGTATATCATATTAAAAAGAAAATTTAACTGTATAACTTTATATCACACTAAAAACGGTAAATTGATACTAAAAAGGAAATATTGACCCTTAAATTTTAGATTGCAATAAAAAAGGTAAGTTAGCACTGAAAGTAATATAACGATACTGAAAAAAAAGATTATTAATACTGAAATCTTTATATTCACACTAAAATGGTATATTGACACTAGATGATATACTCATATTGAAAATGATATTTGACAATGACACATTGACATTGAAAGAGTCAATTGATATTAAAAACGGTATTTTCATACACTAAAAGCTTGCCTACGGGCTATTGTATAAAAAACAGATTCACTAAAAGTCTAAAAGCAATATATTCTCATCATAAATAATTTACTAATACAGAAAATGATATATTGATATTGTAAACAATAGATTAACATTGAAAACTCAATATACTGGCATCGAAAACAGTATATCAACACTAAAAATGATCATTGAAAATAAAATATTAATAGGTAAATTTCACAATATATCACTCAACTTTCACAAATAATCAATTAAGTCATTCAACTTTTAAGTATCATTTATATGTCACTCAACTTTTAAAAATTATCAAATATGTCACTCAACTTTCAGTTGTCTCCTTGAGGTCACTCAACTTTTGAAAGATGTTTAAATGAGTCATTTACCTTTCAATTAATTAGATGATATATTTGGTCATTTTTTAAATTTGAGTGACCTTTAGGTAATAAATGAAAGTTGAATGACTTATTTGATAATTTTTGAAAGCTAAGTGACCTATAAGGGACAATTTTCTAAAGTTGAGTGACCTAGGGTGAAATGTACCCTATATTAATAATAAAAAGGATAAATCAATATTATAAACGGTACATTGACACTGAAAATGATATATTGATACTTAAAACGGTATATTAACACTGAAAATATGATATTGATACTATAAACGGTATATTGACACTGAAAACTTGATATATTGTCACTTGAAATGGTATAAATGCGCATTTGATAAAATAATATGCAGAAAAATTTACTATCAATTTTAAAAAACAAAAAACAGTTTTTTTTTTTAAAACTAAAACAGAAAAATAGAAAACTGATTTTGTTTTTAAAAAAATGAAAAACAGATAGAAATAATGCTTAGCGAAGCCTTAGCTTTTCATATAAATTATTACAAGAATATCACATGATTAGTTAGATTAAGATTTCATGTTATATCTTCAATTACGTGAAAACAATCATATAGAAAAAAATTTAGAGTATTGAGAGCTATATTATATTACTTAATGTATTATGGGTTTCAAAATAATGTATGTGATCAATTTATAAATAATTCAAATCATTTTAGAAAAAAAGATTTGGACCTCCCATCTAATTTAGCTCTTGTTAGCTCCCAATAGGATGAGATCCAAAACTGGGAGCCGCCTCATACACTTGAATATTTTTCTACTAGCTATAGTGGCTCCAATATATTGCAGCTCAAACCCATATTGTGGGCTCTCGAGCTCTTATATCTTTCAACCGAAAGTTTCATAGTTTTATATTTTGATTTCTATTAGACATTTATATTCACAACAATATACCTTAGATTCTAAATATTATGCATTTATATTCCCAGCAATATACCTTACATTCTAAACATTATACCTATAAATTGACAACAATATACCTTTTATCTCACATCATGAGTTTTTTCATGTGATAAGATGCCAATCCAGACCTAGAAGATTAGACTAATCAAGAAATCTCTCCGTCAAAAAGATGCAATATATCTTTATACCACAACAATATACCTTAAATTCTAAATATTATACTTTATATTTTCAACAATATACCTTATATGGAAAATTGAATGGGAGTCATATGGAGCTCCAAAAAAAAAATTATATGTTTAATTTCATGGGAGCCATTTTGGGAGCTCCTAATCCTTTCAGCAAATATAAGAGTTCCGGAGTCAATTTAATCGGGAGCCCAATGACTTCTAAAGTGCTCCCATTTTTGTGACATATGGTGCAATCTCGTTGGTTGGGAGTCAAGGAGCCCAAATTTGTCGGAGATTAATAGTTGGTTCCATAATTTTAACAACTAAAAAAATAAAAAATAGCGAGAAAATAGCGGTGACAATTTTTTGAAGAAAATGAGCCGTGTTATATTTTCTTATGTATGGTATACATAATTTTCCCATATATAATATCATATTTCCTTTTTAAACATCATGATAAGTATAATTATTATTTTTTTTTTATATTTTTCTAAAGTTAATCATTTATAATTAAATATTATGTAGTTTCAACTGAAATCTTCGAAATAAATTATCTTGCATTTTTTATTTTTTGTGATCCCAATCATCTAATCTTGATTAATACTTAACCTTTTTTCTAATATAATATGTCAAGAGAAAACAACATAAGGGTGTGATAACGACATGTGTCAACACTAGAGATAACAGCATAAGAAAACTAAAGAGAATAAAAAGTGATGCCCTTTTATTCTTAAAAATCTCAATGCAAGCATAAACTGAGATCATACATTAATTATCCAAATTATTTAGTTCGTTATTTTTTTTTTTTTTATGAATTTATCACTTATGTTATTTTATTTCTCTTATATGAATTTATTTTTATAGAGTTATCTGTCCTTACAAAATTAGAGGTGATATATAATATATTTTTGAATGAATAATAAATGGATAAAATATCTTATGATGTAATTTAAAATGATTTTAAGCATAGTCGACTTACATATTATAATTATTATATATTATTTATATACAATGAGTTCATTTTAAACTTTTATTTGAATTTTCATAATTGCAATTTATATATTATAGATTGAAATAAATAATTAAATTGAAATATTCATAGCGTGGCGCCAGTATTTCTAGTACTTTTATATTTTGATATTTTGATATATACATCTGACAAATCTAAAATGAAACAACATTCATTTTAGTTTTTTTAAGAATTTGATGTAAGTATAAAAAGATGAATATTTTCTAACAATATCATGAATTGTCCATGTCCTTAAAAGACCATAATTTATATAGTCTAGGGAAATTATCATATTTTTTTTATAAACTTTGATTTACTTAATAAATTCAACCATATTAAGCATGGCATATATGTACTAAGTTTAATATTGAGTATTGTTTACACGTATTACCAAAATAATTTGACAATGTTAAAGGTCAAAATATACTCAAAGTATACAGCAGCAAACCAGTTTTTATTCATATATAATCAAATTTAGAGGCTCACTATAATTTAAAATTTGAAATTATTAAATTTGATCTTTACAAATTAAAATAAATTAATTGTTTTACAATTCCGAAGCGGAGTAAGGATACACACTAGTTAAACTAAAGTATGAAGGTTTGTTTGCTTGTAAGAAAATGTGTGTTGAGCCTATGGGCCTATGAGCCAGTTGATTGTGTATATTGTACAGTTGATTGTGTAAAAATATTCTAATCTTAGGATCATCAAACAGTGAAAATGTAACAAATTATTTTTCATTTACTCAAAGACACAAAATGTGTTTCTAAATTCCGATTATATAACATACACAGTACTTGATTTTCTTTTATTTTCGTAGGAGTTCGTTAAAAAATTTGGAGAGATGCCCAAGTTTAGCACAAAGTTCTGCCCTGAACACCACCCTCATCACACCCTATTTTACGACCGAAATATTGGTTTATATTAATGTGATGGTTGTTGTCAAAACGGGTTTAATGCTGGTTACACTTGCCATGAGTGTGGATTTGTGCTTCATGATGAATGTTCTGGGAAGTTCAATGTAGATATCAAGACTAAGCACTTTGGCTGCACTTTCAGACTCATGAAAGCTCCAACAGACTGTGAAGTAATTTGTGACACATGTGGTGAAGCCGTCAACCGCTATGTGTATCGTTGCAGAGATGCATATTGTAAGATCAGCCTTCATCCACCATGTGCGAATCTTCCACGCTTTATCCAAACTGGACAAGATGGGGAATTGCTACAGCTGACTAAAAAACTCAATTCAAATTGTTTCCGCTGCAATCAGAAAAAGCTACCTGGTCGGAAGAGCAATTGGGCATATGTTTCTTCCTCGATTCATATCCATGTTGCTTGTATCTGGGATATGATAAGTGAGCAGGGAAAAAGAGGATTTGCGTATGAAGCATCCAGCAGCAGTAGCCTTCCGATAGCCAACGTACCAAGGATCACAAATGCTGTGCCTGAAAGTGGATTGAAGGCACTACGATTTAACATCGTCTCCGCTATTGCAACAGCGCTACATGTAGTAGACCCTACTGTAAAAACTATGCTTTTACTTGACTCCTGAATTGTTTTAATCTTTTGCTTCAAATATGGTTTATTTTCTTTAATAATTAATATCTTTATTTTGTGCTATTTTATGTTTTTTCTTCATATGTTTATGTTTTGAAATGTATAAGTGGCTAATGATTGAGTGTGTTAAATAATTGTGATGGAGGATTGGAAGGACTATTCAATTTTTGTTCATTGAATAGTTGTTGTATCCTTAATCCTATCCTAGTACCTTTCACTCTCGAGCCAAGGCCCTTACTATATTGGCTTCGCTTATGCCTCAACTTTATCCAAGCAATGGATTTATCCTATCCCGCCTCAACTTTATCCAAGGGTTTGAGTTCAGACTGATCGCGGTTGAGAAACTGAGTGGTGGAAATACTGTATCAGCAAACTGCAGTAAATGATTATACGTCATTGTTATGTTTATTTATTTAAAGGACACATGTGATTGGATGATGAATTGGGTGTTTTGGAGTTGTAGGACAGCAGTGGCGGATCTTAACATTGACTAGGGTGCAAAACCCTCCTCCTCCTTAGATTTTGAAGTAGTAATATATATATAATTATATTATTGTATTTTGTATAAAATTCAAAGTTAGCACCTCTTATATTTTTGGTGTATTTTTTATTAAGACGGACTCCTTAGATTTTTTATCAAGATTCGCTACTATAAGACAGTGAATTTGATTTTTTTTCGGAGTTTTGGAAGGTAAATTTCCAACTTGGGGTTCTGGAAGAGTGTAGGGTTAAGGTGAATTTCATATGTACCCTTTCATATTGGGTGTTTTTTCACTCTTACCACTGTGAATTTGATTTTTTTTTTTTTGTTTGGTTGAGTTTTGGAAGGTCAATTTATTGCTGTTTTGGTTAGTTGTTTCTTATTTTCTTTATTAATTGAACTATTAAGAGTAAATTTGAGACCATATTTTTATTAAAAAGTTCAACAAAAAAGTAAAAAAGACAAAATTAGTTTCCCTCCATTTTAGTTTTTAGGTTTGGAAGGGGCACATTTTGAGTTTCCGGAAGGGTACATATGAATTTCAGCCTTCGCTGCACAAATCAAGGGTTATTGAGGCTTAATTCTACCGTCATTAATTATGGTTTAATCGAAGTACATCCTTTTTCCAATTTTGTCCAAAACTGCAGTATGATCCTGTTTAGAATGCTTATTATGTAATCCAATGGAATAGCAAGATCCTGTTTTGAAAACATAAGAAGAATAAAATAATTGAGTTTTTATTTTGGACTTTCTGTAGCTAATTTCACAATAGATAATAAATTAAGCCCAAAATTTGGGAACTTGAGGATAAATTGAGCCTTAATTGAAGAAAAATCGGACATTTGAGGTTTTATGCAAAAAATGGTTAGATTGAGTCTTCAATTGTACAATTTAAGCTTATTTTGGGTTTAGCAAAGTGTCAAGTTCGAAAACCAGGCTTAATTTGGTGAACTGAAATTCGTCGGTGAGGATTAGTTTAAGAATTAAGACAATAATTTGAGGAACACACACACAGCACAAATTCTGCTTGCCACCAACTCTGTTTTTCAAGATATTAATAACACATATAAGATTCAAATGCACAAGTAGATTTTTGTATTGATAATTAAATAACTCATCAATATATATATATATATATATATATATATATATATATATATATATATATATATATTGTTAGGAACCGAAACGCAACAGCAAGCACAGAAAGCAAGACACAAGAACAAAAATATTTTTTGTTTTACGTGGAAACCCTAAAAGGTAAAAACCACGGCCGCCAGCACTCAAACACTCTTTAATACTTGGAAAAAGAGAAATACAATATAATTGTTTGTGGTTGTTGGAATTAATAAAACTCTATCCCCTACCCCTCTATTTATAGGATAGTCATACCTAATACAAGAAAATAATTAAAAGATTTGCTGCCTCATTAACGCCTAATTCATGGAAACAAATATAAGGTAAATAAACATATTCCAAATTCTAATTATCAATTAAGGAATAGAATCATATCAACCAAATATGGAGATCTTCCATATCTACTGCAGCGTTTCCTTTTATACGGTATCTAGAGTTTTCCAGAAGTCTCCACACAAAATAATCTCCCACTTGGAGACTTCATAATGACACAAATCCTTTGCATTGAATCCATTCTCCTTTTCTCCCGTACCTTCCTTGAGCCCGGCGACATTCTCCCACTGACTCACTCGACCAGCCCCACTGAGGCAGCGCATAGCCTCAGCTTGTCGATGGGGACTTCCTTGGTTAACATATCGGCGGGGTTCTTCGTACCTTGGATCTTTTCTAATGATATGTTACCGTCTTCACAAGTTCTCGAATATAGTGATACTTGAGCTGGATGTGCTTGGTTCTAGAATGGAATATCGGATTTTTCGCAAGACACAGGGCACTTTGACTGTCGGTGTAGAGGCCCTGCATCCTTGATCTTTTCCAATCTCTCTTAGAAAGGTCAAAAGCCATACCATTTCTTTCCGGCTTCTGAAATTGCCACATACTCTGCTTCAGTCGTTGATAACGCCATGCATTTCTACAATCTCGACATCCAGCTCACAGCTGTACCTCCCATTGTGAAGACATAACCGGAAGTGCTTTTCCGACTGTCCACATCTCCTCCTAGATCCGTGTCTACGAATCCTTGCAAAATCGTGCCATTCCTTTTGTAGCACAACGCCATATTTGAAGTGCCCTTCAAATATCTCAGCAGCCACTTGATCGCCTCCCAATGCTCGATGCCGGGATTCGCCATGAATCGACTCACAACTCCCACTGCATATGCGATATCAGGTCTTGTGCACACCGTGATTTTGGTTTGGAGAATCGGTTTGTTTGGAGAATCGGTTTGCTTGGAGAATCGGTTTGTTTGGAGATCGCTTGGAGATCGGTTTGTGAGACCGGTTAGGCGAAACATACAAATGATCGGTTTGGAAACCGGTTTGGAATCGGGCAAAGAAAAGCGTCAACCAAATTCGCTTTCAATCATCACGGATTAAGCGTACGAAGGTACAAAGTTATGAACTTTTTCAACCCGAATCACAAAGACGCCGCACTTCGCTTCGTCCTCTACCGGTATCCACACGAACAACCCCTTTGAACGGATAAAGAACGATATATGCTAGTATTCATTCTTCATTTTTCTCACAGAAATAACAAGAGAATAATTTTCGGATTTTTCTCTCCTTTTGTCTCACAAAAGTTGGACGAAAATAATATGCCTTTCACACCTCTGCCTCGTCGGTGGTCTCTTTTGGCTTCGTCTCAAGTAGCGTTTCTTCTAGATCCTTCTGGCATAGCAACGCTTCTGTTTGCATCTTCCAATAGGCGAAGTCTCGCTTGTCAAACCGACTCACCGACACCTTGCTCTCATCCATCGCTCGTCTACGTATCGCCTCCTCGTTCACACCCAAAGGGATTTTCTTCAAACCTTGGCTCTGATACCACTTGTTAGGAACCGAAACGCAACAACAAATACAAAAAGCAAGACACAAAAACAAAGATATTTTATGTTTTACGTGGAAACCCTAAAGGGTAAAAACCACGGCCGCCGGCACTCAAACACTCTTTAATACTTGGAAAAAGAGAAATACAATAAAATTAGGGGTGTACAAATAATTTTTTAACCCGTTCAACCCGCCCAACCCAACCCGACCGACCTGGTTTTTGCGGGTTTTGATTTTGTTTGGTTGGGTCTGGGTTTGAATGTTGAATAATCCGTAGTTATGGGTCGGGTTATGGGTTTTAAGTTATAAACCCGTATTAACCCAACCAAACCCGTACATACCAAAATTATATATAGAGTACACTATATTTGATTTATTTATTTCTTATTCTACATCAAATTTTTATGTTATGTTGTATATTTAGTTTCCAATTATAAACTTGTCATAAAAAAAAATTCTATAATGATTGTAGTACATCACAAATAAAGACTAAAGCTTAGAATCAGTGATTTAGTATTTGCTAATTACTTAAGATGACGTCAATATCTACTTTATTCTGATACACAAAAAATACATTAAGAACTTTTTTTTTGCAGGTTGAAGCGTGGAGCTCTGGAACAACTTACAACATTTATCATATTAGTGATATTTACTTGAGACTTTATGAATTTAAGTTAAAATAAATGATATATTTTATTTTATTATGTATGTTTGAGTGTGAATTTGGTGTTTCGTTAAAAATAATTTCGATGATTTATTTTTAAATAACAAATTATTATATTTTTTTTTTGTATATTCTTGTGTCAAAATCATATGTTTTATTTGGTCAATAATTTAATAATGATATATTCTTAGTAAAAGTTCAAAATCTTATCAACCCGCCTAACCCGTCCAACCCGCCCAAGAAAATTATGGTTGGGTTTAGAAAATTGTTTACTAGGATGGGTCGGGTCGGGTTGGAGAAATGCAAACCCGTTATTATTGGGTTGGGTTGCAATTTTCATACAAAACCATCCAACCCGGCCAATGTACACCCCTAAATACAATTGTTTGTGGTTGTTGGAATGAATAAAACTCTACCCCCTACCCTCTCTATCTATAGGATAGTCATACCTAATACAAGGAAATAAATCAAAGATTTGCTGCCCCATTAACGCCTAATTCATGAAAACAAATATAAGGTAAATAAACATATTCCAAATTCTAATATCAATTAAGGAATAAAATCATATCAACCAAATATGGAGATCTTCCATATCTACTGCAGCGTTTCCTTTTATACGGTATCTAGAGTTTTTCAGAAGTCTCCACACAAAACACATATATATATGGAATAGTTAAAATCATTAATAAAGTATTTTAGCTCTCGTATCCAATATTTATTATTTATTTGTATGCATTGAGATCCTTATTAAGTAAATTAAAAATAAAATCTACATACTTCTAATCCGTATTAACGAAAGAAATTAATAAAATTTACATACTTCGAAGAGAAGTAGATCTTATAAATATATTCTTAAAAGAATACAAGGAAGGTAACTTCTTCCCTACATGACACGCCATCTTCGGATATTCTGTGACATATGTTGTACTTTCTAATATGTAGCGAGTCATTTGCAAAAGAATGTACTACCCATTGTATAATTTGCCATACAGTTATTTATTTTTCTGATTTTTTATGATCAAGTTTTGCTTTTAATAAATACTCTTACATTACAATATTATTACCATGCATGCCATTGGATTTTTCTCATACGGAGCACTTGAAAATTGAATGGCATTAGTGTAGTTTTTAGTAACAATTGGGGGTTATTTTTTTTGGCTATTATCAATTGTCATCTCCTAAAAAAATAACGGTTAGCATTAAAATTTTAAGAAATGATAGGTAGCTCCAAGTACATATTTAAAACATATATATTCCATCCGTACGGTTGAAATTTGAATTTTTGATGATTTAATACGTATTTTAGACCGTATATTTTTCACCCCAAAAATATACGTATGTTTTTTAGCATCTCCCTTTCAGGTCATAATTCTCATATATTATTAAGTTGTACATAATAAATTAATAAAACAAAAATGTAATAAATATATTATTATAATAAATATAATATTATTGCAATAAATATAATATATATTATTACAATAAATATATACTAATTTGATTAGAATTTATACCAATAACATGTCTTGAAAATTCTAAAATGCTCCTCTAATGTTGGGGAACAATATCATTTTTCCTTATAAAAAAATAAACACCCTCAATATTAACTTAAATTACATAATGTCACTCACTTTTATTATGTGCGGAAAATTTGAGTGGCGTACGTAATAATAAAGTTGAAAATTAAGGATATTTATTGAAACGAAAAGAGCAAGACATGATGAATCCTTCATTATATGACCAATTATGCAATGAATATTATACTCAAATTACTCAATAGAAAATAACTCGTTTCATATGTGTGAGTTTTATCCTTGTCACAGAAGATCTGAGAGTAGGGACACTTGTCAAATGTAGAGAAGAAGTTCATATTATTGACTAAAAGAAGAATTGTAGTATGCCCGGTGATTCTCCACTAAACCACCACTTGCATCAATAGGACGTAATCTATGGTATTTTGAAATGAATCCACATAACAAAAAATTATTAGACCCCTCACACCATGCATAAAAATGGTTTCTCCCCCATCCAAGATTTGCCGAACACATCACTTCCATCACCAAATGCAATTCCTTCTCCCCTAGGCTAGCTAGCATAACCGTTGATAATGGCTAGATTTCGTATGGATTTCGAAATCCATATTCGATTGGTATTGTACGAGTGTGAGAGGTGACTCCATCGCATTGTCTGATGATAATTCCATTGTTTGGTGGTGAAGGTAGCATCTTCTACCATTGTTGTTGACTTCTTCACTCGGATTTCCGAGGTAAATTATCTAGATTTTAGTTTTGATTTCGATTAACACGTTGCGCTTCTTATTATCCTTTTTACATGGGTGTACGGAGAGCTAGAGAATAGGCGATTCTAAATGCGATTTTGAAAAGAAACTTTAGCAAGGGGTATTAAACTTTTGATTTTTTTTTTTTTAATTTCTGAGATATTCCTAAAAAAAAAATTAATATTAAATTTTTTTTCTTAAAAAAATATATCTCCGAAGCGGAGCGAGAATTGCACTAGTATAAAAAGAAAAAATTCAAGTAGTATCTCGGTAAGACACGTATCCTCTATTAGTGTGTAATAAATCTCTTTTATAAGAATCATATTGTTAAAGTGATAACTTCTAAAACCAGAAATGAAATTATATTATATACTACATACAAAGAAATTCAAGTTGTATCTCGGCAAGGCATGTGTCTTCTATTAGAGTGTGTAATACAATCTCTTTTATAAGAATCTTATTATTAGGTATTTTCAGCTCCTCAGTGTTCATATGCTTGCAAGACAAAGGATGTGAGTTTGTCTTCTATTAGAGTGTGTAATACAATCCCTAATAGTGTGAGTGTCAATGAGTCGGATAATAGCCGACTTGAATCGGTAAAATACCTAGATCCTAATAAAAAAAATTATATCAGTACAAACCAGATCCAAAGTCAGATCAATTTTTGCGTGTACGGATCCAAATAGAGGACTTCAATTAATAGACTAACCCGAGTAGGAATAACTATCAAAGATGGATATCTGGTTTTTAGCTTATACTTTGAGATCTCGATTCTTCGTTATACATTACTTAACATTATCTTGTGAAATACATGTAAAAGCATGAGATGAGCTTACACAAATCACTACCAACAACAAATGATAATAATAATACTAACAATAATAAATAAATAAATAAAATAATTAATAATAATAGTTTTACTAAATCACAGCCAAAAATCATCACAAAAATAGCCGGAAAAAAAAATAAGGGATTCAATCTTTTATTTATTTCTCAACATTTTATTGTGTGTGGTGTGATTAGCTTTCTTACATATCTTTGTCACTAAATTTCATTCCTAGATGCTCTCTCCATTCTATAAAAAAAAAAAAAAAAAAAATCATTCCTAAGAAAGGCTTATTGTGTTTTTTCCAATATGTGGTAGGCTTTGAAGTCCTACGCGCATTGATGCATTAATCAAAGAGTTTAATTATACAGGAGTAAGAATAGCTTATTGTATTGTCGATGAATAGTGATTCATTTAATCATTTAGATGTTGGGGGATACTAATGATCCACTTTATTTTCAAATATTGGGGATTTTCTATTAAGAAACCGGTGAAAAGGAATGTCACTATTTTCACTTGGATTGAAGCATTACAATTAAGATTGATCAATATATTGATCTGTTTGGTGATGAACCAGTTTCTATGTAAATATGATTGATTCAAAGAAGATGATGGAGTTTGGTGAGTTGTGGTTCATTATGTACGAGATCTGCTAATTGTAGGAATGAAAATAATATGTGATTTGAGCTGTGTTGTTTCGAAAATAATCTGTAATTTGAACGATTAAGATTGATCAATATATTGATCTGTTTGGTGATGAACCAGTTGCTATGTAAATATGATTGATCCAAAGAAGATGGAGTTCGGTGAGTTGTGATTCATTATGTACGAAATCTGCTAAGTGTATGAATAAAAATAATCTGTGATTTGAGTTGTGCTGTTTCAAAAATAATCTGTGATTTGAGCTGGGCTGTTTCTCTAACTAGATTGGTCTGTCTCTATGTACACATAAAAAAATAAGCATGTACTTAACTTGTTTTAATTATGAAAAGCTAAATACCTTTTTGAATTATTTTTTTTATTTAGTATATTGATTAATGTAAAACCGACCAATGACGGAAATTTATATATATATATATATATATATATATATATATATACACACACACACTACAGTTTTAATTTAAAAAAACCGAAATAAATTTATTTTTTATGTATTTGATCTTCCTAAAAAATTTATATAGTATTAATTTTTTTAGAATTTTTTTTTTAGCTACCTAAGTAAATAAAAAAAAAAAATTTGACTCAAGCTCCCGCCACAAAAGCCGACCCGTTTTTAATACACAAACCGATCCATTTCCATCGTAACGGCCATCTTTCCACCTACCAATGCATTTTCTCATCAGGTATGAATTTCAACAGGTGTTAGTTTTCATTTTTCATTCTTTTTTCTTTGCTATTTTGGATAACTCGTGTTTGGCTGAGTGAGCCTTTTGGAGCCTATTAGTCAGTCAAACTTGCCAGCTGGATTTCGACCCCACGAGCTTGTCGTTTCATTTTTGTTTTTTTTATTATTATCCATTAAAAGTTGCAAAGAGATAATTGTATTTAGGTCCGTCTATATTGATGAAATTACAATCACGAATCTGTTGGAAATATTTTCATTTAGAACCTGAAATTGTATAGAATTCATAAATGAGGATATAGTACAATAATTCTGATGAAAATATTTTTTTTTTTTAAATCGAACCTATAATTTGTGAGTTGATAGACTTTGCTAAATATATATTACATAAGATTAGGTTGGCGGAACTCGAACTTGAGACCTCTCACCTCTCTCCCAAAATTTTAAGTGTTTTATCGCTTGAAGTAGCAAGTTTTTGCTGATGAAAATATGTTTAATCTATTATTTTTTCCATTTAGTAATGAATTTATTTGAGTATTTCTAATTAATTTTCTACTTAAAGGAGCGGACTCAAGTCCAGTTTCTAATGTGTTAAAACTAAATATTTTAATTATAAAATATGTTTAATATATTATTTGTGAATATTTAGTAATAAATTTATTTTAGAAATAGTAGTTATTATTTTTGGATTTAAAGGAGCAGGCTCAAAAATTATATTTCCAATTGAAAAAAAATATAATGATTGTATCTCCAATAAATGTATATAACCGGTTTGAAATGAACCAAAAAAATTTAAGCCAAAAAATCTCGACAGTCTCAAAGCTTTTCGATGATGATTCAGTTGAATGAATTATTTCTTTTTCACTATAATATACTCATTACAAATGGTGAAACCAAATAAAAGAATGAACATTTTGTGTTTATAAATAGCTTCTTGAGTATTTCATGTATAAATATCATATATTTTTTTTTTCCAAATATTGCTAACTATGTCTACAAGAAAAACAAAATTAAAAAATAACATGGAGTGAATGATGGATTCAGTATAGCCCAATATTTTTTCTAGAACATGCAGCATAGCAAATTTTTGTTATGTATATTTTTTATATTTCACTTTTTTATGTATAACAATTGTTTGTTTTATTATTCTATATACTTTTTTTTTCCATTTTTCACATATACATTTTTTGTTTATAAAATAAAAATGAGTTGAATTTGTCATGTCATATTACTCATAAATAAACATGCAACTTCTGGTTGCAAAAATAATTAAACAAGAAACTCTTGGTGCATACAAAATAATTTAAACGAGCAACTTTTGGTGCGTGAATAAAAATAAACACGCAACTTCTGGTTGCAAAATAAAAATAATTAAACAAGCAACTTCTGGTGCATTGATCTATAAAGAGAATCTGCAACTTCTGGTGCAGAGATATGTTACTTAAAAAAACTCGTAAAATAACGAATTTCAAGAAAAGAAAAAAATCGAATAAAAGAAATCCAAAATAAATAATATAATGAAATATTAATAATCTGAATTTGTACCTTCTGAAGCAGAGTTTCAGTTATGTTTTTTTTTTTAGAACTTCAAATGTTTATTGTAGAATCGTGCTGATAACGTGTTATAAAATAAAGAACAAAAGAATAAAAGAGAGAATTGGAATGAGAGAATTATGTATTGAATTGTGGATTAAGAATACAATAGCCACTGCCCTCTTTATATAGTAGAGGGTGAGTGCTGGTCAAGAAATCTCTTGCCTGATTTAGGATTATAATAAAGGAAATAATTTAACCTAAATACAATAGAATATACAGTAATAAATACCCTGTCACAACTCCTTCCATTCTTACAAGCATTTCCTAATTTATCTTTTCTTAGGGACCAAGTATTGGACATCCATATTAATTATATTCATAACAAAGATGAAATTATTTATTTATTCTTCTTCGTCTATTTTAAAAGGAGACAAAAAGTCTACTGTACTCAACTTCGGATTTAATGTGGACCGTCCAATCTTAATAAATTTACGAATGTGAAGTATTGTAGACGAGCTCAAAAGAAAGTAACTCAATTCATGTTTAATTAAAAGAAACAAAATGTCAGATACGAATTACGAACTTATTGTAACATCATCTTTAAAAATGAAGATTGGAGATTTGAAGGCCTTTTAGTTAGGCCTGTCTCTTTCTAATTCATGAATCATAATACAAAATCCATGACATTCTGTCTAGTGATCCGACGGTCCAGATTGATGTGACCATCTTAGGCATCAAATTTGGAAAAACTCACTTAAAATGGTCACATATAAGATTCAACTGTACAAGTAGAATTTTGTATTGACAATTAAATAACTCATCTATACATACATCTATATGGAATAGTTAAAATCATTAATAAAGTATTTTAGCTCTCATATCCAATATTTATTATTTATTTGTATGCATTATATACATATATATGGAATAGTACAAATCATTAATAAAGTATTTTAGCTCTTGTATCCAATATTTATTATTTATTTGTATGTATTGAGATCCTTATTAAGTAAATTAAGAAATAAATTCTACATACTTCTAATCCGTATTAAGTAAAGTAACTAACAAAATTTACATACTTCGAAGAGAGAAGTAGATCTTATATTATAAATTATAAATTATAATTATAAATCTATATACAAAGAAATTCTAGTTGTATTTCGGTAAGACACGTATCCTCTCTTAGGATGTAATAAAATCTCTTTTATAAGAATCATATTGTTAAGTGATGTCAGCAGCTGCTCGGTGATCATGTGCTTGCCCTCCCAGCCAAAGGATATGAGTTCGGCTCAGCCCATCGCATTTAATATTTTTACAACAAAATTTAACTTCTAAAACCAGAAATGAAATTATATATTATATATTATTATATACTATATATACAAAGAAATTCAAATTGTATCTCGGCAAGGCATGTGTCTTCTATTAGAGTGTGTAATACAATCTCTTTTATAAGAATCTTATTATTAGGTATTTTCAGCTCCTCAGTGGTCATATGCTTGCAAGACAAAGGATGTGAGTTTGTCTTCTATTAGAGTGTGTAATACAATCTCTTTTATAAGAATCTTATTATTAGGTATTTTCAGCTACTCAGTGGTCATATGCTTGCAAAACAAAGGATGTGTGTTCGACTCCTGCCCACCGCATTTTATAATTTTACAACAAAATTTAACTTTTAAAACCGGAAATGAAAATCATGATCACATCTTCTAATTCTAATCTGAACTTCTCCACTTTCTGAGTGGATAATGAGAGGTACTGGGCCTTTCCATTTTGGGCCAAGAAGATGGTAGAAAGCACAATATAATTTCATCTGGATGGAGTGTCAATGAGTCGGATAATAGCCGACTTGAATCGGTAAAATACCTAAATCCGAATAAAATTTGTATCAATTCAAACCGGATCCAAAGTCGGATCTATTTTTGCTTGTACGGATCGAGATAGAGGATTTCAATTAATATAGTGATCCGGGTAGGAATTATTAATAGGACTTAAAGCAAGCCATTTTTCTAATCGGTTAGTAAGACACGGTGTCTTTTATTTTTTCTGCCCTTTGATTTTCATCCAATGGTCAGCGTTTAGTTCTGTGAAATTTTGTACACTTGGCTTCTTCTTCGTTACAGCTGTTATTGTTTTTTTACCACGCGTCTCTTTTCTTCTCTTCTTTTCTCTTTGTTCCATCAGTTTATATTTGTTTCTGTCTTCTTCTTTCGTATAACAGATCTCTTTTTCTTTCTCTTTTCCTGTTTTTCTTCTTGGTTTGTTTTGCTTCCGTTGATCTGCTTCACCCTGCAAAATTGGGGTCGTTTGGGTTTTGTTCTCCAGCCGGTGTTTAAGCTTGCACAGATCTGTTTTTCTTTTTCTTTTCGTGTTTTTTTTCCTTGGTTTTATTTGCTTCCGTTGATCTGTTTCACCGTGGAAAATTGGTGTCGTTTTGGTTTTGTTCTCCAGCCGGTGTTTAAGTTTCTTCTTCTCCAACGTAGATCTGCTGTTTTCTTCGTTTTATCGGCTTCAATTGGTTCGTAGAGGTTAATAGTTCTTTTTTTTTGTTTTTCTGATCTAATATTTTGATTGAAGTTTTCATTCTGTTTTTTTTTTATTTTGTTTTCGTAGATCTGCTGTTTTCTCATCTAATATTTTGATTGAAGTTTTAATTCTGTTTTTTTTTTGTTTTGTTTTCGTAGATTTGCTGTTTTCTGATCTAATATTTTGATTCAGGTTTTAATTCTGGTTTTTTTTTGTTTTGTTTTCGTAGATATGCTGTTTTCTGATCTAATATTTTGATTCAAGTTTTAATTCTGGTTTTTTTTTTGTTTTGTTTTCGTAGATCTGCTGTTTTCTAATCTAATATTTTGATTCAAGTTTTAATTCTGGTTTTTCTTTGTTTTGTTTTCGTAGATCTGCTGTACGGTGATCTGGTGTACTGTGTGCTTGCCGTCGTCTTCAACGTTTAGTCGTTCACTCTCTTTAGTTGGTTTGTACAGGTTAATGGTTCTGTTTTTTGTGCTTTTTTTGGCCAAATATGTTTATACAAAAGAATGTTTAATAGGACTTAAAGCAAGCCATTTTTCTAATCGGTTAGTAAGACACGGTGTCTTTTATTTTTTCTGCCCTTTGATTTTCATCCAATGGTCAGCGTTTAGTTCTGTGAAATTTTGTACACTTGGCTTCTTCTTCGTTACAGCTGTTATTGTTTTTTTACCACGCGTCTCTTTTCTTCTCTTCTTTTCTCTTTGTTCCATCAGTTTATATTTGTTTCTGTCTTCTTCTTTCGTATAACAGATCTCTTTTTCTTTCTCTTTTCCTGTTTTTCTTCTTGGTTTGTTTTGCTTCCGTTGATCTGCTTCACCCTGCAAAATTGGGGTCGTTTGGGTTTTGTTCTCCAGCCGGTGTTTAAGCTTGCACAGATCTGTTTTTCTTTTTCTTTTCGTGTTTTTTTTCCTTGGTTTTATTTGCTTCCGTTGATCTGTTTCACCGTGGAAAATTGGTGTCGTTTTGGTTTTGTTCTCCAGCCGGTGTTTAAGTTTCTTCTTCTCCAACGTAGATCTGCTGTTTTCTTCGTTTTATCGGCTTCAATTGGTTCGTAGAGGTTAATAGTTCTTTTTTTTTGTTTTTCTGATCTAATATTTTGATTGAAGTTTTCATTCTGTTTTTTTTTTATTTTGTTTTCGTAGATCTGCTGTTTTCTCATCTAATATTTTGATTGAAGTTTTAATTCTGTTTTTTTTTTGTTTTGTTTTCGTAGATTTGCTGTTTTCTGATCTAATATTTTGATTCAGGTTTTAATTCTGGTTTTTTTTTGTTTTGTTTTCGTAGATATGCTGTTTTCTGATCTAATATTTTGATTCAAGTTTTAATTCTGGTTTTTTTTTTGTTTTGTTTTCGTAGATCTGCTGTTTTCTAATCTAATATTTTGATTCAAGTTTTAATTCTGGTTTTTCTTTGTTTTGTTTTCGTAGATCTGCTGTACGGTGATCTGGTGTACTGTGTGCTTGCCGTCGTCTTCAACGTTTAGTCGTTCACTCTCTTTAGTTGGTTTGTACAGGTTAATGGTTCTGTTTTTTGTGCTTTTTTTGGCCAAATATGTTTATACAAAAGAATGTTTAATTCCATTGAAGCTTTAATTCTGTTGGTTGTGTGCGCTTTTCTTTAATTTGGGGCTGTTATTGTGGTCAGAGTTTAAATGAGTAAGAATTTTTTTTTTGGAAGGTTCTGACTATTAATTTTTCCCAAATGTGATGTGCTAACATTGTTAGAACTGTTGTGTTTAATTCTTGGTTTTTGTCCAAATTATTCTTTTGATTACTTTTCTACTGTTTTGCAGGGTTTGGAAGATTGGTTGGATTTTGCGTTGCATAGATCGTCTTCATCTGTGATTTTACAGTGGCGTGCTTTGGATGATTGGCGGAACAATTTTGCTGATTTTTTGCCAAGTTGGCATGATTGTGTCTCTTCTTCGTCTTTGATATTGGTAATTATTTTGTTTCTTTCTTTTGTTCTTTTTTTTTCAGTTTATTCTAGGTTCAGTGTTTGTTCAGTTGTAGGGATAAAAAGTTGTATTCAGTTTCATAACTTCATAAGGGTTGACATTTAAATTAGTTCAGTTCATTTTGCTTATGTATGCATTGTTGTCTTGCTGATTTGTCGAGGTTGTATTCAATTGTATAACTTCATAAGGGTTGACATTTAAATTAGTTCAGTTCATTTTGCTTATGTATGCATTGTTGTCTTGCTGATTTGTCGAGTAATTTATTTCATGGAAAGATTAACTGAATTGGGTTCAATAAGTTTTATTCAGTATTTTGTTCTCTAAGTTTTATTTGGTATTTTGTTCTGTAAGGGATATATCTGTTTCAGTGTATGAGATTTTTTACTCTTAGATGATGAAGTCTTTCAAATTAATTAATAGTCTTTGTGAATTGGGGCTAAACAAGTTTGATTGAGCATCTTGACGAGGGTTTGTTCGGATCAGTAAGCAGTATTTTCTGATTTTATCGAATAAGATGTACTGAATTAATTAGAAGACTCTGGTGAATAAGGTCGCCTTAGAAGTTTTATTTAGTTGGTTGTTGTTTACATCAATTTAGTTTTAATCTGTCTGTTACTGGATTTTTTGGCCGTTGATGATTTTGCAACAAATATTGTATGTTTCTTTATATTGTTGTGTTCATAGAGGTTAATTCATATTGGTTATCAAGTGCTTGATTGAAATACATGGATTGGGGCTCCTGCTCTTAAATTGGTTTTCGCTAGAAGATTTGTTTATATAGGTCAAGTTGTACAGTTTCCTTTCTTCAGTTGTTATCTATGTAAGTATTCTTTAGAGGTTTTTTCCATCATACAATATTTTTCAGTTAAACAAAAGAGTAAAAATTATCAATTTGTTTGGTTCATATTAGGTTAATTGTAAATCAAGCCTTGATGTGTGCTATATTAATTTATAAGTGTTCCTTTTTATGAAGTTGTTTTGTTGATTGTCGATTTGTTTGGTTTTGGGTTTTCAGATGTTGAAGTTATTCTATTATAGTGAATAAGTCTCATTTTTTACGATATTGTTCCTTTCATGACCATTTTGTATACTTTTCAGTTTTTGGATGTTGACAGTGGATTTGAGGTTGTCTGCTAGGTTGGTTC
The DNA here is from genome assembly GCA_027726005.1 of Juncus effusus. Taxonomy (NCBI): domain Eukaryota; kingdom Viridiplantae; phylum Streptophyta; class Magnoliopsida; order Poales; family Juncaceae; genus Juncus; species Juncus effusus. The sequence goes on along the minus strand of CM050894.1, from coordinate 8,198,600 downwards.
AATTGAGCAGCTATTGTTCAGTAGGTTCTATGACAGGAAATCATTCTTTTTCTGCTTAATGATGTTTTAGAGCTGCAAGGCGACAAGTTTGATTATTAAAGTTCTGGTGATTTAAGAAGAGTTAAATGTTAATGTGTTATGATGTTCTTATGAAAATGTTAGTTTAATTTAGTTGAGGAGTGTTGGCAATCGTAAGAAATTTATTGTTTGCGAATATGTTGTTGTGGTTATTTAGTATTTTGGTCTTGCTTAGTTTTTGTTGCATCAATCCTACAGTCTATTATTCAATTACATGTTATGATTATGTATTGTTAGTTGGATCAATGAAATGTTTCTGCCCATTGAAGTCAATAACTTGAAAGTATGTTTACATGATTGCTCAACCAGTAATTATCTTTTTGTATCTCTGTGTTATGAATCTGTCAAGTTGTTTTTTCATTTAAATTTTAAACAATTGGCTTATATGGTGAGGAAGTTTACTCAGGAAATAGTGTTGTTGTTGTGGTTATTTACTATTTTGGTCTTGCTTAGTTTTTGTTGCACCAATCCTATAGTCTATTATTCAATTACATGTTATGATAATGTATTATTAGTTAGATCAATGAAATGATTCTAGCCATTGGAGTCAATAACTTGAAAGTATGTTTACATGGTTGCTCTGCCAGTAATTATCTTTTTGTATCTCTGTTTTATGGATCTGTGAAGTTTTTTTCCCATTTAAGTTTCAAACAATTGGCTTATACGGTGAGCAAGTTTACTCATGAAATAGCACAACTACAATTCTTGAATTATCTATCAACACTATAAGACAATAAGATATGATTTCTTATTCATTATATTTATTTATATATTTTCGTTAATATTTTAACCCCTTCAAAGTATGTGCTACGTCTCATTTCTTAATATACGAGTAACAAGGAACTATATTAAAATGCATAAGATATTTTAAATTCAAATATTTCAAATTGGAAGAAAACACAAAATATATTTAAAAGTGGAAAAAATAGTATACGGCACGTTTTGGACATGGTCGACCCCATCACGCTTTCGGATTTCCTTTCTAAATTAGAAACTCTAACAAATATAAAAAAGATTCAGTATATTGAATTCTTATTAATTATGTTCATGAATACTATATCATTGATTGAAAATTTGTTATTCCTCAGTTTTCTGTTGTAGTCTCTATATTACTTATTACAAATTGTTTAAGATACTAAACAAGAAAATGGAAGTTATTTTTGTTCTTTTTCTCAATAAGTGTAAATGAATACGTGTCCTACTCTGTCCATCTTTTGTGTATAGTGTCTTTATTCTGTACATGTTTGTTGCACAATCCCTCTCTGCTTTTTAATATTTATATTCATATTTATGCTGTATTATGTTTATTTGCAAAGTTATGAATATGTTTACGTTGAATTTATTTTCAACTGTGTTATTAAAATTTTAGTATTTTCTATTTCACAATTTCATTTTCATCTGCATGTTGTTTGATATAATGCAGGTGCCAGGTAGTATTTTGAGAGTTACAGTCATTGTTGTTCAATAAGTATTAATTATTATGATATGGATGACGCGGCTTCTACGAGACGTAGAAGATTACTTTTATCGCGCGACAAACGTGCTCGGATTGAGGTTGGAGAGTCTTCCTCAAGCAATCGTCAATTTGAGTGTGCTGGCTCCTCAAGCAATTGTCAAGTTGACTGTCCTGGCAGCATGCGTGCAGAAGAAGGTTTGTATATAGTTAGATGTTTTCTAAATATTTATGTTACTGTATATGTTAATTTTGTTTATTGGTCACAGTTGTCATACCTGGGCAATTTACTGTTGGTTCTCCTGATTACCAATGTAATCATTGTGGTGCTTATTTTTGGTATGGTGAAAGATGCAAAAAACAGTCAAGAACAAATAGCCTTAAATATAATCTATGCTGTCGAGAAGGAAGGGTCTTGCTCTCTAACATAAAAGAACCTCCTGCTTTTTTACATACGTTGCTTGATCCTACAGTTGGACCACGATCATCAAGTTTTAAAGAAAAAATCCGTTTGTATAACTCTATGTTTGCGTTTACTTCAATGGGTGTAAAGGTTGATGAAGCAATTAATGATGGGTCTGGTCCTTACGTCTTCAAGGTTTCTGGTCAAGCGTATCATAGAATTGGGTCTCTGTTGCCAACTGAAGGTTCAAAACCTATGTTTGCTCAACTGTACATGTATGATACTGGTAATGAAATTATGAATAGGATTAATGCTTTTAACGATTCATATATGCTAAGAAATGAACCTGTTCGTGAAATTGTTCAAGGATTAATGAATATGTTTAATCATTGTAATGTCATTGTTCAAGCATTTAGAAATTACCAAGAACGTTTTTCAAATTGTGACATTCCAGACCTAAAATTAAGAATTGCGGGCGTTCGTGATAGTGAATTACCACAATATGTATCTCCTACTGCAAGTGAAATTGTTGGTTTAGTAGTTGGTGATCTCACTGAAGAGCAACGTCAGCGTGACATTATAGTTGAACATCGAACAAGCGGATTGCAACGTATAAAATTAGAACATCCTTGCTATATGTCAATGCAATATCCTTTATTGTTTCCGTATGGTGAAGATGGATTTCATCCACGTATAAAATATATTTTTGAAGAAGGAAGTCAAAGCAAGCTTAAAAGAAAATGTGTTACGATGAATGAATATTATGCTTATAGGTTACATCAGCGCGATAAGGATGCACCGACGATTTTTCGTTCTGGACGGTTGTTTCAACAATATATTGTCGATGCTTATTTATCAATAGAACAACAAAGACTAATATATTTACAACAACATCAAGCATCGTTAAGATCAGACAAATTTAGCAATATAAAAAATGCAGTTTTAGATGGTGACATGTTAGGGAAAAATATAGGAAAACGTATCATATTACCGGCCTCACATGTTGGAAGTCCCAGATATATGTTTCAGAATTATCAAGATGCAATAGCAATTTGTAGACATGTTGGCCTTCCCGATCTTTTTATAACTTTTACCTGCAATCCACAATGGTTTGAAAACAATAGCATGTCTTTGGCAGGACAGCGTCCTGAGGACAGACCAGATATTATGGTCCGTGTTTTTAAGTTGAAATTAGAAGAAATATTACGTGACATTAAAGAGAACAAATTGTTTGGAGAAACTATAGCAAGTAAGTTTTAAAACATTATTAAACAAATTTTCTCACTATCAATGTATATATTTGTTATTCTTACTGATAGTTTATTTTTCTTTCAGTTGTTTATACTATTGAGTTTCAAAAGAGGGGTTTACCGCATGTCCATATAATTGTATGGTTAGCGCATGATGATAAGTTAAAAAGTGCAGAACGGATTGATAAATTTATATCTGCAGAGATACCTGATCCAGAAATTGATAAAGTTGGATATGATATTGTCACGAAATTTATGTTGCATGGGCCGTGTGGTTTTGCATTTCCTAAAGCAAGTTGTACTACTAAAGGCATTTGTTCAAAGCAATTTCCAAAACCGTTTCAAAATAAAACTGTAATAAATGAAGATGGAACTGTCATATATAAACGTTGTCAAAGTGACATTTTTTTCCTCAGGAAAAACATACCTCTCAATAATAGTCATGTTGTTCCGTACAATATGTACTTGCTTTTGAAGTATCAAGCACATATAAATGTAGAGAGATGTCATACAGGTGAATTAATAAAATATCTTTTCAAGTACATTTGCAAAGGGAATGATCGTATATACGCGTATCTTGAAAAGGGCAAGACGAACAATTCAGATGATGCAGAAATTAATGAGATAAAAGCTTTTCTTGATTGCAGGTATATTACTCCTCATGAAGCTATGTGGAGGATTTTTCAATATGATATACATTACAGAACAATTAGCATGGAACGTTTACCCGTCCATTTGCCTTTAATGAATAATGTTATTTTCAACGATGGTCAAAATATGTATGATACAATTAATGACGGAAATATAGAACGAACAATGCTCACAGAATGGATGGAACTTAATAAAAAAGAGCCATCAGCGCGTTCATGGAAATATATAGAAATTCCTCAATATTATAGATGGCATAGGGATAATAAATGTTGGATGGTTCGAAAAAGAGGAAAATGTTTAGGTCGTCTTTTCTATATACATCCCAGTTGTGGTGAATTATATTTTCTTCGGTTACTTCTAAATTTTTCACGAGGTGCGACATCTTACAAAGACATCCGTACAATAAATGGTATATTATATAATTCTTTCAGAGATGCTTGCAATGCTTTAGGACTTTTGAAAAATGACAACGAATGGTTTTTTGCAATACAAGAAGCTTCAAATTGGGCATCAGCAATGCAGTTACGTAAAATATTTGTTAGCATGTTATTGTATTGTGAAGTCGCGGACCCTTACAAATTTTTTGAAGATTGTTGGAGATTTCTCGGTGATGATATCATGTACACAATGCAAAAAATCTATTCAATGCCAAGTGCACAACTAACTGATAATCATATCAAGAATTACATATTGCATGATATTCAAAGAATACTCAGTGATAATGGGTCTGACCTTACAACATTCTCTTTGCCTTTGCCAGAAAACAGTACAGTCCACAATCTTGAAAATAAGTTAATCAGAGATGAATTAGCTTACAACACGTCATCTTTAATACTTGAAGCTGTCGAGATGCACTCGCAATTAAACAATGAACAGAAACAAATTTACGATGCAGTAATGAAATCTATTGATCAGAACGAGGGGAAATTATTTTTTGTTTATGGTTACGGTGGTACTGGAAAAACATATTTATGGCGCACAATTGTTACAATGTTACGTTCACAGCATAAGATTGTCTTGCCAGTAGCATCATCAGCCCTTGCTGCATTGCTTATCCCCAGAGGACGTACCGCACACTCAAGGTTTAAGATCCCAATTGAATTAACGAATGAGTCAACATGTGATATTAAAAAAGGGACACATCTGGAAGAATTACTATACAAAACTTCGTTAATTATTTGGGACGAAGCACCTATGAATCACCGTAACTGTTTTGAAGCACTTGACAGAACATTGAGGGATTTACTTGGTACAAGAAACAAATATAATCGTCAAAAACCTTTTGGTGGTAAGACAATCCTTCTAGGTGGAGACTTCCGACAAACTTTACCTGTAATAAAAGGCGGATCTCGCTACGATACACTGAGTGCATCAATAACTCGATCAAATGTATGGCAGTATTGTAAATTACTTAAACTAAATACTAATATGCGGCTTTCCCAACCAGGATACTCTTCGGCTGAGAACTTACGTATCGAAGAATTTAACAAATGGTTGTTATCTGTTGGAAATGGAACAATTGAAAAGAAATCATTATTTGGATCAGAAGAACCAAACTGGATAGAAATACCAGATGATTTACTGGTTAAATCTTCTGGAAATAACAAAGAAGCTATTGTTCAAGCTGTCTATATCGATATTCCTACAATGTATAAGAACAGACAATATTTAACTGAACGAGCAATAGTAACACCAACAAATGAGCATGTTGATAGACTTAATAAAATTGCATTGAACTTATTCCCGGGATGTTACAGAACGTATCTTAGTTCAGATGAAATGTTTGATTCGACAATATCTGTTGATGAGCTGGAAGCTATGTATCCTATTGAATACTTGCACTCATTAAATCCAAGTGGCGTTCCGTCTCATGAATTAGATTTAAAAATAGGATGCCCAATAATGCTTATGCGTAACCTTGACCAATCAAATGGACTTTGCAACGGAATAAGACTGATAGTTACACGTTTAGCGGATCATATTATTGAAGCAGAAATTATGACAGGCAGTCATACAGGAATAACAACACACATACCTCGCATTATATTTAATGTCAAAGATAATAAACTACCTTTTGTTCTAAGACGGAAACAATTTCCTATACGAGTATGTTATGCAATGACTATTAATAAAAGTCAAGGACAAACCCTTAACAAAATAGGCATTTATTTACCACAACCTGTTTTTTCACACGGTCAACTTTATGTTGCTTTGTCAAGAGCATCATCACGTGAAGGTATCAAAATCTTAATAGAAAATCCTGACAATGAATATCAGAATTATACGCAGAACATAGTTTTCAACGAAATATTTTCAGATCTAGGTATTGTTCATTTTTACAATTTACTTGACATATACTGGTTATGTTATTAGTATGATAACAATAATATTCCTATTTCAGTTACGTCCCAATCAAATGAGTAAAATGGCAAGACAATTACATGATAATTTCATGAACTATGTACATAAATGATTATGTACAAGTGTTAGAGAAAATTGGAATGTGAAAAATCTTCAAAAACAATTCTGGAATGCCATAACTTGGAATTTGAATTCTGGAAAGCAAAAAATCCAGAATAACACTCTCTGTTCCTTCACCTTCATCTCTCACCTTGAACTCTCAAACGCGTGTCAAGAACTTACAAAACACAAACACAACTGTCGGCAGCAACGAACACCACTTCCTCTGAACAAACTCTGCTCCGTTCACTTCAATCAGTTCAGCGAATTGATCGGAGGACTTTATTCTTCCTGTTTGGCAGTACTTATTTGCCATACTCAACTCACTCTATTCCAACTGATGCTGCACTGAGCAAATCAATGAAACGTGGCAACTTATCTCAGAGCTTAACTTTGGATAAATCGACCACCTCTCTATATAAGAAGAATTGTTATGTCATGAACTGATAAGAAGAATTGAGAACTAACGGCATCGCCACAGGTAAATTGTTCATAACATTCACAACTTCACTCAGTTTTGCTCAGTTCTGCACATCTCTCTTTGCATTTTCTCATAATTAGCCTAATAGAACTAATAACAGTTAATGCTTAACAATCATCTTCCCAAATCAATTTCGAATTTTCATAATTCCTAATTTTTTTAGACCAGTTTGACATTATTTATTTTTCAGATTATATAGTTTTCTTCTTCTTTACTGTAACTAAAATTTGAACGAATTAAGCTCATTTCAATGTAATTTACATGAATTCAATGAATATTGTTAGCACAAATGTACATTGCATTATGGAGTGGTCCCTGCCAGTAACCTAAATTGGAAATTTTTCTTTATAAAAAATTAGCTTTGCAGACCTTAATTATTTTCTGGTTTTTCATTTTCTCAGATGGCTTTACGAACAAATATTACGACAATAGGCCAACTTAACAACATAGTTAGAAGGCCTGTAATCACAGCAAGAATCTTCAAAATTTGGGAAGCACTCAACCCTTCGAACGGATCAATTTATAGCATAGATTTTATCTTAGTTGATCAAGAGGTAACCATCAATTGATGAAAACTAAAATCACAATTTAAGCCCTGTTAAAAAAATTGTCACCAGCAACTATTACAGCTAAAATTGAGAACGAAAATGTCTAAGCATTCATTCTACATCATGATTTTTCACTGTTTTAGAAAATGTTATTAACAGAAATCACACATGACTATAGTCCAGAATCAAAACCAGAAAATTAAGAAAAAACTCAAAGAAAAGACAGGAACTTTCCAACAAAAAATGACAATTATTAGTGTTCACACTATTTCTATAACTCAAACCCTAACATACTAGCTTCATAACACAAGACAATGATGCTCTAATTGTAGTACTGAAACAAACCAGGACACATTCTACATCAATTGTAATAATCAATACTTCTACACTAAACTATGAAGAACTTTATTTAACTCACCTTCAATTTTCCAGAACAATGCTATTGAAGGTTCAATAGACATCGACCATGCAGATGAAGTGCGCCCAAAGATGATTGAAGGAGCTATCTTCGAATTCTCCAACTTCCAAGTGCATCATGCTCGAGCAAGCTACAAAACCGTTGACCACACATATTTCCTCAGGTTCACTCTAGCAACTACAATGACTAGAAAGCAAGAATCCACTGATTTCCCAATTGTCTACTTCAAATTTCAAAACTTGGAAAGCATCGGAACCACTATCACTACTCCTAACACCATTGTTGGTAATGATACGAATATTTAGAACAAATAAAATTGACTGCATCAAATGAAATCAAGAATTATATAAAACAAAAATACTGACAAGCTCCCATTTTCAGACGTGATAGGAAAAATTACATTGTTCAAAGCAGTACAAACTATTCAAATGGTTGATCGCAGTGTTCAGTTACGTGAAATCGAGATCGCAGACGAATGGTAATAAATACAAGCTCATTTATCAATACGCACATATACATAGCGCATTTCAAAATACGTAATAAACAATTGCACAGAAACCGTAGAAATAATTATTATTCTCCATTCAATTTTTTCACAGCAAGAACACAGCTCAAATCACTGTCTGGGGAAATTACACAGAGCTGCTTGACGAAGAAAGCATAATTGAAAAGTCAAAGACCGAACCAATTGTCATTGCTTTTAGCTCTTTGCAGCTGGTTAAGTACAATGGTAATCAATAATTTCATTTATTATTTTTTTACAAAAAAAAAATTTATTGCTTCATTAAAATCACCATATAACATCAAACATATGACATTCAGGATTTACATTGAAATCTTATTCAGCCACACGGATCTACCGTGATGAAAGTATTCCCCAAATCGCCCAACTTAAACAAAAGTACGTCAATCAGAAATAGATACGTATTGTTAACAATCCCTTTATTTTCAATTTATCTAACAACAATGAACAAAAATACAGATTTAGCCCGTTTGCTTTGGTTGTTTCGCCTACAAGAGAATACAAAAGATCAATTGTGAATCTGCATGATCTGCCAACGTTGACTGTCAAAGAACTACTGGAAAACGTTGCACTCGCTGACAAGGTAATTCAAATAATTCAGTTAGCCAAATATTAGTTTCTTTATTACAAAATTCAAACTACAAAGATGGTTTACAAATCAACAAAATAGAATAACATACATCATTTCTTATCTTTTCCAGCCAAAAGAAGCTAAGTGTACTGCTAAGATAGTAGATGTCGATGAATCTGAAGGTTGGTATTACAAAGGATGCCCTACTCATCTTACAAAATTGAAACGTACCATGAACGACTACAGATGTGACACTTGCAAAGTGAAGATTGAAAATCCAAAGCTATGGTAAGCACCAATAATACCATTACAGCAATAAAATATGCCCCGTCCCAGCAATATCAATCTTGGTTTAGTTTCCATGGACCATTATTTGTCTACAAATATTATTCAACTAATTGTACTTTCAGTTTAACATTCAAACATACCAAACTTCCACATTGAAAACATTACATCACACAAATTAAGTCAGCTTCTACTTTCATGCAGCTACCGTTTCTTTGTGGTTGTCAGTGACGATTCACAACAAGAGGCTGACTTTGTGTTTCTCGGTAAACATGGAGACCAAGTGCTAGGTTCATCAGCGCTTGAAGTCTCCATTGAGAACAAGATGGATAATAACAATTACCCCGAAAGAATAAAAGCCCTTATTAGCCATCAATTTGACTTTTCGGTTCGGTACAACCCTGGCTCAGTAAACAAAGGTCGCCCCAATTTTAATGTGATCAATGCAACGGCATTAATTGTAATCCCTGGAGAGAACACAACAGCATCAACACCACTTGCCCCACCCCAAAAAAATGACACTCCAATGACAACCATCCCAAAAACTCCAGCAAAACCGACAGAAGACTCCAAGAAACCAGAAAAGTACACAATCAAATATTCATATACTATTTAAAAAACATATTACTACCTTATCAGTTTTTTCCAATGACTCTTACAATGCACTTAAATTTTTTTTGCCAAACTCAATAGTTCTAGCTCCCGTGGTAAATCAGTCACCAAAGACGGACCCGGCTCAAAGAAGGAAAACCTGAAATCAAATGCAGCAAAAAAAAGGTAACACTTAATATCAAGCACTAAGCTGCACCAATATTTTTCATTACTTTAATTGCTATCTATAACAGCATTGTCAAAACTAATCCTTTCATTCATTTCTTACCATTAATTTCCAACAGGTCTTACAACGAAACTTGAGACAAACAGATTTGTTCCCATGTTATCAGACAATATAGATTAATTAGGTTAATTATGTGCAACTTTTGATGTGTGAATCAGCCACTCATACACTTTTGCTCTTATGTAAGTATGGAACTAAGTAGATATCCTTTTGACCAGATGTATTGCTGTCCTTCTGATCAAATGTTTTACTGTTATTTCTTAGTCATTTTGTAATATGTAAAAACGCCTTATGAACAAAGCAACATCTGTTGTATATATCTACTCTATATATCTTCTTTTCTTAACATTCATTTATATCAATCTTACAATACTTGCTCCGCACAATAAAACAGACTTCAATCAAAAGTTACTACATAAACAAGAAGACCCCAAAACAATCCTAAAGGAAAAAAAGATCAATAATTCAATACGTGACAAAAAAATGGACATCAGATCTAAACAATAAAATACAACCTTCTCAACAAACTCTCTATATCCCAAAAATTCTAATATTCATTACATAACATATTTCAAACAACTCGCGCGGAGCGCGTAGCGCCTGCTTGTAATTATCAAAGCTGGATACCCGTTTTTTAGCTTATACTTTAAGATCTCGATTCTTTGTTATATGCTACTTAATATTATCTTGTGAAATATATGTAAAAGCATGAGATAAGCTTATACAAATATCACTACCAACAACAAAAAATAATAATAATCATAATTATAATCACAATCATAATAATAGCTGTAATGATAATTGATAACAACAATAATACTAACAATAATAAATAAATAAAATAAATAATAATAATAATAATCTCTAGAAAGTAAAATATTAAATGAAAACAAGGGATTATCATTAAGTAGAAATCATAGTTTTACTAAATCACAGCCAAAAATCATCACAAAAATAGCCGGGAAAAAAACAAGGGATGCTTATAGTTAATGAGTAGGTAGAGCTTCATTTGGGCAGAATCTTTTATTTATTTCTCAACATTTTAATGTGTGTGGCGTGATTAGCTTTCTAACATATCTTTGTCACTAAATTTCATTCCTAAATGCTCTCTCCATTTAGATGAAAGAGAATTTCTCTATTTTCACTTGGACTGAAGCATTACAATCAAGATTGATCAATATATTGATCTGTTTGGCGATAAACTAGTTTCTATGTAAATATAATTGATTCAAAGAAGATGATGTAGTTTCGTGAGTCGTAGTTCATTATGTACGAAATCTGCTAAGTGTATGAATAAAAATAATCTGTGATTTGTGTTGTGTTGTCTCAAAAATAATATGTGATTTGAGCTGGCTGTTTCTCTTACTAGATTGGTCTGTCTCTGTGTACACATAAAAAACTACTTAACTTGTTTTAATTATGAAAAGTTAAATACCTTATTGAATTATTTTCTTTGGTTTAGTATAATCATTAATGTAAAATCGACTAGTGACGAAAATTTATGAAAACTGAGGGATCATGACTCTAAAATTTTGACAAATTAATATATATACTATAGTTCTTTTATTTTCTTTTTGTAAATTTTATAGAATTACTTGTAAAATTCTAAAATTTATAAAAAGACACTTGGATGAGGGATATTTTCAAACCCTCTCCAATTTACTCAAAAATATATATATACTACAGTTTTAATTAAAATGAACCGAAATAAATGTGTTTTTTATGTATTTGATCTTCCTAAAAAAATTATATAGAATAAATTTGTTTATAATTTTTTTTTTAGCTACCTAAGCAAATCAAAAATGGACTCAAGCTCCCGCCGCTAAAGCCGACCTGTTTTTAATACACAAACCGATCCATTTCCATCGTAACGACCATCTTTCCACCTACCAATGCATTTTCTCATCAGTAGTACACATTACAACAGCAAATACAAATCTCCCGATATGAATTTCAACAGGTGTTCGTTTCCACTTTTCTATTATTTTTTCTTTGCTATTTGGATAACTCGTGTTTGGCTCGAGTGAGCATTTTGGAGCCTATTGGTCAGTCAAACTTGCCAGCTGGATTTCGACCCCACGAGCTTGTCGTTTCATTTTTGTTTTTTTATTATTATCCATTAAAAGTTGCAAAGAGATAATTGCAGAGGTCCTCTATCTTGATGAAATTATAATGAAGATTCTATGCGACATATTTTCATTTAGAACCTGAAATTGTATAGAATTTATAAATGAGGATATAGTACAATAATTCTGATGAAAATATGTTTCTTTTTTTTTAAATCGAACCCACAATTTGTGAGTTGATAGACTTTGCTAAATATATGTTACATAAGATTACGGTTGGTGAGACTCGAACTTGAGATATTTCTCCCAAAATTCTAAGTGTTTTATCGCTTGAAGTAGCAAGTTTTTGCTGATGAAAATATGTTTAATCTATTGTTTTTTCCATTTAGTAATGAATTTATTTGAGTATTTCTAATTAATTTTCTATTTAAAGAAGCGGACTCAAGTCCAGTTTCTAATGTGTACTAAATAGTTTAATTATAAAATATGTTTAATATATTATTTGTGAATATTTAGTAATAAATTTATTTTAGAAATAGTAGTTATTATTTTTGGATTTAAAGGAGCAGGCTCAAAGTTATATTTCTAATTGAAAAATTCAAATATAAAGATTTTAGCTCCAATATATGAACATAACCGGTTCGAAATGAACCAAAAAAAATTAAGCCAAAAAGTCTCGACAGTCTCAAAGCTTTTCGATGATGATTCAGCTGAATTCATTATTTCTTTTTCACCGCAATATTTTCATTACAAATGGTGAAACCGAATAAAAGAATGAACATTTTGTGTTTATAAATAGCTTCTTGAGTATTTAATGTATAAATATCATATATATTTTTTTTCCAAATATTGTTGACTATGTCTACAAGAAAAACAAAATTAAAAAATAACATGGAGTGAATGATGGATTCAGCATAGCCCAATATTTTTTTCTTGAACATGCAACATAGCAAATTTTTGTTATGTATAAATTATTTTTTTATATTTCACTTTTTTATGTATAACAATTGTTTGTTTTATTAATCTATATACTTTTTTTTTTTCCATTTTTCACATATACATTTTTTGTTTATAAAATAAAAATGAGTTGAATTTGTCATGTCATAACACTCATAATTCATACTACTCATCTAGTAGAGGAGGGTATAATATGAACAAATAAAGTGTCGACCAATCACATCTCTGTACGTACAACGTTCCGAGCGTAATAATTATTTACACCTGGAATACCAACTTATTATATGCCTTAGATAATTTTACTAGAATTTTTGTGCACAATTATATACTTAAATCATATATTGTTAATTAAATATATGAAATTACACACGATTTCTCAAAATGACATACTGAAAATATTTCGGATTAGATAAGATTTTGACACTAAAGTCAGAGAAAAAGATAAGGTTATACTTGAAGACTAAATTTGGTTCTTTTTCTGACTATAATCAGTTAACATGATCCAGTCGTACTCAAAATTTTCTGTTTCAATCAGAAAAGTCTGAAAGTATAAAATCACATATTTCTATTAATACAGGGGCTAATCTGCAAAAAGCGCGCAGATTAACCTCTCGGTCCGCATTCTCTCTCTTCACTCCACTCTAGACCCGGAGCACAACGGTAATTTAAATCCACGCCTTTAACGCAGAAATTAAATTCTATCGGTGTATAATCTTACAAAACACCGAGTCTATTTAGTTATTTTAGATTACAACGGGTGGCTACAGAAGCCAGTTATGCTTTGCCACGTGGACCAAACTAAAATCTAGTTGAGTATTATTAAAACTCTTTTTTCTCTCTCTTCCCGTCTCTTCGCCACACCACTCAAAAGAGAAAAACTAAAAAAAAAAACAAAAGAAAGCAGGAACGCAAATCAGAGAGAAAAACAAAGCAAATCAAGGTCTCTATAGTCTTATACCAAACCAAACGAAACCCTAGGAAGGAATGGGGAAGCTGCTGTGTGACTCGAGCGCCGCCTCGGTGGAAACCCTGTCTCCGGCGACTCCGCCTTCCGCGCCGCCGATACACTGGGCGGCTCTGCCGCCGCCGCCGAGCAGTGTGGGGTACGGGTGGGGTGAGGTGGCGGGGCTGGAGGACCAGCAGAGGAGGAAGCTGGAGCGGATCTCGGAGCGGGGGGTTGCGTGGAAGGTCCCGGATTCGGACCCTGCTTCCAGCTCGGATTCGGATTCGGACCGTGAGGTTGTTTATCAGGTGGGGAAATTGGTTTTTAGTGTGTGGTTTTGTCAGATCTGAGAGTTTTGTTTCGGTTTATGGAACACTTTTTTTTAATTGAGCTGATGAGTGAAGTTTTGTGATAATTTCGAGTGGAGGAAATGAATTTGCTTTGTGTATTTGATGGATCTGAAAGGATATTTTTCAAAAAATTTCTAACTTTTCATCAATTGAGCTACAAAGTGAAACAATTTGGCCAATGAATTAGCGTTTTACACAATCTTTACAATTAATTTCCAACAATTATCTCTTTTATACTAGATCTGAATCTTGTATTCCTTTGTGCCTTCAGATATTCCGGCTGGTTCACGGAGGCGAAGTAGAATCCGACGGGAACTGCCTCTTCTCGTCGGCCAGACGATCCATGAACATAAAGGCAATGAGCGTGAAGGAGCTGAGGCGGTCCACGGTGCGCCGGTTCCAGGAGGAGTACGAGAAGGAGCCGAACAAAGAGGCGATTGATGCGGCAATAAGGAACATGTACTCGCCGGATCTGAAGGCCGGGTGGGGCGTGCACGTGGTCCAGGAACTCAAGCTGCTCGCGCTGAAAACGGAGAGGGAAGTGATGGATGGAGCGATTGGGGAGTTGATGGAATTGGGGATCCAAAGGTATGTGATTGTGATTTTTTTTGGGGGTTTTTTGGTTGTTTTGTGAAAATGTGTTGGTTTATTGGTGAATTGATGGAATTAAGGATCCAAAGGTATGTGATTATGATTTTTTTTGGGGGTTTTTTGGTTGTTTTGTGAAAATGTGTTGGTTTATTGGTGAATTGATGGAATTAGGGATCCAAAGGTATGTGATTGTGATTTTTTTTTGGGGGTTTTTTGGTTTTGTGAAAATGTGTTGGTTTATTGGTGAATTGATGGAATTAGGGATCCAAAGGTATTTTTGTTTTTTTGTGGTTATTTTGTGAAAAATGTTGTTTTATTGGTGATTTAATTTGGGGTGGGGTATGAGCATCTAGAGGAATATGCTGCCATTTTATGCCTTTCTCTAGAAAGTTATTTATTTGTTTTTGTGTTGGTTACATGGTTATAGATCTGTCCTTTTTCCCCATGTGATTACATCAATCTAATAGCGTGATTTAAGATTTAGTTATGCTTGATGCTTCATTATTTTAATCACAATTACTGTGCATGAGAGTCCAATTAAAGAAAGTGCA
This sequence comes from Juncus effusus, assembly GCA_027726005.1. Classification (NCBI taxonomy): domain Eukaryota; kingdom Viridiplantae; phylum Streptophyta; class Magnoliopsida; order Poales; family Juncaceae; genus Juncus; species Juncus effusus. Next base: position 8,183,183 of record CM050894.1, on the reverse strand, counting down.
TTTTTCTGCCAACTTTTCATTATTTATTCTTTTTTTGAAAAGGAAATCTAGGCTGTTGCACAGCAATTTCACCTGGCACTTTTGACCATTATATTTTGCATTTATTTATTTCTTACATTATTAAATCATAATTATTGTCATCTGTCATTAAAAATATTATTATGTTATTTATCATGTTGAGACAATTCATGCTTTGATTTTAAAAATCATATTTGTTACTTATATTTCTGCTCTTACTTTGACCTAGTCTCATCTTACCTAAAATTTGACTTGAATCATTCAAAATTGACTTGAAAATGACATACCAAGTACCAACAAGCATCATGTTGTAAAAATCCTTTCTTTATTTTTCTACTATTCAATACTTAGTTCCAATCTTTCGTTAAATCTCCTCAGAAGCACTAACAATTGTAGGGCAAATAATTGCAGGGAAGCAGCCGCCGAAACAATATACAAAGAGAGATGCATCGGAGTGGATAACGGGTCGGGTTGGGCCAAGTACATGGCCGTATCCGGATCCGCTTCTGACGACGAGCATGACATCATCACGATGCAATACACTGATGAAGGATTATTAAGCATCGATGAAAATAGGGAGGGAAAAGCGGCTGCGTTTGGGGATGATATCGCGTTGGAGTGCTTGGCCACCGAGTTCAAACGCGAGGTTTTTGTGGTATGTTTTAGTATATTGCAATTTAGTCCCTGTACTTTAATTGGATCGCAATTTAGTCCCTGTACTTTAATTGGATTGCAATTTGGTCATTGTACTACTGATTTGAACTTTTTGGTGCCTGTACTTTATGTAATTATTATTTAACGTGGTTGGTTAGAATTATTATTATTCATGAAGTACAAAATAAATCGATGGTTCAGTGACAAAGTTGCAATCTAATTAAAGTACGGGGACTGAACTTCAATCTAATTAAAGTGTAGGGACTAAGTTGCATTTATCCGTTTTACTGAGGGTTGTTATTCTTGTTTCTTTATTCTTGTTAAACTTGGAATTGGTTGTGGAATGAATAGGTGCAATCGCACGGATCGGATGCGATGGTGGATGAGGATAATTGTGTTTTCTTTCTGCCACACGCGCCACGAGGACCGATTTGCGATTCTCCTATCTTTTTGTTCATGAAGGGTACCGGTACGTATCTTTATTTATTTAATATTTTTGTAAGTTAAAGAAATGAAGAATTGTGTTGATTTGATTGTTTTAATGATTTGATTGTAGGTTGGTGTGGAGCAGGGGCGGATCACTATGAGCCTCTTATTGCTAGTGTTATACCGAATACATCGCATGATAAGGCGGCAATTATACTCTAAATTGCCTCCCCCAATTTAATTAATTGTATTAGTAGTATTATTTTTTCCCCAAAATTCAAAATGAGCCGGCTCTTTGGTATCGAGAGAAGAAGAGTAAGTAGCAGCAGTGAGTTATTTTTTCATTTTATTTTATTTTTCTTTGCGAGAGAAGTCTAGAGAGAGATTTGACTCTAACATGGAAGACCGGATTCTAGGGCATGCATTTTGTGCCGTTTTTTATTTAGCTATGAGTGAGATTTTGGGTAATTAGATTATCCTATTGTTTTTTCATTACCCTCGTTCAACATTTGGGTAGAAAAGTTTTGCGAAGAGGGTTTGGCAGGTATTTCATTATTAGTGAGGCAAGTTTAATGAGTATGAGTGAGAATGTGGAAAGGAGATAGTTTGTACTTTTTGACTCCTATTATTGTTGCCTATTTCATTATTTTTGAAATGAGATTGTTCTGATGTATCAAACTCCTCTCTTTCAGCTTGGTTTTTTGCCGTTGATATGATATTTCTTGGTTTATTGATGATTATTCTGAACATTGGTGAATTAATTTTGATAAAGAAATACACAAAACAATAGTCCTGTACTTATGCGATATTGCAGTTTAATTTAATTGATGATATTACAAGTCAGCTTATATCGCAGTTTGTTCCATGTTAATGAAACAAACTATAGCACAAATAAACAATATGTTATCATCATAACTTACAGTTAATTATATTAGCTATTGGATTATTCTCTTATTTTATTTATATCACCATTGAACATGATGAAAAACCTTTACTAAATCAATGGCTGAATGTAGATTCACATACAATAATTTCAAGAAAAAGGAGCAAAAAAAAAAAAAGATTAGCTCCTTGCACTGTGTTCAATTACTGTTAATGAGTAGAATTTTTTTATTCAAAAATCAACCTTTTCAACATACTAAATCTAATTATTAAAGAATGGAAAAAATTCAGAGAATGATCAGAAATCTCATGTGGAATAAAAAAACACGCACCGCATGCAAAGATGCTAGTTAGATTACAATTATTCATCATTTCATTCTAAGGGCCAAAAATAGACTAAAATTTGTTTTTTCACATATGAAATTGGAAATTGGAAATTAGAAATTCAGATTTGAGGTACTTATATTTGAAAACATATGAAACTTAGCTTCTAGATTAACGGAAAAAAATCGATTTCTTTTTGAACTTTTAGTGCTTTTTTGATGGTCAGAAATCTCGTGTGGAAATGAAATGCGCATCGCATCAAAAACTATCTGACGCTGCATCTTCATACATTAATTTCATCACTCCATTCAAGCAAATCAGGTAAACAGAAAATGCAATCAAGCGGATTAAAATAGAAAATTCAAACATAAAATAATACAATAATTACTAGGTATTACATCAAATCGAAAGAAAATAAATCTGAATTTGACAAACGATTTTAGATTAAACCTTCGCAGGAAAAATATCAAATTAACATAACACTAAATACAAGCGAGAAACATGCTCTGAAAACTCCAAAAATTGAATCAAATTGCTCAAAATCGACAGGCCAACAAAACTTCAGTAAAATTTCAACAAATCAATAAAGAAGAAGAAAATCAAAACTGGCGCCGCCAAAAAACCTAGAAAATCAGACAGATATCACCATCTTATATATAGGCTTTATTAGCGGATCTGATTATCTGATCCAAATATGAACTATTTATTCTATACAGAACTGGACTTTGTCCAAAGGGGGCCGAAATATTATTGAGGAATTATTATAATCTTTTGGGCCTCTTTCAGAAAATAGTTATTACGGAGATGAATATCATTTTTATTTCAAGAAAATAAGCAATATTTATTCTTACTATTTTTTAAAATTCATATATATTATTCATCATTCAGAAAAAAATCATATATATTATATTCATAACAATAACAGAAATAAATAACAAATTGATTAGTCGAATAATATTGTGACATCATTTTGGGCCAAGGCCCAATAAGTAGGCCTCCTTTCTTATTTTCTCAAAGAGCACAGGCTGGAGCCTTGGTACCAGTTAAGTTGTGTTGGTACAGAATTAGAGTGGTATTGTACCAGTCTGTACCAGCATTGTTCTGATTCTAACTTAGCCAAATAGTTGATTGTTTGATGCTTCAAATTTCGTAAAATATCAGGAGAAATAACATAGACCACATTATATTTATCACATCCCAATTTTAAATTGAATTATTATCCACAAACACCTGTTCAGACCCCAAAGAAATATTATTATCCCTAACTTTTCAAACATCAACAGAAAAAAATATCAGAAACACAAAAATTAATTAATTATCTCATTAATCAGATCCAAATCCCAATTTTGCTTATTCAACTATATATTAATCAAAGTCCGCCTTAGGCAGCTTCCCCTCTATAAACAAAACAAACAAAACAAAACAAACTATAGAGCCTTTAAACTCCCTCGCAACAGCATGAAAAAACCAAGTCGTTGCCAAAAACAAAAACAAAAAAAATCCAAACTTATCATTATCAACAAATCAAAGCGGGTCTAAAAGCAGTCAAACGGGGCCTCACCCGGATCCGCAACCCTCCAAATCTTAATACTCTTATCGAGCCCTCCGCTATACAAAATCCAATACCGGGTCGGATCCTCATCCTCATCCTCAAACCCGATATCCACCTGATCCTCCACAGCAGCTAGACACTTAACGGGTCCTTCGTGACCCGTTAACACCGATAAGCAAACGTGCGGCCCGCTATTTATCTCGTCCCGTCTCCAAACCCGGATCGTGTTATCAGCCGACCCGGTAAAGACCAACGACCCGGTTTCAGGACCCGCTACGCACAAGACCGCACCGTTGTGGCCTTGTAAAATCTCTGGCTCTCCTTCCCAGCCGTTCTGCTGCTTCCAACACATTATCGTGCCGTTTGACAAACCGGCGTATAATAAGCCTTTTTTGGTGCCGGTCGTACCGACCGTACCGGTACAGATGATTAGGGTGTTTATCGCGCCATCTTGTTTTACCAATATGTGGACTAAACGGTGGTTGAATTTCTTGCCGTGAGTTTCTCTTTTCCACATTTTGATTGTACCGTCAGCTGAGCCTGAAAATATTAGTGCATTAAATCCGGCTGCTATTGCGTTGACTGTATCTTCATGCGCTCGTACGGAATCTACACAAGTCCATTTATCCACCTGAATTTAGAAAAATATTAAAAAAATTATGGAAAATAAGACATTAATATGAGTGAGTTTTAGTTAAATTTTATTTACCAGCCAGGTTTTGATGGTTCGGTCCCAAGAGCCTGAATAAATCAATGACATATCTTCGTTTAAAGACAGACATGATATGACATCAGTATGGCGGATCGGGCCTTTCGCACCCGTATTGTTCTTTTTACCCGGTAAGGAATTCTTTATCAGATCTTGAAGTCTTGGTAAGCACATTACCAGCTTGTAAACAGTCGGCCTTCTTGAAGAAGGTTTCCAAATCCTGATTTTTCCATCTTGGTGACCTGTCAAGACTCGGCCGTTTTGGTCCAAAATGATGGATTTTACAAGGCCGCTAGTGGATTTAAACCCGGTATAATCTCGCCCGTCTTTCCAGACTCGGATGTTCTTGCTGTCCGATCCGGTGTAAAGAAGCCCATTTGGGCCGGTTGTGAGAGCTAACACGTGGCCCTCTTTGCGTGAGAATGAGTCGATCAGGCCGGTACCGGCAGGAAGAAGAGCGGTACTGAGGCTGAGATTGGACTGATGGTGCCAAGGCGAGGATTTGAAGGGAGAGTTGGTACCGGTCATGTCACGAATGGCGGTGAATCTGGAGCTTGAGGTAGCACTGGTACTGTCTGAGAGGTAAGCGGGTGAGGAAGAAGAAGCATTGCTCTGACGAAGGCCGAGATAGTAGTCTTCACCCCCCGATTTGTACTCTAACTTGTCAAGATTGTTAGCCGGTTCGGAGAATCGGTACCCGGATGAGGTGATAGTAGCTGTTGCATTACTGCTTGTGCTGGTTTGCAAGCTCTCCTCGTTTGGGCTTGGGGGTCGCATTGATTTGGCACCAACTACCAATTTGTAATTGGTACGCTGGAATTTTGGATTGGATTGAGATTTGAAGATGGTGTTTGTTAATGGAGGAGATTGGGAGTGAGGGGAAGAGGAGAAAGGAGGCAGTTAGCTAGAAAGAGGCGAGGTTTGAGGAGCGCTGCTGATTTAAAGATGCCCTATTGAAACGGCCATTTTGACGAGTTTTGCATTGCATGGGTTAAATAAATCTGCTCCCATTGTCTCCAGTTCAGTCATGAAGGGTGAGGGATCGCATATGAGCCGTTGGATAAATCAACACATATCGTCTCCAGTTGAATATAAATTTGCCACGTCATTATTGTGTGGTGAATTGAATATGGAGAGTGGAAAGTTCTTGATGAAATTTGGAAACAGGTATATATATATTGTGTGTTTTGAGAAAGGGCTATAACAATATAATAGTAATAAACTGGTCACATGATTTTGGCAAAACAATTGTAGATCAATACGCCAGATTTGAATTGAATTGTCACCTAAAAATAATAAATAAAAAATTCAATAAAAGAAGAATAGAAACATAAATAAATCATAAAATTAATAAATCAAGAAGAAGACAATAGTATTAAAAAAAACTGTAGTAATTTAAATTGTAAAATCGTATATTATTTCATACGTAGCCTGTAGATTATGACGTAAATTGTTTTATTTTTTTTATTTGCTTTGAATAAAAATATGAAAAATATGTTTGGTAAACTTGTATTTCAGTCCAAAAAGTAATTGTTTAATGAAATGGTAAATTTAAGTCTCCTACAAAATTCATTGCACCTTACTGGGACTACAAAATGTAAACTAAAATAAAATTATACGATTTTTTTTTAAATATTAAAAAGAAAATGTTGAGAAAAATTAGGCGATTTTTCAAAAATGATTCATACTAAAAAAACTGCAGTCGAGTTTAGGATTCAAACGGTTGGGAGAGTTTTTCGGAGGTGTCAGAGTGCAACCTCTAACTATAGAGAATTTTGTAGCTGGACGCTGGTCATGGTCTATAATAGACCCATGAGCTTGGTTTTGTTTCTTTGAACTGTCCATGCTAAGACCAGTTGCATCTGAAAAACTTTTCTGACTTAAGATGAGGTCTTGGTCCAGAGTATAATCCAATAAAAACTTGCCAAATCAGCATATTCTGTTCTCAATGGATGGGTGTACGGTGGACCATACCACGTAACTTCCAATCCATGTTTAGCGCCTCGCCTCTACGTCTTTGTTTTACATCACAGATCAACATCTCACTTCATCACCTTCACCTCTTTCTCTCTCTGACACTCAAACATGGCGAGTCTCATTTCTTTTCTGATTCTAGGTTTTCATGTCGCGATGTGCTTTCCGATGCTCTTAATTGCGTTCTTGGCAGATTCTTGGACCGTTCTTGACCGCATTGATCCGATCCAGTCGCTTTCAGCAGGTGCGGTACGGTTTTCGAGGAAGATCATTGAGACAGCTAGGCAGGAGGCGGCGTACTGCATTGAGAGGAGCGTGTTAGCGGCGATCTTCCCTTCAGCTGGTACGTCTTGCTTTGATTTATTTCTCTTATATCTTGATTGGATTTTTCTTGGTTGTCCATAAAAATGTGTCTGTCTAACTGAAACCGATCTAAGGTCATGAATTTCAAAGATCATGAGTTGTTTGTAACACAGAGATATGGATTTTTCATTAGAGTTTTTTTAATTAATGGATTTTGCGATTGACTAAAAGGTTGTAACAAGGAGAAGAGCTAGCTCTGTGCGTTTAGATCCGAACTGCCTCAATTGGTCATTATTCCTCTGTATACCATCAATTTGGTCAATCGCAAAGATTACAAGAAACATGGATAAAATTCGTTATCTGAAATAGTTATTATGTACTTTTAAGTGAAAGGCTATGTTACAAACAGTGATTTCTTCTTTTTTTTTTTTTTTTTTTTTTTTGTTCTTGGTTAAGAAAGACAGAAGGGCCCAATTGCACACCACCCTTCATTTCATTTAGTTTAAGAGTAATGTATTGACAAGTACTTCAAACATTGATAACTAGCTTGATCTAAAAGAAATCCAAGAATATGCAGGCATAATAAAAATGATAATAAAATAATACTTCAACAATGATTTTAGAACCCCATAAAAATAAATCAAAGAATATGAGAATGTTCATTCAACCTGCATCGCATTTCATAACCAAAATATATCAAATATAATTCAACAACTCAACATGTACTTCAAACATTGATAACTAGCTTCATCTAAAAGAAAACCAAATAAATATGGGGATCATATCAATTTGGTAATAGAGCAAATATAATTTCAACATTTGTTGAATTTTGGGATTGCATAAAAGATCCCTACTATTAATTACGGTCATGTTGCTGCATTTTGAGAGAAAAATGATAGGACTGAGACAGAGTAAGCCCATTGTACACAGCTTCTTAACAATCCATGAAATATATGTTGCAATTTCTAATAATTTCAAATTACTTATTTTTTTTCAGACATTTTCGTTGGAGTGGATCGGATTTCGATCTTCTTCCTCCTCAGGGCATACACCCTAGTTGCGTTTTCGTATTCTCTCCTGTGGATCGTCATGGTTTGGCGGCTGTTTTTCGGTATTTTTCTCATTTCCTTTTTCCTTATTATCTCTAATATTTATCAAATCATTAAATATTTACGCTCAATCGGCATTTTAAGTCAATAAATGGATGCATGTATTAATTATAGGATATGAAGGCCGGTTGAGATCCACTTTAGAGAGACGGCTCGCGTACGCACTTCACAAGCTGGATGACGCGGAGCGTAAGATGGACGAATCGGGTGCTTTGATTCGGGCATTAGAGGATGCGCTGATGGCAGCGGTTGTGGATTCTGAGGCTGCTTGGAGGGCCGCGCTTGATGCGACGACTCGATTCGGAGAGCTCAGCCGGCATAAAGAGACTCTTGACCACCGTGCTAGGTAATCCATGAATTGTATACTATATCATGTTTATATTAATCATCAATTGTACTATATCATGTTTATATTATTATAATTATCATGTTAATTTTGTAATGATATACCTACTACTATAATAAATTAATAATTGTGTTTATAATATTATAATTATCAGGTTAATTTTGTAATAATATAACTAGTGACTTCTCCATCAATTGAAATCCATTTTCCCTATATTAAGTTAATAACAACTATTAATAAAACTAGTTAACAGGTAATGAAAACATGAGAAATGAGGCTAACTTTCTTTTTACTTGTAGGATCAGTATTGATACCCTACAGAGACAGCTGGAGGCAGCGGTGTGGGCTAGAGTAGAGGCCCAGCACCAGTTTGACACTATCGAGGGTCAGCTGCGCTTGCTGAGGATCGACACCGACCGCCAGCTTCAGTCTCAGAGACTAGACTTCGAGCGCCAGCTAGAGGCTCAGAGTGTAGAGTCCAAGCGCCAGCTAGAGGCTCAGAGGCTCGAGACCAGACGCCAGTTAGAGGCTCAGAGTCTTGAGACCAGACGCCAGTTAGAGGCTCAGAGGCTCGAGGCAGAGCGCCTGATCGAGAGTCGTGAGGACCTTCTTCGGTCGGAGAGGATTGAGGCCCACCGTCAGCTGGAGGATGAGCGCAGAGCTGCGCTACTGGCTCGAGGGCAGCTCGAGGCTGAGCATCATGCTAGGTAAGACAGATTTTGTACCAATAAGATCATAGGGTTTTTGGAGCCAAAATAGAATTATGGCTAATTTTCTAAATTGATTGAATACTAACTGAAGTATTTCTTTTGATATTAGGCTTGCGGACGTGCAGCTCTCCTTACAGCGCGCTAGAGCAGACGCGTACTCGATGAGACGCCAGTTTGAATGGGCCCGCCTATCTATGAGGGCGACTACACCGAGGTAGTATTGTATTTGATAGGTTCTTTGATTGAATGAGGAAAGCAATAATAAGATAACCTAATAATTGTTTGTGTTTGTGTTTCTCAGCAGGTAGATTGAGACTTGAGAGACTGATTTGGCATTTTTATCACTTTTTATTAGTGTGTAGTGTTTATTTTTATCATTATTATTTCAGACTATTTAGTTTTTATTATTCAGAGTGGATATTTATCTCTAGTTTCTTATTATATGTATGGATATTTATATTTGAGTTTAGTTATTTTAGTTTTTATCTTCTGCATTTGTGTACCTTTTTTGTTTTCATTTTTCATCTCACTCTAACAACAAAAAAAGCAATCCCTCCCTTTATAAATGAGAAAAAAAACTGATTCAATATCATTTAATAGCCTATATAGTCTATATTGACTCCAGTAGATGCAAATAATCTAAACAGACAAGACAAAAATAAATTAGACCAGAACAAAACAACAATCCAAAGAGAAGTTTAGAAAATAACTGTTCAGCAGCAATACCAAACAATACAACTCCAAGTTTCGGTTTGATAAATTAAAAATATAATTAAGATTAACCAACTAATTTTGACCACCATATCTTATGTAAAATTAACAAAATTGCCGCCACCACAACACCAACTGATATTTATGTATGTAAGCAAAAAAAAACTGATATTCATAAATTTCTGATCTCAAACCCTAATTGCCACCTCAACGCCAACTGATATTTAAGTATATAATTCATAAATAAATATAAGAATTGTGATCACAATCCCTAATTCGTTATTGTAGGGTACAAAAATTAAATTAATACAAAATGAAGCAAAACATTTAAAATTAATACAGATATTATTACATTCAAGTCCATATGATTTCTACAAAATCCCTAGAATTCGTATAAAAATATAAAATAATAAAATAAATATAATTCTCCGCCGGAAATCTCCTTCCACCTTGCAACAAATGAGGCTCAACAATGGGAGGAAAATCACTAGAGAAATGAATCTCACTGCCACTGGTGTTTTATTGCTTTTCTTTCTAGTGTTCTTCTCATTTTTAATGTAATAGGCATTAGAGGAAATTTGTACATATAGAACACTCCTAAAGGAACCAGGAGTGCAAATGCCCATCTGTGCACTATCAGCTTGTATCAAAACTTTTTATTTTCTTTCAATGAAAAACGAAACTCTCTAGTAGGCAATCGTCTGCTCGAGTTTCAAAAATAAAAATAAAAAAATAAAAAAAAATATAATTCCACATTCAACTGTTACATATTAGATCAAATCCATTTGGGCATAAACTCTAAACCAACGGGAGTATATATCATCGACCAAAAAATTAAAAATAAAACAAATGAAAGATAGAAATTTTAGAGGAAAAACTCCTAATTAGTATATAGTCCCTCGCAATAGTAGGCCCAGAAAAAACACTGGTACATAATAAAAAAAATTCTAAACTCAAAAAAAAAAAAAAAATTCTAAACAAATTAACAAAAAAAATGTTAACAGAATAATTAAACTAGAATAAATTCATCTTTACCTTTATCTTTATGACTCCATATCAGTGGCTTGATCAAAGGAAATGAGGGAAAGTATCAAGTATTTTATCATAATCTGTATCATATTTTCTGGAGCTTTTAAATCTGTAAAGGAAAAAATCATTAATTAATGTTACTGAAATGTAAACATTAAAGGAATGAAACATAAGAGTACCTAATTACAAGATCTTTATAAATTACAACGAGACCTGATGAAAAAAGAACAAATGCAAGAAGATGTACGATAAATTAATCAACACCATGCATTAAAAAAAAAAGATATTAATCAACACCAATTCAAAATAATCATCTTTTAGTTTGAACAAAAAAATCAGCTCCCAGCCGAAATTACAAAATTATTTTCGAATTCATCCAAAAATAAGCAAATACTAACAGACTGAAGTGTAAAAATATCCATAAAAATGAACGGTCCACCATATCTTTGTTTTAATACATTGAATTCGCTACAAAAGCATAGAGGAAAACAAGTAAGAAGCAAAAAATGAAAAAACCACAAGTTGCTAATTATCTTCCACCTTAACGCATAAGTACACATGAATTACAGAAAGAAATCAGAAAAAAGAACACAAAATATCAAGAATTGGGAAGCTATGCAATTAGTATAAATGTTTGGGTTTGTATGTAATTTTCTTATATTTGAATGTTGTTGGCGCGTGAGTTGTCTCCAGTAAGAGTCAGTTGGGCCTGATATTTTTGTTTGTAAAAATATTCAGTAGATCTGACGATATTAATATTAGACGATTATAATTCAATGGTTTTGTAATAAAAATACTTCACTTTCTATCCACAAATTACTCTCAAATTGCAGAGAAATCCAGTGATCTCTCGCAAATTCATTCATGGATTTATCTTAATGCGCGACACAAAAGCAATAACCAAATTCACTAAAAAGTACATTTCCGACATGAGAAGACTTTCTAATACTCAGATTGAACTTCAAAACGAAAATACAACAACAACAAAAAAACAATTAAAAGCAGTAAACTAAAAGAAAAAAAAAGTAATCGGTACAGAAATTTGTGGGGGAGCTAGCAGCACCTGATTCTCTCATGGGCTAGAAGAAAGAGAATTAAGAAGAATGGCCTTATGGTCAGAAGATATTTAAATAAATAAGAGACAGCCCAAATTTTACTTAACTAAGGATAGACTACTGGATGTGTGTGTTGTTCGTTTGGACTGGAGAAAACATCTTTGCCTCTTTTAAGATCAAGTTTTGTTTTCATGTTTCCTAAATTCTGCTGCTTTCTACTTTTTAGTTTAGAAGTTAGAACTCATGAATTTATGTTCCCAGCACAAACTTCATGATTAAATCATGTCGTGTTAGTGATTTTACTTTTAGTTTACTACCATCATTTTGAACTCTCAACACAATCAAATCTATCTATAAAATCAAATCTATCTACAAAATCCACAAAAAATGACCAGAATACAAATAGTATTCAATACAAGTTTATACATTTCTAAAATAATCTCTTGAATTCATACAAAAACATAAAATACAGGCATCCTTAGTAGATTATATATCATTTAACTTTTGCTTAATCAGATCCAGTAGTTTGAATGTGTTGGAGTTAATACTTGAAGGGGTCATTTTAAGTGATGGGGACGATACACTCACATTCATGAACCGTAAAACGCACAAGTTCTCAATTGCGAAAGTTTATTGCCTGCTGACTAATAGAGGGGTGATAAACGAAAGTGTGGCCTCAATTTGGAAGTATAAAGTCCCTGCAAATTTGGACGGGGGATGCTTCAAGCCCTCTCTAAATTTACTCAAAAATAAAATAAAATAAAGTCCCTGCAAAAATTAAACTCTTCTTATGGCTTCTTTTGCAAAACAAGTTATTAACTAGGGATAATTTGTTGAAGAGAGGGGCATCGATAGGGGCTGAATGTGTTCGCTGTCAGACAAATAATTTAGAAACGATTCAGCATTTATTCTTTGAGTGTGCATTTGCAAGAGGAATCTGGGCACGAATGAACAACGAGCGGTCTGTGTTTCCCGGTACACATGAATGAGTGGAGGAGTATTGGGGCGAGAAACCGGTGGGTTTAGATAAATTGAATACACAAATATGGTACATTTGGAAAAGTTGGGCCTGCTGGAGCATCTGGCTAGCTAGGAATGAGATGGTGTTTCGAGGACGACTGTACCTATAGAAGATTACTATTGGAAAATGAAATGCAATATAAATTCTTGGTTGAGGTGTAATCATTTTACTGTTCAAAGTTAGCTTTAGTTAATCATTGTAATCTTTAGTATGAATGATTGTACATAGGCTACCCCAAACTTAATGTAAATTATGTCGCAATTAATGAATCAAGGGGGTCAAGTTGACCCCTCGTTTCCTTTAAAAAAAAAAACACTTGAGAATCATCTACCAAAGAAAAAAATCGATGACATTAAGATGACTAAAATTTAAGGAAAAAACAATTAAATTTATAAATTAAGATACATAAATAGCACCTAATTTGATATGATTAAAATTGGTGAGGTGAGATTAACGTCCCTCCATATAGCCTCAGATATTTAATTTATACTAATTAATCCTAAACTGTCTAATAATGCCACACTATAGTAGGGCCAGGCATAACATAATTGGTACATAGCTAGTTTGGTAATTTAACCAATATCAGAAAAAAAAATTAACAGAATAATTAAAACAATAGGATTCCTCTTTACAATTATGACTCCAGTTCAGGACCTTGATCAACAGAACTACAGGGCAATTAGTAAGTATTTTATCACAATCTACATCACAGTTGCTTGAGTCTTTAAAACTAAAGGAAAACCACAGTTAATTGTTATTGAAAATATAAGTAATTAATACAATGAAACACAGATAAACTTTGAAAATTTTAATGCGATTTTTTGTAATTTTTATAAACTACAAAGTAAGAAACCAGATGAAAATAGAATACATGAAAGAAAAAGTACAATATATTAATCAACACCAACACAGAAAAATCCTTCACATTGAAAAAAAAATCAGCTTAGCTTCCAGCCGATTTGCAAAATTATTTGCGAATTCACCCAAATTTAAAAAAAAAAAATAGGAAATCACGACGGAATACTATAGCGAGTAGCGACGGATTGAAATTATATACTATTTTCTCACAGTTACTGTTTTCATTTTTTTAAATATATACGGTTTACCGAATGAATTTTTATATACTATTTGTTTTTAATTTATATGTTTTTATATACTGTTTTCATTTTCTAAAATATATACTGTTTTACCAAATGAATTTTTTATATATTGTTTGTTTTCAGTATATATATTTTTTTTCAATTTATATGTTAAGTTTGTATAATTTTAGTATTTAATTTTAAAATTCAAATATGAAAATTAGAAAGCATCTCAATAATCCCACAATACAACATAAAAAATAATATAATTCAAAGTAACTGATAAAGTATAACATTAACAAAAAACAGATAGAAGTATAATTAATACATAAAAATCAACCTCACTTTCCTATACAATTTATTTCCTCAATACTTTGATAATTAGGAATATCTATCAACACAACACAAGAATTTACCATAATCAGCTGGCAAATGCGGAACTATATATAAACCTAATTCTAAAAAAAACCTAATTTTATAAAACCTTTAGTTTCAGAAAGCTTAATGCACTCATCCTAATTTCATTCATCTCTAATTCCATAAAATCCTCATTTCATAGGAACCTAATTTCATAAATCCCAAATTTCAGAACCCTAATTTCATAAAACCCAACTGTCATAAATCCACGTCCATGAAAATTACAATAAGAACATGTAATTGGAATAAAATACAAGCATACACAAGCAAGTAACAGACCAGATGAAAAAAGAAAATATAAAAATAGGAAAGTACTACAATAAATTACTATCTATGTCTTAATAAACCTTTGTTAATTTGAACAAAAATCACCTTCAAAACAGAAATTGCCAAAATATTTTCAAATTTACCTAAAAAAAATGAAATAATAACAAATAAAAATTCAAAATTATTGCGAAATTAATACATAGATTGCACCACAAATGATAAAAACATCATAAAGCATTAGCAAGAAAAAAAAAAGAACCAAAAATCAGGGCAATAAATGGAAATTAAACGAGAAGGCCCTAAAACATAAAAACACACAAACGAAGCACATATCACAAAATAAAATCAGAAAATAACACAAACATCATCAAAATATTCAACAAAAAGTATATTTCCAACATCGGAAGCATCTTTAAATACTAATATCGACCTTCAAAAACAAAACAAAAAACAAAAAAAAACCCTTAAAAACAATTCAAAAAATAAAACAAAACCATCAATCGGTACAGTATTTTGTGGGTGAGCTCGCACGGCCATCATCGCAACGCTCCGACCGCAAGCAGTCTTCATCGCCGGCGGAACCCGCTAAGGACGCTTCCGAAACCCGCTATGGATTGGGGGAGCGATCGATAGCGGCCATCGCCGGCTCAGATAAGATCAAGTAGATGAAACCCTAGATTGGTTCACTCTCTCCTTTATATACTAGTATTGGACTTGGTACACTAATTGGGCTGTTATAATACCACTTAATTTTTCGATTGGGCTTGGTACAATAATTTGATTAATGTAAATGGATATGATAAAATTTGCTTTTAAGATAAAATGTACTAACATACATGACTAATTTGCTTAAAGTTATAATAATTTGTTTCAGACTTTTATAAACATGGGATGATTTTTTTTTTATTTTTCTCAACTGAATGAACCAAAATAATTTTTGGGACTCGATATGCACCTGCATGCTCATTTGTCATTAGTATTGCCGAAATTCAAAAATATATAAAAAGAAGCGAAAATTTTCAAAAAATTCCTAACTTTTCTCATATTTATTAAAAGAAAATCTTAACTTTTTAGATTCCTTTAAAAAAAAACCTACAAAATATATTGAATTATTTTTTTACTTTCCTATGTGTTAAATTTAACATGGATGGAATTAACAAAAATTTATTGACTAAAATACTACTCTTTGTAGATCGTTGACCTTCTTGATAAATTCACATTTAATACCTCAAAAAGGACGCACAATTTTAAATTGGACTTCTGAACTCTGGATCCAACCTGGGCGGAAAATCAAAATAGAAAATAGGGGTGAGTACATGGGTACTCAGTTAGAGTGGAGCCCAGTCCCCTTCGGCTAAACCAAAACTGATTGATTAATAAGAGAAAATATAGATCTTGAAATAAAATTATCATACTCCCCCAAAATAATATCAATTATTATATCTATATATATTTAATATTTTTAAATTTATTATAATACTTAACCTCTCATAACCTTATTACTCATTTAATTTATTGATTAATCGCCTTATATTCATTAATAAAGTCTTCTTATTTTAATCAATTGATATTTATTTGATTTGTTAGTTTATTTTCTTATTAATGAATATGTTTAACATCGTCAAATTAATCATTTAATTTATTCTTTAATTTACTTAATCTTTTCACTTTTCAATTATTGAGTGAGATGTCTGAGCTCGTTACATAAGAGATTTCACTATCTGTCAAGTCCAAGATCGCTATTTAGGAAACTCTAATGTTGTCGCAAAGTCTTGCCCAAGATTACTACCTGGGAACCAACTTGTTGCTAAAGCCTTGCCCAAGATTGCTACTTGGGAATTAACTCTTTTCTGTCAGATCTGACTTCTTTTCTTTTCTTTTCTTTTCTTTTCTTCTCTTATCTTCATTTATCTTTTTTTCTTTTTTTCTTCTCTTATTTTATTTTAGTTTATCCTATCTCATTATGTCTTTTATCTTATATTATTATCTCTTATTTTATCTCATCTTATTTTATCTTATTTTATTTTATTTTATTTCATAATTCTTAAAGCTTCATATAAAATAACATAGAATAAAATATATTATTACGGGCTACATTATCTCTAAATATAATGAAAACATATTATTTACAATATTTAAATAAATTAACCCTCATTATTATTTCAACAATCCTCAAATTCAAATCAGAGATAATTACAAATATCAGAATATACCAATGGAAGCACAATTTATCAAGAAGAAACATAATATAATATATCAAACATAATCGAAATATAGTTAAATGGAACTGAAGGAGAAACAATAGGAAAAATCCCTAACCTTTATCAACTCAGTTTAGAACGACGAATCCAAACGGGAAAAGAAGCACCTCGACTTGTCGACCTATCGCTCAGTGCTCGAAAACAAACCAACTTGTAGAGTGACATGATAATATCTTTTAAACTTGAAGTTAACTCTTTAAATATTCAAGCTCGAATAGACCAAACGTGTAACGTGATCTCCTAGATGGTACATGGTTTGATATATGCATGGAGAGAGTCTACTATACTTGGTCTACAAACTTCAGCGAAAGAAGAATGGAGGCAGGCGCTGGCTCTCGTTATACTCTTTGTGCATACAACAGGGGAGGCCATATACGCAGGAGGAAGAAGGAAGAGATGAATTTGCAACATGATTATTCTGATGGGTATGGGGTAGGACTAGGCGACACGGAAACTCAACAAGGATAATTCGGGTTTAGTGGTGAGGTAAATGATTTATATGGTACGAATTTGCACTAGTTTCTTGGATCAGAAGCAGATACTCAAATGGGGCTGAACAGATAATATTTTGGGCTTGATTCTTTTTGCTGATATAACCCCGACTTTAATTAAATTGCATAATATTATATAAAAATGTATTTTTCATTTGGACAATAAAAATAAAACAAAATAAAATTACCAAAATACCCTTAGCCCAAGAATTAAAAATTTTGGGACATTCCAATCACTCCCCCTAAAAAAAAAATTTCGTCCTCGAAATTTGGCTGAAAGACTCAAGAATAAGAAAATTTAAATAATGCATTTTAAAACTGAACACACTGATAAAACAGCTGACAACAAAACTGACATTGAATCGCACAATTTATGAATTAAGTGAAACTAACAGAATACACTAACTCAGAATTAAGAATTTTGGGATATTACAGTTCGGTTCATCGTTGATCCGTACAGTACGATCAGATGCACGCGCACTTCCGATTGGGCTTGGCATCTTGCGAGAACAATTTGTCCAGGTAAATTGGAATCAAGTTTTTGTAGTTCTTATTCCCCTTGATTTTGGATATTCTGAATTAGATTAATTGGAATCAGATGAATGAAAGAATTCTTTCAAACTGTTATGATTCTAGCATTTTCTGCATATTCATCAATTTACACCAAGATCTCATTTATACATGTGTGTTTAAATAAATTTGCATATAACATAATACAATAGAAAGATAACATATTGTTTTTTCTATTTATATATGAGAACTTGAATGCTAGATGGATATAGATGCCCAATTCCAATAGAAAAATGCTCATAAGATCGAAAGAGTTTGGCATGAGTACTTCTCATAAATTTTGTGCTAGCTAGAAACACGTCATGAGCTAAAAATCCAATGAACTTGGTATGACTTCTCAATAAATTTGTGCTAGCTAGAAACAATGTCATGAGTTCAAAAAATCATCCTAGTTTGGCATGAGTTCTCATAAATTTTGTGCTGTCAAATTTAATGTGTTAAAAAATCCCCCGAGCTTGCATGATTTCTCATAAAAAGATAACATATTGCTTATTCTGCTTGTATAAGATATTGATGACTCAGTTAGTTCAACATAGATTATTTATTTATAAATTCACTAAAATTTGAGACTAATTATTATTTAATGCTGGTGAATATTATTTTTCATGATTATAAATTAATGTGTGATATATCTACTATATATATTAATAGGTAGCATGATATTTGATATTCTGTATGAACCCTTCACTCTTTAAGTTTAGGGTCTCTTTGTCATGCTTTTTTATCCTCTCAACATGCAACTTGTGAAGGCGTATCATTGTATAATTGTCTTTGACTCCTCAAAGTAAGGATTATTTTGTTAGAAAGAAAGAAAAATTGCTCATTTGGACATAATGAGCTTTGAATTCATAACTTATTGTATCTTAAGCAAAATACTTTATCACTAAGTTATGGGATTATTTGCTATTGTATAATCTTTTAACGCTACATTCGTTTTTAAAGTTTTAATGCTACATTCTTGCCCTATCTAATAGAAGTATGTAGTTCTAAAAAAAAAAATTCAAAAGTTGGGATTTTCATAATTTGATGTTTGCTTCTTATTTTTCCCTTCATTGAAACTTGCGATGACTCTTGGATTTTGGTAACTTTTTTTGGTAAAGTTTGTATAACTTTATTATTTCATTTTAGAGAACTGATACTGCACGATGACTACTGTAGCGACTCTGTATCTACGGTATATAAAAACTGAAAACAAACAATATATAAAAAATTTACTCAATAAAATAATATATATTTAAAAAAAATGAAAACAGTATTCGGTAAACAGTATATTATTTTAAAAAATGAAAACAGTATATAGCGTATATAGAAACGCGAGAAAACAGTATATTGTTAAAATATAAAGATGCATTTGTATATTATGAAGGCATTTAACAAATTAGGAAAGATATTTCTTGGAAATTTTGGTATTACCATAAATTAGATTTCTTGACAAGAAGGTTTCGTATTTCCATGTTTAGGTGTTAAATAGGGCAGTAATTCTTTGAGTTATTTCCTTATATTAATTATGACTATCATATAAATAAAGGGGTAGGGGTAGAGTTTTATTCATTCCAACAACAACAATATTTTGTATCTCTTTTTTCTCATAATAAGAAATTTATCTTAGTTCCATTGTTCAATCCTTTCTTCTTCTATTATTGTTCCTTCTTGGGCTAGTGTAAGCGTATTGCTGCACTATTATTTCCGCTGCTGATAATCACAAGGTCGCTGCTGGTTTAGTGCTGCTGTGTTACTGTGCAGTCACTATTGTTCTGTTTCTCTGTTAGCGACGCGGTTATCTGGTTCAGTCCTTGTGTGACTGTCTGGTTTCTTTACATGGTACCAGAGCTTCAAGGGTGATAGACGACGACGTTGGCGATAGTGGACTTGGTATTGAGGCTCTAAATCTTGGTGAAGAAGAGGATTGTTTATTACGGCATCCATGAAGTTTGGAGGTCGGGTTAGTGGACTTGGTATTGAGGCTCTAAATCTTTCGAATTATTCTATGTGGAAGAGTTGTATGGAGTCTTGTATTAGGAGTGAGGGGTTATGGGAGATCGTTGTTGGTACGGAGGTTGCACCGACGCCTGTCACCGGTACGAATGGTACGGTGACGAATGCAGACGCAGTAAAGGAGTGGTCAAAAACGAATGCTAAGGCGGAGTTCTTGTTGAAGAGGTCGATATCACGCGATCTATTTGAGCATATTAAGGGGTGCAAATCAGCGGCTGAGATTTGGAGAACTTTTGATGAGTTGCTCAACAAAAAGAACACGGCACGATTACAATTTCTGGAGAATGAGTTGGCGAGTTGCACACAAGGTGAATTTTCTATCTCTCAATATTTCTTGAGAGTAAAGGGTTTATGTTCAGAAATTTCTATCTTGGAACCGGAGGAGGCTATTTCGGAGGCAAAGTTGAAGCGGTATATTATTCGCGGTCTTCGAAGAGAGTATGTCCCGTTCGTTACCTCAATACAAGGGTGGGGGCAACAACCATCCTTGACGGAGTTTGAAAATTTGCTCGCTTCTCAAGAATCGTTGGCTCGACAAATGGCGGGTGTTTCGGTCTCTGAAGGCGAAGGTCACGCTCTTGTGTCTAACAAAGTAAAAACTCGGTATGACCAAGAGGAACGGAAGAAGGAGGTTACGAAGAAGGGGGAGTCTTCATCTAATAGTGGTTCTCGGTCGACTATCAAGTGTTACCGATGTGGGAAACTCGGTCATATAAGGAAAAATTGTCGTGTTAAGTTGAGAGAAGGAAATGCCGCGGATAAAGAGGATATTGTGAAGTGTGAAGTTTGGGATACGGGTTTCGTAGCAGAAGGAGTTTCGTTAGACGTGTGTGCTTCTGTTAACTACGAGGACAACTGGATCATTGATTCCGGTTGTGGTCATCATTTGACTGGTGACGATTCCAAGTTTTCTTCACTTCGCGGGTATAAAGGCAATACTGCCTTTATTACTGCCGACAACAGTGTTCACCATGTGGTGAATGAGGGAGCGGTTGTTGTTTCTGATAAAGACAACAGGTCGATAACTCTCGACAGTGTTTATCACGTGCCTGGTATGAAGAAGAATCTTCTGTCGGTGGCGAATGCGGTTGATGCTGGTCACTATGTGTTATTTGGTCCAAAGGATGTGAAGTTCCTCCGGAATGTGGAGGAGGTGAAGGGTGATGTTACCACGTCGGTAAGAGGGTAAAAGACTTGTATGTTCTTTCGGCTTCTTCCTCATATGTTGACAAGATGAGCAACAATGATGGTGTGTCGGTTTGGCATGCTAGGCTCGGCCATGTGGGTATTGACAAGTTGAAGGCGATGGTTTCGAGGAATCTTGTCAACGGGCTTCCGTCTCTTTCCTTTGCAAGTGGTGTTGAGGTGTGTGAGGGTTGCCAATATGGTAAATCTCATCGACTGCCTTTTGAGAAGTCTCAGTCAAGGTGTAAAGGTGCGTTAGAACTTATTCATGGTGATTTGATGGGTCCTACGCAGAACGCGTCGTACGGGGGTGCTCGTTATATGTTGGTACTCGTCGACGATTTTACACGGTACACTTGGGTGTATTTTCTGAAGGAGAAACGGGAGGCATTTTCTAAATTTCGAGAATTTAGAATAATGGTTGAGGGAAGGCTTGGTAAAAGAATTAAGAAGTTTCGAACCGACAATGGAGGCGAGTTTACATCCAAGGATTTTCTCTCATTTTGCGAGAGGCATGGCATCAAGAAGGAGTTGACTTGTGCTTATACACCGCAACAAAATGGTGTGGCGGAAAGGAAAATTCGACATCTGGTGGAGGTATGTAGGAGTTGGGTGTACGCGAAAAATTTACCGAAGGCCTTATGGGCGGAAGGTATGGCATGTGCTACCTACGTGGTTAATCGGCTTCCCTGTAATCCGATTAACATGAAGTCACCTCACGAGTTGATGTTCGATGAGAAGCCAAGTGTGAAGCATTTGAAAGTGTTCGGTTGTACGTGCTTTGTTCACGTACCGGATGAGAAGAGGACGAAGTTAGACGCTAAGGCTCGGAAGTGTGTTTTCATTGGTTATGATCAAAGAAAGAAGGGATGGAAATGCATGGATCCGACAACTCATAAATTCATTGTCTCTCGAGACGTGGTGTTTGATAAAGCGTCTTCTCTATATGGTGATGGTGGTTCCCAAGCGGTAGTTTCGAATCTGCCGACGCCGCCTGTTGGTCACGTGAGAAACCCGGATGCTAATGACATGGATAACCCGAGTGAAGATCCGAGGTTTTCGTCGCCTACGTCGACTGTCACGAGTTCAAGTGAGATGGATCAAGGTGACAGGGGGAGCAACGAAGTGCAATCGCAAGAAGAGGGAAATGCACAAGCTCTAAGGAGGTCGACAAGGATAGTAACTCGGCCGGCTAGATATAGAGATGAAAACTTCGTGTCGACGTATTCGTGTTTCTTTTCAGGATCGTCGGATGGTGAACCTTTATGCTTTGAGGAGGCGAAAGGTAATAAGTCGTGGGAAGATGCTATGGACGAGGAGATGCAAGCTCTTCAGAAAAATGAAACTTGGGATCTTGTTCCGAAGCCCAAGAGAGTGGACCCGGTTACTTGCAAATGGGTCTACAAGTTAAAACGTAAGGCGGATGGGAGTGTTGAGCGCTATAAAGCGAGGCTTGTAGCGAGAGGATTTTATCAACGGTATGGCGAGGATTATGAAGAGACTTTTAGTCCTGTCGCCAAGATGACATCCGTGCGAGTTGTGATTTCAATGGCTGCTTCGCTAGGTTGGAAGCTGTGGCAGCTGGATGTGAAGAATGCTTTCCTGTATGGTGAACTCGACAAGGATATTTATATGGAGCAACCGGTTGGATATATTTCCAAGGTGCGTCCTGACTATGTGTGCAAGCTGAAGAAGGCGCTTTATGGTTTGAAGCAGGCACCTCGAGCTTGGTATGGCAAGATTGCGGAATATTTGCAATTTTGTGGTTATTCTTCTTCGAGTTCGGATCACAGTTTATTTGTGAAAAGGAAGGCGGGTCTACACGTGGTCGTCCTTTTATACGTGGATGACATGATCATCACCGGCAATGATGAAGGCGAAGTTGCAAGACTTCGGGGCGAGCTCTCGATTCGATTCGAGATGAAGGATCTTGGAGAGCTTAGTCACTTCCTGGGATTAGAAGTGGAAGGTTTGAAGGACGGGTATTTTGTCTCTCAAACGGGTTATGCTGGAAAGCTCATTGAGAAATTTGGCGTAAAAGAAGGTAAGTATTGTTCGACACTGCTGGATGCAAATTTCAAATTGAGACGTGATGATAGAAAGATACTTCCGGATCCTCGGAAGTTTCGTGCTCTTGTTGGAAGCCTGATTTATCTCACGATTACTAGACCGGATATTGCCTTCGCGGTCGGCTTGGTGAGTCGGTTTATGCAAGCTCCGACAAAGTCGCATCTGGATGCAGCAAAGAGAATTCTCAAGTATGTGAGTTCGACTCTTGATCTCGGGTTATTTTATAAGAAGGATTCCGAGTTCGTTTTACATGGATATACCGATGCTGACATGGGCGGTGATTTGGATGATCGGAGATCGACATCCGGTTATGTCTTCTCTTGTGGTTCTGCAAGTGTTTCTTGGTGCAGTAAGAAGCAAGATTCGGTCTCTCTTTCTAGTACCGAGGCGGAGTACAAGGCGTCATCACTTGCAGCACAAGAGTGTGTTTGGTTGCGGAGGTTGGTCGAGGATGTTTATAATACGGTTACTGGTCCTACGGTTATTCGAGGCGACAATCAGAGTGCGTTGAAGTTGGCGACCAATCCTGTTTGTCACGCGAGAACCAAGCACATCGAGATCGAGCATCACTTCATTCGTGAAAAAGTGCTTGATGGAATTATTGGAGTTGAGGAGGTGAGAAGCGTTGACAACGTGGCTGATATCTTCACCAAGTCTCTCTCCAAGGGATCATTCGAGTAATTGCGAGCCAAGTTGGAGCTCATGGCCAAATGCACTTTAAGGGGGAGTGTTAAAATATAAAGATGCATTTGTATATTATGAAGGCATTTAACAAATTAGGAAAGATATTTCTTGGAAATTTTGGTATTACCATAAATTAGATTTCTTGACAAGAAGGTTTCGTATTTCCATGTTTAGGTGTTAAATAGGGCAGTAATTCTTTGAGTTATTTCCTTATATTAATTATGACTATCATATAAATAAAGGGGTAGGGGTAGAGTTTTATTCATTCCAACAACAACAATATTTTGTATCTCTTTTTTCTCATAATAAGAAATTTATCTTAGTTCCATTGTTCAATCCTTTCTTCTTCTATTATTGTTCCTTCTTGGGCTAGTGTAAGCGTATTGCTGTACTATTATTTCCGCTGCTGATAATCACAAGGTCGCTGCTGGTTTAGTGCTGCCGTGTTACTGTGCAGTCACTATTGTTCTGTTTCTCTGTTAGCGACGCGGTTATCTGGTTCAGCCCTTGTGTGACTGTCTGGTTTCTTTATATATATAATTTCAATCCGTCGCTACAGAGTCGCTACATACCCCGTCATGATTTCTCATTTCCCTTCATTTTAATGTTATATATGAATGGATAATTCCTAGTAAATATAATTCAAATATGAAAAATAAACATTGGATGGGACGGGGAAGATCGGGGTTGGAATCTGATTCAAATAAACACTGGATGAGAAATATAATTCAAATATGAGAAAAATAACAAATGATTCAAATAATCCAATATAATTTACAAAAAAATATGATTCAAGAACAGCTTACGGACAACAAATAACAGAACTTGGATCAAATTAGATGATCTTTGTCAGCTTTGGGTAGTATTGTTTATTAACCGTTCGTTTTCTTGAGTTTGCCTTTCTCAGCTGGGAGAGGATTTTGAGGCATTTGAGATCGATAGATGGACTTATTTTAGATTATTCGCCATTTAATTATTTTATTTAGTTGTTTTATATATTTTTTTTTTTTTGAGGAGTAGGCAGCCTACTAGAATTTAATTAAAATAAAATAGTTTTGGTTACATCATAGTTTTACAAGCTCAAAAAAACGGGAATACAAAACAAATTTTTAAAACCAGCTATTCCCTCTTCTAGAAAACCCTATACTACTCTCTAAGCGCCAGCCATATTGTCCATAGGTTGCGGCCCGAAGAGTTTTAGCCACCTCTGATGGTCGTATTGCACAAAAGCAGAGGTAAAGCTAGCATATTTCCTGCAGTTCTTGAAAATCCTGGCATCTTCTTTCAGATATTCCAACAGGCTGCCAACTATATGGACATCCTTTTCCGCTGAATTTTCTTTTTACTTCTATGTTGTTTATAGGTGAAGTAACTCTTGAACAGAAGAGAAAATATTTGACAGTAAATCAAGTTTTGCTGGCCTATGCCTGTATAACAATGTTTGATTTACCTGTCCCAAATATGTTTCCAGTTAAACCGATTCATGCAAAATCCGTTGGAATTTTGCTAATAAAATTTTGTATTTATTACTCATTGCAGATTTATTCCCTGGTGTCGATAAGATTACTATTTTCTTCCTCGTCCAGGCCTACGTTTCCCTTCTCTTCTCTTTTGCCGCATTATGGCTGGTGGCGCTTTTCAGCCTCATCTTAGGCAATTTCAGTTATCTTTCCTTTTTTTCTATCCACTTAACTTATCTATATTACGTGTCTCAAATCCCTAATTCGACCGTATAATCTAAAACTGCAGGTTTAGATGGGCGAGCTGCCATGAAGAGGCAGCTGGCGAAAGAGAAGACGCGGCTGGATCGCGCGCTTCAGAAACTGAAGGAGGCTGAGAGGGCGATGGACGAATCTGAGCGGGCTTTGGAGGCTGTGCTGGTAGATGCGGTGGTGGCTGAGCGGGATGCCGCGTGGAGGCCGCGCATGATGCCAGTTAATTAACTAAGGCTGATTTATTTTTTCCGTAGAATCTACATGTGTGATTATGTGGTTAGAGTTTAATGATTTAGGTTATCATGGTACTGCTGGTATGACTGACAAGTGAGAAGTGATAGCGTCTAAACTGAATTAGCATACTATTATTAGTGCTGAATCTGTACTTGAATGATTGGAATCATCATAATATGGTGGTATAATTCAACTAAATTCCACATTGAGGTACTTACTGCTTCTATCAGTTTAGACATAATGTGTTGGGTTCTTTGCATCTTTTTTGACCGAATTAGGTTTTACTTTCCATATGTACTTTAGTTATTGGTACATAATGTTGATAGATTTTATTATTTGCATTTGTCTTTCTCGACAGGGAGAGGATTGAGGCGGGTGAGGATTGAGACTGTTTTATTCTATTGGTTATTTAGTTTTGGATTGGGGTTGTTCTATTTTATCGGTTATTAGTTATTTTGTTTTAGATTTTATATTTATTAGTTATTTAGTTATTATTTGTGGACTATTTTGGACTTCATAGGTTATATTATTTAGTTATTATTGGACTTTGTTATTTAGACATACTTAGTTATTGTTATTTTTATTTTACATCTTGACTTGTTAGTATTTTACAATTTTTTGATCTCACTCAACTTTTGATCTGAACTACCTTTCAGTTGCTTCTCCCTAAAAGGAAAAGAAACTAAATCACTATCACTCAACATAATAAAAAATAATATGAAATTGCTTGGAATACCATATTGGTACATGAATTGCAGATAATCAAAATATGCAAGACAAGTAAACAATTTTTTTTATTTACTAAAGCAGTTCATAACAAAAAAAAGACATCAGGTTGGAAGAGAACAATAGGAATGAGACTCATGGGCCAGAAGAGAATTAAAGAAATCGGGGTCAGCCCAAAGTTTAGTTGTTTATTAAATAAGAAGAGGCTATTATATTGGATATGTTATGAATAATTTAATATGGATGTCCATTTCCTTCTTGAACTTCTAAATACATCACCTCCATATATTCATGTATTGTTACAATCTAGAATAGAGTGGATGTATATCTTTTCTTGAATTTTGAATATCATTATATTTGCATTTATTCTCTCTTATTTCTATATATTATGAAGAGAATTGATCTTCCTATAAATAGAGCCTTACAATGTAAAGAAGAAATACAACAATTGAAGAAATAGTTTATTATCTTATTCTCTCTTTTCTCTATCTCTCTTTTAAATATTTCATAATACGTTATCAGCACGACTCTACCATACAGATTTGAAGTTTTAAATAACATAACTAAAACTCTACTCCATAAGGTATAATTTCAAATTATTAATATTTCATTATATTTAGATTGTTTATTTTTGGATTTCTTTTATTCAATATTTTTTTCCTTAAAACTCATTACTTTATGAGTTTCTTTTAAGTCATATATCTCTGCACCCGAAGTTGCAGATTATTTTATTTATAGACCAATTCACTTGAAGTTGCAAAGCTATTGATAACCAGAAGTTTCAATATTGCACATAAAATTGCAAAATGATCTAATTTTATTATTTCTTTTATATACATAGTTTTTCATGGCAAATCTCACGCATCTTGAATTTGTGGCTCTCGAATTATCGGGGAATAATTATTTATCATGGGTCCTCGATGCAGAGATTCATTTGGATGCAAAGGGTCTTGGAGAGACCATAAAAGTGGGAAATGAGGCATCCCTTCAAGATCGCGCGAAAGCAATGATCTTCTTAAGGCATCACTTACACGAGAGTTTAAAAAATGAGTACCTTACGGTAAAAGATCCACTTGCGTTATGGCAAAGTTTAAAAGAACGATATGATCACCAAAAAACCGTAATACTTCCACGAGCTCGTTACGAGTGGACACATCTAAGGTTACAAGACTACAAAACTATAAGTGAATATAATTCAATGATGTTTAAAATAACTTCACAACTCAAACTTGGCGGAGAAACAATAACTGATAATGACATGCTAGAAAAAACATTTTCTACATTTCATATCTCGAATATCCACTTGTCACAACAATACAGACAACAAGGTTTTACAAAGTATTCAGAACTTATAGCTTGTCTCCTAGTAGCGGAGCAAAATAACGAGCTTCTTTTAAAAAATCATCAATTACGCCCAACTGGTTCCGCGCCATTCCCAGAAGTGAATGCTACAACACATAATAGTCGTGGTCGTGGACGCGGACGTGGACGTGGACGTGGAAGGGGCCAAAGCCGAAATTATACTTGGCATCGTGTTGGTCATGTTAAGAAACCTGCACAAGAAAAGAATAAGAAGCCACAAAATGAATCTTCTAAAGGGTCTGAAACTCCATGTTATAGATGTGGTGTAAGAGGGCATTGGTCACGTGCATGTCGTACGCCGAAGCATCTTGTTGACCTTTATCAAGCTTCCTTAAAGGAAGAAGGGAAAAATAAAGAGGCCAACTATGTTGACCATGATAATGAAAAAGAGTGCAATGATCCAATAACGACACGTTTGGACGTGGAAGATTATCTAATATCTCAAAATGGAGATGTTGGTTTTTCATTTGCAAATAAAAATGTCGAAGACTAAGAGAAATTGTCATCAACAATATTTTATTTCCGTAGTTTGCGAATAAAATATTCAAAACTATTATTTTCTTGAAGTATTAGTAATATTTTTTATTTTCTTTTCTTTTTCTTCTTATGCTTTGCTTTGTAATAAAATGCTTTTTAAGCATGTTTAATTTGATATTTAAGTTATGCATTTTTCTTATATTTTTCTTAATGTTTGTTTAAATAAAGGGAGACATTGAAAATCCCTCATTTTATTACGAAAATGGATGGTGATGATATATGCTTAGCGGATAGTGCAACGACACACACCATACTTAAGAATACAAAATATTTCTCTAACTTAACAAAAATGAAAGCAAATGTAAATACAATATCAGGCACTGCAAATATGATTGAGGGCTCCGGAAGAGCCATAATTTTGCTGCCCAGAGGAACGAAATTTATAATAGAAGATGCTCTATTATCAACTAAATCAAAAAGAAATTTGTTAAGTTTTAAAGATATACGTCGTAATGGATATCATATTGAAACAATAAGTGAGAATAATATTGAATATCTTACTATAACTAATATTGTGTGTAAACATAAGTATATATTAGAAAAATTGCCCGCTTTGTCAACAGGCCTGTACTATTCACATATTAGTACAATTGAAGCGCATGCTATAATGAACCAAGAGTTCATTCAATCAAACATGAATTTTATGATTTGGCATGATCGCTTAGGTCATCCAGGAGCTATAATGATGAGAAGGATTATAGAAAATTCAAACGGCCATCCTTTGAAGAACCAAAAGATTCTTCCATCAAACGAATTCTCATGTGCTGCTTGTTATCAAGGGAAACTAATTGTTAGACCATCAACAACTAAGGTTAAAAATGAATCACCTAGTTTTCTTGAACGTATACAAGGAGATATATGTGGACCTATTACTCCTTCATGTGGACCATTTAAATACTTTATGGTATTAATAGATGCATCTACAAGATGGTCACATGTATGTTTGTTATCATCTCGAAATGTAGCATTTGCGAAATTACTTGCTCAGATAATTCGATTAAGAGCACAATTTCCAGATTATACAATTAAGACAATTCGTCTTGATAATGCCGGTGAATTTACGTCCCAAGCATTTAATGACTATTGTATGTCAATCGGGATTAATGTTGAGCATCCAGTAGCTCACACACATACACAAAATGGTTTAGCAGAATCTCTTATTAAGCGTTTACAATTAATCGCTCGACCCTTAATTATAAAATCAAAGTTGACAACTTATGTTTGGGGCCATGCAATTTTACATGCTGCGGCACTAATTAAATTAAGACCAACTGCTTATCATAAATATTCCCCGTTTCAACTTGTAAATGGCCAGCCACCAAATATATCTCATTTAAAAAATTTTGGGTGTGCGGTGTATGTTCCGATAGCTCCACCACAACGCAAAAAAATGGGTCCACAAAGAAGATTGGGAATTTATGTTGGTTTTGAATCCTCATCGATTATTAAATATCTTGAACCATTAACTGGAGATTTATTTATAGCAAGATTTGCTGATTGTCAATTCGATGAGACTGTATTCCCAACATTAGGGGGAGATAAACAAAAGCTGGAAAAACAAGAAATTACATGGAATGCATTATCAATGTCTCAACTTGATCCTCGAACAAATCAATCTGAACTAGAAGTTCAGAAAATTATTCATTTGCAACAAATTGCAAATCAATTACCTGATGCATTTATTGATACAAAAGGAGTAACCAAATCATATATTCCAGCATCAAATGCTCCTGCTCGAATTGGAATACCCTTGGATAATTCTATTAATGATAAACGCCAGAAGCGTGGTCGACCAATCGGTTCCAAGGATAAAAATCCAAGGAAGAAACGAGAGCATGATAAGAAAGTTGGCACTACTGAAATTATAAAACCTCATGAAGAGGATATTAAAGATAAAATGGTAGACGACATAAATAACCAAATAAATTTTAAAGAAGTTCAGGTACCTGACAACATTGAAAATGTTGAAAATGAAGAGATCTCGATAAATTATGTCTCTACTAGAAAAAGATGGAACCGAAATGAAACTATTATTAATGAAAAGTTTGCATATGCGATCGCAATAGATTTAAACAATGAAAATGAGGATCAAGAACCAAAATCAATTGAAGAATGTCGACAAAGAAAAGATTGGCCAAAATGGAAAGATGCAATTAAGGCAGAGTTGAACTCACTTGAGAAACGTGAAGTTTTTGGACATGTAATCCAAACGCCTGAAGGTATACAACCAGTAGGCTATAAGTGGGTATTTGTAAGAAAGCGAAATGAGAAGAATAAAATTATAAGATACAAAGCAAGACTGGTAGCGCAAGGATTTACACAGAAACCCGGAATAGATTATGAAGAGACTTATTCGCCTGTATTAGATTCAATTACATTTAGATTTTTAATTAGCTTGGCAGTTTCTGAAGGACTAAATATGCGTCTAATGGATGTTGTTACAGCTTATTTATATGGATCGCTTGATACTGATATTTATATGAAAGTCCCTGAAGGACTAAAAGTATCCGAAACATGTAACATAAGACATCGTGGAATGTATTCTATAAAATTGAAAAAGTCCTTGTATGGGTTGAAACAATCCGGAAGGATGTGGTATAACCACCTAACTAAATACCTTACAAAAGAAGGATATGAAAATAATCTTATTAGTCCATGTATTTTTATTAAGAAATCCAATTCTGGATTTGTTATTATTGCAGTATATGTCGATGATTTAAATATCATTGGAACTCCTGAAGAGATTGAGAATACTGCTGCATATTTAAAAAGAGAATTTGAAATGAAAGATTTTGGAAAAACAAAATTTTGTCTTGGACTACAAATTGAGCACTTAAAAGGTGGCATATTTGTTCATCAGTCCAATTATGTGAATAAAATTTTAAAACGATTTAACATGGACAAATCCCATCCATTAAGCTCACCAATGGTTGTTCGATCCCTTGATGTAAAGATGGATTGTTTTCGTCCAAAAGAAGATAATGAAGAAATTCTTGGTCCAGAAGTACCATATTTGAGTGTAATTGGTGCATTGATGTATTTAGCTAATAATACAAGACCTGATATAGCATTCTCCGTAAACTTATTAGCTAGATATAGTTTTGCACCGACACGAAGACATTGGAATGGTATCAAACATGTACTTCGTTATCTTCGAGGAACAATAGATATGGGTTTATTATACAAAAAAACAACAGAACCCAAATTAATTGGATATGCAGATGCTGGATATATGTCAGATCCACATAAAGCCAGATCACAAACTGGATACTTATTTACATACGGCAATACTGCTATTTCATGGCGGTCCACCAAACAAACCTTAGTGGCTACATCTTCAAACCATGCTGAAATCATTGCGCTCCATGAGGCTAGTAAAGAATGTGTATGGCTAAGATCAATGATTCAACATATTCAAGAATCATGTCACCTTAATACAGTTAAAGGTAGTCCAACTGTAATATATGAAGATAACACTGCATGCATTGCTCAAATAAAAGAAGGCTATATTAAAGGAGATAGAACCAAACACATTTCTCCAAAGTTCTTTTTCACACACGAACTTCAGAAGAACGGTGAAATTGATGTTCACCAGATACGCTCAACGGACAATCTAGCAGATCTATTCACAAAATC
Organism: Juncus effusus; assembly: GCA_027726005.1. Taxonomy (NCBI): domain Eukaryota; kingdom Viridiplantae; phylum Streptophyta; class Magnoliopsida; order Poales; family Juncaceae; genus Juncus; species Juncus effusus. The sequence continues at coordinate 8,151,131 of CM050894.1, read as the reverse complement.
ATTACCAACCAGAACTTTTGAGAAATTAGTGCACAAGATTGGACTTCGTCGTTTTAAAGATATTTGTACACATGAGGGGGAGAAATAATGCGTATGAAATATGGACATCCAAGGGGAGTGTTATGAATAATTTAATATGGATGTCCATTTCCTTCTTGAACTTCTAAATACATCACCTCCATATATTCATGTATTGTTACAATCTAGAATAGAGTGGATGTATATCTTTTCTTGAATTTTGAATATCATTATATTTGCATTTATTCTCTCTTATTTCTATATATTATGAAGAGAATTGATCTTCCTATAAATAGAACCTTACAATGTAAAGAAGAAATACAACAATTGAAGAAATAGTTTATTATCTTATTCTCTCTTTTCTCTATCTCTCTTTTAAATATTTCATAATAGGATATGTGTTGTTTGTTTAAGTGGAGATGGCCTCTTTGCCTCCTTCAAACTCAGGTTCTTCATCTTTCATTAATTATGTTGCTTTCTACTTTTTTTTGGCTAATTCATCCTTTTTTAGCTTAGATTCATGAAATTTGCGTTCCCAATACAAAATGCATGATTTGATCAAATCATGCCATGTTAGTGATTTTTAGTTTTAGTGTACTTTATTCATTTTGAACCCTTTCCTAACATAATCAACTCCACTTATAAAATAGGGGAAACAAGACATTGTTATCAAATAATAATAATGCAATACACACTTCCTAAAAAAAATAATGCAATACGCTATTTCATTTAAAAGCACAAACAATTGAGATATTGGAGGAAATTAATGAATAAAGCAGTACACACCTTCAAGTTTTGAATCATGACACAATTATTTTTTGAGGCTTGCCCAGCCCCATATCAAGGCTCTCGAGACCTAGCTCCAATTGGGCTAGCTCGAGTTACATTGTCAGTTCGTGTCCCTTGAGTGCCATTTCAGTTGGAGAAGCTCGAGGCCTGGTGTAAGCATTGATCGCTCAGGCCCAGTTGGAGGTTGAGAACCATGCTAGGTTATGACCAAGTGTGAATTTTAGAACTGGAAAATGAATTAGGGTTTAGAGCAAATAAATATGATTATGTTTAATGATTAAATTATTGGTTCTATGTGTGTATCAGATTCACGGACATCCATCTCTCGCAACTTGAAAGGACAATTACAACGAGATAATGTTTCTGTAATTGCTTATTTTATTGTTTGAATAATATAATTTATTAATAGTTTTCTTCTTTGTGTTTCTTTCTCAATTGGAGAGGGTTGAGAGCAAGCACAAGCGGAGTATGGATAGTAGATCTTTGCTATTTCAGATTAATTAATTAGCTTTATTATTTTAGATTTGTTTATTCCAGTTTTTATTTTCTGAGACTGAATATTGTTTGCTTAAGAATTAGCTCTTAATTCTTATTAGATTGTTGTCTGAGCTATAGTTAATTTTATTTTTCATGATTTCTTTACTAGTGTGAACATATTTCATTTTTTATCTCACTCAACAATTAAGCAAATAAGCTAACAATTCCTCAGCTCTGCGGCTTCACCTTTACAAATTAAAAAGAAAAAAAGAGAACTGAATCAATACCACTAAACAAAAGAACAAATAACAATAGCACAAATGAAGTAACACATTTGAACTATACGAATCCCAAATAATTAAAATATGCAAGAGAAAAAACATTACGCCACAACATTTTCTTTTCTAAAACAAGAGTTTATAATAAAACAAGAACAATATCCAAGTACCAAGAAAACCCTTACAACAATAGTTCAATAATACCGAACAATAGAACTCAAGTTTCAGTTAAACAAATAGAAGATATAGTCCATCATAGCTTAACCAACAAATTTGACCATCAAAATTTGGGCCAAAACAACAAAACAGACAATAATAAGCCCATTGGTTAGTCAACTGAGACATGACATAGACTAACTCATGAAGACTCCACACCATTTGCCTCTTCACTCTCACCTGTTTCAATGTACCATTTAGTATAAGCTATGATGGACTATATAATTTCACTTATACCCCTATAAGAACGAGAAATATCATAGGCACAGTATCCAGATATTTGTCATTGACTGTTGACTCATTATTATCAGTCTTGACCTTCTTAGGACGGCCTCTCTTCTTTGCAGGCTCAACCTTCCCTCCATTAACCTTCTCAGATTTCACAGCTTTGCCATTAACTCTCACACCCTTAACCTTCCCAGTATTTTCAGTATTGCCATTGGCAACAGCCTCCTTCATCACCTCAACTGAGATCATCATGATATTTTTTTCAGCTGAGATTGGACACAAGTGGTCGGGGGGGGACGGTCACGAAGATCTGGCTGCTGCACGCATTTGTTTTCCCGGTTTGCTTGGCGCGTTTGGTGGTGAAGGCTTTGTCCGGGCGGTTCTCGTTTCTTATGAAGTGGTACACGTTCGACGACCCGCCTGAAATGTTAGGAATTGTATAGAGATCCCTTTGAGCAACTAGATTTAAGGCTTGTAATAGACGGATGAAATATACAAGTTGTGCCAAAATAAGCGCAACAAAGATGGAAATCCTGTAGAGATCTCATTTGAGGGAACTATACAAAAACTACTTAATTCACTAAGTCAAAGCCAGTAATGCAATAGACAGATGAAATTAGTTTTAACACTATATTTCTGAAATTTAGGCGAAGAGATAGGAAAAGAGAAATCAAATCACAGTTTCCATCTCAGCAGGAATGTTTTTAGATTTTTACTAAATATAACCCAAAGAAGTTAGAACTTTTGTACAGATCTCTTTGAGGAACTGAATTTACCAAAAAGATTAAAACTTTTTACATAGATCTATTTGAGGGTGTAAATTAAAACTATTAAATTTACAAGTCTAAAATCCTAGTATCTCAACAGACAAATCTACGTTGAAAAGTCCTGCGACTACCAATGCAGAATAAAATTCAAACATCCGAAATCCATTCAGAACAAGAAACAGAAAGGAATCAAATCTATTTCCGAAATTTAATTTAATGCATGGTAAATTTAAGTCGCATGATTGAAGTTGTCATTATTCAAACCCTTTATCATGCAGAATAGTTGACCAGTTAGATAACATTATTGGCATCTAGTCAAACAATTTCCTTACATTTTAACTTCAGATTTGAGCCACAAAAGAATTTTTAGATAGAGAAAGATGCATGTTAATTTGATGATGATGTCCAAAGGGCAAAGGGGGGAAATGCTATTACAGTTCAGATATACCTTAAAAGTCAGAGCTTGATGAGATAAAATAGGGCTTCCGTACAAAACAATACAACCTCAGTTAATTTTGAAATACTCAATACAAATTCATTCAAGTAATCACAAAATTAGAGCAAAATATAGCTCAGACAGGCAATAGATCATAAAACAGAAAACAATAGATTGCTTACAGTGACGCTCAGCATTCAAAAGGCGGAATTGAACTTCTGATCCAACATATCAAGCACATCTCCCTGTTTCCTTTGTCTTTCTCCTTCCCTCCTCTCGCCACGTCATCTCCATCTCCTTCATCCAGATCGTCATCACCGCCTCCAGCCAGCAATTTCCGCCTCTTTCTCGCCTTCTGTCGCTATGTTCATCTCCAGATCAGTGTGCGATTAGTTCAGATGAATCGCTGCGTAGAGTGAGGGAGAGAGTGAGTCACTTCACTGTCCACTCGCTTCTAAACAATTTATACTTTTTTGCTTGAAGGAAAATAGGGCCGAATGGCCCATATTTCATACATAAAATCTTTTCAGTTGGCCCATATTACAATATATTAGCATCCTAATTTTTGGTTCATTAGTTGAACATCTTGGTTGAGGGAGTCCAGCCTGAAATCAAGATTTCCGGCCTAAAAATAAATAAGAATAAGAGTGGTTTCTTCCCGATCGCCATGAAAGGAAACGCGTAATCATCAAAGGCACAGTGGAATAAAATTTTACTTGTTTCCTAACCGACGATCCATGTATTATCAATCAAATTAGAAAAATAAATCTTATTTATACCTCAGATTCGGCTAATCCGGTTTGTAGGGCTTCCAATTCGTTTCCAAACAATGTCCCTGCGTCTCTTGCTGATCTGATCACGATAGGCGCTGATCTGATCTGAGCTGATCACGAACCCTTCATCTATTTATAGCATCTCATGCTTACACATCTTCACCTTTCTTTTGATTTTCTGTGTCCAACCGAGTTAGTTCTGTTTGTGTGTCACCATGTAGGTTCATTTAATATTGGCAATAAACTTCAAGTTTATAAATCATAAGTAGCCTCTAGTACGACGTTATGATTACCCAAATTAAATGAATGATACGTGATCATAACCTATACAACAATTATGCATCTAGTCCCTTTGTTAAACGATATTTATATTGATCATAAGACATGATTTTATGTCATCCTTATTGTGATCAATTCTCTTTCCTGAATTATAATTAGACTGAATAAATTAAAAGATATTAACAACACATGCTAATTCTTTCGTACACGGCCGTGTGTTTTCCTTCAGTCTCAATTTATCAGAGGGCCCTGAGATATCTCTCTCGTATCCGAGAGTAACAAATTTTATCTTGATCATTCACATTCCAACTCATGGTTTACTAAATACCTGATCATAGCTTTTATAATTATCCGGTTAAAAACAACGTGTGGCTACGTCAAAGTATGAAGATATACATGCAGGAATCTATGATGACCTCAAGTCAAAGGACTACTCATAAATTAGATGATGAGAAAATACTAATGATATATACCATGTATATTCTCATAGTGGGTCGATCCAATATATGTTCTCCAACATATATTTATATTAATGAATTGATATCCAATATCCATGATCAGTAAAACGTGATCAATATTCAAATAACATACTAGTAACTATATATATGATTTGAGATTTTCAAATATATTTGTCTTACAAACATCTCATATACAACTAGAGATAATTTAGAATTGTATTCACTTTGCTTTACGGTTTTGTTATCGGAATCACATATTCTGATAACGTATAACGGACATACATATTCATGGTTAATTAATAATCTAACAACCTTTACGCACAATTATTATATGAAAAAGTTTACAAGATAAAACATCTAATACAAAAATAGAATACCTGATACATAATCCGTTTCCCACACAGCAAAACAATTTGGCCTAGGGCATTATTAGGTTCACGCCATCCCCAATGTAGGATTAGTGCCATAGGCCAAATATATTTGTGCTAGGAAATATATTATGTATTAAGACATTATTATTTATTCAATAAAGGTTGTTTCTTATATATCTGTTTGTATGGGTTGTGAATGTGCATTTACATATCTTATATCAACCATGAATGACACTTCGGATTCACGTCATCCGAATACGTGATTCTGATAGTATAACTGTGAACCAACGAATGACATTCTAAACTGTCCCCAGTGATATATAGGATGTTTATAGAGATAAACATACTTCGGGTAAGAAGCTACATATCCACACTAGTATATTCGCATGCTGGATGATCATGTTCTGCTGATCATGGACATAGGGATGGCAAGTCTGGAATATAGGTACGTGTTAAAGAACACGTGCTGGACTGACCACACTATGAGAATATGCATGGTATATGTCATTAGTGATTCTCATATGAATAGTGTGCTTGTTCCTACGACCTGAGGTCACCATGGATTCCTGTATGTGGAACTGCATAATTTAATATGATCCTACGTCATCCGTAATGGGATGATCATTAGGGTCATCATTAGGTATGCACTGAATCATGACGAGGAATGTAAGTGACCAAGATGAGTTTTATTCCTCTCGTCAAGAGGGAGATATCTCTGGGCCCCCTGATGAACTAGGACTGAAGGAAATGCATGGCCATGCTCAAAATGGATTAACATGTGTTGTTAATATCATTTTGTATTTACTCAGTCTAATTCTCGATCAGGAAAGAGACTTTGATCAAACCCAATGATGATATACTTCCATGCCTTGTGATCAAGACATATATCGTAGAACAAAAAGAATAAGCAAACGTCTATTCAGATAGATTTATGATCGCTGATCATTTCATTTAACATGGGTAGTCATGACATCAGTCTAGAAGTTACTCATGACTTACGATCTTTAGAAGATCGTTGCCAGCGTTAAATGGAATCTACACGGTCACACAATGAACTCCATTCATACGGGATGAAAATACCTTAAAACAGTTGTACATGAGATGCATAAATTAGTGAACGAAATAATCAATCATTAGATGATTGATTGTGCAAAACAGCACACTTCCGTTCTGAAAGGAAGGCTTCCGTTCGGAACGGAAGGTGCCAGTTTCTTAGCACCAAGGTTTTCGCAGTTTTGGAAACTATATTCCGTTATGAACGGAAGGGCTCCGTTCTGAACGGAATATGCGCGGAAAATTAGGTTTTCAGTTATGGTAAGTGAGCAATCGTTCTCATTCCTCTCTAGTATAAATAGAAAGGTAGCCCCTCTCTATTCGATACACAATTCTAAAGCCTTAGAGGCCGTCTTATACAAAAATAGAGAGAGAGAGAGTTTAAAGGTAATTTCGGAAAGTATTTTCGGACTCGTCTAGCCAAGTCCGGTAATTCCGTGTGTCTGAAGTTCGCGTGGATTCGCGTAGAGATCTCCTACTTTGGAGATAAGCGAGCTATCTAGTTCTTCATCCCTAAGAAGGTAAGGAGTTTCGTGGAGTCGAGCTTTAGGAAGGAGAAGGTTGCTAGTCGGAAATGTTCAGACCTACATCTGTTCTTCGTCTCGCGGATTAGGAAGATCCGAGGTATAAATTTTAATCGTTAATCTCGTACTTTTATTCCCTTAATGATGATCCTAGGGCGGGTTGAATCCATAAGTTCCGCTGCGCATGTAACGTACATGGCTATGGATTCCCCAACACCCAATAGCTTGCATAATGCGATCAAGTCCATGTTGGGTTGCAAAAAACAACAACTTCCTACAAAATACCTTGGCTTCCCACTCTCCCTGAAAAGGTCAACTAAAATATGCTTTATGCCCCTGATAAAATCGACTCAAAATAAATTAGCGAGGTGGAAAGACAAATATCTCTCATATGGTGGGAGAATGATTCTAATCCAGGCAATTTTATCGGCTTTGCCGATATACTTAATGCAAGCATTCTTAATACCAAAAGGGGTAATTGACGACATGAACAAATCCATACGCACTTTCTTCTGGCGAGGAGATAAAAAATATATTCCGATACATAATCTAGTCAAATGGAACAAGGTCTGTTTACTGAAAAAAGCTGATGGCATAGGGCTACCAAACCTAGAAGTGAGAAATAAGGCATTGCTTTTAAAATCTCTTTGGCAAAATCAAAATGGGAAAAATTACATCTGGACCTCACTTCTAAGACAACTATACAATGTAATAAATGCAAATGGCATCAAGAACATTCCCGACTCGATCTCTTCTTTCTTCATTAAAGAATCTACCTTATCCCGGTTTTCCGTACGTCCTTGGAAAGGAATATAAACCCCACATGGAGATGGACTAACAATGGCGAGTTCACTACAGGTTCGGCTTATGATTTCATTATAAATCCAGGGCTACAATGTGCATGGGAACAAAGATTGTGGAAAATCAAAGGTACCCTCAAGTTGAGGATCTTCGCCTGGTTGGCCCTAAACAATAAGATTATGACCTTCCCAAATATCCAGAAAAGAGGCATAATGGGCCCGTCTATTTGCTATCTATGCAAAACAGCGGCATAGACAATGGACCATATCCTCAGCCAATATGAATAATCGATAAGGGTATGGAGCTATCTAGCGCAAAATGAAAATATTACCATCCTTCACAGCGGGACATCAATCCGAGACTTCTGGTTACATGCAAGAAACTACATGGATTCAACCACAAGAAAGCGTTGAGATTCTACTTAGTTAACCGAATCGTGATTCCTTGGTTGGAAAGAAATAACCGGATTTTTTAACGAAGTAGCCTCGAATCATCAAGTTATTGCAACAAGGACCATCAAAATGATACTCGAAATGGAGGAATAACAATTGATGACATAATCTGATCGAGTCGGGTAGAGTTGTCGAAAAAAGAAAAAAAAATTATAACTTGCTTTCCTTCTTCTTTTTTCTAATTTTACTTTTATTTGAAGATGTGATGACTGATTGTAAATACGAACGCTTTATTTTTATAATATAAGCAAAAATAGATGATCGCCTGTTGCGTATTCTCAAAAAAAAAAATACTTGTCATATAATCTTTTTTCCTAGCTCATGTATTTATAATACTTGTCAGCTCTTTATAATATTTGTCATGTCAATTTTGGGAGAGCAACTTATTGATCATGGGTTGTTTCAACGTACACATTGATGAAATTTGAGTTTACTGACATACACATAAAATTGTGCAACAATGTTTTATTTTGTAATAGTCTACGTCCAAAACACATGAAATACAAGGTTTTTTTTTTGTAGATCTTGTGAGGAGATGTATTCCTGTTTAATTTTCGATGATAAATTACAGTACATTAATAATTTTTAATATGGCATTTTCCACTTTAAAAAAAAGGTATATTTGACACTTTTGAAGTTTTTCAAGGGTACATGTCATCGTTTGAAGTTTTGCATGAATATAATGCAAATTTATCCCTTCTATACAAATATTATAGTATAAAATGAAAATAATGAAATGATATATATCAATACAATCAATATTGAAATTGAAAGTAAAATATAGCACTGTAAAAATTGAAAAAAAGAAATAATAGTACAGTTAAGTTACATGTACTACGATTTTGAAATTGAATTTGGCTATTTTTGGGACAAATTGTGTTCTCATAATAAACTCAGGTTAGTTTGATTAAAAAATAACTATAAAAGACACTGGGTTGAAACTCACAAAAATTGTGATCAAGCATCAATCTCATGATCAAATCATGCCTGATCAGTGATTCTAGCTTACTGCCATTATTTAACTCCTATCAATCAAATCCACCTACAAATATAGAAAACAAGAGATTGTTTTTTATTTTCTTTTTCTCGTATGATAGTTCATTTAATATATAAAATAATACTGTCATATGCAACTTCATTTAAAAGGACAAATAATTGAGATATTGGTGGAAACTAATGAATAAAGCAGTACAAAATGGTGAGATTTTAATCATGATGAAATTACTTTTTGAAATTTCAGTAAATAGTGAGTTTTCTCCAATCAGCACGGCATATATTTAGATTTCCTCCAACATGTTTTTTGAAGTAACTCAATAGTCAAAAAGGGAAAAATGAAAGAGGAAAGAGGAAAAAAATCCAAAAAAAAAAGTTTTTTATAAATAAATTACCTCAGCCGGCTCAGGATCAGCTGGCTCGGGATAAAACTCCATTAGATCATAAAAAAAAGGAGGAGAAATCTATGAAAATAACAAAAATTAAAAGTTAATATAATATAAAATGGAAAAAAAAATCCAAAAAAGTTATACCATGATACTGTGATACTCATCTATAACATCTACCGCGTTATTGCAACGCGTACAAACCGTTAGATGAGCGTGGAACGATTCATTATGAAGAGCGAGATGATTTTCACCTAGAAACTCTGCGCAACATGTAAAGCAACGCCGTCTCAAGAACTCCCGCAACTGTTCTCCTATTTCCTCATATTCAGAACACACCAATAACAACTCATCCTCCGCCAAACCATCATTCAAATTCTCATCCGCATCAACCTCCTCCTCCAGCACACCATCATCTAAATTTTTTCTTTGCAGATATGTCAATTCTATTTGGTAATTTATTCGGTCCAAAAATTGGTAATTTAAAATCATTTTCTTTTTTATCCCATAAATTATCTATTATGTTTCTCAAATATTCAAGATATCTACTAGCTAAATTGGCCGAATAAACTGTTGTAGGTATGAAAGAGAAGACTCTTTTGAAAAACTATAAGATGTATAGAGAACTTTTTTGTGTTTTTTAATTATTATTTTTTTAATGTCTAGGATGTATGATTTGTACATATTAGCTCTTATTTGGATGTTCATAGCTGTTGTATTTTATTTTTCATCTTGACTTGTGTCAATAGTAAATAGTGTTCATTTCTTATTACAATAATTAATCAAGATTCCCTTTGGCAGCTTCTCTTAAAAACAGAACAAATATAATAATAGCACATATGCAATACCATAATGATATCTAAAACTTAAATAATCACAATAGGCAAGCAAAAATTAACATTTTTTCATTTTAGACTAAAACATGAGTTCATAACAAAACACCCCAAGTAACCAAGTACGAAAATTAACATTACAACAACAATTCAATAATACTAATAATAAAACTTAAGTTTCAATTTGATAAATTAAAGATTAATTGACCAACTAAGTTTGACCACCACAATTTAGGTCAAAATGACAAAATAGACAAAATAATAAGCATGTTGCTTATTCATCCGAGACATGACGGAGACTCACTCAAGAAACTCCACAGCATTTGCCTCCCCATTCTCTCCATTCTCACCTGTTTCAATTTCATATTTAGTCATTAGCCATATGATGGACTGGTTAATTTCATTCATACCTCTATAAGAGTGAGAAATATCATATATAAAATATCCATACGCTTACCATTGACTGTTGACTCCTGATTATCAGTCTTGACCTTCTTAGGACGGCCTCTCTTCTTTGCAGGCTGAGCATTCCCTCCATTAACCTTCTCAGATTTCACAGCTTTTCCATTAACTTTCTCACCCTTAACCTTCTCAGTATTTTCAGTATTGCCATTGGCAACAGCTTCCTTCAGCACCTCAGCACCTGCCAGATCATCATGACATTTTTCCTCTTTAGTAACTTCTACAGTCAATTCATCAGATGACCTCAAAATATAATATAATCCCCAGTTATACCTTGATAGACAAACACTTAATTAAGAACCAAATAAATTAGCACCAGGCTAACTACGACAATATCAGTATCCAATAATATCAGTTTTCATTCATTCTTGCATTACTGGCTTATATAACCTCTTCTTATAAAAAATAAAACTGGTTACTAATTACTTAAAACTGGTTAGAATTAAAACTGGTTATATAAGCTCTTTTTATTGAAAACTTACTAATTATTTAAAACTGGTTACTACTTGCCATTGACTTGCGCTTCCATGTCACCACTTTTCTTGGCCTTCAGCTTGTTGCTCCTCCCACCTTCATTATCACCATCTCCACCACCAACACTCTTCCTCTTACACGAAGCCTCCACTACCTTCTCAACCTCCATTTTCTCACAATTCACAGCATCGCCATTCTCACCCTCACCGCTGTCATCGCCCATCTCCTCATCCGCCACATCAGCATCTCCATCTGCCACATCATCACTTCAGTCCTCGTTTGTCTCCATGTTTTGTTCAGCTTCGGCTTCTGCTGCCGCTTTAGCTTCGTCCTCGCTCTTCTGCTTGAGAGTCTCTATCAGATCATTCAACTCCCTATTCACCTACAAAAGATACCCAAAAAAAGAACAAAATAAAGTATAAATTATCACCGAATGAAGAATGGAAACGGTGTTAAAATCGCAAAAAATATATATTTGAAAGTATATATTTAATTGCTTTGGAAGGGGGATGTAAAAACTCTCTCCAAAATTCCTAAAAAAAAAAAAAAATATATATATATATATATGAGCTTGTCTATGGTACTCCACTTCTTTTTTTAACTTAATGATAAATTCAATCAAGACAGTTAAAATTAGGAGGGTATTTTAGGTATATGTGATATTAATTACATAGATTCAATCTTAAATTTATTTCCATTTTATTGTGCTTTCCATTTCAATCAATGAAAGAAGACCACCGTTATATTTTTTTTCTCTTCAATCCAAGTCAAAAAAATAATCTACCTTCATATTAGATTGCTTCCATATTTTGTCCCCCTATAAATTTCAGTCAAATTCCGCCAGTATATGATACATATTTGATATTATATACTATAATATAGTATGATGTAATATAATATAATATGATGTAATTTAGTATAATGTAGTATAATAAAGTATAATGAAATATAATTTACTATGATATAATAAAGTATAATGTAATATAATATAGTATAATGTAATATACTATAATATGATACAATATAGTATTATATAATATAATATAGTGTAATGTAATATAATATTATAGAGTATAATGTAATATAGCATAGTATGATATGTTATAATATAGTACAATACAATATAATATAGTGTAATGTGATGTAATATTATATAATATAATGTAATATGATATGATATAATATAGTATAATGTAATATAATATAAAATAGTATAAAATAATATAATATAGTATGATATAATATAATATAGTACAATATAATATAATATAATATAAATATAATATAGTAAGAAAATATATAGTATAATATAATATAATATAAATATAATATAGTAAGAAAATATATAGTATAATATAATATAATATATAGTATGATATAATATAGTATAATGTAAACTAGTATAGTATGATATCATGTAGTATAATGTAAATAATATAGTGTAATATACTATAGTATGATGTAATATAGTATAATGCAATATAGTATAGTATGATATAATCTAAAGTATAGTAACATGTATAGTATGGTGCAATATAGTATAATGTACTATAAATATTATATGGTATATTGTAATATAGTATAATATAGTATAAATATAAAGTAATATAATATAGTATAATATAGTACTATGTAAAATAATATAGTATAATGTAATATAATATAGTATGATATAATATAGTATAATGAAATATAGTATAGTATGATATAATATAGTATAATGTAATATAGTAAAATATGATAGTATAATATAGTACTATGTAATATAATATAGTATGATATAAAATAATATAATGAAACTTAGTATAGTATGATATAATATAGTATAATGTAATATAGTAAAATACGGTATAATATAATAAAGTATAATATAATATAATATAGTATGATGTAGTATAGCGTAGTGCAATATATTATAATATACTATAATATAGTGTAGTATAATATAACATAGTATAATATAGTATAATATAATATGATAAAATATAGTATAATATAATATAAAACAATATATAATATAATATAGTATAGTATAATATAATGTAATATGATATAACATAATATAAATAACGTTGTGTCATATTATATTAATTATTGTCATGCTTAAAAAAGAAGAAACAAACCTATGCCCAATATTTTATTTCTTGCTATAAATATATACAATCTTTTAGAATAATAATAAATTATGTAGAGCGTAAAAGAAGAAACAAATCAATTCCAAATATTTTCTTTCTTTCTTTCTCCGTTTCTTAGAATAAAAGGGTTTCTTTCATGATTTCAAGTACTGGAGATGAAGAGTCACGAGGCAATTAGAAAAAAAAGAAAGGAAAATAATTAGACCCTAAATTACGATTTTACCCTTTTATCATTTATTTTATATAGAAAAAACGTCTACAGTACTCCACTTTCAGGCTAATCTGGACTGTTCATCAAAACTAATATTTTCAATGTGGAGTACTGTAGACAAGCTCTCTATATATATATATATATATAATCAACCTGTGGGTTCTGGAGAAACTCAGAAATGTCAGTAGGGCAAGAAGGGCATTTCTTGACAATCTTCTGAGCCCTAAGATTTGGCCCTCCTCCACGAGTTCTCTCGCGCACGAAGGACTTGTCCGCGTAGGAACCGAGAAAACAGTCCTGGCAGAAGTTGTGGGCGCACGGAGTCGTCAGAGGCTGAGACGCCGAGTCATCACTTTCTTGCATATCGAGCAGCTGAATTCTGAAAAACATGTAAAGGGAGGTATGTAAATACACAACATTTTTTAACAAAACAAAAACATGAGAAGTATCAACTACCAACCTTTTTATTTTTTAATGGTATCTCAGCAAGCAATCACTACTGAAGCTTCAACAAAAAAATTATAACTACCAACTCTTTATAATAACAGTTCTATAATGTTGAACAATAAACTCTTACATCTCAGATTGACAAATTAAAAATATAATTGGCCAACAAATTTTGACAAAATAGTATAAGAAAAATTAACAAAACAGAACCATGAAGTGAAGAGAACAAGAGGAATGGGCCTCATGGGCCAGAAGAGAATTAAGTAAATGAGTCGGCCCGAAGTTTGTTTAATCGACGGGAGGGGATATGTGTGATGTTTGTTTTGAGTGGAGATGGCCTCTTCGCCTCCTCCAAACATGTTTTTCATGTTTCATCAATTGTGTTGCTTTCTATTTTTCGGGTTAATTAATTCTTTGAACTCATGAAACTTGGGTTCACAATACAAACTTCATGATCAAATCATGTCATGTTTGTGATTCTAGTTTAGTTTAGTTTACTAGAGCCATATTAAACTTTCAAGTCCTAACAAATCTAATCTCCTAACGAAATAGAGAAAACAAAATATTATTTTATTCACTTTATGCTCTTAATTAATCAGATAGTCCTTTATATATATTATATAATACTGCCATATATGATTTCATTTAAAAGCACAAATTATTGACATATTGGTGGAAATTGATGAATAAAGTTATACATATGTGTAAGTTTTGAATCATGAAACAATAACTTTTTGAGTCTTGATTCCCATAGTCAGATCAAAGCTCTCAAGGGTTAGCTCGAATAACATCAACTCGAGTCCCCCTGCCAGCTTGAGGCCCTTGAGGGCCAACTTGCATCAAAGCGGCTCAAGGCCCGTCGTCACCTTGCAGCTGAGTGTGGAGCTGCTTTGATCATTAGGGTCCAGTCAGAGATTGAACATCATGTGAGGTAAGAAATGACAATGTTTGAATTTTAAAAATAGAAAATGAATTAGGGTTCAAAGCCAAATTGGTAACACTATGACTTTTTTTAATTGATTAACATATAATTTTTATTTTAGGCACACGGGCGTCTAGTTTTTCCTGGAGCGCATTAGAGGGAAGGTGGACTCGATGACATGATAGTTCTTCGTGCCTTTGATATCTCTTGATTCGTCACTCAGCTTCGGACCAAGCTGAGTAGATTTTTTCTTTGTGCTTAGTAAGTTATCTTTATTATTTTTGTTTTAATAGTTTAGTTTATTCTTTGTTAGCATTTAATTTTCATTATTCGAGACAATATTTATTTTTTTGGTTTTCATTATTGGAGATTAGATATTTATTGTTGGCCATATAGTTGTTTTTTCATTACCTTCTTGCATAAATTTTTTTTTTTTTTAATCCTCAACAATTAAGCAAACATGTCTTAGACCAGGCAGCTTCCCATTAAAAAATAAATAAGTATAAAAAAACAGAACCAATTTCACTTACAGAACAATTAAATAACAATAGCACAGTTGCAGTTCCACATCATAACTTCAAAATGCAAATAATCAGAATAGGCAAAACAAAATTTCACAACATTTTTTTTTTACTAAAAGGAGTCTATAACAAAACAAGAAAACATCAGAAATATCCAAGTACCAAATTAAGACCCTTACAACAACAATTCAATAATACCGAACAATAAAGAACCAACTTTTAGTTTAACAAATTAAAGATATAATTAACCAACAAATTTCGACCACCACATTTTAGGTCAAAATAGCAAAATAGACAATAAATAAGCATGTTGCTTATTCTGACGCGACATGTGATGGAGACTCACTCATGAAGACTCCACACCATCTGCCTCCACATTTTCTTTTTCATTATCACCTGATTCAATTTCACATTTAATTATTAGCCACATGAGAGACTGGTTAATTTCATTCATACCCCTATAAGAAAGAGAAATATCATATGTAAAATATCCATATGCTTACCACTGACTGTTGACACCTGATTATCAGCCTTGGCCTTCTTAGGACGGCCTCTCTTCTTTGCAGGCTCAGCCTTCCCACCGTTAACCTTCTCGGAGTTCACAACTTTGCCATTAGCCTTCTCTGTATTTTCAGTTTTGCCATTGGCAACGGCCTCCTTCATCACCTCAGAACCTACCAGGCCATCATATGGCAACTTTCCTCATTAGTAATTTGTACAGACAATCCATTAGTGGAAAACAATGTATAATCCGCAATTATACTACTTACCATTGAGTTGCGATTCCATGTCACCATCACTTTTCTTGGCCTTCTTGTTGCTCCTCCCACCTTCATCATTATCAACAGTCTTCCTTTTACGAGATGCCTCCTCAACCTTCTCGACCTCCATTTTCTCACAATTCACAGCATCGCCATTCTCACCCTCACCGCCGTCATCGCCCGCCTCCTCATCCGCCACATCAGCATCTCCATCTGCCACATCACCCTCTGCCACATCATCACTTCCTTCCTCGTTGGTCTCCTCCATGTTCAGTTCAGCTTCGGCTTCGGCTTCGGCTGCTGCTTTCGCTTCATCCTCACTCTTCTGCTTCAGAGTCTCTATCAGATCATTCAACTCCCTATTCACCTGCAAAGTAGATAATCAAAATAAAATAAAAAATCTAAGTTATAAGCTCAAACGAAGAAATGAAAACAAGTAATAAATAAATAAAAAAAACTGTATAATCCAGTCTACTTGTGGGTTCTGAAGGAATTCAGAGATGTCAGTAGGGCAAGAAGGGCATTTTTTAACAATCTTCTGAGCCCTTAGCGTTCGCCCTCCTTCGCGAGTCCTCTCACGCACAAAGGACTTATCAGCATAAGATCCAAGCAAGCATTCTTTGCAGAAGTTGTGGGCGCACGGAGTCGTCAGAGGCTGAGTCATCACTTTCTTGCATATCGAGCAGCTGAACTCTGAAAGATACAAAAAGGAAGGTACGTGAATAAACATACCCTATATGGAAACGCATTGGAATAAAATAATACCTTTCAAGAGGCGGTGACTGACGGATATGTTGTGAGCGACCCTGGCCAGTTTGCGGGCCCGCTTGTTATCCTCTGGATTTCCAGTTGAGACTGGCTTGCGACTGACAGGTGCCGGTTTCATCCACTTCCACCTCTCGTCCTTTTCCTGTTATAAGACAAAAATCATTATTAGCTTACCATCTCCGATACAAAATATTTAAGACGGGTGGGAGTTGCGAAGCTCAATAGGAAAAACAAAAAGATATTTCTTTTGATGTTTAATTATAATAAATGAGGAAAAAGTAAACATACATCGTAGTCCCAGGAAGCGATTTCTTTCCTCTCGGTAACATCGGTGGCGTCCTTCAGCTCCTTAATGTTAGGCAACGGTCTCGGTCGGTCACCATGCTCATCACTAAAATAATTAAATAAATATTATAAAAAAAATATTATGAAATTACTATGTTGTTTTTAATTAGTAATACAAGCATTTCAGAGGAGTATGTAAAGAGCAAAATGTAGAGAAAAAAGTGTAGACCTGGTCCAAGGTGCAGGTTCATTGTCAGTCCGGACAAAGAGATATCTGCACACCTTATGCCCCTAAAATGAAACGGAAAAAAAAATGAAATTGTTTAACAGAGTTGCTTAATGAATCTTCATACAATCAAAAAGGAAAATAGTATCTATAATAAAGTACCTGGATTCCTACTTTCCTCCAGCACTTCTCGATCCGGTAGATACCATCATAACGCACACCAGCCTCAGGAGCATATGACGACCTTTTCTCTTTGTGAGACCTTTTCGGAAAAAAATTAAAATTTAATTAATTCAGAATCTCATATTATGCAGTCAATATATCATGTTTTAAAACGTATGCTCAAACTACCGATAATGAACGAGAAAGGGTATTCTTTTTTTTTTTAAATCAGGAGAGCAAGGATATTGATAATATCATAATAGTTTCTTTTGTTTAAAGAGGCATCTATGAAATTTTAACATTTGAAAGGGTAATATGTGAAATTGTTCCAACAATTAAATAAATAGAGTGGTTATAAATATACCTGACGACACGAACAGGATAACCTTTTTGGCAGCTGAGACGCAGAGCTTTGTTAGCATTCTCGAATTTCTGGTCAAAGGACTGCTCCTTGTTTGTTCTCTTGTTCCCGCTCAAATCTCTGCCCCCACTGCCATTTTTTACCCAAAAATGAAAACAAATTAAGGTAAAACAATCAGTCTTTTTTTTTTTTCAAAACAAGATGTTGCAAAATTAATTCTTCATACAATAGTGGCATGTTTTGAGACAGTTTCTAAGTTTAAGCAACTCAGCTGCAAAAAAGTCCAATAGTACAGGCCAACCAGTATAAAAAACAACCCCGTTTGTCACTGTATCGTTTGAAAAATGATTGATTTTATTTTGGAAGTTTTTTCATAGGAAAAAAAAAGTACTAGGTTTTTAGTGATATCATGAATTTTATTGGCAACTTTTCTGTCAATGCATGAAATTAAGCCTGACGTATTGTCACCAATTAACCAAAAAACTCCAACAACAGAAAAAAATGAAATCTGCCTGTATAGACTATATACATAAACCCCAAGACTTAACACCCAAAAGGCCATGTTTTTCATAATTTTAAATGTAATATAATTTCTCAGAAATTACTTCATAGATACATAAATAAAAAGTACATACCTCCCAGTATAAAAACCCGCCATGACGACAGCCAAAATCCCAATGTTTACATAATTACAAAAATAATTGACTTTTCTTGTAATTTTTTCAGAGATTCATAAATCAACAAAGGAACAAAAATGTCCCCAAAAGAAAGCAAAAAGAAGTAAAAATCAAACCAAAACGCACCTCCTACTACGCAACCAAACCCCAAACATTTAGTTACCTTAATATTGATCAAATTGTCTTGGAAATCTTTTAAGAGATACAAAAGTAATAAAATAACATATTTACATAAAATACCCCTCACCCCCAGCCCAAAAAACCACTCGGCAATGACAACAACCCAAAACCTTAATCTTTTAGAAATTTCCAAAACAATAACGCAATTGAACCAGATTCCAACCAGTAAGTCAACCCTAAACCCTAAATATATTTCTCACAAATAAATAAACATAAATACCTTCCCGTATACAAAAACCACTCGCCGTGATCCTCATCATCCTCATACCCCCCGCTCAGCGCCACACTCTGGGCCCCATAATCGCTCTGCCCCGCTATGCCCGCCACATGCGGGAAGTGGGCCCCCCACTGCCTGCACTCCATTCTATCTTCCCAAGTCTCCCCCACCAACACCCCCTGATTCCGCCTCGGGTCGTTTTCGGCGGAGATCGGACCGAAGTGGTCGGGCGGCACGGTCACGAAGATCTGCCCGCTGCATGCGTTGGCTTTGCCGGTCTTCTTGGCGCGCTCGGTCGTGAAGGCCTTTTCCGGCCGGTTCTCGTTTCTTATGAAGTGGTACACATTCGATGACCCGCCTGAGTTACAGAAAAAGTTTTAGAGAAAAAAAGGAATCAAATCTCAGTTTCCATCTGAGCAGGAGTTTACAGAGATCCCTTCGAGGGACTCTTGAGTTAACCAGAGAAGGTAAAAACTTTATAGAGAGGACTAGATTAAATCTATTTAATTCGCAATAGACAGATCTACGCTAAACAAGTCCTGCGACTGACTATGTACAGTAAACTTAAATTTCTGAAATTCAACCAGAGAGAGAGAAAAAAGAATCAGATCTGATGCTCACTTGAGTTGGAGTTTTTGGCGAGTTTAGCCATTCTAATGGCGGCGACAAGAGAAGCGTTGATCCTGGGTTGAGAAGCGAGCTTAGAAGGAATGGTAGAGCGACACTTGGCGCAGGTGAGCTTGCCTTGACTCACCCACTTCTGGAAGCATTTTAAGCAGAAATTGTGGCCGCACGGGGTCTGCATTTAACAAAAATGTTTCCGTCAGTCAAGAATGTCATTTAATTGTCATAAATGTAGGCTTACGTGTATATCTTTATCTATTCGTGATGAGAGATTTGGTTAAATGGGCGAGGTGTAGGGAAAGGAATACGTTTTTGAGGAAATATATGGCAAATGATAAGAGAGAAAAAAGGAATCAAGTTCAAAGAAACGTGTATAATGTTCCATGAAATATATGGTAAATTTGAACTTTTACCATAATCTGTCCAATATTGACCCTACTCGGCTCGTTATGTAAAATACTAAAATCTGATCTTTTTGACAAATTGATCCGATTCAGTCGACTCTGATCTGAGTTTCAGAACCATGAGATGTACGTAATTTGAGATGAAAATAAATTCATCTGTTTCCATACAAGAAAAGGAAACTAATTACCAGATACAGCTCTCGTGTAAATTATAGCCGCAATTTTCGTATACATACACTACTAAATGCGTACTATTAACAGATTTGTGCCTACTATATCTACAAAATATATATTATGTATAGTTTCTCAATTCACATATCTGGACTAGTATCTGAACAAGAAACTGAATTCCTAAACAATGTTAGTCTGGAAATGTACAAGCACAGTGTCATACACAAGTTACTAAGAAAGTTGGATTCAAATGAATAGTCAACCCAAAATTGACTCGAATCATCAAAGGAAATCTCTAACAAATGTTAAATAAATCTTTAATTATATAAATTATCTGTACACACACTGGCGTGTCAGATTTTTTTCAAGATTTATATAGAAATTAAAATTCCCTATTTTATTCTTAAGTATATTCTACCATCAATTTAAGTTGCACGACAGTTGAATTTCCATAATTCAAACCCTTTATCATGCACGCTAGTTGACTTATTAGATAACATTATTCAAGAATGTAATCCTCTGAAAAAATTATAGTTATTCAGCGCAGATAAATTAGCTTATCGAGTTTCTATTCTTTGATATATTTTAATAGTTGAAATTAACCAGGATAAGTATCCGTAATTTAACACTAGTTAAACATTTTGTATGACGGACGATTTAAATTTAATTTCGTAGTGAAGGTTATTGAACTTACAAGATGTTTCTACTAAATATAACACATTAAGGTTAGAAACTTTGAATTAAGAAAGAAGAGATACATATAAAGGTTGTGATGCAAGGAAATTAATTTCACTTTTCCTATTTCTGCGTGTAAAAATTCTAATCCCAAATGTTTTTAATCCTTTTATTCTCACTTCTTATTACAAAAGTTTAAAGATTTACAAGAAACTTCCATTGTAACTTTCAGAAGAGTAAATTATATAATTATATCACTGTAAGTAACAAAAAGCTTTTCCTTATTCGCAAATTTTTACCTACAAAACTGTGAAAACAAACCAAAGACTAGTTCATTGACTGCATTACATCAATTAGGAAAATCAGGCTTCCAAAATAACACGCACAGTAAAAAAAGCATACATTAAACTACTAAAGTTTCTAACGGCATTTATGAAGTAATAAGAGTAAGAAATCTTCCTAGTTCCTATTTTAAACTTCAAAATTATTTATTTGAAGCACTCAAATGTAGACACTTCTCCAAATAATACAACTCTTTTGCAACCACACCTGTAACAAACCATATATTTTTAAAGCTGAAATAATTAAACAAAATATTTTAGGTAAATCCAAATTGGCACACATTCAGACAATTTCCTTATATATTAACCTTAAATAAATTTGAGCCACAAAAGAATTTTCAAATAGAGAAAGATGCATCCTAATTTAATGCTGTCCAAATAATTGTAATATGCAAGTGTAAAACATAAATTCCCAGATTAGAGGGGGAAAGGGGGGAAAATCACTATCATATTCCAGCCTTCACAGTCAGATCTTGACGTGATAAAATATTGCTTCAGTACAAATCAACACACAAAGAAAAATCAGATGACAGATTAATCTTGAAATATTCAGTACAAATTAATCTCAAAATTGAAGCATGTTAAACACTGATAAAAAAGCAAACAGATCACAACACAAAAAACAACAGTAGATTGCTTACAGTGACAGGCCGCTCAGGCAGCTGCATACAAAACGCACAATTGAATTTCTGGTCCAACATATCAAGCACATCACGCTGTTTCTCCTTCCCCTTCTCCTTCTCCCCTTTCCCCTCATCCTCGTCATCTTCCTCTGCCTCATCCACACCATCCTCCCCGCCTCCACCCATCAACCTCTGCCTCCTCCTCGCCTTCTGTCGCTCGTTCAGCGACTCATCCGCCTCGATCGCCCTAATCGCCGCAATCAGCTCCGACGACCCTCCCCCCGCCGCCGCCGCAACCGGCGGCGCCGCCTCCGCGGGAGCCGAACAATCAGGACACATCCACTCCGCCACGGACGCCAAACTCTCAGGCGGCGAAGAGAGGCAAGGCACGTGCCACGGCGTGGCGCACATGCGGCACAACAACAGCTCAGTCTCCGCCGGCTTGACGGCCTTGCAGGCCATGCAGTCGCCGTCTCCGTCGCACGGCAGATCCGGCGCCATTGCTGAGCAATCAAAGAAAGGGAAGAGAGGGTAATTTAGGTCTGAGATTGAAAAGAGAGAAAAGAGGGGTTTAGAGAGAGAGAGATATATAAAAGAGGGGTTTTGGGTTGGTTTGGTTTATAGAGAGAGGAGGCGCGGACGCGAAATTAGAAATGGAGGGGGGTTTGAAATTTTTGGCCTAACAGTGTTTATTTTAACGGCCTCCGTTTAGTTAGTTAAACTGGAGTCTTCAGTTCCGTTAATTCTTATCCGGGTGATTGCGCAGTTTTTGGTACGGGATGTATCCGGTTTTATTTAACAGGAGGGATTGAGGATTGGGAGATTAAAGGAAAATTGAGGATAAGAGGTGTGAAACATTAGGTAAACATGGTCTACAAAACAAGTTTGAGAAGAATTATTCCATGTTATTCAGATGCATTAAGTTAAAAGAAGACCGGGTGTAGGAGAGTATTTATTGAACTGCGATGGGTTAACCCAGGGTCAATAGAGTGACGCAGGTCCCAAGTCCAGGGTTGAAAGATGAATAGACGGAAATGCCCCTGTAGTATTGGACGACAACTGGAAATAGTGACAGAATATGTGACATGTTACACATGTATCGTACATATGAGATAGTAAAGGCAACAAAAAAATACATATGAGGGTAGTATGGGAACTATGAGTGATTTTTTGCATATATGCTCTCTAATTTTTTGTAATTTCATTGCATTTGCATTTTTATTACCTCTTTATATTCATGTCATTTTTATTATTTAATGTAATGATTGTGTGACTACACAAAAATACTATATATGTTTTGACTGAATATAGATTATGCCTTTTTGAATTAGTCATAATTTTTTAAATTTCGTATTGAATTAAAGAATCATCACTTCCGTCATTTGTGTCATTAAATAATCTACTATGAATTTACATGTTAACATATGAGTCACACTAACTAAAAAGAAACGCGTAAAATTAATATTTTCTTAAATCCTTCAAATCCATTTATTTATTCCGTTACGAAATGAATATTGTGCTGATTGATAATAGCACTAATTACTTTATGATGATATTGATGTGACGGATGCATTAACTGTAAAAATCCAAAATTTATTTGTATCTCTGAGTAAGAAGTAGCAAATTTAATTACGTCTTACTTCATCATTTTATGACTTACCTAATTATTTTGTTATTTATTTTACATAATTTGGATATGCAAACCTCGCCTTACTTTTTGTGCTTATTTTACTTAGCAATAGCTCGTTATGATTATATTTTTGAATACGCTTATTTTGATACCCGATAAAAGTATTACATTATTCCGTCTTACTCATTTTTCTTTAGACTTATACGATCAATAACATTGTAATAATGAAAATATTGCTTATACAACTGTTTTTATTTTTTTATTTTTTTTGAATTGTAGATACAACTGTTTTTAAACACGGGACTTAAAAATTTAAAATTATAAGATATATTCATTTGAAACAACAAAGTATAAAATTTAAATTTAGTCATCTTGACTCAACTTATTTTATTGGTGTTTATTTTATATGGCTCACTATTATTCAGTACGCCATAATTTATGATATATCACAATTTACATTTTATTTAGCTCATTATATATGATTATATTTAATCAACAATAAATTGCAAAAATTACATGTCGGTAATGAATATATACTTGATTTTGACTGTAAAGTTACTTATTTTAATTTTTTTTTTAATGTTCAACCAATTGGGTTGAGAGACTTTTGCTAAATATGTGTTACATTGCGTTTGCCAGGAATTAAATCCATGATCTCTTGCTACGCATGCTAATGCTTTAACCAACTAGGCTATAAGCCATTTGTTACTTATTTTAATTTAGACTTATCAAAGTATTCGTAGAAACTTATGTGATAATAATAACTTTGGTGGTTTAGAGAATTATTTTTTATGATTTGTATACTCATTTTGCTTTGTACGATTAGATAATTCATAAATAATTATGGCTCTAACACTCAATCGCTAGTTTGGGTTATTTATGTTAATCATCATTAAGACTCACAACATGAATGTGTACTAACAAATTTAAGATCAATCAAGCACAATCTCAAATGTAAAAATGATGTATAATTTACACAACGGATCTGATTTTATGCATTACATAGTATTTTTTATTTGTGTTTCTTTATTGCATTGTTTATAATATATAAAAATAGTATACGTAATGGAAAATATTTGACATTTCACAAAATCAAAAAATAAAAACACGATTTATTCACTCTAATATATACTATGCAAAGATCCCATTATATAATATGTTGAGACCATTATTTTTTATTATGCAAAGAGAGAAATGGGAGGGAGACAGAAAGTATATTAAAATACGAATGTTTCTTAAATATCAAAAACTGAAGAGGTCGTATTGTAAATATAATAATTCAGTTGTTTGTAAATGCACTAAACCACAAGGAGTAGTTTGCAAAAAGTGCTCCCGAGGGCATTATAGTGAAATCGAAATATAATTTTGTCATTTCCTCGTATAATTTCAAAAAAAGAATGTCATTTACTGTCTCATTTTGTCATTTCACGAAATCCAAATTTGGATTTAGTGAATGCACTTTAATTAATTTTCCTCCCATTTAATTCAAATAAATATTTGGTGAATGCATTTAGCTTATAAATTTTCATCCCCTGTAATTCAAATATAATTTGGTGAATGCATGTTTAAATAATTTATTAAACCACTGAATCCCAAAAAAGATATGGTGCTTGCATTTATTTATTTCTCTTCTTTTTTGTCTAATGCATTCAATTTATTCTCAAAATTGTTTTGGGCAATGCATTTAATATATTCTCTTATGACCATTTTATCACGTGTCCTTACTCCTCACCATGGTTAACATGTTTTTTGACTTGTTATTTGAAAAGTAGCTACAATTGAAAATAACAAAAAAGGAAAAAAAGGGACAAGCATAAAGGAGCTTTCATGTTATATAACTCCAAAAGCAGTGAAAAACGAATGCGGTTTTCCTGGATTAAAGTAAGTAACAATTTTAACACTGCAACGTCGACCTGACAATATTTAATAATAATAATCGTTTGAAGTGCTAATAATAGTGATGTTACCATTGCTAAATGATTTACTAACTATTTCATTAATTTTTCAACTTCCCAAAGTTTAATAATGCTACAGGATTTGGGCCTTTTTTATTGGAATCTAAGGCTTCTTGATCCATGATTTTATAGACATCATTTTGGGCCTTGTTCAGAGATCAGAAGTTTGATTTTGTGTCTTAAATACGAAGAGACTTCAAAATATATAAATTTTCTTAAATTTTTTAGTTCAGATACTGCCCCTGCTACTTTCCCCCTCTCTTTATTTTTTTAGTGACGAATGATAAATGAAATATGATGTCCTCTTAAACGAAATACTCAATATCATATAAGAATTGCAGCAATGAATTCAATTCACCCCTGAGAATCTGACCGAAATTGGGGACTCTCTGTTAATGCAACATTCTATCCATAGACAGGGATAGTTGTGTTAATTCAATCTCAAGTTGGACCCGGCCCATCACACGACTCTACTTTATATACCATTAATAAACTGTCAAATATACTAAAATATGAACATGAGAGAACTAAATAAAATTTCTAATATACATCTTCATATTTACCACATGTATTACCACAATTAACATTAAGTTCCTTGAATATTATTTTCAAAGCTTTTTTGTTGTTAATTTTTCTTGAATGGTTATTCGGTTATTATGGTTTGTAGTTCCGCAAATTGTTTTTACTTGTAACCACGCTTCATGGAATACTCACACAGACCATCTACGAAAAACTCCTCAAATCTCCATCAATAAGGCAATAAAATATTCAATTCTCTTATTTACACATCCAAATACATGGCAATTGGCAATCTTAGTGAAGGTATAGACATTGACTGAATGGTGCAAGAAGTAAATGATAGACAAGGTGTATCATTCCATCACACCAGTTAGCTCAACATAGTAAATATAGTTAGGTGGGAAGGACTTTTATTGCGCGCACACACAATCACACTACTGTCTCCCCCCCTATTCATGTTTGTATGCTATTACTTTTACCTGTTGTCTACAATTATTTCTATACAATTCCCAATCAAAACTGTGAGATTAAAAATTAACAAGATTAGTGAGAGAGATTCTAGTGAACTTATAGAGGAATTAGAAATAAGACATCACCTAAACAAAGGACCTACCAAATTCAAAAAGGACAGGCGAGGACATAGATATCTCCTCATATAATCATACATTTATTTCTAATATTCACTGCTGCAAGAATTTAGGTTTTAGCACGTAGTTGTAGTACATTCATTTAAAGCCATCTCCTACGAGCACCTAACTCACTCATACACTACACAACAAAGTGAAAGAAAAACAAAATAAATTCATTTATTCTCTTTATAAACCCTCAAGTACTTTTCCCTCAACTCATCTCATTCAAAGTTCAAACGCAATCCCTCAAAAGAGTTCCAAAACTTCTCTGATCAAACCATTATTCCCTTCAGGCCTTCATTCCTTTAACATGGCTTCAAAGGAAATTCGGTCCCCAGAGATAGTTGTTTCGGAGGGTATTTTGGACATTTCACAAAGGAAGAAGTTGGGGATTCATTTTGCAGAGAGTGATGACAGGCGGGTCCCACGAGCGATGGGCGGTGAGTATTACGTGGCTGGTGGTACCACACCGGTGACAATACGGGGCAAGCCCATAGAAGATCTCTCCAAAACTGGCGGTTGGATCGCGGCATTTTTCATCTTTGGTAGATCATCTGTCTTGCTGATTATGCTCTAGTTAATTCCTATATATTCCTGCATGTTTTGATTTTTTGATTTTTGGGTAAGTTGTCTTTTAAGCATTATTCCGTGATTTTCTGGCACAAGTATGATGCCAGAGCTTTGTTTTTGTGTTTAATTGAGGTTTTAGCGTAGGCTAGGATTGGAGCTTAAAAATGTTTTGACATTAAACTTGGCAAGACAAAAAAAATGAGCACCTAAGAGACCTACTAGTTAGTATTAATGTATCAAAACTGGTTTCATAGTTGGTATCATAACAGTTCGGCCCACGGTACAGTAAATTTGATTACGTCAATATACCTTTTTGACACAATTTTTAATCTAATTTAATCCTCGATCTGTGTTTTTGTACTTTGGCCAGGCAATGAGATGGCAGAAAGAATGGCTTATTTCGGATTATCGGTAAACATGGTGGCATTCATGTTTTACATAATGCACCGGCCATTTACGAGCTCGGCAAATGCGGTGAATAATTTCCTTGGAATATCGCAGGCCTCGTCGGTTCTCGGCGGCTTCTTGGCCGATGCGTATTTAGGCCGATATTGGACCATCGCGATTTTCACCACCATCTATCTTCTTGTAAGCAACTCATCTCTTTTTTACTTAAATGTAGAATTTAAATGACATTATTGTTTTGATTATTGATTAAAGTTTTAAATACTGGTTTTATAGAAGTGATAATAATCTATCATTATAATTCATTTGGCTTTATCCCGTTGGCATTTGATATACTTCATTTGTACTCTAATGTTGCTTGTTGGTGAAGACAAAATTATGTGATGATCAATAAAAATAAGCATTAAAGATCTATATTTCTTTTCACTTGGGCAGAATATACTACAAATATCATATATATGCGTTAAAATTTTAACCCCCAAAATAAACAATTAATTAATTAATATAGTAATAAATTAACTAATATTAATGCAATAGCTATTGATATTTCAATAATTAAGTTTTAAAATTTTAAGTATTATTTATATACAATATAACATGGTTGTTCCGTAAGTCAAGACTTATAATTTGAAGAATCCGCACACATGACATAGATCATAATTACATATTCAGGGGCTGACAGGAATAACCTTGAGCGCGACACTCTCAATCTTCACACCTGATCAATCAAACTGCGACAAGTTATCCATCCTGCTGGGCACCTGCGACCCAGCCGAACCTTGGCAAATGCTCTACCTCTACACGGTTCTCTACATAACCGCTTTTGGAGCGGCCGGGATCCGACCGTGCGTCTCCTCCTTTGGCGCCGACCAATTCGACGAAAAGGAGAAGGATTATAAAACACATCTTGACCGGTTCTTCAACTTCTTTTATTTGTCGGTCACGATTGGGGCGATTGTCGCATTTACGATGGTGGTTTATATACAAATGCAGCATGGGTGGGGCTCGGCTTTTGGGTCTTTGGCTCTCGCCATGGGGATCTCAAATGCTGTGTTTTTCATCGGTAGTGTTGAAAAATGTTGAATTTTTACCTTCTGTTATATAGTTAGAATGATTATACTATATGATTGTATAAACATGTAGTATTTTTGTTAAGAACAAATAGTGATACTATATAAATGGATTTTGTGTAAGATTTTCTTTTCTTCTATTAGGTACGCCATTGTACCGGCATAGATTGCCAGGAGGGAGTCCATTGACACGTGTCACACAAGTATTGGTTGCAGCGTATAGGAAAAGAAATGTGCCATTTACGAGCAGTGAGTTTGTGGGATTGTATGAGGTGGCAGGAAAGAAATCGGCAATCAAAGGAAGTGGAAAGATCGAACATACAGATGAGTTTAGGTAAATTTATATTTCCCAAACATTATGATAGCCTTGATTCCCTTGAATAATGGAATTTGCATGAGTTCCCTTTCAGTTGTGAAAAAATGATGATAGGTAAATTTTGCATACATAACCCTATACAAGTTTTAGTTTCATATATTAACCCTTCAAACTTAATTTTTTTTGCTTAATACCCCTCAATGATGTTATATGCATAAATGCCTCATCTTACCCTAAATAATGGTGAACGAGCATATAACAGACATTCAAAAGGGAAGACCAAGGACATACCATACATACACTCACGTGTACACATAAAAAATCCCTTCAGTTAAACAAAACAAAACATCAGATAATCCACATCTAAAATACAATTAAAAAAATCACTTATTTTTTCCAACAGGTGGTTAGACAAGGCGGCTTTACACCTCAAAGAAGACGGCCCGGTCCCAAACCCATGGCGACTATGCACAGTAACCCAAGTCGAAGAAGTCAAAATCCTCGTCAAACTCCTCCCCATTCCAACTTGCACCATAATGCTAAGCCTAATCCTAACTGAGTACTTAACCCTCTCGGTCCAACAAGCCTACACAATGAACACTCGCATGGGTCGTCTAAAACTACCCGTTATGTGCATGCCTGTATTTCCAGGCCTCAGCATTTTCTTAATCCTCGCCTTTTATTATTCGACTTTCGCCCCTCTTGCCCGCCGTTTGACCGGCCATCCTCACGGGGCTTCTCAATTACAAAGAGTCGGTTTAGGTTTAGCTATTTCTGTTTTATCCGTTACATATGCGGGCTTTTTCGAGCGATACAGGAGAAATTACGCGATCAAGCACGGTTTTGAGATGCTTTTCTTATCACCCATGCCTGATTTGAGCGCGTATTGGCTTTTAATCCAGTATATATTGATTGGAGTTGCTGAGGTGTTTTGTATTGTGGGATTGCTGGAGTTTTTATATCAGGAGGCTCCAGATGCAATGAGGAGCGTCGGATCGGCTTATGCAGCTGTGGCGGGCGGATTGGGCTGTTTTTTCGCGACGATTTTGAATAATTTAATTAATGGAATTACAGGGAAAGAAGGAGGGCGAGCTTGGTTGTCGCAGAATATTAATGTGGGCAGATTTGATTATTTCTATTGGTTGTTAGCCGTGCTTAGCGCGATTAATTTTTTCGTTTTTTTGTTCTTTGCGAAGAGGTATAAGTATAGGGTGAGAAGAGGGGTTGAGACGTTTTAGAGAGATTAAGTATTTAGGATTTGAGAGTCGTTGTTATGATGATGGTATAGATTGGTAAGAATGGGTATGTTTTGAGTTTTTATTTGTGAGGTGCAAATGAATTTTGAATTTTGTTATAGATTTATATAAGACTCTCGAGAGTTTTTTTTTATGTATGAGGTACAAATGGTTTATCTTTGAGGGGGCTCAATTCAGAGCTATGATTTCTCCTATATTGGGTATTATTTATTTCATAACTATTTTTTTTCCTACAGAAATGATTACAAAAGTTTTGACATAAGAAGAAACTTGCTTATATTTATCATCTAAAGAGTTACATAACAAAAATGGCAATTATTTACCTGTTCTTAAACTGACTAATCTGAATGCAAAATATATAATGAAGAATGTTGAGTCCTTGCAAAATCCGAGCCGTCTCGCAAAAAGAAAAGACAGCTCACATGCCGAGTTACAACAGCAAT
Organism: Juncus effusus; assembly: GCA_027726005.1. NCBI lineage: Eukaryota > Viridiplantae > Streptophyta > Magnoliopsida > Poales > Juncaceae > Juncus > Juncus effusus. The sequence continues at coordinate 8,120,559 of CM050894.1, read as the reverse complement.
TTGTTTCTGTAAAAGGAAAATAAGAAAAAAGAGTCATACCCTATTTTACCAGTATAAACATCCAAAATCTCAAAATTTCCAAACTAAAAAAAGAATTTCATAACCTCACCTATACAATTCTTCCAAAACCAAAAATCCCCACAAAAAAATCTCCAAACCCTAAAACCATCACAAACTCCTCAACTGCTTCAAAGCCGAAACTACACCACGCATCGAAGGCCGTGCCAAGACCGACTCGTCAGTACAACTCAAACCCAATCTCAAAACCCTAACCAACTTTTCCCTCACCTCAAAACCCTCCTCTCTTAAACCCACGCCAAAAAACTCATCCTCTCTCTCCTCCCGTACCAACAATCTCCCCCAATTCACGATATTAAACCCGTCTCCAAATTCCACAAAACTCTCATCAAGCGTCTTTTTGCCTGATATTAATTCCAGCAGAACAACTCCAAAACTGTACACATCAGATTTATCAGAAACGCGACACGTGGCGGCATATTCAGGCGCCACATAGCCAAACGTACCGGCCACATCCGTTGTAGAATGGGTCTCGGAACGTTCTAGAAGCTTCGCTAGACCGAAATCCGATAAATACGCGTTTAATTTCTCGTCCAAAAGTATGTTGCTTGGCTTTATGTCTCTATGTATTATACGTGGTGTACATGAGTAGTGGAGGTAACATATCGCTTGAGCTACATCAAGGGCGATTTTGTAAATTTGCACAAATGTTGTTTTGTTGTTTTTTTGGATGAATGTTTCTAAGTTTCCCTTTGAGAGATAGTTGTATATTAAGAAGGTTTCGGTTGAGCTAGTGTGGTAACCGATTAGGGTTACGAGATTCTTGTGTTTGATTCTACCTAGGGTTTGGATTTCCGCGTCGAATTGTTTTAATCCGTGAAATTTATTCATAGAAAGGCGTTTTATCGCGAGGAAATAATTCAGTACCGGTTCGGATTTGTAGGTCGAGCCGAATCCGCCCGTACCGATTAGGTTTTGCAGGGAGAAATTGTTGGTCGATTGGATTATGTTTTCGTACGTTAATTCTAGGGGCGTTTCTGTAAATGTGACGATGAGTTTTTTTCTCAGGATGGAAATTCGCACGTTTTTCCTTCGGATTTTTCGCAAGTAGAGTAAGAAGAGAGAGATGATGAATGAAGAAATGAGGAGTGAAGCAATAGTTGTTGATGCGATAATAATTGTGGTTTTCAATTTAGTCCCTCTTTTTTCTGAAATTTCGGTTGGAGGGCTAAAATGGGGTTTTGGACAAGGGTTTAAAAACGGGTTGTTGTAAAATGAGTCGCAATTAATTGGGTTTTTGAAATTCGAAGGGATTTCGCCTGATAAATTATTAAACGAGAGATCTAGAGTTGTGAGATTCACAAGATTACTCAAATTTGGGGGAATATTTCCACATAATTTATTATGACTAAGTACCAAAGTTTCAAGGCGTGAAGCGTTTGGCAAGCTAGTTGGAATCGTACCGAAAAGTGCATTTAATGACAAATCGAGAGTTTTGAGAGAAATCATTTTACCAATTTGGGACGGGATTTCGCCTGATAAATTGTTTCCTTTCAGAATTAAATTCTCAAGCAACTGGAGATCTCCAGTGGAAATTGAAATGGATCCGTTCAAACTGTTATTAGCTGATTCAAAGCTCTTTAATTGCGCGCAATTGGAGATTAAATCAAGATTACCTGACAAATAATTTGAACTCAAATTAACCGCAAATCCATTTAATTTTTCATCCTTACACAATCCGAAAAAATCATTAGGAATCAAACCGTTAATCATGTTATGATCAAGTGATAAACCATAAGAAAAATCCTTCTCAAACCCTAATTCCAAAATAGGCAATGGTCCACTGAACCAGTTCCAGCTGAAATCATGAAGAACAACAAGTGAATCATCACTTAAGTAACTATCTTTTACAGCACCATTAAAAAGCTCTCTATAATAAGAATCATAATCATACACATTTGCATTTTCACCCTCCAAAATAGTACTTTTCGCGCAAGCATCAAATACAATCGGACCGGACAGAAAATTACGACTAACATTAAAGTAAGCCATGCAAGAAACTGGTAACAAAACGGGTAATGACCCATTTAGATAATTCGAGCTCAAATCAAGAAATTCGAGTTTCGAACAATTCGCAATCCAGTTCGGTACTTTACCGGAAATGTAATTCTGACCCAAATTCATGATTCTCAAATTACACCGATTAATTTTACGGTATTTCGGAAATTCAAAATCCAGATTCGCACGTGGGGCCCACAAAATCTCAAGGCTCGGCATCTCCAAAATTTCTCGCGGAATGCCCCCTGTAAATGCATTAAATTCCTCAACATTATCCAAATTGGTGAGAATCAGAACGGAGAGGTTCTGACAATTCGACAGCTGGCGAGGGACCCGCCCTGTCAGGCTGTTTCTAGAAAGATCCAGAACCTTCAAATTCGAAAGCTTTCCGATTTCTCGAGGTATTTCTCCTTCGAATATGTTCCAACCGAGGATCAGCGCCTCGAGATTCGTGCAACCAGAGATGTCCAGTGGGATTCCTCCTGTGAGGAAGTTTCCGGCGAGTTTCAACTCGGTGAGAGAGAAACATTGGTTACGAAAGAGAAGAGGCGGTAGAGGGCCGATGAGCCTGTTTCTAGAAAGTTCCAGAACCTTCAGCCTCGCCAGCCGTCCAATCTCGCCGGGGATTCCGCCCTGTAAAGCGTTCTGGTTTAACGCCAATGCCTCGAGATTCGTGCATCCGGCGATCTCCGGCGGGATTTCGCCTGAGAGATTGTTTCTGGAAAGGTCTAGAACCTTCAAATTGGACAGCTTTCCAAGCTCCGCAGGAATGTTTCCCTGTATATTGTTCTCATCGAGCAACAGCGCCTCGAGATTCGTGCAGTTGGAGATTCCCGTTGGGATTTCGCCGGAGAGGTTGTTTCTGGAGAGTTCTAGAAGCTTGAGATGAGGAAGGAGAAAAATGTCGGGGCTGAGGCGGCCGGAGAGGGAGAGGGAGGAGAGGGTGACGGAGGTAACGTAAACTTCGCCGGAAAGTGGCTCGCAAGTGACGCCGGGCCAAGTGCAGTGTGAGGCGGAGAGAGTCCAGGTCGAGAGGTATGAGGTTGGGTCGAGAGTGATGGAATGCTTGAAGGAGAGAAGGGCGGATGACTCTGATGGGGAGGGGGAGGAAGGGGAGGGGAAGGTGGTGAGGATGAGGAGGAAGGGGAGAAGGGGCATTGGAGGGGAAGGAGGAGGAGGAGGAGGTTTGGAGTGTGGAAGAGAATAGAGAGGAGAGAGAGCTGGTTTCGTTGTTTGTTTCAAATTGGGATATTTGCGGATGTAACCCTCACGAATTTGGGGATTTAAATAAACATTGTTTGGAGGGAGACTGCATAATGTTTGCATTTATAACCTTTTGAGTTTTTGTACTCTCGAAATGATACGGAGTTGCAGTGACGGATCTTGACCTAAAATTTAGGGGGACGGTAATGAAAATATACCAAAAATCTATGGGAAACGGTATATATATAGCTTTCAATATCTATCCACATATATATACTGTAATTTCAAAATCTTTGGGGGGGGGGGGGGGGGGGCAGCTGCCCCCCGTAGTCCCTGTTAAGATTCACCACTACGTCAACTGATGGTAAAGACAAGAGATTGCACACTCAACAACGAGGAAAATAAACTAATTTGGTGAGCATGCAAAACAAAGTAATTTTCAGTAAAGTCGGCTTACTCCTTCTTTGCAGATCGAGGCCACAACAGAATTTTTGCAAATTCAAATGGAAACTCAAAACAACCCTTAGGGTTAAATTCTTTCTATGGCTCATGAGCAATGAAAAACACAATACGAGAGACAGATTTTTTAGGAAAGCTGTATCCAAACCGAAGAATGCACACTATGCACTGCAAGAGAGCAAGAATCCTACACACACCTGCTTGCCCAATGCACATTTATGCACGCCACATGGACCAAAGTATGCGGTCTCTTTGACATAACCCCGCCAGCAACTATACCGTCACCCACCCACAAGACTCTATAGCTGGGTAGCTAAGCGAATACCCAAGCCCCAAAAAAAATAATGGGTTACTTTTTGGAGCGCCTGCAGCTGGGAAGTCTGGAAGGAACGCAACTCCAGGATTTTCCAGAGCAAAAGAAGTAACGTAGATCAAGTCTTCTCAACCATCAGAGAGAGTGCCGAAGAATGGACGAAAATGGCGGGCAAGATCAATGACCATCATCAAGCCCTACGTCAAAACGACATTCTAGTCGTAACAGGAATAGACTAGGTAAATAACTTGTAGGCATTATTTATAAAAAATTCCAAAGAAGACTTTTAAGCCCTAAGATTGTTTGTAAATATTCTTTTTTCTTTAATGCAAGTCTAAGTAGGCAAATTGCCTATATTTCAAAAAAAAGATTCGCCACTACGGAGTTGCAATAAAAGATGAGAAGATATCTATAATTTTTTTTCCAGTGGGGGTCTGTACGTAAAATTTGAATCAATGAAAATCTTTTTTTTTGTGTGAATGGGAGCTTGAGGAATCTATGAAAATCTTGTTTCTATGCTATTTTGTACAATTTTTTTTTTTTTAAATGTAACTGATTAAGGTACGTTCGGCTTTAATTAGATAAAAATGTTACAGTTACAGGTACAACTCAAGTTGTTGCATACTTTATTAGATCTTTTATATGAAAGTAATTATATATTTTCTTGTTCATAAAACAATATTATATATTGAAGTAAGCAATACTGTCATATATGTTTTTTGAAAGCCTTGAACGTTTAATGGAATTAAGGAATATGTATCCTCAAATATATCGTACTTATTAGAATATAATCTAAAATTTCAAGCTCAACCACTACTAATAATAGTACAAGTTAGGAGAGTTAGAAAAAAGTTAGGCAATGAAGATTGATTTCATCAGAAGAAAAGAAAAAAAGATGAGGATGTTGAGAAAAGACCTTTGAATGAGATGTTTCGAGCATCTTTGTAAAGAGATTCATATTGGCAACGTTAAGGACGAAAGAAATATAATTAATTTGCAACAATTGTGGGACCAAATCATAAAAACAAGGATCAAGATTGGCAGTTGTTCAAGTTTTTTATGATTAGACTAGATATATTGTAATTAAAAGTGCTCAGACATGGAAATGTGTACACTTTTCATTTCTATTTTGAGGAAATTATGTAATTGTGTTTTTGTCACTGTTATCAAAACCGGCCCGGTTCAGTGGTTGAATCGGAAAAAATCAGACCCAATGGAATTTCCGGTTCGGTTCGCTTATTAGATCGGATATGCATAAAAATTGGGTTTTTTTTAGTTGAACCGGCCGGGTTTATTGAAAAATCAGAAATTAGACCGGATGTTGAATCCGGTTTTTTGCTGAATCAAATTTTTTTAATAAATGATGCCTTTTCTTTCCTTTCTTCTCATTAGTTATTTTCTTTTCTTTTGCTTGTTCAATGGAAAGAATCAAAAAATTTGATTTTATTGAAGATATGTTGCCTTTGAGACTCAATCTAGGGATTTATCAAGCTACTCAATTGCAAACCAGAAGCTATTTAGGGGTTTCTTTGGATTTGAAATATTGGACGAATTTGGGATCTCTAGAGCTGAGAAAGAAGTTTTATACTTTGTAAGTATATTTGTTGAGCTGAGAAAGAAGTTTTATACTTTGTAAGTATATTTGTTGTTTTAAGATTTGTATTTCATAAATTTTCATTGAATTTCTTTGAATTTACTGATGTGTGCTCTGTACACTTTCCCCAAGTTGGAGCTAAACAAACAAAATAGCAGCCAAACCCAAGACTTAATATTTTGCATGAATAATAGCATGAAATGTATGTGATGCTTACGAAGTTATTTATTTATAAATTATATTATGAAAAACCAGCGATTGAACCGGTTGACCCACTGGTTCGATCGGTAAATCAGTGACCCGATATTCCTCTGAGTTGACGTCCGGGTCGGTTCTGATAACATTGGTTTTTGTAGTATTTGTCCCATATTGTATCCGAACCTTTTTTTTAAGCCTTTTAATTGTTGAGATTTTTCTAACTAGATCCTTTTATCAGCTAATTAAGTGTAAAATGTTACTAACGATGGCAAAAAAAAATTGTGATGGAATGGAAAAGAATAATAATTTCTGTTTCTAAATTTGATGTCTAATGAGATTTTAACAAAACTTATTAATTATGATTTATTGAGTAATTGAACTTAAGCAATTAGACTATGAATCATTTTTTTTTGGAACGTTTGCTCGAGAATTAGACTATGAATCACAAATGGGCTCACGGTCTAGTGGTTAAGTACAAAGTACAACAAATCATATATCATGAGTTCAAATCTCATTTGCATCAAAAATAGATGTTGGATATAAAACCATCTTCATTTTATCAAAAAAGAATTAGACTATGAATCATTAACTATTTATAGTAGCGTTAACAAGTATTTGTGAAAATTAAATTGCCAATAAAGCATCAATATAATCAAATTTTTAACTAAGTATTTGTGAAAATTAAATTGCCAATAAAGCATCAATATAATCAAATTTTTAACTAAGTATTTGTGAAAATTAAATGTTTTTATGTATCTTTTGGTCTTCATCACACTTGACATATCAATGATAAATTATTTTGATGTTAATACCATCGAAGTTTAATGATGAAACCTAAAATGAATAAAAAAATAAGATTTAAATGCGTGAGTGAATAAAAAAATACATTTCCACAACCACATTGAACAAAAGTAGTATATTATCTATAAACTAATTAAAAAAGTCCACAACTACAAGACATACATCTATATCAATGTATAAAAAGGCTTAGAAATGAGGGCTTAAAAAGGTACTTTTATTTGGTAAAAAAGGAGGTTAAGGACCATCCTATGCCTAACCCACATATCTCACACATACAATATTTCAGAAGCATGCTTTCTTTTCTTTTTTCATGAACTAAAAAAGAATTTTGCATTAATTAATCAGTTAGTTATTGAATTATTTTAATTGTTCTCGATGCTACTGAACAGAAGAGAGGCAGAAAAGTTTTGTGCAGATGGTAATGGCAATTTTTTTTCTACAGTATCCCGTAGAGTAAACAAGATAAATAATACTAGCAATATTTAAACAATAATGTTAGATAATATGATGAAAATCTTGACCACAACCCGACAATATTTGTTGTGCAAATATTATAGTTAATACATATATTCATCGTTATTTAATTTCTTTGATCAACTGTAATATTTCTACAACAAGCCATGTTGGGTTGCCGTAAGGATTTCCCATACATTATTGATATTTAAATATGTTCTCACTAATTCCTAAACCAAACCCTAAACCCTAGCTTGTAAAAAGTCACTTTGGCACAGGACCATATACCATGAGTCGACACCCAAAAAGGAAGTTTAGAAAAAAAAAATTGAAAATAATAGTTTGATTCTAGTATGATAATTTAATTCAACTCTCATATTAACATTAACATTACAATCTAAAATTGGAAAATCATTTTCTGGCTATACAAATCATGTAGTAATAAAGTATGCAATGAATGTGCCACAGATGAATCAGGCATCAGGCTTCCTTGCTTGGTTTCAGCACTGAAGTTTCCTTTATCCCCTTGTTTGGCTGACACAGAGCATAGTTTATAGTTTATAGCATAAGGTGATTTTCAAAGGGGACCTTTGTCTTCTAAAATATTCAAGTAGTTCAACGACACCTTTCTCAAGACTCATCTAGGCTATTAGTTAATCAAATGCATTAACAATTAGTTTATATTACTTTCATTTATACCCTTCAAAGTAACAGTTTTTCATACTTTCTTTTGTGTAAGACAACTAGACAAGTATGCCATGACATTAAATGCATGGTTTTACTGATATTGAAATTTGAAATTTGAAGTATAAATAAATGTAAACGTAATTGTAATATAACCAATTGAAAAGAAAACTGAATCAACTAGTTGAACATTAATAAAAGGGTATCACTATTAACGCGAAATTGACTCTTTGGAGGAGGGTATTATCATAAGAAGTTGTTTTAGGGTTGTTCATGGAAAAAAAATTAAACACTAAACAATCAAATGAAATCAGTGGTCCTTCCCTTATAAAGAATCGATTGTTTTGCACGTGAAATCCCTAGAAACTCAGTTCAAATGGCAATTTGCATGCATGTTTTGGATTCTCTTAAGTTTCTTGTATTTAGATTTACCAACATAAAGCACAATTAGAAATATCTCATATACTCCGCTATTACTGAACGAATGAGAAATATCCCGTTTATTAGTTAAAAAAAAAAGAATCATGATTAAAAATATTACAGAAGTTGAAATTGAAAATCAAGTTTAAATGTTATAGAGAAATGTGTTCTTCATTTTGAATCTTTTTCAAGTAAGAAAATATTTCGAGTCAAACTCAAAGATAAAAAAATATCTTAACAGTATTTCAACATCTATCAATCTCTAGATTAAAGATCCACCAGTAGAAGCTATAATTGCAGTCAAAACAAATTTATACATAGAGATTAGAGAGGGTGGAGGGAGGCCTACCATATAACAAAAGCTTGGGCAAATACTTCTTTTACAATATAGGTTTTATTTCTCGTTTATAAATCTATAAAAAGAAAAGATTACAACATGGTGAGATGGCCGAGTTGGTCTAAGGCGCCAGATTAAGGTTCTGGTCCGAAAGGGCGTGGGTTCAAATCCCACTCTCGCCAATTTTTTTTATATTTTTTTTCTCCTATTTTACAGGCCGATTAGACTTATATCAAAATCTTGGCCCACTTGATTTATTTTTAATGATATTAGGCTGTATTCTTCCATTTCATTGTGTTATATTTTTATCAATAAAAAAAAAAATATTACTTTGCTAATTTCTACAGACTAATATCATTTTTCAAGTTTATTATGTTTTTTTTTTCTTTTATTTAATTTACGTGCTGCCTATATGTATGCTCTATTTTCTATCTGCCTTGAAAGTTGAAAGCAAAAATGTCATCTTCCTTTTGTTCTTTAATAATGCCCGACTTGCAAATTTGAAGATGCAAAAAAATTATTACTTTGCTAATTTCTACAGACTAATATCATTTTTCAAGTTTATTATGTTTTTTTTTCTATCTGCCTTGAAAGTTGAAAGCAAAAATGTCATCTTCCTTTTGTTCTTTAATAATGCCCGACTTGCAAATTTGAAGATGCAAAAAAATTATTACTTTGCTAATTTCTACAGACTAATATCATTTTTCAAGTTTATTATGTTTTTTTTTCTTTTATTTAATTTACATGCTGCCTATATGTTTGCTCTATTTTCTATCTGCCTTGAAAGTTGAAAGCAAAAATGTCATCTTCCTTTTGTTCTTTAATAATGCCCGACTTGCAAATTTGAAGATGCAAAAAATGAGAAATAACAATATGCGCTTGTGAAAAATGTTTCAAAATATTGCTTCTCACAAGAGAGACTGAAGTTCTTCCTCTATAAATACGGTCAACTCATTAAATTAAAAGAAAACATGGAATAAACAAAAGAGCTTTGAATCATGCTAATGCAAATGCATTTATGGAATAAACAAAAGAATTATACAAAGAATCATGCTAAATCAACTAAAACTACAGGCATACCATTCAAAATTATTATTACTTCTATTAAAAGTCCAAATCACAAGTCTAAATTCCGTTCAAAAATTGAAAACTCACCTTAAAAATACAACAAAAGGAAGCCAAAATACAAAACCCAACTCAAGCAACCAATCAAACACTGCCACCTCACCTCACCTCACTAAACCAAACTAAAAAAAGAAAAATCAAAATACCATTTTTTCTCAAACTATTCTTGATCGGGTTTCTTCTTGCGGCTATTTTTCTCTTCGACCCCTGACTGAGAAAATCTTTTCCGTAAAATCTCCAAAACCTCCTCCATTTTTACGTCCTTCAAGTTGAGAAGTACCATTGAGTGGTACAGTAAATCCGCCATTTCAGAAGCGGTACGGGTTTTGTCTTCATTTTCTGTTAGGGTTTGGATTAGCTCTCCTGCCTCCTCCCTGCAAATACGCAAATTTTGAGGGGCCTTTTTGCAATTTTACGTCTTTTAAGTACAGCGCTATTTGTGTGAGATAGCTGGTTGCGGATTATTTGATAATTAGTCATAAATTGTTGGGTGTTAATGCGAAAATAAGAATTTTTTGGTGTTATTTGCAAATTCAGTAAAATGCAAGGTGTAATTTGAAAAAAAATGTTCTTTTACATAACATACCAAATTTTTAAACAGAGGATATTCTTGTCTAATAGTAGTTTGTTAATCAGATAGATGGTTTAAGGTTATTTGCAAATAATAAAAAACCTATGTTGAGGTGCTAATTGCAAAAATTAGAAACGAGAAATATTAAGTATCATGTGCAAATCTAATAAAATGTAGGGCGTATTTAAAAATAATAATTTATAAAATGTATCAAATTTCTATATACATTGGCTAGGAATAAATAGTAATTTGCAAATAAGCCATACAATTTTGTGCCTTAATTACAAAAATGGCAAATGTCACGTCTTATTTGCAAATACAATAAACTAGAGGGGGTGATTTGCAAAAATAATTTTATACAACATACCGAATTTTGGAGCAGAGCAAATCCTTGTCAGATAATAATTTCTTAGTCCATGATGGTTTTCCATTTAATGATGGATTTATTATTTCTTCTTTTCTCTTATAAATCGTCTCCTCCAATGAATATAATGTTGTCTTTGCCAATCTCTCCTCACTATCATTACTTTTATTTTTATCCTATCAACCCTCAATAAATAAATTAATTAAAACGTAATAAAAGTACCGACAATTTCATGAAAAATTTGCACATATAACTGCATGCTTTATAGGGTGTTCATGATTTCACTTTCCCAATTTTACATGGGTATACATGATATTTCTATGTTCTTTTAAGGTAGAAATGAAATTATTCCCTAAAAATAAAAATAAATAAATAAATAGATAAACAAGAACCTCAGAAGCTTCTAGAAGATCATAGACCGAGGAATAATAGCAGGTTTCAGCTCCTGTATGACACGTGGGCCCATCTGGCTTCCCCAAATAAATTATCTAATACACCATCAAATGATTAAAATTATTACATCATAATTATACAAGTCACCCATGTTCATAATGATATTGTATATAACTAATACACCATACAATATAATCATACAAGTAATATACTATATTATATAACTGATGTAAATATAATATATAGTATATAACCGATAAACTAAACTAGTTCCATTTAAACAGCATTAATTTTACTTTTAGCCCATAACTGCCCCTATTATGCAGGCACCTTTTCGCTAAATTGCCAATATTATATTATATTATACAACATAATTAAAAAAAAAGGAGAAAAAAACAAAATTAACTCACCGAATCGCGATCACAATCGATAAACACATCATGCACATTAATAAAATTAAACGAGGTTTCTCCTTTGGTCCAAAGCGCAGAGCGAGAGCGACTAAAAAAGGTCGCCTTTTTGGAGGAGATTGTTAGGGACAGAGCTTCCCTGTTCGCAAAACCCTGCATGAGAATCGCGCCTGTGTCTACATTCTGTGCTATTGCCACTGCTAAGCCTTTCGAGTCCCATTTAATGCTGTTTAGCAAGGCTTCCACCTGTGATATAAAATGGTATATTGATGGATTAAATGGTATATTGGTAACATTATTTGCTGGTGATGGTGGAATTAAGTATGAAAAATACAACAAAAAGAAAGAATGAAATGGGGGAATTCCAATCCAACACAATTTGAACATTAGTTCCAACACAATTTGGCAAAATTATGTTAAACATGGCACTCGATAGGCTCTAATTGGCAAAATTATATTAAACACTGCACTCAATAGCTTTAATTAAACATGGTAGTGATTGTAAGTTTACAAAACGTCAGATATAACATTGTGAAATTGAAATTCGATGGCATTCCAAAACTCTAGGCACATCACAAAAAATCGAACTTTGAGTGATTCCACTGTAATTACCTAGAAAAAAAAACCCCTAAAAATGGGAGGCAGAGGTTCTCTTAGTGATTCAACACTAATAAAACTCCAATTAATCCAAAAAATGAGCTGCCCCAAATCACCACACGAACAAAAACCATAAAACGAAGTAAATTTTTAACACAAACGCACACCTTCGAATCGAGATGAAGTGCAGTGTTGACGCCAGAGGATCTCTCGGATGAAGCAGAAATCGCAGTATAAACCAACTTGTTACACTTTATTTTTGCATGAATTGGATTGTGAGTATTTTTGGAATTGGATAGTAGAGCTGCTCTAATGGGGGTATAGAGGCTAGTGAAAGACACAGCAGCCTCCATTAGAGAAGCGAGTAAGTGCGCTTTGTTTCACTGTGGAGAGAGAAGTGAGCGGCGAAGAAAATAGGGGATTTGTGCGAAAATACTTGAAAGAAAAAAATGTATCAAAGCCAGGTTTCGATCCTGGGACCTGTGGGTTATGGGCCCACCACGCTTCCGCTGCGCCACTTTGATTTTGTGATTCAATTCGGATTTCTTCATAACCCGTGTACTGTAAAGAGCCGGCATCCCTCTGTATAAATTGCTGCTTATTTGTAGTTCCTCTACCTTGTGAAATCTCTTTCACAATCAAATGAATTTTTGTATACAAAGAAAATTAAGTATTAAACATACGAAGAAACTCTTGTGCACAAAATTCCAGAGTTCATTTTGCATGCCATAGCATTTCTTGATGGCCGTAGTCCAGATGCTAATTTGGTATGCCTTAATTTTCCAGATCCATTTGAGGAGAAGCGGTTTGTTGTGCATTTTTAGGTCTTTTATTCCAAGACCCCCGTTTTTCTTTGAGATGTATGCAAATTTCCAACTTGCCAAATGTTTGCCTTTTTGATATTCATTCGTGCCTCTCTACAGAAAATTTCTTCTGCGCTTGTCGATATCCTCTATCACTCCTTGTGGTAGCAAGAATGCTTGCATGTAATATAGTGGTATTGCTGAAAGAATTGCGTTGAGAAGAGTTACTCTCCCCATAATGGAGAGACATTTGGTAGACCATCCTACTATTCTTGTCCTTAATTTTTCTATCATGGGCAGGAAGAGTTCTTTGGGAGGCTTATTAAGGGTGAGCGGTAGACCAAGACATTTGATGGGGAATTGCAGATTGTTGCATTGGAGTAGTCGTTTGATGGACTGTATGTGCGTATCCGAAATTTGGATGACAGAGAAGACTGATTTGCTGTAGTTGATTTGCAAACCAGATATGTTGCCAAAACATTTAAGTGCTAGGTTAATAAGCTGCAAGTTTATGCGGTGCGCTTTTGTGATGATAACCGTATCATCGGCATATTGGATTGCGCGTCTATTTAATTTTTGTGGTTGTGGCGCCAATGTGTTAATGTACTTCATAAGACTTTGGAGTGATTCAGCGACCCGGTTGAAGAGTAGCGGGGACAGGGGGTCCCCTTGTCGCAGTCCTCTCTTATGAAAAAAGAAATTTTGCAGTTGGCCATTTATTTTAAGTGCAAAACTAGCCGAAGATAGGAGATTGGCAATCCATTGCCTCCATTTTGGTGGGAATCCTTTTTTAGCCATCACTCCTTCTAGGAATTGTCAACTGACTGTATCGAAGGCCTTAATAAAGTCTACTTTATATAGTACTGATGGAGTTTTGGTTTTTCGCAGAAAGTTAATGTATTCGCGAGTTGCCAGGCTAGATTCTAGGATCTGCTTGTTTTTAATGAATGCTGTCTGATTTTCCGAGATTAACTCAAGCATTTGCGTCTGCAGTCTTTTTGCTAAGATTTTTGAAATTATTTTAATTGGTCCATCTATGACACTAATTGGTCTGTAGTCAGTCAGAGTCTTTGCTTCCTTTGATTTTGGAATTAGTGTAATTTGCCTTTATTAATTCGCCATAGATCCAGGGAGTTTTGCTAAAAAATTTTGCATAACCAAAGGAGGTCCGATTTTATGGTTTCCCAATGATGCTGGAAGAATTCCGTAGGAAATCCATCTGATCCTGATGCTTTATTTTTTTCGAAGTCAAATATTGCTTCTCTAATTTCTTGCTCAGAGAAGTCGTTGCTTAGGACTCCTAGATTTTGTGCTGGTTCTAAATGTTGCATAAATTGTTGTGGAATTTGCCTGTTTGATTGGCTGGTACCTAATGTTGATTTGAAGAAATCATTAAATTCTTGTGCAATTTGCCGTTGGTCAGAAATCTGACTTCCATTAAGCTCGATGGAGTTAATGGTATTAAATTGTCTGTTTGCTGAGGCTATTGCTTGGAAATAACTGGTGTTTTGGTCTCCCTCTTGGAGCCATTTGCATCTGGATCGTTGCTTCCATTTGGTTTCTTCTATATTTGCGTGTTCATATATTACTTTACGCAACGATGTACGCAACTTGTTTTCTGTACGGGATAGCGTTTTGGCTTAATTTTGTCTAGTTTATCAAGAATGAGGGTTGCTCTTGATGCATTGGAGTTTATTTTGGGAAATTTGTTATTTGCCCAATTTCTTAGTGCTAGTCTTAGTTTGTTGAGCTTAATTGCAAAAAATTTTGCTGCGTTTCCTGAAATCCGTTGTGGACCCCCGGTTTTTTTAATAATAGCGTTTGCTTCTTTATAGCGCAACCAGTATAGTTCGAATTTAAATCTTGGCTTAGGATGCGCGTTTGCTTTGCGGAAGTTGAGTTGAATGGGAATGTGATTTGACGTAGTTGCCGTATTTGCTTCTAGTTTCGTGATGTGATTGAAAGTTTGCCAGTGGTGTGATAGGAAGCATCAGTCTAATTTGCTTAAGGTAGGGGTTGGTTTTTTACTATTACAAGTAAAAGATCTTCCTATCAGTAAATTTGAGAAAATGAATAGTTAAGATTTGACAAAAAAATGATCGAACTGTCGAGATAAAAGTGTTGATGTTATCTTTTGAAGAAGTTCAAAATTATGTGAAAAATAAGGAGTTGGAATTAATTAGGCCACTAGATCTTTCCGTGGTAACTGACATTTGATTCTTAGGCGACTGCCACCTTTCCGTGGTAATATCTCACCTGAAATCAAACAACATCAAAAGAGTATTTACTATCACAACTTTTCTTCACTGCCTTCTTTCCGAAGCATTTGAGCCGTGCTTTCACTTCCACTTTCAAGAGCCTTATCGGGCTTTCATTTCCTGGTTTCTTCGCTCCTGTTACAAACAACCACTTTGTCTCAACATATAATCCATGTTGTGACTACAACAACTCGCTAATTCTGTTTTGTTTCTTGTTTTATTGATTCCCTATAACCTTCATTCTTTACCATCTCCATGTTGCTATCATTTTTTTTTTTGGAACAAACCATGTTGTTATCATTACTTTTACGTTTTTACTATTATTATGACAATTTCATTTTGTGTAAAAGATTCATTATGGAATTACTAAATTGGAAGGCCTAATTTGGAGTCCTCAAAACACAGGACCAGCCATGCTGGCCGATCTTATTCATACTTCACATCAATCAGTTAAATTTTAAAAAAAAAAGGTAAAAAATATATCACTCCATTCACTCGTTACTGTTAAAATTTTCAAATCAAATAAAAAAGTTAATTGTGATTTAACATCTTCAAATAAAATATGGAGATTGTATTCCTCAAAAAAAAAAATATGGAGATAATCATAAAAAACAACTTATCCGTATTATTCCCTACAGTTTCGCTTCCTCTCATATCTCAAGTCTCTCAACTGACAAAATTCAGCCAAAATAGGCTTATTTGTTATTTCTCAACAAATTAAGAAAACAAAAAGAAATAGTAAAACATAAGATAATGAAATATAAATCACTATAATACTACTTTTTCATCTATCCATCACAAAAAAATATATATAATAAGCAAACTCTTCATTCATAAAATTAATTAATTCGTAACCTACTCCTCTTGAGCATAAATACAATAAATAATTAAATCAAAAAGCTTTCTTTCAAATTATACCGACAAAACAAAAATAATTAGATTATTGGAGAAAGCCACAATGCTTGGCAACGTAGACATGACTTGAAGCCAGAAAATGTTTCAATTAGATCTGCACCTATATGGTATATTCCAACATCATGTTTAACAGGGTCAGGTCGGGCCCAATTATTAGTAACTCTACAAATATCATACTCCTCTTTGTCATCTGTGAAGTAGATACAATTTCCCTTGCACTCAGGATATTGTCTTGTGTCAAACGACATGGTTGTATTATACCCTACAAACACCATTTGATCTCCAATACTCTTCACTTCAGACCAATGAAGATCCAATGTCATCTTCCGAACATTGCGTCAAGATTCTCGTATCGTCTTGATATAATATCTTTCCTAACAATCCTATTGCTAGAAAAAGTAATTTACAATTTTGGACAACTCACTGATTGTCATAATTACAATTTTGGACAACTCACATGTTGCTATAGATATTAAATAAAATACAAGCATTCACACACTAGATTACGTCAAAGAACAATCACAGATCTAAAGCTCATACCATATTTATCTAAATTAAATTCCTTGTATAACAAAAATTAGGGTTTCTCGCAAAAACAGCCTTATTCCGTTGGGAACGGAACTATTCCGTTCTAAAAGGAATGATGCTTGACAATTCTGGCGAAACTTCAGCCTATTCCGTTCAAAATGGAATAACGCTGAGTTTTCAGTTTCCTTTAATTTTAGTTCTGTTCCAAAATAGATTCCGAAAAACTATTGTTTGAAACTCTAGAAAATCATAATATCCAATATTATATTCCTAGAAACTATTTCCATGATGTTTTGAAACAATATTTTCCAAGCCCTAAAATTTATTATACTAGAATTTACTAAATTTTAAATATATAATCGACGATTATTTCCTTAAAGAACGCTCGGATACCACTGTTGGGAAACCCGTAGCCATGTACATTACATGCGCAGCGAAACCTATGGGTTCAACCTCCTTAGGATCATCATAAAGGAAATAAAGATACAAGATTAGCTATTAAAATGTATACCTCGGATCTTCCTGATCCGCGAGATGAAGAACGGATGTAGGTCTGAATTATTCTGACTTACAACCTTCTCCCTCCTGAAGCTCGACTCCACGAACCTCCTTGCTCTTCCTAGGGATTAAGAACTTGATCGCTCGCTAATCTCCAAAGTAGGAGACCTCTACTCGTATCCACGCGAACTTCAGACACACGGAATTACCGGACTCGGCTAGACGAGTCCGGAAATACTTTCCGAAATTACCTCTAAACTCTCTCTCTCTCTCTCTCTCTCTGTGTTAGACGGCCTCTGAGGCTTGAGAATTCTGTGTGTAATAGAGAGAGACTGCCCTTCTATTTATACTAGAGAGAGAGGCGAACGATTGCTCAGTTACCATAACAAGAACCCTAATTCTGTACCTATTCCATTCCGAACGGACATATTCCGTTCCGAACGGAATAGGGGTTTCCATGTATAAAACCTTGGCAGCTAAGGAAGTGCAGTTACTATATATATTCCGTTCAGAACGGAACTGTTCCGTTCCAAACGGAATGGTGCTGTTTTGCACAATCAATTATCCAATAATTAATTATTTCATTCACCAATTTATACATCACATGTATAATTATTTTGATGCATTTTCATCCCATATGAATGGAGTTCATTGTGTGACCGTGTAGGTTCCATTTAACGCTGACAACGATTTTCTAAACACACTATTCATATGAGAATCACTAACGATATATACCATGTATATTCTCATAGTGTGGTCAGTCCAGTACGGGTTCTCTAACACATACCTATATTCCAGACTTGACATCCCTATGTCCATGATCAACAGAACATAATCATCCAGTCTGCGAATATACTAGTGTGGATATGTAGCTTCTTACCCGAAGTATGTTTATATCCATAAGCATCCTACATATCACTAGGGACGGTTTAGAATGTTATTCGTTGGTTCACAGTTCTACTATCAGAATCACGTATTCTGTTGACGTAAACTCGAAGTGTCATTAATGGTCGATCTAATATATGTAAATATATTAGTCACCCATACACTCATTCATATATGAACTGAATAAACGTCTTTCTCATAATCTAATTTCTAGTCCAACACTTTGGCCTAAGACATAATTCCTTCACTAGAGGACCCAACTGACCTTAGCCCTACTTCGCAAGCCTATTCATTCTTTCTCAAACATCTCCGAAAATTAATGCGTCTATTCAATATCTCAATTTCCTATGAACTAGGAAATGGGCAACGAATCAATTTCTGGAATGACTTATGGGCTTTTAAAGGCAAACTAAAAAACTTTTTTCCGGTTCTTTACGGAATAGTAAGAGATGACAGCCTAACGGTGGCACAAGTGCTAAGCGGATCCATTGATCTCCAATCATGTCTTGCATCGCCTATTGAAAGAAGGGACCAGCTAATTACCTCCCACGACTTGTGGCTCCCTGATTCCCGTTGAAGGAGATGCCGCCACGTGCTAAAAAATTAGGAGTAATTTGAAATCTTTCGGAGCTCCCCATTTTATGCACTCCCGAGCTTCTATGTCTTGTTGACAATATTAGAAGCTTTAAAATAACTCCCACGAAATTTAATCTCTAATTGTTATGTTTAGTAGCTCCTTATGACTCCCTGTGAATTTCTCATGTATGGTATATGTATATATTTGACATCTTGTAATTATTTTGGCAACTAATTATCCTCATTTAATTAATATCATATATTTAGGAAGTAATTATTACAAATACATTCAGTAAAATTCCGGATCTACACCTTCATTCAAAAAATAATAAAAATAAGCACACAACTTCAACACTTCAACATGTATCAAAAGCTGCAGAGTAGATACCTTGATGTTTTAAAATCAACAATATATATGTATATTATGCTTATGAAAAATGTCAAAAAGAAGTAAAAAAATAAAAATAAAAATGTGTGGTTTTCACATTTATGATTAATCTAGAGTTAACCCTATAATTCACAATTCACAACAACACAATTATCATGTTATTCAACTATACTTGTTTCCAATATATACTCATTATCCAATAAAAAAATATATATACTCATTATACAAGTCAATTCGGATTTAATTCATCAATTTGGTCCTGGATTCACAAAAAACATAAGAAACACGAAATTTAAATAATTGATGTTGCTTGAGGGTTTTGGAGTGAATGAATTTGACAAAATAATTAATTTTCTTATTTTTCTTTTTTCTCTGAGGTAAAGAAGGATGGAAGATACCATCATGAAGTTAATATGGAGAGATATAATTAGGAATATCTAATTAGTTTCTTTCCATTTCAATATAGGGGTAAACTTGCTCAAAAAGAAAACAAGCCGGTAAATATCAATATTCTTGCATGTAATTATCACCACCTGAAATTAAAAATCACCATTAGGTCCCTGCAATTTATAATATCCGAATTCTATCCAGTTCTTACAAGTAACGCCAGGGTCCAATCCAACAGTGAGAGGGGTCGGCAGGCACGCTTTTTTTAGTGCGTTTGGGTTAGGGTTTCCTGCGTGAATGAATCAGGCGGCGGAGAAAGACGGAGGAATGGCAAAAGTCAGTGAATTCTCAGATGAATCGACTGTTACAGATGAGGATGGATCCGTGTTGAATCAGGCCGTGGAGAAAGAGGAAGAAACGACGAAACTATGTGATGATTTTTCAGACGAATCGGTTGTTACAGACGAGGATGTAAATGTGCTGGATCAGGCGGAGGAGAAAGAGGTAGAAATGAAAAAAGTTGATGATTGTTCCGATGATGGATATGTGTTGAAGAATCAGGCCGAGGAGAAAGAGGGAGGAGAAATGACAGAAGCCGATGATTATTTCTCTTCCGATGATGATGATCCGTATTATGACGACCCTGATCGCCCGAGGAATCCATATATCAAAATATGGAGACATCAACAGGAGGAACTTCGTAACAAAGAAATCAAGATCTTTCTTGTATGTATATCCACGCCATCTCTTTCTCTTATTTATTTATTTATTCTTTCTTTCTTTCATAAAAACCGTTACTAATTATATTATTAGTAACGGTTTATATGAAAGAACCGTTACAAATATGCATACAATCTGTAACGGTTTATAATAAACCGTTACAGATTTTGCAATTTTGTAACGGTTCTTATATAAAAACCGTTACTAATAGTGTAATTAGTAACGGTTTTTATGAATTAACTGTTACAACCTACAAAGTAGTCCAAAATCGTTACAAATTTTAAAAAACCGTTACTAATTTTATACAACCGTTACTAATATTAAAAAACCGTTACAAATTTGTAACGGTTCTATAATAAAAACCGTTACTAATATATATATATATATATATATTATAAAAAGGCCCCCCAAAAACTAGGGCCCTAGACCATGGTCTCATGGGCCTAGTAAAGGGGCCGGCCTTGTCCGCATATGTATTCTATATAGAGTGAAATCTCCGAAAAAGGATACTATCCGAATTACAAATTATCCAGATAAGATATTATGGAAACCAAATCGATAATCAAATCTATATCCATATCCGAATAAAACTATATGAATATGAAGTAATGTTAAAATACATACCTAACTAAATCTCATTTTTTTTCTTACAAATTTGAACCTTTGGATTTGCTCCAAAATTCATGCAGATAAATGATGAAGCGGGGCTCTCAATTGTTTCGTCCGTTTGTTCTTTTTTATTTCCCTTCTCAGTTCTTCTTCTTCTTCATCTTCTCTGCACGAAATAAAATGGAATCTCTCTCTTTCTCTCCGTGCACCTCTGCCCGCTGGTATCGTCTCTCTTGCTCGAGATACTGATGTTTTGTGTGGAGACTTCTGGAAAACTCTAGATGCCGCAAAAAGAAAATCCTGCAGGAGATAAAATTTAATGCCTTATTTGATGAATGGAATTAGAAATATGTTTATTTCCTTATACTGTCATTTCCTGAATTAGCCTAAATTGGGACAGTAAGTCATTGGGTTATTTTTTTGTATTAGTTATGACTATAGGGGGTAGGAGTAGAGTTTTATTCATTCCAACAGCTACAAACAATTATATTGTATTTCTCTTTCATCCGAGTATAAAGAAAGTATTGAGTGCCGGCGGCCGTGATTTTTACCCTCTTTAGAGTTCCACGTAAAAACTTTGTGTTCTTGTGTCTTGCTTTCTGTATTTGTTGTTGCGTCTGGGTTCCTAACAAGAACGTATGAAAGAAGATGAACCGCAAGACGCTAAGCTACATACAATTGTTGCTACCTTTGGAATTCCATGAAGGCACTATCCGACATGTACGAGCCATCTTCATTAAATAAACTGAGCAAGTTGTGGTAGCGCCGCGACCTGAGATGCCGAAGACCCCAAATACCAGGTAGTATCCAATAAAGAGCTTTTCAATCATTTAAAAAAAAATGATCACAGATAAAACGAAGAAAAAAAACAACAACCGCGCTTGCGAATTCACCAACCACATGACAAAAACCAAGTTTGGGGAAATCCTTCCCCACGAATCGACAAGGAAATCAGCGCCTTAGATACACTTGGTAACTCGTCGAGGATAGAACTCTTAGTGGAAAGAAGAACTATAATACATATACATACACACACACACACACACATATATATATATACATATATACATACACATACCCAACAAATACACGTCTTAAAGAGGGAGCTCAACAGAGATTGGGTGAGTGATCCGGTAAGTATGACGCATGTTAATCCAGACCGAGCAATCGGTCATTCTTCTAAGGTACGTGACGAGGTCCCGAAATACGGTTCATTGAAGGAGCGGGTCCTTTCACTTCGATGGATGAATGAGTATTTTATGCAAGGGACTGAAGAGCTAGAAGGATGCGGGTGCGCGAGCGAGAGTCCATGCGAGGAATGGGAAACACACGAGTAAGGTAAGCTGGATGTTTGGTTCGAAGTTGTGACTTGCTCATGGCGAGCAAGAGTAAGTTTGGGGAATTGTGATAGGGGTAATTCATATAGATGTTTAGTAGGTATCTTGTAACTTATTTTCTGCAGTTTAGTTAGTATTCTTAGTAGTTTATTTATGTTTTAACCCAAGATCCAAGTTATGGCTAGAATCATAAGTGATTACAAGAATTATAGAAAAAAGGCCAAAAAGGACGCAAAAGAGACGCGAGGAGTCTAGGGAGCGATTAGAGCAGTGATCGCACCGTGGTGCACCCTCGGGCGTGAGATTACTCGACCTGTCAGCACGGATCGTAAGAAATCACGACTCGAGAGGAGCGGCCTAAAGGCGTCCAAACTGGGAAATAAACACAAGCGCTGGAATCACGGACTGATTGATTAGCAAATCAAGAGAAAATATGGCATCGCCAAGCATACGCGCTCAGGAAGGAGAAAATCAGGAAAGAAGCAATCAAGGATCAATTAACGTTAATGGCAAGAAGGCCTGCAAGGATATTCAGATGCTACCTGCTACTTGGATACGCTGAAAATCCTAGTGGTCTCTCCCTTATAAATGACCCTTAGACGGGACGATAAGGGGGGGGGGGGGGGGGGGGGAGGGGGGAGAGAGATCAATTAGAGAGAAATAGACTCAGAGAGAGAGAGAGAGAGAGAGAATCGTCTCATTAGTTGCGCGTGGTGACAGCCCATGACTACAAACTTAGCTTTAGAGAGAGTGTTTCATTTCTGATCCTCATGTATCTTTGTTTTATTTATTGTATCATGTACTTTAACTAACTCCGCCCCCTAGGCTGCGGTGTTAGTAGTTTATCAATTTAGTATTTCAACAAGTTGTTTTCTCCTTGTTAATTATTATTATTTACTGTGATGTTGTTATATCTTGAAGTGTGTAGTGCATCACGGCTTTATACTTAGGCAAGTAGGTGAAGGACCGAGAGGAGAAGTCGAAAGCCAGACCCGCGGTCAACACTTGGACCGGCGAGGCAAGAGAGTAGTCGGGATGTCCAAGGGGAGCAAGGAACACCACAAATCTCAAAGGGCTCATACTCTGGTCGGGCATCCTAAGGGTGCGATCAAAGCAATTCATTGTGAGAGCCGGATTCACGATATCAAGGTGAATCACCCTCATCAGCATTAAGAAGAAGGAGAAGGAGAGGCAACAGAAGAAAATTACTAAGGAGATAGACGAAACCATCAAGCCCTAGACTGCTCTCTAATTAGACTATCTTCAGATCACTCCCGTTGTGCGAGCACTGACAATGCGAGTGCGAGATCTTTTACTTAGATTTACTTTTTACTTATTTTTATTTATTTTTCTCGCACAACAAACCCAACCTTAAATTAGGTTTGGATTACCAACCGGTAGCTAATCCAGTACTCCACCTTTAGCCTCCGCGTGTCGACACTCCAGCTTTACTACATCGCAAGGTCATGAGGGCGACCAAGTGTAAGAGATGTGTAAATCGTGTCATTGCGATTTACAATCTTAGCAACGTTATTTATAAGTCCCCTAAATGTTTTCACATGTGTATAAGTGGATGTTGAGTTTAGGAGTGTCGATCCACAAATAGGCAAGGCCTTAAATGATTAACGTTTTAATCTCACTTTTCTTTTAGTGTTGTAGTTTAAAAGGTTGTTGTTATTTTAATAAGAAAAGACGCAATAGAAAATAAAAGAAATAAATTTTTGTTTTTTTTTTAAAAGTTCAAAAGAGGAAAAAGTAGGGAAATCAAGACATTTAATATAACATATGAATCATGAATCACAAAAGATAGCGAATTAAATGGTCTTTAAAAGTAAGGCCTGACCAATCTTCTTCCAAAAATCAATCAAAAAGAAATAACTCAAATATTAGATTTACTCAAAAACTTCTATTTTCAAGTTGTTCTTATACTTGTTTCAAATCCTTATTTGAATAACCAAAGCTATTCTAAGTTCTTATTACCCAAACAAATCTCAACACAAAATATCTCACACAAGTATTTCAAGTTATCTTTCCAAATAACTCAACTTAAATCTTAAGAAATTGTGTCGAAATTCAACTTTTAATTACCATAATAAATTGCAAAAATTCACTTAAAAGTTCATATGTCACATGAAAAGTCTTTCTCTACTATAAAACTACTCACTCATGTCCATAATAACCATATTTACAAGTTCTTGAGTCATTTTATTCATCCAAGAAAAGAAAGAAATAAAGAAAATAAAGAGAAAATAGATCAAACCCTAAAGATGATAATCGTTCTCGATTATCCCCCCCCCCCCCCCCAACCCCTTCTTGGTCGATCTTGCACTCGCTCTTTCTAGATTAAGCACTTATCTCCTTGAAAATCTCACTCTCTTCTTACTCTCAAGAAATTATATTTTGAAGCTTTGTAGACATTAATGGTGGAAAAAGAAGAAGAAGAAGAAGAATGGTAGTGGGATGATGGATGTGAGAATGGATGTATGAATGGATATCTTAGAGAGAGAAAGAGTGGTCATTTTATAGAAAGATTTGACCTAGAAAATATTTAGAAATAGGGTTGTGGGACTAATAATTTAGCTTGATCTGGATGCTGCTTTGGGTAGTAATTTGGGGATATTTAGCACTCTTTTTCCTTCTTTTGTATTCAAATTCTGCTTGGGTATAATTTTCTGGGTGCATTTATCATTACCCTCTCAAACCCATCCGAACTCAACAGCCTGGACACGTGACAATCTCTGATTGGCCAAACAATTCAACGTCCAGCCACGTGTCACTCTCCCATTGGGGAGCATTAGAAACCTCGTACTAAATCGTGCAGGTGGCTGCAGAAAACTCGTCAGGTTCCTCTCCACTTTAAAATACCGCACGGTCCATTTTACACTGAAAACAAGCATTATCCATGAAATGGAGATGTCCATTTAATCAATAACCAGAGGAATGCATCGCTTCAGATTGAGAAAACGCTTAAAGCCACGTGTCGCGTGGTGATTGGCGGAAAGGGGGTATCTGAACGAACGGAATTTCGTCGACGCATTTTCTGATGCAGCTAGTCTCGTGTTGATTGGGCAAAAAGAGACCTCGTACTGAGATTCGTCCGGGGCGCAGAAGACGCGTAGAGCTTTCTCTCCATTACTCATCACCGGACATTCAAGTTTTTTGTGCATCGCATGTTAATGAAGGAACGGAGGCATCCGGTTCTGAGATCACGGGAGAAACAAGGTCGATGGTCTGACTCGAGACGTGTTTTCTAATATCCGCTCGCCACGTGTCGAATACTGATTGGCAGATATCAACCTTGTACTGATCCTCGTATTGAGGGTTGTCAGGCGTGTCAGCCATGCTCCCTTATCAGAATTCACCACGTGTCTTCCTCAATTCAGGATCTAACAGTTCAAGACACGTGTCACTTGTTGGTTAGCCAAAATTGAAACCTCTTTCCCTTGATTTTTGTGCTGAACGAACTCTGAGGAGGATTACGGGAGACGTATCTTGCTCTGATTGGTTGAAAAAGAGATTTGACCATGTCAAAGTTTGACTTTGACCAAGGTTGACCAGATCTTGTATCGCATTTTCTGGGAGTTCTAGAAGGTTTTGTTTCGCGAGGTTTGTATCGTTGGATTCATCTCGTCGCGCGACCACTTTTAGGATAGTTGACTTTTGGTCAACTGGACGATTTTCCGGATTTGACTTTTTGTCATTTTGTGGATTTTATAGGTTTTGACTTGGATGGTTGGCGGATAAGAGTTGTAGGAATTTTGGAGAAGCGTGTATAAGGTTTTCGAAGAGATTTGTCGAAAATTCGGCCATCTTTGGCCCAAGATTTGTAGATCGACACTTCATTTGGAGTTGATTTTTTACCAAAGTCTCCAAATGTTCATTTCTTGGTCTTTTTACCCGAAAAATAACACAAAAGTCTATTAAGAATTTCAAAAATAATTTTTATTAATTTTAAACCTTTTTTTCAACATTTTATGTGATTTAAGGATGAATTTTATATGAAAAAACCCTAAAAATGAAAAAATCCTAAAAATGTGCATAAAAATACACATTACACCAAGCAAGTGAAACTGAGGTTCGAAATTTTAAATTGGGAAACTGCCTTATTTTCTATACACACCATACCGCAAGCGAAATTCCCAAAAAGGAGAAAAGAGCGGAAACAAATTCCGCAAATACCGCCACAAAGGAGAATTCAGACGAAGTCCTAGTTCTGTACGTCGAAAGTCCTATCGAGTCATGGGTTCTGGATTCAGGCGCATTGTTCCACTCTATCTCACGGAAAGATAAGCTTTTGAATTTAATTCTAGATAATTCGGAAAGCTTTACTTAGCGGATGGGAAACCGCTATGCATATTGGGCATGGGCGATGTCCAAATAAAATCTAGCAACAGATTTAGATGGACTTCGTGGGGAGTTCGATATATTTCGGGTTTAAAGAAGAACTTGATATCAATTAGGCATATGGATAGTGAGGGCTACAAAATCATGTTTTGAAACGGTCTGTGGAAGATTGTAAAGGGCATCATGGTCGTGGTGAAGGGTACAAAAATGGGAACTTTCTATCTAACGGGCAATAAGACATATTTGTTGGCGGTTCGGGGAGCGACAACTGACGCGATGTTGTGGCAAAATAAGCTCGGTCATATCAGTCACAAAGGACTGCAAGTGCTGGATTCAAAGTGTTTGTTACCCAAGGTGAAATCGGTAGTAACCAGTTTCTGTGACAACTGCTTGCTCGGCAAGCAAATATGTGTTAGTTTTTTGAAGGCCAGATGAGAACTCAAGACGGGGAAGCTAGACTTGGTGGACAGCAATGTGTCAGGGCTAGCTCCGATCCAATCTCTCTGAGGGTCACACTACTACGTTACCTTCATTGACGATTCTACACGAAGGTACGGGTTTACTTCAGTTTTTAATGTCTTCAAAAGATGGAAGGTGGAAGTCAAAACTTAAACCAGTTTGAAGATGAAATGTCTAAAGTCAGACAATGGAGGAGAGTACAACAGTGCGGAGTTAAAAGTATTTTGTGTGGACCATGAAATCAAGCAAATTCGGACAGTTCTGAATCACCTCAACAAAATGGAGTCGCCGAATGGAGGAATCAGACTTTGAATGAACGGGCGAGGGCGGTGCGACTGCACGGAGGTCAACCGAAGATGTTATGGGTCGAATTACTTTGGTTACCGGTTTTGGGTCGAACAAAGTCAGAAAACAATTCGGTCTAGAGATCCAACCTTTAATGAAAATGAAATCAACAAGAAAATAGAAAATATGAATCTAAGGGTAGAGTCAACCAAAATTCTGCTGAGGGAGTCCCGATAGAGTCCGAGAGGTGGTCGAATTTTCAGTCGGGAAACCGACTGAGAATGAAAATGAAATCGTGACCGAAACTACACCAGACCAAAGTCCAGAAACTCCGGTGGTAAGATGATCAAGCCGGCCTATCAAGCCCACAAACTGTTATTCACCATCAATTCACTACTTGTTGTTAACTGATGCCGACGAATCTGAGAATTACCATGAGGTAGTAGAGATGGGAGATACGGTCAAGTGGGAGTGTGCAATGAGAGATGAGATTGAGCCTCTCCGAAAGAACAAGAATTGGGTATTGACCCGGTTACCAGAGGGCAAGAAGTGGGTTTATTAGGTAAAGAATGAACCAGATGGCAACAAGCAGTAGAACGTGAAATTGATAGTAAGGGGGTTCCTACAGAAAGAGCGAGTTGACAACACGGAGGTATTCTCACTAGTGGTGAAGCTGATAACCATTTGTACGGTATTAAGTATGTAGCGGACGAAGATTTGCACCTCAAGCAGATGGATGTCGAGACGACATTCCTCCATGACGATTTGGAGGAGGACATCTATATGGTACAATCTGAAGTTTTAAGACCCCAGGAAAGGAGGGTCTAGTGTGTAAGCTCAAGAAAAACTTCTACGGTCTAAAACAAGCAACCAGATAGTAGTACATGAATTTCGATAAATTTATGTGTGATCGTGGTTTTTTCGGAGAGGTTATACTAACCATTGTTGCTATTACAAGAATAATGAAAATACCTACATTATTCTGCTATTGTATGTAGATGATATGCTCATTACAGGTGCGGACATGAGCGGGATCAACGTGCTTAAGAAGAAGTCGTCGAGAGAATTTGAATGAAGAATGTGGGAGCATCAAGCCAGATTCTTGGGATACGAATCAATAGTGATCGAGCGACGGGTACACTGGCCCTACCGCAAGAGAAGTACATCAAGACGGTGTTGGAGCGATTTTGAGTAGATGACAACAAGCTGAGAAGTACTTCACTCGGTACACATTTCAAACTCTCCAAGGAACAGTCACTGAGTGCCATACGCCTTGTCAGTGGGCACATATGCTTTAGTGGTGTGCACGAGACCCGATATCGTAAATGCAGTGGAAGTTGTGAGCCGATTCATGACGATCCCCGGCATCGAGCATTGGGAGGCGATCAAATGGCTGCTGAGATATTTGAAGGGCACTTTAAATATGATGTTGTGCTACAAAAAGGATGGCAGAATTTGCAAGGATTCGTAGACGCGGATCTAGAAGGAGATGTGGATAGTCGGAAGAGCACTTCCGGTTATGTCTTTACAATTGGAGGTATAGGTGTGAGCTGGATGTCGAGATTACAGAAATGCCTGGCACTATCAACAACTGAAGCGGAGTATGTGGCAATTTCAGAAGCCGGGAAAGAGATGGAATGGCTCTTGACCTTTCTAACAGAAATTGGAGAAGATCAAGGATGTATGACACTTTACATTGACAGTGAAACTGCCCTGTGTCTCGTGAAAAATCCGCAGAACCAAGCACATCCAACTCAAGTATCACTACATCCGACAACTTATGAAAGAATATACCATATCATTTGAGAAAATCCAAGATGAGAGAACCATGTTGAACAGGGAAGTCCCCATCGACAAACTGAGGTTGTGCGCTGCCTCAGTGGGGCTGGCCGAGTGAGTTAGTTGGAGCATATCGACGGGCTCAAGGAAGGGACGGGAGAAAAGAAAAATGAATTCAATGCAAAGGATTTGTGTAAGTCTCCAATTGGGAGATTGTTTTGTATGAAGACTTCTGGAAAATCCTAGATACCATAAAAAGGAAACCCTGCAATTTTTTTGTCAAAAAATATGAATGAAAAAATCACTAATTTTCGATAATCATTTCATAAAATCATAAATTTGAAATGTACAAATGATTGTACTCATTTTTCTCTATCTAAAGAGATAGGTCTTCCTATATTTTTGAGTAAAATTTAATTTTTCTTTTGTTATTGTATTTTTAATTGAACATTTATATTTTTGTATCTTTCATCTTATTTAATTAAAAAAAGAATATAATTAAAATAAGGATATTATAGTAATTAGCAATTATTTCTATTTTTTAAATCAATTTTTTATTCCATGAAACTTGCCGAACAATAATGAAATAAAATGGAAGAACTAATTTTCCACTCTTTCATTATTCCACTCTTTCACCGAACGGGCCCTAAGAGAATTTATTTATTTGTACCTCAGAGTTGATTAGTGGTTTGATTCCCAGCTTTGGTGGGGGGTTCGATTCGATACCATGTAAAATGTCTGTTTTATGAGGCTTTGAATCATGGCCCGTTAAAGTACAAGCTTATCTAGCCCAATATATATACTTGTAATTAATTCAATTCTCAAACAGCCATGATTTCTCCACATTGTTTTGGATGCCCCATAAACTAATATAAAAAGTCTATTTTAATCAGATCCTCAGATATTAACTGTTTTGATTATGACAAGTAATCATACTTGGTATAGAAACATTCTTCACAAAAGTTCTGTATAACCCATCAAATTGACTTATACAATTGAGATAATACAAACTTATCATGATGCTCATCTTTTCCAAAGATACTATCACCATTTAACCATAGTTTTAGACTAAAACTTAGCGAGGTTATTCACTAGTATCTTTTAATAAAAGAAAAAATAGAAGAATTTGCGCATTTCTTTTAATAAGAGCAAGTTTGCTTTTCATACAAAATAGAGTTTATTTACAAATTTACCTTAAAGGTCCTACACAGCTCTCCTCTCCTAATAAAATTCTCTCCATTAACACTAGACTCATACAAAATACCTAGCTACTAAGTACATCTGAAACCTCATATTTACATAATTTCAAAACACTTGACACCTCAAAACACTCACATTTATCTCTAGAAGGAAAAGAAAGAAACACCGACCAAAATATTCTGTACATTGCCAAACGGACTTGTTGTTTTTTTAAGTTAGGGATGAGAAAAGAATGTTCAGGCAAAAGTGGGGACTGATTTGCAAGTAAAGCCCTCAATTCTTACTTCAGGGCTTGAACTGCAATTATTAGGCGAACCGCTTGTCGGTTTTTTGCCTGAGGAATTGTTGGTGGAGTTTACAGGGGACGAAAAAAACAAAGGTGATTGGGATTGAATTTGATTAAGAAACTGTGCATCTTTTACTAACGGGTTATTTGTACGTACAGGTGGCGACCCGCAAAAGAAACCTGTTTGCCCGGCTGAATCGAGATCTTCAGAATCATTCTTAAAAAAAAAAAAAGTAATACCTACATTAGACATGTTATCCTTTTTTTTTTCCAAAGTCCAAGTATAAAATAAATAAAGGATAATGATAATCGTACCTTGCCAAGGATTAAGTCAAGGATATCATGAGGCGAATCAAGAAATATGCTGCACAAATTAGTGTTTCACAGAATCAGCACAGATAAATAGAAAATAAAAAGAAGCACCATTCAGTACTCAGAAATTAATAAATAAAATGTCGGTGCTTTCACAGCACCAAATGAATATAATAACAAACAAGATGCTATCTTATGTCCATTCAGTATCTTGATTGTGTTTATTATTTGATTATGTATTGTTAAAGTTGTACAAAATTCGCACTCACTTGCAGAAAAGAATCTTCTTTGCAAAAAAGTATGTAATCTTGTAATTAAAACAACAAACCTAGAATATTTGGGGATGGATACACGACAAGGCTGGGGGCAGATCACATCAGATTTGGGAACCGGCTGAGTCTCGATTTGCCAAAATCGGGATTTTCGCTCAGTTGTGAATTCAGAACCCCGCATGCTTTGCTTGAAGATTTTATTCAGCCTCACTGATGAAACAGAGCTCGATCCGCAAGAATTTCTCCTGAATTCATATTTGAAATACTTCAGAAGTTAGCATCAATTCACAAATTTTGACTGACCAACCAAACACAAAGGTTTAGTTGACTAAGAGTCTAAGAATCTACAAACTTTGGTCTAAACGCATTATATATCACAAATCGCAATTGGACAAGCTCAAACAAATAAAACAAAATTAAAAATTTCAAATTTGAATCCTAATTCACAGATCTACTGATAATCTCTTAGATCGGAGCAGATCCAACAACAAATCCCCAAAATCCACGCAAAATAAAACAAAATCAAGAACCACGCAAATCTTCTACCAAAAAAAGAAAATTACCAGATAAATCGTCTCAAAAAAACTCGATCAGGGCCGATCTCCTCCTATACCTCGCCAGATCTATCTTCCCTCTTAAAAATCCTTCCAAATAAATATCTCCGTCCTTATTACAAACTCATAGACACAAATCGTTACAAAACTCCATCGGATCCTTAACAAATCTCATATCCGCCCTCAAATCTGTACATCACACACATCTTACACAAAAAAAAAATGCACCAAAACGTATATAGATCAATTGACAAAATCCTCTTTCCCTCTTTGATTTTCTCTCTTGAGAGACGGCTTGGCTTGCCTCGCCCATTGTTTCCTATCTCCCCATCTTTATATAATACAGCTTCACACTTTCTCGACTAGACGTCGTCCACAATTAGTCCATGCAAGGATTTATGGGTTCAGTTATGGCACCGGCATTTTGGAACGCCCGATTACAAAATATACGATAAAATTATAAAAAAGATACTTTTATAAATGCAAAAATTATAGTAAAATTACAAAAAAATATATTTATAAATATACAAAACATATTCAAGTACAAATATATATATATAGTTAAAACTGTATGGTATATATTTCTGAGTACTCCGAATAACACTCGATTACAAAATGTACGATGAAATTATAAAAAAAATATTTATAAATACAAAAAATATAATAAAAATATAAAAAAATATATTTGTAAATATAAAAAATATATCTAAATATAAATATATATAGTTAAAATTATATGGTATATATTTCTGAGCATTCCGAATAATTTCTCTTTATAATAGACGTGTCCAGGAAGGGGTTCACTTTCTTCTGTTCAGCTGCCTGGATTAGTTAAGCTGTTACAAAAACAGCTTAACTAGTCTCCGCTACGGAATGGAACGGAGATCTCCGTTACCGATTAAATCAGGATTCTTTTCTGTATGAACCCGGTGTAGGAAGTTAACTAGATAACTTAGAATGAAATCAAGAATGTAGAGGTTAGTTTTCTAGACCGAGTCCATTCTCTTTAATTAAATCCCGCTTCCGTTTTACAAATCTCGATTTAAAACCAGAGCGTACGGACCGTTAGATTCAGAACCCGGTGACGTGTTAATATCTAAGCCGTTAATTCGAAATCTTTTTCTTTTTCGGAATTGCCCCCCGGAAAAGCTTTATTTGGGGTCAAGTCCTTAATTAATCAACGAGATTAAGCGGGAGTCACGGAAGTAATAATCCGCGTTTATTTCCTTAAAGCCTGCTTGATTAGTCACGCTTTGTCGTTTCTAATTGAGACTTTTTTCTAGACATTGTTAATTGCTAAGTGTTCCTAAGTTGTCCCCAATTTCCTTCGTGTAAATACATGATTTACATTGAAGTTATCTTTGAGCAATTACTATTGACTACAGTAGATATAAATAGAAGTAGTTCTATATGGCAGTATGTATTCTATGAAAATTTTCATTCTTAATTGAAGGAATAATTGAATTAATTGCTAATCATTCTAAATCAGGGCATAGTTTATAATTTTTTCTATGTGTAATGAGATATAAGTAATATCATTCATGGATTATTATTTTTTGACTATTTTGCTAATTTAACCTATCTTTAGTTTTTCATAGTGATATATGAGTATGTTATGACTTATGACAATAATATTTGAGAATTGATCAAATCTGTAAATTTTTCACTATATTGCGTGCAGAACACGTGATGAATTGATATTTTTAGCATTGTGTCATGCATAGTTATAACTCAAACATATTTTATTATACCAAAAATTAAAAATGTCTTTTTTTGGTTCTTAAAATGTTATAGTTTTTTGCTTCATTCTATAATTTATGTCACTGAAAGGCTTAAAGGCAATATATTAGAGTTAACTTTCAATTTTTATTTAAATCTAAACAATAAAAAATAAGGACTTATATGTCTCTCATCTATATTCAAAGAAACTTGACTTTGCCAAATATTGAATCCACAACCTTTGAATTAGTGGGGTGATGCTTTACCACTCTACTAGAGATGGTTTGGCAACTCGTAACCTCTTATATCTCAAATAAAATGCTCAACTACTAAACTATGAGATCACTTACACAAAATAATTAATTCTTATGTACATTTGAAAGTTCTTCGAGAAGAGATATTTATTAGCTTTTAATAAAACAAATAAAATTTGAATGATTCGTTCGAAATATATTGTACGACAATACCATTACAAAAAATGATAAATTTAACAATCAATATAGTAAAATATGTCATGTGACCGTAACAGACATATATAACATCATTACCACATAAGCATAAAAAATATCGTATTTTTTTACGTATTAAAAAATATTTAAATTATTCTTATTTTATTGTTTTTAGCTATGCATAAATCAGTTATCAAAAAGATTAACTCAAGATAGATTGATAGCATTTCTCATCCTTTTAGGGTTACATAGTATTTTTTATTTCAGAAAATTTTAATTATATTTTGGGAATTTATTGGGTACAAGAAATATTTCCTATTTAAATATTCTTTGATTAGACTTGTGAACTAATGACCATTGATGTGTGTGTCCAACAAGAAATTACCAACTTAAGTAGAAATGGATCTGTCCAAGTTTTCAATCACAGGAGATAATAAGAACAAAAGAACCTTGACTGCACGCCGC
The DNA here is from genome assembly GCA_027726005.1 of Juncus effusus. Taxonomy (NCBI): domain Eukaryota; kingdom Viridiplantae; phylum Streptophyta; class Magnoliopsida; order Poales; family Juncaceae; genus Juncus; species Juncus effusus. The sequence continues at coordinate 8,086,533 of CM050894.1, read as the reverse complement.
TGTCTCGTAATTTACGCTTACTTTTGTTATTCGCCCCCACGTTGTTACAGGATTAAAAACTATTCTTCATATTCAGCCAAATATTCAAAATAAAACCTCTTGACATTCACAAAATGTTGATCTACAGTTATATAATACTCTGAGCTAAGCGTACTTTATTTTGAAAAACAAGACGATATTTTCGACTGGTCGGTATTTCAGAAAGGACTGTGTACGATGTGAAACATGCATGTGGCAGAATTTGGTACTCTATATGACACGTTTCGAATGTTTATATGTTATACTGATATGTCTGTTACGCGAAAGGGAAGCAGATTTTTGAGCAAGATATTTTTCTTGGTTGATTATTGTTGCATTCTTCTTTCATGTGAATAAAACTATCATGAAATATATACATGAAAATGTATCTTATACTGATCGAAATAGTTACGGAAGATCTTCGAATCTTGAGCACAGTATGGAGCTGCCGTGAATCTTTTGATTGATTGGGTGTTTCTGATTTCTGGTTTTGCTGTCGGTTATACTATTCATTCTGAATTCTATCGTATTGATGTCTCATCTGAATATTAATATGTTAATAGACATCTAAAAATAGAACTTGAGCTGGCTTGACTCAAATTGAACTCAGTTTCAAGCCACAAAGTCTAGCTTGAACCTGAGTCAATTTTGACTCGAGCCAGCTCGACTCAAGCTCGACTCAATATCGTCTCTAAATAAGAGTTTGTCTCATATTCGCTCGACTTGACACGAAACTACATTGAAAAGTCGACACAAAACTTGTTCAATTCAACTCGGCTCGAAATCATGATATAAGAGTGATAGTGATTTGATCAGCCGAGCTATCTATTTTTATTAAACATGTCGAACACATGATCCAATTCGATATAATTTCAGGTTTATTTTGATCGAATTGAGCCAAGCTTGAACTCGGCTTAATTTCAAGTTCGTTTGACTCAACTTGAAATTAATTCGAGTTGTTGTCGAGCGAAATGTTATCAAGTTTTTTTCGAGTTGACAAGGATGGCTCTGTTTAAGAAAATAAGAGGCACCAAGTTAATGACCCCAAAAATGTTAGAGCCTCCAAAAAAATTAAAGATTGGATACTTAAGCATTTGATAAGTAATTAGAATAGTATCTTTTTTCTCTAAAACGTTTATATGATTTCAAGAAGAAAAAAACGTGTATATAATTAGATAATTGTAGCATATACATCTAAATAGCATGATTGGTGATAGACATGACAAATATTGTACCAATATTAATGGCTACACCGGTCTGTTTAATTTAAGATGATAATATTTTATAGTTTGGAGACTTTATGTTAAAGTTCATCAAAGACCCCTGAAAATAGAGAACAGTCTACGAGTCAAACACGCCTGAGTTACGATATACGAGCTAAACTTGTAGCCATGTTGTAAATGGATATGAAAGTATGTTCTAGTTAACAATTTTGTTTCTCTTTTTACATTAACAATTCTATAAACTTACAATATGGATTAAGAATCAACTTCAAAATTTAAGTAAAGAATTACATTCCTAAAAAAATAAAAATAAAGAATTACATTCTCAATTTCACTAATGCTTTCTTGTTTTATTTTGCATTTATGTTTTACATATTTGCAAAACAAAACCACCTTCAATTTCCGCAAACCCCGTAGGATCTAATGTAGCAAATATTGTATAAAACAATTTTTTTTTCCGATAATGATTGCCCGAGGTATAAAAGAAACTTTAAGATAATCACAACAATAATGTGATATTTCTTGCTAGAAGTTATATTAATTCAGAAACGATCACATAATCAATTTAAAAAAAAATGAAAATTAAGATAATAAGTGTGTGTAATAATAGTAAAGAGATAATCATTTTATATTTTAATTTCGATGTTTATTCTGGACTCGATTAGGGAGTTCTCAAATTAATTATTCTTCATCTAGCACATAAAATTAGGTGAAAGAATGCAATTTTCATAATATATATATATATATATATATATATATATATATATATATATATATATATATATGAGTGTTTTTCCTGTAAAGTGACACTTGTTGGTATTTCCACAAGTATAAAGTTTTCAAGAACTCCGAAAATTTTAAATTATTACTGGAAGAATGAGATAAAATTCTGTGTAACTTTTTATAAGATAGGATTAGGAGTTTTTCTGAAAGTGGTTATTTCCAAATATTTGTAAGGGCTTTATAAAAATTTCTGTTACTTATCTTTTGAAATATTAAAAGAAAGGAAAAGAATAAAAAAAAGCGTGGTCGGCAGGATTCGAACCTGCGCGGGCAGAGCCCACATGATTTCTAGTCATGCCCGATAACCACTCCGGCACGACCACTTTGATGGGTAAGTTGATCTAATATATATTAGATTACTTATACAAAATTTATATTGAACTTGAATTTGTGGTCTTAATTGGGCCAGCATTTACGACATAATTGAAGTTCGGGAGTTGTAAAAAAAATATCGTAACAATTAAAAGCTCAAATCTCTATCCCAAAAGTTCTACAAGCATAGGTAATCACATAGTATGTTGTACTTAGTTTGAATTAGAATAGACTAAGAACTATACATAAAATAATTATTATAAAAAGAAGGTAAAAGTCTGAATTTGATTTCTCGACTAGAGTTTATTCATTTTTAGCTTCTTAATTTTTTAACTCCTTCAATTATTTAGTTAGCCCATTTTCATCAATTTCATCCGTTAAGTGCTAAGTTTATGCACTTTAGCACTAGATAATGATCGATCAACACGTGATGATATAGCAATTTTTGAAAGAAATAAGTTAGAGATAAAAAGTTATTTGAGTCCTCCTTCGAGAAAAAAGTTCGAGTCCACGAATGAGAGCAAAATTAATTTTAGTAATTCATCCTTTTTTTTATTTTTTTGTTTGAGATTCAACCAATATTTGATATGTTAGTAATTCGTAATGTTATTAGTTATATGACAGCAAAGTTGTTACATCATTTTTCTGTCATTGTGAAAGAAAATAAGATTTCATGTCATTTCCATTTTCATCTTAGAAAACATCCATGCTACTCGTTTTATGGACTTCATTGTCATGCTATGTCTAATTAATGTAATCTGGGTTTATCCAAAGCATGCCCTTTGACACTTCGGAGAATACATTAAACAAGATTGTCAAGTTTACAAGACCCAACAAAACAATCGATCCAGGGACATATCAGGAAGTTTCATAAAACTAGATGAGAATGCTTTTTTTTTTATGTATAATGTATATAAACAAAAATTATAAGAAGTAACAAGCAACGTTTAGCAGAAATTCTTCAATAGATGTATTTTTTTTTTCCGAAGAAAATGGTTCTTTCTATTATTTTTTTTGATAATTTGGAGTAGATTTTGAGACCTACACCAAAAATTCATTAATCAAGTATATGTTAAGGCAGAGATGGCCTTTTACAAACGTGATTACAAAAGTCGGAAAATGATGGAATTTGATTGCCATATGATAGGATTTTCTTAATTGAGAGTTGAGACTATAGTTATGTAATTTTAATGTTTTTTTTTTGAAGCATAATTTTAATGGTTTTAGTTTCCTTCATTTTCTTTATTCTGTTTCATCTTTTTCTTTTCAATATGTTTTTCTTTTTCCTATTTTTGTAATCAGGTTTGTAGAAACTATTTCTCTTTTATGGTGTAAAGGAAGGAGTAGAAGCTTTCAGCATTGAACTCCTTTAAAAAAAATAAGGTTTCAAATTGCTGCAGTTTAAGAAACTTAAAAAAAAATTGTGAGAATAAAAAAATAGTTCTTTTTAATTTTTATATTAAAGAACTATAAAACCAAGTCACCACAACTAATTTAGGATCAAAATGAAAAAGACAATAATTTTTTGTACACGATGTTAAAAATGAAAGAATCAAAGCTTCTGGTCCGAACTTTCATCCGAACATGTCACAAAAACGTGTTTCGGTTTACCGAGTCACCGACAAATGCGAGTATTTTTTTTCCTCAATATTTCCATTCCAGCATTATCTTCCCTTCCATCCCGAATGTAACTAAAATCAAGAAAGCTCAATAACTAGATAAAAAGAAACAAAAAAAATCAATATTATTTATATAGTTTATAAGTTATAAACATTCACATATAAATAACTGTGAGAAATGGAAAAGATATTTTGTGTTCGGCCCAAACAAGGCCCAGTACTTTAACTAAGGCGGCTGGAAATTAGAACAAAATGGAATGTTGAGTTGAGATCCTGCGCCGCCTCCTCTCGCTTCATTCTTTTCTCTTCCTTCTATCTCTGACTCTGTCTGGAATATTCCAGATCCGGTCCGAAGGTGAGGGCGACGCTCCGGCGCTGGCCGCCGTCGAAGCGAACCCAAACCCTAGGTCGGAGCTGACTAAGAGGAGGATGGCCGGTCTCTCTCTCTTTGTGTTTACCACCGTTGTTTCTAGGCTTGGATTTGCTCCGGCACTGGTTGCCGTTGAAGTATCCTCAAACCCTAGATCGATGGTTTTTACCCTGTTTTTTCTACCCCGTTTTCACTTGTGTTTTGCCTTTCTTTTATGTTTTATTCTTCTCTCTCTCTCTCTACAACCAGAGCTTCTAGGGTTGGATTTGCTCCGGCACTTGCTGCCGTTGAAGTATCCAAACCCTAGATCGATGGTTTTTCTCCTGTTTTCTCTACTCCTTTTCACCTCTGTTTGCCTCTCTTTAATGTTTTATGCTTCTCTCTTATTATGTTTGCCATCCATGGCTTACAGGGTTGGATTTGCTCCGGTACTGGCTGCCGTTGAAGTATCCAAACCCTAGATCGATGGTTTTTCTCCTGTTTTCTCTACTCCTTTTCACCTCTGTTTGCCTCTCTTTTATGTTTTATTCTTCTCTCTTATTATGTTTGCCATCCATGGCTTACAGGGTTGGATTTGCTCCGGCACTGGGTGCCGTTGAAGTATCCAAACCCTAGATTCATGGATCTTTTTCCTGTTTTTCCTCTTTTATATTCATATGTCAGATACGAGTTTCTTTTGAGGAACAAAAGGGAAGATGAGAATGAAAAGGAAAGAAAAAGATTTATTGGGAGTGAGTGCTTGCTCATATTTGTGTTATAAAGAGTATGCAGAAAAAGAAAAGCATGTTTGGGTCCTTGAGCTATGGCCATTTGTTATGGCATTATGACCTGTTTTGTTTGAGAAAAGAGGAGAAAAGTAAAAGGACATGATATGATATTGTGTATTATAAAAGAGCTGATTGGGTTCACTTGGCCAATTTGTTCTGAGATGATGAGCAATAATGATGCAAGAGCAAGATGGGAAGTAATAATATTAAGTGGAGAGAAATCAAGTTTCCTAACCTACTTTTTCTTTGAAATTCCTTGTGCATCCTTGAAATTCCTTGACATAGCCTTATGAGGATATTCACGATATTTCCCACTTAGTGGGTGATGTTCAATTTTTTCTATCTCAAATGAGGAAAACCCCTCTTAAACCCGCAATTGTTGACTGTGATGAGTATTTCTCTGAGCATAAAGTTCATTTTTCTCCTCGCTCTACATAACATATTCTCCTTGGGAAATGTTTACCCGTGAGTGCATGCTGATTCATATTTGTGTTATGTATGACCTGTTTGGATTCATGAGTTGTAGCCATTTGTTATGGCATATGATTAAACTGTTTGGGACAAGAGAATGGCCGATCTCTCTCTCTCTCTCTCTCTCTCTCTCTCTCTCTCTCTGTGTGTGTGTGCGTGTGCTTGCTTATAGAGTTGGATTTGCTCCGGCACTGGCTGCCGTTTGAAGTATCCCAAACCCTAGATTTATGCATCTTTTTCCTCTCTTATATTCATGTCAGATATGAGTTTCTTTTGACGAACAAAAGAGAAGATGAGAATGAAAAGGAATGAAAAAGATTTAATGGGAATTGTTTACTTATGAGTGCGTGCTCATATTTGTGTATGCAGAAGAAGAAAAACATGTTTGGGTCTTTGAGCTTTATAGCCATTTGTTATGTGGCAAAAGGGCCTGTTCTGTTTGGGACAAAAGAGGAGAATATTTAGAAAAAAAAAGTAAGAAAGAATATTGAAACTCTCTTTAGAGGCTGGCTATTAAGGGTAGTTGTTTCTCTGAGCCTATAAGTTTGGTTCTTGAGATGAGCTGTGCCACAGCCATTTGCTATGGCAAATACGAATTTGATCAAGTGAGAAAAAGCAAATGAGAAACAAAAATGGAAGAAGAGGAATTGTCATATTCAAAGACCATGACCATCATTTTTGTTAAATTCAACTTGATATTGACCAGAGGGTTTGCTCCGGCACTAGTTGCTGTAGAAGCACCCCTAACGCGGCTAGAAATTAGAACAAAATGCAATGTTTGAGTTGAGATCCTGTGCCGCCTCCTCTCACTTTATTCTCTTTTCTCTCCTCTCGCTGACTCTGACTCTGGAACATTCCAGATCTGATCCGAAGGTGAGGGCGACGCTCCGGCGCTGGCGGCCGTCGAAGCGAACTCAAACCTAGGTCGGAGCTGACTAAGAGGAGGATGGCTGGTCTCTCTCTCTCTCTCTCTCTGTGTTTACCTCCGTTGCTTCTAGGCTTGGGTTTGCTCCGGCGCTAGCTGCTGTTGGAAGTATCCTCAAACCCTAGATCGATGTTTTTTTTTCTGTATATCTACCCCGTTTTCACTTGTGTTTTGCCTTTCTTTTATGTTTTATTCCTCTCTCTCTCTCTCTCTCTCTCTCTCTCTCTCTCTCTCTCTCCAACCATAGCTTCTAGGGTTGGATTTGCTCCGGCACTTGCTGCCGTTGAAGTATCCTCAAACCCTAGATCGATATTTTTTCTCCTGTTTTCTCTACTCCTTTTCATCTCTGTTTGCCCCTCTTTTATGTTTTATTCTCTCTCTCTCTCTCTCTCTCTCTCTCTCTCTCTCTCTCTCTCTCTCTCTCTCTGTGTGTGTGTGTGTGTGTGTGCGCGCGCGTGTGTGTTTGCTATCCATGGATTCTATGGTTGGGTTTGCTCCGGCACTGGCTGCCGTTGAAGTAGCCGAAACCCTAGATTCATGGATCTTTTTCTTATTTTTCCTCTCTTGTGTTCGTATGTCAGATTCGAGTTTCTTTTGAGGAACAAAAGAGAAGATACGAATGAAAAAGGAAAGAAACAAGATTGAATGGAAAATGTTTACTTATGAGTGCTTGAACATATTTCAGTGTATGCAGAAAGCATGTTTGGGTCTTCGTGGCTTGTGCTATAGCCATTTGTTATGGCAAAAAGGAAGTGATTATTCAATAATATTGAAACTCTCTTTAGAGGCTGGCTATTAAGAGTAGTTTTTTCTATGAGCCTTTAAGTTTGGGTTCCTTAACTGAGATGTGCTACTGCCATTTGTTAATGCAAATATGAATTTGATCAAGTGAGAAAAGATAAATCAGAAATATAGAAGGCAGAAGAGGGAATTGTCATACAAAGACCATGAGCATCATTTTTGTTAAATTCATCAACTTGATATAGATTTGAGGTTTTTTAGGGGTTGGCTCCAGCACTAGTTGCTGTAGAAGCACTCCTAAAACCTAGATTATTTATGTGTGATATATTTTTATGTGTTTCCCTCCTATACCTTATTTTTGATATTTTGTGTTTACCACTCTCTCTCTCTCTCTGTGGCATATATCCTATCCTGATTTATTTTTATGTGTTTCCCTCCTATACCTTATTTTTGATATTTTGTGTTTACCACTCTCTCTCTCTCTCTCTCTGGCATATATCCTATCCTGATTTATTTTTTTGTGTTTCCCTCCTATACCTTATTTTTGATATTTTGTGTTTACCACTCTCTCTCTCTCTCTCTCTGGCATATGAAGAGAGGTCTTTGGGCAGCTAGACTTATACTAAATATGACATGGCATGCTATGATTTGTGTGTTATAAATGTGCTGATTGGGTTTAATTCGCCAATTTATTTGATGAATTAACAATTTGTTCTGTGATGACCAATGATGTTGCAAAAGAAAGATGAGAACATATTGAGGGAAATCAAGTTCGGATTTCTTCTTAGGGATTGTAGCAGTCCCAAAACATAGATTTAAGCTATTGATAAATGTTGCGTAAACATGGATTTACTTGTAAGGGACAAAAATGCAAAAGTGAAAGAAGCGAATGATTCTTATGCAAAGGTGAATCTGAGCCTTTTGGTTCAATCTATTTGTTGCATCTGGTCCATAGAAACAATCTCAAAAGGTACCTTTAAGCTTGATAAATGTCGGTAAATGAGATACCATGTATTCATTTATTTTTTGGTGTTACGGAAACACCCCAACACCGCTGCCACCACTCTCTCTCTCTCTTGAAAACATACTAAAAGAGGTGTTTGAAACAGTGAAGTTTCCCTCTTGGTCGGTAGATAAGTGATGTTTTGAGATTTTGCAGGCTACATGTGAAATTGCTCCTGTATTTGTATGGTATGATTTGAATTGGTCCATATGTTCAATTTTAGCGTCTTTATCTCAAAATGAAAAAGTATTAACAGAGCAGATGATTTCTTATTTGCCTCTCTCTTTCTATCCTTGTGTTAGAAAACTTGAAATGATGGATTTAATGGGAAAAGGTTTACTTATGAGTGCTTGCTCATATTTGTGTTTTGAGTATGCAGAAAAAGTTGATTTGTTCTCCTTTGTGTACATATGTGCTAGTTGGGAAATGTTTACTTATGAGTGCTTGCTCATTCATATTTGTTTTATATAATGCATGCAAAATAGACTTGTTTGGATTCTTGAGTTGTAGCCATTTGTTATGGCTGATGATGATACTGTTTGGCAAAAGAGAAGAAAAGAAAGAAATGGGGAATTTGTCAAAATCCCATTAGCTTTCTGAATTTTTATGCATCTCTCTCTCTCTCTCTCTCTCTCTCTCTCTCTCTGTGGCATGTTAAAAGAGGTCTTTGGGATAGCTAGACATATACTAGCATCACCAATATGACATGGCATGATATGAAAGAGCTGATTGGGTTTACTTGGCCAATTTGTTCTGAGATTGTGAGCAATAATGTGGCAAAAGCAAGATGGGAAATAATAATATTAAGTGGAGGGAAATCAAGTTTCTAACCTACTTTTTCCTTGAAATTCCTTGTGCATCCAAATATAGCCTTATGAGAATATTTGCGACATTTCCCACTTAGTGGGTGATGTTCAATTCTATCCTCTATCTCAAATAAGGAAAACCCCTCTTAAACCCCCAATTGTTGTTCTGAGCCTAAAGTTCATTTTTTCTCCTCGCTCTACGTAACATATGCTCCTTGGGAAATGTTTACTCATGAGTGCATGATCATTCATATTTGTGTTATATAAGACTTGTTTGGATTCATGAGTTCTGTAGCCATTTGTTATGGCATATGATGAAACTGTTTGGGGGCAAGAGAATGGCCTCTGTGTGTGTGTGTGTGTGTTTACCACTGTTGCTTCTAGGCTTGGATCTGCTCCGGCCGTTGAAGTATCCCCAGACCCTAGATTCATGGATTTTTTTTTCCTGATTTCTCTACACCTTTTTCATGTGTTTTTCCTCTCTTTTATGTTCTTTTTCCCACTTCTCTCTCTCTCCCTCTCTCTGTTTGTGGACCATAGGAGCAGTCTCAAAAGCCACATTTAAGCTCGATATATGTTGGTAAATGATATACTATGTATTCATTTATTACTTGGTGTTTTCCCTTTAATGGAAACACCACAACACCGCTGCTGCCACCACTCTCTCTCTCTCTCTCTCTCTAAAACATACTAAAGGAGGTGTTTGAAATAGTGACTTCTCCCTCTTGGTCGGTGGATAAGTGATGTTTTGAGGGTTTGATTGCCCCCCTTTTATGTTTCTATTAACACAGCTGGTGATTCCTTATTTGCCTCTCTCTCTCTCTCATGTAGAAAACTTGAGATGATAGATTTAATGGCGAAAGGTTTACTTATGAGTGCTTGCTCATATTTGTGTTATACAGTGTATGCAGGAAAAGAAAAGCATGTTTGGGACTTTGAGCTATAGAGCCATTTGTTTTGGTTCAATCTTTTTGTTACATCTGGACCATAAAAGCAGTATCGAAGGTACATTTAAGCCTTTTGGTTCAATCATTTTGGTTCATTTTTTCTCTTCTCTGTACATATCTTGTGCTAGTTGGGAAATGTTTACTTATGAGTGCTTGCTCATTCATATTTGTGGTATATATTTAATGCATGCAACATAGACTTGTTTGGATTCTTGAGATATAGCCATTTATTTTGGCTGATGATGAAACTATTTGGGCAAAAGAGAAGAAAAAGAAAGAAAAGATCTTCTGTGATTAAAATAAAAAAAGAAATTGTTCTGTGAATGAAAATGAGTGAATAAAAGTAAAAGCGAAATGCTACATGTTTTTTTTTTCGAGCGTGGGGGTGCCTCGAGAACAACCATTCTGTGTAAATTTGCAACAAAAATGATCTGCTGTGTGGATTTATTTAGGGCTTTGAATGGGTCAATGATGACATTAGGCCATGTATTGGTGAATTGTTTAAGGTTTAGGAAGCTGGATGTACTGAGTAAAAAGAAGAAAAGAACAGATACTAATAAAAGAGATTGGTATTATTCTTTATAATAAACTCAGTACATTTCTGACTTTTTATACTATCCTTAAAGTCATACCTCAAAAAATAATATACTATCCTTAAACTCAGGATTCCTCTCCATTACTGAAAGACTGGACATCTCCAGTAACAGCCTAAATCTGAGACAATAAAAGAAAGATAAAAACCCTAAACCCTCTCCCTATTTCTCTTTTCTCTGAGTTCTTGAATAATGACTTGTTATTGTGGTGATAAGCTCAAACCTTTTGAAACTGCTAGCACGGTGCAGTCGCGCTTTGAGAACTCGTTATATGTTTTCTTCTCTCTCTTCTTATGTGTTGTGTGACCCAAAATTGAAAGTAGTGATGCTTTTCTGAGCTTTCCAATCATACGAATGTAATTGTTGCACTAAAGGAGGATTGACATATTTGAATTAACATATAATATTATGGTCCATTAAGTAATGCTAAGAGCAATATTTTCAGTATGAGTTCTTATATGGTGCCCGACCCATTTTTTAATTTTTATGATATAGTTAATCTTGACCATCCAAATTAATAGGGGCTTAATGGTCATTTATTCTCATTTAATAGGCAGATTATTTTTGTTACTCTTTCTATATTTTCCATACCTTCTTGTCCTCTCCATTTCCCTTCCATCGACAGCGCCATTTCATTTTCATTTTTATGAGAAATCAAAACTGAAACATTCAGTGCTACTTTCACCTCGACTTGCATATGTATCGAGTCCATCTGTCCACTCACCTAATTTTATCCAAACCATGAGTCCAATTGAAGAACCAAAACTTCTCTTCCTCTACTCTAACATTAGCTTGTTTCTTTTGAAATAGATCTGATTAATAATGTTTGGTTGTGCATACAACTAAGTAGTACAAGAGAAACAAGTTCACTTTTTTAATTAAATTTTGATTTATTTAGTTCTTGTGTTCTATCATGTAAATATGAAAAAAAATATCAGAATTTTGATGAATTAGTACAAGACCAAAAATATTATAAATATTGAATCTTCGACAGCTATGTATGGAGAGAGAGAGAGAGGCTGACTGGAAAGAGAGCCTGTTGGAAAGGAAGGATTCACAATTGGATAAATTACTATTTTATCTTTTTCATTCATTTTGAAAACCAATTAAAATGGTAGTAATTCATGGCGAAAACCACTCTTAATATTAACTGTTTGTTTTTGAGTCGGGCAACATTTAAAAATCCTTTTCAGTATTTCATACATCCTTTGAGAAACTGAAGAGATACAAAAATATCCTGCTCTTTATAAGTTAAAAGAGCCAACAGTGCCCCATTAGACCTAATCAGAGATTAAATCATGATTGAAATTAAGGATGGATTTTAGCTTTGAAGGGAATCTTATTCCTTGGACAAGCTGCACAACTCCTGGGACATATATCTGATCAGGTCTAAAAGGTCACACATTACTACATGTTTGCCCGCTGATTTTCTGAAAGAGGATTTGCAAAGGTGAAATGAATAAATGAACTTGAAACAAATGAATGAAAATGAGATGAAATTTTTCTTCAGTGAATGAAAATGAAATGAGATGAATTTTTTTTTTCCTTGAAAAGAAAAACAAATTAGATGCATGGAAGGGCTGAGGGGCAATATTTTATTTTCAATATAAAAAACTAACTAAAGAACCCCGATTGTCAAATTCTTCTCTAAAATTGAACTGTTCTCATTGGATGATTTTTCATTGTTTTCTGCATGATCTCTCACTTTCTGTCTCGCTCCACTCCATAATATGGTTTTATGTACCTACTGGTGACATTAAAGAAGCAGTCCTAAAACCTAGATTTTTACGAAAAGAGCTGATTGCATTTGCTTGGCCAGTTTAGATGATAAATTATCAATTTGTTCTGTTATTAGCAATAACATAGCAAAAAATAAATAAAATACTACTAGGATAATCTAGTGGTAAGATACTAACCCCATTTATCCATAGGTAATTAAGGGGTTCGAATCCCATGTCTAGCATGATTGATTTAAGAGAGAATAAAAATCAAGCGATCGCTTGTAGTTTTCCTTGGAAAAAAAAATAACGTAGCCAAAGAAAAATGGGGAAATACTCATAGTAAGTGGAGGGAAGTCAAGTTTGGATTTGAGGCTAGTTTGAAGTAAGAAGGGTGCATATGTTATTTCTCATGTTTCTTACGAGGATATTTGCGACATTTCCAATTTGTGGGTGAATATGTGATATTTTGAGATTTTGTGGGTACAATTCTAGCCTCTAACTCAAAATGAGAAAAAAAAACCCTACTAGAATATTGAAACCCCTCTTCTTGTTGTCTATCATGAGTATTTCTTCCTCTCTGTACATATCATGTGTTTGCTGGGAAATATTTACTTATGAATGCTTGCTCATTCATATTTGTATTATATATTGCATGAAACATAAATCTGTTTGGATTCTTTTGAGTTATATAGCCATTTGTTATGGCAGATGACGAAACACTTTGGGACAAAAGAGAAGATAGAAAGAAATGGGAAACATGATTTAGAAAAATTCTCCCTTGAAGGAGAAGATTTGTTCCCTCCCATCTATTCACCTCCTCCAAAATTAAACATTGGAGCAAGATAAAAGTTTACCTTCCCCTTTTTTCTCTTCCCCTCCCTTCCTTTATCCCTACTTGAGCACACCCTTAAACTCCCAACTTTGTTCCTGATACTTTGCCTATATTGAAAACATTAATGTTTACCGAACATCACTCATAAAACTTGTCTTTTACAACCCTTCAAAACAGTCCCTCAAACGGATTACTATAAAATTTCTAACATTCCTAAATCTCTTTTTGGCAAAACTGTCCTGACAAAACATTTATAACCCATTTTGACAAAACATTTATAAACTGCAACTCCACATATCATTTTATACCAATTTAATTATTTTTTTGCAATAATATTAAATTTAGTCACAGTGATAGCTTTATCTGATAGTCGGCCTGGTATTGTATATTCAGGTTAGAAGTTAATTGCTACTAGACTTGATTTCCATATAAAGCTACCTACCCAGAGTTGATTTTATGGTCTTAATCTGTCTATAGGGTTATTTTTCAGAATTATGACAACCTTACGGTTTTGTATGTAGTCATGGCAGTTTATTGTGCTGCTATATTTTTTTATTTATGCATCTATGTAATAATTTTCCAAGAAAAAGTTGATTGCTTTCAAAATTATGAAAAACTTTGGGTTTTGGGTGTTGACATGTCTTCTGGTCTATTATAGTGTATACAGTACAGGTAGGTTTCATTTTTAAACATAAATTGATTACATCACTAATTAAAATCGTAGTACTTCCTTTTTTCCAACTTATGCCTAAGAAAAAGAACTTCTAAAAGACTATCAATCATTTTTCAAGTGTTTTTCTATACTCGTAGTTTGTGATGTTTATTTATTTATTAATTTTTATTATACTGAATTACAGAAAGTTTGGAACTGTCTCAAAACATGCTACCGCTGCATAAAAAATATTATAAAGAATTAATTTCATAACAGCTTGTTTTCAAAACGTACTGATTATATTTTATCTTGATTTGTGTTATTTTTTGGTGAAAAATGGCAGTGGAGGCAGAAGAGAACAAACAAGGAACAATCCTTTGAACAAAAATGCGAGAAGCTTAACAAAGCTTTATGTCTCATTTGCTTGAAAAGTCATCCTGTTTTGTGTTGTCAGGTAGTAATTTTGTAACCACTCTATTCAAGAGAGAGGGCTCTTTTTTTAGCCTGAAGTGGATCTGGACGATGGGAAAGTGCCCACGTACATAACGACATAGTGATTTATCTCAACCCGCCATTGCCATTGCCGGGGCAAGAGGGGATCATGATCGCTCGTGGCATCCTTGAGCCGATACCGGAAGGATTACTGAAGATGAAGAGTCCGAAGTCCAAGAGAGGAGAAGAGCCGGCTTCAAACAAAGATTGTTTCGCCATTTAGGAACCGAAGTAACTTTTGCATCGCCAGTAAGGTCAATGGCAAAAAGATCAGGTAGAAACACACCGTCAAGGACATTATTGTGTTTTACGATATCACTAAAACCCGGCGAGTCCTCTATCTCTTTCCACTTCATATCCTTGATTCTGCAATAGGCTATCGAGCTCCAAGCTACTACAAGTGCAACAACGATACAGTTGTCTGGATCTTCCACAGGTTGGAGAACAACAAAACCGTATTAACAATCAGGAACCTCATAGTTTCTCTTACTCCGTGTAACTTTTTATCAAAATTTGGGATAGTAGAGAGAGGGGGCAAGCTTATTTGTTTTCGTGTAAGTGGATTAGTTAGATTAATTTCCACCAGCCTCCCATGGAACCCACTATCCATTTATTATTGATTTCTGGTGTATAAAACCTACCATAAGTCTTATTGTTGGTTACATAATACAAGTTATAAATGTCCGGGTCTTCAATGCAAGGTTTTAGAAGCATGGGGAGAGGTTTTTTCTTCGGGAAAAATTGAAATAATGGAAGTTTGTGAGGCAGCGGGAAGAAACTTTCTTTTGCCATCGACAGCCACGGCTTACAAACTAAAACGAAGTTAATAAAATCTTGAGCTGTTTCTATTTTCTCAAGAAGCATTTCCACTATATCAAACGGAAGTTCAGACCAAGATGTCCTCACTATATTTGCAATGAGGCGATCACACAAATAAAAGGGCGGGCAAAAAATGAAATACGTAAGAATGAACACAGATATATTTCCATGCTGTTGACTAGATAATGCAACAATTGGTCAAGATTTATTTCAAAATTTAACACTAGTACAAACCGCAAAGAGGACCTAGACAATTCAGCATCCCAGCCAATTTGGTTCATGAACTTCTTTTTTTAATTTGGCTATAACAATATCAACTTTATAACCTTCGACGATAGTTAATTGGAACATGTTGAAAAAAAAAGATATACGCATAGCTGTAAAATTTACAATTGGAACTTTTCACACAAAACTGATGAAGTAATTTCTTGAGATTTTGTATTGAACTTGCTAGACCCTAAATTACGCAATTATCACTTGAATTTACATTAATCTTTCTTTTGGCGGTGGTTTTAAACTTTGGTTTTATGTTCAATTTCAGATTTGAACCAAGTATCAAACAGTTTCAAGTTTTTCTTTTGATGGATTTATTTATATACAGACTTATAATTATCTAACCAATCGAAAACTGAATATAGAAACACTGAATATATATACCAGTCTTAGAAGGTTTCGAACCCTCAACAACCGGTTCCACCTTGATTGAAGCCATCTTGGTGGTGATATCATCACCGGCACCATCATCATTTGATGCAATATACCCTTGAAAAAAGACAAATCAAATAGTTGCTCTAATGAAGCCAAAATTAGATCAAAAGGAATTCTCCACTTACAGCCAGAAGAAAAAAAGGAAAACGTTAATAAAATTTTACCTTTCACGACATTTACTGGCTCCATGGTTAAAAGAAAAACCCTAGACGGATCGAAAAGTTAAATTCCCTGACGAGTTTCCTTCAAAAAAGAAATCCTTGCGGAATTGTTTCTGTTTTGAATGAAGAAGAAAAGGAGGCCCAATGGCTGAGTCGTACTGGAGACGGTTTTAGTAAGTTTATTTGTATTTTCAGTTGGACCCTGTTCAGTGGTTCACAAAGCAATTGTAGGGTGAGCCGTCTATTTTATTACATGGGCCGAAACTCATTCCAGATCGAAATACTCAAGTTTAATTAAGGAAGCAAATCAAGATATTAGATTAATTCTAGCTAAATGGAAGGCTAATTAGATTAGAATAGGCACTAAATAGCTGGATTGAATTCAAATTGGAGGATGAATTTTACTTTGCCACAACTGAATTCAAACTGAAGGATGAATCTTGAAACGGTTAATGAAGATAAAACTGAAGGAATTCAAAGAAGGGCTTATTAGTGTAAAACACTGATTTTCATTTTCAAAGGAAGAACCTGTAAGCAATAGTATCAAGTGTTTTTTTTTTACTACGATGTGATGTAATTTGTAATAAATTGTTTGCAAATTGATGGATGAGATGAGCATGTGCGATACATGCATGAATATATATTATAATTGAAAGTAAAATTTTTTTGTATGAATTTGTGTGATTTTATGCTTTGTGAATTTGTGCTGGAAAATTATAGACTGTAGAATTTGTGAATTTGTAATGGGCAAGAATGTTTTGCATAACTTGTGTTCAAATTTTTCCTCTGAATCATCATATCAAGAAAAGTCACAAGAAAATGATATCTCAAATTCTCAATGCATCAAAAATTACAAGAATGTTATACCATAACATAACGATATATAAATAAACAAGGTACTTCCTAATTCTACACAAAAACATAACATTAACATAATACTATTTCCTAATTCTTCGAAAAAGAGAAATAAACAAACTCCTTTCTTGTGAGATAATCAAATTCAAATACCTAGCAAAATAAAAAAAAAAACTAACTATTAAACTTCAAGTCGTTCACCCAAATATCAATATTGAAAGATTAAATATTGTATTTGCCTACTGTATGATTGGAGAAAGCCACACTGCTTGAGCACGTGGGCATGAACTAAAGCCAGGAAATGGTTCAATTCGATCATCATCAATATGATAGATACCAACATCACGACAGTACGGCTTATTTCGAAACCAACTGGTGACTCTCTGAGCATCTATGTCAATATCACAATCTGCAAAATATATACGATTTGCTTTGCACCCAAGATATCCATGCGTCATAAAATAATTTCTGATATATGTCTCTTTAAAGTAATAAATTTATCATATATCTCCCCGAAGTGGAGTGAGAGTTTGCACCAGTTGTTTAACGAAGAAGGAAAACAGAGGCCCATTTGCTGTCTCCGTTGGGGAAAAGGTGGGCCTGCTTCACGGTAAATTTCCTTTTCCTTTTTAATGAGTTTCCTTTTCTGGTTTCATTTTTTCTTATTCTATTTCTCAAGTAATTTTTTTTGATGAAATATTTCTCAATTAATTGTATTAGGAAATATCTTAGTTTCATAATTAATTATATTAAGTATTTGGTCTCTAATGGGCCCGTCTATTTAATTACATGCTCGAAATAATGGAAATATTCAAGTTTAATAAGAAAGCAAAACAAGATATTTTTTTCTTATAGCTTGCATTTTCTTCTTATAAAAATGCATTGAAGAGATAGTAGAATCATGAATTATTTGTTCCATGTTTTAACGGTTAGCATTTAATTGTTAGGAATGATAAATATGGAATTAAATAAATTAGCATGAATTGTGGTAATAAGAAATAAGAGTAAAATTGATATTAGACAAAAAAAAAATTAATTGTTCTCGACAAAGCAAATGTAGCTTTCGAAATAACATTGCCTTAGATTAATACTAGCTAAATGGAAATAAGACTAATTAGATTAGAATTGGCACTAAATAGTTCAAACTGAAGGATGAATCTTGCAAAGGTTAATGAAGATATAACTGAAGGAAGGGCTTATTAGCGTAAAACATTGATTTTCATTTTCAAAGGAAGAACTGCTAAGCAATAGTATCTAGTCAATTTTTTTTTTATTACGATGTGATGTAATTTGTAACGAATTGCTAGCAAATTGGTGTATGAGATGAGCATGTGCGATGCATGGTATATATTATAATTGAGAGTAAGTTTTTTTTATATGAATTTGCGTGATTTTATGTTTTGTGAATTTGAGTTATATGAATTTGTGTTGGAAAATTATAGACTGTAGGGTGGGAGTGGAAGGAGATTACAGGAGCGACTATTGAACAGTCTTAACAGAGTGAATTTTCGTTTTCTCTTCCGTTTCGCCTTCTGTGGCTGACATAGAACCATTACAATCGTAGAACCAATTTACCTCCTTAATATTTACTATTGATAATTAATTACTTATACTTGACAAAATTATTTTAGCAACGTTTATGAGATGATGATAATAAATTTGAGAGGTTATGCCGTTGAATTTGGAGTAATTTCTTAACAATATTTTTCCTCTTCTATCAATATTTCTTTCATTTCTTTCCAAAAAATCTAAAATTCTGTACAAAATTCTGCTCTTGTTCAGTTTGAATGTCCATTTCGATCTAATTTGTGAATCGTGACAAGTGAGTTTCTGATGAGTGAGAGGGAGGAGAAAGAGGGCTCGACAGTGCATTGAAGCAGGAAATGTTTAGGGATTATTTTTCAATCTGAGCCGTTCATCAAGCATTTGATAGAGGGCAAGAATGTTTTGCAAAACTTGTGTTCAAATTATTCCTCTGAATCATCATACCAAGAAAAGTCACAAGAAAATGATATCTCAATGCATCAAAAATTACAAGACGGTTATACCATAACATAAGGATATATAAATAAACAAACTACTTCCTAATTCTACGCAAAAACATAACATAATACTATTTCCTAATTCTTTGAAAATGAGAGATAAACAAACTCCCTTCCCAAATACCCATCTAGAGTATCAATTACATGCAATAAAATAAAAATAACTAATTTATAAACTCCAAGGCTTTCACGCAAATACCAATAATGAAAGATTAATTTGCATTTGCCTACTGTATGATTGGAGAAAGCCACACTGCTTGAGCACGTGGGCATGAACTAAAGCCAGGAAATGGTTCGATTCGGCCATCATCAATATGATAGATACCAACATCACGACAGTACGGCTTATTTCGAAACCAACTGGTGACTCTCTGAGCATCTATCTCAATATCACAATCTGCAAAATATATTCGATTCGCTTTGCACCCAAGATATCTATGCGAGTCAAACCACACGGTTTGATTATACCCTATAAAAACAACTTGGTTGCCAATACTCTTCACTTCAAACCATTGATACCGGATTCCATCCACATGCTCCCATTCATCTTCTTCTATATCATGATCGTAATCTGAAAAGCTGAGAACCTCTTTCAGCTCGAAAATCTCAAATTTATAAGTTATCGAGCTGTATCCGTCATCTGATACTCTACTAAATTTAAGGAGAAGCAAGAGCTTTCCAAATGAATCCATGAGATAACATTCTATGCACGGACGAGGAAATCTACAAAAACGTGCAACCAAAGTAACTTTCACGTCGCCGGTAAGGTCAATGACAAAAAGATCAGCTAGAAAAGTTACACCGTAAAGGACATTATTGTGTTTTATGATATCACTAAAACGCGGCGAGTCATCTATCTCTTTCCACTTCTTATCCTTGATTCTGCAATAGGCTATTGTGCACATAACTGATACAAGTGCAACAACGATACAGTTGTCTGGATCTTCCACAGGATCGGAGAACAACAAAACCTTATTAACAATCCGGAACCTCATAGTTTCTCTTACTCCGTGTAACTTTTCATCAAAATTTGGGATAGTAGAGAGAGGGGGTAAGCTTATTTGTTTTCGTGTAAGTGGGTTAGTCAGATTAATTTCCGTGGCGTCAATGTTGACTGTCACCAACCAGCCACCCACAGAACCCGCTATCCACTTATTATTGATTTCTGGTGCATAGAAACTACCATATGTCTTATTGTCGGTAACGCAATACAAATTGAAGGTATCTGGGTTTTCAATGCAAGGCTTTAGAAGCATAGGCAAAGGGTTTTTCTTGGGGAGAAAATGAGACATCGGAAGTTTGTAAGGGAGTCTAAAGATATTTTCTCTTGCAACAGAGAGCCACGGCTTACATACAAAACTGAATCTAAAGAAATCTTGAGGCATCTCTGTTTTCTCAAGAAGCGTTTCCACTAGATCTAGTGGCAGTTCAGACCAAGATATCGTCACTACATCTGAAATTAAACAATCACAAAAATATATAAGCATCACCGGGAAAATGAAATATCTAAGAATTGACATAAATATGTTTCCATTCTTTTGACTAAAATAGATTTTGACTACAAGGAATTTCTATTAAAAGATAATGACATCCATAAAAGAAGGAAGATGCGTGTGTGTGCTGTTGTTGTTTTTGTTGTTTGTGGTGGGGGGGGGGGGCGCAAATTAAAAGATTAACATTTTTCTCGTCCTTTTCACAAACAAATTGATGAAGTAATTTCTTGAGATTTAATATTGAACTCCCTAAACACTAATTACCACCTGAATTACATCAATTTCTTCTGGCAGTAATTATAAACTCTGGTTTTACACTCAATATCAGATTTTTTTTTTTTTTTTTTTTTGAAGTGTGGGCGATGGCCCTCAATTTCAGATTTGAACCAAGTATCAAACAGTTACATGTTTTTCTTTTGACGGATTTATTTACATACAATATTACAGTTCTCTAACAAATTGAAACTGAAGATAGAAACAATGAATGTATATACCAGTCTTAGCAGGTTTAGACCCCTCAACAACCATGATTGAAGCCATCCTGGTGATGATGTCATCAGCGGCATCATCATCCCCAGGCAAATCAAACGCACTAGATGCAATATACCCTTGAAAAAAGACAAATCAAAGGATTTAGTTGCTTTAATGAAGCAAAAATTAGATCCATGGGAATTCTCCACTTCCCGCGAGGAAAAAAAAAAGGGAAAGGTTAATGAAATTTTACCATTTACTGCCTCCATGTTTAAAAGAAAAACCCTAGACGGAGAGTAAACACTACGTTATGCTTTCTGTCTCGGAAAATTTCCCTGCAGTAGAGTTAAAATACTGTGCCGATGTGGACCGAGATGAAGAGATCCTTGGCGGTTAATAAAATTCATATTTGGAAAGGAGAAAAGCTAAAGAAACAAAGCAATTTAACCGATTATTGACAAACGGCTAAATATAATAATTAGTGGAAATAATTTTAAGGATATTTTCAATCCCTAAATTTTCATATTCAGCCGTTTTGTTTAGCTTTACTCTTTGGAAAGAAAGGTCTTTACACCTGGCACACATTAGTTCAAAAGAAAATATTTACTTTCCAAATACCTGACAAACTTCCTTCCAGTACAAAATTACTCCTAAAAATTATAAACTTTCCAAATCAGCCGGAAAATTTAAATTTGCGAATTCTAGTCTATAGATAATTTTGCCTACATAAGCCAAGCCTCTCTTCATTTTTCTTCATTCAAGAGTCTTTTGAATGATGTCTTGAAATGTATGATTCCAAAAAATTTTATTCCATAGGTTTTAGGGTTTAGGGTTTATTTTTGCAAAATAAACTCAAAATATGTGTTATTGATATATTTGGTTTGGTGTATTTATTCCAAGGAATGTAGAAGATATTGATGTATTAATATTTCAAATTAAAATTTTTTATTTAGATCAACAAATTAATGAAAAAAAAAGAACGTTTTCTTATAAAGATTTATTTTCTTATTTTTGCATTCTCTTGTGATGAGAATTTGCGATGAGAATGTAGAAAGCCATCAATTTTGATGATTATTCTATTTTTATCAAATATTTTTATGAACATTTCGAATACAATTACATTATTATCTAATGACTTGGCAAACATGAAAATAAAATTCATCTTACTTAAACACTTTGACATTCTCATTTATACCAAATGACCCATAAAAAAACAAGAGGGAAAAATCGTTCACAAAAACTTATAGAAGATTCTCTAGAATGGGTAATAAAGAGCAAGTTAGCTTGCTATCACTGAAAAGCGGAACCCACATGAATATAAATTGTAAAATTGCTTTGATGACAGTGAACCAGGTCCAATCGAAAATACAAACAGAGTTTACAAACCATGTCCATATGGTCTCCAATCTAGTAATGGGGCTCCATTTCTCTCCTATTTAAAGGCCTCTAAAGCATCTCTTCCTTCAAAATAGAAACAATTCCAGAGAGAGAAAGTATACTTTTTTTTTTTGAAGGAACGCGAGAGAGAGAGAGTACAACGTTGTGTTTCTCTTGTTTTTCTTTTAATTTAACATGGAGGTAGTAAATGCAGACAAAGGTAAAATATCATTACTTTTTTCTTGATCTTCTTCACATTAGAAAACTCCTCTAGATCTATTCCTTCACTAAATCAATTAATTCCTTTCATTTGTCTTTTTTTCCAGGGTCTATTGCATCAAATGCTTCCTTAATTAAATCAATTAATTCCTTTCATTTGTCTTTTTTTCCAGGGTCTATTGCATCAAATGCAATTGATTTGCTTCGAAATGATGTTGCAAGCGATGACATCATCACCAAAATGGCTTCAATAAAGCTGGTGGAGCGGGTTACTGAGGGGTCTAAACATGCTAATAAGACTGGTATATACTTTCATTGTTTCTATCTTTAGTTTTCAATTTGTTGGATAATTATAATAGATGGAAAAATTTCAATAATACTTCGGTTTTCAGCATATCTATGTTTTAAAATATCCATGTGGGTTTAGATATTATAACTTCAAAATAATGATATAAAAAAGACGGGTTTAGATATTTTCAACCCAAACCCAACTCATAATACTTCAAAAATAATTTGACCCGGTGATTTTTTTCTTGGGCGGATTGGGCGGGTTAACCGGATTTTTGAGATTTATTAAGTTATATCGTCACAATATATATTAATCATATATAGTTTAAGATTTTAACATGTCAATACATAAAAATGATATAAAAAAGAACTAATTTTATGAAAAAATATTGAAACGGTTTTTAACAAAACATAAAATCACACATAAGCATACAAAATAAATATCTTTAGGATGACACTACTTATACCACAAACATAAAATAAATAACATATAAATTTTCGTATTTCTTGTACAGAAGTCAGGAATATATGACAAGCTCAAGATCAAGGATTTGTGAGAATAGAAATAGAAACTTATAATATTAATGGAATGTGTATTTGTATTGACTCTCTTGCTTTATTATTATGTTTAATAGTGGAAAGTAATACTTATGAGATATGGAAATAAAAGCTAAAAAAAATATTAATAACATATAAATTTGGAGTAAAAGGAAATAAATAATTGGAATATAAATATGGCTACTAAATTTGGAGTATGCGGGTTGGGTCGGCTTAATTCGGATTTTGAATATAGAACCCGTAACTCAACCCATAATTCCGGGTTATTCAAAATTTAAACCCGGATCCAACCCAACAATTTCAAAACCCGCAAAAAACGGGTCGGTCCAGTTCTTGTTAGACTGATTGGGCGGGTTGATAGTTTATTGTACACTCCTAACCCTTTTAGATTTAAAGTGTCTAGATCTAATCCATCACGGAAACAAAAAAATAGCTCGGGTAACATATAAGAACTCGGTCAATAATAAACTTATTGGTAGGCTTCAGTCAAATATAATAAAACAATAAAAAATTGATAATGCTCTATAGGCAAACGGTGCATAATCTATTCCAGTCAAAAGCAAGGAAACATATTTATGTTCATTCTTAGATATTTTATTTCTTCGATCACCCTTGATATTCCTGTGATTGTTTTATTTCAGATATAGTGATGACGTCTTGGTCTGATCTGCCACTAGATCTAGTGGAGACGCTTCTTGAGAAAACAGAAATGCCTCAAGATTTCGTTAGATTCAGTTTTGTTTGTAAGACGTGGCTCTCTGTTGCAAGAGAAAATATCTTTCGACTCCCTTACAAACTTCCGATGTCTCATTTTCTCCCCAAGAAAAACCCTTTGCCTATGCTTCTAAAGCCTTGCATTGAAAACCCAGATACCTTCAATTTGTATTGCGTAACCGACAATAAGACTTATGGTAGTTTCTATACACCAGAACTCAATAATAAGTGGATAGCGGGTTCTGTGGGAGGCTGGTTGGTGACAGTAAACATTGAGTGCACGGAAATTGATCTAACTAATCCAGTTACACGAAAACAAATAAGCTTGCCCCCTCTCTCTACTATCCCAAATTTTGATAAAAAGTTACACGGAGTAAGAGAAACTATGAAGTTCCGGATTGTTAATAAGGTTTTGTTGTTCTCTGATCCTGTGGAAGATCCAGACAACTGTATCGTTGTTGCACTTGTATCAGCTGTGTGCACAATAGCCTATTGCAGAATCAAGGATAAGAAGTGGAAAGAGATAGATGACTCGCCGTGTTTTAGTGATATCATAAAACACAATAATGTCCTTTACGGTGTAACTTTTCTACCTGATCTTTTTGCCATTGACCTTACCGGCGACGTGAAAGTTACTTTGGTTGCATGTTTTTGTAGATTTCCTCGTCCGTGCACAGAATGTTATCTCATGGATTCATTTGGAAAGCTCTTGCTTCTCCTTAAATTTAGTAGAGTATCAGATGACAGATACAGCTTGATAACTTATAAATTTGAGATTTTCGAGCTGAAAGAGGTTCTCAGCTTTTCAGATTATGACCATGATATAGAAGAAGATGAATGGGAGCATGTGGATGGAATCCGGTATCAATGGTTTGAAGTGAAGAGTATTGGCAACCAAGTTGTTTTTATAGGGTATAATCAAACCGTGTGGTTTGACTCGCATAGATATCTTGGGTGCAAAGCAAATCGAATATATTTTGCAGATTGTGATATTGAGATAGATGCTCAGAGAGTCACCAGTTGGTTTCGAAATAAGTCGTACAGTCGTGATGTTGGTATCTATCATATTGATGATGACCGAATCGAACCATTTCCTGGCTTTAGTACATGCCCACATGCTCAAACAGTGTGGCTTTCTCCAATCATACAGTAGGCAAATGCAAATTAATCTTTCATTATTGGTATTTGCGTGAAAGCCTTGAAGTTTATAAATTAGTTATTTTTATTTTATTGCACGTAATTGATACTCTAGATGGGTATTTGAGAAGGGAGTTTGTTTATTTCTCATTTTCAAAGAATTAGGAAATAGTATTACGTTATGTTTATGTTTTTGCGTAGAATTAGGAAGTAGTTTGTTTTAGTTTCCCGATTTTTAAAGAGTCAAATTCTCCTTGACCTAGAGAATACCTTTCCCAACTCTTAGTTCCCCTCTCTTCACTTCCTTTCACTGTTTTAGATTCCCAGTTTTTGAGATTCCAACCCTTCACACTTGCAACCCATCTAATTTTATCTTTACTAAACAGAGAAGCGAATTTTTGGCCTTCAATTAATTTGATTTCACCTACAACCCTCCTCAAACTTCCCTCACTAGACAACTCCACAACTTCCCTATTATTTACCAGAGTCACCTTATCTTTCAAGTAATCAAAAGAGACGGGACTATACGGTTTCATCCAATCGACCCCAAGAACTATTTCCACCGAGCCTAACTCTAACAAGCTCGGATTGAACTCATATTGTTGGTCCTTCATCTCCCAAATAAACTGCTCACACCTTGAATCGCACACGATTTTCGCCCCATTAACGACGGTAACCAATAGTGGAGAACATATTTTAGGCATAAGGCCCAAGTTTTTAACGAACTTTGGATCAATAAAAGAATGTGAACTTCTGGTATCCATGAGAATGACGAATGATTTATTTTTTGACATCCCTAAAATCTTGATAGTTTGGTATAACGGGTCGCTATTAAGGGTACATAGAGAAATATCCATCATTTCGGGAATCTCCCGAGATGCTTCCGTCTTATGATCTTCACTCGTAACCCCTTCTTCATTTATCCATGTCCCAATCGGATCCCTCCATCAAATGTATTTCGGTTCTGTCCATCAAACGCATGGTGTTATTCCTTCTATACTCGCAATAGTGCCCTATAGTAAATGGATCGCCACAATAAAATCATTGATCCTTGAACTTCCTCTCCTCCGTCTGTTATGGTATAACCGTCTTGTAATTTTTGATGCATTGAGATATCATTTTCTTGTGACTTTTCTTGGTTTGATGATTCAGAGGAAAAATTTGAACACACAAGTTATGAAAAACATTCTTGCCCTCTATCAAATGCTTGATGAACGGCTCAGATTGAAAAATAATCCCTAAACATTTCGTGCTTCAATGCACTGTCGAGCCCTCTTTCTCCTCCCTCTCACTCATCAGAAACTCACTTGTCACGATTCACAAATTAGATCGAAATGGACATTCAAACTGAACAAGAGAAGAATTTTGTATAGAATTTTAGATTTTTTGGAAAGAAATAAAAGAAATATCCAAATTCAACAGCATATCCTCTCAAATTTATTACCGTCATCTCATAAATGTTGCTATAAGAATTTTGTCAAGTTTAAGTAATTAATTATCAATAGTAAATATTAAGGAGGTAAATTGGTTCTACGATTCTAATGATTCTATGTCAGCCGCAGAAGGCGTAATGGAAGAGAAAACGAAAATTCACTCTGCTAAGACTGTTCAATAGTCCTGTAATCTCCTTCCGCTCCCACCGTACAGTCTATAATTTTCCAACACAAATTCATATACCTCAAATTCACAGAACATAAAATCACACAAATTCATATAAAAAAAACTTACTTTCAATTATAATATATATCATGTATCACACATGCTCATCTCATACATCAATTTGCTAACAATTTGTTACAAATTACATCACATCGTAATAAAAAAAAACTTGACTAGATACTATTGCTTAGCAGTTCTTCCTTTGAAAATGAAAATCAATGTTTTACGCTAATAAAGTAATAAGCCCTTACTTCAGTTATATCTTCATTAACCTTTGCAAGATTCATCCTTCAGTTTGAACTATTTAGTGCCAATTCTAATCTAATTAGTCTTATTTCCATTTAGCTAGTATTAATCTAAGGCAATGTTATTTCGAAGCTGCATTTGCTTTGTCGAGGACAATTAAAAAAAATTATGTCTAATACCAATTTTACTCTTATTTATTATTGTCACAATTCATGCTAATTTATTTAATTCCATATTTATCATTCCATTCCTAACAATTAAATGCTAACCGTTAAAACATGAAACAAATAATTCATGATTTTACTATCTCTTTAATGCATTTTTATAAAAAGAAAATACAAGCTATTGGCTACGGGCTATTGTTAAAAAAAAAAAAAGTCACAAGCTATAAGAAGAAAATATCTTGATTTGCTTTCTTAATTAAACTTGAATATTTCCATTATTTCGAGCTGTTTGGCCCATGTAATTAAATAGACGGCCCATTAGAGACCAAATACTTAATATAATTAATTATGAAACTAAGATATTTCCTAATACAATTAATTGAGAAATATTTCATCAAAAAAAAAAAACAAGGGGAACTTCTTGCTCCGCTTCGAAAAAATAATTTAATTTTTTTACAAATAATAATCTAATTAATTTCTTGGTAAAAATTGCTCTTTCTATCAAATATGTGATAAAACAAATAATATTTTTGAATGTTTAGGCGTATGCAAGTTTTTCAAGATGTTGTAAATCTTCCCAAAAAAAATACAGAAGATGAATATAAATATAAATATAAATAATTCTAACTTTATACTATTAATGGATGTATAAATAATATTAATAGATGCAGAAATAATATGATGATTCTAATTTTATACAGATGGAATATGGATACCAATGATATTTTGAAATATTGCATATTCAACAATTGTATCATCTATTAATCATCATGTCAATAGAACACAATAATATTTTAAAATATTGCAAAAATATTGGTGTACATATGAAAACTCATTTCTAAACACATGCAAATTTTGTAATCTAATATGCATATCATTTTAGTCAAACAAATATTTTTTCATATAAAATAAAATAAAAAATATATTGTTACTTTTGTTTTGAAAATAATAATTTTATTATTTAAGGAATATTATAATTAATATTTTAGCATTTTGTGCGAAAATTCATGAAATAATATTTTGACTTTTTTTTTTAAAATAACATGATATTTTATTGGGATATATGCTATATTTTGAAATTTTGGAGGGATGCTTTTAAAAACTCTCCATAAATATCAATGTGATAGAGATATGATGGGCCTGTGGGGCCAACAACAATGATGATATGATGACTTGTTTCACGTTGAAAATGGTTTTGTCCTGTGCATGGCTCGAACCTATAACCTCCGAGTTGAAAACCAACGAATATATCACTACAACAAATGCTTTTTCTTGTTACAAATATGTCAAAAATATATATATAAATTCATCTAGATAGGGACAGGTGTCAGTTGGAAATTTAACCTGAATTTCCTTGTATTCGAGAGAAATTTCCTTGTATTCCAGAGAAATTACTTGAGAAATAGAATAAGAAAAAATGGAAAAATGAAACCAGAAAAGGAAACTCATGAAAAAGGAAAAGGAAATTACCGTGAAGCAGGCCCACCTTTGCCCCAACGGAGAGAGACAGCAAATGGGCCTCTGTTTTCCTTCTTCGCTAAACAATTCGGCAGAGAAGTTTTAACCGTTGGGAAATTTTCCGAGAGAGAGAGAGAGAGAGAGAGAGATCATAACGCTGTGCTCTCTCCCCGTCTAGGGTAGTTCTTTGGAGGCAGTAAATGCAGTGAACAGTAAATTTTCATTAACTTTTCCCCTTTTTTTTTTCCTTCTGGCTGGAAGTGGAGAATTCCTTTTGATCTAATTTTTCGTTAATGAAAGCAACTAATTCCTTTGATTTGTCTTTTGTAAGGGTATATTGCATCAAATGTAATTGGTTTGCCCGAAGAAAATGACACCGGTGATGACTTCATCGCCAAGATGGCTTCTATAAAGGTGGAGCCGGTTGTTGAGGGTTCGAAATCGTCAAAGACTGGTATATATATTTAGTGTTTCTCTATTCAGTTTTTGATTTGTTAGATAATTATAATTTTGTATATAAATGAATCCATCAAATGAAAAACTTGAAACTGTTTGATACTTGGTTCAAATCTGAAATTGAATGTAAAGCCAAAGTTTAAAGGCACCGCCAAAAGAAAGATTAATGTAAATTCAAGTGATAATTGCGTAGTTTAGGGTCTAGCAAGTTCAATACAAAATCTCAAGAAATTACTTCATCAGTTTTGTGTGAAAAGTTCCAATTGTAAATTTTACAGCTATGTGTATATCTTTTGTTTTCAACATGTATTATATTTTTACATATCAATTGTTCCAATTAACGATCATTGAAGGTTATAAAATTAATATTGTTATAGCCAAATTAAACAAAATTTCATGAACCAAATTTGCAGTTTGTACTAGTGTTAAAATTTGAAATAAATCTTGACCAATTGTCGCATTATCTAGTCAAAAACATGAAAATATATATTTGTACATTCTTACATATTTCATTTTTTTGTTTGCCCTTATTTATTTGTGTGATTGCCTTATTGCAGATATAGTGGTAATGCTTCTTGAGAAAATTCCGGATTTTATTAACTTCATTTTAGTTTGTAAGCTATGGCTCTCGTGGCAAAAGAAAGTTTCTCCCCGCTCCCTCACAAACTTCCACTACTACAATTTTTCCCCAAGAAAAACCCTCTCCCCATGCTTCTAAAGTCTTGCACTGAAGACCCATACTCAGATACTTACAGCTTGTATTGCGTAGCCAATGATAAAACCTATGGCAGCTTTTATGCGCCAGAAATAAGTAATAAGTGGATAGCAGGTTCGACGGGAGGCTGGTTGGTGACAGTTGACATTAAGAACTTGCAATTTAATCCATTTAATCCACTTACACGAAAACAAATGAGCGTACCCTCTCTTGATACTATTCCAACTCCTATAGATAGGCTACAATTAACTAATGATAAGTTTTGCTTTGTTAATAAGGTGGTGTTGTTCTCATATCCCGAGGAAGATCCAGGCAACTATATCGTTGTTGCGCTTGTATCAAATATATGCACAATAGCCGAAAAGGACAGAGAAGAACGCCGATATGGCGATATGGCGATATTTTAAGATTTTTTGGGAGAATATCGATTTGAATATGAATCATCTCTTCTTCTTTTTTGAGATCAATATGAATCATCTCTTTTAGGAGAATATTGATTTTAATATGAATTTAACATTAATTGAGAAATACTATGAATTTCAAAAGGAGTGAATAAAAATGAAGAATTTAGAGAAGAAGGAGAAGAAAGAGATTTTCCAAATTTAACAACTTTTACATATGAAATCTTTTAAATATGATAAAAAGCATTACCAAGGTAAAAGAAAAGAACCGTAAAAGAGTAACTTTTGAGTAAGGTTAAGTAAAACAAAATGTAAAATGATTAGTCCTTCTGAACGGTTGAATCTACCTCTGTCATCTCTGTCACATATTTGAACTTCATGAGTCATCCTGCACCACCCGCTTCCCGGCCCATGTGCAAGCCGCTACTCACAGGCCTTGTTTTGTTAGAAATAGATGAGTTTTCAGTAGAGCCCTTCATTCTGTCTAAATTGCAAATGCAAGATCTCACGTTCCCATGCAACTATATAACAAAAAAAAAATTCTCTCCTAACATTATAATTGGAAATAATAATTCTCATTTATTGAAGTTTTTAAATGTAAATAATATAGTTAGTAACCTTCATGAAGGCAAATGAAGAAAAGTTAAAAAAAATATATTTTCCCTGCTCGGTTTAAGGTTGATTTTTCATTTGTGGCCGTATTATTTTCGTAATAAATTATTTTTCTTTATAGTTCTTCAATTATTGTTATTAATTATTTCAAACTAATAGAATTGTATAATTAAATTTAATAAATAACATGTTATATTCGGATATCATATTGATATAAATTCAGGTCAGTTTTGGGTTTAAGTCATTCGGGTTCGAATTTTATCAAGTCAAGTCGGATTTTGTTAAAATTATTTTTAGATTCTTTGGGTCTGGGTGGGCGGGCCTGGATCGTTTCATTTTTCTAAAATATTGGGATTTGTTCAGGTTAAGTTTTGAATGGGTTAGACTGCTGGTTCAAATCAGGTTTGTCATCTCGATAGCATCATTCAAAAGAAAATATTTTATGCAAGGAAGGTAAATGAAAAATAAATTCAAGTATGGAAAATTGCAAAAATACCAAAAAAGAGAAGGGTCTGATAACAAAATTTAATTGTACAAGGGATCCATGGCACCGTACAATCTGGGAAAGAAAATTCGTACTTGGAAAGAAATATCTTTACACCTAGTCCACCTCCGTTCACACATATGCACCCCCAAAAGAAAATATTTACTTTCCACATACCTATAAGAAATACAAAAATGTACTTCTAAAAATTATAGAATTTCCAAATAAGCCGAACAATTTATATTTGCAAATTCTGGTCTATACACAAGTTTGCCCGCGATGAATCCGTATTCATATCTTCATTCCAAAAGAACAGCAGGGGCAAAATCATTCCAATAAACTTTTAGAAAGATTCTCACTTTTTTTTTTGAAGGTTCAGGAGATTGTCTCGCTGAGAGTCTATTAAAT
This sequence comes from Juncus effusus, assembly GCA_027726005.1. Classification (NCBI taxonomy): domain Eukaryota; kingdom Viridiplantae; phylum Streptophyta; class Magnoliopsida; order Poales; family Juncaceae; genus Juncus; species Juncus effusus. The sequence continues at coordinate 8,054,813 of CM050894.1, read as the reverse complement.
AAAATAAGTTACTGTTAAAGTGTAATTACAATGAATACAATAAAAGAACAAGAATTCTCTCTCACTGAAAAGTGGGACCAACGGAAATAAAAGTTCTAAAGTTGCTTTCATGACAATGAACCAGGTCCAATCGAAAATACAAAGTTATTAAAACCGTGTCGAGTATGAACTAATGGGGCTCCATTTCTCTCTTATTTAAAGGGGTCTAAAGCATCCTTCTTTGAAAACAGAAACAAAGCCAGAAAGAAAGAACATCATAACATATTCTCTCCATCTCTTGTTTATCTCTCAACCATGGAGGCAGCCAATGCAGTCAAAGGTAAAATATCACTACTTTTCTTAGTTCTTTACTTCTCGTTAGAGACCTCGTCTTGATCTATTGTTCCTTCATTAGGCCAATTAATTCCTTTGATTTTGTCTTTTTTTTCAGGGTCTATTGCATCAAATGCAATTGATTTGCTTAGAGATGATGACGCACACGATGACATCGTCACCAAGATGGCTTCAATCAAGCTGGTGGAGCGGGTTGCTGAGGGGTCTAAACTTGCTAATAAGACTGGTATATATATTTTCATTATTTCTATCTTCAGTTTTTAGTTTGTTATATGTTTATATTTTTTTTTGATGGAATTTTTTTTTACGAACTATCTATACTTCTTCTGTTATATGATTTTTTTTTGTTATATGATTATAATAGATGGAAATTTTTCAATATTAAATTTTACGAACTATTTATACTTCTGTTATGTCTATCTTTTAAAATATCAGTTGTTCAGTTAACATCATTGTAGTTACAAAGTTAGTTTTTTTTTTTTTTTTCTTTTTTTTTACAATAGCTCGTAGGCAAAAATAAATTAGAAAAAAGAATTAATGAGACAAATCACACGGTAGACATACATTGTGTAGGGCCTCTTCCCACCAGCATTAAAAGTTGAAATAAATTAAATATGGTAAGGGCATGTGTAATAATTTATTCCTAGAGGCTCGAAGTGTTTCACTCGATATTACATTTGGTGCTTATTATAATGGTACACATGTTTATACTGGTTTGTATTGGTCAATAATAAACTTATTATTAGGCTTTAGTCCAAAATAACAAAACAATACATATTGATATATATTATGTTGATCTATAGGCAAATGGTGCAAAATCTATTGTAGTGAAAAGCATGAAACATTTTTATGTTCATTCTTAGATTCACCCTTATATATTTCTATGGTTGCCTTATTATATACAGATATGGAGATGGCATCTTGGTCTGAGCTTCCACTTGATATAGTGGTAATGCTTCTTGAGAAAATAGAAACAACTCAAGATTTTATGAACTTCATTTTAGTTTGTAAGCTGTGGCTCTCGGTGGCAAAAGAAAGTTTTTCCCTGCTCCCTCACAAACTTCCACTACTACAATTTTTCCCCAAGAAAAACCCTCTCCCCATGCTTCTAAAGTCTTGCACTGAAGACCCGTACTCAGATATTTACAGCTTGTATTGCGTAGCCAATGATAAAACCTATGGCAGCTTTTATGCGCCAGAAATAAGTAATAAGTGGATAGCAGGTTCGACGGGAGGCTGGTTGGTGACCGTTGACATTAAGAACTTGCAATTTAATCTATTTAATCCACTTACACGAAAACAAATGAGCGTACCCCCTCTTAATACTCTTCCAAATCCTATAGATAGGTTACAATTAACTAATGATAAGTTTTGGTTTGTTAATAAGGTGTTGTTGTTCTCAGATCCCGAGGAAGATCAAGGCAACTATATGGTTGTTGCGCTTGTATCAAATATATGCACAATAGCCTATTGCAGAATCAAGGATAAGAAGTGGAAAAGGATAGAGAAGAACGCCCCAGTTGGTGTTGTTGATATCATAAAACACAATAATGTCCTTTACGCTATTAATTATGCTGCTGATCTTTATGCCATTGACTTTACATGCAACATGAAAGTTACTTTAGTTGCACAATTTAGTAGATATCCTCGTCCGGGCAAACAAGGTTATCTCATGGATTCATCTGGAGAGCTCTTGCTTCTCATTAGAATTATGGGAGAATCAGATGATAATCCCATGACTCATAAATTTGAGATTTTCAAATTGAAAGACGTTCCCCGTTATTCACATTTCTATATAACAGAAGATAATAGGGAGCATAATGTGGATGAAATCCGGTATCAGTGGTCTGAAGTGAAGAGCATTGGTGACCAAATAGTATTTGTAGGGCAAAATCAGACCAAGTGGTTTGACTCGAACAAATATCCTGGTTGCAAAGCAAATTGTATCTATTTTGCTGATGACATGATTGAATGGGATATTTCTAGAGTAACTAACAACTGGCATGGAGACCGGCCGGTCCGCAATGATGTTGGAATCTATCATATTGCTGATGATCGAATTGAAACATTTTCTGGTTTTAGTTCATGCCCACTTGCGCAAACAGTGTGGTTTTTCCAATCATAGTAGACAAGTGCAAATGTTAAATATTTTAATGCTAATATTTGTGTTAAAATTTTCAAGTTCAATACTCAGTTAATTTTATTTTAGTGGAAATAACTAGTATTTAAGATGAGTAGGTTTGAAAAATGATATCTCGTGCAGGTAGTTTGTTTATTTATCTTCTAGGAAGAGTTAGTTACAGGAATCGCACCAGTACATACGTTATCAACGTTTAATGCATACACATATATAATTAATAATTAAAGAAGACTAGGATTATTTTAATTTTTTTATTGCAACATATTTTTAAAAGAAATATCATGCAAAATATTAAAACCTGAATTTAAATATTTTGTAAAATGCAAGGAAATTAACAAAGTACAATTGTAAACTATTTTGTTTGAAGGCAAGTAAAATTGTAAACTAATTAAGGGGTGTAAATAGGGGGGATAATATCCGTATCCGAACCGTACTGTATCTGTAAAATATTCATATCCATATCCGACAGATACGGATACGGGTACGGATAATTTATATGAATATGGATACGGATGCAATACCTATTTTATAAGGTGGATAGGGATACGGATATTCCGGATAATATTTCTATTTGGATATCCGTTTTTATAAGACTTAATTTTGAATCCATATCCATTAAGTATCAATTTTCTTCGATTTCATAACCATACTAATTTCTTTCTTTTCTAATTTCCATTTAAAATCTTGAACCATTATCTGATAATTATATTATATTACCACATATTGTCATGTCTAACTATACAATATTTTATAATATACAATTATAATATAATAATATTAACATACTTTTTTTTTCTATTTTATCTGAACTTCTTTCATTACATGATAATGCCATATATTATTATATAATATTTAATATAGCATATAGATCTTCTTTCCTTTTAGAAGCGTCTATAGATCTTCTTTCCTTATATAATATTTAAATTGACATCTAAATCATACATTTTATGTCATCTTGATTTAATAGTACATGTTCTCCTTTTAGAAGCGTCTGTATGGTGCCAATTAAATTTGTAGATCCTGTTATTATAATTAATGTAATGTAATTTCATATTAGATTATAAGAAATAAGAATGATTAAAGATTTACCTAAATACAGCTTTGTCACCAAAAAAAAAAGATCTACGTACATAGAAAAAGGGACCCCTAAAAACAATATCTGATAACTGCACACTGAGAGTCCGAAACTCAATTTCAGAAAAAATGAGAAGATTTAATCTTAAATTATAACATCATTACGGTTTAAGTCAACGGATATGGATGTGATTCAGGACGGGTATGGATTGACAGTGATCTAAACAAATACCCGTTAATTTAATTGATTACATTATATGGGGTGGGCACATGTCATCCAGAAGAACTAGACCACACCTTTGTGACCTTGTTTTTTTAATATTAGATCAAATTGAGAAGATTTAATCTTAAACTACAAATCTTTATTGTTTGATGTGCCAATGGCTATAAATTTAATTGATTGGGCTTGGATTACTATGTTTAACTAGATATTACTAACATAATCCACATCTTAGAAAAATACCAGAATAAGCAAACCAACTGAACAACACATCTGATGCAGATATGCAACCACTGGTCAAGCTTAAATTAAACTAATTGCTGATCATTAATTAATAATAGTTTTGCAATTTTGTTGTGCTCAACATCTCGGCAGTTTTGTTTTTAAATGCCCAGGGTATTGAAAAAATTCAGTCTAATGACATAAGCATCAAAAGAACTAGTTGTAGTACTATGTTTATTTTTCTAATCATCACAGAAATGAACAGTCGTTACTCTTTCAAGCCCATCATGCCCCGTACCTGTACGTTACAGCAAGCCCAACTAATTTCCAACCAAAAAAGCAATCGTTCAAACAAAAAAAGGCTCAACACATTGAACATATCCCAATTTTGTTTGATATTAAAAAAGTACTAATTTTGTCTCAATTTTTTAATTTCTTGAAAATCCTATTATTTTTCCTAACCTTTTTCTCATATAAAAAGGAGCTTTTGGTCGCAACAAACCAAAAAAAAAAGAAAAAAAAAAAGAAATGATCAAACGAAGGGACGAGCATCACAGGCCATAAAATAACATAACATAAACATAATAATTACTACTAATTGATAAAATTGCATAAACTCAGTCACACTTACTTGGACATAACTACTAAAAATAGAACATCTACTAGACTACTAAGCCCTCTAAACTCAGCCACACCTCGACCATTAGCACCCGCTATTTGCTAACCAACACATCAACTAGCACACTAAACCCTAACCAATTATTAAAATAACTAAAAACTAAACTCGAAACTCAGTCACACATGCTAAAAGACTCACCAGCACCCCCACCAACCTAGCTCCTACAGAAATCCATGCTCCGCCATCCTTTTGCGGACCTCCTCAGAGAGATTATCGACGGCACTTCTTCCACGGACAAGTTTATACAGTCTGGGGAATTCCGTCCTCATGCCCCTCCTGCATATGCACACTTAGAGCGGCCTGACTTTTCAAACTGGTTCTGACACACTTGACACGGAATGGTGCACTTGGCGTGAGTATCACCATAATGGTTTTTGAAAGAGGACTCTCTCTGGAAATTTCTGCTATTTGGGGGTTTGCAATGGACACAGTGAAACGACATTGTTTGTACTTTGTGGTTATGTAGAAGAAACAAGGGAGAAGAAAAACAATTGGATGAAACGAGCTATTGGCAGAGGCAGGAGCTTTAAGTAAGCAGAAATTACTTCCTCTTTTAGCCATGGTTGAGCAATCGAAGCTCTCAACGAAAGAGGAAGGAGAAAAGGATGGCCTGTTTTTTTAATTCAATACATCAGAGAGAGAAGGTTTGCTTATTAGCTGTGTATTCAAAACAAAAGAGGAAGGAGAAAAGGATGGTCTATTGAAAATAACTCTCACATTTAATACAACAATTAAATATCTATAATAGCAAGCTGTCGTGTCGTTTGTACAGATTTAAATCTAAAACCAAAATACTTGAAATATTCCGAAAATATAGAGAGGGGCTTGAAATTTTTTCCATTTGATAAAACTTGAAGTGTAAAACGGGGACTAATAGAAATTAATTAATTACTGTTGAAACTGCAGATATGGAAACATAAAAGAACAAACTTGTCTTAAATTTGAGATTTTCCTGTAGAAAAACAGATTTGGACAAGAGATATAGATGGAGAAATGAGAAACAAATGGAGGAGGGTTTATGACAAATGAGTTGATATACATCCATAAATTTATTGGAAATCAAAATAATATGATTTTATTTATGGTTTATCCATTGTTTTACAGCATTATGATGTTGGGGTAATATCAAATTTCAATAGAGGGCTGATTAGAGCCAGCCAATAGATCCCTACTTAACTATATCCAATTGAAATACATGATTGCAATATTACAAGAGCAAGTTTGTGGAATTCATTTCATGTATATTTTGTAAAAAATATAAGAAAGAAGTATATTTTTGATAATAATATGAAAATTGTAGGATGATTTCTTTCAAAATTTTATATTTATATTGTATTGTCATTGCTAGAAACATGATATATTATTTCTCTATGTGTTAAAGGAAAATTCATTTTTTAAGTGTTTTGAGTCAATTTTTGATAAATTTTAATGTTTCCAATACTAAAGGATAACTCAACATATATTTATAGTACGGTTCTAAAAAAAAATCGATTCGTTATATTAATTATAGGATGACAAAAATTGATTAGGTTGATGAACAATCTATAAAATAGGACTAAGAGGCACAATTTATATAGGTACAAGGAGCTAGCTATTCAGTAAGTGATATATCATTGTTTTTAATAAATTAATTTTATGCTAAAAAGATGAATGACTAATTATATTGGCAAAAAAACTGGCTATGTCTGAGAGTTTAGAAACAAATGACTTGATCAAAAAGTTAAAAAGAGAAAATCGACTCACTCACTATATAGTTTTTTTTTAAAAATGACTGACTATATAGTTAGAAAACAAGATAATCTGGGCAAAAAAAAGTAGACGCATGTCAATATTTCATTTTTATGATGATGGAGATACAAAATGAGTAAAGGTCTTGGTTTGCTATCAGGTCTCCTTTTCTAAAATAACCATTTAAATGGACTGCTCCAGTGATTATCTTTGGACTGGAGAGAGCCCAACTCGGAAATATGCAGTAGAAATTCTTGAAGAAAGAGACTTGCAGAAAAGAGGAAATAACAGGAATCAATGTAGGGCATGAAGAGCATAACTCAAGTAAGATGGCAACGGGATATACAGTCTGATACAATACAAGAATCAAGAATAGTGGTGTGACATGTTAGCAGAACAAAATTAATTAGGGCCTGTTCTCTAGGGAGCCTATGAGTGCAAGAAGCTACGTAAAACTGCATGAAAGTATCGAAAAGGGGTGTTTGATCAAAACACAGGAAGCTATGAATATAATATTAATATTTTTCTATTTGTTTTTATATTATCCATTTTTAAAAGTTTTAATTTCGTTCTTGTATTTTATTTATGTGAATGATCATGTATAAACGACTTACGAACTAATTTTAAAAGTTACATGCAATTTATTTTTGCATAAACATAATTTTTTTTTAATTGGCATAAACATAATTTGTTGGACACATGTTGCATGTCAAATTAAACAAAATCAAATATCAATTAATCTACAAATTCAGTTATATGAATTATGAAAAAGATGTTCGATAAAACCACATGAAATTACGAATATAATATTGATATTTTTGATATTTAAGAAAAAAATAATTTTGGAGAAGATCAGATTTTGTAAAATTAAATGTGGATTCAAGGTATATATTTCTAGATATTAAATTTATATTACCAACTTTGTGTTCATCTCGTTAGATATACACTTGCCAAAAATATAATTGATACAAAAAAAAAGAAAAAAATATTTCTTCTTGCAACATAATATATGACTTAAAAGTTAAAACTCTATAGAATCTACTTCATACTTCTACGTAGCTTGGAAATTTAACCTATATTAATTTTTATTTACTCAAAATTTAATTCTTAACAAAAAATTAGATGCACTATTTCGATTTATATGGCTGTTGGAGAGTTAATTTAAGAGTGCTGTTACTCTACCCCCAATTTTTCCACTCGAGGACTAGATGACGTGGAAAGGTGAATTTAGTGGTGGTCAATGGAAAAAGTTCAGATCCTTATAGGGCCGAGATATTAGATTAACCATCATCGGGCTCGGGTTGAAATATTGAACAGCAGCATGGGCCTGGTTTTTGGCCGGGTAGAAGAATTGATTACTATTTTTCCCATGGGCTGTACTGTTCACCACCATGACCCGTTTTTCATGGGCTGTACTGTTAACCACCATGACCCGTAAATCTCTGGGCTGTACTGTTCACCTATACGATGTTCACCACCGGGCCGTCAGGGACATCTTGTCAACCAGACAGTGCTCGCAGATTAACCACATGGGCGGGAATTAAAATTCAAAATTCGAATTTCAAACCTGGCCCAACATAATAATTAAGGAAATTGATGGGTATAAATGTTAATATGAAGGAGAGTTAAAAAAACAATTGAGATTTCGGAAATTCAGAAAAGGAATCATACCTCTCTCTCTCTGAGCCATATAAAATGAGACTTGCTTCTCCGCCAGTAAGCGACAGCCTTAAGCAGAAGAGTCCAGACGCAGAAGCGGAAGAGTCCAGATTAACCACACAGAGTTAGGTAAATTTCCTGAATAAACTTGATTTTGTGATTTTGGTCGTATTTCGATTTCGGGAAATAATATGGAGTGAATAAATGCTGATATGTGAGTGGAAATGCATTTTATCTGTTGCTTGATTCCTACAGAATTTTTTGATCTTTCGAGTTTTGATTTGTACGAAGTTGTTTGGTTTTGTCTCTCTTTTAAATAAACTTTGTGATGAGAACATTAACAATTGATGAGTGACTGAGAAGGGGTGCATAAATGTTTAATCTGAATAATTTGACACCGACATTAACATTATCTGTTACTTTAAAGTGGTTGCGAAGGTTTAATCACCAGTGAGAAAGTGTTGCTGGTGAGTAAAATGTTACACTGAAGATTAATGGTGCTGGTAGGTAAAAAATTGAACTGTAAACCATTATTTAATCACAGGGCAAATGATCACCAACAAAAAATATATGCTGCATCAACAGTGGAGACAAGACAGAAGGAGGAGACTGTTAATCTGGCGGCTTACGTCACCTTGAAGCAGCCAGGTCCTGAGGGTTTCGACATAACTTCAGTGGTGAAAATATGTGGCAAATGAGATTGGAAACCAAGCGGCGTTTTTCAAGTTTGCGAGGTACGGACGAAATGACTACATTCGGTTTTTTCCTCATCGTTACTGGAGGGATGAGTTTATTGGATGACTTTCCGCCCATGGAGACCTAATATGGGGGCAGTTAGGTTTTCTCATCGTTACAAGAAGACAAGTGGTTGTTAAGTCATACTTCGTTTCTAAATGCCAATTAGACTTTTATTATGTTGTGGCTATAACATATTTCGTTCCTAACTAGGTTTTCTCATCAATCGCCATACCTTCGAAAAGCTGTGCTCGATAGACACTGACAAAGCGGATGTAGAGCTTTCTTCCTGTGATGCTCTAATTGACTCACACGACGTGTTCTCAATACCACACAAAATAGATTATTTCTATGATGATTTCTTCAACAAGGAAGTCTCCATCGAAAATAGATGCTTACGGAGCGATTCATCGAGTTGGGTCTGGACACGTCCAATCATTCAAATTGCTCAGAGTATTAATGATCTATCATGGTGTACTTTTGTTTCATCTATATGTTTTGAGTTAATGCGTGTTGTTTCGTATCAGTACGTCTCATGTATGTTGTGCCCTGTGCTATCTAATTAGAACTATCTACTTTCATGTATTATTTTTGTCATGTGTTGTTTTGCTTTGTGCTGTTAGGTTTGTGTAAAAAAGGCCAAGCATTGTTTCGGAGGAAATTCTGAAATTAAGTTATACTCTGAGCTATCAATGCAAATTAACACCTAGATATATATAAATAAAACCCAACAGGGCCATCATGTGCAATAATAGTTTAGTACATGAGGTAGTAGAGGGATATACACCCCAATTTGTTCAACAAAACACACAGACACACACACACACACACACACACACACACATTACAACAATTCTGGGCTGTCCCACAAATTTAGTTAAACAACGGAGGGGAAACTCGACATGAACAAAGATGAGCAAATAAAGTTGTACGTTGCATAAAAACGATAGAGTTCTATATCACGTTGGTTGAAGTCGAATGGTTTGTTATCGGTGATGCACTCCACATACTTCACCACGTATAGCGCGGAATCTGCTTCCTTGTTCTGTCGCGGGCACTGGTCATACCTCATGTCCCAGTTGTTGATGCCAGTGAAACACATGCGTCGTGCCAAGAACTCCTTCCATTGGTTTACAAAATTCAACACGTTGCCGCGATACTTGTCAACCGCCACGACTGGGTTGACAACACGAACACGACACTTGGTGAAATCGAATGTTACTAAAATCCATTGCCCGGACACGTTGTAGGGCAGGAAAAGCCACCGAATCCTCCCTAGTTCAGATGGTGAGACGCTCTCCAGGTCCGCATCATCAAGCTCGTCCTCGGTCATGCCAGGGATAGTGAACTAGCAATCAAAAATAGAATTCAGGTGTAAAATTTTTATTGTGAACAAGACATATGGATAGTGTCGAAACTGTTATATATGTTAGATTGTTAACTCAACTGTATTGGCGTTTCCAGATCGGACAAAGTTCCACCTGTTGTACGGGTCGACTCGGAATGTTTGGATGATGTGAAGCATAGAATCAATCACCTGGTTAGGGGAGAATGTATAAGATATGCAACCATGTAATTAAATCTTACCAATGACAAACATATTCGCAGTTTACCTTCCCAGATATTGCATTCCCCTTGACCAACGCTTTGATGTCGGCACGGTTGACAATAAAGTTTAGGTGTTTGAACGGAGTGGAAACCTCGCGATTTATGGCGTGCATGCGCCAGCCAAAAATAACTCGCCTCATCCACTCGGGAGCCAACTGAACTGCTGACGGAACGAGTTCAGGGTCGTCGATGGAGAAACCGTCAGTTGCCGATATATCATAGTCCGAAGAAGCATCCATGAGCTCAATTGCTTCGAACGGGCTAGTAACAAATTTCCTGACACGAGGACGCGTCAGGACTTTATTCTCACACCTTTCCTTCATTGAACGGTGCTGTTCCTGAAGGTCATCTTGCAAACAGGGGGATAAAAGAAATTTATATTCGTTACTTATGATTTGATAAAAAAGAACACCTATAAATACTTTTATTGTGGTTACCGAATCCAAGGTCGAAGGTGAGCATTTGACTGAGCGATTCAACGTCATGTAGAGACTTTCTCTTGTTGCCTACCTCAGGAAACATGCAACTAACCACTTCTGAAGAGCCACAGCGGTCGACGAGCCTATGTGGTTTCTTCAAAATCGCCTGTGTTTGACCGCCAGGACTGATGGTGACATCCATCTTTCCTGTACCGGCAAAAAAAAATGGGGTATAACTGTGACAATATGGCATGGTGGTTAGTATAGATAGTGTGCAACAAAATCGAGTTACCTTTTACGGCTGAAAAATCATCAGGTGGTGGTTGCACAGCAAGGGGGGTGGTGTTCTCTACATCTTCAGTCCCAGGAGCATGTGGTGTTAAAAACTCCGGGTTCAGACTTGTGGCTGAACTCGTATATGAAACTTAGTTAATGTAAGTTGTTGGACACCGTGCAAAAAATATTAAACATGAAGTATGTCGTGCATACCTGCAGTGTGGCTTGTAGTGTGACCGCTACTGTTCCTGGGGAATCTCGTGGCATGAGCCCCTGTAAATTCTCAATTGTCAACTCGTATATGAAACATGATGATGTGAAAGACTGTCAAACTGTACCTCTCAACGCGTTATGGTAATCAGATTCATGAGGAGGGGTTCCCCGAGTGCCAAAGAAGTCAAATGTTGCGGAGGCGGACCGGAGGTTTCGATAAAGTGTGCGACAATCATAATCTGCCATGTTGTTCATAGCAGGATCGGAGTACGAAGGACGATCAGCACGGATGTCTGGCACGGTACGGAATTCGGGAGGGAGCTGGCTGTTTGGCGTGACCTGGAATAGATCGTCATCTTCCTGCGTCTGCGTTTGCCCCGCTGATGATGTTCCCGTCTTGTTGATAAGGTGCTGACGGACTTCAACATCAACATCAGGCAGCAACTCATTCGGTGTTTCTTCAAACCGTGTTATCTCAATTACTGCAAATCATTTTTCAGGAAGCATAGTTTGAAATGTGAAAAATGAGAAAAAGAAGTTGATGAATATGATATACCTAAGTCGTTGGGGCACGGGCCTGTTGAGTGGACAATGGTGTGAGGATGTAGAACGTTAACCAACTCACCGCCTGCATTAAATGGAGCAAAGCCGAAATTGATTTTGTCACCTATTCATGTTTAACACCGCGGTTGTTATTAATTATATGTTCAATTGGACTGTTACCTCTACTATCATTAGAGACATCGGTGTGAGGATGCAACTGTGCTGATCTCACGTCTGTCTCGTTGTCTTCCATGCGTCTCCCTTTGAGGTTGTTGAGCAGGCGCCTGGTCAAACGCCTACGGCTGGGGGGGTAGCTCATCGACAAAGTCGTCATCATTTTCTTCCCTCGCGTGATCCACCCCAGCGATCCTGGCGGACCGACGAAGTGGTGACAAACCAGTGGCGTCAGATAATTTAGCACCTCGACATTTGGCAGTCCTCCTTGTATCATTGGAGGGTGCGTTTGCGCGTTGGCGCACTGGAGTTTTCCGTTGGTGTGGTGGAGGTGGTGACTTCTCTGAATTTGAACATATATAAGATAAATGAATTCAAATAAGAATCTTGGAAAAAAAAATGAATTTAAATAATGACATGTGCGGGTGTCAAACCTGAGCCTGATACACCCTTTTCCTCTGTTTGGGTGGTCTGACGGCCTCTTTGCCGACCTCTGGGAGATGCATGTGGGCTACTACGTGGTGGTGTTCCCGACATCATTCGCACTGGAGTTTTCCGTTGGCGTGTTGGAGGTGGTGACTTCTCTGAATTTGAACAAACATGTATAAAATAAATGAATTCAAATAAGAACCTTGGAAAAAAAAATGAATTTAAATAATGACATGTGCGGGTGTCAAACCTGAGCCTGATACATCCTTTTTCTCTGTTTGGGTGGTCTGACGGCCTCTTTGCCGACCTCTGGGAGATGCATGTGGGCTACTACGTGGTGGTGTTCCCGAAATCATTTGCTTGACATCGTGCATCATCTGTCCCACGGTGTGCATGCAAGCAAATGCGACGGTGTCGGATGGAGGTGGCTGGACAAGAGCGAGGCGGGCTTTTGTGCTGTCAGGTTCAAGAACCCACATTTCGCACCTTGCCGGCAGGAGACTCGCAGAAAACACCTTCCCTGGGTCAACGCTGTCCATTAACTCCTTGAAAGTGTCTCTCCTACCGTTCGTTAGCATATCCCAGTTTAGGAACCTTGGATACAGTGTTTGTTGCTTCAATGCTTTCATGGGCAGAGTGTGTTCATAAAACCAGACCTGCAGAATGGATGAAAAAACACAGAGTGAGGAATTTGATTACCTGTTAAAATGCACGAGATGTGTTGCGTTAACATGCCACGAAAAATTAAACACTCACAATTAAGGCGAATGTGCAGCCGGGCAACGATGGGTTCATGTTGGATGTTCGATCGGTAACCGCTCTGCGTCCAATGATAGGGATGGATTTACTCATAAAATCATAGACCGCCTGTCCCCATGAGTAATCCCAGAGTTGGTGTACAGGGTCGACATAGTCCCAGAACTGTGCGGGGGCACACGCATTGCTCATGCTGAACAAAACAGTGTTGAAAAGGTACATAGTTAAAATGGAAAGCCACTGCTCGGCACTAGCAGTCTTGCCCTCCTTCAACTCGGTTATTAGAATGAAAGCCATCTCCTCGCGAGTGATTTTGGAAAGCCCGGTGAAATATTTAGCGGGTATCTCAGAATTTACCTTGTCGAGCCTTTTCTGACCAACATCAACATAACAGCCCTCCCCCCGTAAACCCATCACAATGGACAAGTCATGAGCGGAAACTCGAAGTTGCTTGTTGGTAATAACAAAACAATTTTGAAGTGGATCCCAGAGTTCAAACATCTCAGATAAAAAACCCCTCTGCATTTCTATAGAGGGGAGATCCAGGAACGCCTTGAAAGGCCACTTCTCAATTAATGCCAAGTGTTCATCTGTTAGTCCTTTAGTCCTTTGTATGTTTGCCCAGGTCTCCCTAAACTTCTTAGGGTCGCAACGAGTGCCGACGGTGAATTTTGGAGGTTTGGCGGAGGACACATTTTGCTGTTTCTTCGGCGCCATCACTACCTGAAATAAACTTGCAATTTAGGTGCTAAATTCTTGTAACAAATAGAAAGTAGTTGATTTCATTTGAATGAAATGAAAACTTTGAAGGCTTACCAGGTGGAAGGTCAGAGGAAAAAGGGAGAAATGGTGTAGGTTGATTTCGGAAAGAAGAGGGGGGGTTAATGGTTGCGTTGGTGAGCTTGGAAGGAGAGTAACTTTAAGAGAGAGATGGGAGGAGGCGTAGGGTTCATTATTGGGCAGTGAGTAGGCAGAACTTGAAGTGACAACACACAACAGTCAGTCAAAAGCGTGCCACCTGTCCAGACTTGTGAAAAGAATAAACTGGGCCAAAGCCCATTATAGAAATTGGGGCCCGTTATTGGTAATTATAGAAAATTCCATATTGTAGAGGGCACGTATTGTACATGTGAGTAATGTTACTCAGAATATGCGAATCATATACACTACCTATAGAGAAAAAATAAGGTAATCAACACAACTAACTAGATATAATAACGGTTCGTTCATACAGATCCATTACACTAACTAGGGAAAGAAAATTAAAGGATACAAATTCGCACCACGGGTGAATGACACAAAATAAATTTACTTGTCCAAACAAGATCGCAATGATGGCGAAATGAACTACTACAAAAAAAGGTAACAAACAATTCACCAACACACGGTGAAGCACAAAAACCTAGATATACTTGGAAGCTAAGAACTACGCATACGGGCCCGGCTGATTGAAGTTGCTGAAGCGACGCATGAGGTCCATGTTGGAGGAGGCAGCGTAATCAGAGAAGGTGTTGATGGATGTTGGGCTCTGCGTCCAGTAATTTGAGTTGTTAAAAACAAAGAAATCATTCTAATTAGCAATAAAAAAAATCATAAGTTCATTACCTTTGTCTGAGAACTTGTCGCCCTGGATGCTGACCCGTTCTGGCGGGGACGGCCGTTTAATGCTGAACCCTTCTCATATCCAGGTTTCCTTCTTGCAGTCCTTGGGCGCCCCACACACTTACGCTTAAGAGGGTCAAGCACAATATCTGCCGGCTCAGGGCTGATGTTCGTAATCGGGTTCTCGTGTTCCAGCTCTTCTACAACGTTCAAGGAAAGTTTCTCGAGAGAACTGAGCAAATCGGCGGTTGCATTTTGGTCTCTGTAGGAGCATTCGACAAGGCTCAACAAAATGGCGTGCGCGCGGCTGTAGAGGTCGTCATACAGAGACATGTCACGGTGTACTGTCCTGTTTGAAAGCTCGAAACGTGTGTGTGTCCTTATGTAATCTTTGCGCCATCTAGGAAGCACGTAACAATCAGGGATTTGTGGCAAAGCCACCTGCTTGTAAACCGCCAAAGCATGACGGCACACTATCCCTTTGAATTGAAATAACAAGCATTCACAATGGTATTGGTCGGTGTATAAGCAATATTGCACTTCGTAAGATTTGTCGCCGAAACCGTCGTTTACAACATAAACTGTCATGTCGTCTTGAACCATTTCAGAAACTACGCAGCATGCGATCAATTTCTTAACCTCCTGCTGAAAAATATAGAACATGCGGTGCGTATAGGCTTGAGCGAATTGTAGCTCGAATGACAGATGCGACACAAGGGAAGGGGTACGGTTCGCTGAGCGGAAGTCCTCGGCATGTTCTTGATGGTGTTATGCCCTAGGCCAAAGTGTTTGTGACCTAGGTTGACGGATTGAATTAACAAACATTATAATTACTCTAAGATATTTCATATAATATGTACGTATAGGTTATTTTAATATAATTAAAATAGACCATGAATATGCAATTCAGCTTTATATCATCAAAGTGCGTGACTTTGATAGTAAAACTATAAAGTATTATGAATGCTATTCTAAATCGTCCCTGGTCATTTATAGGATATTTGTGGAGACAAATATACTTGCGGATATAAATAAATATATATTTATATGCAAGCTATAAATGTACACCAGTATATTAGTTGACTGATGATCATGTTTTACTGATCATGGATAAATAGTTATCAAGTCATTAACATAGGTATATGTTAGAGACCATATACTGGACTGACCCGCCATAAGAATGCTACATGTTTTACGTCATTAGAGATTCTTGTAACATAAAGTATTTATAGTCCTTTGACCTGAGATTGTCTCGGTTCCCAGCATGAGTAATTTTATACTTTAATATAATCTAACACTGCCTTTAACCGGGTGGTCATAACGATTATAATTAGGTATACAATGAATCATGTAGAGGGATGAGTGCAATCAAGACGGGATTTGTTCCTCTCATAAATGAGAGAGATATCTTTAGGCCTCTTGATGAATTGAACTGAAGAAATGTATGGCCATACTCAAATGAATTAATAAGAGTTATTAATGTCATTTGTTCTTGTTCAGTTTAATTCGGGATCAAGAAATATTAATCGATTAATATAAGGATGGCGTCTTACATGCCTTATGATCGATGTAGATATCGCGTGACAAAGGGACTAAATACGTGATTGTTGATTAGGTAAATCAGATCACTGATATTCACTTAAATTGGGTAGTCATGATGGCTTGCTAGAGTCCGCTCATGATTTATAGACGGTCAAGTTTATTGCCAACATTAAGTGAACCTACAGGAATGTCACAAAAGAACAAACTGAAACGGGCGCAGAAAATCCTAGCGACTTATATGATGAGTTGCATAGGAATGTCACAAAAGATATTGTCATCTTATGTGATAAGATGTGATATATATGTATATAAAGACTATGAGCACACAAGATCATGTAATCTAGAAGAGTCTAGATGATGATATGTGGATAATGATGAGTGATGTCATACACATCTTTTAGTGTGAATAGACATGACTCTTCACCTCTATATAAGGATATAGAGGGCTCCAAATTCATTGTACCAAATGATTCTCTCTCTCATTATTTCTTATTCTCTTTTGTGAGACAAAAAGAGAGAAAATATCTTTTCTCATTTGTGTGACAAAATTACTCAAGGGTGCTTTCCTTTTATATGATAAAATGAAAGGGTGCAATTATTTGAGAGAAATATACATCTTTTGTGAGACAAAATAAGAAGAAGAAAAAGAGTTTTCTTGTGCAAGAGAAGAACAAGCTACTAGCATATATATTGTTCTTCTTCCCGTTTTAAGAAGTTTGTTCGTGTGGATACCGGTAGAGGCGTTCGTACTTTCGGCGCTTGTGATCTATTCGGCCTAAGAAGATGAGAACGGTTTGTTGAGAGTTTTGGTGGAGACTGATTGTGTGTGCGGTAGATGACTTCCGCACGATCCGACCTAGACGGCCTAGACGGACGTAAAATCGGTTAGGACGGTAACCGATTTAGAGGCGCATGGACAACACGCATGGTTTGAGCGTCACGGATTAAGCGTAATCCGAAAGGTATCTTTAAGATTTATTTCTTTGATTTAACCGATACGCACGGGTCCTCGGATTGGTTTTGGACGAAATTTTGTTTTTCCGCTGCGTTATGCACGTCCGAAACCCAACAGTTCTTTCTCAAATTTCTCTCTGAGAGCCTGGTCAACCTTGCCGACAAAGATGAAGAGAGTTGTGTGCTTGGTTATGAAGTCCTTGAAAAAGGCATTCATCGACTCGCTGCGTTGCGTGGTTGACATCCCCGCCCAGAAATACTTCTTCACGTATAACGGTACCCACTTGTTGCGCAGCTCGTACATGGTTTCGAACCAGGATCGGCATGCACCTGGCGAGAATTCCCCGATCATGCGCAACCACCCGTACTCAAACTCATTGGCGGATCCAGAGTCATAGACCAAATTAGACGCCTGTGAATGTGGTCGGAATCATTGAGATATTACAAAATACGCGACTGTAACAAATTGTAAATACTAAATAATTAATGATTGAACAATGCACCTTAGCAATAATTTCTTCACGCTTGTCGCCTCCCCCGACCTTTGTAGGAAGCTTCTTCATGATGTGCCATAGGCACAATCGGTGTCGAGCAGATGGAAAGACATTCGCTATTGCAGCTCCCATAGCTGCGCATTGATCGGTAATCACCGCTTGAGGCGGTTTTCTATCCATGCATATCAGGAAAGTTGAAAACAACTATTCGAATGTGTCTGTGCACTCGTCAGCCAGCAAAGCACACCCCATCAAGATGGACTGGCCATGATGATTGACGCCAGTAAACGGAGCAAACGGCATGTCATACCTATAGAGACAATTTTCCACACATATTATGTACTACATTCAACTTAAAGAAGAAAACTGTAAAAAAAATAAGATTTGCTTACTCGTTGGTCAGATAGGTGGTGTCGAAAGTCAATACATCTCCAAAGTATTTGTACGCGGCGCGGCTACGCCCATCGGCCCAGAAAACATTTCTCAAACGACCGGTGTCGTCGATGTCGCAAAGGTAGAAGAAATTTGGACAGGCGGTTTGCCGCTCTTTGAAGTATCGCATCAGGGAGGCCGCGTCACCCTCAGTCAATTTTAACGCTTTGCGTTGAAGTAGAAGGTTGCGGAGATCCCTCTCAGTAAAATTGCAGTTCTCGTATCCACCAGCCTGTGTGAACATTGAGTGTATGGACCGGTTTATCGGTATACCAGCTTCATCGTTGATTTCCAACTGTCGACGAACGAAATTTGGTATCATACGATGGCATCGCATGTAACGAACCAAATCTGGAAAGAGCTCGTGGTTGTGATCGAGCTCGACGAACTCGACAGTCCAGTGACCGTCAACATTAAAGTCCTTCACCCGTATACGTGCAAGGCACTGTGTGCTCTGGACGCCATGCTTGCGCTTCTGGAATCCCTCTGTGACATTCTTTTTCGTCTTGGGCTTCCTCTCCTTGTTGCAACATAGCGTGATGCTCTGACGAATCCCGTAAAAGTTGTGAGAAGTTCGCTTCACAACAACGAAGCCAACCCTATATGCGTAGGATTTGTAGAAGAGAAAGGCATCCTCGTCTGTTGGGAAGACCATGCCTATCTGTGGAGGAACAATTTCCTCCTCGGCAGTGAAAGGTGACTGCAACCTCATCTGTTTGACAATTCAGCAGTGATCAAATTAGTGAGGTTGATAAGTGTTGAATTAGACAAGTCTTACACCAATCAACAATATGCATTTCTGATTAAGTTTAACATGGATGAAATTAGTCGGTCCTCATTCAAATCTTACACTAGTCAATACCAGGCATGTATTATTAGGTGCAACAGGGATGTAATTAGTGCGTCATCATTCAAATCTAACACCAATCAACAGCATGCATGCGTGTTTATCATTCAATTGGTGTTAAATTAGGCAACTCTAGACACCAATCAACACCATGCATGAATGATTAGGATCAACATGGATGAAATTAGAGAGGTTGATCAGTGTTGAATTAGTCAGCCCTAAACACCAATCAACAAAGTGCATCTATGATTAGGTTTAACAGAGATCAAAATTAGTGACCATTCCACAACAGCATGTATGTATGAGGTTAATTAGTGAATCGTAACCAACAGGCCGTAGGGGTCAAAATCCACCATCTATGAAATTTTCCAAATAACAAACAAAAATAATCAGAGGCGTTGAATCTATGCAGTGATTTTAGTGAAAGTAGCAAGCAAGAACAACTTTAAAGCAGAAAGAAATTGGGGGAAAACAAGAGGAACTTGCAACTTAATCATGATGGATAAAGGAACACGAACCAACTCATTACCTCGACGATCTTGATTTGCGCTTCACAAACCCACAATAGGTTGAGTTGTGATGTTTAACTGGAACAAAAGAGGGAAAATCCAATGAAAATCTCACTAACAAAATCCACTGAAAATCGCCATTTCTGAAAAGAGAAAATGGAGTAATTTTGTAATTTGGGCGAATGTGATTAGGTTTACTTGTATTGAACAGAGGGGATTCAAAATAAAGTGGTGATAAGACGGGTAAGACAGCCATTTCTGAAGAGAGAAAAGGGAGATTTTGTATTGAACAGAGGGGATTCAGTGGTGATAAGACGGGCAGGAATTGACAGCCATATCTGAAGAGAGAAAAAAGAGATTTTGTATTGTACAGATGGGATTCAAATTATAATGGTATAAGATGAGTAGGACCTGACATTAGCACGTTGCGAGCTTCCCCATAAAATAGGCGCGGAATGGTGATGAATTGTATATGCGTTACGTTCACCGCTGTGTACTCTGACTGTATCACGTGTTTCTTTACGTTCACCACATGTCAATTTCGGTCCACCACCTGTTCCAGCGCATCAACTCCTGGGGTGGAAATCGCAGGGGTAGAGTATAATTTTCCTTAATTTAATATCCTTGTGTATCTGATGGTGAGGGAGAAGACAATATTATTTGAGGGCAAGTTATACTTTTCCATATTATTATATTACTTTCTCTCTCCAATCCCAAGCAAAAATGATGTCTGGAATCCGTTTTTGAGAGCCACGAAATTTCATAAGGTTAGCTGTTTTGACAAGTTTTTGGGTCCAAATCCGGAGAATCCTAGCCTTGACTGGACAGCCACATTTCAAAGTTTTGCAAAACGTGGCTTCCAGAGCAAACCAAGGCCAAAAAACTTCATGCCCGAACTGGGCCTGAAGCTTTTCATGAAAGCATTCTCTTGGTTGTCTCGTGAGAAACAATATGTCCTCTCTTCTGTGGTAATCCAAGTACGGACTGAAACAGTTTACCTTCAGTCTTTTCTGTTTCGACCGCCTTCACGAGTCGTTTCACGCACAAAGGACTTGTCGGCATAGGAACCGAGCAAGCAGTCCTTGCAGAAATTATGGCTGCATGGAGTCGTCAGAGGCTGACTCATCATATTCTTGCATATCGAGCAGCTGAATTCTGAATATATCAAAAGAGAGGAAGCTCTTGTGAGAAATTTCAAGTATGTGAGTAGGGTTGGACAAACATATTACATTGTTTATCCCTTTAGTTTAGTCAAGACTGCTTGTTGATACAGTTCACAGACCACCTCAAAGTCTAAGTGAAAAACTGTTGAAGGTCCAAACCTTTTAAGAGGCAGCGACTGAGAGACATGTTCTGAGCAACCCTGGCCAGTTGGCAGACCCACTTGTTATCCTCTGCATTTCTCAGTTAAGTGCCTTGCCACAGACCGGTGCCGGTTTCATCCACTTCCACCGCCGTTCCTTTTCCTGTTATTATTAGTTTATCATCAACAATCCAAAAGAATTAGATGTTCCATTTTGACATTGAATTATAAAATAGCAAAAAGCGCATATACATCATACTCCGAAGAAACGGTTTCTTTCCAGTCTAGTAAATATCAGAGGCACTCTCCAGCACCTTGATGTTAGGCAATGGTCTCAGTCGCTCCCCATGCTGATCACTAAAGTAATTACATAAATAAATAAATTTATTATGAATCTAATATGTTGTTATTACTTAAAGAGTACTTTAAGCAATTCAGAGGAATATAAAAAAGACATAACGGTAGACGAAAAAGGGTAGACCTGGTCCTGGTCTATGGTGCATGTTCATTGTCGATCCTAACAAAGAGATAAACCTTATGACCCTAAAAGAAAAGGAAAAACAAAATTGTTTCAAATAGGTGCTCAATGAACTTCATTTATATAATAATGCAAAAATAAGAAAAGGAGAAAAATTAATTGAAATTTGCATCAGCATTTCTCAATGAGGTAAATCCCGTCATACCGCACGCCTGTCTCAGGAGCATAGGACGACCGCTTCTCTTCGTAAGACCTTTTTAATGAAAGTAAAAAATTTAATTGAGTCAAAGCTTCATATAGGTTACTAGTCATGTAACTGTATATTATGAATAGAATGATTATAAATATACCTGCCAACACGAACAGGATGCCTTTCAAGCAGCTGAGACTCAGAGCTTTGTTGAGCTTCTCGAATTTCTGATCAAAAGACTGCTCCATGCTTGTTCTCTTGTTTCCGCTCAAATCTCTGCTCCCACTGCCATTTTCTTTTACCAAAAATGAAAACAAGTTGTTATAAAGGTGATTTTCACAACAGGTTATACAGGGGAAATGATTGAGGGTTTGTTTGGATGTGTTAAACTTTCTAGTATAGTATTAGGATATTTCTAGTGATTAGGATTTGCAAAATCCAAATACTAAAGCATTGTAAACTCTAGGATGTGTGAAAAAATGTTGTGTTTGGATGTAAATTAACAAATTTGTAGGAATTTATAATATAATATAATATAATATAATATAATATAATATAATATAATATAATATAATATAATATAATATAATATAATATAATTATATTATTAAATAATATAACATAATATAATATGATATGATATTTTAACATAACATAACATAACATAATTTTTAAATAATATAACATAATATAATATGATATGATATTTTAACATAACATAACATAACATAATTTTTAATATAATATAATATAATATAACATAACATAATATAATATAAATTTTAATATAATATAATATAATATAATATAAATTTTAGTATAATATAGTATAATATAGTATAATATAATATAGTATAATATAATATAATTGACAAAAAGTTAAATTTTCAAAGTGGGAACTTTTGTATACATAATTTACTAAAATTTGGAAAATATTCCCAATACTAGAAATTCCCAAAATGCATCCAAACATGCACTTACTGAAAGTTGGAAAATATTCCTAATACTAAACTAAACCAAACAAATACTAGTCATCCAAACAAGCCCCGAACAGTTTCTAGCTTTCTACTATTTAGCTATGAAAAAATATGAATGAAAAAATAGTACAGGCCTACCAGTATAAAAACACATTTCTAACTGTATTACCAAGGACTGATGAAGAAATTAAATGCATGTAATGCCCCAGATTTACTGAAATTTTGCCAAAACAGCAGGCGAAAAAGAAAATCAGACACCAATATGCAGAAACCACAAGCCATGACAACAGCCAAAACTCAAAAGATTTTAATGGATTTAACAGATACATGAATCAATAACCCCCATGACAATAGCCAAAACCCAAGTTCTCTTTTTCAAAAAAAAAAAAAAAAAAAACCCCATGTTTTCATAATTATGAAAATAATCAATTATTGATGGAATCTTGTTCAAAGATTCATAAAACAACAAAGGAACGAAAAACATTAGCACCCATTACCAAAAAAAGACTGAAGTAGCCTAATAGGATCGGCTACATTTAAAAAAAAAAAGATAGTAGGTTTTAAAAACAATAATGCCGTAGACATACATTCCGACCATAAAATCAACCCTACAAGTATATAGTTTTATATACAAATCAGGTCTAGCATGCAATGCTTCCTTTAATTGCTAACCTGAATATTAAGTACTCCCAGCAATCATATATGTCTAGGATTGATTCCATGCTAAATGACCATAGGGAAATAAGACTTATTTTGAGAAGAAATGGACAGTACACACACATACAGAGGCAAATAAGGAATCACATTTCTCATTTTGAGATAAAGAGGCTAAAATTGAACACAGGGACCAATTCAAATCATACTATAAAGGGGCAACTTCATATGTACAGAGAGAACACAGACTTTTTTTTTTTTAAGCATTATTTCCGAAAATAATGCAGCAAATAGCACTGCTTTGCAAAAAATTAGCTAACTAGCACTACCGCCATCTGTTGTATCGGTAGAGACCTTCTACCGCCAGCACCAATGGCGGTAGTGCCTAATTTTCCAAATTTTCCGTCAGCGGCCTTAAAACAAGGTAATTAGATACAAATTAGCCTCTATCGCCAGGCCATCTGGCGGTAGTGGCATTGTTGTAATTTTTTCTGATCCAATCGGGTATCAAACCCGTTAAAAAAAAAAAGAAAAAGGAAAAATACCTCTACCGCCAGGCCATCTGGCGGTAGTGGCATTGTTGTAATTTTTTCTGATCCAATCGGGTATCAAACCCGTTAAAAAAAAAAAAAAAAAAAAAGGAAAAATACCTCTACCGCCAGGTAATCTGGCGGTAGAGTTGGGGCAATTCTCCCTGGACGCCGTAGTAGTATCAAACCCTTTTAAAAAAAAAAAAAAATGGAAAACTATCTCTACCGCCAGACCTTCTGGCGGTAGAGTTGCGGACCCATAAAACCCACATGAGCCTTCTCTCTCTCCCCCCATTTCTCCCCCAAACAGCCAAACAAAAAAAAGAAAAGAAAAGTGCGAATTTGAGAGCGGAAAAAGAAGGAAAATTTGTGGAAATTGAAGCGAAAGGAATAAGATTGCTTCAAATTTGTTAGAATTAGTTTTATTTTGAGTTTTTAATTAGAATTTTTTTCTATGAGTTGTACGGCTAGAGATAGAAATGAAGCAGAGAGTCTCCTCCTTCACAGACTCCGCAATTTCTTTTACAGAGAGTCTCTTTATCTTTGATAAAAACAAAAGTAACTCTGGATGGACTTCAGAGAGTTGTTTCTTTACGCCATTCACCTTTTCAGGTCTCAATGGAAGTATAATTACGGTAGTTGGTAATTCCTTTTCAGGACCGTAAACAGACTGGAGAAATTATTTATGGTTTTATATTTTCTATACTATGGTTATTAGCAAATTATTTATTTTTTGGGTGTAATTTGTACAGGGATTGGATTCAAGAGTGTGTTTCTTGTGAGCAAACAACCTTACATCTTTAGCAATGGTTATCAGGTCAGAAAAATTCTATTTCAATTTACTTTTTCTGTACAAAAAATTATATTTCCACAAATTTGGCTGTTTGGGGGAGAAATGGGGGAAGAGAGAGAAGGCTCGTGTGGGTTTTATGGGTTCCCAACTCTACCGCCAGGTCATCTGGCGGTAGAGTTGGGGCAATTCTCCCTGGACAAACCGCGAAAAAAAAATTTAGCTTCTACCGCCAGGGGACCTGGCGGTATAGGCTCACCCCATAAAACCCACCCGACCCCTCTCTCTCCCCCCATTTCTCCCCCAAACAACCGAAGAAAAAAAACCCAAAAAAAGAGCGATTTTTCAGCCGAAAATAGAAGGAAAAATTGTGAAAATTGAAGCGAAAAGAGTAAGATTTGTAGAAAGAATAAAGAAGAAAATAGAGTGAATTCAACAAAAGGTTAGATCTTTTAGTTTGTTTTTGAGTTTAGGGTTTAGAATTATTTGTTTAAATTGATAGAAATTAGTATGAAATAAGTTTGAGTTTGTTGAAATTAGTTGTATTTCTTTGAATAGATTGCTTCAAATTGGTTAGAATTAGTTTTATTTTGAGTTTTTAATTAGGATTTTTTCTATGAGTTTGTTTGTATTATAGATTATTTTGAAATTTATGATTATTTAAGAAAAATCTTGTTGTTTATTAATTGAAATATTATTGTATTTAGGGGAAAACAAGAGTAAATTCTTAAAAGAAAATGGCACAGAACGGATCAATTCTCGTATATTATGATGGTCGGGTTGTTCATCTATCGAACGGAATAAACTATGATCCACCTGAACCGTCTTATATACCAGAAAATACGAATGTAAACAGAGATTATTACGAATTGTGTAACGAGATTTGTGAGAATATCGGTTGGTCTTATAGTGATGATCTTATAATCCGAGGTAGATTTCCTTCCGTTCAACGTGACAACGGGTTAAATTATAGGTTATTGAAAATTACGAACGATACACAATGGGTTAAATTTGCGGAACACGTTACGAGGGTTGGGGTTGAATTAGAAATATATGTTGATCGCGTCCAGAATAAACAATCACATGTAGGAACTAGTAGTAGATCGAATGTAGTTTCAAATACAAACGAAAATGAATTGGACGAGGATGGAAATGAATGTGAGAATGAAGACATTTTTGCGGCATTTGATATGGCCCGAGCGAGTAATAATATTCTTCCAGAAATAGATGAAGAAGAAAATGAATTGGATGAGGAACTGCAAATGGGGTCAGAGGACGAAGAGGAAGAGGAAATTTATGAGCTTAACGAAGAAGAAAGGGTAGCGTCATTCCGATATACGGAAACGGGTGAAATGGTTAGTGTAGGAACTTTTGACGATCCGCCGGCAGAGGAGTTCAAAGATAGTTCAATGTGGGAATATGCAATAAATGATGTTGTGTCAGGTAGGCGTGTGACTGAAAGGGATGATGAAATATTATATAAGGGGCATACATTCGAAACAAAATTGGAACTACAATCGGCTGTAAGAGCGTATAGTGTCAAGAATCACCGAGAAATAATAGTCGACCACTCAAGCAAAAAGAGATACATTGTAGTCTGCAAGCTTAAAGATGAAGGTACAGGATGTAGATGGAGGATGCACGGTTCGATTAATAAGAAAAATGAATTATGGGAGATTAAAACATTTAAACAACCACATGTGTGTACTAATCAGACTCCTCGAAAAGACCACAAACAGTTAACGAGTGCGCTTGTTGGGGGATTAATTCTAGATATAGTTAGAGCGGATTTAGAAATTAAACCTGTAACCATAATAGAAGCAGTTAAACTAAAGGTTGAATATACCATTTCATATTGGAAAGCGTGGAACGCGAAGCAACATGCGATTCGATTCTTATCCGGGGGTTGGAGGGAGGCATATAATTTGCTTCCCGAATTGATGGCGGCAATATCATCAGCAAATCCTGGTACACTATATTTTTTTAGAACGGGAGATCCAAATAGTGCAGGTGAGCTCGAGTTCGAAGGTCTTTTCTGGGCATTTGGTCCATCACTCCACGGTTTTCAATGGTGCAAACCAGTCATAACAGTAGATGGAACATTTCTAACCGGAAAGTACCAAGGATGTTTGCTGACTGCAATTTGTAGCGATGCTAACGGTCAATTATACCCTCTAGCTTTTGCGTTAGTTGAGAGAGAGAAGAAAGAGACATGGGAGTGGTTTTTTGATTGTTTGCGAAATGTAATCGGAAATCAAAATAGTTATTGTGTTATTTCGGATAGGCATCCTGGTATAATTAGCGCAATGAGAGGTGATAGATGGAAGCCCCCTTACGGTTTTCATCGTTATTGCATGCGGCATCTCGAAGCAAATTTCAGTAGCCACGCGACTAACAAAACAGTGATTCCGTTGGTACCGAAATTAGTATGTGCGCACAATAAATATAAATTCAAAAAAATTTGGGAAAAAATGGAAGCGAAGTATCCTGAGGAGACTGAATGGTTATCGAGAGTACCTAAAGCAAATTGGACGCTCTCACACGATAATAATGGTCGTCGCTGGGGCCTAACAACTAGTAATAACGCTGAAATTATGAATTATGTTTTCAAAGGTATAAGAAAGCTGCCGGTTACGGCAATTGTTATGGCGACATTTTACAAGTTGAACTGTTATCATGTGAGATATCGGGCGGATGTTGAAAGCCGGGATAAACAGTGGTCGGATATGGTGGTGGAAAAAATGGAACGGAGAAGAAATAAGGCCGCTACGCATATCGTTACGTGTTACAATTTAGACGAAGGTGTTTATCAGGTGGAGACACGACCTCGTCGGACAACGAGTGGTATCGGAATTCCGGGAAGGACTTGGGAAGTTAACTTCAATGAAGGTAATTGCGAGTGTCAGAAACCGATGATATATCACTACCCGTGTTCTCACATCATATCTGTTGGCATGCATAAAGTAGTATCATCCGAGCCTTTTATTCATCCATGTTATTCCTTGGATAATCTGAAACATACGTATGAAAGAAGTTTTTATCCTGTTAAGGAAAAATCACATTGGAGGCCACGCGAAGAATGTTGTAATTATACATTATATCCGGGCGATAAACTCGTAAGAAAAGATACTAACGGAAGAATGCAACGTGGACGGCGTCGGGAGATACGTTTCAAGAACAATATGGATACCATGCACAAATCTGTCGGTGCAAAGTGTTGTAGTGTGTGCAAGTTGCCGGGTCACACAAAACCAAGATGCACACAAAGGGGTGGAGGTCGATACAATGGGCCGTAGTTTGTTTCGAACTTTGTATTATTTTAAGAACTTGTTGTTTGTTGGAACTTGTAGTTTGTTGTTTTAGTTTATTTCGAACTTTGTATTATTTTAAAAACGTATATTATGTTGTTATGACGAACAAAATAAACATAAATACATTAAATTCTAATATATAAATAGTCCATCCAAACATAATACATAAATAGTCCAAAAATAATACATAAAATTACACATAACCACTAACTAGGCGTGTACCGTGCAACACCGTGTCCAGCACCCATTCTAGTAGTGCGTCGCACACCATGTCCTCTGACAGGCTCTTGAGTAAGTTGGCTGACGCCTACGCCCTCGTCACGGTCCTCATTTCTACCGTCATCATCGTCACTATCTTCATCATACTCATTAGGAGTGTCGAGATAATGCCATGGAAGACCGGCAGGGTATTCATTACCCTCAATATACCCTTTTCGCATGCATCCCAACATATCCAGCATGACACTTCTCATTTTCGCCCCGTTCCATCTCTTACGAATGGCTTTCAAACCCTTTTCACACGCCTCCGTAAAATGTGTCATCTAAATTAAATTAATAATGTAATATTGTTAAAATGTAATATTATTCAAATTATTAAGCTATTAAATTATTTCACATACCGTTTTTCTTTTGTCGGGAACAAGAGGACGATATGAGTCTGTATCATGCGAGATGGTCGACTGCACCAATCTCGCCTCCGATACTTTTCCGTACCACTCCATATACTCCAAATGTTTGTCCGGATTATATGCCCTTCTCTTAAATTTCTCCGAGTTGTTCGTCCAATATTGCCACTTTTCAAACTCCCAATCCTGAACATATCTCGCGTGAACTGTATCCCAATCACCTCCGCGGCCGTTAATCATCTTTTCCAAGAGATGATTGTATTCGCACTTTCCTTGAGGGGGTATCCTCTGATGAAGCCCGAACTGTCGCATCACCCGTTGCGGGCGATAATGCTCGACGATCCACATGTAAATCAACTTGGACCGAATAAGTGCGGAATCTCTCTCAAACTCGCAAATGGGTGGAAGTCTCGTGCGGTACTTCTCGTAGGGTCTCCACTCAATCTGCGACTCATGAAGGTTATCCAACTGGTCTCGATTGCCCCACAAATGAGTCGCTCCGGGTCTCTCCTTCACCGTAGCCCCAATCCAAATAAATCCAACCGTATCGTTCTCATCCGGATCATCGAAGATGTTTAAAGCATCCGGACAAGTGCCGAGGGGAGGAGTCGGTCGTCCGAACTTGAAACGCGTCCAAGCCCACATCTGAAGTAACATAATACAACCCCCCATATTCTTCCGTTCAGGCGCCGTACTCTTGCATAACTCCCGGTATAAATATCCTAATACCGCACTCCCCCATGCCCATTCATTTAATATCTCCATATCCTCTAAAAATACCAGTGGAATTGCCGATATACTATCGCCCGACGGGTCCGTGAATAGAATATCACCGCATAAAGCAAGTATATATGCGCGGCAATATTGTTGTACCGTCAACTCAGGGGCTCCGACCTCCAAATTAGAGAAATTCTGGGTAAACCATCTTCTTTTAAGCAATACCGCGCTATCATGCCGGTAATCATTTATCTCGGGTGTTATCCCCAATAAATCCGTAATTTTTTGGCCCCAATTCACATCTTTATTACTTACACACATGGCCGCTCCATCGACTCTCAAACCCAATAAACACGACACATCCTCTAATGTAATCGTCATCTCCCCGTGTGCCATGTGGAACGTGTGCGTTTCTTTTCTCCACCGTTCTTGCAATGCGGTTAAACAAATACCGTCTAACGGTATATATCCAATCTTCGCTACTTGGAACAAATTAGCCCTTTTTAGATAAGGGATATAAAAGTCGTTCCAAGGCACCTTCATAAAAGAAAGCAAAAATAATAAATATATTTGCAAGTAATATTTTATATTATATAATTATAAAATAAGTACCGCAAGGCGATGTTGCCTGAAACGGTAGGGTTCGAATGATATCAAGCCTTCTTCTCTCGTAAACTGGCTAGTCCTATGTTCGGCTTGTAGTGTGTTGAGCGAATATGGCGGAGAATTACTTTCATCAATCATACGACTTTTTCCTTTGTCCGCTCGACTAGGTCGACTAGGTCCGCCTCTAGATGCCATCGGTCACTATTTTCTAAAAATTAAAATAATAAAATACTTACTAAAATGAAGATTACAATTTTACAATTATAATTATCTAAAATAAAAATATCTACAAAGTATTTTAATTTGTAATAAAATTAACTACAAGTAGAAACATCTAAAAAAATTCATAAAAAAAATTATTATGTAAAATAACTAATAATTATTTCTACTAACAAAATATAAATAATATTTCCGTATGGGTGCTAGTTAATTAATTTTTTTGTTACGGGTGCTATTTAAAAAAAAAAAAAAAAAACCTCATGAACTAAACCCAAAAAATAATAATAATAACTACTAAAATTAATTACTAATAAATAATTTAAATAACAAGTAAAAAAAATAAATTACACTAAAACAAATCATATATAAATACAATATGAATTTTTTTTAAAAATAAATACATTAAATTAACGTAATTAAATAATATACCAATAAATATGAAAAAAAAAAATTTCCTCAAATTTCAATTGCAAAAAATTTGCAATTCCTTCTCTTTCTCCTTCCTCTCCTTCTACAAACAAATCAACAACAAAAAAATTACTAATTAAAAACTCAAAACAAAAAATCCTAATTAAAAACTCAAAATAAAACTAATTCTAACCAATTTGAAGCAATCTATTCAAAGAAATACAACTAATTTCACCAAACTCAAACTTATTTCATACTAATTTCTATCAATTTAAACAAATAATCCTAAACCCTAAACTCAAAAACAAACTAAAAGATCTAACCTTTGTTGAATTCACTCTATTTTCTTCTTTATTCTTTCTACAAATCTTACTCTTTTCGCTTCAATTTCCACAAATTTTTCTTCTATTTTCGCAGAAATTTCGCTCTTTTTTTTTGGTTTTTTTTTTAGGTTGTTTGGGGGAGAAATGGGGGGAGAGACAGAGGGGTCGGGTGGGTTATTATGGGGCCCCAACTCTACCGCCAGATGGCCTGGCGGTAGAGGTATTTTTCCTTCTTTTTTTTTTTAACGGGTTTGATACCCGATTGGATCAGAAAAAATTACAACAATGCCACTACCGCCAGATGGCCTGGCGGTAGAGGTATTTTTCCTTTTTTTTTTTTTTAACGGGTTTGATACCCGATTGGATCAGAAAAAATTACAACAATGCCACTACCGCCAGATGGCCTGGCGGTAGAGGCTAATTTGTATCTAATTACCTTGTTTTAAGGCCGCTGACGGAAAATTTGGAAAATTAGGCACGACCGCCATTGGTGCTGGCGGTAGAAGGTCTCTACCGCCACAACAGATGGCGGTAGTGCTAGTTAGCTAATTTTTTGCAAAACAGTGCTATTTGCTGCATTATTTTCGGAAATAATGCTAAAAAAAAAAAAGTCGAGAACACAAGCAGGTTTATTGCATATTACATAAGTAAACATTTCCGACTTGGGAAAAATCTCAGTAACAACTCCCTCGACTGCTGCTCAAATCAGTTTGGAGTTGAGTCACCTCAAATTAAATTGAGTCGTGTGGACTCAACTCGATTGAATTAAACTATAAAATTCGAGCTGGGCTAAGTTTTGGCCCATTTAATAAAATAGACTGCCAATGAACCGGGTCAATGTGAATTGTGAGGCAGTGAACCGGGTCCGTATGAAAACACAAGGAAACTTACCAAGCTGTCTCCATTGCGGGCTCAACCAATGGGCCTCCATTTCTCTCGCCTCTAAACCCTCTCTTCCTTCTTCATTCAGAACAGAGCAGAAACAATTTTAACATATCAAATACTCATTCTGTCCTTACTAATAATTTTGCCATATTAATTTTTCTTTCTCCCAAATATCTACAAAGATTTAATTACATGATAAAATTAGAAACAAAATTCAGGAAATCATTTTTCTCTTAGCTGGTTGAAATTTTTACTTTTAATTTTCTTCTTTGATGAATTGCACAAGTAAGATTTGAACGAATTTCAAATTTGCAATTTTTTTTTTAATTTAAGTAAATAATTCTATTTATACTTTGGTTGTATTCAAGTAATTGCATCAATCAAAGAGAATGAATCAAGTTATAAGAGCTGTAATGAAAAATTCAAATAAAATGATGAAATAAACATGCAAACATAACAACTTACACATGTCGTGTATGACTTTTGGTCTTTTTCTTTCTTTCTAACTAAGATTGTCTGGACTTTATGCCAAAAAAAGATTGAGTTACAATTGAACGTAAATAATGTAATTTTATTAGGTTATGGGAGAGGAGCGATGGCAAAGACATGATTTTATTTAGATAAATAATAAAGATATTAATGTGATTAATGTTTGATTCTAGCTTTTTATTTTGTTTATAGTTTTGTAATGTAATTAAATATTTGTAGATAATATGAAGGGAGAGAAATGAATATGACAAATTCATTCATAAGCATAAAATGGATATTTTATAGATTTTTTTTTTGAGGAAATACACAACAGACGGTCGCCTATTGTTGCTTTTATATATTAAAGTGTTTGTATTTACATTGATTAGAAGTTACACTAGAGTGTGGAAATTATATATGGAGTGGAGTCTTTAGAATGCAAATTTGGTTACATGCATATAAGTAAATCAAATTATTTTAAGTTGTGAGATATATAAATTTCTAAGTAAATAATTTTTTCCCTTCCTACTGACCACCCCCCCCCCCCCCCCCAGATCATATCCTGTCTTCGCCCCTGATTGTCTACTAATTGAGATAATTGAAAAATAATATTGATAGCTCGGGTGACAAATAAGTCGGAAGTGTGTATCAGGTCCTTTTGATTAAATAATCATCGTCATGTATTATTTTATGAATATTCTAATATTATATTGTAACTGTAATGTTCAAATATTGTTTCACTTTATTATTAAATAATAAATATTTTGCAATTAAATAAATACAATCATATATTATTTTACTTCTTTTATGTTATAAATATATTTTTTGCTTGAAATTAAAATTTTGTTTCTGAAAGAATATATCATTAGCAAACTAAATATATTTTTTACATTTAAAAAAAGGCAATAAATGAGAGTTGCTATTTCCTATTATAATGTTTAAAGATGAGCTTGTTTTTTCTATATAGGTTGGGAACGTGGGATCTTGCATGTGCAATTCAGACAGAATGCAAGGACTGTATTAATAACTTCTCTTTCTAACAAGGCACGTGAATAGCTGATCTGAGATCCTGGATCATGTGGCTAGCAAGACATCTCTCCAGAAAAAAACTATATTAACAGAATACTGAATTTAGAAAATAGAAAATAAATAGGGAAATTAATAATTACGCCCATATTTAATATCACGTGGCTTACAAAACAGGTGGACAGGGAGACTCAAATCAAGTTCAATTATGGAACAGAGACGTAACCGTTGAGAAGGATGAACCAATTTAGATTTTGTGTTAGCTAATCTTTTCAAAATTACGATAATTAGTGTTTAACTGCATACTACTGGTTCATTTAGGCTTAGTAGAATTTGGATTCTGAGACTCCTTTTGGAAAATTAGTGTTTTAACTATTTTGCATAAATTTGTTTATTGATGTTTTAACCATATACCAGTGGTAATTTAGCATATGTAATACTACTTGTTGGTATGGTTAATTTATAATCAGGATTAATCATTTTAATTGGGCTTAATTAGGTTAATGTGATGGCACCCGTGCTTAATTGATTAACTCAATTCTTTCTTTTTTCACAGGCAATTCCACAGGACCATTCTCTTTTTGTTTTCATGTATTATGGAGGCATGGGAAAAGGAGTATGCATATGAAACTTGAAGGAATTAATGTTGACATACAGTTGGTTTTGAATGTTGTATTGCTATACAAGTTTGTACCGGGACGGTCTTTAGTTTGATGAAGCTTGATTATGTTTTCTGTGCTAAATGAGATTACTTAGTCATCTTCTGGTCATCAAGATGTAGAATTTACTTAGAATGGAGCATTTTTGTAATCTATCAGAATGTTAGAATGGGGCATAATGTAATATTTTGTGATGTATATTTCTTGGACTTGTTATTTGAAGTTTCAATTGGCACCGTGTACCATGATCCAATTGGTTGTCTTCCTTATTTAACAATAGTATAAATGCAAATTTGACTTATATAAATGCAAAGTACAATACATCTATTTAATAAATACAACTCTCATTTGTGTGTGTCTCACCTCAAGTCCCCATTCAAAAAAAAAAAAGCCTCTCATTTGTACTCAATAAGCATAATAAATAACCTTAAGAGAGCTTGAGTTGATTTGGCAGAATCTTGAGAGATTGTAGTTTAGAGACAGAGACAAGAATTTGGTTCAGGAGGCAAGAGAGCTTGAGTTGATTTGGCAGAATCTTGAGTTCATGGTAGGAAATCTGGAGCGGTAGAAAATTTGGTCGTAAGAATGAGTCCATAACTTGATTTATTTCTTATTCTTAAGCTCACGGAAGATGGAGGAGAAAGAGATGGATTTGGAAAGACCACAGGAAACGGAAAATATACATTTGGACGGAAATTTTAAAAGTTCCGTTATGAGTTAGGATATTGGTAGAGTTATAACGTTGGGCTTTTAGCACATTTCTCAATATTTAAATAATAATTTGTCTAGAGAGTCATGTCTCGTCTTTATTGCTTGTTTCATTATAGAATTGATTGTCTTTATTCTAATAGAATGTTAAATTACATTAATACTCTTATTCAAGTACTGTGGTAACTTACTGAATTCATATTTTAACCTACTGATTAATTTTAGCCGGTTTTTTAAATTAATTTGAGCAACAAGATATTAGGAAATTAACGGTTCAGAACAAAAGAGTGTATGGAAGAAAAGCTCAAAAGCTATTAAGAGTAAAAATCTTACTAATTTCTTAACTATGAAAATCCATTTTGCCAACACAAATGATGTTTTCTATTAAAAATAAAACCGTGATAGCAAAAAATCGCTCTTGCGAAGCTATTTATAATTTAATTACGGCGCACTCATGCGTTGTGAGCACAAATTCCATTATAATCAAGTCAAGTTACACATCCGACCATCTTTAAAGGAAAAAAACAACAAAAGTAGGAAAAAAAAAACTACAGCTAAAAGAAAATATAAAGGATAATAAAAGAAAAAAGAAGAAAATACAAAACAAATAAAACCAAAAAAAAAAAAATTAAAGCTAGAAGTCCAATAAGTACACACACAGCTCCAATAAGCCACCTTATTTATTTTGAATTTTTTTTATATTTTGAATTTTAATAATCGATTTATTTTATTTGTCCATTTGGCCAACGAATAACATGCATGTCATCAAAAGCTTTAAGCAAACATGTTTCGGTGTTTCTTCCTCTCCCCTAAAAACACGATTACACTGTTCGCGCCAAATAGCAAAGGGAAGACCCTCACAACGAATGTAATAGCTTGTTTAAGTTGTCGCATAGATCCTAACTGGCCGGTACAGTCCTCGTCCAAAATCGACACTGTAAAATTGCATTTGGAAAAATAATGACACTCCGTTTGTCCATGGTCGGTAGTGCATTGCGCAATTTTCCATGTACAATTTTAAAGTGGCGTCAATCTTGCCTCCCACACTGTGTGAATCTCCCGGTTTGCGTATTAAAAATGAAACTGCATAAGATAAAACGTTATAAACGGTTTTAGTAAAGAATTGACCGTCAGTGGACCACCTCCAACACATCACATCCGGCTGTCTTGAAAGCACAATAGAAGCCACTTTCTGATTTAGATCAGCGTTTCAATCCGAGCAATATCTGATAAAGGGCTTTTGAAGTGATTAGCTTCCGGAAGCTTCATTGTTTGTGCAACCGTCATCGGGTAAGCTGTTATGAAGTTGAATAATTTGGGATAGTCCAATTTAAAATTTGTGCCCCAACTAGTTCAGCAGCCCGAAAATGACACCCTAATCCTATCCCCCTTGTTTGCATTAAAGGAAGGAAATTGATACAGTGAGAAGTTGCTTAACTTATTACCTGAATATATGAAACAGGTGCCTCTGTGAAATTGCATCCGTTAATGTTGCAGTTGGCGTGTGATAAAAAGTGGTTTGCTATTTCAGACTACAAACCTTCCCACTGTAGCTCTCCATCCTCATTTGGAGGTTTATGCGTCATTAAATCTTTTAATGTCTATTAGGCTCAAACCCCATTATTTCCTATGGTAGCAAATTTCTTCCCACTTAGCTAGCGCAAACGGCTTTTTTTGAACTGTCGCCCCATGCAAGGAAAAGGATCGTTGCATCCAGTTTACCTTCGCAATGACCGACTTGAAATTTTATAGGCTGACATTAATAGATAGGTGAACTTGCGAAAGCCACTTTAATAAGTGCCAGCCGGCCGGATAACGATAGTAGTTTCTTACTCCATCCATTCAATGTATATTGAAAGTCTGCGTTATGGAAAAAGTTCTAAGTATGTTATGGAAAAAGTCTCTGGGCGCATCTTCCATGCCCACCACAAAATTTAGAAAAATTTAAGCCAGTAGAGTTTCTTTAACTGGATTAAATCTTGGCCCTCCAATCATACAGAGGCAATTTAGTCCAAAAAATATTAGCCGGTCACCCCTTTTCTTTTCTTTTCTTTCTTCTTTCCTTCCATTTTCCTCTCCCCAATTTGTATGCAGGTAATATAATTACCATAAATCCAGCCTAACATAATTGGTGTTAATTACTTAATTCCCATAAATCTAGCCTTCTTAAAATATAATTTCCAGCCATCTAAATATTAGTATAATAACCAATATACTTCACAATATTAACAAAATATTACAATGTAACACAATATAATGTAGTATGATAGTATGATGTAGTATGATATATTATACTATGATGTAGTATAATATAAGATAATATAATATAGTATGATATAGTATAATATAAAGTAACAAAATATTATAATGTAACACAATATAATGTAATATGATATATTATAGTATGGTGGTATGGTAAAATGTGTTATAATGTAGTATGATATATAGTATAATATAACAACACATAACCAAATATTATAATATAACACAATATAATGTAGCATGATATATTATAGTATGATGTAGTATAATATAAGATAATCTAATATAGTATGATATAGTATAATATAACGTAACAAAATATTACAATGTAACACAATATAATGTAGTATGATATATTATAGTATGATGTAGTATAGTAAAATGTGATATAATGTAGTATGATATAGTATAGTATGATGTAGTAAAATATAACAACATAACCAAATATTACAATGTAACACAATATAATGTAGCATGATATATTATAGTATGATGTATTATGATATAATGTAATATAATATAGTATGACATATAGTATAATATAACATAACAAAATATTACAATGTAACACAATATAATGTAGTATGATATAATAAAGTATGATGTAGTATAGTAAAATGTGATATAATATAGTATGATATAATAAAGTATGATGTAATATAGTAAAATGTGATATAATGTAGTATGATATATAATATAAATATGATATAGTATGATATAACATAACCAAATATTACAATGTAACACAATATAATGTAGCATGATATATTATAGTATGATATATTATAATATAATGTGATATAATATAGTATGACATGATATAGTATAATATAACATAACAAAATATTATAATATAACACAATATAATGTAGTATGATATAATAATAGTATGATGTGGTATAATAAAATGTGATATAACTTAGTATGATATAGTATAATGATATAGTATAGTATGATATAGTATAATATAATATGGTCATAACAAAATATTACAACGTTACACAATATAATATAATATAATATAATATAATATAATATAATATAATATAATATAATATAATATAATATTACAATGTAACACAATATAATGTAGCATGATATAGTCTACGGGTAAAGAGTCAATTGCTTATATTATAGTATGATGTAATATAATATAATGTAATATGATATAATATAGTATGATATAATATAATATGACATAGTATAATATAATATAACAAAATATTACAATGTAACAAGAGTTGGTTAAATACAACATGTAACAAATATTTGGTAACCATTACTTTCTAAAATTGAACCATGCAAAAATTAGAAGAAAGGAAAAAGTAATTATCTAATATTTGCACAAATCTTAGTAGTTAATACAAAGAGGAGATAGAAAGGAAAAGAGTAAAAAATCTTCCAGCTGCTCTCCCCAGATCGCTAAATTTAGGTACGAAATTATTGTCGAGTTTTTTGGCAGATCTGTTCAAATTTCAAAGTCTACTCATTTTTTCAAAGTCTATTAATTCTTCCAAAGATCCCAAGAATAAGATCCGTCGTGCCTGATTCTAAAGCTTATTCCTGTTCTAAATGGAAAGGGTTAATCATTTAGAAGGAACTGATTTTCTTTTTGAGGTTTTTTAGCACGACATGTACGCCTAAAAGATTGATGGATTGAGAATGAATTGGATGTCAATTGGTGTACAAGAGTCATGGTTGTGAATCGTGATTAATTCTAAAGGATGCAGGGATTCCTCCAGTTCAAATCAACAATTTTTTCATTTTGTCCCTTTAGGAAAAATAGTATAAGTTAGATACTATCTATCTTTATCATATAAATCTATAATTTTTATGTTTTGCAGTTTCTATGTGGATACCTCATTGAACACTAGCAAAGCAAGGAAAACTAGTGGTATGAAAATTCGTCAGTAACAAGGCTGGAAAAGGGTGAAAATAACTGTAGAAGGAGCAGGTGCAGTTGGCATAATTCCCATTGATGAAACCGATCATTATCTTGTAGTTTCATGCATTTTACTCGCAACATTTGTTGGAAAACAAATGGAACAAATGGGAGGCAAATTAACGTATGAGCATGTAATCAAGGGCTTTTGCTCTCAAGTCTTTTATTATCTTGATGTAAATTCTAACAGTTAGTAATAAATTGATATATGATAAGAGATATGTAATGATTGAAACCAAGTTTTTGTTATATGACCGTTTGACAACATGTAATATGCTTAGCCAAAATCATTGAAAAAATTATATCATTCTGAAAAAAAAAATCAATACAATTATACAATAATTACAAGAGTACAACAAATTTATGACCAAAATCACACAAAATTTATACAAAAAATAGCAAAAAGTTCAAAAGCTAAAATAAAATAATAAAAAAATCTAACTAAATGTATGACAAAAACCTCAAACAATATATCAAAAAATTATAACTAAATTATATCAAGAATCTAACAACCTAACAAGCATCCAAAAAAATATCTATTACGTAAAAAATGAACTAAACAGTAACACCACTAAAATCTCGATAAGCTAGACATATTGCTTCCCCACACCTTGTTCATACTAGGGCATATAGATTGCTTGAGGGTAAATCAGAAAACTCTTGCCTCATCCGCAACATCCTGAAATTATTGAAACATGTTTATGATTTTATAAGATACAATAAGGAAAAAAAATAATGCTTACATTACCAATGCACAATCACTAACCGCACAAAGCCACAAGTTAGCATCAATCGTGCAACTGCACCTCCATCGTGCAACTGCACCTATCATCTCATTTTATATGAAATAAACACAATAATATTTATATACCAGATATTTGGTGACGAAATTGAAGTTGGTGACGAAATTGAAGTGCACCGATTGATTTTACCCCCCTTATAGAATTGTTGAGATTCTAGATAATGGCATATTGGAACTATACCAGTCATGTACCAACATCTCGGGTAAGTACTAGTAGTTAACTAAAGATGAACTATCTTGATGTTAATCTAACCGTTAACTAAATTATTTTGTTTTCTTTTTCAAAAACAACTGATAAAATATTCATAAGAAGAATTCATTACATGATCCAAGTTTCCAAAAACAAAATGACGAAGAATACCTCCAGCTCAAATCATCACTTTTTTTCATCTAGCCCCTTTAGTTAACTACAAATAAAGCAATCAATAATTTTCTTTTTTTTAAATTAGACTCAAGTAAGTCTCAATTATTTTAACCTTAATTCTGTAATTAAGAGCTTGGTTATGTAATAGAGGTTGCATGAAAATCTTCTTCAGTTAAGCTTAAATTATTACAGTTAAACATCAATTCAGTTAATCTTAATCAAAATCCACAATTTGAACCTAAATAGACCAAAATTCAACCATTCAAGCCCCAATTACACCCAAATTATGAAAATTCAAAACTCAAAACAGCTTGTTTTGAAAAAATACTGATTATTGTATTTTACCTTCATGTTATGTTTTGATTAAAAATGGCAGTGGAGGCAAAGATTGGAGTGGAAACAAAAGAAGAACAAGGAACAATCCTTTTGATCAGAAATTTGAGAAGCTCAACGAAGCTCTCGTGTCAGTTGCCTGAAAGGTTTACCTGTTCGTGTTATCAGGTATTATATTACAATCATTCTTTTTATTTATTGTTGGAATAACTCGTATACATAACCCTACATAACATAGAAACATCATGTATTACCCTTGCAAAAGTGTCATATATGTTGTTTCTATTACTCATAGTCGTTTATCAGTCGGTACCTTTGCCATGCTAATTCTTTTTCTTTTAAAAGTACCCTTTCTAATGATATATGTTGACCGCATAATTGTAAGTATTTTATTCAGTTCTATTTCATGGACCTATATGAGGCTGTGACTTAGTAATTTTTTTTAAATTTCATTCATAGAGAAAATCTCCTCATATACTCCTGAGACGGGTGTGCGATTCGACAGAATTTACCGGTTCGAGAAATGCAGCTGGCACAAAGTTGAAATCCAGGTCTGCCATTTTCTTTTCCTTTCTTATTATTGATTACATTATTATATATGTATTATTGTTTCCTTTTCTTATTATAGACAATGAACCTTCACCTTGGACCTGGTCTAGCCTTTTTTTCACCATTCTGTCAGTTTTATATTCCTCTGAAATGCTTAGAGTACTATTAAGTATTAATAACATAATAATTTATTATATTTACTTAAGTTTTTAGTGATGAGCATGGGGGCGGACCGAGACCATTGCCTAACATTAAGGAGCTGTAGGACGCCATCGATATTACTGAGAGAAAAGAAACCGCTTCTTGGGGTGATGATGTATGTATATTTTTTACTCTTTTATGATTCAGTATCAAAAAGGAATATCTCACATCTAATGGATTGGTGATGCTAAACCTAATCATGCTTTTTGCTTATAACAGGAAAAGGAAGGGAGGTGGAAATGGATGAAACTGGCACATGTCTTAACTGGAGATCTTGAGGATTTGAGTCAGATAAAAATGTGTTGATGAGGAGGATTTGTTTCCTTTTATGAACAGAGGAATTTTAGTTTTTGTGTGATATTCTACTGAATTGCGTGAAGATGAATTTTAGGGTTTCAAAATATTTCATCAAAATAAGGTATGTATGTTTTATTAAGTATTCTAAATTATGAGTTGGATTAATCTGCTTGAACGCGCCAATTTACTTATAAAATACACAAATACTATTATCCAATCAAAGCTGATTAGCCTACTTCATATATTAATTATAAAATATTAGTCACTTCTTTGGTGGTTTATTTATGACATAATATGATATTGTATTTTCAGGTTCAGGCTATGTATCGGAGCAGATCTGTTCATATTTGACTCGAATCCCCAAAACAAGGCTGAAATCTCAATTCCAAGAGGAACTTATCCCTAAACCTTTCCACCCAA
Organism: Juncus effusus; assembly: GCA_027726005.1. Classification (NCBI taxonomy): domain Eukaryota; kingdom Viridiplantae; phylum Streptophyta; class Magnoliopsida; order Poales; family Juncaceae; genus Juncus; species Juncus effusus. The sequence goes on along the minus strand of CM050894.1, from coordinate 8,013,177 downwards.
TTGAAAAATATTCCCCATAATGCCCTTGTTCATAGTACGAGATTACAGTACATTCTCTCCGCAAAACCGTCTCATATCTCTCATTCTTCCCGAGGCTTTAGTCCTCAAAACACCAAAGAAATGGTTGAATTAAGTTCAGTTCTTTGGCAGTATGTAAAGGATGGTTCTAGGAAGGACAATTCAGTAATTGTTCACAAAAGTGAGGGTGTTTTTGGAATTTGATATGAATGGGAGAGCTTTGAGGATAAGATTGTTTGCTTGATGGATTGACATTTGAAGAGGGTTTATATGAAACTAAATGGCTTTTATTGTTCTGTTAATAAGAAGGCAGCTTTTTGGACTTTTTGTAGTTTTGTGGCCATTAAATGCTGGAGTTTTATCGGGGCAAATTGTAAAATTATATTTTTTTTAAGGCTCCACTGTAGATGGTATGATGTATTTTTCGTGTAAAGATGAGTGACATGTTGGTTTTAGTATGATATAGGCAGTCATTTATTTATATATTTTTATTTATTTTGCTGAAAACATGCACATGTATTATAATTATATTTGTAAAGTACAGAATTTTTCAAAATTGCATCTATTTAAGTTCTCTATTAGTTTGATTTGGATCCAGTCCAAAAGAAGTACAATCATTCCTCTTTTTAGTTTGAAGTATTAAGCAGGCTATTAAGAAAGATACGTGACAAGTGAGTGTTTTTGTAAATCAGAGATCCAATTTTGTCATACAATAATATTTTTTAGATGACCAGTAGCTAGCTTCTGAAGTTCTTCAAATTAAAGACGCACAAACAGGTATCTCATTGTGAGAATATTTCAGACCGTGGAATCACGACTCTTTTAAAAGGATGCAAGAAACTTAATTCACTCAGTATTTCGCACTGCAAACAAATTAAAGGCGCCGGATTCAAAATTTGCCCTGAAACCTTGACCCGACTTATCGCCGAGTTCTGTAGGTTTTCGTCTGAAGGTTTATTAGAAATCTTTAAAGCGCAAGGATTAGAATATCTAAGCCTAGCCAATTTAATAGAGATTGTTCAAGTTGGTGAAGAATTAACAACTAAAAGTCTCAAGGTCTTAAACCTAAGTAATTGTAACTATCTATCTTGTGACATTGATATTTTCCGATCTTGCCCTCTTTTAGAAGAATTGTATCTTACAAGATGTTATAGAATGACTTTCGTTGGATCATCTCGGATCGGAGTGAATTGTAAGAAATTGAGGATTCTAAATGCAAATACTTGTCATCATCTTACAATTGATGGGTTTCTAGATTTGTCTGACTGTGAAGGGCTTGAGGCTCTTCATGTTTGGAATTGCCATAATATAACCGAAGATGATGTGGCGGAGTTTAGAGATATGAGACCCGATGTTTCGGTGATAACTCATGATGAAAATAAGAAAGACAATTATATCTCATTTTAATTTTAAGGTTGTTATATGTCCAATCTATGCATTCTTATAATTATTGCATGTACTTCTTGTACCTTGAGATTCATAATGAAAATAAGCAAGACATTATTTCTTATTTTAATTCTAAGGTTGTTATATGCCCAATCTATGTATTCTTGTAGTTATTGCATCTAAGATGGTTTAGTTGCAGACTTTTGTTACTTTCAGTTTTCAATATATTAATAAGGAATCTTCAGGTTGGATTTTGGGACTAAAATCAAGTGGCAGAAATTTGATAAATTTGTTGAGATTTGAGATATTCTCCCCAGCTATTTTTGCAGAACAAAACAAATCGAAGTAACTCTCTTTAGAGAGAACTTCAATTTTTAGTGAAACAAATTAAGAAAGATTTTCAGAATTTTGGCAACAGTTTAATTAAGCAAATCAAGATATTAAATTTAATTCTAGCTAAATAGCAGAGATTTGACAAACTTTTAAGAGATTCGAGACATTGTTGCTGATGCGTTCTACATACTAAAAATCATTATGATGTTCATAATAACTACATAAACTTCTGAAATCAAGAGAATGATGAAAAATCCTCTGGACGAGCAATATAAACCTCTTCAAACGCATCATCTTCTGCAAAATAAGAAAACACAGTACGAATCATACAAAAGAAGGATAAAAAATCATACTATGGTTCGTTCATTTGTCAAGTTTGTTATACAAAATGCTTTGGTCCTGTTTCTAAGACCTTTTTTTTTGTGATTTAAAAAAAATTGGCTAATTGGGTCCTCTTACTGTTAGTCTTGGTATATTAACCAAACGACAAAAAAATACACACCAAATTTTAAATTTATCTTGATTTTCAAATTTATTGCTGGGATGGATAAGAAATTTTGACAATCTTTAAGTACTCATTTAATTACAAATGGTAAAAGAAAAAGATAAGGTAAAATAAATAGAATCAGAAAATTAACCTTTTCTTAGTGATAATGCAACCACAGCGTCATTTTCAACCTACAAGTTCATATACTATACTGTTAGCTTTTACATTAATTTGATAGGTAAAAACATTTCACAAGAAATGCCACAAATATAGAAGAAAAAGGAAAGGTTCTATCCGTACAAACATTTTGCAAAAATATACCAAAATAATTGAAATTTATAACAAACATAAAAAAAAACACTTTAGGCATAGAACTTAAACTGTCGGTCTTTGGAAGGCCAAAATATTGTAACTGGTTTAAAAAGAAAAATAAAGGTTTAAGTAAATAGAAAATGGATTAATAATAGTCAGCATTTGAAAGGACAGCATTCCACTAAAACCAAAGCAGACAAATTTTTTTATTTGGGTTGAAGAATAAAATCCATTCTTCCAGAAAAGTGCACCAGATGCATGAAATTGAACGTCCATTTTTTTTCATTTTGCATATTTAAAGAAACTTAACATAATATTGTTTTTATATTTTACATCTAAAAAATAAAAAAGATAAAAGATATATATGACAAACCTAATTTGTAAATTTTTCAGTTATGTTTTAACATCTTAAATATATTTTAATAAATGTTATTTTAAAAAAAATATAACCAACTTATATGACAACTATAGACATTTTATGCATTCTACACTTACAGTATTACTTAAGAATCACAAAATATAATTTTAAAGATGCAAATTATTTTTATAAAAACATTGTCATGTTAAGTAAGTTTCTTTAAATATAAATAAAAAGAAATGGTGGGTATATTTGAAAAACTTCATAAACTTTCAAAGACCGAAATTTTTTAATCCTACTGGCCTTTCAAAGTATTATTTTTGGTACTCTGTTATGAACTTATATATTTTTGGTACTTTATTCAAAACATGCGTACAGATGGAAATTTTTGGAATAAAAAAGGACCTACTCTAAAACGGATGTACAACATTAATTGATAAATAAATAGCTTTAACTGGTAAATATCACCTAAGTGACCTAAGTGATATTTTAATGAAGGCCAAATTTCGTATGTACCCCCACAAAACCTCATAATTTCATGTATACCCCTACAAAAAGTGAAATATCAGTAATACCCCTACAAAATAACTCAAATATCATGTATACCCCTACAAAACCACACATATATCATGAATACCCCCACAAAATTCTTAAAATACCACACATACCCTTGTCGTTAATATTTCGTCAAAATCTGTCCGTCAAATAACATCTATGTGATTGTATTATTATTAATTACTTTATTACAAATATAAAATGACTATCATATACTAATTTTTTTATTTTTTATTAATTTATTTTAGAGAATTGTATGTTTTTCTTTCAAACATATTCAACTTGAACCTACCATATATAAACTAAAAAAACATAAAATGACTCGATATAAACCCTTACCATATTTACATAGAAGAAAAAACGGAAAATTAATATAATAACATTAATCTTAAACACTAAATATATCATAGGGATATCCATGATATTTGAGTGATTTTGTAGAGGTATTGGTGAATTTTCACTTTTTGTAGGGGTATACGTGAAATTATGTGTTTTGTAGAGGTACATGTGAAATTTGGCCTTTAATGAAAGAGACAAAAAAGAATTAAGTTCTAAAATCTCCTTCAAATTACTTGAAACAATACTAATCTGAATTGCCACCTTCTCTATATACACAACCATATGGTAATACGAAATTATTTACACAAATTCTTAACATTCATTCACTAAATAATCCCAACAGCTATCTCATGAATCTAACCATTTTAAATAACACTACAATTGCAGAATTGATGCACAACCTTTTAATTGAGACATAATTTTGCTAAGCCGAGCCATACCATAAATCCAAGTAAAAAAGAAAGAAAACGAAACAAACTCGATCCAAATTTTCGGTAAAAAAAAATATAAATTGAAGCTTAAGAAGAAGAAAAACAACTAAACAGACCTTTTGTTCGGCGAGAGTCTTGGAATCATCTAGAACATCATTGGTCGAAACCAAAGTGAGGCGTTGGTTTGTTGGAATTTCATCGATTAAAGAATGCATCTTTTGTTTTATGCTCAGAGCCGTTTCTGTCGGCTCGCACTGCACAAAGTATGTCGTCTTGTTGCGCTTCACTCTTATGTACATTGCCGCCTGAAATAACACACAAAAAAATTAAACTTTAATTCAATGAATATTTGATGAAACTTCAATGTTGATCATAACTTAGGTCATAAATTCAGATGGAAAACAAAAACCCCGATGAACAGAAAGTAATGAGCACTTGTCTAGTCGTAGATTTGTATCATAGGTAATTACAAAAAGTACCATGGACATATATGGTAATTACAAAAATAAACAGCACAAGCAATTGGTTGATATTATTGATATTTGTAAGCCAAGTGCTTAAGAGAATCCCTAAACCATTTTATCAATTAATTTTCATCAATGAATATTGTTGCATATGATAGGGTCTGTGAAGGAACGCTGATTATGTGAGGAGTGTTAAAACTTAAAAGTATAGAAATGGTGAAAGGGGACTAATTACCATTTGGACAGAAGAAATAAGAAGAATTATTACTTTCCAACTAGTGTAACAATGTAGAAAAGCTAGATCAGATCAAGTCTTGTATCTGCATTACAATTGAGAAATGCATCCGTTAATAGATAGTTGCAAAAACCTCAATATAAAGTTAGACTGAGATATTCTCAATATACACTTTTGAAAAGTTAACATAAAGGCTAAAAGTACAAATTTATTTTCTTCATTATTCTCAGTAGAAATAAAGAATATACTAAACAAAGAGTCACAACAGGATTCAGTGAAATTGATCTGTCTAAGTGAAATATGATAAGAAAGTTAATTGTTTCGCAAGAACAAATAATCAGATTGTTAGACTGCCTTAATAATTTTAAAGCACGGAAGCATAATGCATCAATGTATTAAAATTTAAAACCGGTCAGTTAATTTTCTGAAAATAATAGAGAAAACAACAATCCCTAAGCTATTTACATTTCAAAAAGGAGAATAGAGAAGCAAGTAAAAATCCTACGTATTTAAATAACAAATTGAAAATTGAAAATTGCAAATTGCAAATTCAGATCAACAGGAAAAACCGACAAAATTGATAATCAACAAATTACTCAAATAACATAAAACAGAACGCAAATCTTAAAGATCCTCACCACAACTGAAATTAATTATAAGAAAAATTCCAATTAAACGAAAAAAATCAGAGAAATACCGGGTATGGATAGAGAAGTGCGATGCGAACTGCGAAGAAGAGAGACGGATAGAGCTACAGATCAGGGTTCTCGTTTCCTCTTTTCTTTTCTTTGCTTTGGTGTGTGCTTTTGAAAGTCTGCTGCTCTGCTCGAGTGATGTCGATTTGTCGATCAATTTCAATGGTGTCAAGAAAAAAGTATAACAAGGCTGGGCCTGCTTGATTGTAAATTTTAAAGTAAAATAAGATGAGCCTGGTTCATGATAATTTTAAAAGAAAATAAAGATGGGCCTGCTTTGCTTCATGGTAAATTTTAAAAGAAAATGAGGATAAGGATGTATGTGCCTGCTTCCTGATAAATTTATAGAACAAAAATAAATGTGGGCCTGCTTTGCTTCCTGGCTATTTAACTTTCTAAAAACTCAAATAATGTTAAATTTGTTATGAATATAATTGATGTCCGTTACTTTGTCCTTAAGCAATAATAAATTGGGAGATTCTTATAAAGATGGAAGGAGTTATTATAGAGTATTAATTAATATATTTTCTATTAATTTCGAGGTCAAATTATTTTCTTTATTGTAATCCTGAATCAGGCAAGAGATTTCCTGGCCAGTACTCACCTTCTACTATATAAAGGGGGCAGTAACTATTGTATTCCTTAATCCACAATTCAATACATAATTCTCTCCTTTTAATTATCCGTTTTATAGTTATTTGTTCTTTTATTTTATAACACGTTATCAGCACGACTCTGACCCAACATAATCGAGAGACTTGGAGGTCTTGTTTCTTTTGAATATTACAATAATGGATGACGGTGATATATGCCTAGCGGATAGTGCAACTACACACACTATACTTAAGAACATAAAATATTTCGTTAATTTGACAAGATGAAAGCAAATGTCAATACAATATCAGGCACCTCAAACTTGATTGACGGCTCCGGAAGAGCCATTATTTTATTGCCTAGAGGAACAAAATTTGTAATAGATGATGCTTTATTATCTACTAAAACAAAAAGAAATTTGCTAAGTTTTAAAGATATCCGCCGAAATGGATATCATGTTGAAACAATGAATGAAGATAATGTTGAGTACCTTCACATAACAAATATTGTTTGCGGTAACAAACGTATATTAGAAAGATTGCATGCTTTGTCAATAGGCTTATATTATACACGTATTAGTACAATTGAAGCACATCATGCTATAATGAAAAATGAGTTTAATAACTCACAAAGCAATTTTATGGTTTGGCATGAACGTCTAGGTCATCCTGGAGCAATAATGATGTGAAGAATTGTAGAAAATTCAAATGGGCATCAATTAAAGAACCAGAAGATTCTTTTATCAAATGAAATATCATGTGCTGCATGTTATAAAGGAAAACTAATCGTTAGACCTTCACAAACTAGGGTTGGGATTGAATCACCCAATTTTCTTGAGCATATTCAAGGTGATATATGTGGGCCTATTACCTCATCATGTGGACCGTTTAGATATTTTATGGTATTAATAGATACATCTACTAGATGGTCACATGTCTGTCTATTATCTTCTCGGAATATTGCATTTGCGAGATTACTTGCTCAAATAATTAGATTAAGAGCACAATTCCCGGATTATACAATTACTGGAAAGAGATGGAACCGAAATAAAACTATTATTGACAAAAAATTTGCATATGCAATCGCGATTGATATAATTAATGAAAACGAGGATCAAGAACCAAAAACAATTGAAGAATGTCGACGTAGGAAAGATTGGCCAAAATGGATAGATGCAATTCAAGCAGAATTACATTCTCTTGAGAAACGTGAAGTTTTTGGACCTGTAGTCCGAACACCCGATGGTGTACAACCCGTAGGATACAAGTGGGTATTTGTGAGAAAACGTAATGAGAAAAATGAAATTGTAAGATACAAAGCAAGACTTGTTGCACAAGGATTTACACAAAAACCGGGAATTGATTATGAAGAAACTTATTCTCCTGTATTAGATGCAATTACATTTAGATTTTTAATTAGCTTGGCAGTCTCTGAAGGGCTGAATATGCATCTCATGGATGTTGTAACAGCTTATTTATATGGATCACTTGATAGTGATATTTACATGAAAGTCCCTGAAGGATTAAAAGTGCCTGAAGCATATAACACAAAGGCTCGTGGAATGTATTCCATAAAATTAAAGAGATCTTTGTATGGGTTGAAACAATCTAGAAGGATGTGGTATAACCGTCTAAATGAATACCTTACACAAAAAGGATATCATAACAATCCTATTTGTCCATGTGTTTTTATTAAGAGATCAAAACCAGGATTTGTAATTATTGCAGTATATGTTGATGATCTAAATATCATCGGAACTCCTGAAGAGATTGAAAGTACTGCTGCATATTTGAAAAGTGAATTTGAAATGAAAGATCTTGGGAAAACAAAGTTTTGTCTCGGATTGCAAATCGAACATTTGAGAAATGGGATATTTCTTCATCAATCTACTTATGTAGTAAATATCCTAAAGCGATTTAACATGGATAAAGCGCATCCATTAAATTCACCAATGGTAGTTCGATCTCTTGATATAAAGAAGGATTGTTTTCGTCCAAAAGAAGATAATGAAGAAATTCTTGGTCCAGAAGTACCATATTTACGTGCAATTGGTGCATTAATGTACCTAGCTAATAATACCAGGCCTGACATATCATTCTCTGTTAATTTGTTAGCGAGATATAGTTCTGCGCCAACACGAAGACATTGGAATGGTATTAAACACATACTTCGTTATCTTCGAGGAACAACAGATATGGGATTATTGTATCTAAAGACCTCAGAATCCAAATTAGTTGGATATGCAGATGCTGGATATATGTCAGACCCACATAAAGCCCGGTCTCAAACTGGATATTTATTCACATATGGCAATACTGCCATATCATGGCGCTCAACCAAATAAACCTTGGTAGCCACATCATCAAATCATTATGAAATCATAGCACTTCATGAGGCAAGTAGAGAGTGTGTATAGCTGAGGTCAATGATTCAACATATTCAAGAATCATGTGGCATTAAAACAATCAAAGAGAGTCCAATAGTGATATACGAAGATAATGCTGCATGTATTACCCAAATAAAGGAGGGTTACATTAAAGGAGATAGAACAAAACATATTTCTCCAAAGTTCTTCTCCACAGACGAGCTCCAGAAGAGCGGTAAAATTGATATTCATCGAATTCGCTCAAGTAATAATCTTGCAGATTTCTTCACCAAGTCATTACCAACTAAAACTTTCAGGCAATTAAGACACAAGATTGGACTCCGACACTTTAGAGATATTTGTACACATGAGGAGGAGAAATAATACGCGCTGCACTCTTTTTAATTTTTCCCTTGCTGCGATTTTTACCCCATCGGGTTTTTCCTAGCAAGGTTTTTAATGAGGCAGCTTCTAATGCGTAATGAAATACGGACATCCAAGGGGAAGTGTTATGAATATAATTGATGTCCGTTACTTAGCCCTTAAACAACAATAAATTGAGAGATTCTTGTAAAGATGGAAGGAGTTATTATAGGGTATTAATTAGTATATTTTCTATTAATTTCCAGGTCAAATTATTTCCTTTATTGTAATCCTGAATCAGGCAAGAGATTTCTTGACCAGCACTCACCCTCTACTATATAAAGGGACAGTGACTATTGTATTCCTTAATCCACAATTCAATACATAATTCTCTCCTTTCAATTCTTCATTTTATAGTTATTTGTTCTTTTATTTTATAACAAAATTTATCATATTCTCAAAGTACAATTATCAAATTTAATAATTTAATATTGAATTAGGTTCCCTGACTAGCGTGCGTTTCATTCTTCTAAATTTTACAAAACATTTAAATTTGTCCAAACTGTCAAATTACAGTTATATATTGGATGTTATCCTCAAATTATTATTTTAATTTTCTGGTTATTTATATTAGATGGATTATTCTATTCGGGTTCAATCAAATTCGTTCATTCAGTTCAAGATTACATTTACAGATGTATTCAATCAAATCAAATCATTTCGGCTTGTGAACCATATTCATATTCATATAGATGTCGGGTCTTCCTTCAATCTGGTCTAATCAACTAACTTTTCATATTCTCTCCATCTTATTACCTCGTCTCCGCCTTAACGGCTAAACCCCAACAAGCAAGTCCACCATGGCCTCCGCCACCGCCCGCCGCCTCCTCCTCCGCCGATCCCTTCTCTCTCCGACTACTCCCCCCCACCGCAACCTCTCTACCGCCGCTGCCGCAACCGCCGCCTCCTCATCAGATCAGCACGTCGACAGTACCAGCGCTGGAGATGACGCGATCTTCGTCAAGACCAGGGACAAGACTTCCGTCACCATGCCTGCTGCCTTCATGACCGGCTCCATCGTCGGGAAACGATTCTATAATCAGGTAAGGATTTAGAAATTGCTTCTTCTCTTGTTTGTGGGAAATCAGAGTGAGTTGATTTCTGAAACGTTTTGGAATGTGATTGTGTCAGGTGACGACGAGACTTGCGGATGATGGGAATGGATGGACGGTGATGCTGGACTATCGGACTCTTAAAACTCCATCGAAGCGGCCGTTGAAGCTGCGCAATCCCGCTCTTGCCATGGCCATTGCTGCTGAATGGGACTACCAGGTATTAACTCATTTTAGCCTGAACGAACCTTCAATTGTACGAAAAATGTGTCAATTATGCCTCAGTTATGCTTAATTTAGAATAGATTCCAAAATTGCAATCAGGTCTTATGTAACTTGTATTGGCTACATACCAATCCTCTTCCTTGTAACAAAAGATGGATATATAATTGAATATTCTATCAAATTCTTTTGTAGTTGGCTCTGCTCGAATGTTTATATTATATATTAATGCTAGTTCAAAGCCAAAAACAAGGACCAATTCCAAACTGTTCACAGCATCATTAAGAGACATTTCATTATTTGTATTCTGCTTACGGGGATTTTAAATATTGATTAGCACTTAATGTAATGTCCAGTGTGGGGTTTTGTCCAACATTTAAATCGAAAAAAACAACTAACATCAACTTGAAATTCGGTCAAATTTGTTTTTTTGTTGGTAGCAAATAGATGGAATCCGGCCATTCACAATGCCTTTGATGAAACTTGCATGTACGGCACTTGAGCGGGTCCCACTTACGCGTCCAAAAATAATTGACAATTTAATGAAGAAGTTCCATCAAGATCTGGTCTTCTGCCGGGCACCGGATGATAATGATTTGACAAAAGGCCTACATGGTGAGTAAAACTAAACACTCTTTTATTGTATTTTAATCTATGATTATTATACCGTATTAAAATCCTTCATGGAACTATTTTGAAGTAATCACAGTGAAGATTTGTGATTTGTTTACACTGTTGCTGGTATGAATCTATGCCGTGTGGTTATGCTGCCAGAATTGACTATCATCAAAATTTGCTTTAAGATTATATCATTTAACAAAACAATTACTATGAGATGATCAAAATTAAACATAACAAGGTTGGGGTTACATTACACACACAAATGCACTTGAAAACGATTTCCCATTTTGTTGATCTATGCAAGTGATATTTTAAGTTTGTCAGATGTATATAGTACATACACAATAAGGGTATATGTGATATTTTGAGTTTTCACAAGGGTCTACATGGAACTTCATATTAACAAGATTTGGAAAATCAACTTTTACTCTAAAATTTGGAAAATTATAGTTGTCCCCCCAATTTACCCATCAATGGGGATATGTCATAAGCATGACATCATTCCATGGGTAGTCAAAGTAAAATACGAAAAACTCACAATGTGATGATTACATGTGGTCATCCATTTTCTTGAATTGGTAAGCCAAAAAAAGGGTGATAAGTGAAACATTTTTTTGTTACTAATTAATATATAATATGGAATTTATGATGATTAAGACAAATTTATATATGATTAACACATCTTTTACATATCTCAAGAACATTTTTTCTTATTTATGTGATATATGTGGTTAAGTAACACATTTTTCATATCTCAGAAACACTAATTAGTATCTTATTCATATCTAAAGGAACAATTTAGATTAATAGCACATAACCACATTGATTATAAATATCTCAAAATAAATCTAATTTAACAAATATTTTCATGCAAATTGTATTTTATAAATCAATTAATTACAAATTATCACAGTTAATTTTAAGAAAAAAATCACCGCAACTACCACATGCAATAATTTCCTGAAAATATCAACAAAAAACAATTAAATATAATTATTAAAAAATTATGTTTAACATCATAAAAAACTAAAATAACTCAAATTAGAACTACCGTGTGAATAACCCTAAATTCATGTACAACCTTTAAAAAACAAATTAACCTAAATGCCAATTAAGCAGTCCCAAAAATGCGTGAAATTAATTCCTCGGTTAGTTAGCTGTTCAAAGTTCAAAAAACTCCTGGAATTTCCGGAAAATCCAAAAAACCCTGAAATCTTGCAATAGCCTATTAAATAAATATTCGTAATAATCAATTAAATAATATTACCTTTTGAAATAAAATAAAAATTTCAACTAATATACAGGAGAGATTGAAATTTTGTGCTCGAAAACCCTAAATTGCCATCAAAATAACATAAAAAACCCTAATTTACTATGCCGTCCCCAAATTGTGAAATATCAAAAACAACCCTAAAAAAATTCAACAACCCTAAAAAATTTAAACCACCACACAAAAAGAACGCCGGAAAATAAAATTGAGTGCAAAAATACAAATATAACCCTGCATAATCCTACAAAGGTAATCCATAGAAACTGTCCAAAATAATCAGAAAACAAATTGGTAAAACTTCTGAATATCTGCCAAAAAAACAGACAATGTGACTTGCGTCAATGTCTCAAAAGAACCCTGAAAAAATTGAAATTTCGGAGCGGGCTCACAGCCCGTTCAACTCACCACCAGTCATCCTATAAAAACTGCAAAATCGAGACCCATTGGACTAACCACCAATGCTGATGTCATCTTGACGTAATCACCACATGAATGGCATAATTAACTGGCTGCGTACATCCAAATTTTTTATCTTTATTTTTACTGTTCAAACTTTGTCGTAATGATTACTAGTTGTGAGTTGTAATGATTACTATTTACCATTCATAATACTTACTAGTACAACTACACTACCCTCACTTTCAACTACAATCTCAATTTCTCTCTCCTTTGAAAGTGCAGAAAAACAACAAGAAAAAATCGACCCGATCCTCCGCTGGCTTCACTCCGAATTCGGCCACAAACCCACGACTTACTCAACCTTCTTCGGCGGCAAGCAATCCGACGAGCTCACAAAAACAATCTCAACCATTCTCAAAAACTCAACGGATTGTGAATTGGCCTCGATCGACGCGATGGCGGCCGCGGCGCACTCGTTGGTGATTCCCCTCGCGATTTGCCGCGGGAGGTTGGGGCTCGAAGAGGCCGTCGAGTTGGTCCGGCTCGAAGAAGATTTACAAGTTAGTGGAACATTTTTTTTTATTTTTTTTTTCGAAAAAACCTATATTCTCTCAAAATTATAAACGTGCCCCTAAGTCGCGCCATTAACTCTTGGGAATATTAAAAAAACGACGCCAACTTTCCGTTTACGGAAAATATATACCAAAAAGCTGTGTATTGTTCAATCAGTGTAAAGTAATGATAGATGATATGCAAATACATTTTTTTAAATCATTTATGCATTGTTTTTTCCCTCTCGCGATTTGTCGTGGGAGGTTGGGGGTCGATGAGTTTATTATTGTCTTTTTTTTTGTTAATTAAAAATTTGTTGGGATTTTCTTTTTGAAAGTAAAATATTTAAGTTAATATAAAGAGGCTGTATTTTAAATGTTATGGGACTAAAAAAATGAAAAGCTTAAAGTAGTGGATTGTCGGATTTTCTTTTTGGAATTAAAATATTTACGTTAATATAAGGAGGCTTTTGAGTATTTTAAAAGTTATGGGATTTAAAAAAAAAAAATTAAAAGCTTAAATTAGAGGATTGTCTCAATATTTCTAAAAATAGGAGGTTTTTCCTTAAATTCCTCTCTTAATTTTTTAGGTCGATAAATGGGGTCTGGTTGAAGGCGGGCATGACATCGATGTAGCCGATTTGAAAGTGCAAATATCTTCAGCCGTTGTATTTCTTGGATTTTCACAGAGAATTTAGATTTTGTTCAACTCTTGCATTCTTGGATGAAAATTTCACATATCATTTTCAATCTTGTACTATTTGTATTTTTATAATAACATTCGCGTGGTAATATATTTCTGAGTACCATGTTATGTAGAATAAGCGAACCTCTAAATTTTGTTTCAAGTTCAAATTTTAGAGCACATTTTACATAGGATGCCGATGAGAAAGAGCATTAAATGATATTGTTTTCAAAGATTTTGTTGATTATGAAGATTTTGTATGCATAATTTTCCTTTTTACAACTGGTAACTTCTACAATTGCTGATTAAAAGTGAGGCTCTACACCTTCAATAATTTTCTTAAATTAATACTTTGCGCCTTCCAATCTATGTACATAAATCTATTGCCTGTTATATATATTCCTTACATTTTTTTCTCTCTACATTGTATGTTCACTCTTGCAATTCTAAGAATCAATTTTCTCTCCATACTCATTTTACCAAGAAAGGTATAAAAACATCAAACAACGATCCACATGACTACATGAGCTATACAATTGCCTACCTATATCATAATGTTTTATCTGCAATCCACGTGAAGTATGAGGACTAATGCTAAATCTTATATCTTCATCCAGTATGACAATCTAATTGTCTACGAAATCACATTCATGCTCATACCTGATATTAGACAAAACAAGTTATTCTAATTAAAACCTAACCCAAAATAACACAACTCAAGCACCACATAGAACTATAACAAAGCTCAAATATGGGAAATAACTACATCAAGTCCTACTGAGTTAATAAGATTTGACTGGAAACAGATCATTTATTTTTGCACTTTAAACCCATCCTTTTGCTCCGTTTGAAAGATAAGAAGTTGGAAATAACTTTAAAATGATATGACAAGCAGCACAGATGTCAATTATTCTTTCCGCGGTTAGTATAGCTAGTATATTAATATGTCTTCAGAGGGAGATGAGTAAACACATTTTTTTTCAAATTATTTGTCTTTTATTTAAAAATTAATCAAGGAGTTTATTATTGTCTTTTTTTTTGTTAATTCAAAATTTGTTGGGAGTTTCTTTTTGAAAGTAAAATATTTAAGTTAATATAAGGAGGCTGTATTTTAAATGTTATGGGACTTTTAAAAAAATGAAAAGCTTAAAGTAGAGGATTGTCGGATTTTCTTTTTGGAATTAAAATATTTAAGTTAATATAAGGAGGCTTTTAAGTATTTTAAAAGTCATGGGATTTTAAAAAAAAAAAATGAAAAGCTTAAAATAGAGGATTGTCTCAATATTTCTAAAAATAGGAGGTTTTTCATTAAATTCCTCTTTTAATTTTTTAGGTCGATAAATGGGGTCTGGTTGAAGGCGGGCATGACATCGATGTAGCCGATTTGAAAGTGCAAATATCTTCAGCCGTTGTATTTCTTGGACTTTCGCAGAGAATTTAGGTTTTCTTTAACTCTTGCATTCTTGGATGAAAATTTCATATATCATTTTCTATCTTATAATATTTTTTTTTTTGTAATAACATTCGCATGGTAATTTATTTCTGAGTACCATGTTATGTAGAATAAGCGAACCTCAAAAGCTAAATTTTGTTTTTCAAGTTTTGGAGCACATTTTACATAGGATGTGGATGAGAGAACTATTAGATGATCTTTTTTTTTGGGGGGGAATTTCATATTTACCCTTCTAAAACTTCAAAATATCATATTTACTCTTCTAAAATATTAGAAGTATCATATTTATCCATTTGTTAACTTCAATGTTAAAATTAACTAATAAGATAGAAAATTACTATTTTACCCTCAAATAGAAGAATCAATAAGCACCTTTCTTCAATCATTAATTTTTTTTTCTTTTTCATATACGCTCCTTCTACCTTCCTACTCTATAGCTCTTATCAATTGCACTACAATAAAATCTCTCTCTCTCCTTCTGGCACCGTTCATGTTAATGAGTTTATACTTTATAGGTACCTTGCCAACATATTGATATTGAGTTGTACTCAACTAATAATCTCATTCTTATAATTTGCTTGAACATGGTTTTTTTCACTCTTATTAATGAAATATTTTTTAATACTGGAATTAATCGAGATCTCTCATCTCCTGAATTAGGGTTCTCTTGCTTGATTGCACATCTTCTCTTTTTTCCTCTTGTATTAGTGTTTGATAAAATAGTTGATTGCAATTAAAATCCTCCATTAAATCTTTTATCTCTATCTCGATTTTGTGTTTGTTAGGAGTGGATTTAATGACGAGAGGTAGCTGTGAGGAGCAATTTCTTAATTTTTCTGACACCTCTTATATGAGAAAGGCTTTGATTATAATCAACGACCTTTAGTTGAGCAGATTTCCAACTCTCTTAACCCCTTTTCTTTCTTTTAACAAAGTTCAAAAAAAAAAAAAATACTGAACTTAATCCTCCACAATTTAATAAGAGAAATGTGATTATGATCATATTTGTCTCTCTCTGTCTCTCTGGGTCAACCATAAAGGTGAAAAGTATGCGTTAGTTTGGGCAAGAAATAAAGGTACTATGAAGATAAGGGTATTTTGGTCTAAAATATATATATTTATAGATTTAACTATGGATTATAAGAATTAACTGTAATAAAGTTAACGGATTCTTGTTTTAACTAATGGAATGGGCAAATATGATATTATTAGTGTTTTAGAAGGGTAAATATGATATTTAAAATTTTGGAAGGGTAAATATGATATTTTGGGATTTTGGAAGGGTAAATATGAAATTCCCCCTCTTTTTTTTTCCAAGATTTTGTTGTTTTTGAATATTTTGTGTGCAAAAATTTTCTTTTTAAAACTGGTAACTTTTACAGTGAGTGGCATTAGTAATTATTATAATTTCAGTTTTTTTTCTATTCATTATTTTATCATGAATAAATTTTGGGTAAATTTTTTTAACTTAAACCGGAATTACAATGTATTGGATCTGATTGGTTCCAGTGAAATAGAAATATCATTAAAAAATAAAAATATATATGAGAGCCATAAATTAGAGTTCATTAAATATCATTAAATTGGGAGTCTCAAATCACCGTGCACGGAGATCCATAAGTTCATTAAAACATGAGGAGAGGTGTCCTTTTCAGAGATCCATAAATGCATCTTCTCACCAATCTAGTATGTGTTAATTTTTTGCTTTTTGGTTGGGCATTTTTCAAGCACCACATATAAATATAACAAAGCTAACACAACTCAAGCACCACATAGAACTAAAATTTAACCCAAACTAACACAACTCAAGCACCACATAGAACTATAACAAAGCTCGGCTATGGGAAATAACTACATTAATTCCTACTGAGTTAATTATAAGATTTGACTGGAAACTGATCATTTATTTTTGCACATTAAACCCTTTTTCTCCGTTTGAAATGACAAGCAACACAGATGTCAATTATTCTTTCCGCTGTTAGTATAGCTAGTATATTAATGTCTTGAGAAATGAGAGGGAGATGAGGAGCAACAGATATGTCAATTATTCTTTCCACGGCTAGTATATTAATGTCTTGAGAGGGAGATGAGGAGGGTTTGGTGGAGTCTATTAAATATCCACTAAATTGGGAAATGATTTGGGTATTGCTGATATATATTTAACGGAATTTATTAGTTTCATGTTATGATAATTGATCCACAAAAGACCTTTTTTTTATTTTTTATTTTTTATTACTGATCCACAAAAGAGACAATTAAAAGTCCAAATTAGATGTACTCAACATGCTAAGAAATCAAACACATACCACATACAATTTAAATTACTTTACTAACAGCACTCTTAAACCGGCCTAAACCAGAGATCCTAAGCCTTACCTTTTAGACTAAAACAGACACATACCATTACCGCATTGTTAAACTTAAAACTACTTTATTAACCACTCTTAAACTCTTAACCCTAAGACACAAACCTCATCCCTACTTCAGAGCAAAGATAAGCATCTCTGGCGGCATACATGAGGGCCTCCTCATCCCTTCGGACCTCATAACGCGCCCAGTCAAGATTCATGAGGCGGTCCGGCCTTTTCTCCAACTTCACTTTGAGGACCGTCTCAGCTATATCCTCCATCTTCTCGCCGCGTTCAACACCCTTAAGTTCAATTGGGTTCGCCACAAAAATGCCCCACTCCTTCTCCAGCGCCGTGAGGTCAGCCTTCAACCCTACCCCAGCAGTTTTGACCCGCTTGTCTCCCAATAAGTCTCGCAGCTCCTTGATCTTGTCCGGCCGGCCATCTCGCCGCATCGGCACGTGATGGTACAGCAACACGTCGGTTTTGTTGATGCAGAGTGATAGAAAGTGGAGAGCATTGGAAGGGTGTTGTGGGTGGAACCGCGACCCTTTCCCTTTGAGCTTTTCTTTCTTTCTGATGCCATACGGCAGCCCGCGGAGGAGACAAAGGCCAATGACCTCTGAGGTAGAGTGGCGGTGGTGGCGCATAGTAGATCGGAGCCAGTCGCTCAGACCGGCCTCCGTGTTGACGAATTTCGCGCCGACAAGCTGGCTGCCGCAGCGAAAAGAGAAAAATGGTGAAGGTACCGAGAGTCTTGACTCTGACTCTGAGTCCGAGTCAGAGCTCAGTTCCTTCTCCATTTGAAGCTGCCAAGTTTCTTTCATTTTGTCTCTCTCCTTTTCTCTCTTTCTTTCGGTCTGATTTAGTAATTAGGTTTTGAAATATGGTTGTATGGGATGGAGTGCTGGTGGGATGAGGAGGGTGTATATATAGAAAGGACGTTTAATATTCTCGAGTTTATATGGGCTTTTTTAACATGGGCCTTTATGCATGGGCTCATCATGAGCATCCACTGATTTCCTCTTACTGAAGGTATCTTATTCTCCTGCTCTATCAATTCTAACCTCTCTATTATATTCCTCAGGTAAACGCGCCTTCTAAAAGAAAAAAAAAACATATTTGATTTAGTCATCATTAGAACCTGTTGAGAAACTAGCGCGGGTACCCTCACTCTGCTTCGGATAAATTATACTGATAACATGTTTTAAGTAGATTTTTTTTATGTTGTAAATTCTATAAAGATTTAAATCTTCATTAATTTTATGAAGATTATTTGATACTTTTGTATCATTTGGAAAAAATATTTTGATATTTTGCAGGGATATAAATGAATTAGACCAAATATTTCTGAAATGATAGAATAGAGAGGCGTGCATGATATTTTGATGTCAACAATTTCGAAATGCTATGAAAGCATTTTCATTTTTTTTTTCTTAATATTTATTTTTAAAATAATGTAGAAATGTATCAACAAGAATTTTTTTACATTTGATCTTAAGTACCTTAGCTTTTTGGATTTTTTTTTTTACTTTTAAGAGCTTTTATATAATTTTGATTTTTTTCCAAGATAGTCCTACATCTATATAATATATAGTGTACATCATTTTTGAACGGATAATGTACATCATTTATAATATACATTCTTTTATATTACAATTTTATTCTTAAAGTCATCAATATTTTTTTGGTTTTGTAGATAGTGTAAGTTTTCTAATTTCTTCTTGTAATTCAAATTTTTTTTGTGCTCTCAGATTACTTTGTTACCGTTTTTTTCTTTAATGTTATTTTGCAACTTTTTCTTTTATTATTCTGAGTTTAAGAAGTATAAATTCTAACTTAAATAAATTTTAAAATTTGTATTTTTACCTATATGCAAATTTTGATATTTGAAAATTTGAAATAAATCATGATATTGATTTGTCTAGTTGTAATTTGTAAGTCGGGTATACGTGATTTTTACTATTTTGCATGGTATGCCAGGAAATAGATGATGGATGTGTTATATTTTGTGATTTTACGGGCAGTACATGATATTTTGAGATTTTGTAATAAGGGTCAAAAATGAAGTTATGTGTCCCATATTAGAGACATACATGATATTTCGAGATTTATGCATAAACACTCATAAGATTTTCATATTTGTATGAATGTGGGATAATTTACATTTTTTTAAGAGAAAATAACACTCATACATGAAAATAACAGATTATTCCCAGACATTAAATTTTTTTATATATAATAATAATAATAATAATAATAATAATAATAATAATAATAATAATAATAATAATAATAATTATGAAAAAAGTTGCATAAACATATTAGGAATTTGAAAATTATGAGAATCAGATTATCAAAATTTATATTGTACTATATTTTGTAATTTTTTTCTGTTTTCACTACATTATGCATATATTCCTTTTATCATCTTTAGAGTAATTTTTAATTCCTTCAACTTTTTTGGTATTTGTTATATATCATTTTCTAGATATCAACATAATTATGGGATTTGTATGGGTTTAATTTCTCTAGAAAAACTGACAAGAAACGGGACATGAGAGCGAGACAACAAAATGAGTAGGGCCCGAGATAAGTTGCACGCAATAGGGCAACTTCGCTCCGATACATGTGTACACTGCAATAATGCTACGGAGTTTCACGCTCACTTTTTGGGGAAAAATTATGCAAAGGAAGTTCGGGGAAAAATTACGAGCATCCACAACATGACCTGTCCCGCACACGGGATGTAGGACCCGATTAAGATTTTCAAGCAATTCATAGAAAGCTTGCCAAGAAACACCAGCATAAGTAGGGCACCATTTGGACCGTCACTTGTTGGAAAATTTAAAATGTGAGAAATGGACGCATTTTCGTAACTGTAAAAAATCCACTGTCGCCACTTTAGACCAGGCCATCCTGACGATCAAAGATTGGACTCATACATTGGGAGCAGGAACCTGAAGATTAGATCTAGATTAACATTATTCTTGTTCTTTTCTTCTTTCTTTTAGTCATGTTTTCTTTTTCAAAAAAGGTGTGATTCCCTTCATATAAATACTTCTTGTAACACTCTTTTTTAATATTAATATAACGTAAGCAAACACTTATCTTTCAAAAATAAAAATAAGTGAGGCCCATCTTAATTTATAAGAAATCTTATAGCTATTGGGAATGCATAATGGGTCATTCTTGTACTAAATATATGACTCATTACGTTGAATACATCATAGATTTATCATATATTTTTGTGTTGATGGAAACTTATTTTTCTTAACAAAATAATTATTTATGCACGTAAATGTGTAGCATGACATAAGACAATGTGCTTAAATAATACTATATAAAACAGCCACAGAAAATCTTCCAGAAGTGAACGGGTTGAAATTATATGACACGTAAAAAAATGTGTATAGGAAGAATGGAAATGAAAATGGATTGCCTTCTTTACAGCTGAACGCTGATTTCAACTCTGAGAGAGTTAGTGAACTGGTAGTGACAGGGGGTAGCAAAAAACAAAAGTAAGTCACGGTGTTGTTCGTTTTCTGTACTTGGAGAGAAAGATGTCGCAGAATCTTTGAAGGTACTCAGAAATCCCAAACTTGAGTCAGTGATGAGGTTCTAGAGGAACTGTATTGGGCCACTGAATCGGCCAACAGAGCTCTCTCTATGAATACAGTCGGAGAGAATAAAAGTGTTGAAGGATAGTAAGAGATGAGTGGAGTAAGACAGAACAAAAGACAAAGAGGAACCTCAGTTCTGTCGCGAGGAGCAAGACAAAGAGAGCGAGTGGTCAATGCATCAATGATTCTAGATATTGGGCCGTTTAATGGGCTTAGGATAGAGGTTTAGATAGATTTTTGCTTTGGTATTTCTCTTTTTCTCTTTAGGCTCGTTCGGTAAGACATGAAATAGAAGAATAATGAAATTGAGAATAAACGACTAAAATTTTATTGTTCCATAATTTGGATCAAATCATATTAAATGAGAAGTTTACTCAAATTATAAGAAGATAAAAATAAATTAAATTAATTAAAATAAAGTAGAATCAAAATAAAATAAATATTCAATAAAAGTACAATAATAGAAGATAAATTGAAGCACAATTCAAATAAATCATCATTTAACTTATTCATAAACGCTCTTCAATTATTATTATGAAGTTGTATATCTTCCCAATACATTTTTAATAGTCGTTCGAAGCAAAGAAAGCAGCAAGCGAAAGATGGACGGAGAAGTGAATAACGAGAAATATAGTTGATATAGATCTTATTAAAGAGAGAAACAAATATATTTATGTATAATTGTTTGATTATTTCACTAGAGAATCACTGGAAAAACTAGCACGGATGTGATTATGGTGTTTCGTGCTCCTATATAGAAGTTAGAAGAAAGAGAGGGTAATTATGTCATGTATGATATACTTTAGAATAGATATGAGTATTTTTGTCTTAAATTTTGGCTTAATTCGTGGAATAGTCAATTTCATCTCAACCTTGGAATTAAAAATTTCACTATTCTGTAGCTCTAATCCAATATATTCCAATACTATTCGGATATAATAACTTGGAATAACCTGTTTATTCTTCTATTCCGTGCAAATTTGATGGTGCCGAACATGTCCTTTGATATTATTTTATTTTACCAGATGTAAATATTAAAGAACATTGTAAATTTGTGATTAAAGGAAAATATAGATAGGGAGTATATTTGGATGAGGGATACAAAGCCCTCTCCAAATCTTTTCAACAAAAAAAAATATTTGATTTAGTCAAAGCACAATTCTTTTTATTTAATTATCAATTATGCTTATCACATGTTTTTATACATTGGTTGTTTATTCAGAACATAGGAGAAGCTGATGCTTAATTTTTTTTAGATTCAACCTATATTTGATGGGTTCAAAGACTTTTCCAAATATCTATTGAAATTGTCGGAAGTTGAACCTATGACTTCTTGCTGTATATGGTGACTCATTTGACTCATTTTTGGAGAATTTAGAACTCATACTTGAGAAGTTTAGATCATATCTCCTAGGGAAAAGGTTATCGTTTACTCCGATCATGTGGCGTTACGGCACCTTTTTAAAAAGAAAGAATCCAAACCACGACTTTTGCGTTAGATTTTGTTATTACAAGAGCTCAACTTGGAAATACGTGATAAAAGAGGATCCGAAAACTTTGTTGCGGATCACCTTAGCTGCCTACCCCAGTTTAGTGGGGATGACATTCCGATATCAGATTTCTTCCCGAAGAGCACATCTATGCTATACATGGTGAATCTCCTTGGTATGCTGATATTGTAAATTATCTAATAGCCAATGAATTACCAGGGGATATATCAAGAGCTCAAAAGGGGAGAATTTGTCATGATTCGAAGTATTATCTTTGGGATGGACCATATCTATTTAAAATATGTGCGGATCAGATCATCAAGAGATGTGTTCCAAACCACGAATTCCAATCCATCCTTGAGTTTTGTCATGATTTTCAATGTGGAGGTAAAATTGTTTTTGTTACACGATTTTAAACGACGAAAAATGCTCTCGACATATAATAAAATTAGCAATGAATATAATAAGTTTTGTTAGTTGAATTCATATATTGTTTACTCTCTTGTCGTATAAAATAAAAAATTACATTTATTGTTTCGTTTTGGACAAGTTCAATACTCACTTTTTAGTAATATTTTTCGTAGATGAGAACAAAATCTTAAAATTATTGATCTAATAAACTCATGAAACCCAGCTTGCTTTACACACCTCTCCTCTCTTAAGATGTTACAAATCTAAGATTCATTTGTTAGTAAAATCATTCATAATCCGGATTCGAGAGTAATTACTTTTACTTCACTAAGTTGAGGAATTTGAGAAACTCAATTTAGATTTTTTTTTTTAAAATATTACACTAATAAATACATACTTATATGCTCTATAATTGGTCTTTTGTTTAAATTGAAGAACCTCGATTTTTTGGATATTTGGTTTATCAATATTAATGAAATCAAGCTTTCTTAATTTTCTGTCTTTGTTCTAAAACACTTCGCCAGAATACTTGATCACAAATCAAAACAAAAAGTAAAACATAAATAATACCAAAATATGAAAGAAAAAACTAATAGTTAATCAAAGATGGTTGTGCATCTATTTCACATTCTAAGGAGACTTTCAAATGAAATGTTGTTGTAGACTTCACTATTAAAGGCTGGTAATTCATCATAAGAAGCTGGTCCTTGTGAAAAGAAGCTTCTAGAATCCTCTAGATTGACTGGTGCAAAGCTTCTAGAATCTTCTTGATTGGTGATATTACCATTTTGCCCTTGTGAGGGGAGCTGAGAATGCTGGAATATCTCTTGCATGGAAAAGAAGGGGAAACCAGCTGAATAAAGAGGAAATGCAGAGGTTCGTGAAGCTTCTACATTATAGTTGCCTGAAATATATAATCATGGATAAACAGATACTGCTATAAAAAAATTGAAAAAAAAAATAGTTATATGAAATCTGGACTGAACTTACTTTAGATGTCATTTCATTTACATTTAAAAGTAATTGCTCTTAGTAAGTACTTATTTGAATGTTATTTCTTGCACTTAGTAGAAAAATTCCATGTCCATATCACTAACAATACATTATGAGGATCATAAAAATAATAATGAGAGTGATACCTTGTTTAGTAGGGGCTCTTATGAACAAAGTTTTCTCAAGCAGGGTTGTTTCCGCAAAAATGATTAGGCTCATGCTTTTCACTTCTTCTTGAAGAGAAGGTTCAAGGGGCTTAAATGAAAATGACTTGGTCCATGTATTCACCATGTCCGGTACGGCCGGTACCACCAATTTCTCAACTTCAAGCGAGACCAACAACTAAAGAAAAAAATAAAATAAATTTAAGAAAAAAGTTACTAAATTTGAGTGAAAATTGTATTTAAATTGAGTTCAATGGGCGTAGATTCATTTGGGTACCTGTTCAACTCCTTTGATAATGCGGTGACACATGCCTTGCTTTTGGTACTTTGGTCTGGTAGCAACAAAGGGCATTTCCGCCAATTTTGTACCATGAAACCTGTAAATTTATAAAATAAAATAAAAAAAAGTAGAAATATAGCAAAAGTAAGAAAATAACTAAATTGGATGGGATGCAAAAAATGATTGGGATTCTTTTCAAATCACATTGACAAACAAAAAAAAATTGATAAGGAAATTTGAAAACTTGTCCATTCATATCAAGAAAAGGGCTAAATTTGAGTCGAGCTATTAGTACTTTCTTTGAAAAATAAATAAATAAAATAATATAAAGTTCTAACCTTAGTAGAGCAACAGTAATTACTTCATCGTCCTTCTGTAAAACAATTGTATGAAAGCCTTCGTAATTCAACCGGTTATAACATGACCTGTTAAAATTGACGGATTATTTTCGAGATAAAAAAAATGAAATATCATGTAAATGATCCTTCAAAGATTCAAAGAAAGTAAATCATCCTTCAAGTAAAGCCTCAATTGTGATGGTACAAATGGCTAACTTAAGAACCAAAATGAATTTTGAAGAACTTCAGGGATTAAAAGAGAGAATTTCTATAACTACGAATGGGTGTATGTCTAAATATCTGACATAAACAGGCATCATAAATATTGGTGCCAATTCATACAGTAAATAAACTCAAATCGATATATTTTTTTAGCATACCCTTTGCTAAAAATAGCTTGAGAAAGTACATCGATTCCCGTTCGTTGATCCGTGAGAGTCAAAAAGCATTCGTTCAACACATAGTGGGCCAAAGCCAGCTTCAAATTTCCCTCCAAAACAGAAGAGACGCTCTTTTTCACATCGCACCCTGCATCTTCCGTTATTTTCAAAAGAGTCCAGGTGAAATTCCCCTCTAAACGGTTCGAGACGCCGATCACTTCTGGCAGTTGTTGCGCCAGCTAAAGTTTTGAAAAAATAATAATAATTAATTCAAAAATTGAATTAAAGTGAGTTGATATAAAAAGTAACGGTGATGGTTTTACCTTGTTGCAGCTCTTGCTGCAGAATGAATCGGACTCAAAGTTATCATTTCTCCATGCGCAATTTTTGTGATCTGTAAAAAATAAAAATAATTCAAAAATTCTTGTTAACACAATCTAAAGGAAAAAGAAAGTAATCCTCAAAAAGTAACAAGAGTAACTATGTGAAAGCAAATACAAGTTAAGAAAGGGCGAACTTACAGTTCCTTTTGCACTGTTTGCATGTTAAAGCGTCGAAGGAATTAACCGGTACAGATCCAATATGTTCTTCAGACCCGTATTCTTTGCAAAATTGGCATTTACAGTAGCGGCAGTACCATGAACCTTCTGGCAGCGTCTGCAATAGTATTTACACAATCATGAATAGAAATTACATAATTTAATAATAATAATAATAATAATAATAATAATAATAATAATAATAATAATAATAATAATAATAATAAACTATAGTGGAAAATATTGAACCATATTTAATTTTCCTTCATTAAAATTTGCAAAGAGGTCCTTACATTATGCCTAAATTGTAAAAGAAACCCTATATTATTGAAAATTGCAAAATAACCTCCATTAAAGTATGTGTCAATATATGAGATTTAAGTATAATATTAGGCACGTTGATCTAAAATAGTAAGTGGAGATTTCACAGTATGAAAATGTTATAAATTTTGAACAACAGTGTGATGTTTTTTGCAATTTTGAATAATCCAGGGGCATTTTGCAAAATTACCTTGAGATTCAAACAATCCTGATGAAAAGTAGAAAGGCAGCCATCGCAACAAATCAGCCTCCCGCCGTCCGCACAAATCCCGCACGTGTCATCGCTCTGGTCATTTTCATCATACACCCCGACATTTTTCCCTTTCGCAGAAAGGCCCTCCCCAACATTTCTCCTCTCTTTTTCCCACGCCTCCTTCAAACATTGTACAAGTGTTTGGCCCGAAACCAGGAATGTGTTTTCCCACGGATTCCTATTCCCAGTTCCTGCGTGGGATTCGAATTCTTGGATTTGTACAGTCTCATCACAGCAAGAACATAGAATCCCGGTTTCTGTTACGGTACCAATCAGGAAGTTGCTTTCTGTACCGGTACCGGTTTCTGTCGAGACGTATATGACTCTTTGGTTCTCGGTTAAAATACCGGAATCGATTAGTTTGGAAAGGACCGTTAGTTTTTTGTCTGGTTCTGATGATTTTCGGTTTTTGGTTTCAGTATCGGTTCTGGTTTTGGAGCGAGCCGTAAGAATGCAACGCGTTTGAATGCTGTCTTTGAACTGAATGCTTCCATTTCGACATTGATCAGTCTTTGCTCTTCTGTGTGTGTATTTCTCTTTGGACTGTATATCTCCATTTTGGTAAATGGTTTTACTCCTTTTAGCACACAGGCCCAGTACAGTGCTACTTTCTTTGTAGTGGGTGTTTCCATTTTCACTCAGAATTTTGCCTCTTTTTACACTCTGTTCAAACAATGGTACTTCCTGGTCTTTACCATTCGGAGTGATACTTCTCTTCAAGCTGGATATGTCCAGTTGCTTTTCAGGAGTGTTATTAACTCTGGGAAGTATTTCCTCTTTAGATTTCGATTTTCGTTTCGGTTTCTCCTTCTCTTTGTTGGAACCATCTTTTCTCTCTGTGCTTGTTTTTCTTCTGGCAGGTCTCCGTTTGGTTGAACTTGTATTTTCTCCATTTCCACTGGAACCCTCCACTTTCTCAAAACTACGCTTTACGACCCCACTATTTTTTGGGTCTTTTTCTAGATTAGTCCCACGTAAAGCATTCGTACCAACCTTTTTCAAACTCGTACCGGTACTAGAACTTGACAGCCATGGCTTCGCTTTGTACTTGGAATTTCCATCCAGAAAGGTCTCAAAAGCTTTGGGAAGCGAGTGGTACACCATACCATTTGGTGACTGGTACACATACTCACCAGTTGCAGATTTATAACTTATTTTCCAACCGAAAAAAACCAAAAGATTTACGAGATATGGAGGGGGAGGCAATGATATCGTTGCCGGTACCGGTACCGGTTTTGGTTGTAGTATTTGTTCTTTCGTGGTTTTGGTTGCAAACTTAGTGGTTTGCATGTCGCATTTCTGTTTTGTACCAGTACTGGTACGTCGTGATTTCCTTTCTGGTACCCATTCTGGGTCTTCAGAATCATGTTCTGAACTCTTTTTGGATTTCGTTTCAGGGTTTTTATATGTTTCTAGTTCTTTATGGGATGTGGGATTGGAAGAGGTGAAAGTTCTTACTGGAGGGTTTAAAGGGTTTAAATATGAATTTACATTTGAATTTTGATTTGGATATGAATTTGTAAGGTTTGAGATGGTGAAAGAGTTTGTGAAACCAACAGTATTGCTTCCTACATTAAGAAACAGGAAGGATCCGTTTTGAGTGGCCATCTTACAAATTAGACCTGCTCAAAAGAAACATTATAAAATACTCAATAAGAAAAGGGAAAATTGAAGATGAAAAGCAGTAAGAGATATTATCACATTACAATATTTTTAGAGGTACTACTCAGGTAAGCAAGAGATATTATATAGGACAAGAAATTAGTATATTGAACATGGCAAAGATATACCCATGAAAGTAGAAGAGACTTAAGTTATTTAACAAAAAAAAATTCCCTTTGAATGTTTGCTTGAGCTTTCAAAAAAAATGATTTAACAAAAAATTGGAGGCAGTCTACAAGCCTCTCAAAATGAAATGCATTTTACAAGCAACTATTTTATCTATCTTCTTGAAGAAAGAGAAAGATGGTAGCGAAATTAACCAGCAATTTTTTTCAAAGTTGCAATGCGAAACCAATCAATTTGACCAACTAATTAAGAACAATATTTCATAAAAGTGAAGAAAAAGAAAACTTACAACTCCAACAAACAGAGTCGAAGAAGTTCTCTTCTCTTCTCTCTTTTTATTCCCACTTTATGATGAATCACTTTGTGGAATTAGGAAATATTTATGTATATATAATAGTAGAGTAATGTATTCCAGCTAATTCCAATCCCACTGCATAATTACCGTCCAAAAATGGAAAGTATTGCAGATACGCCCTTCAAGAATCAAACATCAGTAATTGACCTTTAATTCTTTTTCTATTTATTGTTGTGCTATCTTTTTTTTATCTTGTCTTATTTTTCTTGACATGTTTTTTGTTTTGGTTCCACACATTTATTCAATATATACGAATATGAAAGTTGAGATATATTGACAAAAGGATAAATTTGTTATTTTATATGTTAATTTTCTGTGCATAGTAAAAAAAATCATCGGAATTATTTCTCGAAAATTGATGACGGAATTTATTGATTGTTCCTCTACAATTAAAATGAAATTTGATTCTCGTCAAGCAAAAATTCATACACTAAATTCGCCAGTAGTAAGGAAGTAAGATTTTTTTTTTTTTATGTTAAGAAAGTAAGAAAGAAATTAAGAATTTAGAGGGCAAAACCAGATCAACCTATACTCACAAAGTTATTTTAATGACATTTTGACAAATTTTGTAATCAATATTTCGTTTAAATGATTTGATTATAACTCGCTGCAGGAATCTTTAGAAATGGAATGTCTGTTATTAGAAATTGTTTGTTTCTTATCTTCATATTTAATTGTAACAGGGGTGATCATGCTTGCCTACTAAATAATGTATGTCAAAATTAGGAAGTACAGCAATATTAATTTATCACCCCCATACTAATTAATGTTAATAAAAAAATTGTATATATGTCCAGGAAATTTTTTGTAAGATATTGTCATATTCTAGGCATTTAGTGATTAGTTAATATAACAGCAATACAAAAATTAATTGACCCTTCTATATGCAGATAAATCGTATCATCTGAGTACATAACAAATAAAACCGAGAAACAATATTGAAAGCAAAAGATTTTAAAATGCATTGTAAACCAAGAAACGCTGCCCACACTTTTTTCTCTTAGCCCACGTAAACCAAAGCCCTAAGAAAACCAACAGCTCCTTAAAATGAGTATGAGTATGAAGAAAAGAATGCTTTTCCACCCGTTCTGTCTGTAATGCCAGTCTTTTCAGTCTTCACGTAGAAAACCAGTGCCATTACTGACAAACACACCACGCTGGACTGTACTCGCCTTCCTTAAATGGAACAAAAAATATTTCTATGCAGAAGAGAAGAGAAGGATTTGAAGACCAAGTTGAACCACAAACCACCCAAAAATATGTAAACCTAGAGGATTTCACCCTAAACCTTCTCTTAAATTATACAGAAAATCCTTGGCGCATTACAAAAGCCCACTGAACAAAAAATAAATCCAATAATAATAATGATAGAGAAATTTGTAATCACTCGTGTTAAATCACTCCTAAGTCCTATATCACTTTGGGTTAACTGTCAATTTTTGACCGGTGATTATTGAGGTATATATGTTATTTTTGCGTTTTATATGCTATTTTTTGTTTTTTATATACTATTTTGATACATATTGTTTTGTGTGCTTTTATATATTATTTTTTATTTATATGTATTATTTTCAAGTATATATTTTTTATACTGTTCTTTAGTTTTTATACATTATTTTTCTATTCTTATATACTGCTTTTATGATTATATATATTATTATTTTATTTTATGTATATTGTTTTGTATTTTTATATATTGTATTTTATTTATATATACTATTTTCAGAAAACATATTTTATATACTGTTGTCCCAAACTCAGCTTTACAACAATATTATTGTACTTAAATAAATGAAAGAATATTGAAAGAATATTGGCAACACAATTCATGCCTAGATGAAAGAAAAATGTTGTGATATTGGAATACCAATAGTCATAACTTTTGTGTGATGATTTTCTGTTATATAAACTGTGCTAATAACTATTTACAAAATAGAGAAAACAATTAACAAATTTGAGAAGTAAAGAAAAATTTTATCTGATTTTCGGTGATTACAATTATTTGATTGAATGTTGGAGGAAACCAATCCTATTATGGCACAATTAGGTAAATCCTCATTAGACTATAACTAGTATACATTAACCCTAAACCTATTTCTACTTCTTAACCTAGTCCTGATTAGGAATCCAAAAGTCCAACTCCATGAGCCTAATTGAGATCATGACACATTGTCGTTGCCCTCACTCTCATATTCATCAGCATCGAGCATCACAATATCTCCGTACAAATCAACAAGCTCCATGAAATCCCTCATTTCATATGTTTTTTTTTCTTTTTTATTTCTTAATTGTTTTTCTATATTTTGTTTTGTTTTTTGTTTATATAGAACACTAGGGATTTGAGTTTTCTACTAATTTAAGTTTTTTTAATTATTATAATATTATTCATATCTTAAATCCGGGCCTTAATTTTTCTAGCTTTATCTTTTTTTTCTAGATGGCTGGATAAAAAATCCAGAAGAAAAATTTCTGAATTTTCTTATTCAAGGCAATTACTATTTTAAGTCAAATTAAAAAAAAAATAGTTTTATAAATTTAGTTATTCATTAAATTTGAATATTTCTATATATTCTAATGGCATGATTGTAAACTTGTATGTGATGTGATTTTTTTTAACAAAAAAAAAAAAAAAAAAAAAAAAATAATAATAATAATAATAATAATAATAATAATAATAAACATTTTATTGGTACACAATTTGGTTCTTCAATCACCCTGTTTTTGAAATTAAAAAAGAACTCACATCAAAATATTGAAAAGGTACAAAACTATATTAATATTTATACTAACAAAAGCTTAATGCTACAATAATTTATCATCCTATCTAAAGGGAAAAATAATCTAACAGAGTAATAAAAATCATAGAAATGCTGACTCATCATGGTTTTGTTACGGAACGAGACAAAGCGGTGTAAGCATCCACACATTGTTTAAATTTCTCCTCTGCAAAACCCTGCATAAATCAAATACAGAAAATTACTAGTTATGATCATCAATTATCAGTATTCAGTAGTAAGGTTTGATAATTGAAAACAGAATAAACCAAAATGTGACCAACATTTATTTAAAATATACATGCAAAATTCATATTAAAATGTCTATTTTACTACTTGAAGGGAAATATCTTTATTGCCATATAAGAACCATAAAAGAATATTTTAAGATTCAACATAATTTCATGTGTACCCGTTAAAAGCATCAAAATATCACATATACGCCTACAAAAGTGAAAATATCATGAATACCCCTATAAGAAATGAGAAATATCATAAAAAAACCTTGGCTCCTATTTTGCCAACAAAGTGTCTAAATACCCTCTTTCTCAATCTTTCACATAAAAACAGGAAGTCATGAAGCAAAGCAATCATTTGAAACAAAATAAAGAGATGAGTATACAAGGTAATTTTTATATTTTATAGGGGTACACATGATATTTCCCATTTTGTAGGGATATATGGTATATGTGATATTTTGAGATTTCTCAGGGTTTAATATTCAGTCTTGTGATATAATAACAATATTTTTTTCCTCTGTTTTGGCCATTTAAAAAAGATAAAAGAAAGAACTTTTGAGGCGCCTTGATGCTTGTCAGGATGCCATTTCAAAGCAGCCAACCGAAATCTGTAAAAATACACAAGACAACAATTAAGTATAATAATTCATAAACTGAACAAAAAAGAAAAAAATAATATTGACTTGGTTATTTCGCATGAAGGCGGTGACTTAGCGAATTAATTACACAAAATTGTGTTAAATTGAGAGATTAATTGGGTAAAATTGGATCAATTGAACACCCTAACAAACTTGCACAGACCATTTTGGTACCACAAACCAAATAATAAAATGAAATAAAAAAATATATATATAATAAACTTACGCAGATTTAACACGATCTATATTCAACGGACCGGTACGAGGCAACTCAAGAGCGATTCTATGTACCGTTAAATCTAATTTAGATCTCCATTCTTCTTCTCCCTCTTCTTCTAAATCGCTCTCATTCAAATATTTCTTCTGATTTTGATTCCAATTCGATTCGTCTCTCCATTCAAAACCAGTTGAATTTGAATTTGAATTTCCGAAAGTAAATGTCTCGCCTGCCCAAGCCCATGTGAAAGAGCCTTTTGCATCTTGGCCTTTTCTCTTTTGCCAGCCTGTCAATTTAAAAACAATTTAAATTATTGGACTTTTTGGCATGTGTGTGAAGTTTTGTAAAGTTTAGATTGGTGAGGTACCGAAAATAATTGATCGCCTGTAGATATGGTACGAGTTTTTTGCGGAAAATATGTTGATAAATTCAAAAAGTATATGATTATGAGATAAAATCTTACATTTTTCTTTTGTAGAACTTGAAAGACGGGCCTTTAATTTCTTCTGCCTTTGAGTCCTTTCAGAGTCACCCTATTGATTGATCAAAATTCAAATTTCAAAAAATGTTTGCCTTTAATTGTTAAACAAAAAAAAATTCAATTTTCATTTTTTTATGTTTAATTACGCAAGATAAGGTAACATTCCATACCTGAACGGATCTTCCATTCAAAAGAAGACTTCTGACAGCACTTTTTGAATCAGACCTTTTTTCACGAACCGCAAATCTGACATGGGTCTGTAAATTTTTTAGAAAAAAATATATATATTAAACGTTATGTAATTACATACCAAAGAAAATGCAAAACTGAACCTAGTTTGTTTATTTCGGAGCAATTTTCTATTTACCCCATTTATATGTCAAAATTATCCTGTATAGCCTAAAAATCTTTTTCATTAAGAATCTTGTCTATTATATTAACTTGTAACAAAACATAGATTTATGACGTTATACTTTAAACAGAATCTAGTATAATGAATCAAATAGCTATTATATTTATTTTAAACCTATTTATTTGTTCTTCACTATGGTCCATTTATCATTTGGAACAAATTCTAGATATACCCCTGAAAAACTTTGAAATATCCTATATAACCTTGAAATCACTTTGGTGAGGGTTTGCCACATTAGGCATGGAAAATTTATTTTCATTAATAGTATATTTTCTTTGATTATATAAGTAGAAAATTATTATTAATTGATATTACTGTTATCACCCAAAAAGAAAAAAAAAGGTACCTTACATGAGTCTTGACTTCTCCGTTCTTCCTAAAACAAACCAATATCAGTGTTAGAATTTAATAAATAATCAATTAACAAAAGGAAAACAGAGCCCAATTGCAGTATTGAGGGTTATCCGAATCAAAATCGGGTCAAAACGAGGCTTAATTGCCCAATTGGGGTTAACCCACGCTGAAATAAAATCATCCAGACAGACCATCGAATCCTGTACGATTAACTTCTTAAAATTTATCCTCAAATCAATGAACATGGGTGAAGGAGAAGGGGAGTGAGTACCGGGGGGAGGGTTTTGGAGCTCCGACTGGAGAGGGAAACGGCCTGAGTGAAACGGAGAAGAATCGAGCGAGGCGGGGAAAGAAGGGGTTTTGTTAGACTTGGTAATTTCTGGTTCAGTTTAGAAGCTACGATCCTCATTCTGCTCCAACTTCACTTGAAAGTTGAAATGGAAGAAGAGAGGGGGAGGGAAGAGGGAATTTTCTTTTTGCAAAGTAGCATCTTGTTTCGAAGAATAATTAATCACATGAAACTATTTTGAAAATAATTCAATACCTGGCACTTTGGTCCGTCGTAGGTTCCGGCGGAACTGAAGTAATTCAGCGAGAGATTCCGGCTAAACTAGTAATTTTTTCATTTTTATTGATCTCGGGTATTTGACATCCTTAAAAACGCTTAATTAAGAAAAAAACCAATTTCGTCATAGAGTCTGACAGAACTAGATAAAATATATTTTTTGCCCAATTTAAACAGTGAAATTGATCCAAAAAATCACTAGTTTCCACCGGACCCTCCGGCAGAAGTGCTAGATACTGAATTATTTTCAAAATAGTGTCATTTAATTAATTATTCTTAAAAAATTACTATTTTGCAAAAAGTTTCGGGGAGAGGAGGGGAATTTTTCGGTTGTATAAATTATATTTTGGAGAGCAACTATATAGATTGTATTATGTATTAAAGTGTTAACAACATATTACTAATCAAAAATTTGGGGTAATAACTAATAACAACTACCCCAATTCAACCAAAAAAAAAAAACTAGTAACAACTACTCGCTGTATACTACACTCCATTCAGGTTATATTACATACTGATGCTACAAATGTTCTAAGCTGGAAATGAATACTAACATCTTAGTTCTATTTTTAAAATTATTTATATATTCAATGTAAAATAATTTGAATAGAGGTGTAATCATAAACAAGAATATCTAAATTTAAACTAAAGTTTAAATAATTTATAACATAATAATAAACAGTCGGATTTTTGCATTCTTTTATATTAGAGAGCCCATATATATAGAACATTCATGGAACTGCTATTAGAGAACCAATATAAAACATCCATAAATCTTATGAACTCTTCAAGAAACCTCTACGAAACCTAATAATAGCTTTATTATCCCATATTGAGCAATTTCTTGTGTAAAACTCAAGAAATTGAAAAAAAAAATAGCTGCTAAAGCAATTTTACATACATTCCTTTACTTTCTAAGAATTACAATATCTTCTTGTTAATTGTGAAAAACAATATCTCGTTCTCTCATCTTATAAACACAACAAGCTCCTAAAAGTAATAATTACATCAAAATAATTCACTACTCTAACAAAAAATCAAATTCCTGATCCGGCGATTTCATATGAAAACTAATTCTCTCAATTTCCCCAAAAATCTTTTCAATTTCAGGATGCGACACATCACCGACCAAAAAGTAATGCACTTTATTCCTAATTTCCACCCAACTATAACCAGGTGTTTTTCTCACTCCTCTCTCTCTCATCAAATTCCTAACTTCATTAACCTCTCTCCACATGCCAGCTGTCGCATAAATGTTGGACAACATTACATAAGTGCCAGAATTTTTATCATCCAATTGTACTAATTTTTGGGCCGCGATTTTTCCTAATTCAACATTTGGGTATAATTTACACGCGTTTAATAAGGAGCCCCAAATGGTTTTTTCATTATTATTCGACATATTTTTAATGTATTTAGTCGCTTTTTTTATTTCGCCCGCACGGTTTAAAATATCCAGAATGCATGAGTAATGTTCCTCTTGAGGAGTGAGATTATATTTAGATTTCATCAAATCGAAATATTTTAAACTATCTTTGACTTTACCAACATGTCCACATGAAGATAATAAACTAAGGAAGGTTATTCCATCCGGTTTAATATTATTTATTTCCATATAATGAAAAAACTCGAGGACTTTTTCGTAATTTCCGTGCTGGGCATAAGCTTGAATAATCGTGTTGAATGATACCATTTCTTTATTTTTCATTTCACGGAATATTAATTCAGATTCTTTAATGTTTCCACATTTGCTATACATAGTGATTAATGAATTGCAAAAGGAATTGTATGAATTTAATAATGTTTTAATCGCAATTGCATGAATAACCCTCCCTTGTTGGAACAAAGCAAGAGAAGAAGAAGCAGTTAGGGCACAAATTAGGGTTGCATGGTCAGGTTTCGTACCGGCTCGTACCATTTGAATATAAAGTTTCAAACCCTCTTCATTATATCCGTTTTGTACATAACCAGTTAGCATAGCATTCCAAGAGACTGTATCTCTAACCCTAATTAGGTCAAAAGTCTCTCTTGCTTGCACCACTTTGCCCTGTTCAGAATAGCAAGTTATCATAGCTGTACAGGCGATTAAATTCTTGATAGGCATTTTGTCAAACAGTTCTTGTGCAAGTTGAAACATTTGATTTTCAACATACCCACTTATCATAACTGCCCAAGAAACCTCATTTCTCTTAGGCATTTCATCAAACAAATCACGTGCCTTTTTAATCTCTTTATTTCTCATATATCCATCAATCATGCAAGTATACGAAATCACATTTTTCTCACCCATTTGTTGAAACAAACTTTCCGCTTCAGAAATCCGACCGTGCTTTACAAAACCAGAAACCATCGCATTCCAAGATGCGACATTTCTCTCAGGCATTTTCATGAAATACTCAAAAGCCAAATCTACCTCTCCATTCTCAACACAGCCAGCTATAAATGAGTTCCAAGAGAGAACATCTCTTACCGGCATCGAATCAAAGAGATATTTACACCCTCTCAGATCGCGGTTTTGCCAGTGAGCCGTTAAAATCGAGTTCCATGAAACCACGTCTCTGTCCGGCATTTCGTCGAACAGCTTCCGTGCGGCTCTGAGCTCGCCGGACCGGCCAAGAAGGCCGATTCTGGTGTTCTGACGGTGGATTTGCAAGGTGGAGAGGCTCTGCTTGTAAGTCCGGCGGAGTGAACGGAGGTTGGAGAGGCTTGGCATGTCAATGGAAAATGGAAGTTATTATTCGATTAATGATACAGTTTTGAAAGTCCTGTGGGCGAGTCGAGATAGAACTTGGAAGGAAACAGAGGGGGAATGGAAGAATTGGAAAAAAAAAAAGCAGCACTGTTTTTTTAGGAGTTCAAATATGTAGCGCCAGCCTTTTGGAGTGTCCAAAAAAGTCCGATTTCAAGAAAGTATGATAAAATTACAAAAAGATATATCGGTAAACACAAAATGTATAGTGAAATTATAAAAAATATATTTTCAAAAATATATGATAGAATTACAAAAAAGTATATTTTCAATTAGTTTTGCATAAAATATATATGTGTATAGTTAAAATTGTATGGTGACGCTGTTGGACATTCCATAAGCTGGACACTCCGAATAATTGGATTTGTTGGGCTAAGGCCCAACTTTTAACTTTTAATATATTTTTACAAATTTGTTATCATTAAATGTTGTGTTAATTATTTTGGGAAGTTTCATGTTTAAATTATATTTTTTTTCTGTTTAAAAGATATTTAAATTTAAAAACAATAATTACACAGGATGACAAAAAAGCATGATGGCATCCCGACCATGCATTTTTTAGTATAGGTTTGAAGCAATAATTAAGAAATGTTTTAATATGAATTGATTTAGTTTTATCTGTATTTTTATATATTATGGGTTATTTATTAATTATTTCTAGTTTTGTATGATAAAATTAATAACTAATAATAAATGTGCAATAGAACAAAAATGAATTTCATCGCGACAGGTAAAATTGGTATTCTAATGAAAAAATAAATTTGCCCTCAACCAAACAAACTTAGGAGGATGGATGATACTTATAAAAAGTTTTAGCATGATAGAATGAGAGAAAAATTACATAATATTACGTAATCATCAATATTATAGAAGACATATAAAGACAGTACATATTATCAAGTAAAGTTTCTTAAAACACATGAATGATCAATGGAGATTAAAAAATTACATAATATTACATAATCATCAATATTATAGAAGACATATAAAGACAGTATATATTATCAAGTAAAGTTTCTTAAAACACATGAATAATGGAGATTAAAAAATTACATAATATAACATAATCATCAATATTATAGAAGACATATAAAGACAGTATATCTTATCAAATAAACTTTCCAAAACACATGAATGATCAATAGAGATTATCGACACGAGATGAAGTATATCTGACAGCAAGCCTACCTTTTATTTACAATTACAGTGAAGCTACGTCCAAATAATCCACTAACTCTCTCAGTGACATATTAGATCCCACAAATACATGAATCATGTGAGCTCAAATGTCACTGAGAGTTAGTAAAAGAATTATGGGTAGATTTATTGTTACAGTAAGTAAAAAATGACTGTAAAAATGACTGGTTCTGATAGAAAGAGGAGAGAAACCAAGTAAAAAATTTAATTTCAAGTCTCTCTCTCTAAAACTCCATAGATCTAGTTCTCCTCAAGGGAGATTGAGGCCTCTTTTTTTCTGTGATTGGGATTATATTCTCCAATAACTGCACAACAAATAATTAAATTAACAATAATTAAAATAATAATAATAGTAATTTAATCAAAATAAAAGTTGTATAGAAAATGCCATGATAAATCTGTGATTTTTATGTTTGTTAGAAAATTGAAAAATTATACACATACAGAATTATAACAATGTTTCAAAAAGTCGCATAATTGAGCAAGAAGTTTTTTACAGCAATATTTAAAAAAAAAAATTGATTTCTTCAACGAAAGAAATAAGACTCAACAATATAGTTTCTTCATTTTTTCATAATATCATTTAAGAGAGAAATAAACTTAATTTTTTCGTTTTAATCGAAATTCTTTAATTTATAAACGAAACAATTTTAATGCGAACCTGCTTAAGCCTCATCTGTCCAAATTCCATCTGCAAATACATATACCAAAAATAATTAATTATCTAACTTTAACAAAATATAAAAATAATTATAGTAAATAACTAATTATACAAATTGTACCTGTTCAACAAGTAGCATGGAATTCTCTTCTTCCAGCTTTACAACTACCGCTTCAAGTTTTAACGTGTAAGCCTAAATTCACAAAACTAAAATCAACCTCAAAAATTTCAAACATAAAACACTAAAAATCAATTCAAACAATCAAACCTGCTTTCTCTCTCTAGATCTGGCAGCCGATTCACGGTTCTTGAGTATTCTTTTCTCTCTCTGTGTTGAACAATCCGATTCTTTCGCCCCAATTTCACTCATCTCTCCTGCTCCTCTTTTCTTTCTCTTTCTCACCTCTCCATTTTCCTCTCCAGTTCCGGCCAGAAACTCATCCAGAGTGATTCCTTCAAACGAATCTGTACCATATCATGATAAGAAATCATATTTCAGAAGAAAAAAGAGCGTCATATAATCAATTAGTTGTTCCGAATCAGTTATTACAGCAAATTAATTACTCAGCATATATCTCCAATTAATCTCAATTCCCATTTATAATCCCTAACAATTCCCCAATTTTCCCAAGAATCCCATTATAATCCCTAACAATTCCCCAATTTTCCAAGAATGTAGAAAGAATACCACTAGCAAGCTCTCTCCTTACAAGAAAATGTGAATTTAACGACCCCAACTGGATTTTGCACTCGATTTCAATAACTCCATTCTTAATTATCAAATCCAATCCAATCCCTAATTCATAATTCCTTTCAAATGAAACGAAATCTTTTACCTGGAACGATCCCTCTCAACACTGGACCATCAGTCATGCTTTCAATTCCGCCTGGCAATGGCGCTTGTACAGGCAATTGCGACGGTTCGATGCTCTGGAGCAGGTTATCCATGGCGAGTGAAATTTGGGTTAGATTCTTCTTCGAATCTGAGAAGAAGGAAGCGCGGAGTTTTATCTGAATTCTGAACTGAAGTTAAATCAGTCACCTATTTTTGGGATTCATAATTCAAACCTTGTTAAGTAATGCCATAGATAATTTATGTGCGGTTGTCTTAACAAGTTACAGGACCACCGAATAATCATTCAGTAGTCATTGTTCAATATAAAATAATGACAAGATATAAATATGTACATCATAGATAAATAATTGATGTATGACCAGTGACCTTGATCATAGTCATCTTGATTCAGTAGTCATTGTTCAATATAAAATAATGACAAGATATAAATATGTACATGATAGATAAATAATTTGTATGACCTTGATCATAATCATCTTGTTATAATATTTCCTTGACTTTCTAAATACCCACATTGGAGGTTTCCATAATTATTGACCAAATGTAATGATGATTCAAAGAATCAAAACAATAATATAATAGGAAAAGTCTGATTTGGCTTCTCAATTATTAAGTTGGTATATTTTTTTGCTTTCTTATGTTAATTTTAACTTATGAATTATCAAGTTAGCACTTTTTTTTTTTGTCATTGATTTTTTTATTTTTGAGATTGTCTCTATAACTTGTGGACTAAAAAACTTTACTAATATGTGCTACACAATATTACGTTTGCGGAACTTAAGTTTGGAATCTCTCTCAAAATTATACGGTGTCTTACCACTGATCTAACAAATTTTGGCCACTGAATTTTTTTATAACAGTTTTTTAATTTGCTCATTCCTCCACAATCAATCAATTAAATTTAAATACATGTATCCATAAATTTTCAAATGTTAAGCGATGATGTGGCATCTTTCTTTTGGAAGATTAAAAGAAAGATAAATATTCATTGTTAAAATGTTTCTTATTTAAAATTCATGAATTCTATAAAAAAAATATAATGGAAACAAATTTCCAGTATCATACATAATTTGTATACAGTTTACGAAGTTTTTTTTGTTTTTTGCAATACATTGTGGAAAATTTAATATTTTTACTAAATTCATGTTGAATGAAAAATAGCTTTTCATTTAATATGTTTTAATATAGTATATAGTTGTTTTCATCCTTGAAAAAATATCATGCCATTGCTTGCATATCACAGTTGACGGGTAATCATTTAACTTATAAAAAAGAAGTCAAATCTTGCTAGCTCAAGCGGTAAGACACATTGTCAATAATGATAGACACTCAAGTTCGAGACACGCCGAACATATTTAGCTTAATATTTAGCAAAATCTACGAACCCAATGGGTTGTCTCAAAAAAAAATCTTTTAAAAGAGAAAATGAGCAAAATTAATAGTTGAGGTCAAAAATAGACTAAAAAAGTTGAAAGGCTAAAAAGATGCCATCTCAATAGTTGAGGATTCAAAATACCAAGGAAAGTCAATGAACAAAAAATACACCAATACACTAGTTGAATAATTAAAAATTGACCAAAAAAAGAGTTCAAGAACAAAATCTTCTAAACTCAATAGTTCAAGGGTTGAACATCAACAAAAAAGAAGTTTAGGACCAAAAAATACACTAACTTACCTCTAAAAAAAAAATACACTAACTATGGAAATACTGGAGAACATATGGCAAATAATATCCCTTTAAAAATGCAAGTATTTTTATAGGAAAAATCGCAAAACAGAATACTCACCTTAGATAATCTGAAAAAAAGAAGGGGGGGGGGGGGAGGGGGGGGGGGGGGCATTCGATAGCAAATAGGTGTTTCCTCTGTTGCAATGAGCTTTAATCTATGAACCGCATTTCGAGTCATGCGATTTCGTCAGTACCTACTGATAGCTCTTGCGAACCGCCATGAATCTTGAGAATGAACTCCCAACCACACTCTCTGAGATGGCAGCCGAGCTTTTAAAAGAAGGAAAAATAATGAAATCTCGGCAGATTTATGCACTATTAGATTTCTATTCTTAGGCATTAGATTTTCTAGCTTTTAGATGTTAGATTTTTCATTTCCTTTTTCCTTTTCTTGTTTTGTATAGATAAAACTTTCTCAAAAAAAAAATTGTTAGCTGATTATTTTTTTATAAATAAAGATTCTACAATTACCAAAGTAAAATGAAATACTCAAAAGTCAAAACAATTATTCTCTAACTTTTGAGTATTGCTTAGTCAAAAACTAGCACTAGTCATTCTAACCACACATTTACTCTCTTCAAAAAAGTTAGTAATGTTTTGTAGCGAATTGACCTCAATTCGCTATAATTCGGTTTAATTTGGTGGAAAATTGAGATAAAATGGATACAAGAGATAAAAGTCAAAGAAAAGGAAATAATAGTTCACATACAAGTCTGATTACAATTCACGCATAATAGCCTTTAAGCAAACTCACTCTTAACTAAAAATGAAAAAGATCCTCTGCTCACTCTAACAAACCGAAATAATTTTAAACATATACCAAGAATTAAATGCAAACACTAAGCAAAATAACTAAATAAGCCTCAAAATGCCCCATTGGACCAGCATTTAATGTATGTGCCATCATGCGGAAAAGGTGCCAAGTCATCCGCCAGATTTGAGTTCAAATATGGAATTTTTGCATAGAAGCCCCTGAAGTTTAACAAATACTCAAAATATAATAATTCCTAACATGTTTAGTACGTGCCCTTGAGAAGATGAGACTAATAGGATACGATATGAGAAATATCTTACTAGAAACGTCATCCAAGCTATACTTTGAGAAGCATAAGTACAGACAATTTCCTGTCTTGGTTGATTTATGTGAAATTGTTCTTTTGATTTACCCCAATGCCATACGTAATAGATGTTTGTAAAAAAAAAATTCAAACAAATCACACATTGGATTTTGAGTCCATATAGGGCTCACTCTTGAAAATCCCCCCAAATGCTCTTTTTATTACTTTTATGTAAAGCCCGTTTACCATCTCTTTTTTTAATAAAAAGATGATAAACGGGACCATATGAAAGTGATAAATGATAGATTGGAGGAGATTTTTAGTGGTTCGGTAAACTTTTTCTTCGATTTTATATGCAATATTGATAGATTGAGATGATTAAGAGAGAGAAAAGGGTTGGATTAATTGTGTTTGATTGAATTGAATTATATGTTCGTTACAAGAGATAGACTATATATATAGAGTAGGCATCTACCTAACTCTATCTAATTCTATACAATTCAATTCCTATAATTCCATACAATACACGTCACATTCTATACAATACATACAAGTAGCCCTATACACTTCTACTACTCTAACATCCCCTCAAATCTAATCGGGATTAATCATGGTGAGCTTGTCACGTAGTAGAGTGAAGCCCGTTGTAAGCCATAGAATGTCGGCGACTTGATCTTTGGTGCTTATAAATCGAACTTGGAGAGTTTTGAACTCAATAAATGTGTTTCGTTCTTGCATGAAATATTGGATTGACGGCAAGATATGTCGCACCAATGTTGTCGCACCAGAGGATGGGGACCTCCTTTTGGAAGATGTGGAGCTCGCGTAGCAGGAATTGAATCCAAACTAGTTTTGCGGTAGCCATGGCGAGACTTCGGTACTCAGCTTCGATATTAGACCGAGCGACTGTGGGTTGCTTCTTAGCACTCCATGAGACGAGTTTTAGACCAAGAAAGATGCAATATCCGGTCGTGTGCCGTCTATCATCTGGACATCCAGCCCAAACTGTATCGAAAAAGGCTTGGAGTCATAAAGATGGGGAAGACCGAAGTAAGAGGCCATGTGTTATGGTACCTTTGAGATATCGCAAGATGTGTTTGACCGCCTCTCAATGCTTGTCGGTTGGTGAGTGCATGAATTGAGAGACTTTGTTGACAGCAACAGCAATTTCCGGTCGGATGATTGTCACATATTGAAACGCTCCCACCGTGCTTCTATGAAGTGTCGAGTTATCCATCGGATTCCCGCTTAGTTTGGAGAGTTGCTCACCCACCACCACGGGAGATGAACACGGCTTAGCACCATCCATCTTGGCCTTCCTGAGTAGGTTCAAGATGTATTGCGGTTGAAAAGAAGGGAGAATAGTATAATTTTTATATGCGGAAGCATGAAAAAAAAAAGTTAAGGCTCTGATACCATGATAGATTGAGATGATTAAGAGAGAGAGAAGAATTGGATTAATTATGTTTGATTGAATTCAATTAT
The DNA here is from genome assembly GCA_027726005.1 of Juncus effusus. NCBI lineage: Eukaryota > Viridiplantae > Streptophyta > Magnoliopsida > Poales > Juncaceae > Juncus > Juncus effusus. The sequence continues at coordinate 7,969,231 of CM050894.1, read as the reverse complement.
ATGTTCGTTACAAGAGATAAGCTCTATATATATTGTGAACCTCTAAATATCTCTTCTATCTAATTCGATGCAATTCAATTCCTACAATTCCATACAATACATGCCACATTCTATATAATACATACAACTAGCCACTTCTACTACTCTAACAAATATTAAGAGCATTAACAACTTTTATACTATGACAAATGGAAGAATAAATCTTTTCGGCACACACAATTTGTGTTTCATTGTTTTTTTTTTTTTTTTTTTAACTCCTCAAATGAGGAGGATTATTTGATAGAAAGATACTCTTGACGAGTATCGAACTCACAACCATTTGGTTGGTGAGGTGGTAGTACCTTTACCGTTTGAGCTAGCAAGCTTTGACTTGTGTTTCATTGTTGGTTAGGTCTCATTTTCTTTGCATGATATGAGGCCCTTAAATTCGTATGACTGATATTGTTTACAGGGAAATTATTGTCTGCCCTCTAGTTCCCCCCTAGACTCACTGATGACACTATCATGGCATTTTTTGTGGTAATTTTGCCATTAATTGTATCAATTTCATACCGATGAGTGGTTTTGTAATCCGCTTAGCTGTGATTCTTGTGTTGTTGTAGCGCTGAGGGTGCATTGCGCCATCTGTATAGTTGAATTACCAAAGGTAAATGAAATTCGCACAATGCAACTATACACACGCAATGTGGGCCAAAGCCTGCAGCATTTTTGGCAAAACTCCACCACCAGTAATACACTCCCCAATAAAACTCTATAGCTGGATGCTTAAGAGAATCAGCAAAATGCAAAGAAAAAAATGGGAAAGTGTCTGGAGCGCAACATGTTGGGAAGTCTGGAAAGAAAGAAATACCAGAATCTTCCGGAACAAACGAAATATCAAGGAGCAAATATTCTCCATCATTCTGGGAAATGTCCAAGAATGGGAAAAAGTGAAGGGCAAGACTCAAGACCGTCACGAAGCCCAACGTTTTTCGGTGGTCCCGCCAGTCGGGAGCTTAGCCTAGACTTATTAGGATATAGGCTTTTATTTTTTCTTCTTGAGCTAACTACATGTTCAAGAAATTGATTGTAAAAAAAAATTTTGTAACATTTCTTATTAATGCAAAATCTAAGTAGGCAAATTGCCTACAATTCTAAAAAAAAAAAAAATACGGTGGTAATTCAAGTTAACTCGATTTCTTTTTGTTAATTAAAACAAAAAATTTAGTGATATGTGATATGACTAATAAAAACTATCAAAATTTTCATCAATTAATTTTCATCAAACAAATCACTTTAAAAAATTATCCAATGTAGAGAAGACAACTTATGTGAACCTACAAAATCACTAGATATATAATGTTAACATATACCATTATAAAATAGTAAATCTCATGATTTTTATTTTATATTTTTGTTTAAAGTTGCTATTTAAAATAACAAAATTATATTGGAAAATCCCAAAGTAGGGCGAGGGTTGCGCTAGTTAATATAAGAGGTTTGAAGTAGCTGAATTATTTTTATTATAATTTTATTATAAATTGAATAATATTTCACCTTCTGATGTCAAATACCATTTTTCACTAATGCTCATATAATGTAAATACTACTCGTGCAGAATAGATTTGAGCAGCACAGACCTAAGAAAAGATCTATTACATAACTTAATTATCCAAATATAAGGTTCTCCACTAAAATTTAACCCCTCTCTCTCTCTCTCTCTCTCTCTCTCTCTAGTAAAGGTGACCTAGGTCTATAGCTAACAAAAAATAATACATTCTTCCTTTTAAAACTCATAGTTAGAAGCAAGATACCAATCAATCAATCTTCATCCTCGGTCTCCTCATCATCTCCATTCCTCTCCATTCCATCATACCCCCACCGATCTTCTCCATTCCCCTCTCCATTTTCATCCATATCCTCCTCCGTCTCCTCACTGTCTTCCTCTCTCTCATCCTCTTCCTCATAAACTCTCTTCCCTCCTCCCAAACTCGAACCACCAACCGTCTTTCCAACTTCCATACGAACCCTCAAATTATTCCCCTTAACCCTTTTATTCGCATTAGCGGAATGAACATTACTAGGAGACGGGGTGGCAAACTTATTAACATTATTATTATGACTACTCTCGTTATTAAGTTCATCATTGGGGTGATTCGTTCTAAGATGGAGATTAAGTTTGTACTCATGAATATACGCCTTATCGCACCCTTCGTAAGGGCACGCGAACGGCCTGTAGTGAGGCTTCTCGGCTTGACGCGTAGGATTAGGAGTGTGTCTTATTACTTCACCAGGCGATTTCTTCTAAATAGATTTAAATAAAGAACTTGTTAGATTTTTGTTATGTATACTATACTTACGAAATGTTAAAAATATAAGGGAATTTTTTCAAAACCCCTCTTTACTTTTCTGAAAATTATCAAAAATCTCAGATCTTTTAGATTTTTTAAAACCTCCCTATAAAGTAGATTCAATATTTTTTACCCCTATGGCGTGTGTTGTTATTTCAGTAGGCGATTTCTTGTAAAAAGATTAAAATAATGAAATTGTTGGAGTTTTGTTATGTGTACTTACGAAATGTTTAAATGTGAAATGTGGTGTACCTCTAGGAAGCGAGTAGGGGCGTGCCTTGAGACTTCGGCAGGCGATTTCTTGTAAAAAGATTAAAATAAGAAATTTGTTGGATTTTTGTTATATCATTATATGATAATGTTTAAATTTTAATGTACCTCGAGGAAACGAGAAGAGACGTGTCTTGACACTTCAGGAGGAGGCGTGTTCTGTATTATATTAAATAGAGTTTGATATTCAATAGAGTTTGAAACATTTTGTTAGATGTTTATTATGAGTAATTTTCGTTATCCTATGTGGCTACTTGAATTGAATGATATTTTGTTAGCTATTTAAATTGAGTATTTTACACATGAAACGGGGAAAATTTAATGCACGCCTCGAAACGTGGAAAATACTTTAAAGATGAATGCATTAATGACTATACATGATATTTTGAGGTTTACGGTTTAAACCCTAAACCCTATCTTGTTTTCAAGGCTATACATGACATTTTGTGGTTCCGCAGGGTTAGATACGTAAATTTGCTCATTTTGTTTTTTTGTGAAAAGGTCGTGAAGAAATTTATTTAGTTATTATGTACCTTGTCAAGGTGAGATTTCATGTGTGTTCTCAATTTGAGCTCATTTGTGAATCTCTTTCCGCAATCTGAGTAAGGGCAAACATGGTAATTTTCCGCTAGATGTGTTTTCATGTGCGCCCTCAAATTAAAATCCAATGAGAAAGCCTGTAAATTAACTCATTCAATAAATATCATTTTTTATTTACAAATAAAAAATGAGAAATTATTTCCCAAACTAGCACCAATTAAGCCCCAATTATGTTATTAAGTTTCAACTACGCAACAAACCCTCAATTCAATCGTAAATTGCATGAATTATCCCTCGTTTGTGCTTTGCTTACACAAATAGGACGCAAATCAGCCTCATTTCACCCAACTTAGCTTCAATTTACCAACAATCTCTCGATTTAACAAAAGATGATTCCAAAACATAGACAGGTATTTTGCAAGAGGTGTAATTTACCAAAAAGTTAGGGACTAGAAAATACAAAAAAGGAGGTTAGATTGGTAAACTTCGCACCTTGCCGCAACCCTCATGAGGGCAAACGAAATCTCTTTCTCCTGTATGGATAAGAAAATGTCTCTTCAACTTGGAACTATCTAGAAATTTCTGCACAAATAAAAAAAAATATGTAAAAGAAATTACATATAATTGCAAGTACACAAACAATTTTTTGGGTTGCACATTAACTCTTTACCCCCTAAATTGCACCAACAACCCCTATTCTAACTATCACTAGCCTAAACTAAACATCAATTTTGCAATTAAACCTCCTTTAAGATTCACATTTCCTCACTTCAACCCAAATTAGGCTCAAAATTTATCAAAATTCTCCAATTCCACCAAACAACCCAAGAAAAACTAAAAATACAAAAAAGAAGGTACAACTCTCAAAACTTCATTGCATCACTACTCAAAAACTCAAACCAATAAAAACACGCCAGCTGGCAACCAAAAATTTAAAACTACCTTTCCGCAACCAGCATAGTGACAAATGTACTGTCTCTCTCCATGAATATTCGCGTGCTTTCTGAGGGCCAAAACGTCAACAAAAGTTTTCCCACAACCTTCAAAACTACAAAGGAATAACACCTCAGTTGTCGGTTCGGGTTTTAATTCCTCTATTTTCGGAGCCTTCGCTTTGTCTTTTAGGGTTTGCACCATATCCTCTTTAAAGAGAGAAAAAAAATTAAAAAAAATGTAAGTTTGCTTCTTTGATAGCTATATTCAATCGGAATATTTGTCATTTAGGGCTTGCACCATATCCTCTTACAAACAGAAAATAGTTTAGAAAAGGCGAGTTTACGTATCTAACCCCCTTTAATTTGAAAAATTAGTCGGAATATTTGCACGGTAGACTCTGTCATGATGCTATCATGCTTTTTTGGTCCTTTTGAGCATTTTTTGTTTTCATATAATACCCAATTTAATCATATTTCCAATTTATTTCGTTAATTAGCCTAATTTGGAGTTTCAAATCCCACCTCAAATAATAAAAAACAGGATTTCAAATTCCCCTTCAGATTTTATGTTAACCATGAAGAGGGATTTGAAATACCATTTGTTAGTGAGGCGAGGTATGAAACTCTAAACCAAGTTAGTGAAAGAAATAAGTTAAAAATCAGGTTATTACTTATTCTGGATATTTGAAAATTGAGAAGGTTAGATATGGGATCTAAAACAAAAAAGAATTATTCACTCGAGCGTAATAGGGATACTAGTATTTATAATTTTGTACAATTATAAGTTTATAACTTATAATAAATACCTCTGACCCATCTGAAAAGAGAGCAATTCGCACCATTTGAGGTGAGCTGTTGTGGAATCCTACATTATTTAAAATAAAAACAAAGATACATTATTTAAAATTTCATGTTGCTGCGATTTATTCAATTTGTTTTTCATTGTATCTTCCTGATCTGATTCTCAAAATTTTCTTTGCAGTCCAAGTAAAATACAGTGAAAAAGCGAATATACATAATTTCAGAAGTAGATTAATAGTTTTTCATTTCCTTTGTTTTAACTCAAAACTAAATGAGATCAGTGAAATCATAAGACAATACACAATTTTAAAGTAAAATAGAGAAACAGATACTGTATCCCAAATTGCTCTTGCAAGAGCGGAGACCAAATCAGAATAAAATCGAACAACACTAATTAACATAATGAAAAAGGGAGAAATAGTTAAAAACTTAAAACTGTACTTTTTCACTTAAATCACCCCAGAAGAGCAATAGAAAGTAAGAAATTCACTAACTCTTTTAAGCAAACACATTTAAGCAAAATCAACATTTCATAATCTTTAGAACTAAAAGTACAGAAAATAATGAAACAATAAATCTATCTGTGATTCGAACGAACAAGAATCAAAGAAGAACATATTAACAAATGGAGTAAAACAGCAAGGGGAGAAAGAGTAACGAACGAACCATTCCTTGACCCATCGGAGAGGCGGCGGCGGGGCTCGATTTCCGGCGGGAGCGTAGCGGCGGTGGTACGGGTACGGATTCTGCTTCTGCTGCTGCTGCTGATGTTGGTGATGGTGATGGTACTCCATTTGACCTGCAGTTCAGTTGAGTTTGGCAGCAGAAGCTCTAGTCGTAGTCGGAGAGGATAAATGGAGGAGGCGAGAGGAAGACAAAGGAGAGAATAGTGAGGGAGGGAACACGAAGCGGGGATAGCTCAGTTGGGAGAGCGTCAGACTGAAGATCTGAAGGTCGCGTGTTCGATCCACGCTCACCGCATTTTGCATTTTTTACTTCAAATTTAGAAAAGGAAAATGTATTACTCAGGCTGAGTTATATATATTATCTTTTGTTTTATATATAATTTTTCTATTTATATATAATGTATGTATACTATTTTGTGTGTTTTATATATTGTTTTCAAAATATCTATTTCACACATTCTTTTATTTTTATATATTATTTTTCTATTCTTATATATTGCTTTATTGTTTTATATACTATTATTATATTCTTTGTATTATTTTTATATATATTATTGGTGTTTTATTTATATGTTATTTTCAAACAATATATTGTTTTTCGCTTTTATATTTTTTTTTCTATTCTATATATTGTTTCACGGAAAAAAGAAAAACATTCGAAATACACCCAAAGTGCACTGAGAAAGTGATTTATCATGTTTGTGTTTGAAAATGATGAGCAGCTACAAGCATTGTGAGCTTGTTCGGTGAAAGATGGAATAGTGGAAAAGCGGAAGAGTGAAAAAGTAATTATTCCATGATCGTTCGGCAACGTCCATGGAGTAATAAGTTGGTTTAAAATATATAAATAATACCTAATTACTACAATGTCCTTATGCTAATCATATTTTTTTTTTAAAAATTTAATTATTATTATTCAACCTAAAAGAAAATTAAAAAAAAGTTTTTTAAATAAATAAGATAGAAATAATTTGTTTGATTTACTAAATTCTTTATGCATGTCAAGAGAGATAGAAAAAATTAATAACAAAAGAAATATATGACAGATGGATCTCTTTAGATAGAGAAAAATGAGTATAATTATCTTCACACTTTAAATATATGATTTCATGAAATTATTATTGAGAATTGATGGTTTTTCATCCTTATTTTTCTATAAAAAAATATTTGGAAAGAAATAAGAGAGAGACATAGCATTAATTACTAATGTCATGTCATCTCAAGGTGGAAGAAAGAGGGTATTTTTTTCTTAAATTTTGTCTTATTCCATGGAAGAAACATCTTCCACCCTCCCCCCCACCCCCCCCACATGGAAAAAGGAAATTCCACTCTTCCACCTATTTATTCCATTTTCTTTCACCCTGGTTCGGCTGGAATAACTCACTTCTTCCACTCTTATTCCACCTTGCCGAACGTCACCTGTGTGTTAAATCGAATGCAGGTCGGTGTTTTTATAGCTTACTATGTTTTGGATTGATATAGAAATGCTTAATTAAGAATTGTTCCGTTGATTTTAGTCTTGCTATTTCGAATATGTATAGTTTAAATATTTTCTATGGGGCTTTCCAAAAAAAAAAAAATTAATATGTATATTTTTTTCAGCACTTAAATAAAAAAAAATGAGGAAGAGGTACAAGCGATTACTTCCTTTGTTCTCTTAGGGCATGTTTAATGTGGTGTATTTAGGTGGATTGTATTTTAAAAACATGGATTTGAGTCAAAATCCCTTGTTTGATTTGGTGGATGGAGGATTTGAGGGGCAAGATTCATGTATTTTGTCATCCCAATAATAAGTAGAAAAACAAAAAAATAATAAAATAATAATAAAAATAATAAAAATAATAAAAAATAATAACAATAATTATTATTGTGATGATAATAATAATTATAATTATAATAATTAAATAACAATAATAATAAATAAAGATAATAATATATAATAGTAATAATAATTATAATAATAAAAAACAACTAATATCAATATTAATATTAATATTAATATTAACAATAATAATAATTATTATTATTATTATATCATTATTATAATAATAATAATTATTATTATTATTATTATTGATATTATTTATATTATTATTATTATTACTATTACATATTATTATCTTTATTTATTATTATTGTTATTTTATTATTATAGTTATTAGTATTATTATTATCATCACAATAATAACTATTATTGTTATGATTATTTATTATTTTTTAATATTTTTAATATTAATTTATTATTTTTTTGTTTTTGTACTTATTGTTATTATTATTATAAAAATAATAATAATAATTATTTTATATTTATTTATTTATTTTCATTTATTATTATTATTATTATTATTATTTATTGTTATTATTATTATTTTACTATCATAATAATAATTATTATTATTTTTTCAATATTAATTATTATTATTGCCCACGGGCTTTAAACAAAAAAAAATATATTAATTATTATTATTACTTAATATTAATGAAATATATTTTGTATTTGATATATATAATTTTATTTAACAACTCAACAAACTAATTTAACTTAAACTTTAAATCATGGATTCACTTCAACAAATCAAACAATTGATTTTTGTATACATGTTCTTAAAATCCATCTAATCAAACAACATATATGTATTGCTATATCCATGTATCATCATATCCATGGATATGAGATATCCATGGATCTTAATATACACCAAATCAACACATGCCCTTAGTAGGTAAACTCATATGCCCTCCTCACATGTTTTAAAAAAAATCATTTTTAACGAGTATTAAATTCATAACCTTTTCGGCACTTAAGTAGATAACTCTAATTTATTTTTTTATCTTTCTTGGATGTCGAACATTCCCAATAATAAGTATTATAATTAACATATGATTAAGAAAATATAACATAGATATAATGCAACAAAATCCTATATTGTTAAATACAAATTAATATAGTGTTAATATATTAATTAATTATTTTACTAACTATATTAATCATTATTTCAAATATTCATATTTTTTTTAATATTGAAACATATCATAAATCGTATATTACATTATTATGTGTTAATTATATATATTTTATTCTGGTGGTATGTGCAATTATAATTTTAAATATCTAAAGAATTTTAAATATTATAAATATAAAGGTAATTATTAAAATTAAACATATGAGATAGGCATTTTGGTAAATAAAAAATATTTAACTCCATTATTATTAACTTTAACATCTTGCGGTGGATACTCCTCATTCACTCGCCTAGAAGCAGCTGTGAGCTCATTCAGAAAGCTATGGGATCTCCTTCTTTTCCTCCGATTAGAATAGACTCGTTGTGAATTGGCATCTGACCGACCTCCTCATGGGATTTCTCCTTATGCTTTGGGCAAATCCCTGGCATTCACCGCTTGAATAAGCAAGTACCAATAGCTGATTCTTTTCAATGGCTTGAGAAAATAAATCTTAAATGCCATTTTTTTTTGAAAAGTTAAAGTTTTTTTAAATATTCAAAAAATTTGGGATTCTTTTTAAGATTTCCCTTTAAATATTGGAAATATATCTTTTTTTGTTTTTGTTTGCTTAGATGCCCCGTAGGCTTCTAAAAAACATAATATTTTGCTTAAATATATTATTTAAGCAAAAAATATTCCATCCTACATTCATCAACTTCTGAACCCTCGCTACTACCGAAATCCCGCCAAAATCCAGGTTATAGAACACCAACTCCTACCGAAATCCCACCAAAATCCAGATTATAAAAGTCTAACTCCTACCGAAATCCCGCCCGAATCCAGTCCTGACACTCATCTCCCGCCGCTTCATCGATCGCCTCGCGCGCTCCAGTCGCCCCCTTGGTCGATCGCCTCCAAGCTTCAGCCTCTAGACTGGTTCGGCTTTCTCTTGTCTCTCGACATGCACATATCTCTTGTTTGCTGTACGAAAAAGTCAGAAAAATCGAGACATTGGTTGTCTGAGTTACATTAGAAGCTTATGTTTATTTTATTCCAGAGCCATTAATCTTTTGCTTGAGTTTGTTGCTTTTTTTTTTTTATAAATATTTTGCTTAAATTTGTTTTAGTTTGACAAGTTTGCTCAAATATCTCTGTCCCTCACATCTTTGATTTTCATTTCTCTTCTTCAAGTGACTTTTTTTAAGCAAAGAAAAAAATTGAGATATTGTGAATTTAAGAGATGTAAAGCAATTCTCAGTTGGCTAATTTTTTTAGCCTGCAACAAAATAATAGATATTGGTAATTTACGGGAACCCTTGTATTGTGCCTAAATTGTAAAATCCCACATGCTTAAGAAATTGAAATGGGACAATTAACTTAGAAAATTAATTAACTCAGAGCAGGCTTAATTTACTATTTGTTAATTTTTGAAATTCATTTACGGTGCTTTAATATTGTTAGGTTTTTACAATGGATCCATCTAACAGTGAGAGTGTTGGTAGTGGCGGTGAGGAAGCCGACTGTGATGAAGAGTTTTATGACGAGGAAACCGAAAGTGATGAAGAGTTTTGTGCAGAGGAAACCGAAAGTATTGAAGAGTTTTGTGGCGATGAAACCGATAGTGATGAAGAGTTTGAGAAGAAAAAAATTGTTTGTTTTACTGCGATGCTCATAACCGTTATTTTAGTACGTCGCTGGCAAAGGCAAAAGGCGATGAGGCTTTGTCGAGCACCAAATACGGAAATTTTCGAAAGAAATACGTATTTGAAACGGTTAATATACGATTCTGACGCGGTATGCACTAAAATGTTCCGTATGGAAAGAGATACTTTTCTTCACTTATGCGAGAAACTAAAAACCAAGGGACTATTGCGCGATAGATCCGAATTTAGCGTAGAGGAGCAAGTGGCAGTGTTTTTGCATATCCTTGGTCATAACACGCAAAGTAGGGTTCTTAAAACACATTTTTTTGGATCTGCCCAAGATACTAATAAATACTTTAACGAGGTACTTTACGCGATCGGCGAATTGAGAGGCGAGTACATGAAACATCCAAAGGCCGAAACACCTGAAATAATAAAAACAAACCCTAATTTTTCCCCGTTCTTCGATGATTGCATCGGAGCTATTGGTGGGACCCACGTTCACGCTACCCCTCCACTATATAGGCTTAGGGCGTTTCGAGGCCCTAACGGCTTTGCCACTCAACATGTTTTGGCAACAGTAGATTTCAAGCTTCGTTTTATGTACGTTTTAGCTGGTTGGGAAGGTTCTGCACATGATCAACGCGTGTTTAACAGTGCGATTGAGCGTGAAGATGGGATTCCCATTATGGAAGGGAAGTATTATTTAGCGGACAAAAAATACTCGACACGTCCAGGATTTATTTCCCCATTTCATGGGGTTCGGTACGATTTGAAAGAGTTTTCCAACAATCCACCGTCGAGTGATAAGGAGCTTTTTAATTATAGGCATGCAGGGTTACACACCAATGTTGATCGAGCGTTTGGTGCGTTAAAGAACCGTTTCAAAATTCTGACCTCTCGGTCTTCGTTTCCGTTTCCCACGCAAGTGGATATTGTTCTTGCGTGTTGCATAATTCATAATTTTATAATTATTCACACGGATGGGCCGGATAGTTTTGTACCGAGTGTTGAAGAAATTGAGAATGGGGAAGATAATGAGATGGGAAAAGTTCCAAAGTCAAGTTATGGGAATAGAACTACTAGAGAGCAACGACAAAATGCAAGGGAAATGGTTGCTTCGAGAGATGATATAATGAGGCAAATGTGGGAGCAATGTGGTAGTGGTTAATTTTCTTGTGTGTTGATGTAATAGTTTGTAGTGTAAATTAATTATGATACTTATCTTTTGTGGATTTATATTCTACCATCATAGTAGAATATAAGTTTAGTATGGAGCAGATAGTACTATGGTCCATGGAGCATTTTGTTTAATTTGGGAACATTTTAATTTAGTATGATTTATGTGTTTTGTTTGTAGACATTTATAATGTGAATTTATGGAACATTTGTTTATGAAGTTGTGTTTTTGTTGATTTTGTTTTCTATTTAAAGACATTTTAAATGGAAGTATGTTCAGAAAAAAAAAGCATGTGCAAGATGACTATGCAAGAGAGTATAATAAATGAATTTATCTTCGATTAACAATAAATTTTGCTTTACTTCCTTAGTCATTACGAAAAAACAATGGTTCAATCAGTCGGCTCATTAGTGCGATCAGCAATGCGGTGACTAAACTTATGGGCTACATGTGTTATTTCCTATATTCTCTACATGTGTTATTTCTCGTGTTCTGTAAAACTTAGGCTACATGTGTTATTTGCCGTTTCATAAAATTCCATGATATTTTGCCATTGTGTTGGGGACTTGGGGGTATACAAATATGTGATATTTTGAGATTTGTATGGTACACGAGATATATAGCCTCTTAAACCAAATAGCTCAATATTAAGCATGCATCATGAAATGAAGCATCAATTGGGAAATTAACTTCAATCAAGCCTCCAAATATTAACATATACACACATCTTTATGTACTAGAACAAAATTAAACTAATTAACTTATCCATCTTTTTAACTCCTTAGACATTTACATGCACAGATGGCTTCAAGATCATATTCTCTCATAGTCGAGCTTCTCTGACTGCAAAACAAAACAAAACACAATGAAAATAATTAGCTCATAAGAAAACTCTGTTGCCATCAAAACAACAATAAAACACAGGCTATTTCAAGAAAATAAGTTTACTCCGTTGCCATCAAAACAATAATAAAACACAGGCTATCTCAATGTCACAACTCAGTACGCACTTAGCTTTTTGTTTAAAAATATAAAGATTAAATAAGTGATATAACAATAATTTTACCTTAAAAAGCATATCAGTAGGCAACCAAGCTGGTGGAGTTGGGATGCCGACCCAAGCAATCTGCCAAAATTTAATTTCTTCACATAAGAACTGTGTGTTGTGTAAGTGTGTGATAATAGCCTAATAGGAATCTTATATTGACAATTTTGGTATTTAATTGCACAAATAAAGTCTAATTGAGATTTAAGTTGGAAATAGAAGAGGTACATTGACAATTTACGGTTTGGTACTGTTCTGAACCAATAATCAGAAGAAACAAAGGGGTTAAGTTGTTTAAAATGGTATGCTAAATCTTAATAAACTGAAGAGAGAAGTTACATACAAGAGCATATTCTCCCGTCTCGAAAATTCTAATATCCAACACCTATTAGTAAAAATAAAAAACAAGATTAGCGGCATATTTATTGATGCAATGGTTTCTCAACAGAAAAATGATATTGCAACAATTTAAGAACAAAGAAATTTTAATTAGAGATTACCTCACCACGGTCTTCATAAATGTAATCCAATCCTTTATAGTAAGGCGGATGGCCAACTGATAAGTACTGAAATGAATGAAATTGCAGAATTTTATAATCCTTCTCTAACTATAGTATTATGAAAGCTAGAGAGAGAGAGAACTCACATTGACGCTATTTAAGTATTTCTCTTTGTCGACACGCACAATCTGCCCTTTCTTCACTGAAAAACGAAAAAAAAGTTCATTTATTGTCATTACATAAAATTTGTGAGTTTGTTTTAGAAAAATTAGGCATTATTTACAGGAGTATGGTTTGAGTACTTAGAAGAAACAAGGCCTTAGTTCATCTCGCACAAAATTATCCAATACAGTACAATTGTGCTCAATTCATCCCCACTTAACCTCAATTTACTCCGAACAACACAATTGTATAAAAAACTTCTGGGTATTTAACTGTTCATGCAATATGCTCAACAATAGCAAAAAGAACAGAAGGAAAGAGAAGAGAGAAGAGAAAGGAGTTAACTAACTAGAATAGACGGGCTTCTTAGGCAGAGTGCGAGTAACCGGCTTATCCTTAGCCGGCTCGGCGGAGGTCCCCGAGCTTTCCGCCTTGGTTCGTACAGAGCCAGCTCGAGAATAAACTCCCCTGTTTCTCTCATTGAATCTACTTACTGAAGCTATTGGGTTTGAAAATGGTGTTACTGAATTGGGTTTTGTACTGAGAGAGGAGCGTGAGAGAAGAAGAGATGGTGAGATGATGGTTGGAGCTGCCATTGTTTTTCTCGCTCGATAGTTTTCTCTCCACTGGAATTTTTTGGGAGAGATAATGTAGGCGTAAATTACGAAATGGCCCTTTAAGAAGTATAGATATGAAGTGATAAACGAAAGATAAGGAGTTTGAGCATTTTTGAGCGCCCAGAAGCTACATGTTATATAATATACTATAAAATTATAAAAATATATTTTTATAAATATAAAAAATATAATAAAATTATAAAAAAGATATATTTGTAAACATAAAAAGTATATTAAAATACAAATATATAAAATTATATATTGGACGTTTTTAGAAACTCCAAAAGCTGGACATTCCCAATAATTTCTCGTAACCAAATAAAAGAGGAATATTATTTTTGGCACGATGAACCTTTGGCTGAAGCATTCTTTATTCTTCTTCTCAAAGAGACCATCATATCTCAGAAAATTATAAACAAGGCCTTTTGGATTGTAAATATTATTTTCTTAATAGAGGTCGTAAATATTGAAATACAAATAATGCTTCAATTCATATATCAAATAAATATTTGTATATTTTCGTTTATCACTTCATATCTATTAATCATAAATTTTCCGATAATTAATAGATAGTAAAGAGTTAATCATTCCCAATTTTCAGATGATTAATCCTAATTCATATTCAAATGATCCACAACAATATTATGATCTGTCATTTTTTAACCAACAATTTTCAAATTTTCAGCTCGTTGTACATTATACATTGTTCTCCTAGAAAGTTTTTACAAATGATTTTAAGGTGCATTTTGCGGTATCAGTGTTGCAAAAACGAGTATTTCTTCCAAATTAGTATCTATCAGAAAAATGAGTCGATTAACCCGAATTAGTATTTATCAGAAAAATGAGTATTCTCTATCTCTATTAACCCGAATTAGTATCTATCAGAAAATGAGTCAATTTATGCAAATCCTTTGAATAAATTCGAGAGGCCAACTTCAACCCAAATTGGGTCTAGTCCTTCCAATATTTAGATGATTTGAGCCGATTTAGTCCAATTGAACATATAATTTTCAAATTTGTCGATTAGATATGCATTTTTTCTCTTTTTACACCCTTGAGGTGATATATTGATATGACTAATATTTATGCAGGTGATACTGATGATGTTTTTATTGTGAATGATATTTATGTTATTTAATTATATATATAATCAAGAGATGATAATAAATATTATAATCACAAAATTAGACGAACTGATTGGCGGTTCTAAATTCTAATCTTTGATTAATCTCTCTATTCTATATTCCCCATCTTTTCCGACTGACTGACTAGCGATATTTGTAACATTTTGAAGTATACAGTAATATAAAGAGGGTGGTATTAGATACATTAAATACATCATGAAAGAAATTACATTATCATTTAACCAATATGTTAAATACATGGAAAAATCCTCATCTTATCAGTTATCTTTACACGAAATTGATGGTGAGGCCAATATACACAGTAAATATTTATTTAATCATGAAAGAAATAGCCCAACAATGCATATACATAATACTAGCTGTTTCTTGAAAAACAAGGACCATAATATTCAAGTCGAATTAAATTTAATAATGCATAATTTTTTTTGAATAATGCATATGTACTTAATGTGGCAACGAGGTCAAACGACTCTATGTGCTTAAAAACAGCTTTTTAATGGAAAAAAATACTGTGTACAGAAAATGGGGAAAAAAAAATACTGCTTACAACCTGCCGCTGGATGTATTAGTTATTATTATCTTTTTCTTGTGAAGTGTCAACATTTCGTGAAGTATGGGAGTAATTTATTATTTCCCATTACCAATTTTACTTGTTTTAGAAGGGCATATAAGCAAACGACACGAACAAATTGATGCACGAAAAAAGCAACAAAACAAAAGAATAGATTCTCATTTCTGTCTTTTCCTGTTCTTCTACTTCTTCTCTGTCTTAACTCTTTAAACTAAACACATCATAAAACAAAACCTCAGCTCCAATTCACATATTGACTTTCTCACACAACAAAGCAAACATTTATAATCATATCTTGTACGTCGACGAAACATTGAGAGAGAAAGAGCTCTAGAATGCAAAACAACTCACTATCACGGAGGCCTCAGCCAGGCCGCCGCCAGCAGTCGCCGCTTCCTCCTCCTTCGCCGAGGAGGACGAGGGATCAACTCGTCGGAGATGGAGGCTCCGCCGCCGGAAAAGCCCCCAAGCCTACATCTCCCGTCCATCCCGCGTAAGTCTCTCCTGCTTGTAAAAAGGGTCCGTAAATTTCAGATTGGCCATTGAAATTGAAAATGGTATCTTCGTGATGAACTCCGGATCAATTTCTCTTTTTTCTGATAGCTAATTGTTGGTCGCACCTTGGTCAACTACTGTGCATTTATTGATTTGATTTACCATACTTTTGCATATAACAAACCGTTTTTTAATATAGTATATCATTTTTGTGTACATTACCCATTTGTATACTATACCATTTCCCACATAATACATTTTACTGCATAAATTGCACCTGGTAAATTTGTCTCTACTCAACTAACTACCGCAGTTTGCAGTCTCTGTGTTTCGCTTTCTCCTTTTGAGTCCATGCACTTAACAGAATTGTGCACGTTTATTCATATAGTACATGAATCGAAAACCAATAGTGCAGAGACTAAATTACATTCCAACTAAAGTACATGGAGAGACTAACCGTTTATTCATCCTTTGTATGTAGAGGGGAGATGAGGACGGTGAAGAAGCTTCAGAAGGTGAAACCGCTGACGCTGCCTGAAGGAACGATGATTCTGGAGGCCTGCAAAAGGATGGCGTCGAGACGCGTCGACGCCGCGTTAATCACGGACTCCAGCGGCCTTCTGTCCGGCATCCTCACCGCCGAGGTCTAGTTTCTTCTCTCTTTCCTTTCTCTCTGTTCTTTTCACATTTTTCTAATTTAGATTGTTTGACTTTGTCTATTTGAATGAAAATTGCAGGTATTTAAGTTTCATTTCAACAAATTGTGATTTTGCTCCTGAAGTTGAAAAAGTATTAGTTTGGTTATGCATGCAGATGGAAAGGTTGTTTGTCAATTACGATGAATCTGATTTGGCTCCTAAAGTTAAAACAATATTAGATTTGTTGTGCCGCAGTAAGGCTTCAATTAAGTTTATATGTTATAGTTCCGAACATTATTTCGAATAAATTTCAGGACCAAAATGGTAAGAATCATCACCTGTTTTTTTGAAAGGCAGGAACTGTAACCTTGAAGGACCAAATTGACACATTTTAAAATTGGGGGATGAATACAAGAAATGCTATGCTTGCAACTTCAAGATCATTTACGAAATTTTATTCTTTATGTATTTATTGTGATTTTATTGTACTTTTTTTTATTCATATAATAGGATGTATCAAAGAGGGTAATTGCGGAGGGATTGAGACCGGAGCAAACGAGTGTGTCTCGGGCAATGACGAAGAATCCCGTTTTCATCATGGTTGACTCCCCCGCTATCGAAGCCATGCAAAAGATGGTTCAAGGTCCAATCCTAATCCTTTCTTTTTTAATTTTTCTTAAAATCATGCACATATGCTCAATGTTAAATGTGCAAAATTAACTTGTCTTGCTAACTTGATCTTGTTTTATTCACTATTTATTTATTCACTATTTATTTTATATATATTTCATATATTTATTTTATATTTATTAATTTATTATTTATATATTTATATATTTTATATATTTATATATTTATTTTATATTTAGTTATTTATTTTATATTTATTAATTTATTTATCTATTTCGTGGAAATTTGCAGGCAAATTTAGGCACCTTCCGGTGGTGGAGAACGACGAGGTAATAGCGATGATGGACATAACAAAGTTTCTATTTGACGCCATTTCACAAATGGAGAAAGTGGCTGAACAAGGCCACGCTATTGCGGCTGCGGTAGAAGGGGTCGAGCGTCAGTTGGGGAACGACATACTGCCAGGTATCTGTATTCCCCACACATTTTAAATAAAAAATATTGGTGTGATAAATGCAGGGTTAGTCCCTGTAGTTTGATTGGGTTGTGGTTTAGTCCCTGTACTATTAATTTTAAGCTTTTTGATCCTGAACTTTATGAAAAATTAGTACTTGAGTCATGGGCTAACCATCGTCCATGCAGAATTATGTAAAGTAAAGGGACCAAAAAGTTTAAATCAGTAGTTCACGGGCCAAATTATAATCCAATTGAAGTACAAGTACTAACCGTGAATTGATCCCATTATTTAATGCCTTACGGATTTTGTTAATATGCTGATTAGACCCTTTACAATTTACATGCTGTTTGGTACCAAACAGATACGAATCTAGTATTTACTATTTATTTGGTATATACTTGTCGGTACTGATAATGTGTTAGTGCATGTAGTTTTTAAACTTGTCGATACTAAATAATGATACCTAACTTCACTGGTACTAATAATTTACCGTCACATTTAGTAGTACATGCCAAAATAGATATGATTTGATGCAAAAGTTAAATTGGAAAGTTTGTTTGGTATTGATGCAGTTTCTTCAGCTCGACATGCGTTCATGGAGAATTTATGGGAGAAAATGTTCAAGCCTTCTCTGTCGACAATTATTCCAGAAAATACAATGTATGCCTCTAAATGCTGTTTTCAAATTATGTTATATTTATGAACTGGAAATATTTCATGTGTGCTCTTGCACAAACCCCAAAATTCCATGAGTATCCCTGTTTTGAATTGAGAAATTATTGCCCAATTGAAAAAAAAACCCAAAATTTCATGTGTGCTATTGCAAAATGCCCAAAATTTCATGGGTATCCCTATTTTGAACGGAGAAATTATTGCCCAATTGGTTTTCAACTCACTTAAAGTATTTGGCGGAATTTGAATCTGATTTCACCCTACAAAAATGCAATATGTAATGTACGACGTTGTAATTGAGAAACGTTTTTCACCCCCACCCACACCCCAACACAAAAAAAATTAGGAAGTATCACGTACGTTTCACAAAACATTGAAAATCTGCGCCCCTTTAATCTGAATTTGTTCAAAAAATGCAAAGGTACCCTAATTATTCATTGTTTATGTCTAAAAGTGTGAGGGAGAAAAAAATGTTTTTTTTGGCTTTTTTCAAGAAATTAGGATGAAAGGAATAAATGTTTAATGGGAGTACATTAGATGTTCCTTTGTTTTGCCGGGGCATTTATGATATTTTGATAGCATTTTTTAGTAAGGTGTGTCTTGGAGTGCAAATAGTTTGTATGGTTTATACTACTATATTTTAAATGATCCTAAAGTTAGGACGAATTTCCATTGAAATAGATTCATAATCTCATATCGCCTCTATCTTTAATATGCATACAACCCATTTTTTCTTTTTGCTTCTTTCGGGGTTCTAGTTAGAATTTTTTAAAATTAAAATTTCAGGGGCAACTCAAAATAGGATCAGACTTCATACTTCATAGACTGAATTTTTGGGGTTTCTAATTAGAAATTTGGTTTTTTTTTTTAGAAAATTAGGAGAGGTGGGGTAAATAAATAAAATAGATATTTCTATGTTTTTCTGGTGTATTTGTCTCGCAATGTTGGATCAGAAAAAGAAAAAAAAAAGTCCCACACTTTTGGTACCAAACTAAAAGAACTAAAACTGTTCATATTATTCACATATAACTTATATATTATATATAATTATTTATTCTTACTTCTAACTCTTGAATCCAACTTCAAATTAAGCGTCCATTGACAAATTTGCAGGGGTACACATGAAACTTTTACTTTGGATTTAGAATCAAATTTTACAATTTGTACTTGTAACTGGTAAAACTAAATACAGTTTAATTTATTTTTCCCATTATTTATTTATTTATATTTTTTTTCCAGTGTGCCAGTTGTATCGCCTTCAGATCCGGTCCTTCTTGCTGCCCAAAAAATGTGCGAACATAAAGTAAATTCTGTGGTGGTTATGCTTGGAGATACACTTCAGGGGATTTTTACGTAATTTTCCTCCAATATTTTCCTTTCTGGTTTGTATAATTGTATCTGAAACTATATCATTATATGAAATTCAACATTATTGATCTATTTTTTTTAAAAACATGAATATAATTGACGCATCCATTTTTCGTTGAAAAATAAGTAGATTACTCATCATTTGCTATAGAAAAAAGAAATAGTTTCCATAGAGGGTAATTTATGGAAAATTCTTTTTGTCTAATATGTTTTATAGGTCGAAGGATTTGGCTTTACGTGTAGTTGCCCAAAGTTTCGCACCTGAGGTTACTCCAGTTGAAAAGGTTTCTATAGATTTTTTTAATTTAATGAAAAAAATAATAATTCCAAGTTGATTTTTGTGGGAAGAGTGTTTAATAAATATTTGATAATTAATTCATGAAGGTTATGACCGCAAATCCAGATTGCGCAACGCTGGATACATCAATTCTTGACGCGTTGCATTCAATGCATGACGGCAAGTTTCTCCACATACCAGTACTAGATGAAGGTACATAATTATCATTTCTCGTTCTAGTTTTTCCAAAAAAGAAAACACGTAATTTTTGCGATTATAAAGAAATAATTGTTGAGCAAATTACATAGCAATGCAAGATTAAACTGCCATAGTAGAAAAGAAACTGGTTTTATTCTTGTGGGCTGTGGTTGCACAATGCGAAATGTTTTGCATCGCAAAAAATGATGCTCCATAAGAATCTTTTTTACGAATATGGGAAAAGAAGCTATAAAATTTGGAAAGCATTTTAAGTGACAAGGTTTATTGCGAAATTTTATTAGATGGGCATATAGCAGCATGTTTGGATGTTCTTCAGTTAACCCATGCAGCTATTTCAATGGTACAATCATTATTTTTTGTTACTTATCAAATAATACCACATTATAGTTTGGTATGTACTCGCTTGTTTATTACCATTACAATGTAGTTTGCCATTTCTATAGGCCTCTTTTGGGTATTGTTTGGGTTGGGGTTTAGGGTTCAATTGGGTTAATTGACACTTAATTGCCAAAATTATAGTACACTTAGACTTGATTGGTATAAATTGGAGATTAATTGACCATATTTGGGGTACCAGTACCATTTACTACAATGTACAAGTTTATTTCTCTGATGTTTCTACTTTCCCCTGATCTGAAAGATAATTAATTATTTTTTCATTGTTGATATTTTGGGGCAATAAAAAAAGGTAGAAGGAAATGGGGGATCATTAAATGAGATGGCAAATACAATGATGCACAAGTTCTGGGAGTCTACAATGCACCCTCTAGAAGAGGATTATGATCATAGGTCTCTCTCTCTCACCATTTTTTTAGAAAATTGCAACAAGCCTGTATTATCATCAAGAAGAGAAAAGTTATGAATTTGGCTCCTCAACTTATTGAGTCTGTGCCTTTTTGGCCCCTCAATTTTTTCTTGGTCCTTTTTTAACCCCTCAAGTCCTCAACCATTGGATTTGGCCCCTCAACTATTTTTTGGTCCACTTTAACCCCTCAACTATTGATTTGGCTCATTTCTCCCCCTTTCATCAGTATTATGGTGATGATTTAAGGGTCTCAAATAACTTACCCTTTCCATGAAGGCATAAATTCATATTTGTGTGTTTTCTCTTTGAATTTTACTGTTTTGATTAATTAATAGAGGAATGCCATGTCCGGCTCCGGTGAGCGTGGAAGGCCCGGACGAACTGAAGCAACATAACGGGATGATGTCACCGCCCCATGTCAGCAATTCTTTCGTGTTCAAGGTCGAGGATCGGAAGGGCTGTTGGCATAGATTTAGTTGCGGTTAGTATATTCCTGAGTAAATCAATTACTGTACCATACTTTTCTTTTTCCTTCTTTTTAAGAAAAATGTGTGGAGGAAAGTATAGAAGTTGGGTAAACTGTTTTTATATACATCAGTTAAACTCTGAATGCAATGTGACAAGAACTACACTGGAAGGCAAAAGATATTTTGTATAAATTTAAATTGCGTGAAATATGAAGTGTTTTATTCAAATAATGTTTTCTCTGTGTGTGTGTGTTTGTGCTTTGCAGTGTTGGAGAGTTTGGAGGAGTTAATTTGTGCAGTTAAGCAGAGGATTGGAATTGAAAACGAAAAGGACAACATTCAACTCTTAGTGAGTTTCTTCCGAGCTATTTTTTTCTTTTAATAACATAGCTATTTTTAACATAACTCCAAATAGAGTAAACAAACAGATACTTGTGGTTCAGAGTTCAAGCAAGGATGATCATACATCCTTAAATTCCAAGAATTATTTGTGATTCTCTTTCGCAATTTTATGTTTAATCCTTGATTTTACCTTAAGTGAAAAAAAATTATTGATGACTTAAATTGTATGAAAATAGTATGAGGATGATGAACGGGACAAGGTTGTACTGTTGAGTGATAGCGACCTTTTTGGAGCTGTGTATCATGCCAGGTCTTCTGGCTTGAAGGTACCTCTCTCTTTCTCTCTCACTAAATTGTGATGTTCATACTTTAAGTCACGGCAAATATAGTTAGATTGAGAGTTAGTGTCACATCGATACTTAATTGCCAAAAACGCAAGTTAATCCTTGCAAATTTCTGGTAAATCTAATCTTATATTTCTCCATTTGAGAAAGCTACATATATTAAATGCCAATTTAATCTAAATTCAATTTATTATTTCAGGTACTGAGGCTCCATATTGACGACAACTCAGATCCCAAGGTGGAAACGGCAGTAACAACACCTCAATGCATTTCAAATTCGC
The DNA here is from genome assembly GCA_027726005.1 of Juncus effusus. Lineage (NCBI taxonomy): Eukaryota > Viridiplantae > Streptophyta > Magnoliopsida > Poales > Juncaceae > Juncus > Juncus effusus. The sequence goes on along the minus strand of CM050894.1, from coordinate 7,946,868 downwards.
AAAATGGTTGGTCGACATTTCAAGTCAGTCTCATGGCGAGCGCAGCTGCACTTGCAAGTGTTGCCTTAGTTGCCAGCTTGAAACATTCGCATAATTGAGTGCTCCATTTAAACGAAAAAATAACCTTTTTTAAAAAAAAATTGGGTCAAATTTTGAAAATAATATTTCTTTTTTATGATTGGTTCATAGGAATGACAATTCATCCATAAGATCCCCTTGTGAATATTTAAGTGTCTGGAAAATAAGAAAGCTCAAATATATTCATACCATTATTTTTTTTTTCTTTTTACATGTATATTATGAAAGTGAGAGATGTACTTCATGATTGTAGTTTTTTTGTACGAAATAAAATTTTAAATTAAATACTAAGTTTTTCTTTGAACTTTGATTTGTTACATTTACAGAATTGGGACATATGGCAGGTTAACTTTTATAGTTTAGTCTTAAGACTCTGCCCAAACGATTTAAAATTAAATCTGGTACACAGTTAGTCTTAAGACTTGGTTTCTCTAAACAATCATATCTCAGTTTTTCAAATGAAAAAAATCATACCTCAGTTTTTCAAATGAATCCAGAAACCAATTCCCAGTTTCTCCCAAAAAGCAATACTCCAGTTCCCAACTTTTCTAAAAAGCCAGAAACGAAGAATGGACTGTGAGAATGGAAACAAACGCCCAGTGTATCATCTTCGTGTCACTAGCAACACATATATTGCGGTGTCTAGTGCATTTGAAGTGCACCGTAAAACGTTGCTTGCTTGTGATTTTCCATTAGATATACTTTTCGAAAGTAAACAATTTATCAACAATAATATTATAGTTAGATTGGCATCTATTACAATATAACTTGTAATGTTAGCTCCTTCCAAAAAAAACTTATAATGTTAGATTGATCTAATAAATATAATAATAATAAGTTAATAACATAATTATTAGTAAATAACTTAATTATAATATGATTAATATGTTTAAATTTTTATATCTATTACATATTACAAGATTTATATTAATAAATTAGGTGCAATATGGATTTTCCACATAAATAAGATTTATTAAGCAAATTTTTTTTAATTAATTGAGAAGATTTATTAAGAAAATTAATATTGAACTTGATTAATTTTGTTTTTATTATTAGAAATATAATACTACAATAATTATATTTGTATAAATCTTATTATTAATTTATAATATATGATACAGTGACATGGCGACTAATGAATTCCCACAAGAAAGTATTGGGAAAAAATATATAAAAAAGGTCGTATTTGTTTTGGTGGTGCTGCTTAATGCTGATATGATGCCAAGAGCACATGCGAGAGATGCTACCAAAACTTGTGGTTATGATATTCCCACAAGAGAAAGAGGAAAAAAATCTCAACCAATATCTGAACTTGAATCAGACTGCTTATATTTTGTGATCAAATAATCAACACAAACATTGCTAGAGGAACTCCAAAATGCAACTTTCACATTTTATATTTTATAATTGGCATTTAATTACATGTTCGAATATTATTATTTCATTGCTAACAAGATTTGGATTTCTAATTTTAGTATCCCAATCATCACATAGTCAACCAGATAATTTTAGTATCCCAATAGGAAATTCCCCTTTTTTTTATAAAAGAAAAGTTCAAAATTACAACTCATGTGCTAGTACATTTATAACATTAATATGAGTAAAAATTAGTTTTATTTATTATATGATTTCTTATTTGCATCATTTTTGTTATGCACATGTAAAGTTTTGTGATTCTGATATCTGATACGTATATATTAGTTTCATTAATTTTTTTTTATTTAATAGAGATGGTTCATATGTTCCACATTTATTTTTAAAGAAATTGACATTTGTTATGTTTCAAACCCACAATCTTTGGATTTGTGGGGTGATGCCTAACCACTCCTAGTAGAAGGGTTTTTGCTAGTTTCATCAAAATTATATTGATTTATTACTATTATAGTTTGTTTTGTAGTACCTATATAAATATTTTTATTGAATTTAGGTATTGTTTTATAGTACGTAAATATTGTTTTCCGTACATATATACTAATTTATAATATTGTAAAAGAAAATAGATATTCATATACATCAAAACATTAGCAATATATTTGTATATATCATTTTATTTCTTTATGCAAACTTCTGTAAAATATCACATTTTTATCTTTATTTGTATCATGTATGTAATATGAACCTACATAACGTAAAATCAATCCAATAATAAATAAAATAATGCTCCTGAGCTTCACTCAAAATCTCAACTTGTAATCCATGTGCATCTTTTGCGTACCCAAACTCTAACTCAAAAAATCCAAATCTTATCCGTCTCACCTTTCGCTCACTCACACTGTACAATTGCGTAAATCTGCGTAAACTCAAACATGTGCAGTTGACATACGCACTCCATTAACAAATGGTCACGGAGCATCCACGTCAGCACAGGAGACTCTGACCAGCATGACACGTGGCGGCACGCGGGAGGCTGGCTGAGATCGCGGGCATCTCCCGCCTCTTATCGCTAAAACACCGTATAGCCAAAATTAATCAAAAAAATCTACAGAAAATTCAAACTTTCAGAAAATTGAATTTTAGTTTTGGGATTTTGTTTCTTCTTCTTGTTCTTTTTTTGTGCTCAGTTTTTTTAGTTGGAGTTTGATTATAGATGAACACTGCGACTGCGCTGTCTCTGCTGCCGAATTTAGTGTTCAGGCCTTCTTACAGGTTCTGCTCAAAGAAGGTAGACTTGCTGATTTTGTTGGAAATGTTTGTGAATTTTTTGTTGAAGTTTGTTTGATAGTAATTTGTCTATTTTTTCTGATGAATGGAAGAACTTCAAGTTGTACTCCCATTATATCAACTGGATTCAAACTCCAATTTTCTGCCGAATGGAAGAACAGAACTCTTAGTGTATAGCAGTAAACGCACAGCTTGCAAACTAATTTCGTTGATGAATTACACATCTAACACTTCTTCTGACGATATAAATGCATGATTTTGCACTGATTTTCCGTTCAATTTTCAGACTAGTATCGATCGATCCAATCTTTTGAACTGAATTTTATCTCTGTTAAACCATTTGGACATTCAAACCAGACACCACTCTACGACTCCGCTTTTATTCAGCCAATCTATTTGACTTCATTCTTTTTTCTTTTCTTTTCTTTGTCTGTAATGTACTTGCACAGTCGAAATAATTAACTCTGACTAATCTCCCAAGGGTATTTCGGTAATTTTGCAGAATAAGCATGCACTCAACCTAAACTTCAAAGTGATGGCCGTGCTGGGCGAGCACGGCCACCAAAGCGACCCGACCGAAATGGAGAGCAAGAACGGCGTGTGGGACGCGATATTCCACGTGGAAGACCCCGGACCGAGACAGACGCCGCTCTCGAGCGGCAAGCTGTTGGATGTCAATCAGGCCTTGGAAGTCGCGAGATTCGATATTCAGTACTGCGATTGGAGAGCCAGGCAGGATTTGCTCACCATCATGGTCCTTCATAATAAGGTTGGTGAAGAGTTGGAGGATTTTGTAAAAAAGGATAAGTGGATTGTGGTTTGTGTGCTTTGTTTGGATTGTAATTTAGTCTCTGTACTGTTGGTTTGAGCTTTTTGGTCCCTTTATTTTGTAAAAATGTGCACGGTTGGTCTCTGGCTTAATGGAGGAGACTAAGTCAGGAATTAAATGTGTATATTTTTATAAAATACAAGGACTGAAAAGTTTGATTCAATAGGATAAGGACCAAATTGCAATCTAGTTAAAGGTATAGGGACTAATTGTGCATTTATCCCATATAAAAAAATGGTATATCACTTGATTAGAAAAATTGTTTATCACGTGCAAATTCAAGTTTTTTTAGAGGTTAATGAATGTAGATAAAAGTAAACTAAAGGATTCTATATATACACGTATGGCTCTAACATTATTTTCTTTTTTTCTTCAATCTAGGTGGTAGAGGTTTTGAATCCTTTAGCGCGTGAATTTAAGTCCGTCAGTACAATGAAGAATGAGCTTTCCGAATTACAAGACGACCTAATCCAAGCCCAAAAACAGGTACCAAACCTCTCAATTTTTAATTTTACTCTCCACTTTTACCAATTAACCCTCGATTAATATAAAATTACACAACAATTGACCATTAATTTCATAACAGGTGCAAATGTCGGAATTAAGAGTGGCAACTGCGCTTGAGAAGCTAGCATATATGGAGTCCTTAGTCAGCAACAAATTGTTAACAGACAAAGATGAAAAAAACTCAATCGGGCCGACAAGTGAAATAGCTGCTGAATCGAGTTCAATCGCATTGAGCGGTACTAGATCTGCTCAGTTGCAAAATAAATCGCAAAAAAGAAGTTTAAATATTTCGGGCCCTGTAAAACCTTATAATCCTTGCTTGAAGAACTTTTGGTACCCAGTTGCATTTTCGAGTGATTTGAAGGATGCAAGTACTATGGTAATTTTTTTTTTATTCAATTCATTTTTGTCAAATCTATTAATTCAAAATTTGTTTACAGAGGATGAAATTTGATGGGTCTCTCTTTTATTTCTAGCTCTACAAACTTCCTTTAGTCAAATTTTACCTTCTATGAATTTTTTTTTCTGATAACTATCTTGACAACAAGAGACATCAATTCAATTTGTTGTGATTCCAAAACGTGGTAGTAATTTTTTTTTTCTTTTTATTTTTAGGTGCCAATAGATTGTTTTGAGGAGCCATGGGTGATATTTAGAGGAAAAGACGGAAAACCTGGTTGTGTACAAAACACATGTGCACACAGAGCTTGCCCTCTTGATCTCGGTACAGTTACTGAGGGCCGGATCCAATGCCCTTATCACGGTACAATATATAATTTAACAATTTTATTCATTTTTATTTCATCGTAAAATTTCATCTAATTTTTAGGGGTTTGAATTGAATTTTTTTTTCAGGGTGGGAGTATAATACGGATGGTGAATGTGAGAAAATGCCTTCAACAAAAAAACTTAAGGTGAGAATAAAGTCTTTACCGTGTTTTGAGCAAGAAGGAATGATTTGGGTCTGGCCTGGAACCGATCCTCCTTTAGCCGCTATTCCTTCCCTTTTGCCACCTCCTGGTTTCAGAATTCACGCTGAGGTAAATTTCTTTAACAATTAATTAATTTTGAGTAAATGGCAATAGGTTCATTATTTTCTTTTGTATGAAAAAACTCATTTTTTTATAAAATGGATTGATTCAGATAGTAATGGAGCTTCCAGTGGAGCACGGATTGCTACTCGACAATTTATTAGATCTTGCTCATGCCCCTTTTACACACACTTCCACCTTCGCTAAAGGCTGGTCTGTACCAAGGTAAATTTACATTATATCCTCTTTTCTCATCTCTCCCTCTGTACTTTGTTATAAGTTAGATCCGTTCTGTTTCATTCATGTACTCTTTCATAACGTAATTACCTTTTAGCATCATGTACAACTCGTTAAAATGAGTCACAGCAGTTGCATCTGTGCAAAAATAGAGTGGGCATCTTTCTTACCTAACCATTCAAAAATAAGAAAAATTCCCGATGCCAGCCTCAATACTCTCATCAGATCTACAACTAAACACCAAACAACCTAATTAAAAAAAAACCAAACTCACCAATTTCCGATTATAGAACATCCTTTACTCGTCAATTTGAACATAACTTTAATATTCAATATATAACATATTTACTTTTCATTTACCAGCCTGGTAAACTTCCTGACGCCATCGTCAGGCCTGCAGGGCTACTGGGACCCGTACCCAATCGACATGGAGTTCCGGCCGCCCTGCATGGTCCTCTCCACAATCGGGATCTCCAAGCCGGGCAAACTCCAAGGCAAGAGCACCGACCAGTGCGCCACGCACTTACATCAACTCCACGTTTGCTTGCCGTCCACGAGAAATAAGACCAGGCTGCTTTACAGGATGAGTCTGGATTTCGCGCCCTGGCTCAAGCACGTGCCCATGATGCATCTGCTCTGGAGACATTTCGCCGAAAAGGTTGGTTGGTTAGGAAAAGGATTTTTTAAGCCGTTTGTTCAGAATCTGTGTGTTTGGTCCCTCCGAAACTTATTAACATAGAAAATAAGTTGTGGGAAATAATTTTTGCCCCATCCCTCAATATTAGAGATGAGTCCGGCCTTCACAATGGAACTATTTATTCTTACTTTGTACTAATCCTTACTCTCCTTTCAAAATCAACTTTTTTGCATAATCTAATTGCTTTTTTCTTTTTCTTTTTGAATACAAGGTATTAAATGAGGATCTTAGATTAGTGCTTGGTCAACAAGATCGCATGATAAATGGTGCAAACGTGTGGAATTGGCCCGTTTCATACGATAAATTGGGGATTCGGTACAGAATTTGGCGAGACGCTGTTGAAAGAGGAGCCGACCGGCTTCCATTCACAAAACAAACGGATAATGCCAGCTCGTAAATAAAATATCCATTTGATTATTTTATTTTCTGCAATCGAATTACATTTTGCGAAATTACCGGGTTTAAAATGCGAAATTTTGCGTGGATATTCTCGGTTTGTGCATGGAGATGAGAAGCGGACCGTGCTATTTGGTTGTTTGTAAACTAGTGAGGAGTTGTAATGTGTAATTTATTGAGTCGATCATTTTTTTTCTTTTTCTTTTTCTGGTTTTACCTGATTGCTTGTGGTCCTTTTGCCCTCTTGTATATTAATACTAAAGAATAAATGATTTAACAAAATGAGCGAATGGCTTGAATGTTCATATGGGAATGACTTGACCTTTTCATTTTTCATGCACTTGTCATTTCTTGAAGATGAATTTCTTTTCCAGGAGAATATATTTTTTCACTTTTCCTTCCGTACTTAGGTAGTTATTTAATGATTTAGCAGGAAACAATGAAAAATTATTTATAAATCACTTATTTCTGTTTCTTGAAAAACATAAATGAAAGATATGAAAAATGAAACCCAATCCAAACCTATGTGACCCAAAATCCAAATGACTTGTATTGTAACCTAAAATAACCCAGCCCAAACAGCACTTCATAACTCCAATTTCAAATTAAAAAAAAAAAAAAAGATTTGTTTGAAATTCTCAGTATCAAATATGAAAATGACAATAGTCAAAATATAAGTACCAGCAAATGCTAAAGGAAGGACCATACAATTTGCTGGTTATAGCACTACCTTTTACATGCAGAATTGAGCTCTAAATATTATTTACAAAACTAAAAACAAAAAAAGAGTTGCTATGATAATGATATGCATAGATAATGAAAAAAACGGTATCAATCAGTTGTGGTTGAAACAGCTGTATATTCAACATCTATTGTTTCAGTCCCATTTGTTTTGAACCGCCTTTCTTTCACTTCTACCCATTTAACTTTCCATTTACTCAGTAAACTCCTCCTGTATAATTAAAAAGAGAAAGATATTTATCATCACAAAAATCAGTTACAACCATTTTCTGCATAAGAATAAAGTTTATACTCCTCATATCAGTTGGACAATCTTTTTTTTCCCTTTTGTAATCTCTTTGTTCATTTATATCACATTTATATATTAGGGGTTTAATTAGAGAATTATATATAACTAACATCAGGTTTACATATTACATTGTAAAAGTATCGATCAAAAATAAAAACGAGAATTACGTTCGTACCTATCAAGTTCAATAGTCCTTTTAGCAAGCATTAGGGTTAGAAACAGGGGAACCATAGCAGCACATAAATGCTTAAGTGTATGACCACTCACTATTTCATGTGTCCATTTGTATATCAGTTTGTCCATCGCCTCTTCTATTTTAGCCAGGAGATAAAACCCTAAAATAATACAGACATAAACATTGCTTCTCAAAATATTCATCTTAAAATGGATCTTTAATGCATCATTTGCGACCCTCAATTTACCCAATTTTGCCCCAATTAGCCATTAATTAATTCTGAATATGATCTCTTTTGAAATTAAATATCAGAAAAGAAAGTATTAAAAAGTAAAGAAAAAAGGCTTAGAAAAGTGATTAATTAAGGTTTTAGTACCTGCAGCCCAAAGCCAATAGCTTGAATGAGTATACATAGGAGGAATAATAATCGCCATGACTGGAATAATAATGCATGGTAAGAATTGCACTATTGCATATGGCCTCAAATCATCAAAGAACCTTCATGAAATTAATAAAATCAAATTAATAAATGAATATGTCAATCAATAAAAAGGTAAAACTACTAATAAAATGACTGAAAGGAAATCAAGAGTTAAGTAAATTACAATTTACACGCTTGGCACAACTAAATTAAATCATGTTTCGTGATTAATTATAGTTTGTTCTTTTATCATTTTGTGAAGAGTCGCTTAGACATTTGTAGGCATTTTTTTCTCATATTTCGTTCTTACTTTCAGATAACTTTTTTATAAACTTACTAGAAAATGATATAATTGATTAAAATATGGACCAAAATGACACAATAAGATTGAGTGTCGAAAAGAGACATACAGCTTGAAGGACTGTCTATGTAAACAAAATATTTGGTACTTTAGTCAATTTAATTAAAAAAATAAATAAATAAATAAAAAAGAATTATGAGAACTTGCCTCCAATACATGATACTTAAAACACCAGCTAAAACAAGGGGCAAAATGGAAATTGTTCCCTGTTTCTCATCAACCCTCTCAATTATAAAAATAGCCATTATTGACGTAAATGCCACTGTCATCTGTTTCCAAAAATCCAAAAAATTAAGGGCATAATTCATAATTTATCAAAACACAAAAATATAATAAAACCACGGTACTTATCCAAAAGATGCTGGTGTTTGGTGTTTATCCCTCAATTAAATATAAAAAAGTTAGCTTTAACCAACACAATTTTTGCTCAATTAACCCACAAAACCTTTATTTAACCAAGTATTTTACGCATTTTGAATAAAAAGTAAAGGTGATTACTGGTAATCGATCCCAAACAAGGGTGGAATCATTCGGGTAGAGATGATAATAACCCGAACCGAAAGCGACAGCTGTCACACCGACATAGAATAATGTCCATCCCCATAATTCACCTTGTAAGCTAAATTAAAATAAAGAAAAATAAAACAAAAAGATGTTAATAAAAAAATCAAATTATTTATGGCACCAAGCTTTTCTTTATCGTCTTGGTTTGTTTTATGTCAAATTGAGATTTGGCTTGGAGATTGAATAGTAAATATGTACCTTAGGCGAAAGTAGTCTTTCCAGAAGCAAAGAACCAATCCAACGATTCCGACAAAAAAGAAAGGTATATTTGAAATTACATTTAGAGTATTAGGTATCCCTGCAAAAGGTTAAAAAATGTCATGAAAAATATTCCCAAATGTCAAGCTGTTTTCAGAATAATGAAAGACTGAATTTGAGGTGACAGTGAGTCATAATTCTAGTCTTTTGTTCTTAGCATATATTTCGAAATTAAATAAAAAAGACAGCAATTGAAGAAATATGAAAAGAGGAAGGAATCAAATAAAAAGAAACAAAAAGATTATCAAAAATGAAAATCAATTGAAAAGGCAAAATTGGCGATATTAGTCAGATTAAGAAATTTGCAACAAAAAAATATAATTGACCAAGATGATAAAAATTATAAACTCTAAGGACAAAATAGTTGAACCTTATAACAAATTAATAGAAAATACTTCGCCTTCTGGTGAAATTCGAACTTCAACCTACTAACAAGTATAATACTGGTTTCATACATAAACTTCAGGGACCAAAACTCGGAAACCCAAATTCTTCCAAAGCAGAAAGAAGAAAAAACAGTTGAAAGAGCATTCAAACAGACAGAACCACGTTAAAAATCAATAGAAGAAATAAAAGAGCTGACTGACCGAAGAAGAGGTCGCGCTGATCAGCGAAATCGTGATATTCTTCGGATTGAGGGATTTTGGGGGTGACCACCATTAACACCAGGAAAATAACCACCGCTGCAACCGACCCAATCCATTTCCTGTTCTCCATGAGGGCAGATCGAATTGGATTCAAAACAATTCGATTTCCAGTCTCTCGTTCAGTCGTCTGATTGAGTCGATACGCAAAGGTCAGAGAGATAGAGAAGAGAACACAGTACATATATATGTATATATATATATATATATATATATATATATATTGAACTAGTTAATTTTTGAGAAAAGTACAATTTTACCCCCTCAACTGTTGAATTAGTTCATTTTTAGTCCATCAACTTTTTTATGGTGCAATTTTAATCCCTCAACTATTTAATAAGTGAGTTTTTGGTCCTTCAATCCATTAAATACTTATGTGTCCATTAAATTTAACACGTAAGCAATGACGTAACATTAGTAATGTAATAAATATTTGAAAAAAAATAAAAAATTCATTAATTCCGCTCTTTTTTTAAAACATTATTTTTATTAAAAAAAAATATATTTTTTATGCATATTTATTTGTTAAATAAAAATTAACACGTTATTGTGTATGTGTTAAGAATATATGCCACGTCATTACTTACGTGACATATTTAACGGACAGTTAAGCACTTAACGGATGAAAGGACCAAAAACCCACCTATTAAATAGTTGATGGACTAAAATTACACCATAAAAAAATTGAGGGATAAAAAATGAACTAATTCAATAGTTGAGGTGACAAAATTAGACTTTTCTCTTTAGAGAAAGATATGGCAATGCCCAGTGGCGAATCTTGATCCGAATCCTTGGGGGGGGGTGGGGGGGGGGTGGGGGAGCCGTAGTGAAAAATACAATAAATTTTTTGAGAGAATACATATAATATATAAATTTATCATAAAATACAGTAATATTACCATATATATATATACTAAAATTTCAAAATCTTGGGGGGGCAGCTGCCCTTCCCTGTCCCTACTAAGATCCGTCACTGGCAATGCCTTGTGTAGTTTTTAGGGAAATTTACAAACAAAAACCATAACGTTTCTGAATATTACTAACAGAACCCTATCTATTCAGATTTTTTTAATATTCACAAAATTATTTTTGAAAAAACATAGGGCTGCCATGTAATATTAAGAAACTTAGGTTTTGTTATTAAAAAAAATCTGAATATTAAGAAAACTTAGGGTACGTAGTTTTTAGGGAAATTTACAAACAAAAACCCTGACGTTTCTGAATATTACTAACCAAACCCTATCTATTCAGATTTTTTTAATATTCAGAAAATTATTTTTCGAAAAACATTGGGCTGTCATGTAATATTAAGAAAATTAGGGTTTGTTGTCCAAATTTCCCTAGTTTTTAAATCAGAATTATTAATCCTAATAGTCAATTAGCAACATAAACATATTTTTAGCCGTCGATTTAACAAGATTAAAACCAAGCCGTCCGATTAAATACGATTAATCGTCGCTTTCCCCTCCTTTCTCTGCGCGCGGCTCGGCTGACAACCACTTTCGTTCTCCACTCTCTCTTCTACCTTGCTGCCTTCTCTTCTACATTCCACTCCATATGTGAGCATTGAGTTTGTTGAATCAAACAGAGCTTCTATGAGTGGATCACCCTAAATAGTCGAAGGGATCCGAGCTGGATCGAATTAGATTCAGACCGAGCTCGAGATCAACTCTGAGGTCGAAACCCTACAGGCATTTCGATCTTAGCTTGGTTTGACTCGCTCAATTTTGGTTCTTTTGCAACCTTTGAGGTAAATATCAGAGTTAATTTAACTCTAACATTAATGGCGGGCGACGAAATAGGCAAAGATGAAAAACCCACCACTTCTTCTACTACTACAGAAGCATTGTTGTCCCGGTATCTCGGTTTGTCTTTCGCTGCGTTCCTCAGCCTTCTCCCAAAAAATACTCTTGATTATGTTTCATCTCTCCAGTCTAGAAACAGGCAAGCAATCCCTCCTCTCTTAAAAAAAAAAAAAAAAAATTAACCAGTCATTGAGACGGTACAATAAATTACAAACAGGGTGCTGGCAACGAGGTTGTTTGAGGCGGAGGAGCAACTGAAGCAGATGCGGGCTCGCAGAAGGGACGACGCGCGAGCCAACGCTCGGGCCGCCGAGATCTTGGCCGGCCACCGCACGGCCTGGCTCGACGCCGAACGAAACCTCCTCAACCGGCTCGACGAGGCGCATTCCGTCGAATCCGAGCTCAGGGCTCGAGTTGAACGCCTTGAAAGAGAACTAGCGGTTGCTAATGCCGAGCGAGATGAATTAGAGAGGGAAGATGAAGGAGGAGAAGAAGTAGGGGGAGATGATGATCGTAATGATAGTGATGGTGAGGAAGAAGGAGAAGGAGAAGGAGAAGAGCTGAATGAGATGTATCAACACGGTGGATTGCAGTCGTCTTATCTGGATCTCGCTTCATATCAGGTTTGGTTTTGTTCTTTTTCTTATCTTGATCTTTTTGTTGCCCTGTTGTTGTTGTTTTTTTCTTTTTTCCCTGAGTTGTTTTATTTTTGCAGGGCATGGAATATGATTCGATTGAGTCGATGTATGGCATGAAACATGTAATACCCAGGTAATCAATCCTACCGCTTGAATCTCTCTGTTACTTCTTAACTTGCTCTGCAGTTCAGATTATTTTTTGTTGGTTTTGTTATTTTATTTTCAAGGAGAGAAACCCCTTGGAAGATAGATATGGAATCGTCAGGTGTGCCATCTAAGCTGAAAGAAGTAGAGGAAGATCTCACCAACCTTGAAAATGTAGGAGGAAAAGAAGGAGATTTGTGCAAGATTCTGTCTCTGATGCGAAAACAAGCCAAAAGATACCAATCTCTCTCCTCAAAAATTGAAGATATTTGCAAAAGAATGGTACCCCCATTCAAATATATCCATCTCTATCTACATTTTGTTGTTAAGTTAAAATCTAAATATTTTGTGTGTGTGCGCGTGTGTGTGAGCGTAGCAAGCGAGCGACCCTTACGATGCGACAATAGGACCCGAGTTTCGGACACAGAGACAGACCGAGTTCTTAATGGAGGCATTTCGGTTACAACAACGCGCAACAGACACTCGTCACAAGATCGGCTCGATTCAATCCGAAACCCTAAAAGCTCACTTTGGCGACGAGTTGACAGCCGAAGATAAGCTCAACGTGAAGAGGTCTTTGGATTCTGTGCGGAGCAATTTCAAGGAGATTCAGAGGAATTCTGAGGTTTGGTTGGCACGGATTTTGGGGGATTTGGAAGGGATGCTCGCGAGAGACGGCGCGTCAAGAATGAGGGAATATTATCTTTGAAAGAATGTTAATTTCTAGTACTTTAGTTTGATTTTGTGTGATTTTCGTTTATGTTCGGTCCATATGCTTGTCTTTTTAGGGATTGATTTACTTTGAACAAAGAGTGTTGTAATTGGTACTGATGTTTGGCTTTGTGGCTGACAACTTATGAATTAGTAAGAAGATGTTTGGATTATAGACCCTCTGTAATTTTGCTAACCAGAAGTTCTAAGAATATCTTGTCGATTTTTCATTTCATAAACCAATCATCTTTTTTTATTTGTTAAATGCCAATATAAACAACAATCCCTCATTTCAATGACAAAAGATAAGTACAGTCAAGAAGATGTAGATACCAATTTTGCAATCTATGTTGTGTTGATATTTCAACTATGGACCAAATAAGTAGCAGATGCCATCGTACAGAACTAATGAACTACATCAAATCTAAGCTCATGCCCATCTAAAATTTTGAGAAATTATCAGAAAAAAGTAAAGCTATACAAAAATAATATAAAGAAGGCTGGAAGTACTATTTCAGTTTAAATGGTTGATTGTTACAAATCTTCCATGCTAAATGTCAGAAACAAAAATGACCAAAATGAATGAGTGAAAAGTTGAAAACGGCGGATTCCGGTGGCGACAGCAAGGCGCGTACGGCGATTCCAGCGAATACTTCTCTTCTTCTTCTTCTTCTTCTTCTTCTTTTTCATTATTTTCCCATTCATTAATTAGTTTTGTAATTGGAATGAATTTATATCATTAATTGGCCAAACTGAATTCTTTTTTAAAATCATTGAATTAATTTATATTATTTGTTCTTAAGATCAATGAAATATCGGATTTATTGAGTTAATTAATTTCTAACCCCATTGAAAAAAATCGGTTCTGATTCTTATGACAATTTCTTATATAAGCATGTCAACCTCAAATTCCACAACATAACCAAAATCAAAAAATCAGGTATAGGTGTGTATGCTCTTTGCACGGATCCCACAAGTCCGGCAAAAGTCGGATGCAATTATTTATAGTATTTTGATTTTTAGTTTTTATATTGAAATTTTTATTATGATCATAATGTTTTCATTAATATGTGAATATTTTACACAAATAATAAATCGTAGTGCGCCGTGTAACTATAATAGCGCCGCTATAGTGCCAATTATCTCGATTCACTATAAAAACAGCCCAAACGTTACTATCCGCTATATATCTATTTAAAACATTGCATGTAACATATTATATGATGAAATGACTACATGTTCTGATTGTCAAATTCACTCAATCTGAATATTGCTCTACAAGCTGAGATACCAACAATACACCAAAAAAAAGAAAGAAAAAGTAAAAATACATAAAATTATCATCCAGCTAGGAAATATTGCTTATCAAGTTTCCTCTTCTCATTGATCTGTCTTGAAAATATTTTGCTTCAATCTATTATATCTAACCATTATAAAAACATAAATCCAACCACCCAAATTATCCACAAAATTGAAGTATCCGGCTCTAATTGTTTCACTGAAAGAAAAAACTCCAAAAACCAAACACAAACCAACTACAAATCCCGATCCCACCATTTCCCAAACCCACAAAATTTCTTTTGAACTTCCTTTTTCAAATTTCTGAATTGTTGGTTTTTTGTTTTCATTGGTTTCATCACCTGGGCATTGAGTATAAAGTGGGAATCCACAAAGGTAAGGGTTCCCTTCATATATATTAGGGTTAATAAAAGTGTCCATTTGCTTTCCAGTTGAAATTCTTCCTGAGAAATTATTATATGACAAGTTTAAAACCTCTAAAAAGCTCATGTCAGATAAGGTATGAGGTATCATACCATCTAATTTGTTTCTTGATAAATCAAGAGCTTCTAATTCACTAAGATTGCTTAGTTGTAGAGGTACATTTCCTGTAAGTCCATTTCCAGATAAATCTAATATTTGTAATCCAATAAGAAATGTTAGTTCGTTTGGTATATTTCCAGATAAATTATTGCTTGAAAGATCCACGATTGTAATTTCCAAAAGAAGTGATTCATCATATTCATATTCACCTTCTATAATGTTCAATACCATGGTTTCAGTATAGAATCCAATAGTAAGTGCTGAACCATTATTTGTGAAAATTCCTGCGCCAAGACTATTCTGTGGATTGGTGAGAACCCGAAAATAACCAAAGCTCTTTGGTATGCTCCCATTCAAATTGTTGCTTGAGAGATCCAATATTTGAAGGTTTTCAAGGTTATATAGCTCATCTGGGATTTCTCCTACGAAGTTATTTGACTTCAAACTAAGAATTTTTAAAGATGTGAGGTCTCTAAGCCAATTAGGTATTCTTCCTGTGAGCATATTATGGCCAAGATCAAGAATGTCAAGGTTAGTACAATTCGTTAAACATTTCGGCAAATTTCCAGATAAACTATTGCCTTTTAATTGTAGAGATCGAAGCTGATAGAGACTACAAATCCACTCTGGGATTCTTCCGGAGAATTTGTTGTTTGAAAGGACTAAAGCCATGTATGACAAGCTGGTAACTTGTTTTATGCAATTAGGGAGCTCTCCAGATATATTATTGTTCGAAATATCAAGAGTAAGTAAATTCATACTACAGAGGGATATGGGGAGAGTACCATTTATGTTGTTCCTAGCTAATGAGAATGAACTCAAATTCTGCAGAATATTACCAATATTGCTAGGAAGAGGACCCGATAATGAATTATTTGATAATACTAATGTTATTGTGTTTGGTGGAAAATTTGGCATATTGCCCTCAAACATGTTCGAACTCATATCTATAATCAAGTCTTCTTTTTTGTCAAAATTTAAAACCTTCGGAATTGTTCCACGAATACCATTATCAGAAATATCAAGGTAATAAATGCTTGAAGTTAGTTTCCAAAACCAATTTGGTAATGAATCTGAAATTCTTGTATGAGATAAAACTAATACTTTAAGCGACCTCTGAAATTGAAGCCATGAAGGGAAATTTGGACCTAACACACAATTTCCCATTGCCAAGATTTCGAGTCTAAAAGGTTTCCAGTTTGAGCTCATGTTTAGAATCAAATGATTATCAGTTATATCCAAGAAGTTCAATTTTTTAAGTTTAGTGAAGTGCTTTTCACCAAGAATTCCAACCAAAGAGTTATCACTAATGTCCAGGAAATTAATCGAGCTAAGTTGCCCAAGATTTTGCGAAATTGTGCCATTTAAATTATTCTGAGATAAATCAAAATATCTTAATGAAAAGAGACCTCCAATAGAATTAGGAATGGATCCATAAAGTGAGTTTAATGAAAGATCGAGAATTTGAAGGTTGCTTAGGCCCCCGATCCAGTCAGGTATATTGCCATTTAACGAAGTAAATTCTAAGAATAACTCCTTCAAACTTTTCATTAAACACCCGGAAAATGACACACTCAAGTCCTCTAATTTGACCCCTATTTGGCTATTGGATATATCCAATTTTTCAAGTTTGCAAAGATTGCTTAGGCTACTTGGTATCCTAACCCTTGAATTATAAGCTATATTGAGCACCTTAAGAGATGTTAGATTTGCAACTTCTGAAGGAATGAACCCATTAAAAAAAGCATTAGTTAGGTACATATATTTGAGATTATTTAGCATAAACAGCCATTTAGGTAGTTTGATGTTTAGATTGGTATAGGAAAGATCAAGAACTGAAAGGGAAGATAAATTTATATTAGAAATTGATTGTGGAAACTTACGAAATGTACACGCATCTAAATGAAGATCTGTCAAGGAAGGGAGTGAATTAAGTTCTTGTAGCAGGATAGATGCATCTGAAATGTCTAAGCTTCCCAAGTCTAATAGTTGCAATGATTTAAGCTGAGATAACCACCTAGAGTCTCCTAAATAAAGATAAGTATCAGAAAGATCAAGCGTGTTTAATCTAGAGAGGTTACCCAACTTACTGGGTATGTTGCCATCGAAAATTGACTCGGAGAGGTTCAAGTAGGTTAGATAACTCAAAGATCCTATAGCATCTGAGATTTTGAAACCCGTAAAATCATTACTGTTACTTAAATCCAAATAATTCAAATGTTTAAGATTAAGCAAGAACTCGCCGTACTTACTACTTGTACATGTTAAGTACTTTTGGCTAAGGTCTAAACGAACAACATGGCCCGTTTTGTTGTCACAGCCAACTCCGTTCCATGCACAACAATCTTTTCCATCCCAAGAGGGGAAATGGTTCATAAATGTGTGATCGAAACAGTTTGCGAAACTCAAAAGGGCTTCTCTTTCTATATCTGAGCAAGAACTGCAAATGGATATTGTAACATAAATGAGAGAGAGTATGAGAAGCAATTGTTTCACCTGTCTCTGCTGCGTTTTAATTGGCTTCATTTTTACCAGAATGGTGACTAGAACTTGCAAGTCACTGGAAAATGTGATGATACTAAGTGTGAGTTGTTAATACTTAATTTATAGGCTAATTCAGAAAAAAATGTCTAGTAATTAAGTGAGCCGACTATAGAAAATAGGGTCCATAGTTCTTATACACTTTTTAATTGTCAAACTGTCATCATTCAAGCTTTTAAAAAGTATGATGACTCCACCAGTTGACCCACTCACTCAAAAGTATCAGACCTTCTTGTATTAAAGTGTAGATAGTGGCTCGGTCAAATTATTTGCTGTCCGAAAGACTGACAATTCTTAAAAACTTTTGACTTGCAAGTATTTGAGTGGGCTAAAATCATCCCAATTAAGTTTAAATAAGGTTAATTGAGGATTTGTTATCACTGATTTCTGTAATTTTGTGTTAATTATAGCTAAATATGGTAAATTTAGGCATCAAAGACGGATTTTATGATGGTGGGAGCATTGCTTTTGCTGTTATTCTTGCCATTGATGTCGCTGGTATAATTAAATTGATTATAGCATATAATGAATCATATCTTGTATGTTTTCAAATTTCCGGCAAGAATTCTGATATATTTTGAATTTATTTATGTTATTTATCTGCTGCATGTGAGTACAGATAATCTCTCTCTCTCTCTCTCCAGTTGAAGAACTTGATGAGGAGAAGGCAGACAGACATGTGAGGTTACTTTTTTTTTTAAACCAGTAAAAATGAAAATAAGGTAAAACCAATTCTTATAATTGGACTATTATCTTTATCGTTGTGTAATTTAGGTTATAAGAAATGGTAAGAGAATTAATTTTGTCAAAATTAAATTTTATTCTTCATAAAAATATTAAATAATTTTTTATAATATATTTTAAATATTTACTGTGTAAATCTAATTATTTAAATATATCCCTGTATAATTTCTTTTAATAATTTCTTTTTAGGGAAATGTGCAAACACGACCACACTGTATTTATATTGCCCATCTTCTCGTGCCTAAGCAAATAAAAATATAAAACTGAAATTGTATTAACATGAAGTTCAAAACAAATAGATAATTCAAATGAGTTTATATAATTGTATTAATATGTATTCTGGAAAGTGATTAATAGAAATAATATTATCATGCCATGTATTTTTTTAATCTATTCATTTATGATATTCTTGTAATCTACATATCTAGAATCAATTTTCTATTTTAGTTAATTATAATATCGACTATATTTTTTGTATTATTTAATTCTATGTAAATATAGTTATCGAATAAAATCAACATATAAGATCAACTATTTTTTTATTTTATTTTTTGCATATTTAATTTATATAGTATTATTTCTTAATTAAATCCTTACTTTAATTATAACTAAATATCATTTTACTATTTAAACTTATAAAGAAAGAAATATTTTAAATAAAAATAATCATAACAAAAAGACATTTTTGTCAATATCTCAACATAAAATACATCATACCCTTAAATATCGTAACTTAAAATTACAATAGCTAGACCAAAAAACTTTAATTTGGGATTTCCCCATCCTCTAGTTCCTCTTTAACTCCCCCACTTAACAAATCTCCAACCGCAATCGAACTATTATTATCATTCTTATTATTTTCATCATTACAATTGTCGCTATCAAAACATAGGAAATCGTCCGGGTCCATTTCACCAATTAGGTCGGAATAAGCCTGTTTGACTTCTTCATCAAAGTCCAAGTCTTCTTCCCTACGCACTTCTGGTTCCATACACTTCCTCATGCTCCCTATTAATTATTTATAAAACAAAAAAATTAAACAAAAAAATTTTGTTATATAAGCAGATATCATGACGCCTTAGAGAATGACCGTGCATGAAGGAATTCTTTTTTACATGTGTTATATATATTGTTTTTATAGTTATTGTTTTGTATTTTTTATATACTGTTTTTTATTTATATATATTGTTTTTATAGATATTGTTTTGTGTTTTTTTATACATACTATTTTCAGAAAAAATATATATTTATGTAATGTTTTCAGGATTTATATACTATTTTTTGGTTTTATATACTGTTTTCCTATTTTATACACTGTTTTTCCATTTTATATATTGTTTTCGATTTGTGTATACTGTTTTTTAAACAATAATTTATATGCCATTTCGCAAAAAAAAGAAACAAAAAAAATTGGCCGTCATGCTGCACAACAGCATTAATAGACCACTATTAATTTTCTGAAACTTTTCTGAAAAAAATAAAAATAAAACATAAATCACCTTCACTAAACATATTAATTCCATCATTATGTTCAACAAGATCTAACACACGGGTTTCAGACTCCATCTCTCCTTCCTCTATCTCCTCCTCTTTAAAAACCCTACCTTCGTTTCCAGCATCAAAACCCGGATTTGAAATTACGGTTTCTTTGGGAACCGGGATTTTAAACTCCTGGATTTCGAAATCCGGAGTCTCAGTAGGTAGAAATACATGTATCACTGGGTATTCTAAGATCAGAATGTTTCTGAACTGGGGGTTTATTGGTAATTTTACGTTCAGCTCCCTGTATGGGGACTTTGACACCTGCAAGTAAAAAAAGGACAAGTAATTTGTTATTTATAATTCCTTCATTAGGGTTTGTGAGTAATATTGGAATGTGGATTTATTTACCTTGGCTTGTTTTTGAATGAAGAATCTCAAATCAGATAATGGTAAGTTACGGTAAGGGGTAAATTTGTCATTCCATGGGGTTGGAGAGAGATGCTTTTCTATTATGGATTCCAAACTCTCATTTTCCGATACACTGGAAATAAGAAAAAGGTGAAAATCTATTAAAAGAGTTAATTACTCTTTATAAACCCTAAAATACAGGTGAATAATTAAGAGAGTTAACTACTATTTGTACTGAATACAATATGTAAGAAGTTCCGGTCTATATTTTATTTTAAAACAATATAATTGTGAGAAATCAATATATTTCTCTCCGGGTCTCTGGTTAGATTTTGCCAGCTCAACTGGTAATCGTTTATTTATTTTAAGAAGATAAAAGGATGAAATGTGTTTAAAATAAAACTCACTTGTGGTCTATGAGCGAGGTCTCTATTGAATGAAACCTCCATTCAAGTGTCCAATATATACAATTACTCCTGTGAGTGGAAATAAATAAATGAAAAAGTTAGCCTGTTGAGTCATAAGTGTAGTAAATTTTGTAATGTCATAAGTGTAGTAAATTTTGGACAGAACTTATCAGTTCACCCAATTTTTGCTTTACCAAATCCTAAGAAAATATAACTACATTTAAAACTCATTATAATGTCATATTTTCTACCAAAATTGATCCTGAATATATAGTTTTGCCAAATTCAGCATAATTTTTACTTAATTAATCCTAACAAAAATTCAACCAAAATTGATCCTGAACATATACTCTCACCAAATTCAGCATTATTTTTCCTTAATAAATCCTAACAAAAATGCAACAAAGCTTCAATTTTATCCTCAATTCCACAATTAAGGGTCAACTAAGTCTCTTCTTTACCCAATTTTGCCAAAACATCACCTCAATTATGCAATTCAACACCAAAAAAATCAAAAGCTAAAGAAAGGCTGAAAAAAGGAAAAGTTTCAACCTTTGGTCAAATCGCGATTTGTTACACTCGTTTCTAGACATGCCTTTAGGCAAGAAAAAGAGACTAGTTTTCCTTCTATAAGCCGCTTTTCTCAGCATTTTAAGTCTTTGTGGTATTAAGCCTGGTACAGAATTGGTACCGAAACTCCTTTTCATTCTTCGAGCCAAATCCGCGACCCGTTTAGTCTCCTCTAGCAAGCTGTAATCTAATATTGTAATAAAAGAGAAGAATGAAATTAAGAATTATACGCTCAATTTTAAGCTTGTTTCGAATTAATGAATTTTTACTTTGTCTTTGGAAATTTTCTTCGCAGTTATTAACTATAACTCATCTGTAATTCAGTGCATCTTATAAACCCAAAGCCCTAAACCCTAAACTAAAAGGCCTTAACTAATCCTCAATGTTGGATTTGTGCTTCAATTTAACCCAAAGTTTTCCTAAATTACTCAGAATTGCGCATTTAATCCAATGTAAATTTGGTTAACCCAAAATTAATCAATTAATAAATAATAAAACAAACCAAAAAATATAGACCACATAAGTGGTCTAAACAACCAGTTCATATCACCCACCTCACACGAATGGCACATTAAAAAAAGATCGACAATAATTTACTTCAATTAACGCCAAAACATGCAACAAATCAACCACTTTCCCCGCACCATTCACATGAGAGAGACAGATGAAAACCTGACAAGAGAGTTTTGTCATCAAACTTCGAAATCGGCACGAAATCAGTACGGGGCCGCTTGCCGGTGCAGGCAGTGCGCTGCTTGTGCGACTTGACGCAGGGAAGGCTGCATGAGACCAGGCCGCAGCCAGGGCACCTGTACTTCCACTTATTCTCTCTGCACTCTTCACATCGATTCGGGTTCGGAGCGTCAGCGTCGGTGTTCGGGGGAGATTTGGAGCCTGACATGGATGGTGGAGAGAGGGGAGGGAGATTAGGGTTTTACAGAGGAGGCTATACAATACAAAGCTTTTTACTTAATTTTGTATCATTATTTCCTTAATTTCAATTATGTATGAATTGTTTGATTCCCTATGAATATTTCACGTGATAAAGTGACATAATAATAGAATTACAGAATAAGGAATAGTCGACTAATCTATTTGATTTCTTCGGCGAGATAAATTTGTCAAATAAAAAAGTAGTAAATAAATTATTATTTTTTATTACAAAAGAAAGAAAGAGAGAAAAAGAAACTATTCTATTCCACTCTAACCGTTCTATTCCTTCTTTAACATGAAATAGTTTTTTCACCCTTTAATCCATTTTATTCCACTCATGTTCGGCAGAATAAATTTTTTTATTCCGTTTTATTCAAAGAAAACCGCTCTATTCCACTCTTACCGAATAGGCACCAAGTGAAATAAGGAGAATGATGAAATAATAAGGGGGGAGTTTATTTAAGATACTTATATATCTATCATTACAAAAATCTCAAAAACATAAAATATCATATATGCTTAAACAAAATCCATCAAATTTATTTAAGACAAAGTCATCCACTATAGTTTGAAATAATAATCAAGTTTTATAATTGTCTTTATATTTTTATACTCATTTACATCAAACATTCTGAATAAATTATTTATTTGTTTCTCTTTTTATCTTCTCTCTTTTCCACGATTTAGATTCATACATATAAAAAAGCAAATTTTTATTTTATTTTAGCTGAAATCAGAAAAATATCATAATATATTAAAAAACAATTCATTTCAATTTAAATTGTTTTTTACATTAATTGCTTCATGTGACATATAATTAGTAAGTCAAACATCAAAAATTATATTTCTCATGCTAAAATTTTATATATAAAATTATAAATTAATTTTATATTCTTTTTTGTTTAAACTGAATAACAGTATGGTTCCAGTTTAGTTTCTTATAAGAAAAAATCCTAGGGAATTATATTCACATAATTAGGTTGACACAATTTTTATTTTGCAAGTATTATAATAAGAGCTTGTCTACAGTACTCCACATTGAAAATATTAGTTTTGATGAACAGTCCAGATTAGCCTGAAAGTGGAGTACTGTAGACGTTTTTTCTATATAAAATAAATGATAAAAGGGTAAAATCGTAATTTAGGGTCTAATTATTTTCCTTTTTTTTTTTTCTAATTGCCTCGTGACTCTTCATCTCCAGTACTTGAAATCATGAAAGAAACCCTTTTATTCTAAGAAACGGAGAAAGAAAGAAAGAAAATATTTGGAATTGATTTGTTTCTTCTTTTACGCTCTACATAATTTATTATTATTCTAAAAGATTGTATATATTTATAGCAAGAAATAAAATATTGGGCATAGATTTGTTTCTTCTTTTTTAAGCATGACAATAATTAATATAATATGACACAACGTTATTTATATTATGTTATATCATATTACATTATATTATACTATACTATATTATATAATATATTGTTTTATATTATATTATACTATATTTTATCATATTATATTATACTATATTATACTATGTTATATTATACTACACTATATTATATTATATTATAATATATTGCACTATAGTATACTACATCATACTATATTATATTATATTATATTATATTATATTATACTTTATTATATTATACCGTATTTTACTATATTACATTATACTATATTATATCATACTATACTATGTTTCATTATACTATTTTATATCATACTATATTATATTACATAGTACTATATTATACTATCATATTTTACTATATTACATTATACTATATTATATCATACTATACTGTATTTCATTATACTATATTATATCATACTATATTATATTACATTATACTATATTATTTTACATAGTACTATATTATACTATATTATATTACTTTATATTTATATTGTATTATATTATATTACAATATACCATATAATATTTATAGTACATTATACTATATTGCACCATACTATACATGTTACTATACATTAGATTATATCATACTATACTATATTGCATTATACTATATTACATCATACTATAGTATATTACACTATATTATTTACATTATACTACATGATATCATACTATACTAGTTTACATTATACTATATTATATCATACTATATATTATATTATATTATATTATATTATACTATATATTTTCTTACTATATTATATTTATATTATATTATATTATATTGTACTATATTATATTATATCATATTATATTATATTATTTTATATTATTTTATATTATATTACATTATACTATATTATATCATACCATATTACATTATATTATATAATATTACATCACATTACACTATATTATATTATATTGTACTATATTATAACATATCATACTATACTATATTACATTATACTCTATAATATTACATTACATTACACTATATTATATTATATAATACTATATTGTATCATATTATACTATATTACATTATACTATATTATATTACATTATACTTTATTATATCATACTAAATTATATTTCATTATACTTTATTATACTACATTATACTAAATTATATCATATTATATTATATTACATCATACTATATTATAGTATATAATATCAAATATGTATCATACACTGGCGAAATTTGACTGAAATTTATGGGGGGACAAAATATGGAAGCTATCTAATATGAAGGCAGATTATTTTTTTGACTTGGATTGAAGAGAAAAAAATATAATGGGTAATGCTATTTCGAGGGCTATATTTGCTTCGTCGAGGGCAATTTAAAAAAATTTCTGTCTAATACCAATTTTACCCTTATTTATTATGGTCAGGATCCATACTAATTTATTTCATTCCATATTTATCCTTCCTAATAATTAAATGCTAATCTTATAAAATAGGAAATAAATAACTCATGATTATACTGTCTCTATAATTCATTTTTATAAGATATATGAAAATCTATAATCTAAATTAAACAATCTTTGGGCTGTTATCTCTCTGTCTTTTCTACTTGTTTCTCCATTTTTCTTTGAAAAATTTGTCTTGAATTTGTTCTCCTTTTAATGTAAGTTCTTAGTACTCATTTAACATATCACCAGCAAAATTAGGATGTACAAGGGAAACATTATAATTTCTTAGAAAACAAGCTAAATCTTGAACTATTAATTGACCCAATTTTTTTTTTCTTTAGATGTCAATATATTCAATTTTAGATAATGAATTCGTTACTATTTTATATTTTATTTTACAGATTATGAATACAGTTGAAGAGCTAGTTAATCGTAACTTTGAATCATCTAAAGAGTTAGTCGAGAATGTCCGAGCTTTTTATCGGAATAAGGGTTATGCTCTGTCAATCGATTCCTCGAGAAAAGACAAGTATGTCTATTTGCG
Organism: Juncus effusus; assembly: GCA_027726005.1. NCBI lineage: Eukaryota > Viridiplantae > Streptophyta > Magnoliopsida > Poales > Juncaceae > Juncus > Juncus effusus. The sequence goes on along the minus strand of CM050894.1, from coordinate 7,921,389 downwards.
TTGTGACAGGTGGTTCCTACCATGATTCTCGTAGCATACCACTCGAACAAAGAAAAAGAACAACCACAACGCGTTTAATGAATTATTTTCGTTAGTTTAGTGGCACAGAGGCTGGTTATCTTAATAAGAAGATATTCAATAATTGAAAAAAAATCTTATTAGTGTTAATTAAATTTGACTATATTATTAGCTTGTATTTTCTTCTTATAAAAATGAATTATAGAGACAGTACAATCATGAGTTATTTGTTTTCTATTTTATAAGATTAGTATTTAATTATTAGGAAGGATAAATATGGAATGAAATAAATTAACATGAATCCTGACCATAATAAATAAGGGTAAAATTGACATTAGACAAAAAAAAATTTAAATTGCCCTCGATGAAGCAAATATAGCTCTCGAAATAGCATTACCCAATATAATGGTGGTCTTCTTTCATTGATTGAAATGGAAAGCAAAATAAAATGGAAATAAATTTAAGATTGAATCTATGTAATTAATATCACATATACCTAAAATACCCTACTAATTTTAACGGTCTTGATTGAATCTATCATTAAGTTAAAAAAAGAAGTGGAGTACCATAAACAAGCTCTAATAATTATTTTTATTTCTAATTAAAAATAAATTTTAAAAATTTAGTTCGTGGTTACTGTTACATTGCAAAATCAAAATAATTTTGTTTTTCTTCTCAGTACGTTGTTATCTGTAGAAGTAAAAGAGAAATTGGTCAAAAAAAAATATAGTTCATAGTATTGCTATATATAATTAAGTTTACCAAATCACATACCTCTTTTTCAATGATTTTTTGTTAATGCACCATTGTAATTATTTTCGTGATATGTAATATTTAAATTATAAAAAAAGAATATAGAGAAAAGACATGTAAGTTCTAAACAATATTTCATCTTCAGAAAAAAGTATAGTACCTTTTTCAAGTTTGTGATTTTGATTTTCTCTGATTTCTCATCATCTTTCCTATTGAATATCTTTCAAAAGCATGTTATTGCAGAATTCACGAAGTTGCTTATTTTTAACTCTTTTTCACTTTCAAATACATAAAACGTTGGCATAGGTTATATACCTATTTTTTTTGCTATAAAGTAGTATCACACTTTTGTAATGAATAAGGTTACTGAGGTAATAAGTATGTGAAGTCATTAGAGAACAGAATTACTGCATGAGTTCATTAGAGAACACAATTACTGCATGAGTTGGAAGCATGTGATTTACATGACGAGGACATTTTCTCTATAATTTTTTTCACAGAAGGAACCTTTCAGACAAAATAATTAAGATCTTAACAAATATTATATATCAAAAACATGCAATTAATGCAATCAACTTCAACATGTGGCTCATACATTTTAATTTGAACAAACCGACAATTTTTTTTAAAACAATAAAATTAAATAACATGACAAAACATTCTGACGCGAATCCAACAAAATTTGTTGTACAAATATCATAACTAATATATGTATTCATCATTATTCTATTTCTTTTAATTGTAATAGTTGCACAACAAACTGTATCAGAGTGTCGTCAGAATTTTTCATCATTTTGTCTAGCATTATTCTTTTGGCCAAATTTCATGTGTATCCCTGCAAGACATCATAATTTCACGTTTACCCCTACAAAAAACAAAATATTACCAATAACCCTACAAAATCACTCAAATATCATGAATACCCCTATGATAGTTGAGATTAAAGTTATTTTTTTATTTTTCTGTTTTTTCTCTATGTAAATATGTGAAGGAATTATGCCCTATGCCAAAGTGTTGGATTAGATTATGAGAAATATGTTTATTTAGTTCATATATGATTGAGTGTATGGGTGACTAATATATTTACATATATTAGATCGACCATGAATAACACTTCAGGTTCACGTCATCAGAATACGTGATTCTGATGGTAGAACTGTGAACCAATAAATGACATTCTAAACCGTCCCTAGTGATATGTGGGATGTTTATAGAGATAAACATATTTCAGGTAAGAAGCTATATATCCACACTAGTATACTCGCAGGCTGGATGATCATGTTCTGCTGATCATGGACATAGGGATGTCAAGTCTGGAATATAGGTACTTGTTAGAGAACACGTATTGGACTGACCATACTATGAGAATATGCATGATATATGTCATTAGTGATTCTTATATGAATAGTGTGCTTGTTCCTACGACCTGAGGTCACCATGGATTCCTGTATGTGGAACTGCATACTTTAATATGATCATACGACATCCATAATGGGATTATCATTAGGGTCATCGTTAGGTATGTACTGAATCATGACGAGAAATGTGAGTGACCAAGATGTGATTTGTTCCTTTCGTCAAGAGGGAGATATCTTTGGGCTCTCTGATGAACTAGGACTGAAGGAAATGCATGGCCATGCTCAAAGTGGATTAACATGTGTTGTTAATATCATTTTATATTTGTTCAATCTAATTCTCAATCAGGAAAGAGACTTTGATCAAACTCAAGGATGGCATACTTTCATGCCTTGTGATCAAGACATATATCGTAGAACAAAAGGAATAAGCAAACGTTTATTCAGATAGATTTATGATCGCTGATCATTTCATTTAACATGGGTAGTCATGACATCAGTCTAGAGATTACTCATGACTTACGATCTTTATAAGATCGTTGCTAGCGTTAAATGGAACATACACGGTCACACAAAGAACTCCATTCATATGGGATGAAAATACCTTAAACAGTTGTACATGAGATGTATAAATTGGTGAACGAAATAATCAATCATTAGATGATTGATTGTGCAAAACAGCACACTTCCATTCGGAACGGAAGGTGCCAGTTTCTTGGCAGCAAGGTTTTCGCATTTTTGGAAACTATATTCCATTCTGAACGGAAGGGCTCCGTTCTGAACGGAATATGCGCAGAAAATTAGGTTTTCAGTTATGGTAACTGAGCAATCGTTCACCTTCTCCTCTCTAGTATAAATAGAGAGGCAGCCCCTCTCTATTCTACACACAATTCTCAAGTCTTAGAGGCCGTCTAATACATAAATAGAGAGAGAGAGAGAGAGAGAGAGAGAGAGAGTTTATAGGTAATTTCGGACAGTATTTCCGGACTCGTTTAGCTGAGTCCGGTAATTCCGTGTGTCTGAAGTACGAGTAGAGATCTCCTACTTTGGAGATAAGCGATCGATCAAGTTCTTCAAACCTAGGAAGAGCAAGGAAGTTCATGGAGTCGAGTTTCAGGAAGGAGAGGGTTGCTAGTCGGAAACGTTCAGACCTACATCCGTTCTTTGTCTTGCGGATCAGGAAGATCCGAGGTATAAATTTTAATAGTTAATCTCGTACGTTTATTCCCTTAACGATGATCCTAGGGCAGGTTGTACCCATAGGTTCCGCTGCGCATGTATCGTACATGGCTATGGGTTCCCCAACAACATGTTACAGATTTATATTGAATCATTTTATGTTCTTTTTAGTTTATATATTTATATATAGTAGGTTCAAGATGAATATATTTGAGAGAAAAACTTATAATTCTCTATAACGAAATTAATAAAAAAAATATATACAATCGTCATTCATTATCGATGTTATTTGACTGACCGATTTTGACGGAATATTAACGACAAGGGTATTCATGATATTTAAGAATTTCGTAGGGGTATTTATGATATATGTTTGGTTTTGTAGTGGTATCCATGATATTTGAGCGATTATGTAGAATCAATATTTCACTTTTTATAATGATATACATGAAATTATGAGGTTTTGCAGGGGTATGTATGAAATTTGGCCTATTTTTTTTTAAATGTATACAATGAGTTTGATTAACCAAGCCCAAGCACGGAGCTTGATTGAATTTGCTGGTTGGGGGAGGGGGGGGGGGGGGGAATTTCCTTCATACTGATTAACACGGTATAAAAATTTTGGGAGGGCCAAATGCATAGAAATACATATATTTCAATTTTTTCCCACTAAAGCATTACTAAAATATACTACTCCATCAAAATCTTAGGGGGGGAGGGGGGGGGGGGACGTGGCCCCCCCAGTCCCTATTAAGCTCCGTCCCTGACCAAGCCCATTAGTCTGTTTTTTGTCTTTGAAAAGGGCCGGAGTGGAAATACAGTTTTCCAATTCACGGGTTATTTGAGTGAGTATTGGATAGGGCTGTCATTGGGGCGGGGAGCCTGGGAATATCCATTTCCGATCTGAACCCGGCCTAAACGGGGCGGGTAATATTCGGTTAAAATATCCATGTGTACGGTTATGGGGATGAAAAATACCCGATGTCGGGTATGGGTATGGTTATGGGTATGAAAATATAACCACAGATAATATCCATAACCGTAACTGTCGTATACCCGGTGTATTGATAATATTTTTATACATATGTTCATAATTTAAATCTATATTTTATTAGACTTTTTAATATTTTAATTTGATTATTAATGATTTTGATTGTTTTAATGTTATATATTTTGAGTGATGTTGTGTAATTGTGTGTTTTAATTTTTTTTATTAGATAATTAGATAATTTTGGAGTTTAATTATTGTTTGCGGTTTTACGGTTTTTCCCGCGGATATCCATATACCCGGCGGGTCAGATATGTGGATGAAAAAATAACCGCGGTTAATTTAGATGCGGATACAGATAATAATTATGTCAAAATAGGATATGGTAATGCAATAACTGTACCCGATCCGCACCATTGGCAGCGCTAATATTGGATCATTCGGGTTTGAGATCTTTTGAATTGATTTCGGTCATTGAGTTCGAATTAGAGTATGAGATCTGAGAGACTCGTCAATGGAGATTTTCTTCTATTCTTCCATTTTTAATTTTTTTTTTAATCTTATAATGCTACTTCTTATTAATATAAGTAACAATAAGTGATCGCTTATTGAGCATTTCTCAAAAAAAAAAAAAAAAAAAAGAATTAGAGTTGGATTCTGGTGGACTTTTCCTAGTCTTAAACAGAGCCCAGCCAGCCCAAGTCCTATAAACAGATTTTATACAGCAATGCTCAAACAAGAGGATTATATTATACATCTCTTCATTTCATTACAGCAATGCTGTACCGGCTCAGTCCCTCCATGTCTCCGGCGATCACCGCTCCTCGCCTCCTCTCCGCCTTCTTCACCCATCCCCGCCCTTTCTCTTCTCCGACCCATTCATTTCCTTCTTCTCAGGGGAGCAGAGCCTTCTCCTTTCTCTCCTTCAGACACGGAAGAACTCATCGCACGCACAGAACAGTCGCGAGTTTCTCCTCAAATGGTAGTGGTTCGTATTTTTAGCTTATTGTATCATTTTGTTTTCTTACTCGTCAGTTCTGTTGGTTTGTTTAGGACATTTGTATGTGAATTCCTTTTTTCTCAACTGAATGAATCCTAGACATCAATATCTGAAAGGAAAAGATACTAGCTTTAATCAGCTATATCATCATTTGGTTCTTTATAACAAAATTTACTCCATTAAGCTGTAATTATCTCTAATCAATTATTCATCATTCATGGTTTTTTAAATTAATTCATGGTCAATTGGTTCATTAAACAGGTCAATACAGCACAGAGGATATGGAAGAGAGATATGACGTGATAGTGGTAGGTGGGGGCCACGCGGGATGTGAGGCGGCGCTCGCATCAGCACGACTAGGCGCTCGCACTCTTCTTCTCACTCTAAACCTCGACCGAATCGCTTGGCAGGTTTGGAACTAGTAATTATTTTTATCTGTTTAATTATGTGTTAAATTTTTTGAAGAGCTGGTTTTAGTACTGAGATTTACTTATTTATTTATGTGAAGCCTTGTAATCCAGCTGTTGGTGGGCCCGCAAAATCGCAGCTGGTGCATGAAGTTGATGCATTAGGTGGTGAAATAGGCAAAATGGCAGATAGGTATGAATTAGATAATGTATTAATTAGGAGAACTTTGATGAGAATAATCCTTAAAATATCATGTGTTGCATTACCGTATTTGTTCATTAATGGTTGTGCAACCAAGCCCTAATTAAATGCATTTAGTCCTCGATTAATCCTCAAATCCTGCAATTAGGGCTCAACCAACCTTACCAAAGTAGCCCTCAATTATGCAATTAAGACTCATTTTAATTCAATTTAGCCTCAGTAGTTTCAGTTGTGCAATGGAGCTTCATTTTAATCCAATTTTGCCTCAGTACTTTCCACCACACAATTAAAAGCAAAAGTGCAAAAAACAAAACAAAACAATCAGTAAAAAAAAGAACAAAAGAGCTGATTTGGTAGGAGCCAAAATCCAGTATTTAATCCTTGCATCCTACTATTAACTGCTGTGAACTTATGTGAAATGGACATGTGAGTAATATATAAATTTTTTTGACAGGTGTTATTTGCAAAAGCGTGTATTGAACCTTTCTAAAGGCCCGGCTGTAAGAGCATTGCGAGCCCAGACCGACAAAAGGGAATACGCTATGGAGATGAAACAAGTCGTCGAAAGGTTCTATTCCATTTTTCTTTATTTGGCATATTGTATTATATTCTCTTTATTTTCTCCTAGAAGGTTCATACAAATCGATCAATCCTAGAAGTTCATAGGTTTTATTCACCAACTTACCCAAAAAAACATTAATTCATTACTTAATGACAAAACTACATTTTCCTCAATAATTTAATACATCAATATATCATCAACAATTTTCTCAATTCTTCCTTCTTTCAGCCAATCAAATCTGTTCATAAGAGAAGCAATGGTCACGTCAGTCATAATAGGCAAAAACGACTCAATACAAGGTGTTAGAACCTTCTTCGGCGTCTCCTTCCTCGCCCCATCTATCGTGCTCACAACCGGAACGTTCATGAGCGGCACGATATGGGTCGGCCGGACCTCCATGCCGGCAGGCCGGGCCGGCGAGTCAGCCTCGGTCGGTTTGACGGAGAATTTGAGGGAATTAGGGTTTGAGACTGAGAGACTGAAGACTGGCACGCCGGCGAGGGTTGATAGGAGGTCGATTGAGTTTGAGGGGCTCGAGCGCCAGGCTGGCGATGATGAGGTAATTGTTTAGAAAAAAATAGTATATTGAAAAGTGGAAAAAATTGTATATACGGAATTCCGTCGCGTTTTGGGCGTGCTCAAGCCCCTCGCGCTTTCAAATTTCCCTTAATTAATTAATTTTTTATTTATTTATCTATTTGTTTGTTTATTTATTTATTTATATATTTATCTTTGAAACAAAGTGGTAAAAGATATAGAGGATTGTTTATTCCCATTTATTTATCCAAATTCTTTATTTTTGATGTCTAAAGACGACTTTTGATGTGTGTTGTTAAGTGCAAATAAAATAAATGTCATAATTCCTACAAAATAATTGTTTTAAACAACATTTATCAACTTTGTTAAACTTCTTTAGTTAGTTATTTTGTCTTTCTGACAGGTAAGCTGGTTCAGCTTTGACCCAGAGTATCACATAGAAAAGGAGCAAATGTGTTGCTATTTAACTCGAACCACCAATGAGACACATAGGATTATAAGAGATAATTTACATGAAACACCTACTTATGGCGGTTGGGTCGAGGCCAAAGGACCCAGATACTGCCCTTCAATCGAAGATAAGGTATTTAATAAATTATATTATATTATATTTTGGATACCGTTTCAAACTTTGAAAATAGTGTCAATTGATTTTTTTTAATTGATTTTTTGGATTTTTGTATGAATTAGATTGTGAGGTTTAAAGACAAGGAGTCGCATCAGATATTCCTCGAACCGGAGGGCCGAAGTGTTCCTGAGATTTACGTGCAGGTTCGAATATTTCCCCTTTCAAGAAATATTTCCGTACCTTGATCTTAAAATCATTATACTTTTTATTTTTTAATCAAGTTCAATTAGTTTTCCTTTCTCAATTTTCTCGTCTTAAATTATGGTCAACTGAGGTTTTAGTTGAGATACCAGCTTAATTGAGGCTTAGTTATCCATAAATTAAACAATTTTTTTTAATCAAGTTCTACTGGTTTACCTTTCTAAGTTTTCTTTTCTTAAATTGTGGTCAATTGAGGTTTTATTTTATTGGGACACACAACTGAGCCTCAATTTTATCCATCACAAATTAAGACTTCAATTCACATTATTAACGCTCGATCATCCACAAACTAAACAATTTTTCTAAACCTTATCCTCTTAAACAAATTAGGGTTTCTCAACCGGATTACCAGAACGGCTCCAACTCTCCCTTCTGAGAACCTTACCGGGTTTAGAAAAATGTGTCATGCTGAGACCCGCTTATGCAGTGGAATACGACTATTTGCCCGCTTATCAGTGCTCCAGATCCCTCATGACCAAGAAGATCGAGGGCTTGTTTTTCTCCGGACAGATCAACGGCACCACTGGCTACGAAGAGGCTGCTGCTCAGGTGTGAATTAATTTGTTATGAGTTGTATGGTTTTGTTATGAATTGTAGGTTGAAGAATTACGGAAAGTTTAGTTACTGGGAAACTGTATTTGGTATAATGAGCATTGATGTGATGAAGGGAAGTTTGCGAAAAAGTTCATGTGTTATGTCTAGATTGCAAAGGAGCCTTATGTTTGAAAACGGCAAAAACTAGGGCTTTTTACGTAATGTGTTGGCGTTTTTGCAAGTTAGGGGCATTTCGGCAATTTTCAATGGCATTTTTTTGCGATTTTCGCAATTTTCATTAACATATTCTTTTGGGATTTTCATTAATGTAGAGGGGCTTTTTGCAATTTAGACATAATGCAGAAGATTGTTTTTTGCAATTTAGACAAAATGCAGGGGTAAATCTACATGCAACTAAGTATTAATGTGATGAAGGAGAATTTGTGACGAGCCTCTGCATTATGTCTAAATTGCAAAAAAGCCTCTATGTTGTTAAAAATTGCAGGGCTTTGTACATAATGCAAGGGGCCTTTTTTCAATTTTCAATAACATAGGGGCTTTTTACAATTCAGACATAATACAGGGGCTTTTTCTTTTTTGCAATTTACCCTTTCAAAATCTAATGTATAACTGAGATATCTGAAACTGGTACCAGTCAATACTGGTGCAATTTGGGAAATTATATATTTTTCACATTCTACTAGTAACAGTCCTTTATGATGTTTTTACAGGGAATAATTTCTGGAATAAATGCAGCAAGGCATTCAGAAGGGAAGCCCCTTATAGTTCTAGAGAGAGAAAGTAGTTACATCGGGACTCTAATAGACGATCTCGTAACTAAAGATCTCAGAGAGCCTTACCGAATGCTAACCAGGTAGTCAAAAAACAATAATCTTATCTATCTAGGGTTCTTTTCGCAAATATCCCCTTTTTTAACTATTGTTTTAACTTTTATGTTTGTAACACAGCCGGTCGGAGCACAGATTGTTGTTAAGGGCAGATAATGCAGATAGTAGATTAACTCCTTTGGGGAGAGAAATAGGGCTGATTGATGAAAGAAGATGGGATATTTATCAATCCAAGCAATCTCGTATAAAGCAAGAGAAAGAGCGCCTTAAAACTTTCAAGATTATAGGTCCGAAATCTGAACCCAAATCGTCTTTTCTTTTGTTGTTAAATAATAAATGTTTTGTTCATGGGGAAATTGCAAAAAAAAATACATATATTATACCGAAATTGCAAAAGTGCCCCTGCTTTATTCAAAATTGCAAAAAAGTCCCTGTATTATTTCCAAAATTTGCAAAAAAAAAATTACCGTTAATTTTGGCAATAATGTTGGTTTTTTTTTTTGCAATTTCCAATAATGTAGGGGCTTTTTTTGCAATTTTGGCATAATATAGGTCTTTTTTTTTTTTTGCAAATTTCCCTTTATTCCTTTATTTATATATTTTTGTTTAATGTAGGAGGTGATTTTGCAACTGAGGTTAGTGCAGTATCGAGCCAGCCTGTCAGGGACCACAGCACTTTAGAAAGCATTTTGAAGAAACCTCATGTGGAATACAAGCTTTTGGAAAAACACGGGCTTGGAAACGAGAGTTTGTCAAAGAGCGAAAAGGATTGTGTGGAGATTGATATAAAGTACGAAGGGTTTATAACGCGACAACAAAGCCAGTTACAACAGGTAGTGTGGAATGGTTTTTGTTAAAAATATGTGACTTGTTTGTTCATAATGCGGCAACAGAGCCAACTACAACAGGTAGTGTGGAATGGTTTTTGTTCAAAATATGTGATTTGTTTGTTTGATGGTGAAATGGAATGATTTGTGGTGAAGTGAGGTAAATTGGTTTTAGGCTGACGCATAATTGAGGGATTACTGGTGCATAATTTGAATATGTTGTGGCATAGTTTAGTTGCTACTTATTGGTTTCAAATATGACAATGGAGCATTTGTAGTTTCTACATGTGTTGTGGCATAGAGTACAATATAATATTCTCAAGTTTCATTGAAGCATAATTTGTACTGAACAAAAATGCTGGTTTATATGCGGTTTTAGTTATATAAGGAGTTCTTTTTTCTCATTTTTTTTAATCTTTAGTGTGTAACTTTTAACTTCATTTTGGTGCAGATTATAAATCAGGAACACAAGAAACTACCGGAGGATTTAGATTACTACTTAATGAATACACTATCGCTTGAATCACGTGAAAAGCTCTCCAAAGTACTCCTCCCGCTCTCTCTTATATTTATTTTTTTTTTTCAAATAGCCTTGTAATTTATTTTATTATTTATATTTTAGGTGAGACCTCAAACAGTAGGTCAGGCAAGACGGATCGGTGGTGTGAGCCCGGCTGATGTAACCGCTCTTCTCATATGGATCGAGACGAATAGGAGAAAAATGAAAGAAATGTCACAGCAAGAGCTACTCAGGTCATCGGCCACATAAAATCCAACCAAACCATAACAAGGATTATATGTTAATTTATTTTAAGTACATTTTGTACCCTCATGTTGATCAATATTACCGAAAAGAAGGAAAAAAAAAAAGAGAAAGAAAGAACCAGCTTTTAGTATTTATATGCACCTTAGATACAATTTTGACTTCAATCGAGAAAATTACAACTGTAAATGTGGAGTACCTTGTAACTAGTTTTAGATATACGAGATGCAAATTATAAATGCGATCAAGGATCCTTTTTTGCAAATATTTGTGAGAACTTGTGTTCGTTTTATTTCGGGCAATTTGCAATCGTGGCAAAAATTTCGGTGCTAGTGTTGCAGAATTTGGGTGGGCATTTGGGCCGAAATAAAAATGGACTATGTGGACAAACTTTTGGACTTTTTTTTTTGATACCATTATTTCCCAAAATAAATCAATACTTGCCACTGTTTTGAAAATAATGTGGTAACTACCATTTCCGCCACTATTAGTGGCGAAACAACTTCTGTTCCGCCACTAGTAGTGGCAGAATAGATAGATTTTCAGTTCTGCCAAAACGGTCCATTTGACGCACTAAGCGTGGTTAATTAGTATTAAAAACCTTGTTCCGCCACTAGTAGTGGCGGAACATGTTAAAATATTTCTTTACCCCCACTTAAAGATTAACATGGCTCATGAATGGGCAATTAGCCTAAAAATTGAAGAATTACTATGTTCCGCCACTACTAGTGGCGGAACAGAGGGTATTTTCACCTGTTCCGCCACTTATAGTGGCGGAACAGGTGGTTTTTTCTGTGTTTTTTAAGTCAGATTTAAAAAGTTCATTTGGCCTGTTCCGCCACTACTAGTAGCGGAACAAGTGAAATATGCACCTGTTCCGCCACTAATAGTGGCGGAACATAGTAATTCTTCAATTTTTAGGCTAATTGCCCATTCATGAGCCATGTTAATCTTTAAGTGGGGGTAAAGAAATATTTTAACATGTTCCGCCACTACTAGTGGCGGAACAAGGTTTTTAATACTAATTAACCACGTTTAGTGCGTCAAATGGACCGTTTTTGGCAAAACTGAAAATCTATCTGTTCCGCCACTACTAGTGGCGGAACAGAGGTTGTTCCGCCACTAATAGTGGCGGAAATGGTAGTTACCACATTATTTTCAAAACAGTGGCAAGTATTGATTTATTTTGGGAAATAATGGTATCAAAAAAAAAAGTCAAACTTTTGAGGTTATTGGCTTTTGGGCAAATATATATACTGTTTTATAATATTAATTTACTTTTTTTGCAGTATTTAATATTTATATATTACTTAATAATATTTATTTACTTCTTTTTGCAGTATTTATATATTACTTATTTATAATATTTATATATTATATTATAATATCTATAGAAACAATATATAATGTTCTAGAAAATAGGATCTAATTAAAATATCTGGCGCATTCTCTCCCGTAGTTGATGCTCATCTTAATTATAATTGTTTGAAATACTCCATATAATTGAAGTTTTAAAATAATTATCATAAATAAATTTCAAAAATCACATCTTATTGGGGATCCTGTCATTTTAAATGATGGATTGATCAAAATTTATTAAGGGGATCCAGCAAATTGAAGTGATGTGGCAACTTTTAATTGGCTGTTTCGATTTCCAACAGCCATTTGCCGATCTCTTTTCTATATTGGATGAACTTTTTTCTATACTAGCACACAAGTCGCACTTTGCGCGACTTTTCTAAGTAATCCGGTGCAGTATTCTTGAGCAATCAAAAGAGAATGAAAGCATTACTCATTTGTATAATTATTAATTAATAATTATTGAAGTGCCAATTATTAATATCGTTACTAATATGGAAATGATTAAACACAAAAAGAATCAACGTTCCTTAACACATTAATGAAGAACCACAGGACCATTGCTCGCCTACTGGAGAGTGAAGACCTCGCAAACAAAATCAGTCCTCAAAAGTGCTTCTTTCAGCTTCAGAAAAAGTGCTTCTTTCAAAATACATTTCCACCAAAAGACATAAGTTTATTGTAACTGGTTGTTTAGAGCTGAAGCGTCTAACTCGACGCAAGTGGCACGCTGCGCAGCGGCTGAGCTTAGAGCATGGGAAATAGAAATCAAGTAATCATTTAAGAGTGTGGGGGTGAGGGCATTTAAGCTATTTATTTCCATACCCTTCTACTTATCTTTTTGTTGTATTGATTTTTCTTGGATGAATTATTTCAAAACAGTACTGTTCTGAAATGTTTTAATCATATTGTAATTCTTCTATTTTATTATTAATATAATCTTTATTCTTAAGTGTGGAATCACCCATCTCAAGTTTACAGTTTACTGCCCTTAATTAATTGGAAAAGAGATACATATTGCCCTAATGCTCAAGTATTAAAATAAAAAACGTCAATATGGTATAGATAAGGTAGAACTTAAATAGAGTACAATATTGAGAATGTTTGAGAATGTGTGAAAAATAATGACACTTTATCATGTATATTTGTGAGACATATGTTCAAATATCGACCATTGGATATTTTATCTAAGTGCCCATTCGGCAGAGCATGAAATAAACGGAATAGTGAAATAGAGAATTGCGACTATTCTGTTTTATTCCAATAGCGTTCAGCTATATACATAGATTAAAAATTTTAATTAAAAAAATATAATAATGAATTATGATCACATAAAATAGGACATGAGAAATTTAACTGTCACGTAGGATGATATTTAGAATCAATGAAGACATATGTTTCCTAAATTATATTCCACGTGAGCCGAACGGGCACTAAGGGATATGAATAAAGGGAGATGTGGCTAAATTTGATGAGGGGAAAATATTTAGCTTTAAAAACTATTAATAATGGGAGGTCAAGTATGAAATTTTTGGTGCAACTTTTAAATTATAAGTGAAAGACAAATCATGTTTAGCACTTAAAAAGTAATATAATAATACAATGGCGGTTAGAAAATCACGTGCAAGAATTTTCTATTTATTAGTTTCTTCACAAAAAAAAATCTTCATTTAAATTATAAATGAAAGAGAAATCATGTTGAGCCTTAAAAATAATATAATAATACAATGACGGTTAGAAAATAATCACGTGGAAGAATTTTCTATTTATTAGTTTTCTCACAAAAAAAAATCAATTTATCGATAACATGGCAATAGGACATACGGATACATAAAAAAATACCAAAGACATTGCTCTATTATTATTCCTTTTGAAGAGTCAACATCAGCCCCAAAGGGCAGTACTCCAAAATTTCTTTCAAATGAGAAACTTTCAAACCAATATTTCTCAATTTACACTTCAAAAACCAATCAATTGATCGTGTAAGAATAGTTAGTCCTAACTTGCCATATGTATTTCCAAAATTCAAGAAAGAAAAACTCAAAACAAAAAGAAAATAATCAACAGACTAACTATGATGAACCAATAAAAAGAATACCATCACCAAGCCGTTAGTTCAGTCCCCAATATTAACGCCCTCAAAATTCAAACTTATTACGACGCTTGCCCCTGTTCAGGCACTCTAACCGCCTCATAAGCCTTCAAATTCTCAGAAACAAAACAAACTAACTCCTCAAAAACCGGTTCCAATCCTTCATTCAACACAACAGACGCTTTATCATTCAGCTTTTCAAGAGCCTCTTTATGTCTCTCTCTCTCCTCATCCCTTCTCTTCTTCGTCATCTCCAGTTGCGCCATCTGGTGGAAATGCTCATGATACCGGTTCCCCATTTCCTGGTTTTCAGAATCCTCTTCTTTTTCCAGGGAAACCATTTCCAGACTTTCCTCCCCGATCCCGGATTCCAATTCCTTCCCGATTTTCGCCTGTAAATCCCTGCGCCTCTTTTCATATAAACTAGACAGATGTCCTAATTTCTCTCTACGATTTTTTTCATCTTCCTGTAGCTTCCTATACTCTCTCACCGCATTCCCAAATCCAGAAATCAAATCCAGGATTTTCTTTTCCGGAATATTACTCACGCCTAAAAACCAATCATTTGAAATGATAAAAGAAGCAGGAGCACCCATTTTGCCAGGAGAGAAGGGCGGAGCGCCATCTGGCGTTTCCTCAAGCGGGTCGGGTTCTTGTTGGATCCACTTGGTTAAGTACCCGTTAAGAGCTTCTATGAAGGATTTTTGGGTGAGAATCCATTTCTCAAAACGGCGGTTCCATTTGGAGATTTCTTTTTCTAGTTTTAAAGTGGATCGTGCGATTCGGCTCGAGTCGGTTTTAATTCTGGCGTTGATATTTTCGGTGTTTAAACTGGTTATGGATTTCAGTTGCTTGGTGTGACAGTCAAGGATGGATTTCCACAATCTTATTAATCTGACAAATAAATATAATCTTGCTATAATAGGATATATATATTTAAAATTAAGAAAAAATGTAATGTGTGATCCATTGATACCAAGGGTAATCATTGCAGCTAAGATATATACTTGTTTGTTGTACCTAATTAGACATTTTATATACTAGTAGTCTCAATTTAGGGCACAAATAAGCTAACAAAATAATAGAATAAGGATAATAATAATAAAAATACCAAATTGGGAATATTTTCTAGTACATGAGTCGGTTACTTGCTCAAGTCAGTATAATAATTGTACACAATCATACATATCTACCCCACCAAACTTGCAATTGTGCACAAGCCAACCTTTTACACAAATACCCCTCATCTTTTCCAATTAACAACAATCACAAAATACGTACAAACTACTAATAAAAATATTAAAAAAAAAAGAAAGAATTCGTACCCTTGTACCAATTCGGCTAACTGAGGCTGTAATTCCTGGTCTCTGATACGGTGAATCTGCTTGGAAATCGACTCGACCGATTTAATCGCAACACTGATTTTATTTTGTAATGATTTCACTGTTTCGCTTGTAGAATTGAGCACAGTCCACTCTGCACCGTGCTCATCCAAATATTTCAGCCTTCCATACTTCCTATCATATTCGGCTCGGAGTTTCTCTTCATCCTAGAACAACAACCTATATCAATTTCAATATTTTCAATATGTAACTTTGACATACATTTTTATATGTTAACATTTCAAACCAACTTATATGCATATGAAACGCAAGTAAAACTTAAATTTAAGCAAAGAAGATTAGATTCAGTTCACTAATAGTTTTCTATACATATAATTCAGAAACTTAATAAATGCAGAGGAGAAAATGTTGAGGAAGGTCTTTACTCTTTAGTTGACCATTCTCCAATTTCATTCCTTAATTTCTCGATACTATAAGGGCCTTTTTGCAATTTCCCTAAAAAGAAAAAAGAGAAGAAAAAAAGAGCATTTACCTTGACTTGCTTGTAAAGCCTCTTCTCCCAAACATACAATTTCTCCAAGGTCAAAGAGAGGTTAAGAGGCATCAAACTACCAGACTGGAGATCTCCATTTGAACGAATCGCATTTGAACTGCTCGCATAATTCTTATTTTTGCTTCTAGAAACAGAGTGCTTGTGAGGCAGACAAGATGAGGGTATTATCGGAATAGTAGAGGCCAAATTAACTGTACGATTCATAATAATTAATAATAGTTTATACTTTTATTTATAATATTTCAAACAAGAAACGGAATTCAGACCTTCAAAACAGGTCAATCACTTACAATCAAAAAGTCAAACCAAAACCAAAGTAAAAACAAATAAAATAAGTCTTAAATTATTACCTCCAAGA
The DNA here is from genome assembly GCA_027726005.1 of Juncus effusus. Taxonomy (NCBI): domain Eukaryota; kingdom Viridiplantae; phylum Streptophyta; class Magnoliopsida; order Poales; family Juncaceae; genus Juncus; species Juncus effusus. The sequence goes on along the minus strand of CM050894.1, from coordinate 7,904,882 downwards.
AGTCCAGATTGGTGCTGCACTTTACCAACCTCAAGCATATTGGAAACCTCTTGAGAAGAATCAATTACCAGCTCAAACTGTTTTTTAATCTCTTCTATCACCTCGTTCAAATCTCTCGTGCCAGCTGTCAATGAAACGACAGTGCCGCTTCCGGAATTTGAAGTTGCAATTGAAATTGAATTTGTCGACCCTTCTTCAAATTTCACCTCCTTATTTTTTCCAATTGAACCCTCTCCAAATATTACCTCCTTATTCTTCCCAATTGACCCTTCTTCATTAGTACCATTGGTACCAATATTAACACTGGTTGTGGGGCCCACACTTCCTTCTTTCTCCTTTCCTTTTCCTTTTTCTTTTTCAATTTCTTTTTCTTGTTCCTTCTCTTTGAATTGGAGTTCATCCTCTAATTCAGGGATGCCTTCCTGCTTTCTGACCTCATTAGAATCAGGGCTTCCATGGTAGGAATTCGAATGAATTGAATTTGGATAAGCGAATCTCTCATCAGGATAATCCATCATGAATTGATCGTAATTTGAAAATGGATCGAAAAAATTCCAAGCGGAATTTTCCTCCACTGGAGGCGGAGGGGTCTCGGCCTGGCTCGGACCAGGTCTATCGTCAAAATTAGGGTTTGGATTAGGGTTAAAGTACGCCGTTGGCTCTGCAAATGGCGGGTACTCGTATCCGTATCCATAATTGTACGGATCATAAGTTGCAGACGGGATCGGTCTAGACGAATTCATCTGGAAATTCTTTGAGAAAGTTCTAGAATCTTCTTTCAGGCTTCTGGATGCATCTAGAACAGGTTTCCCTTCCGTCGAGAAAGCATGAGATAATGGCGGAACTGTTGATGAATTAGCACGAGAACTTTTCTTCAAGTTCTCGTCCTCTTCTTCTTCGTCTTCAAACGAGAGACAATGAGAAAGAGGGGTTACCGTTGATGAATCCGAATCCGAATCAGAATCCGTTTTCTTCGATTTTCCTCTAGAAGAAGGCGGAAGAGTCAAAACAGGCGATCCTGGCGCTGAAATCGACAGCTCGTCAGCCGCGAATCGCTGGAGAGCCTCACTGACGGCGGATAACGACTGGAGGTACGCAGAGTGGGCGGCAGCGGCGCTGTACCGGCGATCGCCGGAAGTACGGATCAACTCCGTGCGGTCTCTGCACAGGTGCAACGGTTCCGAATTGTCGAGGTTGGAATTTGAAAACGGGTTATGGTTGAAGTGCAGACCGATTTTTCTGCGACTGGAGCTACTGCATCCCATCGCAAAAAGCCATTGGAATGAAGAAGGTCTCTAATGTCGTCTCAAAATCAGAATTCTCTCCAATTTTGGTTTCGCCATTGATTTCGCTTCGGTCTTCTGTTTCGAACGGGGGTTTCGACTTTCGACTTTCGCGAGAAGGTCTTCTTTGCGTAACGTTTGTATGTACTACTAATGGGAATAAGAGGGAGAAATGGAAACGAAAATCACAGTGGTTTTATGGAAATTGGCGAATGGAATTTTGGAAATGTGAAAGGGAGGAAAAGGAAATAATGGCGCGAGCTGAGCTGGACGAATCGATTTTAAAATATTATTTGATTTCCTTTCCTTTCTTCGAAAAAAGTATTATTTGATTTTTCTTTCTTCAAAAGAAAAGTATTTATTTGATTTTTCTTTCTTCGAAAGAAAAATATTATTTGATTTCCATACTATATTTTTCGATGAATATTTTCCAAATACACCCTGTAAATATTTTTTCCCTATTACGCATATGTTGTAGTATATGTTAAGCTTATTGTTTGTTGCTGCACATGAATTATTGTTGTCGTTTGGTGATATATTAGGTGAATATTTGAAATTTTTTTTTTTTTTGTCATGGGTAATTCACAAAATATGCCTGTTTAAATATAGGAATATATGAATTTTTTAACATATGAATTTGTTAATATGTGAATTTTGACGCGCATGAGGTGAAGAATTATTCATTCTGTCTTTTTTTTTTCTTTTTCTTTTGTCTTCTATAAAAGACGTCAGCCTAGAGCGCGCCAACAGGTAAAATCATTTGCTTACACACGGAGTACACCGTACTTGTCAAAGTTACCCACTACGGGTCCCACTTTGTAAGGACGGTCTTTTTACACCGGGTGCATCTACGAATTATAAAAATGACAAGGGTTATTTTCAAACCGACGTGGCGACGAATCTTGCTGGATTTCGAGAAAGATCCAGAATTGAAATGCCATGAGAAGACGAAGAAATTACATTTCGCCCGGATAGAGAAGAGGTAAATTTCAGTACAAGAGGCAGTTGGGGCGAGGGGTAAATTGGTCAATTCGTATGCAACTGTCTCCCTCGCTCCGAGTGTACGGGCCCGTTAGGTTCTTTCAGTTACGTCAGCGTACAAAACCCCCTCCACAGCAATTTATTTATGAACGGATACCGCATGATAACTACTGTAGCGATTCTATAATGATAGTGACGGTGTATAAAAGTTAAAAATAAATAGTATATAAAAAATTCATTCGGTAAAATAGTATATATTTAAAAAAAATAAAAATAATATATAAAAATATATAAATTAAAAACAAATCGTATATAAAAATTCATTTGGTAAACAATATATATTTAAAAAATAAAAATAATATATAGCTTATATAGAAACGCACGAAAACAGTATATAATTTTAATTCGTCGCTACAATAGCCGTCGTGATTTCTCATTTCCCTTTATTTATTTGTTATTTTATCACAACAATTTATTTATTTTTTGTTTTATCACAGCAATATAGTTTTTATTTTATGAAAAAGTATTTTATTTTGAGATATGTTACAGGGCTCCAACAGAAACCACCGGAATAGTCTATGAAAAAAATGTGATATGTGACAAACAAATAGATTTTTTCACCATTTTCCCGTAACTAGTATTGAGGATTTTTTGAGATAAGAATTATATGGTCATGAATATTTTGTAGTAAATTATATTAACAGATTAAGATTTTTGTGAATTTTAATTGTTCGTCATTCGTTTGACTTCTTTTTGTGGCTTTGATAAGTGTTGTGTACAATTTTTCCTATGTTTCTTAGATATTTGTTTAGTTTTATATAGGCTCACAACTCATGCAATCTGTAAGAAAATATACTAAATTGATAGAAAATAGAAATATTATATTTAAAAAGTATGCAATATTGAAAAAATTGACTGCTATATATTTCAAAAAGTTCAAGGCATACTGCAGAAGGAACATCCAAAATATTAACAAAAAAATTGTACAAAGCACAAGAATTTGGGGAGAAACATCAATCTGTCTAACATAAACATTCTTTAGCTAGCATAATATCTATTAAGTGTTGATGGATACATAAAACAGCTTACAGAAAACTTAAAGCAGAATTACAAGCTGGATTAACCAGCATATTGGCATACTAGCCCGACCAAATCATACAACATTCTTTACAAAAAAGTAAAAAAATGATTTGTGTAGTTAGAAAATAGTATACTATAACCATAAAAAAAGATATATTCTACCAAAAACGAGTGTGTAGCACTCAAAGTATATTGCACACAAAAGATTAAAAAAAAAAGGTCTATTATACACAAGAAAGGTATATTTTGTTTAGGAAACTTCCGGATGGTTAATCTCCCCACTTTTCTACATAGAAGTTGATATCGTGGTTACATGGATATGTTGGAGAAATATTGGTCTTGGCAATAAAATCAATAGTTTCGTGGGAATTCTTGTGTCTAATTGGGGTATCGAAGCAAACAAATTTTGGATTAAAACTATTTGCTATCTTTTATTATTATATTTCCTTTAATTTATTTTATATTTTCTTTTGATCTTTGGAATCTAAATGAAAACCTAATTTTTTTCTTTTATTTGTTTAATTAATAGAATTTCGGTGGGCTTTTGTTAACTGCATTGGAGGAAATTATTAAACAAGAGCCATATAACTAAAAGAAAGAGAAATGGAAGAGAGAACCCATAATATATATCAAGTCAGGATCTCAAATAAATAAAACATTACAAGGTCATTAGAGGATATATAAACTCATTAGTTTAAAGATCTAAAAGCTGCTCAATTTAATTGGGTAGGTCGTCAATATTAAGATCAATAAAACCTGGAAATGAATTGCGGTAATTTCAATTTAGGGAGATGATAACATATTCTATTTGACATTTTTAAGCCCCATATTTTCAGTATACATTGTCCAGAAGTCAGCATGTATGATCAATTGATCATATAAAAAATGTGTTATTTATATATAAAATATTTTTTTTATTTAAAAATGGTATATTTAAAAAAAAAGCAAATATACGTAGACACGAAAAAAAAGTATATATGAGGAATGCAAAAGGAAATACATTTGGGTAACAAAAATGTACATTTCCAAAAAAGAGTATGTAGGGTAAACACAAGTATAAGGGTAATATATATGTACAAAAATAGTATATATGAAGACAAAAAACATGGGCATAGGCGAAAGTATATAGAAAGATTATATACAGAGGGAGAAAAAGAGTAATATACACATTACTTATCAAGGGATTGACTAGGTCAACCCGTCAACCCCATCACCTATCTCTACCACTTGGCAACATTTTATTGGTGGTCTGGTCACCAATGACACCCGGTTATCCTGATTTATAATATCTCTAATCCATGATAATTAGTAAAATGATAAAAGTTGTTAAGCAAAAAAATTGATAAAAGTTTCTCAACCCTAATTAAAAAGTAAAATTGGGATGCTTACGATAGAAAACACCAGAATTAATGATTCAAATTTGTTTAGCAACATACAAATTTGTACAAAGAAAAAGTACAAATTGAAGTTCTTTAAAATACCAAATACCTTGAACATAAAATTGGAAATTTGTGTATTATAACACTTCTCTCTCACTCTTAAATATCGCCTAGGTACTTGTGGGCTTTTTTATCTTTTGGAGGAACAATTAACAATGGACTAAAACCACTGAAGGCTTAAAACCATTTTTAAGAATACATGAGACAACCAAAAGCTATATCAAGCCCAAGCTGTTCTTAGTCAAAGATATTGACTGGTGGTGTGTTGCCAATGGCCGATTTTTATTTCTGCTTGGCGTTAAAATTTTCGTTATATTTATTCACGTCAATTCTGATATACGTAATATTTAAACCTGAATAAAAAAAATTTGGTGTATTTGGTACAAATTGTTGTGTGCAATTGATGGTCTATTTTCTTATCATGTGTGCAAATGATTTTTGTATACCATAGTAAGTATCATGTTTTCCTCTAATCTTCAGATTTAATGATAGACCCTGATATTTATTACATTGTACATTTAGATTTACTTAAGGCTCATTTGGTATCGTTGTCATTTTCTGTTTTTTTATTTTTTTCTTCAGAAAAAAACAAAATACGTTTGACAAAATGGCTCTGTTTCCATTTTTTCTGTCTAAATAGCAAAACATAAACAAAATTTTGAAAACAAAAAAGTTATTTCTTCTTTGTTGTTTTTCATTGCGAAATCTATAAATGTCTGAAATCATATAAAATAATATCATAATACTAAAAAATAAGGATATTGAACTTAAAATATTGTATTATGCTGAAAAAGATAAGTTGGTGCAATTCACATTAAAAAAGAAATTTTGACTCTAAAACTTTATAGCCACTAAAAAAAGATAAATTAACACTAATTAAAATAGAAAAAATATTCGCATCACCCGCTTAAACAACGCCTAAACAGTGTACCATATATTTAGAACTTTTTAGTGGTCCAATAATTAAGCTAATTGAAAAATAATATCGTTTGTATATCAATATACCTTTATATGTGTTCATTTTATCTTTTTTGTTTATCAATATACCTTTTTATAATTATATTATATTATATATCTCTTAAAAATATTAATCCTGAAACTTTATATTGCAATAAAAAAAATAACTTAGCATTGAAAGTAATATAATCATATCGAAAAAAAGTTTGTTAATATTGAAATCTTTATATTCACACTGAAATAGTATATTGACACTAGAAATGATATATATTGATATTAAAAATGATATATTAATATTTGCTAATACTAAAAATGATATATTGACATTGAAAGTGTTCTATTGATACTAAAAATATACTAAAAGCAATATATTTTCACTAGAAATAGTATATTGACACAGAAAATGATATATTGATATTGTAAACGGTAGATTAACACTGAAAAGCAATATATTGGCATCGAAAATAATATATTAACCCTAAAAATAATTACTGAAAATAGGATATTAATACTCGATAATGATAAATCAACATTATAAACGATATATTGACAGTGAAAATGATATATTGGTATTTAAAATAGTATATTAACGCTGAAAATATTATATTAATACTATAAACGGCATATTGGCGCTGAAAACATGATATGTTGGCACTGAAAATATTTTAATTGTGTATTTGATAAAATAATAAGTAGGAAAAATTATTATCAGTTTTAAAAACAAAAAAAATAGAGATGATTCCAAACAAGACCTTAGATTTTGCATTTGTCAATTTCACTCCTATACCACTGTGTAATGAAAGGCTTTGTATGACTTGATATATATACTTTAATAAATTGTAAATTATAATGAAATTTGTTATGAATTTAGGTATCGTGAAAATTATATGAAAATCATGTGTCGACAAATACAGTGTAAGATATCAAATTTTGAATTTGATATTATCTAGAATTTGTCTTCTAAGTTGGATTTAATTTCCTGGTTCATAAAATCCTAGTTTTAATCTGAACTTTTCACTTTAGTCCAAAGAGAGCAAGATTTATTTCAAACATTTTTAGAAAAGTAAATTTTAGAAATATAAAATTTATTTGCATGTATGATTAAATTAAGTTTTCAGATCCTATATTTCAAGATGAAAGTTTTGATATAAAATGCATAAAATTTCGTTTTGTGGATTAAAAGTTATGAATTTTTCTTTATCATGCATAAATTAAATCATACATACAAGGACTTCTTTGTAAAGGTATTGAAAAAGTTATGTAAAACAAATTTTTGAACAAAAAATACTTATGGCATGGAAAAATAAATTATACCATTAGAATGCAAATTTTATGGGGAACGTTTTCATACAAAATGCATTAACTAGTATTTTGTAAATAAAAAGTTATGAATTTATTTATGAGGGAATAATTAATTTTTAAGAATCTGCAGGGACTAATTTATAAATTTCAGAAAATTAGGGACTTTTATGCAAATTATCACTGGACACCTGTTGGGAACGTGGACTGGCTGGAAGTGACATGTGTACCCTTATGAAATTACCAAAATACCCTTTTGAAATTATATAAAAGAACCCATGCATTATTTCTCTCATCTTTCTTTTCTCTCACTTCAGAAAATCACTAACAATTCAGAACAATTCCGAAAAATATGAAATTTTAAAGGTACGTCGAATATTATTTTCTGAACAACTTTAGTATTTTACGTTTTCTCTAATTCTGTCGTTTAGTATTTTTTTCCGAATTAATTTTCGATCTTGCGTAAATTGTGAGATTTTAAATCTTCTCAGAAAATTCTGGAAAAATTAGAGTAGATAGATCTTATTTTTGTACGAAACTTTTATATATAATATTTTGACATATCTCATAGTTTACTATTTTTAAATTATTCTTTTCTGATTTTTCAGAATAAGAAAACATTATATTTATGGAAAATAAAATTTCCTCAGAAAATTATACAAAAATCTCAGAAAATCATAAATATTATTTGGAGAAACTTCAATATATAAAATTTTATTATATTACATCGTTTACTATTTTAAATAAATTCTTTTCTTTAATTTTCAGAACCTTGTAGTCTATTTCGATGACATGCAGGGCCACTGTTCAGAAAAACTGGTTTTACAAATCCTGCAGATTTGGGATTTGATATTCCGGATTCTGACAGAATTCCTGGATTTCTTTTTCAATGGATTTTATTTACTTATTCACAGTTTTGGTACTCCAGAATTCCTCAGGGATTCCAAACGATACAATTGGCCGTAACGGGTTCATTTCAAGTCAGTTTTTGACATTCTTGGTATCGTCAGAATCGTTGGAATGAGTACTTTTTATAAATGAATTTATTTTTAATTAATAGTTTCTGGAAAAATTTTAAATTTAATAAAAGAGAGAAAATAAAGCTAAAATGTTGTGACTTAATGCATGGCAGTAACCGTTTGTGCGAGATATTCATTTGGGGGAGTCATATACAGCAATCCAAGTTCCCTCCAGGGCAGGTGAGTGGTTAAAAAATTTACAATTACTCAACTTGGATAAATTGATGAGAAAGAGATGTTATGTTATTTCATTTAATGACTTAAGTAGATGTTTTTTGGAAAGATACTTAAGTAGGGTTCTAATTATGTATAAGTTATAAGCAAGTCATAAAGTTGCACCACAGTACCACACCAAGGCACGTAATGAGTAATTAGCTGTCTGGCGCAACCTTCCCTAAGAGACAATGATATGGAGGTACTGGTTCATTGTCTATAAAAACACCTCCCGTCACCACTTCTTCAACCATCCCATCATATAATTTCACGTCAACTTTCTTACTTCAAAACTATGGCAAAAAAGAAGTATACTAAAACCACTATTGCCCCTACTGTGGAAGAAAGGTAGAATGCATGAACTATGGAAGTTCCAAGCCCATCTATACTCTCATAGGGATGAGGCCGGCGTGGGACAAAATGAGGAAGAGGTGAATGGTATGGAAAAAGATGATGAAACGAACGGTGGGAAGGAGAATCATAGTGAGGAGGAGGAGTAGAGGAAAGCTGTTAGTAGGGTGATGGTAGAAAGTTAAGCTATTATGGTGTTGTTGCTTTTGTTTTTTTTCAGTTGACTGTATTTGAATGTAGTGTGTTGGAATGTAGTGTCTTGTGTTGTTTTAGTTTGTTTGAATAATAGTGTCATGTTGAATGTAATGTCTTTTGTGTTCGTTTAGTTGAATAAATATAAGAAATAGATGGCTGCGGGAATAGGTGTCAAATCCATAATGAAAACTACGATCTTTTATTATATCTATTATAATATGGATGTATGCATTAATTTATAGAAAAATGCATATAATTAATAATATTTATATGTCAGTGAAAGAGTTCTTTATCATATCATCTTATTTTCTGTATATTATAAATTTACAAAAAAAATAATATCTTCTAGACATGCATATTATATTTTGTATCAACATAAAACAAGAATAGGATAAAAAACTAAAGAATTCAGAGAGATCATATTGTATGGAGTCAGTTTACTAACACCAATGTGTTTGTGAGTCAAACTATTTTATTTGTAGTGAGAATTATTAAAATCCTAATTCGTAGTTACCTATTTTTGTGGTGGTATAATAAAACCCTAATTCACTCATTAAACTAAGCCCAATTTAAACAAAGAAAGATAAAAAAAGAACAAAAAAGAACAAAAAAGGAACATGTTATGGGTTTCATTCCTTGTGACAAATGCGATGGTCACTCTTTTATGTTTGATTTTGAGATCCATCTCTGCATATGTGTTTACATATGTGATTTTCTTCCGCTTGATTCTATATTTCTATATATAGATTTTGAAAAAGCATATTTCTATAATACTTGATTGAAATAAATATTCCTTGTTTGCTTAATTTATTCGTCTTTTCTTTAATTTGAAATTTTAGAGATATTCAAATACAAAACATTGAATGCAAATTGATAGGAGGTGCTACCGGTGTGGATGACTACGATCTTCTATTTTCTGAAGGATGCGCTACCGGTGTGCAAGCACTTGTACGGATCTATAACGACGCCCAATGATCCTTATTGAAAAATTAGACCCAAAAATGAGCGTAGGAGAGACAAGACCAATTTAGGAATTTTTTAAAAGTTTGAGATAAAACATCAATTTTTTTGTTGATTATGATAATGAATAGAGAGGTGATAAATATATCTGAACAGAGGTGATATATACATATATAGTGCTATGTTTTTTTGTTGATTATGAGATAGGCATTATTTTTGTCACAATGAATAGGGAGGATATATATATGCTATGTTTTTTTATTATGATATAAACCTATTTTTTTTGTTGATTATGATAATGTAAGGGGGGGGGGGGGGGGGTTGATATATATAGCGTTATTGTTGATTATGGTATCTTCTTTTCGGGTAGTTATTGTTTTCTTATTGGGGGGGGGGGGGGGTTGATATATATGGCTGGTTGTCTTGTGGTGGTTGTGTTTAGGTCTCATATTTTAGATTTTTAATAACAAGAGGAATTTTATATATTAAATTATTATGAAAATGAATGACATAAGTACAAACATGGTACATATTTGGATGCTTGTCATACATATGTGGATACTTTTGTTGCGCATATGTGAGTGCATATTGTGCATATGTGAATGCATACAAACTATTCCCAACAACGACAAAGTATGTAATGTTGTTATTATATATTTAGTTTAAGGCTCAATATTGTAGTAGTATGCTGCCCGACAATGAAGAATTTAATATCTCGAAAACACATCTAGAATTACAGGAACTACATGCCGAGCTAATTAAAAAGTATGTAATATAAACATATAATTTATTGTTATGGCTTGATTTGCTTAATTTATTCGTCTTTTCTTTAATTTGAAAATTTGGAGATGTTCAAACGCAAAACCTTGGGCACAAATTGATAGAAGGAGGTGCTACCTGTGTGGATGACTACAATCTTCTATTTTTCAAAGGAGGTGCTACCGGTGTGGATGACTACTTGTATTTTGTAGGGACGGATCTATAATGATGCCCGATGATCCTATTGAAAAAGTAGACCCAAAAGTGAGCATAGGAGAAACAAGACCAATTGGGAAAAAAATTTAAGTTTGAGATAAACATTAATTTTTTTGTTGATTATGACAATGAATAGGGAGATGATAAATATAGCTGAATAAAGATGATATACATAGTGCTAAGTTTTTTTTTGTTGATTATGAGATAGACGTCTGATCGAGATATTTTATATAGATAATTACCGCCGATCTTGTATCTTATTTTATATACTTTTAGTAGTAATTTTAGTAGTTTAGCTTTCTTTAGTTCAAAAATTAAGTTACTGTCAAAATCATGTGGAGTTGGAAGAATTGGAGCAAAAAGGACAAAATGAGCCAAAAGAGGCGTGTGTGTGTGTGTGTGTATAAATGAGGCGCGGTAGAATTCAACCCGCTAGCACGGATCTGAAGGAATCACAACTGAAGTGGAGTGACTCAACAACACTTAATTAAGGAAAGAAGACCAAGGCTGCAATCACGGATTTGATTAGCGAATATACTCATCTTCCTGCTCAAGCCATTTAGGCAGCCTCGTGTCACTGCCGAGATAGTCGTATATTATCAATGCTTATAATCCTTACTTCAAAGTTGAGTAATAAGAAAACAAATCTTAAAATCAGCCAATTTAATTCTTTTTCCTATAGGTTGTAATAATATTAGGACACTCGGTTCAAGCTTTGCCTAAAAAAAATATTAGGACCCTCGGTGATGGGACGGGTGAAGCAGTATTATCCTAGTGTAAATTAAGCGACTATATTGATGGTGTCGAAAGAATAACATCGTTCCATTTTCAATTTTTTTCATAAAATTAATTTAACTGTAGAAATTGTGGCGTACCTTGGCCTATACTACGGCGGAGTTTGATTGTGTCTTGGGGGAGGGATCGGAGTTCACTACTGATTAAAATTGTTCATTTTCTTTGGTAAGAGACAAATACATATAAATATATGTATTTTAAAAAAAATTCTTCATTAAAGTACTAATAATATATGCTATTATGTCCAAACATTTCTGGAGAGGGGGTCGTGGCCCTCCCAATCCCTATAGAACTCCGCTCTTGGCTTGATATACTTCATATTTCTCATCGATATAGAAATGAACATAGCGGTTTAACGGTGGCAAGAAGGCATTCGTCATAGCTATGGCTGACATGCATGATCCGGCCTTTCTGTATTGGCACCACTACCTTGATCCTTTTTCGAAATCAGATGTCCAAGAATGTTCACACCACATCATTTTTTCTAATCATAGGCAGATGCGACCTTTGGGCTAGGCCAACCAACCCGGGGCATAGGGTCTCACAATTTATGGGACTTCCAATTTATATATTTATAGTATGTATAGGTGTAAATAGTTTTTAAAAGGAAAAATTCAGAAAATCAAAGTCCACTAGCGTGGCAAGGCCCAAGTACTTCTTGAGTAGCGCAAACTAATGTCATTCCGCATTTGCACGCCTCCAGTTTTAGTCCCTCCAGTTTTATGTCCAATAATGAACTTAAGAATTGGTGACGAGACATGGAATTACAAACCAGCTTCTTTTCAAATTGTAGGTCTAGGAGATCAAATTCGGAAATTGACCAACCAATTACCAATAGTCTTTATTTTCTTTCCTTTAGCCAGCCAGATTTTTTTTTATTTCCTTAATAATCGAAGTTTTCATTTTAATGTCCATACTAAGAAAAAACAAAAACTAAATTCTATCACAATAAAAAGTGAACAAAGATGTGCAACAAAAATAAGAAAAAGAAGAAGCAAAAATCATCACTATTTTGGAATAGTCTCCTCTCTTCTCTTCTCTTGAGGTTCTTTTTTATATGTTATTTTCATTATTTTTTGGACAAGACTAGATTATTTAAATATAATTGATTTATTAGACTCTATAAATGTAAAACCAGTAATTCTTAAATAATTACGATTAGTTATAGTGTTATGTATCTTTTGTTAACTTCTTTATTATTTTCCCCTTTTGAATAGTTTTTTATTTAATTTGACATATATACACGAAGGTCTCAAGTAAATATCGTTTTGGGTTTGGAATGGAACATGACCGGCTCTGATCATAGAGTTGCAATGTTAATTGTCGTTTACGGCTTTCCCTGTCCTGGCAACACATATTGGCTAAGATCAACCTGCTTAACTCTGACATTGGAAAAATAGCATGTCATTTGCCATTGTTAACAATATGTGCACCATGGATATTGCTCGCGCTATCCATTCCCATGACGGAGACTCACGAAAACGCTCTTTCCTTCCTTTGGGTATTATCACCATGGATATTTATCTTTCTCTTTTCTAACATATTTATCTCTATCATATTTATGGAGTTATTGAAATTCTAATATATAACCCAAGCCGGACCATAAACAATAACGTGACGATTACAAGCCACTTGCTTTTCTTAAATTAACTCAAGATTTTTTACGATATAAAAGCCGAGCCAACCCATAAACAATAACATGACGGTCACAAGCCAATTGGTTTTCTTACATTAACACAAGAATTTTGACCGATCAGAATCTATGAGCTTTTTTCTTTCCAGCCAATTGGCTTTCTTACATTGACACAAGAATTTTGACCGATCAGAATCTATAAGCTTTTTCTTTCCATTCCTGGTAGTTAAAGAGTTTAAAAGTTAGACAAAAAGAATTGAGAGAATAAACGTGCTAAAGAGGGCCCAAGTGAGATTCACCTCGAAAGGCAAAAAGAGCAGTCTCACCCTTTTTTATCCAACAAAACACAATTTTTTAAACACAATGTTTAGTAGGAAAGAGTGCCAAATGGCAAAAATCTTCAGGCCCATTGATAGTACTGACTACTGAATGCCCTTTCAATTTCAACTTTCCAACAACTTCCCAGCAAGCTTTTAGAAAATGCACATATAACCCCCACAATCTACAAAATCCCGACCGTATCTCAAATGGGGAACGCGAGCTCGAAGAAGAATGCCGGCGCCGGCGGAGAGGCGGAGCCGCCGCCGTCCCGCTTCACCCGGTTCAGGCGCAGACTGCGTCACCCGATCCACGGGTCCGGATCCGACCTGGGACATGTCAAGAACTTGTCTCAGCAGGATTTTGCGGGAATTGTGCGTATAGAGATCATTCAGGTTTGTTGACTTTCTCTTCTTACTCTCTGATTCAGTCACAGTGTTATTTTGCATGTATAGACTTTGGGAACTTCTGTATTTCCTTAAGGACAAGAATTTTTTTGGTTTGTAGTAATTCTTTTGTCTGATTAAAGTTAATGGGATTGATGTAATTGGTTTGAATTTTTGTGAAGTAAAGGGGTTATTTGTAACTGTGTGATTTATTTTGCGATGCTTTTTTTAGGCTGAAATGAAGTTTAAAGATCGGTGGTTTGCATGTTTATCTCTTGGCGAAAGGACTTTCAAGACAGAAACTTCAGATCAGTTGAGTTTTTAATATTTTATCATGAATGAGCGTAGTGGATTTTCGGTACCTTTAACGTTTTGGACCTTGAAATAGCATGCCACTCAATTCTAAAAGATTTATAAAGTAAAAAAATCAGTAAAAATAGTTATTTAGATTGGGAAATAAAATGACAAAAACATCAAATGTATAATTTGAATGTTGAATTCATGCCCAAATTGGAAAAAATGACAACCGAAAGTTCAAATTTGTTCATTCATAGGAAATATAGTCTAGTGTAGTTGCAATTGTTTCATTTTGCAAACGTTACCTTATTATGCAAATACTTGCTTTTTAATTGAATTTGCATCACATATTAGATTTATTTTGCTTGACTAAATTTTGATTTCTTTTCTTTTTTTTTTGAATTGTTGGGAACTGGATGCAGAACAGAGAAGCCAGTTTGGAAATCAGTGAGTATTAGAGTTCATTTTATATCTCATTGGTATTTTGCACCGTCTTATTATTTTGCTATTAGTTCTACAAAATGAAGAATTCCTAAACCCTAAATCCTAAGCCCTAAACCCTGAACTGGATTTATTTCAAGTAATAATTCATTTTAGTTTTACATTGTAGGAAAAGAAGGTGCTGTTGGAAACAAGCGGACCTAGTATTGCGCGCATCTCTGTATTTGAAGTAATAAATAATAATTCATTTTGTCAAGAACTTTATTCTTATTAATTACTGAACTTTAAACCTGGGATTATATAAGAGGCCAGTTTGTACTGTTACTAGCTGTTTATAGACTTATAGTGTCTCGTAAAATTTTCAAGCAAATATAAGTCGAGCACAAAAGTTACACAGAAAGAAGGAAGAAAAAAGGAAACTTTTTTGGAAACTGTTTTATTCTATGTTCTTTTTTTGAATTAAATGCAGACAAATAAGTTCTCTAAGAGCAATTTGGTCGGGTATTGTGAGCTTAATCTCCTTGATATACTTAGCCAAGTAAGTTCTGCTTTTATTCTCATTCAAATTCTCTTCGATTTTTTATCTTTTTCTTTTATTAATTCATCAATCAAATGCCCTTATTTTTTAGTTTGTATTTCAGGAATCAGAAGACAATATCGACGAATTTCAATTGCTAGATCCTTCTTCACCTGCCACAACAGTTGGTATCATATCTATTCGTTGCTATGTTGAGGTAAATTCTCTCTCTTTCTCTCTGTGTGTGTGTTGAGTAGTTTTGTAATTTGACTACTATTTGTATTTGTCCATATAAAACTGAAATCCAGTGCATTAGTATGCTTGATATTTAATTCAATTTGGGGCTTAATGTGAGAGATGTTAGGTTTTTTTTTTTTTTTTTGCAAAGACCAGACATATAGAGGGTCTAATTTGGAAAACAAAATCAATTTATGGAGCTTGTTTTTAGCATATGTTGATGTTTGAGCTTCTATTGAGCATATACTGGACCTTTTTATACAGGACCCGGTTGATACAGAGAGAAGATTTGCGAACCGTGTGTTGGCTGTTGCGGTATAATTTCCACTCTGACTGAACCTCACCACATTTTTCTGTTTGTATTATTGTTTCCTTTTTTATTTTAATCAAAAAAATAAAATAAAATAATGATCTTGTTGTAGGACAAAAATGGAGATGGGTTGCTCTCTTTATCTGAGTTTTCAGAATTAATGCACGCCTTTTGTAGCCAATTAACACAAGCAAAGGTCTCTCTCTCTCTCTCATCTCGCTCTTTCTCTCTCTATTAAGTCTCTATCTACTATTTACACATGTTTTCCATTTATTAGATAGAGGAGCTATTCAAAGAAGCAGACAAAAATGAAGATGGAATTGTTGATATGGATGAACTAGCCGTCCTTCTAGTCCACCAACAAGAAAAGTAATTGTGAATTTTTTTTTTCTATTTCATAAAAGATTAGAAGGGGCAGTTTATTTTTTCTATTTTGACAACTTGAGTTACATGAATCGTAGAGTATCATCTTGACCATATTTCTCTTGAGTTATATTATTTGCAGTATAATTTTGTCATAATAATAATTATATGGTAATTTGCAGAGAAACACTTATAAACAATTGTCCAGTATGTGGTGAGGATTTGGGCAAATATGACAACATGAACGATATAATCCACATGAGTTTGTGCTTTGATGAAGGAACGGGCAATCAAATTATGACTGGAGGCTTCCTCACCGACAAAGAAGCTTCCTACGGGTAAAATATATATTAAATTCAGCGAATTAAAAAAAAAAACCCAAACTTTTCTGAATGTTTTGAAAATACCCCTCGCTTTTTTAGATTCCTCAAAAAGAAAAACCCGTAAAGGTGAATTGGTTTTTTACCCTCATGATTTTTAAGAACTTTTAACACCATAGGGGGTAAAAAAAATTCAGTCTACTTTATAGAGTTTGTTTGGAGGAATCTAAAAAGTGGAGGTTTTTTTTAATATTCAGAAAAGTTCGTTTTTTTTTTAATTTACCTTAATTTTATAGGTATGGTAGGCTGCCAGTTTTCCAATTGGTTTATTTTGTAATTAAACTCAAATCAATTGAATGAAGACAAAAAGAAAAAGATTAAAACAAAAAGAAGCATGTATTACACCAAAAAAAAGCAATTACGATAATCCATGATGTGAAACCTATTTGTTAAAATGTTTTATGAGTGAGCACATGAAATTATTCGTAGATGAAAATTTAATTTTCTGATTAATTATCTCTCTTGACAGATGGATGTTTAAACTGAGCGAGTGGGCCCACTGCTCTAATTATGATGTTGGTTTGCGCAAAGGGTCTAGTGCCTCTCACATTTTGGTAAAAAAAAATATGGTTCTTATTTGTTTATTTCATCAAGTCCAAACAAAAGAAGCACGCACAATTTCTTAATATTCCTAGTAATTGTTTCTTTTTTCAAGAATCTTTAACATATTACTTTTCAAAATTACAAGAGTCGGATGAAAAGCAACATTCTTTTGCATGATCTTCACTTTCTTCTTTATCTTTGTGAATTATTATTATAATAATAACTATTTGTTTTGATTTTTGATTGGTGATTTAGGTATATGATAGAAGGACAAAGAGGCTGGTTGAAGAGATAATAGATGGAAAAATAGTTCTATCAATGAGAGCTATATATCAGTCCACAGTTGGTCTTGCTCTTATTAATGCAGGTTTTTACTTTTTATCATTCTTTTAACTATCTTTTTAAGAGTTAATTCTAGTCTGTCCCAACTTGACCTTTCAGTCTTTCTCTTTCGTTATGATTACTTTTCTCTCTTTTTTCAAATTTGTTTTTTCTGAATTGGATTTGATTGTTTTTTTGTAATTGATCTGTGAATGTTTATTTGACTTTATGGTGTTTGGAACTTTTATTAGGCGTGAAAGATCTGCTTCAAAATCTATCTGAAAAGCAAGGGAAACAGATGAGTTCACTTGAATCAGCCAAAGATATTCCAAAATTCATTGAATTTTTCCAGGCATGTACTTATTTTCCAAAATATGGTGAAATAATCTTTGTTTCAGGCAATTTGTTCATAATTGAAATGAAAATCGACGAACAAATAAATTTTAGCAACAAATTATAATTTTTGTTGCATCCATGATTTCTCTGCAGGATCAAATTAACATGGATGAAGTTAAATACCCCCTTGAACATTTCAAGGTACATAACCTTCTCCTTTTCTTAATTTATTTGGCATAACTAATTTCAATTTCTTTTAACCATATGAATGCAAAACTAGAATTGGACGGATTAAACGAAAATCCTTTTAAAACATTCTTTGACATCTTAATAATAACGTGAGACATCATATCATGGTAACATACTTACGATAGATACAAATAAATAAATAAATAAATAAACCAAATTGGCAGACATTCAATGAATTCTTTGTGAGAGAGCTGAAGGACGGGGCCCGGCTGATCGCTTCCCCAGAAAGAGACGAAATCGCAGTCTGTGCTGCTGATTGCCGTCTCATGGCCTTCGATTCCATAACTGAAAGTACCAGGCTTTGGATTAAGGTATTTATTTGAAGTTTTTTATTTTTTTTCATTATCCTTTTTTATGCTGAAAAAGGAGGGAAGTATCGGGGAATCTAAGAATTATTTGGTTTTGTATTTGGGTTTTAAATAGCTTGGGCAAGATAGAAGGGAATATTTAGTTTTTTTGCTATTAAATGGAAATTTGGGACCTATTATTCAAATGATAGTTTTTTTTTTGGGAGCTGATACTGCACGACGTTACTGTAGCGACCCTGTAGCGACAGTATATAAAAACTGAAAACAGTATATACAAACATATGAACTTGAAACAAACAGTATATAAAAATTCATTCTATAAAATAGTATATATTTAAAAAAAATAAAAACAGTATATACAAACATATAAACTGAAACAGTATATAAAAATTCATTCGGTAAACAATATATATTTAAAAAAATGAAAATGGTATATAGCGTATATAAGAACGTGAGAAAACAGTATATAATTTCAATCCGTCGCTACAGGGTCGCCAGAGTACCCCCGGCGTGATTTCCAATTTCTCTTTTTTTTGCCTTACTGGCTTCTGTATGTGCTTGTGTGTGTGTGAATTGCATCCTACACTTAATATTAACTGTTGTATTTGTTCATGATTTATCATGTAGGGCCGTAAGTTCTCAATAGAAGGTCTTTTGGGGAAAGATAATTGCTCCGACTCCTTGAAAAACGGATCTTTGGTCATTTTTCGACTTGCCCCTCAGGTAAAGTTTCTATAATTTCTTATTTACATTTGCACCCCTACCAAAACACGAAATATCAGTTAATCCCTGCGAAACGGCAAATATGTAAAATTAACCCAGATATTCAGTGGGAATATTTTAGACATGAAGTTTTATTTGCCAACTAATTAATATGCTTGTAATGCTGAATATTTCAGGATTACCATCGTTTCCATGTACCAGTCTCTGGTACTGTAGAGAGCTTTGTGGAAATACCAGGATTCCTATACACTGTAATCTCTCTCTCCCCCTCTTTCTCTCTAAAACGTGATCTTTTGTGCATTCTAATCTTGCTTTTCACTCAACAGGTAAATCCAATTGCTGTAAATAGTAAATATTGCAACGTTTTCACGGAGAATAAAAGAGTTGTGTCCATTATTTCATCTCCAGATTTCGGAAAGGTTTGTTTATCACTAATTTTGTAGTTCTGTATAATTTGAATGCCCAATTGGTAAGAAAGGACTATTTACTTGTGATTTATTTAAATTTTATTCAAAAGTTATCTTACTTTTATCAATTCTCTATTCTGTTAATCCTCACAGGTTGCATTTGTGGCAATTGGGGCAACAATGGTTGGAAGCATTACCTTTACAAAAAAGAAGGGAGACCATGTTAGAAAAGGAGATGAGGTTGGTTTTTTATATATACGTCCTTGATATATTAAAAAATTACATAAAGTGGCACATGACTAAGAACTCTCACATTGTGCAACAAAATCATTGTACTGTTTAAACCACTTTCAAATTCCATTTCTTAAAACAAAACACAAGTGCAAACATAAATGTTTATGTACAAATCGCTCGCTGTGGTTTTGTAAATGACCAAAGAATTGTGGACATATATATATAATTAATACGTCCGAGGCATGCATATAGTTGGAAATTTGCAATTTACTTCTTTTTTAACGATTTTCCTTCTATTCCAGTTTGGATACTTTGCCTTTGGAGGAAGCACTGTGATATGCGTGTTTGAGAAGGTTTGTAACTATTTTAAATCTTCATTCTAATTAAAAAAAAAAAAAAAAATCTGATTCCTTTTGTTTAAATAAATAAATAACGTAGGGAAAAACTAAACCAAGAATGAGGATAGTAAAAATATTGTGTTTTATTTGTTACCTTTACAGGATTCGGTACAAATAGATGATGATCTTTTGGCAAACAGTAATAGATCATTGGAAACCCTAGTTACTGTTGGCACGTCACTCGGCTTTTCCAAAAGGATCTCACAAAAGGAATGAGAGATGCTAAAATTTGGAGAAATGCTGTAAATTATGGATGAAGTGTGCTGTAAAATGAAATCCATTGCAGATAAGCATTGTAAAATTATTGCTTGTGTGTACCTATTTTCTAAAGTTGGTTAATTTTTTTTGTTTAACAGCTACACTTGTTGTGTAACACGGTTGTATCTTAAAATTTCATCTAACATGTTTATCATGGTTGAATTTGAAAAATTCGTTTAACTTCTTACAAATATTAATTTAGACTTTTGATAAATAAAACTCTTGCCTCTTCATGCACGGTATAGCAATAACAGATTATATAAGTATAATATTTGGCATGTTTTTATTTGATTGATTTGTTTGAGTATAAAATTCTATCTGACGTGATTAAATGTTCTAATGTGATAAATGATTAGTACAAGTTTATTCAAGTATGCTATATATATTGTCAAATAATAATCAATTGATGATTAATTGCATAATTTTTTAAGCAAAACTCCTAAACTAAATCACTACAAATTCCTTTACAGCTGACGGAAACTCAATTTCTATTGAATCAAGCAACACACTACTTGAGGAAACTACAATATGTTTCCTTGTAATTGCTACTTACTAACATAAGTAACAATATAACTAACTGCATTACATTAATCAATATTCTCAATTGATATAATACTTCAACTGACAAAATACTCCCCACAAATTATGCAAGATCAATAGATATCATCGATAAAAAAATGTAGATTGATAGACAACAATTAATACATTAAATAAATAAATAACCAATAGTTAATACAAACTAAAGATGCTAGAAGAAAAAAACAAGTTTTATTCTATGCCGGCTCCAATTATTGCTCCAAGATTAAAATTTACCGACAAACTTGAAATACCCCTATAAATTAAGAGCTATACCATGGCATTGCACAAAGCTCATAAATATTCATAATTTGGAATAAAAAACATATTAAATAAGGTCAATTTGGCCATTCTCCACAAGACCCTTGATAGATTTGTACCGTAAAACATACAAATCATCCGCCACCAGGTCCACAATCTCATCACCCCTTCAATAAATAGGAAGAAGAAAGAAAATAAGTTTTAACAAAAAAATAATTATAGTATCAGTGTATTATTAAGCATTTCAGTTACAAGTATCAGTGCACCAATACAAGTATTATTCAATGGATTTGAGGAGAAAACATTTGAATTGAATTCTGTTCCTTTTCTTTCTTCTATTATTCTTTGCTTGTATTTGTTCAATACTTGAATTGTCAAAAATAGGTTTAATTGGGCTTAAATTAATAATCAAACAATAAGGTCCAACCAAACTAATGCAAAAATAAAAGCTAAGTATATTGCAACTGTACTACTGGTTGTAAAATTGTGCATAGTACGTGTGGACTAGTTCAAAATTCATGGACATAGAATAAAAGATAGTTGAGATTTAGGGTAATTACATTTCATCAAGCTGAAATGCACCAACAGCACTCTTGGTCTTGCAGAATACAAAAGTGTCGAGCTCTGGCGCTGGAACTGGTCAAAAGCAAGTTCAAATGAAAATTTCACTTGTGTTAATGAGTATTATACATGGTGTGTGTAAGTTAAAGCTAAACTAACTTCATTTTTCTCCTAAATATAATGCAGATTGTTCAAAAATCTATGTTCTGAACTTTACATATTGTACTCTCATACTATGTTTGCCTGTACTTCTTTGACATATACATAATTTAAAATATACCTTGACAACAAACTAACCTCTTAATTTTATGATAGTGTTTCTATTAGTAGAGCACAGTTCTCTAACTTAAGTCCAACAAAACCCTATGTGCGGTTAACTTTTGAATCAATTACAAAAACACTTGTGATATAATGAAGCTAGAGAACCAAAATTCATGCTTTTTACCTAAGATGACTGATTAAATTAATAATTATAAGAAATAAACTATAAAGGAACCTAAAAAGAAAAGATAAGCGAGAGACAGAATAAAATACCCATATCATCCTCTTCACTTGATATAGATTGTTTAGTTACGGATTGATAGCCATAAGGCAGCTTAGACAGTACAGATTGGTGAAGATGCTTCTCCATTATTTCAATACACCTGATAAAAGCAAATTAAATCCAAAAGTTCATTATTATCATAACACTAATGGTGCCAGTACCAGTATATAGGTATAACAGTTAGTATTTGATAACTTCAATAAATGGTATTATAACATGGAAATAATTTGAAATCGTAGATATGGCACACCTTTGGGTAAATATTTGTTCCTGTTCTGAAAGCCGATTCAATAGATCCGTTTTTGAAATATGGAACATGTACTTCTCAATCTGAAGAACGAAATTCATTCAGAAAAAAAATACTTAAAGAGCATAATTTTGTTGGAATTTTAAAAAAGTCAATAAATTTTGTAAAGATCTGACTAGTATGAAACCAATAATTTGGCAAGATAATCGCTCAGTGATAATATTTAAGGTACCTGTGTTGTGAAAATGCAAAAATAATGAAAAGAATGAATAACCTTGTGCAAACGGATCCGAAGGTAAGATTTCAAGAGATACTGAGTTCGGTCTAAATCCATTTGGTGAAGTGAGACCACAAGATCATCCATTTTATCATTCACAAACTCCTCCACTCTTTCTTCCTGTTTTTGGAAATTAAATTCATTACTGAGTTTCATGCAAATATCAGAAAATTAAAGATTAACAACTTTCGAAAATCTCAGACCAGTCATATTACAACAAAAGTAAGACTTTTACTGGGTATATCATTTGTGCTACTTTCTCATTTGGTTGAGAAATGGAACTTAATTACATAATAACAAGGAACATAAAAAGTAAGGTCTTTTCTAGGGTTTCTTATTCTAGAATAGGCTCATTACCAATTGCTCTACAGAGAGCTTATTTACAAGCAACTTAACTTCAACTAAAAACTACAAAATGAACACTCGTTATTAACCCTAATTACTACAGACACATACACTCCATACAATTTCCCCCTCCATTACAACTAAGACTGTTATTTTTGTTCGTCGTTCGATATTCGTTCGCGTTCAGTTCAAGTTCGTTCGCTAAATGGTTCGTTCGATTTCCGTTCGAAATAAACGAACGTACCGTGTTCGTTCGAATAATTAATGAACCGAACATGAACATACCCATGTTCGTTCGATTGTTCGATAATATGTTCGAATATATATTTAGTAATCCAAAATATATATAGTTATACTAATTATAGATCCAATAATTTTTTTTCTCATTCCAACCCAGTAATCCATTAAAATCAGGCCCGACCCAAGAATTAGGATATATAATATTTTTATATTTATAAAATTTTGTTAGTCCAAAACGTAAAAAGAACTTCTATTTTGCTCATCCCTAAATTTTAATTATCCCTGCCCCAACCTTTACGACTCTCTTCCCTTCTCTCGGAGTCTCTGATCAACTAACCCTAATTCCTATTTATAATTGCATCTTTCTCATCCACGATTCTCTTCTCTCTCACGGTCTTACCCATAAATTTATATTATGTTGGTTTGATATATATTTATATTTTTATGAAATTTACCCAAAAAAAAGTTCAAATTTGAATATTTAAACTCATAATGAATAAAAATTATAACTTTTATTTTGTAGGTGTTGTTCGAAGTTTGTTCGCTAAATTGTTCGTTCGATAAATGGTTCGTTCGATTTTATGTTGGAAATAAATGAACCAAACATCGTTCGTTCGAATAATTAACGAACCGAACACGAACATGGCTGCGTTCGGTTCAGTTTGGTTCGTTAACAGCCTTAATTACAACCACAGAACAAAATACCCAAACATTACAAAACAAAAACCGACAAAAACAACTCCAATTCTCGCTCAATTTCGATTCCAACAGAAAAGCACAAAAGACTACCGATCGCTTACCTGGAGTGGGTCGAATTAAAATTTACAACATAATCACTTGTTATTAACCTTAATAATGACACACTCAGACAACTCTCATTCATTCCAACCACAGTACAAAATACCCAAACACAATAGAATAAAACCAATCCAATTTCCAATTCTCACTCAATTCAATTCCAACATAAAACCCAAAAAGACTACATAACTCACTCACCTGGAGTTGTATCTGCTCGTGCACGCGGCGGATAAGCTCCGACTGGAACTGGAGGATCTCCGGCGAAGCCTTCTCGTTTCGCCACGCTCTCTTCAAGAGTTCCACGTCAGATCCTGCCTCTTCCTCGGTGGGCCCTGCGGATCCGAACTCCTCGTCCCATGAAGACGCCATCTGTCAAGCTTGATCGTTCGCCGAGGTGTGAAAATTGGAGTTCAGCGAGTTGAGCTCAGTTGGGAAAGATTTCTGCAATTGTTGGAGTTCAATTTAGTTGTTTTTTTGTGATTTTGTTGAGATTTATGAATGAATTGAGACAAATGAGGCTTGATTGAACGTGTGGTTTTTCCAAAAGTTAACAGGAAAGCTGGCGAGTTATTGTGAAAGGTATGTTTTTTGAGTCAAAGCAGGAGAAGCTGTGTTTTTTCTTTTATTCAAGCAAGAAAGCTAGATATAAAGATCAATTATTGATATTTGTCGAGATGAAAAATAGTGAAGAAAGAAAGAATGGTGCGTTGGGCATGTTCGATTTGATGTATTCTAAAATACATGGATTCAAAAATACGAATGCATGTATTTATATATACACAAGTGTTTGTTTGATTTGGTATGTAATAAAATCGTGTATTCCAAAAATTACTGTGTGATTTTGATGTTTAAAATCCAGAAGTGGTGGCTAATTTATCAGTTTTATTCTACATTAATTACTCAATCAAAATTAAATCAATAACCTTAAATAAAAAATTAATCAAAACTAATTCAAAATCCCCAATCTCAAAACTAGTTGAACGTAATATAAAATTAATCCAAATAAATCAACCATTCTAAATCAGAAAATTTCTGAAACTTTTTTGAAAATTAAACAACTTTTTGAAAATAAAAAGAAGTTAATTTCAGAAGAATAAAAGAAAATTCAGAAACTGAACAATTTGATAAAAAAGAAACTTGAAAAAAAAGTTGAGAGAAAATTCAGAAATTAAACAATTTCAGAAAAAGAAGTAAATAAAAAAAAAAGGTCAATTTCAGAAATGAAAAAAGGAAATCCAGAAAATAAACAATTTTCAGAAAGAAAAAAGCTTCGAATAAATTAATTTAAAAAAAAAAAAGTTAATTCAGAGGGTTGCTTGGAGAAGTCTTGCAATTGCAAATTATGTGTAAATTAATCTTGAACTCACCCAAAATAGCATCAATTTGTGCAATTTAGAACTACGAAAAATAGTGAAGAAAGAAAGAAAGAATGGTGTGTTGGGCATCTCTCTCTCTCTCTCTCTGTGTTGGGCATGTTTGATTTGATGTATCCTTAGAAAGAATGGTATTGTTAAATCCTTAGAATATAACGCGTTTGTAAGGATTTGCTGCTCGAGGCTCCAGAACTCAAAAGGCTCGAAGAAGGAGCGTTGCAGCGAAGGACATTTCTTCAAGGAGAATAAAACTTAGGATAAATTGAGAGATTGGTTAGATTTCCCGTTAGAGAGAGAGAGAGAGAGGGAGTCTGCCTTAACCTTGTGCTGTTTTTGCTTTCTCGCTCGTTTCTCAAACAAGTCGGAGCTCCACTCCAGAGTCTCTTGCTCGGCGGGAGAATATCGTATCGTTGCCTTTCCTCTCTATCACTCTCGCGCCTGTGAAATTTTGGTCGAAGATGGAGATCAAACAGCGGATCAGATGGAATGCGCTTGCAAGGGCGATTTTGGGTATTAAAAGAGGGCGGGGGGTTGGCTGAATTTCTGCATTTGGCGCCCTTTTTTGTTCAGATTTCAATTCTGTCTTTATTTATTATTTTGACAAAATAAGGCAGCATTATTATTAAGAGTAAATTGTGACTACTTTGCTTCTATTTTCCTCTTTTCTTATCACAATTGTTGATTAAGAGTCACATGATTGAGAGTGAATTGAGATTTGGACAAACCTTTCTTGGAGGGCTAAATTTGCTTAAGTTCTTCTATGATATCTTTGATCACCCAAATGTTACCTATTTTATTTTTTTATTCAGCTTTTATTCAGATCTATTCTTAAAAGAAGAGCTTTATTTTGTTCATGATTGTCTTATTTTGGTAATTGGAGTTAATTGAGGTGATGGATTGGAGATTTAATGTTGGATGATTTTGGTGTTGATCTCAAGGTTATCGAAGGTCAATTGAGGTACTATAGAGTTTGATTTTGATATGATACATGTAACTATAAACTTTACATTCCACAATGCTCACATGATTTTTGTATCTCTTGTTGCTATTGATACTTAAAATATTGTGTTTGAATGAAAACCCAATTTGATGACAAAAATCATCTTATTTTGTTTCAGTAGATGGTAGCTAGATTATTATGGCTGAAATTCATAAACCACTTGGTCACATTTTCTCAAAATTTTCATCTTGACTAAGCTTTTCATGCCAAACAAATATAATGCTAGGATGAACAGTGCATCAAATATAAGATACATAAATAGAATGCTAAAGCTATTAATCTCCAAACATACAAAACAAAGTGTGCGAACAAAAAGGGAAACTGCAAGAAACAAAACTTCATATTGAATGTAACGTGAACCAACCTAACGGAATCCAAACTTCACCTACCGCCTGTTTAAAAAATCAAAAGGTCAGATTGATTTGCTCACAGAATAAATATAAGGTGAAAGTAAAATAAAAGAAACTAGAATGGAAATAAACCTGGCTTTTTTAGTTGGCGCAATCAAGCCGCGTTTCTCAATGCTCTTGTACCGGTCCCTAGCAAGTGTGCAACAACCCTGAACCAATGAAAAAATGAGTCAAATTTTCAGCTTGAAATAACCTGTATGAGACTGATTTATTAGCTAAGTGGTAAGTTCAGTATCACTTAGTTCATTTTTTCATTTTTTTGGCTGCAATATAAAAGAACGCGGAAAAAGACGGCCATGAAAAGATAATAAAATTAAGGACATCTACATTAATTTGATATTTGAAAAATAAAAGTATGTATGTCACCTTGAGCTTTCGGAGAGAACCTGTTATTTCTTCTGATAAAAGCACTTGAATAGGAGCCGGCTCAAACCTGTAACGTTAGAAAATAATTTAGCATTAGCAAAAGATATCACCGAAAGATAATAAACATATGACTAAATAAACAAGAACTAAACAGAAGCCAACTAAGTAATTAAAAAAAGTGAGTTTTGAATAATTACTTGCGCTTCCCAATACGAGGTGGAGCAGCTTTAAGCCTCTCTTGCCTAGCCACAATGCGTCTCGTGTGCCTTTTCTCCTTTTCTTCATCCTCTTTTTCTATCTCCTTCATTATATCTGGCAAGCTGCACCACAATTTTGTTTCAGCTACAGACATATTAGAGAGAGAGAGAGAGAGAGAGAGAGAGAAGAAACCTATCAATTTCTTTAGAAAAGTTCTGTAGTTTCTTGGCCTCAGCCTCTGCTCTGAGAACCTCTTTCCGCCTCATTCTTCGATTCAATACCACTCTTGTCACTTTCTTTGTCTTCCCCTTCCTGCATAAAAAAAAGATTTTTTAACTTCAATTTTCCCAAATATTTCGGAACAGAAAATGTGATTAAGCGACCAAGTAAAACTGCGGAAAGAATGCATCTGACACGCTACTTGCAAATATGAGTTAACATAGGGTCTTAAATGCAAAACACTTCAAAAACTAAAGATAAAAAAGTCAACCTTTGTGCCGCATCTGCTTGGTCAGCACCTTCTTCAAGCTCCTCTCCTTCTGAATCATCTCCATCATCTGCATCTAGAAAGAATTTCTGCACGGACAAAATATTAAAAATATACTTTTAGAACCCTAGAATTTTTTGGTTTTGTTTTGCAATTTCATCAAGAGAGTAACTGTATAGGTATCTAATAGCCAAAATTTCAATTTCAATCCTAGGCAAGCAAAACAAGTAGAAATATGACAACCTAAACTACATGTTCTTAGTAAAATAATACATTGTACTATATTTTATCACATGAGATATAATTAATGATCACAAAAAAAAATTACATGACCTCCTATTTTTACCTCTTCTTCAGGAATTATTTCACCAGTGACAGTAAGAGGCACGGGCTCAGGACCCAATTCCTTCTTATACACCTTCTGCATCTCGTCAGCCACAGCTTTAGCAAGAGAATCCTAAAAGCAAAAAAAAAATCAAATTAAAACAAAAAAGTTTGGATAATACATAAGAGAGATAGTTAAATAAACTAAATTGTAAGTGCAAGAATTTTTGACAAATGTTTAGAAACCTGATGAGCTTCGAATGGAGGGTTGAATGAGCAACCGGGAGCTTCGATTTCCACAGCTGGGATGATTGTTGGAATAGTAGAATTCGGCTGATTAATTAATATTCAAAATAAAATATATCAATATTTTGAGAGAAGAATAAAAGACAATAAATATTTTAATAGTGCATTGTAGTTCTTTTAAGAAGACTCGAATGTATTGTTTAGATATAGTTTAAGCTAGAAAAAATTATGCAACTGTTTCTCATATGTGATCTATGTTTGAAACAATATAATAAAATTTAAGAAAGCAAGAGCACGCTTTTGTGAGAAAATAATATAATAACTGCATCTTACATTATTATTGTGCATATATGACATATTCTAATTGATCCTTAATTTTTATTTTTATTTTAAAATATAGTAAGTTTTAACAAATAATTAAAAGGTGAGACCTATGGGTAATTCTTTGATATGATACTATAGAAAACTGAAAAAATTGACCAATTCATTTTTTAAGTCCAATTGTATGGAAAAATATAGGGTATATAGTAAAAATGGATATAGGAGATTTCATTTTCTTGTCAACCAGTGTAGACTAACATAAATCAAACAGCCAATATTCATAAAAGAATGAAAAACTAAAAATAAATGAATTACCTTCTTGAATTGGGCATCAGCAGTTTTACCTACAAATGCAGAAACCAATTACATTTCAGCATATTAGAGTTTATAACTCACATCAATAAAGAAAACTAATTACAAAAACCAACCAAAAAACAAAGTAAATATTAACTACAAACCTTTCTCAGCCCAAATATCAAGGTCTGGCATAGCTGAATCATCATCATTATTTGCCTATAAACACAACATTTCAAACATATATCAAACGCCAAAGTTAAAATAGAATTAATCATCAATTTAAATAACAAAAGATACCTCAGATACAACTTGACTGGCCAAATCCTCTTTATGGATTTCCTTTCCTTTCTTCTTCTTTGACTTCATTGAATTTGAAGAAGGAACCGGCTTCAAAAAGGGATTCTTCTGAAGTATGCTTTCATGGTGAAGAACCTTTTCCCTTTGCTTTTCGAATTTCCTTCCAATCGGCTCATCTGTGGAAATTCAAAGCCATTAGAACACTTCACAACCAGTATTATGAAAAGCAAAGAATCTTACAACACTTCATAAATATAACAAAATTGCTAGAAACCCAAAAAATAGTGACATAATCAACCCCAAATTAAAAAAAAGGAGGTTAATTCTCAACTAATAGTTGTGTAGCACCTATGAAGCTTCAGCTTCAATTGCCAGAAGGAATGAATAATGTGTTTCTGGAATCAAGAAATCCAGCCCTGTCTTTTCTTCAATCATCTCAATTCAAAAAAGAGAACCCTTTTCTTATCCAATTATACATTCTAAGTGTGTGGAACCGTACCATTGGATTTCTTATCGTGGTAGAAAAGAGAGTCGCTGGGGAGAGAAGGAAGAGTGGAGGCGCCGCTGAGGGCATCTATGGTGGCCTTCTCGTAGTAATCATCGATGTCCGCCGTGCTGATGTTGGCCCGCCACGCCTTCTTTCCCTTCCGAGATCCCTTCGCCGCCTTCCCCATTTTCTAACCGAGCTAGCTCTCTAGGGTTTTGATAGTTTTGTGGGGTTAAGAAAGAAAACAGGGTGTAGAGGAAGGAGAGGGGTTGGGGTTTTAACAATTTTTTTGCAATAAGGAAAAAGATATTTGCAAAAGGAAAATGTGTTAACAGGACCGCACCGTAGATATAGTATTTTTTTTATTTTATATACTGTTTTTCTCATTTTATATATATTTTTTTTATTTTATATACTATTATTTATTCTGTGTGTATTTTTTATTTTTATTTTACTTTTATATAATGTTTTCCCATTTTATATTCAGTTTTCCCATTTTTATATACTGTTTTCACTTTTTATGTATATATTGTTATTAGAAAATAAATTATATATATTGTTATTGGCTATGTCGTGAACAGTCGTGCTCTAACAGGTCCCCTTGCAAAAAGAACCATGCGTTGGCGTAAACTAGCATGTTTCTTGGCTCAGGCTAAACACAATTTTTTTTTGGGAAATCTAATATCACGATAGCACTTTAGCACGCTAAATCACGACGGACGGTATACATATTATTTTATCATTTTCAGTATAAATTTATATATCTTTTTACTATTTTATATATTATTTTTATTCTTTATGTATTTTTTTTATTTTTGGAATTTATATATATTGTTTTAATATATTATTTTGTTTTTTATATATTGTTTTATTGTTTATGTATATATTGTTACAAAAAAATGAATTATATATACTGTTATTACACTAAGCTATGTATACCGTGATTTCGAAGTGCTACAGTGCGTCGTGACATATCAAGTCCCTATTTTTTTAAGTGTGTTGGATACGAAACAAAGAAAAATTCTGACGGCAACCCAACAAGATTAATTGTACAAATTTTATTTCTATAATTAGTTGTAATCTTTGCAAAATAATTTTTCTCAAAATGTTGTCGGAATTTTCTGTCATGTTGTGTAGCATTATTGAATACGAAAATTGTAATTCACGATCCTATTCCTACGTATCAATTTCAATATATGACCGAAAATGTATTAATGAGAGAATACATAGTAAATTCTTTGTCTTTATATTACTCATTTTGAATCACATATGAGGAAATTCTTATTCAATATTTTATTTTAATGACAAAAAATAAGATAAATATTCAGTAAAAAAAAGTTCTTAGTTTACCCATTATTAGCCATGTTGATAGATTTTTCAATCATAAACCAATTCTTTCTAATACCTAAAATAATCAAAATAGTTTCATATGAGCAAAATATCAATTTTAAATAATAAATTTAAAAAATCAAGAAAAAAACAAAGTAGAATTTAACATTTTATGATAAATTCTTATTTTTAGTTTTTGATATTTTCACTCTCATTTATTTTCTTTAAAAAAATAAAAGATAAATGACAAAAGTTGATTGGATGATTGCAAAAATCCTTCTACTAGACTACTACTAAAAGGGAAAAATATACTTCCTACTACTAAAAGGGAAAATATACTCATCACCTATTAAACACCACCTAAACATCACGCACTATATATTTATACTTTTTTAGCGGTTATACATTTCTGAATTCTGACGATACTATACTAGTGATATATATCAGGTCCCTAATGAACTCCGTGTAACTCTCCTAAACTCGAAAGGAGCCCGTTTTTACCCGCTAGAACTCGAAAACGAGCCCTCTTGACACACTCTACATATGCATCTCGTATGTTCATATGTTAGATTTAAATTTGTGACTGTTAACGCAATCTATACATATTATTTTGTGAATTATACATATTAGTTGTGGATTATAAATATTAATTATGAATTATAATGTTTCAATTATCGTTCTATTTTTGTGCAGAAAGTGGATTAGTCAGAAAGGTTACCGGAAAACATGTATTAGCCTTTGTTTTTGATAAACATAAAAGCTTTGTAGTAAGGGAAATGTGAAAGCACGACGGGTTAGAGCATGCTCAAAATGAGACGGAATTTGTATACTGTTTTTCCGCTTTTCAATATATTGATTTTTTTATATTGTTTCTGCTATCTATATACTGTTTATAAATAATTTACAAAAAATTCTTTAAATTTTTACATATACAAAAATTGAAGATTAAAGAAAAAATGCCAATCCTAATTTCTTTTTATAAATAATTTGAGTTCATAGGAAATGAAGAAATTTTAATATATAGAAATATAATATTCCAAATAGTTTAAAAGATTCAAATTATTTATACTAAAAATGTTTGAAAATGTTCTCTAGCCATCTATAAAAAATATGATGTATAAAAAGAAAATAGGAGTGGTATTTTTTTTTGTTTAATCTTCAATATTTGTATATGTAAAAAATTAAAGTACTTTTTTGTAAATTATTTATTTTATAAGGGCCATACTGAAAATAGACCCATTTATTTGGGAGTGTTGAAAATTCAGAGAGAGATAAATTTTACCAATAGAACCCACACTTAAAATCTCGGCATTTCAAATGCCGAGAATGTCATTTTAGGAATTTTGAAAAAGTGTTGTATATTGTTGTCATTTCAATTCTCAAGTTGTGTAGAAGTGGAAAAATCCCTTTAATATGTGGCCCTCTTCAAGAACATGAACAATAATACTATTGAGTATTTCCACAAAAATATTATATTAAACAATATATATTTGTCCGATAACATGTTTCTCCTTCAATGCCAAACTTTCCGCATTTGATGATTTTTTTTAATTTGCATGGCATTTAGGACTTCAACATGATTAATCATCACCAGAATTTACAAACCACTTATATAATTTTGTCTGCATAGATAAGATTATAGTAAAGAGTAATTGTTTCAGGAGATTTGCTTAAAATGAGAGCTTTTATTTGCACCGGTTCCTAGAATATTGTCATAAAACGAGAATACAAAGTGTGATTTGTCCCCAATTTGATTGTATTTAAACAAAATACCATTTTACCATATCCATATTGGTACTGGTACTATACCAGTATTGCTCATATCCGTATTGGTACTGGTAATCTACCCCCAATTCCAACCAATTTAACAAAATTAATTCGGAAATTGATCCCACCTGTTCTTGATTGATAAGTGAATATTTAGGAGTGATAGAGAGACGGACCACAGTTCATATAAGATGAATATTTATGGTAATTGAATATTTAGCAGCTTCATAGATGAAACCGAAACCCTAGAGCAGAAAATGGGAAAGCTTGAATAGAGATGGAGAAAGAATTCATGCTGCAGGGACGTTATTAGGATGGAATGTAGAGGATGGCATGTATGTTAGGTTATATTATGTAAATATACATAAATGGAGGCCTCCAGTCAATTTAATTGGAGACGTAATTAGGTAATTAGCTTGGTAATACGGTTGATGAGTTTTAAAACTAATCACATCTCCATTCCACCAAAACGGGACACCTCCATTTGTGTATATTTACATAATATAACTTATAATACCTGCCATACTCTACCAGGATAGAATGGAGAGGAGGAAAAAAGGAAATTAGTAATTGTCATTAAATGTGTAGCTAATTGGTAAATACAACTAATATCTTTTTTAATAAGAAGGGCCTAGATTTCATCTATCATGAAATTGGGGCATTATAGAAGAGCTCTATAAATATAACTCCCCTCCAGTTCCAGCACAAAACACAAAACCATTGCTCACTTAATAGAGCTTGTTCCGTGAGAGAGAGAGAGAGAGAGAGAGAGACGCCTAGCTACACATTTGATTGAAGCACGACCACAAAACCAGATTCTACTGGTAAAAGGTAACTTCATTTTTTTATTCAATTTCATTAGACAAATCTAATTAGTTTTGCACAATTTGCTTGTAATAGAACATGTGAGGTACACCTTTCTATTTTATTTGAAGATTATTCAATTGTGCACCAGACGTATAAAAAGACGAATTGTGAAACTACAAGAAATTAATGAATATTTAGTCCATATGCTGTGAAGTAATATTTAAGTACTTCTAATTTTCATATAAATGTAGTTTCGGATATGATGTGTATAAGATTCCTTACCAAAGTCATGAAATGACAAGTTCATTAGGCTACATTATGGGCCTTTTATATCTAACGGCTTTAATTATTCCATTAGGCCCTATATAAGTACTCTGACACAAGCACCATAAAATACACATTTTCTAGTTTGACCTCTTTTTAAATTTTTACTTTGTTGAACAATTCGTAGATCTACTCGACCATGGCAGCCAAGCCGTACAGGTTTAAACCGTATGTATTGAAGAGTGCATCAACAATGCTGACAGAAACCGAGACTGGGTACCACCAGTTCAAAATTGAAGGTTATTCCTTCAACAAGGGAATTGGTATCGGTAAGTGGTTAACATCTGCAATTTTCACCATCGGAGGATATGATTGGGCTATCAAATACTTTCCAGATGGAGAAACCGAGGAGACCAAAGATTATCTAGCTTGCTTCTTAGAGCTTAGGAGTGAGGCTACGGTAAAAGCATCATTCGGCATCGCCTTGCTTGATCAGAGTAAGCCATCTGGAATGAGCCTTGTAAGTCCGAAAACGTTCGACTTCAAATGTAGAAGTTGGGGTTACAAAAAGTTCATAGAAAGAAAAGCATTTGAAACGTCGAACGTTCTCAAAGATAATAGTTTCTTGGTAAATTGCGTTGTCACGGTAATAAAGCCTTCTTGTCTCAAGTCAACAGAGTTTGAGCCAGTTAAAGTACCACCTTCTAACTTGGACCAGCAACTTCATTGTCTATTGGCGAGTGGTGAAGGAGCAGATGTTAGTGTCGAAGTTGGTGGGGAAATTTTCAGAGCCCATAAACTCGTACTTGGAATGAGGTCGCCGGTTTTTCATTCTCATTTTTTTGGCCAGATGAGGGAGAAACATGCAGAACGCATAAAACTTGATAATATTGAACCTGAGGTTTTTAGAGTTTTTCTAGATTTCATATATTCCGACTCGGTTTCAAAGTTGGAAGATGCTATTGGTGATGGTGAAAATCAAGCCACGACAAATATATATCAACATTTGCTTGTGGTTGCTGATCGGTATCAAGTGGTGAGATTGAAGTTAATATGCGAAAATAAGTTATCTAAAAATCTTGGAGTGAATAACTTAGCAACAACTTTAACCTTGGCTGAGCAACACAACTGCACTCAGCTTAAAGCTTCATGCTTCAAATTCGTTGCTTATCCCAACAATCTGGTAGCAGTAATGGGGACCGAGGAATTTGAACATTTGATTCGAAGTTGTCCTTATATTCTAAAGGAGTTCGCTAAGAGTACAAGTAGCGAAAAAGAGGAATTTTCTTCAATCATGTTTTAACTTTTTGTTTATTGCATTTCTTGCCATGTAAGCTGAAATCTTGGGTTACAAATTCTGTTGAGAAGAAAAAAAACATTATATTCAAAAGATTTAAGCAAGTTTCGACTATTCTTTTAGATAAATGAATAAACATATATAAAGAAGTGAACTACATGAAAATCTATAAAACAAGCTCGCGAATGACCAGTAAAGACTTTAATTTTCAACTCCATGATCAAACTGCTGACAAATTTTTCAACTTTAATTTTGAAATGCTTGGTAGATTTCTGATAACTTTCGGAAGTTTTAATTACAAGTATGAATTACTTCAGGAATTCATTGGGACTATTGTAGAGGGAACATTATTTCTAACCACCTTAAAAAACATTATTTCTAACCAAAAAGATCGATATAAGAAATCAAGCTAAAGCACATCCAACATGTCATCTAACATATTTCCTCTCATTTTGATTATTCATATAAAAAAGGTATTGTGATTAATATAATATATATGCATTACAAAGTATTTGACCTCAATTAGATTTTCAATTATGATCAGTAGTCAAGTGTCATCTCATGCTAATTGCTGGTATCCATATCCATCGCGATATACCTTCAAACGTGAAAAATATCACCAACTAATTGCATGTAATAATGCAACAAAGATTACTATGAAAAGTCCATATTTATTTTATAGTTCAGAACTTGATCACAGAAAATTTACTGTTCTTTTTTGTGGTTTCTCATCGAAGTAGGCTTCTGATTACTATCTCTATAAGGGTTATATCAGCATATGGAGTTCCATTTTTTCAATGTCTAATTATGGTTGTAGCTGGTTGTTAGAAAGGAGGGAGGAAAAGAAAAATAAATTAGGGAAGAGGGGTAAATTTCAATTAGAACAGGCAAAATGAATTGAAGACTAAAGAGGGGTAAATTAAAATAAGAGGGATATGAAAATGTACATTTAACAGGTATATGGAATTCCATCTTTAGAATTACGATTGGATAATTGCTTGGAGGCCCAACTGAAAGAAGATTCCATTCAATATATCCTATGATCGCATATTTTATTTTGCAATTCCGGGATAACATAGGTTTTTCTTGCAAATTCTAGAAAGGACTTTTCTGCAATTTCCAATAACGCAATATCTTTTTAGAATTCCTTGTTTATACAAGGTTTATGTTGCAAACTTCCAAAAGAGAGCTCATTTATAATTTATTCTTTATATAAGGAGTTATTTGCAAAATTCCAAAAGCTCCAATTTGATTTCTTTCCAGTTTTGGCCTGAAAGTGAATTTTTCTTATATGACCTTCAAAGATTTAATAATATCATTAAACAAAAAATTATAAGCAAAATTAATAAAATAAACTAATATGATAAATTATCTCTCTTTAGTTCTTTAGCCTAAAAAATATATTATTATAAAGTAGCAGACTTCCAAATCATAAATTTCATATTAAACTTAGAAACTAAATAACTAAAGATGTTGACAACATTCAGAACAATATATTTCAAAACTTATCCCTGTTACGATAAATTATTTAAAGGGCTGTTTGGATTGTCGCATTAGTAAATTCATGAAGTTTATAATCACATTATATCATTTTATATATAGCGGGTTTAATCAGTAGATTATATAATATGTTTATTCACATAATGTATACATATAATACATAAAATCGGAATTCAAAAATATTTTTTTAACACACTTTATATAATCATATTATATTGTCTTTATATGTAAATATATTTCAAATATAATTTGGATTTCCATTCATACATTCATTGGTACAAGGTGAACGATCGAGGGGGGACATGATTACAATCTAATTTTATTGAATAAATTGAAGTTGATTGCTGAAATGTACTCCTATACGTGCCCCATTTCCATTCATACATTCATTGGTACAAGGTGAACGATCCAGGGGGGACATGATTACAATCTAAATTTATTGAATAAATTGAAGTTGATTGCTGCCCCCACAAAGCTTGATGATGTATTGACATTGAAATGACGAGCCAGGTTGATTTTGGTGGATCCTAGAGTGTGGCTTGGCTGGTTTGACAGTTGTGGACCACGTGTTCACCACTTCGTCAGCCCGTTTGGCAGATAGGACGTGAGCCCACTTACTAATGAGTTCGAATCTTCTGCTGCGAATACCATCAGCCATCAGTGCTGTAACGATTCAGAAGCGTTCAAATTGTGAGTCCCACTGAAATTGGAAGCAAGTGAACAAAGATTTTAACGGGCCACTAACTCCATCTACATTGTGGGTCCCACCTTGAATAAAAAATTAAAGGAGAAAATGCACACACACCCCATCCTATGAATAAAAGAAAAAAATTGAAAAAAAAACCCTGCATTATTTCTAAATTTCGAAACGGTCCTTATATAATATAATAATATGATATAATAAAATATTATAATATAATTAGAAAAAAATTATTCTAAGAATCTGGAAATACTGTAAATGCGTTTTCTGGAGTTGCAGTGCCTTTTCTAGTGTTTGGATATAAGAATATGAAATTACTGTAATTGCAGTTTTTATGTTTGGATTGTTGTAATTGATAAATGCAGTTTGATTTCCACTGTTTAGATCGAAGTAATTGAAAAGTTTACATATATTAAAGTTGTATAACAAATATATATACCTCAATTCAAAAGCCAATAAAAATCAAAATTACAACAATAACTCACATATCCTAATTAAAAAAATAATCAAAAAGTTAAGACCAAACTTTTACAGAATAAATCAACCAACAATTTATCAAACATTCTAAAGTAAAATCCAACTCATTCAAGCCACACAAATACAACAAAATAGTTCAAGATTAGATTCGCAATACAAGAAAGTAAAATAGAACAAAAGATGCAACAATCAAGATAAGATAATTAAGTCCTTATAAAATGTTCCAAGTCACATAGTTCGAGTCAATGCTAATACAAAATACCCAGACTCAAAATACAAGTATATCATAATTGTAATATATCGCTACGTCACAAGTATACAAAAACAAAATGAGACGTAACACTTATATAAACTATTTTAAATTTTTAGTTACTGCCAGAACCATTGCCTCCTACATTCTTTCCCGTAATATATCCATTTGCAAAGCTTGCAACCCATGCCTCCTGATAACTTAGCGTTCTTTTCAGAAATACTCGTGCAATATTCTTGTTATTGGCTAGATAATCACTTGCCAAAATCAGCACATGTATTGGAAACTTGCCTTCCATAGGCATAACCGCATCAAACACCATACTCTCAATATCTTTGTCCTTATCAAATGCATCGGCAAGGCGCGTGATCCCTTTAGCT
This sequence comes from Juncus effusus, assembly GCA_027726005.1. Lineage (NCBI taxonomy): Eukaryota > Viridiplantae > Streptophyta > Magnoliopsida > Poales > Juncaceae > Juncus > Juncus effusus. Next base: position 7,866,250 of record CM050894.1, on the reverse strand, counting down.
ACCTCAAATACCGCCAATTGAAGATCTTCTTCTCTTTTACTCTTCTTGCTTGTATTTTTTGTAGCGGTAGAATCTGGCCTTGTTGGTGTGGGGGAATTCACATTCTGACCCTCGGGGGGACTTCCATCACCCATGACATTGTTCTCCATTCCAAAGAAATCAAAATTCTCCAACCCTACATCATTAACGTCATTAGGGATTGGGATTTACGGAGCATTCATTGGGATACCTAGACGCGAAACACTATACGTTGACTTTCCATGCATTCCAGTTGCCGCCTCACCACCACAAACTAAAAACATCTCTTCAAACATTTCAATCGGATTGTTTATAAAAGGTTCTTCCTTCGGATGGGCCTAAATCATTTCATGAAAAAAGGAAAAAAAAGATTAGCCTAGAAAAGAAAACCAAAACAAAGAAATTTGAAGATAATCACCTGGACATATGTGCGGTATTCTGCCTCATCCATAATGATCTTTTTTTCATTATCATCCCATCCATTCCCGCTCATATCTTTCAACTTCTTTATTTGGCTCCATTTGTTCTTGAGAGTTCTAATATGGTTCGAGACATTACACTCCGACACTTGCACATCTGGAAATTCATTATTTATCGCCTTAACTGCCGCCGTGAGAGCTTTGTTCTTGAAACCTTGACCCGATTTCATACCATTCCTAGCTTGCTCCGCCATAACCTTAAGAAGGAAATGACTTAATGGTTTTGTCCACACAAAATTCGAACTTGTTCTTTTCCCGACATTTTCCACGATATTCTCCATCTAATAAAAAAGAGAGAACATTAGCACCACCAATATAAATTAGTACACCATTCTTTTTATTGTAGTATGTACAATTTTATTTTCCTTTTCCAACAGAAGGAAAAAGAACCAAAAGAAAAAGAAAGAAAAAAATAGATTGATATGTAGATAAAGTGAATGAATGAATTAGTGAATGGGCAAGAAGGCAAGCAAAACATCACTGGACCATGTGTCATCTCGTACAAAATATACATGAATGGCTAAGTAAGAAACCATGCATCATTTCATATAAAGTAACAAGTACTACATTGATTTGAACCAAGTAATGTTAAGCATTAATCAAACCTTAGGCTTATTTTCGACGTTCTGTTTAAGTGCAAATTAGAAATTATCATATTGATATATAGTGGTAAATGAAGTTGTAAGCTTTTAACTTAATTGCATCATTTCTAACAATTTTTCAACCCCAATTTAGTTTGTATAATTGAACAAGTAACATGAAACTTCTCACAGTACAAGCTAGAGAAAGAAAAAGAACAAAAAGGAAAAGAAAGAAAGAATAGATTGATATGATAAATTGAACGAGTGAATGGGCAAGAAGGAAAGCATCAAACATTTCATTGCTCATTTATCTCCCATATGCATTATTATTCTTAGAAGCATTTCATCATACACTTGATATGCACAAAATAAGCACAAAACCTCATGATTGTTTTAGTTTTAGAGACTAATTAGGAAGAGATAAACGGAGCATAAAAGATGAACAGTTCGAAATCAGCACAAAAAAAAAGAGTGAAAATAGAGAAACTAAAGATTTGTTTAAAAATCAAAGAAAGCTTTCATAGAACATACCGAGAGAGAGAACGACGCTCAAAGGAGGAGCTAGAAAAAGAAGAGGCGAGGAAGGAGAGAGTCGCTCAAACGAGCAGCTAGAAGAAGAAGAGGCGAGGAAGGAGAGAGACAGGCGGGCATGCTTTTCTTTTCTCCCGCCAGAAATTTGTCCCTTTTGTATTTGTGAACCTTGCATTTTTTAGGGGAGTTGAAGATACGGGATAATTTTGCATTGGGAAGCGCAAAGTGCAGAAATTTTATAAAATACTGAGAACCAAACAAAGGAAAGTCACCTATTTACGGGAATTGAGTTTACAAACTGCACTTTTTACAGCAAACCAAACAGGCCCTAAATGAAGACTATTATTTAAACCAAACTGAGATTACTACTCGTAGTTTTTTATTTATTTTTTACGATAAGAATAGTATGTTTTAAAATATTCTTCTAGAATATTTAATCCGTAAGATTACTATGTAATTTATTCTATAAAATTCAATTCACACATTTTGGAATACAGTTTTTTTATTAATAATAATAAAATTACTCCCATACTTTTATGGTTGAGAAAGAACATACTCTTATCATCTTAATTTTACAGTTTTACTTCATCAATTTTGTATCTAGTCTTTTTGCAAGTTATTGTAAATGATAATAATATTAAATTTTGCAAGGGGTTTATGAAGAAAAGATAACATAAGGCCAACCAAGACCAACGGTGCAAATAAGGAACAAAGCAATTTGTTGTGTGAGAAATCATATATTAACTGGAACTAGAGGTGGCAAATGGGCGGGTTGGGCCGGGTTCGGATCAGGTCATTTCGGGTTCCGGGTCGTTCGGGTCACGGGTCGTTCGGGTCTCGGGTCGCTCGGGTATTGGGTCGCTCGGGTACCGGGCCGTTCGGGTCTCGGGTCGATCGGGTCTCGGGTCGTTCGAGTCTCGGGTCGTTCGGGTTATCGGTCAGGCGGGTTCGGGTTACAGGTCAATCGGGTTATGGGTCATTCGGGTTTGTATTTCGGGTAATTCGGGTCTGTGTTTCGAAAAAGTTTGGTCTGTGTTTTGAGCAATTCAAGTTTGTATATAGATAGACGAAATATTGAAAATTCGACTTAATTTTCATAGTTCCTAAAATTGGAATCAGGATCTAACTCGTTCACTGTCTGTGTAATTAGAATCATCCGACTCTGATTGGAATCGGCCGAGTCGAATCGGAGAATCTGATTTTTTTAAAGTATTATCTTTAAATTAAAAAAATGGAATAAAATGAAATTTTTTTTTAAAAGTTATAAAAATATGGAAAGATTCAAATAAAATATAATCATATATATTTGGATATATCTATTATATATGATATTTTTGACTATATTTTTTATTTAAGAGGGGCAATGAAAAAAATCGAAAAAAATAAAAAATCAGAAAAAATAAAAAAAATCGAACTTGGTTTAATTTTGTTGTTGACCTGTTTATTGCACGATATTATATAATATTAATTTTGTATGTTGTTATTAGTTATGTGTTATTTATACAAAATGAGTTCACTATAACAAACCAAGTTTTCTATTAAAAAATATTAATTCATTAATGTATTAATAATTTAATATCATAAGATGTGAGAATTAAAAAATCATCATTATACACATAACACATGTAGATATACAACTTTTTCAATGTAAAATTACAGAAAGTCCAATAATTATGGCAAAATCAGCACACAAATATTCAGCTTCATATTATTCATCTTGCATTACATGTTATTCAGGTTTCGAAAATTTGGCGGGTCATTCGGGTTCAAGTAATTCGGGTTTCGGGCCATTCGGGTTTCGGGTTCTTCGGGTTTCGGGTCAGGTCGGATTTCGGGCCGTTGACTTGTCAACATCTTCGGATCGGGTCAGGTTCGGGTTCGGGTCGGTCGGGCGGGTTTTTCGGGTCGGGTCAGATTTTGCCACCTCTAACTGGAACGATAAAATAGTAATTGTGAATTTTACATGCCTATCCCTCTCAAGTCTCAAATCTCAATTTATCATCCTTCTGGCCCCTTCAACAATTCCCTATTTCCAAAAAGAACCTCGGATCTGACCTTATAAATGTAGCACTAGGACCAGCACAAAATCATTGCATCCTTTCAGAGCTAGTAAGAGAGAGAGAGAGAGAGAGAGAGAGAGAGACGCCTAACTCTCCCCCTAATCATTTCGTTTCAGACAATTTGATTGAAGCACAGAGATAAAACCAGATTGTACTGGTTAAAGTTAACTTCAATTTTTATTTTTCAATTTTATAGTCTTGTTTGGAACTAATGCGAGTGAGGCTAATCAGGTTGATTGCTGCATAATTGCACAATTGTGGATCAATTAGACAAATCTTAGTTCTGCTGAGTGTTAATTGATTAATGTTAATGAATGAAGTTATTAGCACCTATTTATGTTTAATATTCTGTACTTTGCAGAAGTTGCTTATAAGTAGAAATAAAGTAAAAGCTTGATGAAGAGACACAAGCATCATAGATACACCTTTTCTAATTTGACCTCTTTTTTTAATTTTGCCTTTGTTGAATAATTCTTAGATCTACTCACCCATGGCGGCCAAGTCGTACAGGTTACCATATGTATCGAAGAGTGCATCAACAATGATGACAGAAACCGAGGCCGGGTGCCACCGATTCAAAGTCGAGGGTTATTCCTTCGTCAAGGGAATTGGTATTGGCAAGTGTTTAACATCTGCAACTTTCACCATTGGAGGATATGATTGGGCAATCAACTGCTTTCCCGATGGAACCGCTGAGGATACTAAAGATTATCTAGCTTTCTTCTTAGAGCTTAGGAGCAAAGCCACGGTAAAAGCAGCATTCGGCATGGGCCTTCTCGATCATAGCAAGCCACTGGTACTGAGCAATATATCAAAAATGAGCCTTCCAAGAACATTTGACCCCACATGTAGAACTTTGGGTTTCACCAAGTTTGTGGAAAGAAAAGAATTTGAAATGTTCAACCATCTTAGCAAGGCCGGCCCCAGTATAGAAAAAAAAAGACCATGGTCTAGGGTCTATAATTTTAAAGGGCCTTATTTTCTTGTATTTAATGATAATAGTAGCATTAATTTTTTAATTAGCCCAATACAAATTAGAGCAATAAATCAACTAAAGTCCCATGAAAGATTAAAATTAAGTAAAGTCCATTTTAAATCCTTGCATATTCATTCCGTGTAGCCCAACAAATAAAATTACGTCCTTAATTATTGAATAAGATTACTCATTTCCAAGTTGGTATAGGGTCCCAAAATATCTGTGGCCGGCCCTGCATCTTAGAGACGATAATTTCGTGATATATTGTGGTGTTAGGGTAATTAAGCCTTCTTGTGTCAAGCCAACGTCCAACCATCTTAGAGATGATAATTTCGTGATATATTGTGGTGTTAGGGTAATTAAGCCTTCTTGTGTCAAGCCAACAGAGTTTGACCCGGTTATAGTGCCACCTTCTGACCTAGATCGACAACTTTATTGCCTTTTGGAGAGTCGTGAAGGAGCAGATGTTACTTTTGAAGTTGGTGGGGAAATTTTTAGAGCCCATAAACTCATACTTGGAATGAGGTATAAACTCATACTTGGAATGAGGTCGCGTGTTTTTCATGCTCAGTTTTTTGGCCAGATGATGGAGAAACAGGCATATCGCATTAAACTTGAAAATATTGAATTTCATATATTCTGATTAGGTTAAGTTAGTAGAAGCTGTTGGTGATGGTGATAGACATGACATGATAAATATGTGTCAGCATTTGCTTGTGCATGCTGACCGATATGGAGTAGAGAGATTGAAGTTAATATGCGAAAATGAGTTATCTAAGAATCTTGGCGTGAATAACTTAGCAACAATTTTAACCTTGGCCGAGCAACACAATTGCCCTCAACTTAAAGCTCAAGTAATAAGAACCGAAGAATTTGAACATTTGATTCAAAGTTGTCCCAATATTCTAAAGGAGTTTGCTCGGAGTAAGAGTAGCAATAAATAGGTATTTACTTCAATCATATTTTTTACTTTTTGTTCATTGCGTTTCTTGCCATGTAAGCTGAAATCTTGGGAAAGAAAAGAAATATATCGCAAATTTTGTTATTTCTGCTGTATAATTATCATATTATAAGAAAAACTAGGGCGATTCCTTGCTTCGCTTCGAGTCCGATGGGCGCTCTGCTCAGTCATGGGCCTCTGACCAAAATACAATCAATGGATAGACTTTCTCTCGTCATTGCAACCTCCACGCTGAACGGTATTACTGAATCACTTATTGCATGCTTCAGCAACCTCGCTCAAAGAGTGGTAGTGGATGTAATTAGCTCAATTCACGAGCCTATAAAGTTCATATGCCTGCCGGACCCGACTCCTCCACAAGAATTCTTCGAGTCGAAATTAAACGAGGTTCTCTTTGGAAGAAACTGGCTCAAATCTAACAACGGTGAAAATGGCGGAGGTTCCAACTCCGGCAACATTGGTGTCTCCACCATTGAACCGCCTGAACCGGCAGAGCAAGTGCAAACGCCAATCTCAGTTCTAACTACGGGACAAATTCCTGCACAAGCGCAGCCTGCCACTCTTACAACTGACAAGAAAACGGGTCCCACAAAAAAAAACAGATGACCAGATTCAAAAAATGAAGACAACCAAACCGGCGGTTACGATCAAGACGAATGCACGTGCGGTGGAGAAAAAGCATAAAGAGGTCCCGAAGGAGCAGTGCAGTACATCAAACTGCAGTGGAGACAAACAAAACTAAGGCTTTTTTATTACCCAAAGGGATACTGAAAGAATTGAATAAGACAATTAAAAATTTCTTCTGGAGGGGTGACAAAAAGTGTTCATCTATACACAACCTTGCAAGATGGGCAAAGGTATGCCTCCCAAAAGAAAATGGAGGACTAGGGTTACCCGACTTAAAAACTAGAAATAGGGCACTCCTGCTCAAGTCCCTTTGGAAATTAGAGGAACCAAACAGGTCGATTTGGGGCGAGACGATGACAAACATCTATGGAATAATGACCCCGATGGACCTAAACAACATCCCGACTGCGATAATATCCTACTTTGCGAAGGATCTAATATCGCTACTACCTGCTTATAATACAAGCATTCAGAGGATCCCTCAACTCTCATGGCGATGGAACAGGAGTAACGACTTCTCTTCCGCCACGGCATATAACTTTCTCATTAATTCGGGATTGAAATGCCCTTGGCAAGCACGCCTCTGGAAGGCAAAAACGCCGTTAAAAGTCAAAATATTTGCTTGGTTAGCGCTTAATAACAAGATTCAAACCTACGATAATCTTATAAGAAAAGATTTTGTAGGTCCTTCCATATGTCCACTCTGTATGAAACAGGGTGAGTCCGCACAACACCTTCTCACTTCTTGCCCGTTTACAATTCGAGTGTGGGAATACTTGGCATCCGAGTATGTATTGCCCAAAAAACCAGAGACCTCCTCTACCTTGGAGTTCTGGAGACAAAGTAAAGCCGACATGTCGAGGGAAATTAGAAGGAGTTGGGACGCCATGTGGTAGGCCGGTATATGGCACGTGTGACTCGAGCGCAACAAAAGAATTTTCAAGGGAAAGACCACAACAACGGCAATAGTATCGACGAAGACGATGCAAGCTATCACTCTCTGGAGGGACAACGGATAATTAAGCTTAGGACTAGAAGGCTTCTTTGCGATGGTTTTAAATGTAATTTTGTTTTGTTTTATTTTATTTGGGTAACGATTGTACATGTAAATACGAACGCTTGAGTTAATACAAAAACAACAATAGGCGATCGTTTATTGCGTATTCTCAAAAAAAAGCATATGCAAGCGACGGGCTAAACTGAAGCGCAGCAGGCTCAATTGTTGTTGTTTTTCTACTTATGAACTAGCAATAAACACATTGTTTAGAGACCCTTATAATTTGAGTACCTATGCCGTTACTTTGTTGGCCTGGTCTAGTCACACATATTGTGTGACAAATGCAAATCTCATGAGTTGGAATCTCAAAGCTCTGTGAGAAAAAGCAACCTCTCATGAGTGGAAATCTTCATCGACCTTTATAATTTTTTTTGTGCGCTGTACAATAATGTTGGACTGACATTTCTAAATTATAATTAACTTCACACCATTATTTTTCACCTTATTCCAATTCTTTGTTTTTCTCATGTATTAATATTAAATAACATGCCGAGTATTCTGTTTCGGAAAATTTGCAAAAAAAAAAAAAGCCTTACATTATGTCAAAATTGCAAAGACAAAAAAAATGCATTCATTATTGGAAATTGCAAGAAAGCCCCTAAATTATTAACAAAATTGCAAAAAAATCCCACGTGTTTGAAATTAACACCATTAGTTTTAACAGTTTAATCACTTAATTTTTTTTAAATATTAATTAACTTCTCTCTCCCCCCTTGATTATATCATTAAAATAAGATTTTTTAACTTTAATTAACATCTCTCTTCAATATTTCATAAACTCTTTAAAAAAAATTTCAAGAGCGAGATTAGGTAAGAGTTTTTCCAAATAATTAGTATAAACTATCTGTGTCAACTTCAAACTAACGCTAGAATTTTTTTTACAATTTTGGTAATAATATAAGGTCTTTTTGCAATTTCCACATAATACATTTATTTTTTTTATTTTTTTTTTTGCAAATCTTCCATTCTATCTTTGTTACCCACTACATTTCAGCCACAGAAAATCACCATAGTAAGATCCTATACATTCCTTCCTGGTCCTTTTTGGCCATCAATCACCAGTTCAAGAGATGGGACGAACGGAAGGCTCACAGGGGGCATGGCATGGACTCCAATGAATCGGACGCCATCTGATATCCAATCGACGGCGGAGATTCTCGTGACATTTCTCTCCCTCTGATCCCACCCCTTCAACAAATTCCCTCTTTCCAAAAACACCCTCGGAACAGACCTTGTAAATAACCCTGCACCATTACTCGCTTCCTAATCATTTCCTACACTTATTTATTTATTTTTTATATATAACATTTCCGACAATCTGATTGAAGCAAGGAGATAAAACCAGATAGTACTGGTAAAAGGTAACTTCAATCTTATTTTTTTGTTTAATTGTCTTCTTTGGAACTAATAGTGAGGCTAATTAGGTTGATTGCTGCATAATTGCATAATTGTGGATTAATTAGACAACTATTACTTTTGCTAACTGTTAATTGATTAACGTTGATGAATGATTTTAAGTTCTTAGCACCTCATTTATGTTTAATATTCTATACTTTGCACCATCTGCTTATTAAGTAAAAATAAAGTAGAGCATGACGATGAAGAGACACAAGCATCATATATGCACTGACATCTTTTTTAATTTGTATTTTGTGGAATAATCCCTAGATCTACTCGACCATGGCGGCCAAGTCATGTAAACGTGTACGGATTGAATCGAGGAGTGCGTCCACAATGCTGACAGAGAGTGTGAACGGGTACCATCGATTCAAAGTTGAAGGTTATTCCTTCAATAAGGGAATTGGTATCGGCAAGTGCTTAACATCTGCAACTTTCACCATTGGAGGATTTGATTGGGCTATCAGATACTATCCCGATGGAGACACTGAGGTGACCAAAGATTATCTAGCCTTCTTCCTAGAGCTTAGGAGTGAGGCCACGGTGAAAGCAGCATTCGCCATCTTTTTGCTCGATCAAAGCAAGCCAGTGGGATTGCGCCCATCAATAAGGTGCCCTCCGAAAACATTCGGCCCCACACTCGCAAGTAGAACTTGGGGTTACAGCAAGTTTGTAGAAAGAAAAGCGTTTGAAACGTCAAACTGTCTCAAGGATGATAGTTTTGTGGTAGATTGTGTTGTTAGGGTAATAAAGCCTTCTTGTGTCAACTCAACGAAGTTTGACCCAGTTATAATACCACCTTCTAACCTAGACCAACAACTTCATTGTCTCTTGGAGAGTGGGGAGGGAGCAGACGTTAGTGTTGAAGTTGGTGGGGAAATTTTCAGAGCCCACAAACTCGTACTTGGAATGAGGTCGCGGGTTTTTCATGCTCATTTTTTTGGCCAGATGAGGGAGAAACATTCAGAACACATAAAGCTTGATAATATTGAAGCTGAGGTATTTCGAATTTTTCTCAATTTCATATATTCTGATTCAGTGTCAAAGTTAGTAGAAGCTTTTGGTGTTGCTGGTATACAAGACACGATTAATATGTTTCAACATTTGCTCGTGGTTGCTGACCGATTTGGAGTGGAGAGATTGAAGTTAATATGTGAAAATGCGTTATCTAAGACTCTTGACGTGAATAACTTAGCAACAATTTTAACCTTGGCTGAGCAACACAACTGCCCTCACCTTAAAGCGGCATGCTTCAAGTATGTTGCCTTTAATAACAACCTGGTAGCAGTAATGGGGACCAATGAATTTGAACATTTGATCCAAAGTTGCCCCAATATTCTAAAGGAGTTTGCTGATAGTACGAGTAGCGATAAATAGGAAATTTACTTCAATCATGTTTTAACTTTTTGTTTATTGCATTTCTTACCATGTAACTTGAAATCTTAGGGAAAGGAAGAAATATGTTACCAATTTTGCAAAATTAGTTGTTACAAATTCTCTATTGTTATTGAGTTCTCTCTTTTTTCTTGCTTGTGCTGACTTATCATATTATTTAAAGGGAAATTATATGCCCCGGTGTTTCCCGAATCACTTATATTAATATGACGTAATATGTGGTAATTTGCAACATTGTTACTACTTTTCTATCTGATTCATCATCAAATTTCGTCTGGATATCGAAATCCATATCTGACTCGTATTGTACATGTGTGATAGCCATTCTCCCCGTAGTTATGTGGTGAAGGTAGCAGCTCCTACTATTGTTGAGTTCTTCGCCTGGGTTTCTTAGGTAATTATCCCCAACTCCAGATTTCAGTCTTGAATTCAATTAACATGTATGTTTCACTCCTTATTAGTCTGATTAATTGATGAAATTATTAACTGATTAATTGATGAAATTTCTCCCCTTTTCATTGATCATGTGCTTTGGCGGATCTTGAATTTGATTACATAAATCCGTACGATTCAACCTCACGCATAAATAAAATAATAAATCCAGATTTTATTTTGCAAGCCATTTTGAGCCTACTTTTCGTCTCTTCTGACCATTGGATTATGTTTCTCTTCTATCTTCCATTTCTTTACTACAATTACACTATGTAAGTCCTCTAATTAAAAATTTAAATATTTTTTGCATTAATTATTTTTTTAACTATGATGAATTTAAAAGGTTTTTGCCTTTTATTTTAGGCATGATAATGAGCAACATTTGATTGAATAGAGATATTTAATCATCTAAATAGAGAGAAAAAAGTGGTTAATCATACTAGGCTGTCTAGTGGTTATTCTCTTATTATCTATATTCTAGTAATTTTACCAACATTTGATTTGAATTTCCATTTTATAAGGTTATATATGATAATTTTGGAATTTTGCAAGGATATCATGGAATTTGAATTTATACAAAAAAATTCAGAGATACACATGAAAAATATCTTGTAAAAAAAGTTTTCCCATTAGTACATCACTCATTGGACATTAATATCATATTGTCCATTCTAAAATGGCATATGCAATATTTTGATATTTGTTTACTTCACTCATTTTCTTATTAAGCTTATATCTTAGGAAAGAAAAGAAATATGTTACGAATTTTGAAAAATTAGTTGTTACAAATTCTCTGTTGTTATTGAATTCTTTCGTTGATTCTCTTTTCTTGTTTGCGTTGCATACTTACCTTATTATTCAAAGGAAAATTATACTATGGCCCGGTATTTCCCAACTAAACCACCACTTACATCAATATGACGTAATATCTGGTAATTAAAAATGAATCCACACAAGAGAAATCCATGGACCTCTCACACCATGCCTAAAAATGGTTTCTCTCCCAAATACCAGTGTTACCACCTGGTTACTAACTTTTCTATCTGATACGACCCATTCCAACTCATCACTTCCATAACCAAATGCAATTCCGTCTTCTCTAGCCTTGCTAACATCAATGCTAACAATGGATCAAGGAGCATTGGCTAGATTCATCATCTCGATTTCGAAATCCATATCTGGCTCATATTGTACGTGTGTGAGAGGTGACTCCGTCGCATTGTCTGATGGCAATTCTCCCTGTTGTTTTGTGGTGAAGGTAGCATCTCCTACCATTGTTGAGTTCTTCGCCCAGATTTTTGAGGTAAATTATCCCCTACTCCAGATTTCAGTCTTGATTTTGATTAACACATTACACTTCTTATTATCCCCTTTACATAGATCATGTGTTTGACGGATCTGAATTTGACTACATAAATCCATACGATTCAGCCTCATCATAAATAAAATAATAAATCCATAATTTATTTTGCAAGCCGTTTTGAGCCTACTTTTCCTCTTTTATGGCCATTGGATTATGTTTCTCTTCTCTCTTCCATTTCTTTACTACAATTACACTCTGGAAGTCCTTTTATTTAAAATTTAATTTTTTTTACATTAATTCTTTTTTGAACATTATGATGAATATAAAATGTTTTTGTTTCTCTTATTTTATAGGTATGATAAGAAGCAACATTTAGTGGAACGGAGATATTTAGTCATCTAATTAGAGAGAAAAACGGTGGTTAATAAACTCGGCTCTCTAGTGGTTCTTCTCTTCTTATCTTTATTCTGGTAATTTTATCAAATTATCCACCAAAGGATCCAATTTTTAATTAAAATTTATGCAAGTAGTAATTACTTTTTAGTTTCAGAATGGTTTGGAGTGTGTTGGAAGATTATGAATAGAGAAAAGAACTAAATTGTGCAACAAAGAGCTTTAATATTCAGAAATTAAGATTCGCGTTGAGATCCAAATCAGCGTTGTGGATATTTTCCTAAACAGTCAACTACTCTCAATATTTTAAAAAAGGGAAATGTGATATCACGACGGCATTGTATCATGCCGAATCATGGCGGTATATATACTGTTTTTTCACTTTTATATACTGTTTTGTCATTTTATATATTATTTTACCATTTTATATACTACTTTATTTATGTATTTTTTACTTTTGAAATTTGTATATACTGTTCTAACATACTATTTTGACTTTTATATATTGTTTTTACTTTTTATGTATATATTGTTATTAGAAAATGAATTATATATACTGTTATCGTGATCCGGCGTGCTACAGTACCAGGTGACCTATCAAGTCCCAAAAAACCCTCACATTTTAGATTCTTTCTTTTTCAGGTATATCCCTACTAAAGTTAAAAATACCAAATTTATTCCTCCAAAACACTAAATATCAAATTTATTTCTCCAAAACCTAATTAATATCAAATTTGTCCTTTTATAATTGAAATCCTATCAAATTTATCCATCTAAAACTAATGTAATATCAAATAGGGAGAATTTCATATTTGCCATTATAAAAACTTAAATTTCACATTTACCATTACAAAAATTAAAATATCATATTTGCCATTACAAAAACTTTAAAATATCACATTTGTCATTGTAAAAACTTTAAATATCATATTTGCAATTGTGAAAACTTTTTTGCCATTAGAAAACATAAATTAATGACTTGCCTCTCTTCTAACTTTTGATCCAGTTGAGCCAAATAGAAATTGAGAAGTGGAGATACTGGGCAACCTTAAGGAACGCCTAGTCCCTCGATATTACAATTCTCCCTGTTCGAATCTATGATTGGGCTCTTCAAAAGGTCAAGAAGATCCACGAGTTTCTTCTTGTATGGCCCCAAAAGCAGTGAACCAGATGCCTACTACAAGTCACACAACCAAGAAGTGTAAAGAACGAGAAAATAATATGGAATGAGGCGACGATTTTTGAGAAAGAATATATGAAATTTTCAAAATGCCCAAGACATCTTATCTTTTGGAGATTTAAACAACTTGTAATTTAGACGTTTATGGAAATCCAAAAATGCTACATTGTGTAATTTATTTTTCAAAGATTATGCTTTTGGATATTTTTATGCTCAATTATAAAACTATTCGACATAAATATGCTTGTGATTCTTATTTGCAAAGTTAACCACAATTTAATTTCGAAACTACCTACATTATGACATAATAATTAACATAGACCCATCCAGCAAATTTTCATTGACTTTTCTAATCGTGAATATTACACAACAGACGAAACCAATACACTCATGTGTGTCTTGTAAACTATATTACACCAGTCCATAGTATCGATTTAATTATTTGTTACTGTGATATGCATACTTATTTTCCTACTCAAACAAACCCACTAACCTAATAACTAACAATTATAATAGAACTAGCCATTTATTTGCACATTTAACCCTCCAGAAACAAATCTACAACTCATCAACAAAAATGAAACCAAACTAACAATAACCATCCTTCAACAAAAAACAAACAGTAATAACATAAGATCATAATCCTTAGATTTTCACGTGCGCTATCAATTTCTCATTTACACCCTCCCAAGCCGGAAAATCACAACCTACAATGCAACAAAAACAAACAAACTAATAAATCTACAATTAAACAGAATTAATAATAACAAAGAAAATTTCAAAAAAAAAAAAACTTTTCTAGATATTTAAAAAAAAACCTGAGTATTCAGCATTTCATTTAAAAAAAAAACACCTCTACCATCTACTTTTTAGAAATGACCGTTTTACTCTCAACATAGAAACGACCATACTTTTCCATCTATTCTCCAAACGATTTAGTTCCAATAAAACTTGCACTCAATCTCACCTTTTAAGCGGGAAAATTGCACCGCCTCACGACCTCCAAATCATAGTCCACATACTTGCTCCACAAGGGTCTGAACTGGCTCATCCCGATATCGAGCCACGGCTTCATGTTCCCGTTGAAGTGCACCACCGCCGCATTTTTAATTTCCTCCATGCTGATGCTCGGGTTGTAGCCCAGCCCGAGCACGTGCCACGATTTGTGGAGAGGTTTGGTTGTGGAGTAGAATGTGATTAGGCCAGGCGGGAGGGTTCCTAGCTTCCATAGGGTTCGGTTCTCATTCTAAAGATTTTATTGGAAGTAAAGAAAGAAATAGATAGATAGATAGATAGATAAATTTGATTATTAGTGGAAAGATGATTGAAGATATAAATTTATGAAAGGACTGTTTTGTGTTTTAAAAGAGACAAGTTTATGTATATATATGCCCTTATAACAACAGCAAATTTATGGAATGACTGTTTTGTTGTGGAGTAGAATGTGATTAGGCCCGGCAGGAGGGTTCCTAATTTCCATAGGGTTTGGTTCTCATTGAAATATTTAATTTGGTTATTAGAGGAAAGATTATTGAATAATAAATTTTTGTGAAAATTTTTTTTGTGTGAAAAGAGGGAATTTTGTATGTTTATTCTTACAAGAACTCAAGACTTCCATATTACTATACATGTCACATACAAAATAATTATTAATTTACAACGTACCAAATTCTGCCAATAGTGGTACTGCTCAGTACATTTCTCTCTCCTCCAAGCATCCAAATCAAAGAAATTCATACCGTAAGCCCAACCACACGCATTAGGGTCAAATTTCTCCTTAATCAAAGGATGCGAAAAATTCATATATTGTTTATACCTATTAAAAAAAAAAAATAAGTCTCAAATTAACCACGCAATAAAAAAGGCAAAAAAATCACAGTTAGTCGCTGTGCTTTAATTGGATTGCAATTTGGTCCTAGTACTACTGATTTAAACTTTTTCGTCTCTTTACTATATAAAAGTACATGGGCTATATTAGTATATTGCAATCCAACTAAAGTTCAGGTCCTAAAATTGCAATCCAATTAAAGCACAAGGACTAAATTGCAATCCAATTAAAGCACAAGGACTAAATTGCAATCCAATTAAAAGTACAGAGACTCAATTGCAAACCAATTAAAGCACAAGGACCGAATTGCAATTCAACAAAAGTTCAGGGACTGAATTGCAATCCAATTAAAATACAAGGAATAAATTGAAATCCAATTAAAGCACAAGGCGTAAATTGCAACCAATTAAAGCACAAGGACTAAATTGCAACCCAATCCAACCACATAGACCAACCGTGCATTTATCCACAAAATTAACCAAAAATTCACAATTCATATCATACCTATGAAAAGAGCCAAAACAAGTCTCAACAGCTCCATTAACCTTCCCATCCATATCCACCCTCCAGAGCCCGGTCAAATCCCTCTGAACCACGACATCATCGTCTAAAAACAGAATCCTCCGCAATTTCGGGTGCATTTCAGGGAGGTAGAATCTCACGTGATTCAGCATGGACAAATACTTCGGGTTGCGGAACTTCATGTTGGTCGTGTCTTTCGTGGCGTTTTCCAATTTATTTTCGAAGTAGAAGCGCTGGAGGTTGGCGGACTCGAGCTGGCGGAGCACCGGGACGTAGGAGGAGTTGAGGAAGGGGAAGGACTCGATGGCTTTCACGGATATGTGGGCCCCGTTGTAGTCCTTCAGGCGGAACATCACCTTTTTGGAACAATAAACAATTAAAATAAATTAAAATGTTAAGAGTATTTGAGTACGTGTTTTTCTGTGGAATTTAGGTAGTCTCTGGCTATTACCAATTTTTAATTTTTTAGGGAGGTATTTTAGTGCCTAGTTACATAGGCTAAATTACGTGAAAGTAAGGCTGTAATCTTTCAGATGAAACATTTATCTTTTTAAAAGAATAAAAATATTGTGTTGAGTAGAAAAAAAATACGAAAATGTTGTGTATTCTATGTACTGGTTTTCATCACAGTACGTTACGTGTCTAATTATGCAAATGAGGCTAAATTATGTGAAATTAAGGCTATTTTGGGTGTAATTACAGAAATAAAAAAGCCTAAATTAGGTGAAACTAGGATTCCCTCTTTTATTGAGAGATTTGTGACCGGTTTATCGAAGCTAATTGAGGCTAAATTATGACACATTCAGAATTTTTTTTTTATTGGAATTCTTTGTCTAAATACAATTGACACTAAATTACAAATTTGTTCTAAATAAAGCGAAATTGAGTTTATTTTAGTTCCCAACTTAAGAAAACCTAAAAAATATACAAAAAACCAATTTACTGATTAATTTACTAAACCTGCATTGCGCCAAGATTCATTCGATCAGTGACGACATGAAACACGTGCTTCCAAGGCTCTTTCGCGTGTTTGACCGCAGAGTTGACGACCACCGACGCCGCCAGCACATTGTCCGAAAATATCGCGTAGTGGTACAATTTCGGGTCTTCCAACTCCGGTGCGGGGCGGACCGGGTCTTTGTACTTTTCCGGGTGCGCCACTCGCTCGGCCGTCAGCTTCATTGCGAGGCAGTGGAGCGATTTGGGGATTGATTTTGCCGCGATTAGGCTTGAGAATGCTCCTCTTTTCTTCGCCTGGTAGAATGAATGAAAGAAATCAGGCTAAATTGTTATATAGTAATTGGGCAAAATTGGACAGAAATGTCAGAAATGTGAAGAGACCTTTGTGAGTTGTTCATTGGCAGCAAAAATGGCGTCCTTGAGACGCTGGATCTTGAGCTGAGGATCGAACGAATCCTTGGAAGACGATATCAGCGCGCGAGCGGACGAGATGAGCGCGCGGGCGTCTCTCTCGAACTCGGATTCATCCGTCGACTCCGGACTGGATTTAAGTAACGCGGAGAAATTCCTGGAGAGCTGGAAGAAGAGGCGGGACTGCTTGGAAGTGTCGAGCGAGAGCTTGCGGGAAGAAGAGGCGTAGAGAGAGGAGATGGACGAGAGGTCGGTGAGCTGCTTCCGGAGGAGATCCGCCCGCGCCTTGGTCGGATCTGAAGAGGAAGAGAGAAGAGGGAGGAGGAGGAAGAAGAAGAGGAGGAGAGGATGGTGGTGAGATGAGATCGCCATTGATGGAGCTCGAGTGAGAGTGAGAGGGGTTTGGTTGTAATTTGTTGGAAAGTTGAGGGGGTTTGAGGAAAAGGTGATGAGAAACTGAACAGTGGGGCCTGTAGAGTATTAATTAAATGTTCTATTCTATATTAAATATATATATATATATATATATATATATATATATATTATGTAATGATTTATTGTTTTAATTATATATTGTCTACTTTGTTAATTATATGCTAGTTATTACTTTAAATATTTTTTTTTAATATACAAAAATTATTATGGGATTACTGAACTTTATTGTTATTTGTATTGGGTTATATAATATTTTTCAAATATTGAAAATATTAGAGATTTATTAAAATTGTATATATAGAAAGAAGAAGGGTAATTTCATCAATAAAAATATATTAACCCAGTAAATGGTTAACTTAATATCATATGGGATTATTTGAAATATTTTTTACAAAAATAAAAAAATAAAACATTCTTTACAAAAATAAAAAATCCTCAAATGTTCTTTTTCTTTTTTTTAATCTCTCAATTATTCAGTTCAAAATCTTAAGTAAACCAACAAACTAAAGTTTGTGGTTAATAATCCTTAGAGGCGATGCTGCACCAACACTTGTAATAACCTACAAATAAAATTAGTTTAATTAATAATTTAATTTATATTGATAAGCAAGACAAAAAGATCACTTATATTAGAATTATTTTTTAATGAACTCAAAATAAATAGAATTTGAAAAAGAATTATTTAAAATTAGTTCATTATAATGTCAGAATGAGAACATAACGCTATGGAAGCTCGGAACCCTCTCACCGGGAATGATCACGTTCTACTCCACGATCAAACCTCCCCACAAGTCCTGGCACATCCTTGGACTCGGCTACAACCCCAACATTAGCATGGAAGAAATAAAAAACGTGGCCATGGTGCACTTCAACGGGAACATGAAGCATTGGTTGGACAACGGGATGAGTCAGTTTAGGGGATTGTGGAGCAAGTGTGGATTATGATTTGGAGGACGTGAGACGGTGCAATTTCCCCACTTAGGGTTGGAAGAATTTGTTTGAGTAAAATATGATTTTGTTTATTATTATTATCATCATTATTATTATTAGGAATTTCATATTTGCCATTGCAAGAACTTGAAATATCGTATTTGTCATCACAAAAACTTGAAATATCATATTTGTCATTGTAAGAACTTAAAATATCATATTTGCCATTATACAAACTTAAAATATCACACTTGCCATTGTAAGTTTTTATAATGGCAAATATGATATTTTAAGTTTTTATAATACAAATATGATATTTCAAGTTTTTATGATGGCAAATGTAATATTTCAAGTTTTTGTAATGACAAATATGCTATTTTTATTTTTGTAAAAGCAAATATGATTTTTAAGTTTTTATAATAGCAAAAAAATTACACCGCCTCACAACCTCTAACTCATAATCCACAACCAAACCTCTTAACAAGTCCTGGCACGTCCTCGGGCTGGGCTACAACCCGAGCATCAGCATGGAAGAAATCAGAAACGCGACCGTGGTGCACTTCAACGGGAACATGAAGCAGTGGATCGGGATGAGTCAGTTTAGACCCTTGTGAGAAAGTACGTGGATTATGATTGGAGGTCGTGAGACAGTGCAATTTCCCCGTTTAGGGTTGGAGGAGTTTGTTCGGTAGAATAATATTATTATTATTAGGAATTTCATATTTGCCATTAGGGAAAAGTTCACTTTTACACTTCAAACTATTCAAAAAAAATACTTTTGGTGCCTCAACTATTTTTTGAGCACTTTTATACCCCCAACTATTTATTTTGAGCACTTCTACACCCTCCATCCGTTAAGTGCACAGTCACCCATTAATTACTGACATGACATGCTTATGTGTCAAAAATATTAGTTTTATATTGATGACTTGGACTTTTAATAAAAAGAAAAAAAAATTAAGCAACATCTCCTCTCCCTCTTTGCTCTCTATTACGACGGAGCAAGGAAGAAGATGTTGCTTAATTTTTTTTTTCTTTTTATTAAAAGTCTAAGTCATCAATTTAAAACTAATATTTTTGACACATAAGCATGCCACGTCATCAATTAATGGGTGACTGTGCACTTAACGGATGGAGGGTATAATAGTGCTCAAAATAAATAGTTGGGGGTATAAAAGTGCTCAAAAAATAGTTGAGGTACCAAAAGTGTTTTTTTTGAAGAGTTTGGGATGTAAAAGTGAGTTTTTCCCTTGCCATTACAATAACTTGAAATATCATATTTGCCATCACAAAAATCAAAATATCATATTTGCCATTACAAAAATTTAAAATATCATATTTGCCGTTGTAAGAACTTAGAATATCATATTTGCCATTATAAAAACTTTAAATATCACACTTTCCATTGTAAGTTTTTATAAGGCAAATATGATATTTTAAGTTGTCGTAATGGCAAATATGATATTTCAAGTTTTCTAATGGCAAATATGATATTTTAAATTTTTATAATAGCGGGAAAATTACACCGCCATACAATCCAATCTTTTTCACCTCCTTTTGAGGCTTCTCAAGAGGCACATCACCCTAATAATCTAAACCGTTGAATGATAGGAAATATTTACATCTCAATGTTGATTCAAGCTTTGATTTCATGAATTTCATATATTTTTATAACGAATTATGTGATAGTTATTTTGCACTCTCTTTTAAGCCCTCTCAAAATGTCACATCATCACACTCATTTATATTATGACCGTTGGATGTGAATTCAACGAACTAGATTGTTTATATAGTTTTGTTGGTTCACTTAGCACACACAGATTTCTATTTTTACTCTTAACAAGACTAGAAAATCAAGCATAAACTAATTAGAGAATTAATTCAAAGAGAAAATGAAGAGTTCATCATCAAAACACATTTTTATTTTTTAAAATTTTTAAAAAGTTAGTGATTCTTAATCAAATATTTTATTTTTTCTACTCACAACATCACATATAATTTTGGCTGAATTTTCTCGCTGTATTAAACTCCATATTGATATAATTATGAATTAATTTGTTATTTTACTTAACTATGTGAAAGTTGACTATATACAATAACATATGAAAAAATGATTATGTCTCACACACTTATATAAAATAACTTATTTTTAGATAATTAAAATAACAAAATTGTATTCTTAAAATATAAGATAGATTATGTAGAGAATATACATAATAAAAAAAAAACATAAAAGAAGTTTATCTAAAATAATGCATATATTTGAATAATCAAATTACATAATTAGACTATTAAATTATATTTTAATGAATTGATTAATCCCTTACATTATTGTGCAATCTCTTTTGTCAATTATCCCATACTTCAACTTATTTTTTCCTAATATATTTTATTATTTCTTTATCAAACATTATGTTAGGATCATTCATTTTTTAATTTTTTTTTCTGTCATTATGATGTAAAGAGATGACAACATGAGAAAATTTAAAAGAATAATTAAAAATATTATATACTAATTTAAGGAATAGATACACAAACTTAATGATGTTCACGAATCAGTTATTATTCAGTCGGATTATTAATCGGTGACCTTAAGGACTTTTTTTTACAAAGTTATTATTTATATTTCTTTATTTTTCATATTCAAATTGTGAGCACAAACTATTTTTGAAATATGCTAATACATAATTACATCTTACAAGCAATGTATATCCATAAGCAAAAATGATCTTGTGAACTAACTTTATATAATTATATTATATTATTTATATATTATAAATCGGTTTGAAATATTATTTGGATTTACATCAATATAGCTTCATGTGCTTTTGTATCAAAATGTACATAATAATTAAAATATTTGTAGCATAGCGCGAGGATTATTCTAGTTTTATATTGGATTTCAACATGACGGAAGATTTGTTGACTGCATCTCGATTGTTTTGCTATCAAAAAATTAATTTTATGTAAGAGTTTTATTTTATTAATTCATTAATTCCTTAACCTTAAGTGGTGTTATTTTGAGAAACAAAACATGATAGTTTTCATTTTAAGAATAAAACATACTTGAGAATTTGATATGAAATACATGTGATAGACAGAAATATTCTTCCTTATGTACAAAATAATCTCTAGTTCTTAAGTAAAAATATATGAAGTCTTTATTTCTATTAATTACTAGGCAAAGGAAAAAAAAGAGGCAACTTTTCATTTATTTAAATGAATAGTCACAAATGATTTGTCTCTCTCTCTCTCTCTCTCAACGGTAGACAGGAAATTATTTTACTTGATAGTTGATACAAGGAACAGGAATTAGAATGACAACTACCCCTAATTAATTATCATGTAAATTATGGAAAGAATCCCAGGAAATATATTTTGAAATAAAATGAAAAGATTGAACCGGTCAATTATGAATTGGATGCATATCCTAATCCAAAATTGGTAAGAAATGTGCTACTATTTTATAAAATTCATCACTTTAATAGTAGCACATTTCTTACCAATTTTGGATTAGGATATGCATCCAATTCATAATTGTTATAAAATTCATCAATTTAATTGTAGCACTTTTCTTCTTCCTTATTAATTCAGTAATTCATTAAAATGCTACTATTTTATAAAATTCATCACTTTAATTGTAGACTTTTCTTCTGTCTTATTAATTCAGTACTTCAGTCAAAATGAAAATTTAATTTCAAAATGCAAATATAGTAGAAGAAACAACTTCCCAGACTACTGTTACAACTATTACAGAGACAAAACTTATATACTTATGAAAAGGTTATCTAAAAGTCCTTAAAAAAAAAGGTTATCTAAATTACATAAATCTTTCTATTTTATTATAATAGATAATTTTTATTTGTGACGCTTCCAATTATATTTTATATATTGAATTTCTAACTTTAATGGATATGATTTCAACTTTTTAATTGCGCAACCTCTACCTTGAACCATAATTGTGAGTAAGTGATTTTTTTTATTTACTGAATAAAGAAAAAATTAAAAAGATGAAAAACATAATTTATGCTTGTCTTAACATCTACATATTCAGCATTTTTTTTTTGTTTTCATGTGATTCTCAAGAAAATTCTCAACTCAACTGCTAATTAAGCTATTCAATCTTCTCAACAAAAATGAAGATATGATGAAAATAGACGGTATTCAAACTCAGCAATTAGGATTTGTTTTGACATTCTTCCAGCTCATCCTATTCCTACAAATAAGTAAACATTTTTCTTTTCTGTCATTTGGGGATAAAGTAGATAAAAAATGATATTGCTTTTGTATAGTTCTCCAATTTCAAAAGAAACGTCAAAATTACAAATTAAAGCTCTGAAACGTTGTTCCCATACTTACAAATAAAATATAGGGAGATTTCCAAAATTACACATCTTTTTAAAGATAATACCATAAAATAACAAATTTTGAAAATAATTCCAAAACTAACATAATCGGCACTTGAAATACATCTTGGCCACTTGGGGATGCACTTCAAGTGCCTCTCGGTCAGAAACGGCACTTGAAGTGCATCTTCATATGTTAGTTAATCACCATAACACTTAATTCAATTGTAAGTAAACTAAATCCATCATAATATCAATTTGAAAACTAAGAAAAATAAATAAGTTTCCATTTAGAATGTTAGATTTGGAGGATTTTAATGTTTTAACATGGTATTAATTAATATTATTTATTTGTTTGCAATTTCAAATGCAACCAGCAATTTATGGTGGTTCCAACAATTAAATTTAAACGATCCTTGATCCATCAGCCAACATTTGGATATTCGTAATCGTAACAATGATATTTTATTTTGAAGTTGATAAAGGATAATATACGTTTTTATTTCATATTTTTTTTTGCATATTAATATTTAATTATTTTCATTTCATATCAAAATTCGAAATAACAAATATATTTTAAATGACTGGAAAATTAGATATGCTAATTTTATCTTATTTTCTTAGTTTTAACACCAATTTTTTTTATTGTGAGTTTTGTTTAATTAAGATATGATTTGTTTAATTAATATATAATATAGTTAGATGGTGATTAACACATGAATATGCACTTCAAGTGCCGTTTTTGACTAAGATGCACTTCAAGTGCACCTTCTATGACGAATATACACTTCAAGTGCCGATTAAGTTAGTTTTGGAATTATTTCCAAAACTTGTTATTTTAAGGTATTATTTTTAAAAAGATGTGTATTTTTGGAAATCTCCCTTAAATATATACATATTCATTTCCAATTTATAATAATGAGTCTAAATTTGCTTTCCAAAAGATATACCATTATTTCCATAATACACATGATCATTATAACGAGTCTAAATTCCCTCACACAGATGCCATCTAATTTCTCTTCCTCTTTTCTCTCTCTTCCGCCTATTCAACGAATTCCCTCTTCGAGATCATGGAAGAAGAGGCGGGGCCCTCTCATCCGATCCCCCCCTTCGAGCCCTACCCGTACGACAACGACTACGAGTTCGGTGGGGAATCGGTGACCAAAGACAAAAGAAGATGTTCCGGAAAAGGTGTTGTTTATGTTGCAAAGAAGGTTTGTGAAATCAGTCAGTCAATATGCCCTCAAGCTAGGCTTTTCTGTGTCTTGGTCCCTTTCCCAAAAAAAAAAAAAAATCTCGGAACAGGAGCCAGCACAAAACCGTTCTTCGCTTAATAATATATATATATATATATATATATATATATATATATATATATATATATATATATATATATAGAGAGAGAGAGAGAGAGAGAGAGAGAGAGACCTAGCTACAATTCTCCCCTAATCATTTCGTTTCAGACAATTTGATCGAAGCAGGGAGATAAAACCAGATTGTACTTGTAAAAGGTAACTTCAATTCTTTTTTTTTTTTTCAATTTTATTGTCTTGTTTGGAACTAATGCCAGTGAGGCTAATTAGGTTGATTGTTGCATAATTGTGGGGTAATTAGGCAAATCTTAGTTGTACTGAGTGTTAATTGATTAATGTTAATGAATGATTTTAAGTTCTTACCACCTATTTATGTTTCTATACTTTGCACCATTTGCTTTGCTTATAAGTAGAAATAAAAGTAAAGATTGATGAACAGACACAAGCACCATACGGTACACCTTTTCTAATTTGACCTCTTTTTAATTTTTACTTTGTTGAATAATCCCTAGATTTACTCGACCATGGCGGCCAAGTCCTGCAGGTTTAAACCGTATGCATCGAAGAGTGCATCAACAATGATGACGGAGACCGAGATCGGGTTCCACCGATTCAAAATTGAAGGTTATTCCTTCAACAAGGGAATTGGTATCGGCAAGTGGTTAACATCTGCAACTTTCACCATTGGAGGATTTGATCTGAAGCCACGGTAAAAGTAGCATTTTACCTCGTCTTGCTCGATGATAGCAAGCCAAGGGGAATGAGGCCAAGAATAAGGTGCCCTCTGAGAACATTCTATCCCACGTGTAGAACTTGGGGTTACAACAAGTTCATAGAAAGAAAAGTGTTTGAAACATCAAACTGTCTCAAGGATAATAGTTTCGTGGTAGATTGTGTTGTTGCCGTAATTAAGCCTTCTTGTGTTAAGTCAACAGAGTTGGACCCAGTTATAGTACCACCTTCTGACCTAGACCGAGAACTTCATTGTTTATTGGAGAGTGGTGAAGGAGCAGATGTTACTTTTGAAGTTGGTGGGGAAATTTTTAGAGCCCATAAACTCGTACTTGGAATGAGGTCGCGGGTTTTTCATGCTCAATTTTTTGGCCAGATGAGGGAGAAACATGCAGAACGCATAAAGCTTGAGCATATTAAAGCTGAGGTATTTAGAGTTTTTCTCAATTTCATATATTCTGATTCAGTGTCAAAGTTAGTAGAAACTTTTGGTGTTGATAGTAGACAAGACGCAATTAAGACGTGTCAGCATTTGCTTGTGGTTGCTGACCGATATGGAGTAGAGAGATTGAAGTTAATATGCGAAAATGCGTTATCAAAGAATCTTGGTGTGAATAACTTAGCAACAATTTTAACCTTGGCGAGCAACACAACTGCCCTCAGCTTAAAGCTGCATGCTTCAAATTTGTTGCCTTTA
This sequence comes from Juncus effusus, assembly GCA_027726005.1. Lineage (NCBI taxonomy): Eukaryota > Viridiplantae > Streptophyta > Magnoliopsida > Poales > Juncaceae > Juncus > Juncus effusus. The sequence goes on along the minus strand of CM050894.1, from coordinate 7,840,682 downwards.
ATAACAACCTTGTATCAGTAATGGGGATCGAGGAATTTGAACATTTGATACAAAGTTGTCCTTATATTCTTAAGGAGTTAGCTGAGAGTTCAAGTAGTGACAAATAGGTATTTACTTCAATCATGTTTTAACTTTTTGTATATTGCATTTCTTACGATGTAACTTGAAATCTTAGGAAAGAAAAGAAATATGTTACGAATTTTGCAAAATTAATTGTTATACATTCTCTATTGTTATTGAGTTCTTTCTTTTGATTCTCTTTCCTTGCTTTTGCTGACTTATCATATTATTTAAAGGAAAATCATAATATGACGTAATGTGTGGTAATTTACCACCTCGTTGTTGCCTTTTCTATATGATTCATCATTAGATTTCATCGAATTCCATATCTGACTGGTATTGTACGTGTGTGACGGCAATTCTCCCTGTAGTTTTCTTGGTGAAGGTAGAAGCTCCTGCCATTCTTGAGTTCTTCGCCCGGATTTATGAGGTAAATTATCCCTTACTCCAGATTTCAGTTTTGATTTCGATTAACACGTTTCACTTCATAGTATTCGGATTGATTCTTTGATGCTTTGTCTCTTAATTTTTGGTGCACAATTACAGGAATCAGTACTTCTCATTTTGATTCTTTGTTCAGTTGATACCTTTGGTCCTTATATTTTTTTGAATAATTTGGGCCTTATTAATACGGATGATTATTTGCTGCTTCTATTAGTTCCGGCTTTGAGTCTTGATTTTTGCTGCCCACTTACAGAACTCATTATTACTCATTTTGATTCATTTTCCGATTGATCCTTGTAATCTTTGATTATCCAAAATTTCAAACTAAATATTTTGCTTCTCTGAATAATTTATGGAAAGGGAGATGGTTTTCGTTTTGCTGATTTCCTTCTTCCTCCTTATATCTGTCATCGGCCTCTTAGGTTTTCAGGTATTTCGATTTTCTCCCCAAATTATTCCCAAAATTCCTGTAACAAATCGAACCAACTCAGAAAATTATTAACTGGTTAATTTGATGAAATTTCTCCCCTTTTCATTGATCATGTGCTTGACGGATCTTGAATTTGAGTACATAAATCCGTACGATTCAGCCTTAAGTATAAATAAAATAATAAATCCAGAATATATTTTGCAAGCCATTTTGAGCCTACTTTTCCTCTTTTCTGACCATTGGATTATGTTTCTCTTCTATCTTCCATTTCTTTACTACAATTACACTCTGTAAGTCCTCTTATTTTAAATTTAAATATTTTTATACATTAATTCTTTTTAAACATTATGATGAATTTAAATGTTTTTTTTTCTTTTATTTTTAGGTATGACATGAAGCAACATTTTGTGGAACAGAGATATTTAATCATCTCAATAGAGAGAAAAAGTCGGTTAATTAAACTTGCTTCTCTAGTGGTTCTTCTCTTCTTATCTTTATCTGGTAATTTGATCAAACTATCCACAAAAAAGTTCAGTTTTTAATTTAAAATTATGCAAACAGTAATCATTTTTTTTTCAGGATGATTTGGAACGTGTTGGAAGATTATGAATAGAGAAAAGAACTGAAAATGTGCAAAAAGAGCTTTAATATTCAGAATCTTGCTTAGAATCCAAATCAGTGTTGTAACAATCTAATTTTTCATGTAATTTGCTGTTGTTAGTTGTAAAATTTGAAACAATTTTGGTCTTATTTGAAACCTCTAAGATTTGAGCTAGCCTCGATATTTGTTTTATAGAATGAGCTGTTTTTTCAGTGGGATATTTTATATTCTTTTTTTTAATCCATCTCACATTTCTATACCATTTCTCATAACATATTTTATTAACCATTTTCATATTATTTATAAACAAACCATTTCACACACATAAAAATAAATAATAATCAAACAACTACAATTATAGTCTTGTTGTACAGTCAATAAAATGTTAAAACAAAATAAATAGGCTAAATAAATAACCACCACAAACTCCATTTCTTTCCTAATGCTGAGCTTCTGCAAAGACAATCAATTTAAGCTGCTGGAAAGAAAAGTGTCTAAAAATAACAGTAGAACTATTTAATCTTATTAGAAAACCTAATTGAACGAAAATAGTATATCTATATACCCTTGGTGGTCGAAGGACCGTCTTGAGGCTTCATGGCCGGAAATAAAAGTACCTCCTGCGTCAAGTATGGTTACAAGTTAGCTCAGATCTTTGGGTTATTCAGGTTGGTGCGAGATCTTTGCTGGGGTTCAATTCTTTTCGATTATAGGCAAATTTAATTTCAAATTGTTATCTAAATATAGTTAATTTATGGAGGGCTTGCATTATTTTCAGGACAGTTCAGGTTCTTAGATTAAGTTCGATTAAGATCATGTTTATAATCAATAAGGTTTAGTTGACTTTTGATTCTTTGAAGATACTTTAGGTTAGTTAGGGTTTGTTCAGGGAAAATTTTCTGGTCTTTTCTATTTTGCAAGATTCAAATATAGAAAAAAAAAATGCATACCTGTTATAATTTGATAGTACCTTGAGTTGTTCTTCAAACGGCTCTCTGTAAGAAAATGTGCACTTAATTTTAATTGGATACTTAATTTCCACCAATATCAGAATATGGATGTGTTTTTGTTTTATTATATCTTATGACAATTGACAACATATTCTTAAATGGATAACTTGACTGAGGTATATGTGCTAAATGATCAAATGAGTACCAAATTCTAATGCAATTGTTATAGTCACAAGTTGTCACTGATCCACCCTGTCAAAAAATACGGACTTTTAAACCATTTACAATCAATCTGTCAAACAATTTATATTTAATGATTTTTTTGTCTTAAAGTATAGTTGTATATTGTTAATGTGATATTATATTTTCAAATAATAATGCATATTTATAAGTAAAATTAAAATTTAAGTTGACAAAATCGTTAAAGTAAGAAATATGGAAGTTATAACCATAAATCTCAGCAAAAAGAAAAAGCGAATCAGGGAAAGAGAAAATAGTCTAAAAGTCGGTTTTGTTTTATGAACTAATTCTGAACCATTAGTTCATTTGTAACTGAATTATGACTTCTCAAAAATAAAAAAATTATAACTGAATTGTGACGATTTGTTTCGTACCACTTTCCGTTTCACATTTTCCAAACACAATGGATTGTAATTTCTCTCTGCTCCTAACAACAAATTCCCTCTCTTTTCGTTCCACGAACAAAACCTCCCCTCTCCATTCAACAAATTCGCTTCTCTTGCCAAAATATAAACTTAGGATCACACCTTGTATATATATATATATATATATATATAGCCCCGCACCAGGACTAGCGAAAGCTAGTTTCGTATGAGAGAAAAACAGGATACAGAGAAAGAGAGAGAAGAGAGGGAGAGACGCCTGGAAGAGTTAACAACAGCGTGTCTCAATCTCGTGCAAATCCTAGGCCGCTAATCATTTCCTTTCAAGCAATTTGATTGAAGCACGAATTAGGCTGGTAAAGGTAACTTCAACATTCTTCTTTTCAACTCTCTTGTCTTGTTCGGAGCTCATGTGAGGCTAATTAGGCTGAATTAATGCATAATTGCACAATATTGTGGGTTAATTAGACTAATCTTTTTTCTCAAATAAACTAATTAGACAAATCTTAGTTTTATTGGGTGTTAATCACAAGGGGGTTAAATTGGGCTACAATACCGATAATCTGATATGGTACAGCTAGCCCAAAAATTAAAAAGAGGAAAGAAATAAAAAAGAAGTCGTGAAAAGGAAAAAATAGGAAAAACATTGAAGAATTAAAATGAAAAAAAATGAAAGAAAGATAAAATGTTTTATTGTCAATAAAAGAAGAAAAATCCTCAAATTGTTCTTGCTCCATTCTTTTCTCCTAATTGTCTGTTCACTTTTGTTTTTCAAATCCCCATAACAATAATCCTCAAATACCTCTGAAATTTCAGAATTGGCCCTGGTTATCAGTTCTAGCATTTGAATATCACCATTCGGTATATCTCTCCTAATTTAACTCTTTCTTTATATTCTTTTAGATAATCCTTAGATCTACTTGACCATGGCAGCCAAGTCGTACAGGTTTAAACCATATGTATCGAAGAGTGCATCAACGATGCTAACAGAAACCGAGACCGGATACCACCGATTCAAAGTCGAGAATTATTCCTTGGTCAAGGGAATTGGTATTGGCAAGTGCCTAACATCTGCAACTTTCACCATTGGAGGATATGATTGGGCTATCAACTGCTTTCCTGATGGATCCCATGAGGAGACTAAAGATTATCTATCTTGCTTCTTACAGCTTAGGAGTGTGACCACGGTAAAAGCAGAATTCAGCATCAGCTTGTTCGATCAGATTCAGAACAAGCCATCGGGAATGAGCCTTGTCAGTCCGAAAACATTCAACCCCACAATCACAGGTAGAAGTTGGGGTTACATCAAGTTCGTAGAAAGAAAAGCGTTTGAAATGTCAAATTGTCTCAAGGATAATAGTTTCGTGATAGATTGTATTGTTAAGGTAATAAAGCCTTCTTGTCTCAAGTCAACAAAGTTTGAGCCAGTTATTGTGCCACCTTCTGAAATAGACAGACAACTTCATCGTCTATTAGAAAGTGGTGAAGGAGCAGATGTTAGTGTTGAAGTTGGTGGGGAAATTTTCAGAGCCCATAAACTCGTACTTGGAATGAGGTCGAGGGTTTTTCATGCTCATTTTTTTGGCCAGATGAGGGAGAAACATGCAGAACGCATAAAGCTTGACGATATTGAAGCTGAGGTCTTTAGAGTTTTTCTAGATTTCATATATTCTGATTCAGAGTCAAAGTTGGAAGAGGCTATTGCTGGTAGTGATAAACAAAATGAAATAGTTATTTATCAGCATTTGTTTGTAGCTGCTGATCGATATGAAGTAGAGAGATTGAAGTTAATATGCGAAAATAAGTTATCTCAGAACCTTGGAGTGAATAACTTAGCAATAACTTTAACATTGGCCGAGCAGCACAACTGCTCTCAGCTTAAAGCTTCATGCTTTACATTTGTCGCTTCTTCTAACAATCTGGTAGCAGTAATGAGAACCGAGGAATTTGAACATTTGATCCGAAGTTGCCCTGATATCCTAAAGGAGTTCGCTGAAAGTACGTATGAGTAGCGATAAATAGGTATTTACTTAATTTTAATTTTTGTTCATTGCATTTCTTGCCGTGTAACATTGGGAAAGAAGTATGGAACGAATTTTGCAAAATTAATAGCTACAAATTTTCTATTGTTGTTATTGAATTCTCTGTTTGATTCTCTTTTCTTATTTGTGTTGTATATTATTTTGTTTTAAATTCTGTGATGTTTCAGTTAGGTTGGTGTTTGGAAAAAATAACGTTAAAGGATCTGTATGTCGTTTCCCAAAACCCGTGACAAAAACAATGCATACTATATTTGCATATGCGATAAATGTTTCTAAGTGTAGTGTCTTTATGTGAAATGAAATAAGCTCCAGGTCGTATATCATAAATGCAAACAAGTGAAAGGAAAAATATAGTAGAAAAGGAGGAACAAAAATAACTATTGAGAGCGAAAATGTTGAGAGTAATTTGCACAAAACCATTTGTCCTTTCAAAATTTCAATGAAATTTATAATTAATAACACATAATGAATTATATGAAAAATAATTTTATATGATCAAACATATTGCAGTAGAATTTGGCAGGCAGGACAGGTCCCAGAGTTTGTCTAATTATCGCATTTTTATGACAATTTAACTTTCTTCGGGAGAGGATGATTCCTCAGAAGTATACCTTGGAGAGACTCATATAATGAGTTTTCTGAATTCTGAAGGGTTAGCTGGTACAATAACGATAAGTCAAATGAAGGAACACAAACCCAAATCAATAACCAGAAAAAACAATTCAAGTAACCAAAAAAAATGTTGGCTATTTAAAAATCATGCCAAAAAGTATGTTGGCACAACGACGCGTGCGTGTGAAACCGTGTGTGTTGTGTGCCTCTTTTGGTGTGTATTAGAATGCTCTTGTGTGTGCATGTGTTTGAAACTTAATGCGTTGTGTGCGTCTCTTTTGGTGTGTGTTGTCATGCTCTTGTGTGTGTATGTTTATGAAACTTAGTGTGTTGTGTGCCTCTTTTGGTGTGTGTTATCATGCTCTTGTGTGTGTATGTGTTCGTTACCATAGGGATGGGAATAAATAGAGGATAACAAAGGTGAGGCAATAGCAGATCTTGATCTAATATACTGGAGGGTCAAACTTTTTTTTCACCATGTAGAAAACTTTTAGAAGATCATATTCATGGAAATACATATTTTTAGAAACTTTTTTCACTACAATTCTAATAATATATTCTATTTTGTCCAAAATCTTAGGGAGGCCATGCCTCCCGGTTCCTATAAAGATATGTCCCCTAACAGTGGATTAAGGAGAATAGAAGGAATAATAACTGATTAGCAGAATATAAAAAAGAGGGATTAGATGGAAAAACATGATTAGAAGTTAATCGAGGCGATCATAATGAGTTAATACATAGCGTTAAACATAAACTAATTGAAGGGGCTAAACTTTGAATTTCCTAAGAATATAGGGGTGTTCCATAATTGTTTTCAACAAGGCAGGGGTTCTGTTCAAAGTTCCCATTCTATTTTCCTTCCTCGCCCTCCCCTCCTCTTCCTTCCAGCCCATTTAACAATCAAAAACTCGAAGCAAATCCTGAACCCAGAGTTGCAATGGGCCGAAATGGCATTAGGTTCAAGGCCTTTTTAAAGGAGGTGAGCCTTGTGTGTTGTGTGTCTCTTTTGGTGTGTGTCAGTATGCTCTTGTATTGTGTTTATGTGTTTGTTACAATAGGGATGAGAATATAGGATAACAAAAGTGAGACAATAACATATCTAGACCAAATATCTAGACCAAATATACTGGAGGGTAAAAAAAAAAATTCTCATCGCTAATTAACCTTGCAGAAAAGTTTTGGAAGGCCAAATTCATGGAAATATATATTTAGAAACTTTTTTACTATAATTCTAATAATATATTCTACTTTGTCCAAAATTGTAAGGAGACCATGGTTCGCGGGTCCTTATAACACTCTGCCCCTAACCGTGATTGTGAATAAAGGAGGATATAAGGAAGAATAACTTTATTAGAAGAATATAAAAAAGAAGGATTAGATGGAAAAAAACATAATTAAAAGCTAATCGAGCTGATCATAACGAGTTAATTCACGGTAATAAACATTAACTAATTGGAGTTGGAGGGGCTAAAAATTGAACTTCCTAAGAATAAATAGGGGCGTTTTATATTTTTCAATAAGGGAGGCGCCTCTGTGCAAATTTCCCATTCTGTTTCCTCTGCCGCGGCCATTCTGTTTCCTCTCCCTTCCCGCGCCTTCAATAAATTTCCATCCCATCCCTTCAACAAAAAAAACTCGGAGCAAATCCTGAGCCGCTGAACCATCGCAAACCCATTGCTCGATTAGTGGAGAGCTAGTTTCGCACGAAAGAAAGAGAGAATAGAGAGAAAGGAAAGAGACGGATCTAGGAGTTAATACCGGCGCAGCGCTTCAAAATCCTAGCTGCAACCCTCCGCCTAATAATTTCGTTTGGAAACAATTTGATTCAAGCACGAGCAGGTACCGGCTTTGTACTGGTGAAAGGTAACTTCAACCCTTTTATTTCAATTTTCTGTCTTGTTTGGAGCTAATGTGAGGTTAATTAGGCTAATAACGTAATGCACAATTGCACAATTTCATGTTAATTAGACAAATAAATCTTGATTTTATCGAGTGTTAATTACAAGGGTTTAATTGGGATACGGTAATGATCTAGCCACACGCAGGAAAGAAAAAAGGAAAAAAATAACAAGAAATGACGAAGAAAAGGAAAAAAGGAAAATAGGTAAAAATGGAACACTAATTAAAAAAAAAAGATAAAGAAAGGGAAAGGGTTCTATACTGTCCAAAAAGGAAGAAAAATCCTCAATTTGTTTTGGTTGGCTCCCTGATTCACAATCATTACTTTATTCTACTCAATCCAAATACTCAAAGCCTGTTATAAATGTCTCAATCATTTCAAATCTTTTTCTCTTAGGTGTTTTTTAGTTTACTTAATAATATAAATGTTCAGGGAAAACTTCAGATGATCTGATAAAACCTAATCTTTTTCGTAACCGCACTTTGCATATCTTCTTCAGGCACACCTTCTCCTTAGATCTACTCAACCATGGCTGGCAAGTCGTGGGGGCTTGAACTATACGAACCAGAGTCTGAATCAACAATGCTGACTGAAACCGTGATTGGGTCCCACCGGTTCAGAGTTGAAGGTTATTCCTTCAACAAGGGAATTGGTATTGGCAAGTGGTTAACATCTGCAACTTTCACCATTGGAGGATTTAACTGGGCTATCAAATACTATCTGGACGGATTTACCGAGGAGACGAAAGATTATCTAGCTTGCTTCTTAAAGCTTAGGAGTGAGGCCACGGTAAAAGCATCATTCAGAATCAGCTTGCTCGATCAAAACATAATCCCATCGGAAATGAGCCCATCAGAATTGAGCCTTCCGAGTCCGGAAACATTCAACCTCAAAAGTAGAACTTGGGGTTATATCAAGTTCGTAGAAAGAAAATCATTTGAAGCCTCGAGATGTCTCAAAGATAATAGTTTTGTGTTAAATTGTGTTGTTAGGGTAATAAAGCCTTCTTGTCTCAAGTCAAAGTTTGAGCCAGTTGTAGTACCACCTTCTGACTTCGACAAACAACTTCATTGTCTATTGGCGAGTGGTGAAGGAGCAGATGTTAGTGTTGAAGTCGGTGGGGAAATTTTCAGAGCCCATAAACTCGTACTTGGAATGAGGTCGCGGGTTTTTCATGCTCATTTTTTTGGCCAGATGAAGGAGAAACATGCAGAACGCATAAAGCTTGACGATATTGAAGCTGAGGTCTTCAGAGTTTTTCTAGATTTCACATATTCTGACTCAATTTCAAAGTTGGAAGAGGCTATTGATGATGGTGACAAGCACGACGCAATAATTATGTATCAACATTTGCTTGTGGTTGCGGACCGATATGGAGTAGAGAGATTGAAGTTAATATGCGAAAATGCGTTATCAAAGAATCTTGATGTGAATAACTTAGCAACAATTTTAACCTTGGCCGAGCAGCACAATTGCCCTCGGCTTAAAGCTTCATGCTTCAAATTTGTTGCCTCTCCTAACAATCTAATAGCAGTAATGAGAACAGAGGAATTTGCACATTTGATCCAAAGTTGTCCCAATATTCTGAAGGAGTTGGCTGTGAGTACAAGCAGTAATGAGAACAGAGGAATTTGCACATTCTCTTCTGTTGTTATTGGATTCTCTCTTCGATTCTTTTTTCTTGTTTGTGCTGTATGCTTATCATGTTATTTAGTTTATGTTATGTTTAAGTTAGCAAGGTTAGGCTTTATATGACGTTCACGGAAACCCTTGACAGAAACATTGCATACTATTTGCATGTGCCATAAATGTTTGAGTGTATTGTTATATGAAATGAAATAAGCTCTGAGTCCTATATCATAAATGCGATCGAATGAAAAGGAAAAGAAATTAGAGTATAGAAAAGAACAAAATTAACGATTCAGAGAGAAAAATGTTGAGAGTAGTTTGTACAAAACCATTTGCCCTTAAACTTTTAATGAAATTTATAATGAATAACACAATTAATACAAATATCATAATTTTTTTAGGAGATCAAACATATTGAAATAGAATTTGGCAGGTGGGACAGGTCCTAGATCATCTCAGTCTAATTATCGCATTCTTATACGAATCATAATGACGACTTAAGTTTCTTTTTGTTTAATCTTTGGAGAGGATGATTTGTCAGAAGTACAGCTTGGAGAGACTCGCATAATGTGTGTTACGTGATGGGTTAGCTGGTACAATTGGCGCAACCATTCGGCGATAAGCCTAATGAAGGAACACAAACCAATTATTATTATTATTATTATTATTATTATTATTATTATTATTATTATTCATTACTAAAAATATTATTATATTCAGATCGTAATAAACCAGTATTTAGGGTTTCCACAACTGTAAATAAGCCCTCAATTATTTTATGTCCAGTAGGTTTATTTAAGCTTACAATCGACTATGCAAATAAGCCCACAAATAATTTATGCCAAAATGAAGCCCCTTTAAGTAATTTATTACTCAAATTAAGCCCCCAAATAATTTATGCCTCAATATTAAGCCCCCTTAAGTAAATTATTACTCAAAGTTTCATATATATATCCATTAACCTTCATATTGGCAATATCCCTTAAGTTTCATATATGTCCATTCCAAAAACTCAAAATACCAATTCATCCTTCCAAAAACTGCAAAATCTCTTCTGAAAAATATAGAGATTTTTGACGATCCAAAAACGAGCTATAAAAGTGCGCTCTGAGATAAAAGAGACAACTATTCACAAAAAACATCAACTCTTTTTTGGATAATTTTACATGCACAAAAATGCAAATGTTCAAATAATTCTTTGGGGCAATGTTATCAGAACCGGACTGGACATCAACCTAGAAGAGCCTCGGGTCACCGGTTCACTTATCTTAACAATAACAACCATTAAGCATGTGATCAAAAGTCAAGAGAAGAAAAACAAAAGGGGGAAGTCATAAAAGGATTTTCAGTACAACAATTCATCCATGATAGATCAATTCTATAAATCATCATTGCCATGTTTAACGGCAAGAAGAACTTTTCGCCACATCATAATATGTCATATCATTATTTCACCACCATATCATTAATTTCGAGCCTTTTATTTTAAATGTTAAAACACCCTCTCATTTACTATACTTGAATGATTGAATCAAAAGACAATTATTTTCAAAATATCTCCCCTTTATATTTACCCTCTCTTGAAGTCTCAATCAAACACTCATTTGATTTCCAAGTGGGATTATAATGGTTCCTTATTTCTAAGCATCTAAACAGCAATCCCATTATAGAAACCAAATAGAGTAGTTTTGAATCAGAAGTCAAGAGAAAAAAAAATAAAGGGGGAAAATCGGAAAAGGATTTACAATAATACAATCCAATACATCAAATATCAACTCATTATATCATCACCGCCATATTTAATATCAGTGCAAAGAGTTTCAGAATCAAGTTTTTCTTAAGGATAAATACTGCAAATAAAACAGACTTTTGAGTGCAAAAACTTCTTGCCACATCATAATATTAGCCACTTAGGCATTTCAACAAAATGCAAAGGCATAATTTAATGCCACATAGGCAAGTGAACATGTGCCTGTTGGGTTTCGGACATGCATAACGCAGCGGAAAATAAAAAATTTCGTCCAAAACCCATCCCGAGGATCCGTGCGTATCGGTTAAATCAAAGAAATAAATCTTAAAGATACCTTTCGGATTACGCTTAATCCGTGACGCTCAAACCATGCGTGTTGTCCATGCGTCTCTAAATCGGTTACCGTCCTAACCGATTTTACGTCCGTCTAGGCCGTCTAGGTCGGATCGTGCGGAAGTCATCTACCGCACACACAATCGATCTCCACCAAAACTCTCAACAAACCGTTCTCATCTTCTTAGTCCGAATAGATCACAAGCGCCGAAAGTACGAACGCCTCTACCGGTGTCCACACGAACAAACTTCTTAAAACGGGAAGAAGAACAATATATATGCTAGTAGCTTGTTCTTCTCTTGCACAAGAAAACTCTTTTTCTTCTTCTTATTTTGTCTCACAAAAGATGTATAATTCTCTCATATAATTGCACCCTTTCATTTTGTCATATAAAAGGAAAGCACCCTTTAGTAATTTTGTCACACAAATGAGAAAGGATATTTTCTCTCTTTTTGTCTCACAAAAGAGAATGAGAAATAATGAGAGAGAGAATCATTTGGTACAATAAATTTGGAGCCCTCTATGTCCTTATATAGAGGTGAAGAGTCATGTCTATTCACACTAAAAGATGTGTATGACATCACTCATCATTATCCACATATCATCATCTAGACTCTTCTAGATTACATGATCTTGTGTGCTCATAGTCTTTATATACATATATATCACATCTTATCACATAAGATGACAATATCTTTTGTGACATTCCTATGCAACTCATCATATAAGTCGCTAGGATTTTCTGCGCCCGTTTCAGTTTGTTCTTTGTGTGTGACCCTGTAGGTTCATTTAATGTTGGCAATAAACTTGACCGTCTATAAATCATGAGCGGACTCTAGCAAGCCATCATGACTACCCAATTTAAGTGAATATCAGTGATCTGATTTACCTAATCAACAATCACGTATTTAGTCCCTTTGTCACGCGATATCTATATCGATCATAAGGCATGTAAGACGCCATCCTTATATTAATCGATTAATATTTCTTGATCCCGAATTAAACTGAACAAGAACAAATGACATTAATAACTCTTATTAATTCATTTGAGTATGGCCATACATTTCTTTAGTTCAATTCATCAAGAGGCCTAAAGATATCTCTCTCATTTATGAGAGGAACAAATCCCGTCTTGATTGCACTCATCCCTCTACATGATTCATTGTATACCTAATTATAACCGTTATGACCACCCGGTTAAAGGCAGTGTTAGATTATATTAAAGTATAAAATTACTCATGCCGGGAACCGAGACAATCTCAGGTCAAAGGACTATAAATACTTTATGTTACAAGAATCGCTAATGACGTAAAACATGTAGCATTCTTATGGCGGGTCAGTCCAGTATATGGTCTCTAACATATACCTATGTTAATGACTTGATAACTATTTATCCATGATCAGTAAAACATGATCACAGTCAACTAATATACTGGTGTACATTTATAGCTTGCATATAAATATATATTTATTTATATCCGCAAGTATATTTGTCTCTACAAATATCCTATAAATGACCAGGGACGATTTAGAATAGCATTCATAATACTTTATAGTTTTACTATCAAAGTCACGCACTTTGATGATATAAAGCTGAATTGCATATTCATGGTCTATTTTAATTATATTAAAATAACCTATACGCACATATTATATGAAATATCTTAGAGTAATTATAATGTTTGTTAATTCAATCCGTCAACCTAGGTCACAAACACTTTGGCCTAGGACATAACACCATCAGTGCCAAGTCATCATTTCACATCCACATCATCATTTAAGAGCCACTAGGGGATGCTAGCAGCTTTAGTATTAGTAGAAAGAGAGGAGAGAGAACCAAACATGGCTCAAAATCAACTTTGTACAATCCTTTCCAAAATTTCAACCCTTTATTTTTGCCTTATCTTTAACTCATAATCAAATGCTGATTTGAGTTTTAAATGGTATTGTCGGTTCCTTATTTCTAAGCATCACATCAATACCATTTAGAAACCAAAAAGAGTTGTATTTAATGCAATACCACATACGATTAACTCGTGCATGCAATAAACCATCACTTCAGCATATGATCAGAACTCAAGAGAAGGAAAAAAAAGGAGGATAAATTAGAAAAGGATTTACCAATGCTTTCATTCAATCAAATATCAATCCATCCCATCATTAGAAAAAGCCTCTCTGTATATTTAAAGATAGGCACATCATAATATACCACATAAATCATCATATATCACTAGGTATTATAAATCATCATATGTCATATATCACTTAACAGACATGAGGTATTCCAATATTCAAATTGAAATATAATGCAAAGTGTGTTTTCTGACACATGATAGAATTTCACTGAACTGCCATATCATCACTTAAAACTCAAAAGGGTAATGGGGTTGCTTGATCAATATGTGAAAGATGAGGGTTCCATTGCAAAACCACGCAATCTTGAGAATTGAGAGCCATAAACAGTTATAAACTTCAAACATGGCTCAGATTTGCTTTTGAACAATCATTTTCAAAATTTTCACCCCTTATTTTTGCTTCCTCTTAAACTCATGATCAAATGCTAATCTGGTGTTAAATGGTATTAATGGTTCTTTTTTTCTAAATATCCAATCAGCAATACTACTTAGAAACCAAACAGAAGAAGTTTTAATTGCAATTCCACATACAAAAAAGTAGCACATGCAACCAAAACGAGCCTTACGTATTTGACCAAAAGTCAAGAGATAAAAAATAAGGGGGGAAATAGGAAAAATATTTGCAATATTGCAATATATCCATAAGAATCAATTATTTTCATCATCATTGCCATATTGAATGTCCAGAAAGTTTCTAATATTTGATCAATAAATCACAAGTTCCTCTATTATGTATGTATACACTGAGATGAAGAGATGATAAAAACATCAATTTCACATGTTTCATTTCAAGTTAACCGGAATGTCTGATTTGATATCTAAATGTCTGATTTGAGGGATTTTGATGAAGTAAACTTGGTATCTAATATTTACTCTCTTATGAAAGCAAGTTTAAAGTTTGAGAGGCTTTGAACCAAAAGGTCACGAGTTCAAACCCTTGTACAGAGAAAAGGAGGGAATGATAACATTTTCTATGCTTTATAGGATATCCATAATATTTTCAGTTTTGCAAGGAAAAATAAGGAGAGCACGATTATATCCCCATTATAATACTCACTTCTCAAGAAAAACAATCAAAGATTACTTTTTTAATTTTTTTGAATACGCCTTATAATTCTGACTATTTCATCTATTTCACTTTCCTCACAAAATCCATCATCATGTATAAGTATCATTTAATCAAAGCCTCATTTTTCTCACTAGATAGCAACAGATTGGTGATGTCCAAAGTGAAACCATGCCACTATACAAGTTCTTCTAAATGCAAAAATAAGAGTACTTTATGCCTTTGGCATTTCATAGCAATGCCATGTCACCATTGATAGCCACATAATCACATATCGACATGAGGTAGGTAGTTAGTTAAGTACTCCAATTGAAATATACTTCAAAAAGAGATTTTCGCCGCAACATAACATAATATGCTAACTAGGCACTTCAATAAAATGCCAAGCGATCATTTATCAGCCACGTCTTCAATTTGTTGACATGGCTCTGATTTTTGTCCTCTCTTGAACTAATGATCAAATGCTCATTTGGTTTCAAAATTGGATTGCATTAGTTCCTTATTTCTAAGCATCTCAAGAGCAATACTATTTAGAAATCAAATCGACTACTTATGAATACAAAATAGTTCATGTGTTACGTTATGTAGGCCTTTATATATCACCATGATGTGTTATGCATGCCTTTCTTTCTCTCTTTATTTATCATTCTCTATCTCTATATTCTCAAAACTATCCTAACAGCATGTAACAAAACGACCGTTAAGCATGTGATCAAAAG
The DNA here is from genome assembly GCA_027726005.1 of Juncus effusus. Taxonomy (NCBI): domain Eukaryota; kingdom Viridiplantae; phylum Streptophyta; class Magnoliopsida; order Poales; family Juncaceae; genus Juncus; species Juncus effusus. The sequence goes on along the minus strand of CM050894.1, from coordinate 7,825,387 downwards.
TCAAGAGAAGGAAAACAAAAGGGGGAATTTTTAGTAAAACAATCCATCCCTGATATATCAATTCGTGAAATCATCATTGCCATAGGTAGTCATGTATTCAAATTGAAATATACAGGACAGAGATTTTACCCACATCGTAATATGCCACATAGCCATATCAACAAAATGACATATCATTATTTCACAACCACATCATCAATTTCCAGCCTTTTATTTTGGATGTTAAAACATCCTCTCATTTACTCATACTTGAATGATTGAATCAGAAACAGAAAGCACGAATATAGACCTCAAAACATGGCTCAGATCATCTTACTACAATCATTTTCAAAATATCTCCCCTTTACCTTTACCCTCTCTTGAACTCTCAATCAAACACTCATTTGATTTCCAAATGGGATTACAATGGTACCTTATTTCTAAGCATCCAACACAGATTATAGAAACCAAATAGAGTAGTTTTGAATCAAAAGTCAAGAGAAAAAATTAAAGAGGAAAAATCGGAAAAGGATTTACAATAAATACAATACATTCCATCAAATATCAGCTCCTTATATCATCATTGCCATATTTAATATCAGTGCAAAGAGTTTCTGAATCAAGTTCATCTTAAGGATAATACTGTAAATAATACTTTTTCAGATTTTGAAGTGCAAACACTTCTTGCCACATCATAATATGCCACATGACATTTCACAGCATGCCATGTCACCAATTGACAGCTACTTAAATATATGACTTCGAGGAACTAAAATTTTTCAAATTGAAATATACTGCAAAAAGAGCTCTTTGCCACATCATTATTAAGCCACATAGACATTTCAACAATATGCCGCATCATCATTTAATGCCACATAGGCATGTCAACAAGTGCCAAGTCATCATTTCACATCCACATCATCATTTAAGAGCTTTAGTATTAGTGTAAAGAGAGAGAGAGAGAGAGAGAGAGAGAGAGAGAGAGAGAGAGAGAGGAGAGAGACTCAAACATGGCCCAAATTCACCTTTGTACAATCCTTTTCAAAATTTCCACCCTTTAATTTTGCCGTATCTTAAACTCATAATCAAATGCATAAATGATTTCTAAATGGTATTGTCGGTTCCTTATCTCTAAGCATCACATCAATACCATTTAGAAACCACAAAGAGTTGTGTTTAATGCAATACCACATACAGTTATGTTGCACATGCAATAAACCATCACTTAAGCATATGATCAGAACTCAAGAGAAGGAAAAAAGGAGGAAAAATTAGAAAAGGATTTACAAAAATGCATTCATTTCATCAAAATATCAATCCATCCCATCATTTTGGAAAGCCTCTGTATTTAATGATAGGCACATCCACATAGCCATTTCAATAAATCATCATATATCATCACTTAACAAACATGAGGTATTCCAATATTTAAATTGAAATATATTGCAAAGAGTATTTTCTGCCACATGATAATACTTTAACATAAGAATTTCACTAAACTGCCATATCGTAACTTGAAGCTTTAAATGCAATGGGGGCTTCTTGATCAATATGTGAAAGATGAGGGGGTCAATTGCAAAACCACACAATCTTGAGAATTGAGAGCCATAAACAATTATAACTTCATACATGGCTCAGATTAGCATTTGTACAATCATTTTCAAAATTTTCACCCTTATTTTTGCTTCCTCTTAAACTCATGATCAAGTGCTAATATGGTTTCCAAATGGTATTGCTGGTTCCTTATTTTTAAGCATCCAATGCAATACCATTTAGAAACCAAACAAAAAAGTTTTAAATGCAATTCCAGATGCAAAAAAGTGGCACATGTGACAAAGCAACCATTAAGCATTTGATCAGAAGTCAAGATCAGAATAAAAAGAACGGGGGGAAATCAGAAAAAGGTTTGCAATATTACAATATATCCATCAATTACCAATTCTTCTAATCATCATTGCCATGTTGAATGTCCAGAAAGTTACTAATATTTGCTCAATAAGTCGCAATTTTCTCTAATAAATTTGCATATAGTGCGATGAAGAGGTGATAAAAACATCAATTTCACAGTTTTCATTTCAAGTTTTTTATGCCCATTAAGCATATGGCTCTTATGAAAGCAAGTTTAAATGCAGAGAGCCTTTGAACCAAAAGGTCGCAAGTTCAAACCCTTGTACTTAGAAAAGGAGGGTAATAATGATGACAGTTTCTATGGTTTATAGATCCATAATATTTTCAGCTTTGCAAGGAAAAATAAGGAGAGCACGTTATGTCCATCATAATACTCACTTTTTAGTTGTTTTGCATACGCCTTTTAATTCTGACTATTTTATGTATTTCAATTTTCCTCACAAAATTCATCATGTATAAGTGTAGATTACACAGAGGCATTTAATCAAAGCCTCATTTTCACACTAGATTCAAAAAGAGACTTTCGCCACAACATCACATAATATGCCAACTAGGCATTTCAATAAAATTCCAAGCGATCATTTATCAGCCACATCATCAATTTGTTGACATGGCTCAGATTCACCTTTCAACAATCTGTTAGGATTTTTTGTCGGAAGCGTGAATTTTGACGTGGATTCGAGGCACCTTTTGGTGTCTTTAATGGTGGCCAAAAGAGAGAGAGAGAGAGAGGAGAGAGAAAAATGAAAAGATGCAAAATGAACCCCTGTCTTATCCTTTATGTCAAAGGTCTTAAATACATACTAAAAATAAAAGCCCAAATGAGCCCAAATATGCAATTAGGGGGTCCATTCAACAATCTTCACCTTGAACCCGAATTGCATTATAACTAAACATAAACAAATGCAAAAATAAAAACATACATAATATACTAGCAACATGCTAGTTACAAACTGAAATTAAATCAGAACACAATTTAAACTTAGCAATCGGAAGAGGCCTGGTGAGCATATCTGCCGGATTCGATTTGGTACCAATCTTCTTCACCACAATGTTTCCTTCTGCCGTCACGTCTCGCACAAAATGGTACCTCACGTCAATATGCTTCGTCTTGTCGTGATACATGCGATCATTCGTCAAATGAATGGTGCTTTGATTGTCACAATACACCGTGACCGGATTCTGAATGGACAATATCTCGCCAACAAAACCCCTTAGCCAAATACCTTCCTTTATCGCTTCGGTTAACGCCGTGTACTCGGCCTCGGTAGTCGAAAGAGCAACGGTTGATTGAAGTGTGGCTTTCCAATTAATCGCATACTTCCCAAACGTAAAGACGTACCCAGTTAGCGAACGTCTTTTATCTAGATCGCCCGCAAAATCCGAGTCAACATAACCCGTTAACTCACCATTCGGATCGGATCCGAATTCTAAATATGCATTCATCGTACCTTTCAAATAACGAAAAATCCATTTTACGGCTTCCCAATGTCCCTTTCCGGGACATGACAAATACCGGCTCACGACACTAACCGCTTGCGCCAAATCCGGTCGGGTACACACCATCAAATACATCAAACTCCCGACCACACTCGAATATGGAATCTTCTCCATATATTTCCGCTCTGAATCGGTTTTCGGCGATAAATCCGCCGACAATTTAAAATATGCCGCAAGAGGGGTAGAAACTACCTTCGATTTATGCATATCAAAACGGCGTAAAACCTTTTCGGCGAAACCCGCTTACGAAAGAGTCAACTTCCGCTCGGGTCGGTTCCTCGAAATCTCCATTCCGAGAATTTTCTTAGCGGGTCCCAAATCCTTCATCTCAAAAACGGAATTCAAATCCGCTTTTAGCCGCTTAATTTCCCCCAAATTGGACGACGCAATAAGAATGTCATCCACATAAAGAAGTAGATACACAAAACTCCCGTCATCTAATTTCTTTAAATAGACGCAACTATCGTAATTAGATCGAGAAAAATTAACGCTTACCATAAAACCATCAAACTTCTTGTACCATTGTCGGGGCAATTGTTTGAGACCGTAAAGCGATTTATTTAATCGACATACACGAGTCGGTTCTGTTTGGGGTTCGGTTAGGTTTTCAAAATCCGGAAGTCCTTCCGGTTGGCTCATAAAAATTTCCTCCTCCAAATCGCCATGAAGAAAAGCCGTAAAAAACATGTCATTAAAGTCCACACCTTCGACTTGGCTATACCCTTTCGCGACTAACCTTGCTTTGTAGCGCACATTCGAGCCATCGGTATTGCGCTTAAACACCCATTTGCACCCGACAACTTTCTTATTTTTCGGAGCGTTCACAAGAGACCATGTCTCATTTCGTTTCAACGAATCTAACTCCTCCTTCATAACGGAAATCCAATTTTTCGCTTCTTTTGAATTAACCGCTTCCTTATACGTGGACGGTTCGCAACTATCCACGTCTTCTGCAATAGCCAGCAATACGCAAAATCAGAATATCCATATCTCGAAGGTGGTCGAATGGTCCTTCTGACATGATCGCGGGTTAGCTCGTCCGTTAGCGGATCGAATTGGCTTTCTTCTTCATCAACTCGGGTCGGGTTTGATGAATCGGGTTCGGATCGGTTTTGGTCGACTTGGGCTAACTGGTCTCGGGTTTGACCTTCAAAACCGCTTGCACTTAGCGGTATTTCATTCCCAACATTTTCCGACTCATGCTCCACCTCGGAGTGAACCGTGTCATTTATTCTCAACTCATGCGCATATTTTCCTCGAATCATTTCCGCTTCGTTAAAAATAACGTCTCTCGAAATGATAAATTTGCCCGACTTCGGACACCATAATTTATACCCCTTAACATTCTCGGGATATCCAACAAATACGCATTTCTTCGACCTCGGTTCCAACTTGCCGTCATTGACATGCACATATCCGGGACACCCGAATATTCTCATCATCGAATAATCGGTCAGTTTTCCCGTCCAAACTTCTTCCGGCGTTTTCAACTCAATCGAAATAGGCGGAGATCGATTAATCAAATAGCACGCCGTGCTAATCGCTTCTGCCCAAAATTCTTTTCCACACCCGCATTTGAAATCATACTTCTCGCACGCTCAAGAAGTGATCTATTCATTCTTTCGGCCACACCATTTTGTTGTGGGATATGCACAACGGTTTTGTGTCGCAAAATACCTTCGGCCACACAAAAATCATCAAACTGGCGATTACAAAATTCCAACCCATTGCTTGACCCGTTTACCCGTTTGAGTTTTTAGAAGTTTCTTCCAAATTTTGAAATAATCGAATACTTCGCTTTTTTCTCTCAAGAAAAATACCCAAACTTTCCTCGAAAAATCATCAATAAAAGTGACCATATACCTTGAACCTTTTCCTTTAAACGGTTCGCGAGAAGGCCCCCAAAGGTCGGAGTGAATGTATTCCAATTTCTCCTTTGTCGTATGAATGACGGTCGAAAAACTCACTCGTTTATGCTTCCCGAAAACGCAGTGCTCGCAAAATTCCAGATTTCCGGTACTTTGACCGCCCAACAAATTTCGCTTGCTTAAAATCGACATACCACGCTCACTCATGTGACCCAATCTCATATGCCACAACTTCGTAATTTCCTCATCCGTAATCGAACTTGAACGGACAACATCGGCAGAACTGAACGAGATGGGTTTTTTTTTCGGGTTTGGTTGTTGGAATCCAAACCGGTTTAGTTTGAACCGGGTTCGGTTTTGGGTTGGATTGGGTTGAACCAGATTTTCTTGAACCGGTTTTCCTTGAACCGGGTTGAATCGAGCCGATTTTTCTTGAACCGGCGTGAACCGAGCCGGCTTTTCCTGAACCAGCGTGAACCGGGCTGGTTTTTCCTGAATCGGCGTGAACCGGGCCTGTTTTTCCTGACCCGGCACGAACCGGGCTGGTTTTTCCTGAACCGGCGCGAACCGGGCCGATTTTTCCTGAACCGGCGCGAACCGAGCCAGTTTTTCCTGAACCGGCGTGAACCGAGCCAGTTTTTCCTGAACCGGCGCGAACCGGACCGGGTTTTGCTGAACCGGCGGGTTTTCTTGAACCGGGTTTGAACCCGATTTCTCCAAAATAACTGTACCGGCCTTTTCGGTAACCGTCGAGGCTTGCAAAAAATAAAGTGTACCAATGCGTTTCGCCTTCATGATTGTGAGGGCACCGATTGAAACGCGCATAACTCCACCTTCACTTCGGAAGTTGCAACCTCTTTCTTCAAGCGATCCCAACGAGATAAGATTTTTCTTCAAATCGGGTATGTGCTTCACACCCGTTAACGTCCGAATTCGCCCGTCATGAAACTTGAGCGATATTGTACCGGTACCGACAACCTTGCAAGAATTATTATTTCCCATAATAACTCTCCCATCTGTAGGCTCGTACTTTACAAACCAATTTCGATTCGGAGTCATATGTAGAGATGCCCCCGAATCCATAATCCAACAATTCTCATCCTCTAAGCAATTATCGACAACGGAAAGTGAATCAAAATTGTCGATATTTGCCGAATTAGCCGATTCGGAACCTTTGCCACGATTATCCGCCGATTGATTATTCTTCAATTTGTAACAATCGACCTTGATGTGGTCATTTTTCTTACAACAATTGCAAATAATATTTGGATTATATTTACCCTTAGATTTCGACCGACTTCTCCAATTTTTCGACGACCGATCCGACGACCGACCGCAATCCACAAACAAACAGGAACCCGTACCGGTTTTCTCGTTGGTTATCTCACCATCGATGTGAGATTTCGCTTGCAAATTCGATTTAACATCCTCAAGAGAGATTTTCTCCCTTCCATAAATCATCATATCTCTAAACCCCTTATATGAAGCGGGTAAAGAGCACAAAAGCAAAATGACTTGATCTTCATCATCCACCTTTGCGTCAATTTTGGCCAAATCATTAATAATCGACGCAAACTCCGAAATATGTTCGGACACAGAACCTCCCTCCGACATCCGGAGCATATAAAGACGCGACTTTAACCGCAATCGATTCGTGAGCGACTTTTTCATATAAGTATTTTGTAATTTTTTCCACAAATCTTTCGCCGTCTTTTCCTCCATAACCTCTGGCAATGTCTCATTGCTAAGGCATAATTGGACAATGGAGAGAGTTTTATCATCCATATCTCTCCATTTCTTGTCCGTTATCGCATCCGGCAAATTGTCTCTCCCAAAAATCGCATCTTTTACCCCATGACTGGATAAAATTGCCAACATACGAACTTGCCACAAGGCAAAGCTCGTCTTACCGTCAAACTTCTCAATATCAAATCGTCGCGACATTTTCATTAACCCAAAAAATAAAATTTCTCCTTCGGTTTTGAACCGGTTTATACCGGTTTAGGCAAAGCGTGAAATCCGGTAGAGATTTATGCGTAGAACCTCGCTCTGATACCAGATTGTTAGGATTTCTTGTCGGAAGCGTGAATTTTGACGTGGATTCGAGGCACCTTTTGGTGTCTTTAATTGTGGCCAAAAGAGAGAGAGAGAGAGGAGAGAGAAAAATGAAGAGATGCAAAATGAACCCATGTCTTATTCTTTATGTCAAAGGTCTTAAATACATACTAAAAATAAAAACCCAAATGAGCACAAATATACAATTAGAGGGTCCATTCAACACAATCATTTTCAAAATTTCCAACCCTTTTTTTTTTGTCCTCTGTTGTACTAATGATCAAATGCACATTTGGTTTCAAAATTTTATTGCAGTGGTTCCTTATTTCTAAGCATCTCAACTGCAATATCATTTAGAAACCAAATCAACTACTTTTGAATACAAAATAGTTCATGTGTTGTGTTATGTATGCCTTAAAATATCACCATGATGTGTTATGCATGCCTTTCTTTCTCTCTTTATTTATCATTCTCTAGCTCTATATTCTCAAAACTATCCTAACAGCATGAAACAAAAGAGCCGTTGAGCATGTGATCAAAAGTCAAGAGAAGGAAAACAAAAGTGGGAAAATCAGAGAAAGATTTTTAGTAAAACAATCCATCCCTAATAACAATTCGTGAAATCATCATTGCCACAGGTAAAGGATTCAAATTGAAATATACCGGACAGAGATTTTACCCACATCATAATATGTCACATAGCCATATCAACAAAATGACAAATCATTATTTCACAACCACATCATCAATTTCCAGCCTTTTATTTTGGATGTTAAAACATGGCTCAGATCATCTTACTACAATCATTTCCAAAATATCTCCCTTTTACCTTTACCCTCTCTTGAACTCTCAATCAAACACTTATTTGATTTCCAAATGGGATTACAATGGTTCCTTATTTCTAAGCATCCAAATAGTAATCCCGTTATAGAAACCAAATAGAGTAGTTTTGAATCAAAAGTTAAGAGAGAAAAATAAAGGTGAAAAATCGAAAAAGAATTTACAATAATACAATCCATTCTATCAAATATTAATTTCTTATATCATCATTGTCATATTTAATATCAGTGTAAACAGTTTCTGAATCAATTTCATCTTAAGGATAAATACTGCAAATAAAACTTTTCAGATTTTCAAGTGCAAAAACTTCTTGCCACATGGCATTTCATAACATGCCATGTCACCATTTAACAGCCACTAAAATATATGACTTGATTAACATGGGGAACTAAAATATTTCAAATTGAAATATACTGCCAAAAGAGCTTTTTGCCACACCATAATATTAAGCCACATAGGCTTTTCAACAGAATGCCAAGTCATCATTTATCAACCACATCATCATTTAATGATGAACATAGGCATGTCAACAAGTGACAAGTCATCATTTCACATACACATCATCATTTAAGAGCCACTAGGGTATGCTAATAGTAGAGAGAGAGAGAGAGAGAGAGAGAGAATCAAACATCCTCAGATTCACCATTGTACAATCATTTTCGAAATTTCCACCCTTTAATTTTGCCTTATCTTAAACTCATAAAAATGCTAATATGATTTCTAAATGGTATTGTCGGTTCCTTATCTCTAAGCATCACATCAATACCATTTAGAAACCAGAAGCATGACTCAATTTCTGTATGTTAATCTCAGGTCTGGTTCATATACCTTTTTTTCCAAAACTCGCAATATCAACTTCATACCAATCATACAAACAATCTGTAAAATAAGCTAGAGATTTAGACAAGGCAACATTTTCCCAAAACACCATTTCTTTTCCATAAACGAGACATAAAACCCGAGATCTAGGGTTTCTGATATTCTACTAACGGAGTTGCCTCAACGGCAGCCATGGCGGTCGGCCGGATCACTCCTAGAGAAAGAAAACCAGAAAAGCCCGATCTAGGGTTTCCGCCGGCTCACAGAGAAATAAAGAGGAAATACCATCTGAAATCTCATCTGAAAGAGCTCTAGAGCTTTCGATCAATCTTATAAACGAGATGAGAAACGGCAGCTTTTCCAAATCACCTTTCGTCTTCCATCAAAAAGACAGAGAACCGCCAGATCGAATAGTCTCTTCACAAAAGAGAGTTACCTCGACGGCAGATGGCCGGAGCCCTAGATATTGCTAATAGCCCAACAGAATATTTGAACTTGAAATATTGCATCAAGATACAACAATTAAAAAGAAAGTAAACAAAAAACAAACTGCACTAAAATAGGCTAAAAAGATATTGCATTGGCCGGAGCTCTCTCCGAGAGAAAGAGAGAATCAGAACTAGGGTGAAGGCTGCGGCTCTTTGAATTTAGTCTCATACATTCTATGTTTGGTAATAGATAGATGGAAACGGTCCACTGTGAACCGACTTATTTCCATTAAATAACTATGACCGTTTAAACGGGCCTTCAATTTAAGACCAAACAATATTACTTTGAATTTTCTTCTTTCGTTTGGATGTTCTTTTAATTCATGTGCATGTAATAGAAACTTTTTCATAGTTTACCATGTATCAATTTTCATTTCAACTTGATAAGGGAAAGTCTCGGGGAATATGCATCTGATGGTATTTTATGTTGATATATAATAATATATTCAAGGGAATTTGCAAAAAAAGCCCTTACATTGTGCCTAAATTGCAAAAAAAAACCTGCATTATTGAAAATTGCAAAAAAAACCTGCATTATTGCTAAAAATTAAAATATTAATTAATGTTTTGTTTCTGAAACATTTTTTTTTACAAAATTCAAAAATAGTTCTTTCAAAATATAATTTTTTCTGAAATTTTTTAATAAAAATATATTTTTAATAATTTAAATTCAAAAACGTGTTTTTAAGAAAAAAAATTAGAATTTTTTTTATGAGAACTATTTTTTTGCTAAATTTTTTTTATTAAAATAATATTTTTCAGTAAAACAATTTTCTCAAAAAATATTTTTCTTAAATATTTTTATAAACAAATGATAATAGTAAATGAAAGTGATTATAATGTGTGGGTTAACAGTGTTAAAAGTGAACTAACGGTAGGGACTAAAGTTTGATTTTCTTAAGAACGTATGGGCTTTTTTGCAATTTAAGCAAGGCCGGTCCCGTTTATTCAGAGGCCTTTGACGATTACCAAAGCGAGGCCTTCAATACAATTCGAGAAAATTTCTGTAAGTATTTGAAAAATTCCCACAATTTGATGAATTGCTTTGTTTGTGTGGCAGAGTGATACATGCCCTCTATTAATTGCTCTGTTTGATGAATATTCACTTCAAATTCCACCTTTTAGTTAATGTATCAAAAAAATAAATTAAAAATCATTCTTAAATCAAGATTGGGGAAGAGAGTCATGAGCCAAATGCAAAGCTATGCTGGTTTGGAATTTGTGGTTGTAGAGCTTTTATGATAGCAAAATTAGATATTTTTATATTATATAGGTATATAACACTTGATAAAATAGAGGCCCTCCAAATATGGAGGCCTTTGACCTAGGTCATAAAATTATACTTTCATGGCCGGGCCTGAATTTAGGGATAATGTAGGGGCTTTTTCGCAAATTTTCCTATATTCAATCAATATCTACAAATTATGCTACATCAAAATATTTTAACATGAATTGAAATATTGCAGCAAGATACAACAATCAGAAAGAAAGAAAAAAATTAAAAAGACAAAAAAAAATAAACAAAGACAAACTGCAAAATGCACGCTAATAAATATTGCTTTACATCAGAAACGAAGTAACGTTATTGACATCCGTCAGTATATACTAAAATGACTTAAACACAAATTAATATCATGAGTTATGACATTTATTTATTAATCTATTACAAATTAATTCACTGGTGAATACATCTCATTTATTTGATCTTTTAATTTTCTATGCAATAAAGTCAACTAAATCCGTTTTTATCCTTGAGATTAATAACAAAGAGTTCTTGCTCCACATATGTTATAACTCATAAATTTTAGAATTTTTATATCAAAGTAATTTTCATAATTTAATTAAAATTTAATGTCTCATATACTCTGATGACAATTTATTTCTGTTGAATCCTATAATTTTAAATATAAATCATACGCTTCTAAAATTTTTTAGACTTATGAATTATTTTTGTGATAACAACAATAATAATTATATTATTTTATGAATTATCTATTATGTATTTCTCTATATAATCGTAGATTAATTACATTTGCAAGTATTATATTTATGTGATATTTTTGTTACATTGAACCGGGTACATTTAATGTGTTGGTTAATCTCATACACATTGAATTTTGATTAATATCAGTTTTAAGCAATATTTTAAATTACGATATATCAGTCCGTAGCGCTTGGAGTTTTTTTTGTAGCGGATTGCGTTAGCGTGCGAGATTGCGGGGCTACGGTCTTATAGCAGAAATGTCACTTTTGTATGGTTAGGAACTTATAATAAACTTTTCAATATAAAAAATCAAACCACCAAAATAAAGACACTAAAATAATCAATAATTAAACATACATCACACAAAGTTCATTGTCCATAATTAAACATACCACCTAAAATTCCAAAATACTTAATTATCCAAAATACCTAATAATTAAACATACCACCTAAAATTCCAAAATACTTAATTATCCAAAATAAGTATATATTTACTTAATTAGCATATATACTTAATTATCCAAAATAAACATAAATACTTAAAGTTATACTAACTCTTTACTCTTCGGATGAAGAGAAATTAGTATTCATTATTTTATCATCTTCTTCGGATGAAGATGATGAATCAATTTCATCATCCTCTAAATCGACAATATTTTCTTATTGGGTTTGGGTTTGACTTCATTTATTTATTGGGTTTGGATTCATTTATTTATTGGGTTCCGGGTATACTAAATTTCGGGTATAAATTAAAAAAAATTAAAACTATCCAATAGGGCAACAGCGGCGCTTTTTTCCGCTATTAATACCGCAATAGCGGCGCTATAACGCCTGTAGCGGGCTATTGTTATATTTTCGTTGCGAATTGCGCAAGACTATTCTCTCTCTCTCTCTCTCTCTCTCTCTGAGTTGGTCTCTCAATTGATCTCTGATTGATCCCCCCTTTCTGCCGTCCCATCTAAGGGTCTTTTATAGGGGAGAAACTTCTAAGGTTTCCAGCGTCTCCAGATGGCAGGTAACATCTCTCGAATATCCTTGCAGATCTTCTCATCAAATGTTGATTGATCCTTGTTTGCTCTTTCCCGATATGCTCCTTCTTGAGCAAGTTTGCCTAGCGTTGTCAGATCTCCTCTTGAATCCCAATCAATCAGTCCGTGATTCCAGCCTTTTGTGTTTCTTTACCTGTTTGGACGCCTTTGAGCCGCTCCTCTCGAGTCGTGGTTCCTTGTGATCCGTGCTGACGAGTCGAGTAATACCGCACCCGCGGATGCGACCGCGGTGCGATAACTGCTCCAATCGCTCCCTAAACTTCTTGCACCTCTTTTGTGTCCTTTTTGGCCTTTTTGCCGAGTAAAAAACATCTATAACACATGATCATAGCATACCAGAATATTTTACTTTGAAACATTACATCAAAATACAATAAAAAAGAAAAAGAAACAAGAGACAAACTGCACCAAAATAGACTAAGAAAATACGCATACATAAAAAACTAAGTTGCCTTACTGACATCCGTTCATACATATTGGACTCTCATTCAGATAAATTTTGTATTATCTATAGTTCGAGTTTATCTATGAATGGTTATTAATTTATTATTGAGAATAATAATTTCTCCATTCACAAATGTCAATTTTCTTTGGAAATGTTCCAATAGAAAAATTACCTTATGTGTTATATCGAACAAGATAATTATAAGTCTATCTATAACATTAATATTAAGAATTTAAATCTAGCATTGTCGCTTGGTCTACTTAAATAAGATGAACATTTATTAAATCCATTAAGATGGATTTTCAAATTCATTTGATTTTGAATCATTTGAAACATGTGTAACTTATTTATTAGACAAGGTGACATATACGTCTTTCACAAAGTAAGGTGAAAGCAAGTTACTTATTGGCTCTCACACATAGTGATGTATGTTCGTCAATGAGTGAAGGTGCTAGAGAAAACTACTTCAGCACTTTATTGAAAAAGTAAATTTGAATATTTTGAAAAGTTCAAAACTTACAAATAATGAAGTAGAGCATAAATTTGGCTTCGAAAAACAAATTTCTTTGATGAGATCGAGAAGTCGAGAACCAAGTGTTTTATCATCATGATAATGATATCGAACTTTATTAGATATAGTTCGATCATGATGAGTCAAATATATCTTCTATTTTTTATTGAGATGCAAAAGATTTGATTTTCTAAGAAAGGGTTAGTTGAAGGCTGTAAGAGTGCGTGCTACAGAGGATGTGGAAAAAGGGTGTGAAGTTCTACAAGAGGATTAGTTGAAGGCCCAAAAAGTGTGTGAAGGCCTTAAAAAATGTGTGTTATATTTAATATATTTAATAACTATTTTGCTATCACTATATTAATCCTTGAACCTGTTCTTCATTTCTCCTCTTATCACATAAGCATGTTTTTAAAAGTTATTCACGAATTCACAAATAAATACTACCTTTTTAAACCAGCTATATGTATATTGCTTGTAATTGTTGGTAATCTTGGCAAAATCATAAAAAATGATGCAATTTTAATATTGGAAAACGAGCAGGGATATTTTTGTATCACTAAAGATGATTATAGAAAAGACAGTCGGAATGAGCTTTTTGGGTTAAGGCCATTTGGCCGCTGATTCTAATGGGGTCATTTAAAAGTTGGGACTCAAGAGAACTCGTTTCGTGGCAAATAAACAATTATTTTCTTCTCTCTCTTTCCCCTCTCCTCAACCCATGAACTGAAAAAGCACTATCTTTCTACTTCCTTCTCCGTTGATTTTCCAGCAAACTAATGGTAGGATATTCTTTTCGCAAACCTGCAAAAAACCTTCCTCAAAAGATATCAATACTTCCTAAGACAACACCACGTACAAGTAACCTTGCAACTTTTGCAATACGGCTGAAATCTTCAGCAAATGAAACAAGTTTTAGCTCATCTGCTTTCGCCCTCCCTTATTCTCCGTAGGCACAACACATGCCAGTTACGCAAAAGCATTATTGAACAGGAAAAATGACAGCAAGGCACCGGCGAACAAACTCTGTCTAGCATGCATAACAAAAAACTCACATCTAAATCATCATTTTGTCGTATCCTTGAACAAAGAGAGAAGGTTGCCGCAACTATTCCGATGCCTCCGGACATATCTAATCCGGCATGGTATAATAGATGCTACAATTGTTTCGGTGAAGGGCACAGTACAAAAACGTGCAAATTTCGAGTCTATTGCACAACCTGTGACAAAGCATGGCATATTGTTCAGTTTTGTGTGGTGATCAAGCAAGCATCGCAAACACTGGATGATCCATTGTAAGCACCTCACAATTCTAGTCTAATTGCTGATTTCATAGAAAATCATGAAATCAGATCCAAAAATGCATACCCATACTATAAGCTCCTTATTGGTGTCAGAAAATCAGAATTTTAGCAAAGAAGAAACAAGCATATTCCTTAACAGTAGCGAAATCCTTGCTGAAGAGGAAAAATAGATAATGATATCTCCAAAAGAGGGTCAAAAAAATCAAATAAATTTGCATATGTATTCAAAGCATATTTTGGACAATGATCTCCAAATCGACAATGTCGGTCATCAAGACATGAACCAACTTTTCGAAAAACCTTCATTGACTGCAGAGAAAACTGTGTTAGAACCAAAAGTCGAATGTAAAACAATGACTCAATCAACTTTATCAGGAGGAAAAGTTGAGATGCTATTAACAAGTCTTGAGTTGGACACCTTACAAAAAAGCCACTTAGCAACGAATTGGCAAATATTTGAGCACAATATTGTAGGATTGACAAAGAAATCATGAGCATCATCGAAAATGGTACTCAATCACCCTTTAAAGAGGCAGTAAAATATAGAGTTTTAGAAGGCTGTGAAAATGCCGATTGGCTAGACGAGGACTTAAACCAGGAAGAAGACTAGGAGGAAGAAGATGGATGGTCCGAGTACGATGAGTACTAACGCTTCATGTGATATAGCAAAGTTATCTTCGAAGTGCAAACAAAATTGGATGACTTTAACTTATTTTTACTATAGGTTTATCCTTAGTATAATTTTAGCTAATTTTTATTTTTTTTGTGTAATCTTCGGAAAGTAATACCAATGATGGTAAGGGTCATGGACCCGAACTTTTGTAGTTTTTATTTTTAATTAATTAAAGTCTTAGTAGGCAATTTGCCTACTATCTCAAAAAAAAAAAAATGAAAATGAATGAATAAAAATGAAATGATGAGACATATGGAGTTCCTTTTTTCCTTAAAAAAAGATATTAGATGTATGGAAGGGCTTAGGGGCAATATATTACTATCATTATAATAAACTGCTTAAAAGAACTCCAATTATCAAATTCTCTTCTAAAAGTGAGCTGTATTCATTGGATGAGTTTTCATTGTTTTCCCCTTAATCTTTTACTTTCTCTGTCTTGCTCTATTGGTGGCATGAAAGAAATTGTGTAAGGAGATGTACCTAATCATAATCCTTATGGTTATCCGAATAAAAGGTAACGTTAGATTATGTCAAAGTACATAATTCCATATGTAAGAAACTGAGATAATCTCAAGTCTAAGGATAACAATACTATTGATGAGACATACCAATGACACGAACCATATGGTATTAACTCGGTGGGTCAATCCAATATATGTTCTCCAACATATATCTATGTTAATGATTTTGTAACACTTACTCATGATCAGTAAAACATGATCATGAATCAACTAATATATTGATGTACATTTATAGCTTGCATATTTAAATAAGTATATTGTATATGATTCCGCAAGTATATTTATCTCCACAAATATCCGATAAATGATTAGGGATGGTTTAGAATACGTTTTTCATATTACTCTGTAGTTTTACTATCAGAATCGCATATTCCGATGATATAAAGCTGAACAACATATTCAAGATTTATTTTAAATCAAAAGAATAAAATAACCAATATGCACTTTATTAAATATCTCTAAACAAATACAAAGTTTGATTCACACAACAGATACAACTAGGTCTCATATACAAAGGCCTATGTCATAAAACCAACACCATTGAATGGGATCTTGACTCGATAGTGCTGCTTGCATCACCCGGTCTGTGTTGACTGCTCTTTGGTACAACCCGATTAATTTCCCCAAATTCACTCAAAGTCGTGCTCAAATTATTTCCCTAACTGCTTCAAATTACTATGTATATCTCAGTCAAAGATTCATAAATCTCAGCCAGAGATTCGTATAGACTCACATTTACAGAAATCGTGTAGTGATTCTTGCTCTGTCGGCAGCTGGAGCTGTGTCGCTTAGGGTTAGGGTTGATCGGCAGGGTTCAAGTTGCTCTCATTTCAGATCGTGTTTTCTCAGATCTGCTGACTGGTTCTCTCTCTCTCTCTCTCTCTCTCTCTCTCTCTCTCTCTCTCTATATGACAGTTTCCGACGGAGAGAGGTGCTAGAGGCGAGAGAGATGGAGCTAGCGAGTGAGTGTTAGAGAAGGTTGTGTATGAGAGCTGCCCGAGTGTCGTAGGAGAGAGGGGGAAGGGATGAGCCTCTTAATGTTTCTATTCGGAGGGGAGAAAGTTCGACTCCCAATCGCCAAGACGGAGAGCAAATAAAGCCGTTAATCATCAGAGTATAGTATAGTAATTCATATTGGACTCGTTATGCAAATTATGAAATAGAGGAATTGTGGAATATAAAATAGTAGACTATTCTATTTTATTCCAACAACGTTCTGCTAGATAACTGTGATGGTGTTATGCCCTAGGCCAAAGTGTTTGTGACGATCGATTGAAGTTACGCTTCATAGCTCAACCCCGAAGCGAAGTTATTCTAAGATATTTCATATAATATGTGCGTATAGGTTATTTTAATATAATTAAAATAGACCATGAATATGCAATTCAACTTTATGTCATCAAAGTGTGTGACTTTGATAGTAAAACTAAGAGTGTTATGAATGCTATTCTAAATCGTCCCTGGTCATTTATAGGATATTTGTGGAGACAAATATACTTGCGGATATAAATAAATATATATATTTATATACAAGCTATAAATGTACACCACTATATTAGTTGACTGATGATTATGTTTTATAGATCATAGATAAATAGTTATCAAGTCATTAATATAGGTATATATTAGAGACCATATACTGGACTGACCCGCCATAAGAATGCTACATGTTTTACGTCATTAGCGATTCTTGTAACATAAAGTATTTATAGTCCTTTGACCTGAGATTGTCTCGGTTCCCAACATGAGTAATTTTATACTTTAATATAATCTAACGCTGCCTTTAACCGGGTGGTCATAACGGTTATAATTAGGTATACAATGAATCATGTAGAGGGATGAGTGCAATCAAGACGGGATTTGTTCCTCTCATAAATGAGAGAGATATCTTTAGGCCTCTTGATGAATTGAACTGAAGAAATGTATGGCCATACTCAAATGAATTAATAAGAGTTATTAATGTTATTTGTTCTTGTTCAGTTTAATTCGGGATCAAGAAATATTAATTCGATTAATATAAGGATGGCGTATTACATGCCTTATGATCGATATAGACATCGCGTGACAAAGGGACTAAATACGTGATTGTTGATTAGGTAAATCAGATCACTGATATTCACTTAAATTGGGTAGTCATGATGGCTTGCTAGAGTCCGCTCATGATTTATAGACGGTCAGGTTTATTGCCAACATTAAGTGAACCTACAGGGTCACACACAAAGAACAAACTGAAACGGGCGCAGAAAATCCTAGCGACTTATATGATGAGTTGCATAGGAATGTCACAAAAGATATTGTCATCTTATGTGATAAGATGTGATATATATGTATATAAAGACTATGAGCACACAAGATCATGTAATCTAGAAGAGTCTAGATGATGATATGTGGATAATGATGAGTGATGTCATACACATCTTTTAGTGTGAATAGACATGACTCTTCACCTCTATATAAGGACATAGAGGGCTCCAAATTCATAGTACCAAATGATTCTCTCTTTCATTTTTTCTCATTCTCTTTTGTGAGACAAAAAGAGAGAAAATATCCTTTCTCATTTGTGTGACAAAATTACTAAAGGGTGCTTTCCTTTTATATGACAATATGAAAGGGTGCAATTATATGAGAGAATTATACATCTTTTGTGAGACAAAATAAGAAGAAGAAAAAGAGTTTTCTTGTGCAAGAGAAGAACAAGCTACTAGCATATATATTGTTCTTCTTCCCGTTTTAAGAAGTTTGTTCGTGTGGACACCGGCAGAGGCGTTCGTACTTTCGGCGCTTGTGATCTATTCGGCCTAAGAAGATGAGAACGGGTTGTTGAGAGTTTTGGTGGAGACCGATTGTGTGTACGGTAGTTGACTTCCGCACGATCCGACCTAGACGGCCTAGACGGACGAAAAATCGGTTAGGACGGTAACCGGTTTAGAGGCGCTTGGACAACACGCATGGTTTAAGCGTCACGGATTAAGCGTAATCCGAAAGGTATCTTTAAGATTTATTTCTTTGATTTAACCGATACGCACGGATTCTCGGGATGGGTTTTGGACGAATAATTTTTAGTTTTCCGCTGCGTTATGCACGTCCGAAACCCAACAAACTGGAATAAAAATATAATTTAAATAATATAATAATAACTAATGATGAAAATATTTTCGTTCTATAATTTGATTAATGCAAATTTTGATGAATGAAATTTTTCTAAAATTAAAAAAAGATGTTCATAAAAATAAGTTTCCTCAACTAATTAAAATAAAAAGCACGAGAAAAATCGAAATAGAGAATAATTGGATGAGAGAGAACCTATCATTAATGGATGTCTTTTAAGAGGAAAAAATGAGTACAATAACAAGGAATTGTTAGATGAAAAATTTAATCATGATTTCATGATAAATAAGAACAAGAAACTATAGAAATATTTTTTTGGCAACAAAAGTTGTAGAAAAGGAAAGAAATATGGAGGGGTGAAGGATAAATAAAATAAGGAAAGAAGAGGATTTGATTACCATGTAGGATGAAATTTAGAATAGAGGAGGATATTTTTGTCAGTAATTATAGCCTAATCCATGTAATATAGCAATTACATGCCTACCATGGTATAGAGAAATTTCCCTCTTCCATATCTTTATTCCGAGATATTCCATCCGCATTCTCCTAAAATAGGCCCTCTATTCCACTAATCCACTTTATTCCATGTGTAAAGAACAGATACACCGTTACGAGAGAGGACCTCGATCCGCTTTGGTAAAATCATTTTTTTTTTTTACCCTTTCAAATGTTAGCTGACTATTTTTATAAAGTAAATAAAAAATAATAAACAAAACATAAAAAGAAATGTAAATCAATATAAACAAAATGGTATTGGTTTATTGGACCTATAAAAACTACAATAATTTTATAACAATAAAATTTAACTCACCTTTCATTTGTTCCCACTTTTAGTTTTGTAGTAATTTGTTAAGTTATTTGCATTTACAACAAAACTTTTTCACCTTACTTTTTTGTAATAACCAATAAAATTTAACATATAGAATTTAAAGAAAAATATCATGTGTGACATGCGAAATATGAATGAAATCAGGTGTTATTTTATATTCTTCGTAAAAAGAAAAATATTTGATTGTCCCTCTAAAAGAGTTTCATTTTATTACTGCATAATTTATACTCAATATGAATTCCTCTATAATGAAATTATATCTAAAAATGATAAAAATATATCAAATAAAATATATGATTAGAATAGAATGAATAATTATCAAACTTTCATAAGAAGTTTATTTATGTTGAAACTTTATAATTTCATAGGAAAATAAAAACTCAATTCAGTTTCCTTTTTATTTTAAAAATGGAATAATTTAAATATTAATGATGGTTAACTGAGCAATATTTCATACTATTTTCTCGAGTGGTATATATGATATTAGAGATTTACGTTAAGAAAAAAATATATTAGAGTTTTGTAAGGCTGAATATGAAGTTTATGTGAGTGTCCAATGCGCCATTATCATAGTATAATCTTCATTTTTCTCTGCTCCTAATGAATTTGACAAACGTAAATAATAACTAATAACACAATTGATGTAAATAGAAGTAAATAATTGTATACTTTTTGGTATACTTTTTTAATTAATATAATAAATATGTTAGCATATCAAATTTGCTCATTCTATTTTAAATTATAATAATTAAACACAACACTTCATATATTATATTATGTGATAATTTTAAATTTTGAGTGGATATAATAAAATTATTTGGAAAAAAAATGTGTGATTTGCTCAGTATTTTTTTTTTGTAGAAACAAAATGGTATTCTCATAATTTATAGGAGTACACATAAAATATGCTCGCTTAATTTTTATATTAATTTAAGATTTTACCGGGGTGCACATGAAAATTTTGGTCAGTCAACCAAAATCTCTTGATTTGACCTGTTAGACATTTTAGTTTAGATCATATGTTAAAACATGAGACATGTGTGAAGATTGATGTCACACACTTGCTAAATATTGAGTTGCATAAACTGATCTTCCACATGATCATTTGTAAATAAGTTGTACAAAATCTCAAAAAAGAGCACATGTTAAAAAAAATACAATTCACAAACTTTATATATAAGAAAAAAAATGAAATCATAAAATATATATGAATTAAGAAATATTTTAAAAAAATATTATTCTATAAAATAAAATAATATTCAGTAAAATAAAATTATATTATACTACAATAACTTTATTTTTTATTGTGAAAAAGTATATAATTTCTAGAGATTAAAAAATGAATACAAAAAGTTAAGTGAGCTTCAAAAATATTGAGAAAAATAAGGGGCGTTTCAAAAATTTCCCGAACAATATCAAAATTAAACCAAGTCAGGTCTCAATTTTTATTTATATAAAAATATATAAGTTAATTTTTAAATATTGAAATGATTTAAAATATTTCATTCTATAGGGACTAAAACGAAAGCATATAATGAAAATATTTAAGAAGTTTATGAAAAAAAAAAAAATTTAGAGTGTGGCCCATATTGTTTTATTATAATTTATCCAAAAACACATATGATGAAATTATTTAATGAGTTTATGAAAAATATTTAATGAGTTTACTAATAAAACATCATAATATCAAACATTAAAAAATGAAAATATGAAAACAATTATTGAGTTCAGATTGGGGAATCATATCAAATGAAAATACATATGGGTTCAACTTGGGTACACATAACTTTTTATATTAATTTAAGATTTTATCGGGTTGCACATGAAAATTTTGACCAGTCAGCTAAAATCTCTTAATTTGACCTGTTGGACATTTTGTTTACATCATATGTTGAAATATGAGGCATGTGTGAAGAATAATGTCACACACTTGCTAAATATTGAGTTGCTTGAACTGATCCGCCAAATGATCATTTGTAATACGTTGCAAAAAAAAAAAATCTCAAAAAAGAGTACATGTCAAAAAATACAATTCACAAACTTTATTTATAAGAAAAAAATAAATGAAATCTTAAAAAATATATTAAAAAACATTATTCTATAAAATAAAATAATATTCTGTAAAATAAAATAACATTTTACTAAAATAAACAACAGATAGAAAACTAACTTTATTTTTTATTGTGAAAAAGTATATAATTTCTAGAGATTAAAAAATGAATACAAAAAATTAAGTGAGTTTTAAAAATATTGAGAAAAATAAGAGGCGCTTCAAAAATTTCCAGAACAATATCAAAATTAAACCAATTCAGGTCTCAACTTTTATTTATATGAAAATATGTAAGTTAGTTTTTAAATATTGAAATAATTAAAAATATTTCATTCTATATGGACTAAAATGAAAGTATATAATGAAAATATTTAAGAAGTTTATGAAAAAGATTCTTTTTATAGTGGGGCCCATATTAATTAATTTATTACTAATAAAACATCATAATATAAAACATTTAAAAAATGAAAATATAGAAATAATTATTGAGTTCAAATTGGGGACTCATATCAAATGAAAACACGCATGATGAAAATATTTAATGAGTTTATGAAAAAGACTTTTTTAGAGTGGGGCCCGTATTATGTTATTATAATTTATCCAATATCATAATATATTATATTATTATTTTATTACTAATAAAACATCAGAATATCAAACATTAAAAAAAAATGAAAGAATGAAATAATTATTAAGTTCAAATTGGGACTCATTTCAAATGAAAACACATATGATGAAAATATTTAATGAGTTTATGAATTTTTTTTTTAGAGTAGTGTTTTATCCAATATCTTAATATATTATATTATTATTTTATTACTAATAAAACATCATAACATCAAACATAAAAAAAATGAAAAAAATTATTGAGATCAAATTGTGAACTCATATCAAATAAAAATACATATGGGTTCAACTTGGATACACATAGCAATTAAGATATTTTTTTTTTTATGTTCAACACATTGGATTGAGAGACTTTTTGCTAAATATAAGTTATATGATTATGGTTGCCAGATATTGAACTTATGATCTCTTGCTATATATGATTGCGATTGTGATTGCCACGTGCCAACAATCCCCTAAATTACAAACGAAAGAATTAGTTATAGGACAACAAAGTTGTTACATCATTTTTTTCTGTCAGTGTGAAAGAAAATAAGATTTCATGGCATTTCCATTTTCATCTTAGAAACATTAATAGCTACTCGTTTAAAGGAGGGAGTTCATTTTCATGCTATGTCTAATTAATGTAAGATAGGTTTATCCCTTCATATAATTTGACACAACTGAAGAAAAATATGCCCTTTGACACTTCGGCCCAAACAGGCCCAATACTCTAACTAAGGCGGCTAAAAAGTAGAACAAAATGGAATGTTGAGCTGAGATCCTGCGCCGCCTCCTCTCACTTCTATTCTTTTGGCTCTTTCTCTCTTCCTCTTTCTGGAATATTCCAGATCCGATCCGAAGGTGAGGGCGACGCTCCGGCGCTGCCTGCCGTTGAAGCGAACCCAAACCCTAGGTAGGAGGTCTCTCTCTCTCTCTCTCTCTCTCTCTCTCTCTCTCTCTCTTTGTGTTTACCACCATTGCTTCTAGGGTTGGATTTGCTCCGGCACTGGCTGCCGTTGAGCGAACCCAAATCCAAGATCGATGGATCTTTTTATCTGTTTATTTTACCTCTCTTTTACGTGGTTTCTTCTTCTCTCTCCCTCCTTGTGCTTACCGCCATTGTTTCTGAGGCCGGATTTGCTCCGGCACGAGTTGCTGTAGAAGCTAGCCGAAACCCTAGATCCATGGATTGTTTTTTCCTGTTTTTGTACCTTTTTCCACTTGTTTTCCTCTCTTTTATCAGTTTTCTTCTCTGTCTCTCTCGTTATTTACCATCGATTACTTCTAGGCTTGGTATTGCTCCGGAATGAGTTTGCTGTAGAAGCAAACCAAAACCCTAGATCGATGGATCTTTTTTTTTCCTGTTTTTTCTACCCTTCTTCACTTGTTTTCCTATGTTTTTTCTTCACTTCTCTCTCTCTCATCTCCCCCTCTTTCTTTCTCTCTTCTGTGTGTGTGCAAATATTGAAAGCTGCAGCATGATCTGAAAAATAGAGATTTGTTATGATGCCTGTGAATCTTATATCTGATAATAGAGGTTTGACTGTTTCAGTCTCGAAAGGATAATAAGGATGACTCTGAAAATATCCTTTTTTTAGCATGATATGTTCACTTTTGAGCTGAACCGACAATGAACACCCCTTTAGGGGTATATGTGATGTTTTGATGCTTTGTGAGGGTACTTGTTGCCAGATTTTTCCTGTGATATAAAATACCGTCTGTTGACACTTGTTGCAATGAGAAGTGAAGGGATTAAATTACAATATATATATATGGACATATGAAAAGAACAATGATGTTGGCATGAAGACAATTTGTCTTTTACATCCTCTCTTTTTTCTCTCTCTTGAAAAAGGATGGTGATTTTGAGAATATGATCTGATTCGAGTTATTTCAAGGGCGCATCAGAGCACTGGTTTTGAATTTAAAATTTAAAATTGATTTATTCTGTTTGAGCATCATGCTTGAGTTAGAAATTTAAAATTGATTTATTCTGTTTGAGCATCATGCTTGAGTTAGAAATTTAAAATTGATTTATTCAGTTTTGGATTGACCCATCCCCCCCCCTCTCTGTGTTTGTGTCGAAGTGTTCGATTGAGTCGGCAAATTCAGACTTCCTCACTATGAGACTGTTCCTCTTTCCTCCTCCTATGAGTATGAAAGAGTGGGCAAATTTTGACTTCTCCCTTTCATTAAAACATTGATTTAAGCTCTCGAGAAATGTTGGTAAAAGTAAAACATGGTTTTACTTATGAGGAACAAAAAGGGAAAAGAAAAAGAAAGGAATGAAAATGATCCTTATGCAAAGGTGAATCTGAGCCTTTTGGCTCAATCTATTTGTTGCATCTGGACCATAAAAGCAGTCTCAAAAGGTACTTTTAAGCTCGATAAATGTCGGTAAATGATATACTATTTTCCCTCTAATGGGAACACCGCTGCCATGACCCCTCTCTCTCTCTCTCTCTGACATGCTAATAGAGGTGTTTGAAACAGTGACTTCTCTATTGGTCGGTGGATGAGTGATGTTTTGAGATTTTGCAGGCTACATATGAAATTGCCCCTTTATATTACGATTTGAGTTGGAATATTCCAGATCCGATCCGAAGGTGAGGGCGACGCTCTGGTGCTCGCTGCCGCCGTTGAAGCGAAACCCAAACCCTAGGTCGGAGCTTACTAAGAGGATCTCTCTCTCTCTCTCTCTCTCTCTCTCTCTCTCTCTCTCTCTCTATCCATGTCTCTTTGTGTTTACCACCATTGCTTCTAGGCTTGGATTTACTCCGGCGCTGGCTGCCGTTGAAGCATCCCCAAACCCTAGATCGATGTTTTTTTTATCTGTTTTTTCTACCCCTTTTCACTTGAGTTTGCCTTCCTTGTATGTTTTATTCTTCTCTCTCTCTCTCTCTCTTATTGTGTTAGCCATCCGTGGCATCTGGGGTTGGGTTTGCTCCGGCACTGGCTGCTGTTGAAGTAGCCCAAACCCTAGATTCATGCATCTTTTTCCTCTCTTGTGTTCATATGTCAGATATGAGTTTCTTTGGAGGAACCAAAGAGAAGATGCGAATGAAAAGGAAAGAAAAAGATTTAATGGGAAATGTTTAATTATGAGTAAGTGCTTGCTCATATTTGTGTTATTCAGTGTATGCAGAAAAGAAGAGGAATTGTCATAAGTTGGGTTATCAAGAATATTGAAACTCTCTTTCTGAGCCGTGCTACAGCCATTTGTTATGGCAAATATGAATTTTGATCAAGTGAGAAAAAATAAATGAGAAACATAGAAGGAAGAAGTGGGAATTGTCATACAAAGACCATGAACATCATTTTTGTTAAATTCAACTTGATATAGATCAGAGGTTTTTTAGGGGTTGGCTCCAGCACTAGTTGTTGTAGAAGCACTCCTAAAACCTAGATTATTAACTTATACACCTTATCTTGATTTATTTTTATGTGTTTTCCTCCTAAACCTTATTTTTGATATTCTCTCTCTCTCTATCTCTCTCTGGCATATTAAGAGTGGTCTTTGGGACCGCTCGACGTATACTAGCTTCACCAACATGACGTGGCATGATATGATATTGTGTATTATAAAACAGATTGGATTTACTTGGCCAATTTAGTTCATTAATTAACAATTTGTTCTGAGAAGCAATAATGTTGCAAAAGAAAGATGAGAAAACAATCATATGAAGTGTTGGAGGGGAATCAAGTTTGATTTCTTCTTAGGGATTTACTACTAGGTGCTGTAGAAGCAGTCCCAAAACATAGATTTAAGCTATTGATAAATGTTGCTTAAACATGGATCTACTTATGAGGAGCAAAAAAAAGAAAAGAGGAAGAAGGGAATGTCTTTATGCAAAGGCGAATCTGAGCATTTTGGTTCAATCTATTTCTTGCATCTGGACCATAAAAGCAGTCTCAAATGTCCATTTAAGCTCGATAAATGTCGGTAAATGATTTACTTTGATTTCATTTATTTTTTGGTGTTTATCCAACACCGCTGCTGCCGCCACTCTCTCTCTCTCTGAAAGAGGTGTTTGAAACAGTGACGTTTTCATCTTGGTCGGTGGATAAGTGATGTTTTGAGATTTTTGCAGGCTACATGTGAAATTGCTTATGTATTTGTATAGTATGATTTGAATTGTTCCATATGTTCAGTTTTAGCCTCTTTATCTCCAAATGAGAGGTTTTGACTGCTTCCTTTTATGTTTCTATTAACAGAGCAGGTGATTCCTTATTTGCCTCTCTCTCTCTCTCTCATGTTTGAAAACTTGAGTTGATGGATTTAATGGCAAAAGGTTTAGTTACAAGTGCTTGCTCATATTTGTGTTATACAGTGTAGAGTTCTTGAGGTATGGCCATTTGTTATGGCAAAAGGGTCTGTTTGTGACAAAAGAGGAGAAGAAAAAGGAAAAATTTTTAGAAACCCTTTAACTTTTCTGAATATTTTAAAACCACACTATATTTTGGATATACTTTTTGCACTTTGGAAGAGAAAGACAAGGTTTTTTTCGAAAGATCGCCTATTTTATAGAATATAGCCCTCTATATTTTTATTTACTTGTGCAGTTTTGGAGGCGTAAAATTTTCAAAAGAGAAGATGAGAAATAAGAGGGGAATTTTTCAAAAAAGTGCCAAAGTTTTCTGAATATTAAAAAAAAACCCTATATTTTAGTTGAATTTTTTTTAGTTCTGGAAGAGTAAATTCTTGCGAAAGATGAGAAAATGGAATAAACTGCCTAATTTTTCTGAATATTTTAAGAAAATACCATATATTTTAGATGTATTTTCTGCTGTTTTGTGAATCTTTTCAAAAGAAAAGATGCGAGAAAAGGGATTTTTCTTCAAAAGCCTGCCAATTTTTTCTGAATATTTTCTAAAACCCTCTTATATTTTAGATGTATTTTTGCATTTTTGGAAGAGTAATTATTTTTGCATTTTAGATGTATATTTTGCAAATTAAAAAAAGAATGCGTGCCTTTATAAGTTTGGGTTCTTGAACTGAGCTGTGCTACAGCCATTTGTTATGGCAAATACGAATATTGATCAAGTGAGAAAAAACAAATGAGAAACATGAAAGGAATAAGAGGGAATTGTCATACAAAGACCATGAGCATCATTATTGTCGAATTCATATTCAACTTGATCCAGATCAGAGGTTTTTAGGGTTTTTGCTCCAGCAGTAGTTGCCGTAAAAGCAGTCCTAAAATCTTGATTTTGAGTTAGATAAAGCCTATGTCTGATATTTTGTGTTTACCATGACACACACACACACTCTCTCTCTATGTGTGTGTGGCATGATAACAGAGGTGAATACAGCTAGATATATTATACTAGTGTCCAATTTGACATGGCATGATATGATATTAGTGTTATAAAAGAGTTGATTGGATTTACTTGATCAATTTGGCCTCTTTATCTCAAAAAATGAGAAAAAACCCTATTAGAATATGGAAACTTGCATCTTTTTCCTTTTTTCCCCAGATTCGTGCATCTTTTTCTGGTTTTTCCTTTCTTATGTTCATATGTCAGCTATGAGTTTCATTTGAGGAACAAGAGAAGATGAGAATGAAAAGGAATGAAAAAGATTTAATGGGAATTGTTTACTTATGAGTGCTTGCTCATATTTGTGTTACACAGAGTATGCAGAAAAAGAAAAGCATGTTTGGGTCTTTGAGCTTTAGAGCCATTTGTTATGGCAAAAGGGAAATGTTTAACTCAAGAATGTTGAAACTATCTTTTAGAGGCTGGCTATGAAGAGTAGTTTTTTTCTCTGAGCCTATAAGTTGGGTTCTTGAGCTGAGGATATTTGTGACATTTCATGGCAAATATGAATTTGATCAAGTGAGAATAAACAAATGAGGATATTTGTGACATTTCACACTTTGTGGGTGAATATGTGACATCCCCCCTTTATAGAATGATTTAAATTTGTCTATGTTCAATTTTATCCTCTTTATCTCAAAGTGAGGTAAACACCTCTTAAACCCCAATTTTTGACAGGGCTATGATGAGTATTTCTCTGAGCCTAAAGTTCATTTATTATCCTCTCTGTACTTATAAGTGCTTGCTCATTCATATTTGTGTTATATAATGCATGCAAAATAGACTTGTTTGGATTCTTGAGTTATAGCCATTTGTTATCGCTGATGATGATACTGTTTGGCAAAAGAGATGAAAAGAGAGAAATGGGGAATTTGTCAAAATCCCATTAGCTTTTCTGAATTTGTTATGCATCTCTCTCTCTCTCTCTCTCTCTCTCCCTCTCTGGCATATTAAAAGTGGTCTTTGGGACAGCTCGTCATATACTAGCTTCACTGACATGACGTTGACGTGGCATGGTATGATATTGTGTATTATAAAAGAGTGGATTGGGTTTACTTGGCCAATTTTGATGATAAATCAACAATATGTTATGTGATATGCAATAATTTTGCAATAGAAAGATGGGAATACAATCATATTAAGTGGAGGGAAATGAAGTTTGGATTTGAGGCTAGTTAGAAGGAAGAAGGTTATATATGATATTTCATATGTCTTACGAGGATATTGTGACATTTGCCACTTTGTGGGCGAATATGTTCATTTTATCCTCTTCATCTCAAAATGAGGAAAACCCCTCTTAAACCCCCAAGGCTGTGGGTTCATTTTTTCTCTTCTCTGTACATATCATGTGCTAGTTGGGAAATGTTTACTTATGAATGCTTGCTCATTCATATTTGTGGTATATATTTAATGCATGCAAAATACACTTGATTGGATTCTTGAGATATAGTCATTTGTTATGGCAGATGATGAAACTGTTTGGGCAAAAGAGAAGAAAAAGAAAGAAAAGGGGAAATTGTCAAAATCCATTAGCTTTTCTGAGTATTTTAATACTCCCTCTCTCCCTCTCCCTCCCTTGAGCTGAGCTGACGAGCTGTGCTACTGCCATTTGTTATGGCAAATATGAATTTTTATCAAGTGAGAAAAAACAAATGAGAAACAAAAAAAGGAAGAAGGGAATTGTTATATACAGACCATGAGCATCATTTTTATTCAACTTGATATAGATAAGAGGTTTTTTAGGGGTTGGCTCTGGCACTAGTTGCTGTAGAAGCACTCCTAAAACCTAGATCATTTATGTGTTATATACCTTACCTTGATTTATTTTTATGTGTTTCCCTCCTCTCTCTCTCTCTCTCTCTCTCTCTCTCTCTAATTCTCTCTGGCATGTTAAATGAGGTCTTTGGGACAGCTAGATGTATAGTAGCTTCACCACTATGACATGGCATGATATGATATTGTGTACTATAAAAGAGCTGATTGGGTTTACTTGACCAATTTTGATGATAAATTAACAATTTTTTATATGATGGACAATAATTTTGCAAAAGAAAGATAGGAATACAATCATATTAAGTGGAGGAAAATGAAGTTTGGATTTGAGGCTTGTTAGAAGGAAGAAGGTTATATATGATATTTCTCATGTGTCTTATGAGGATATTTGAGACAATTCCCACTTTGGGGGTGAATATGTTCAATTTTATCCTCTTTATCTCGAAATGAGGAAAACCCCTCGTAAACCCCCAATTATTGGCTGTGATGAGTATTTCAGAGCCTAAAGTTCATTTTTTTCTCCTCTCTACATATCATGTGCTAGTTGGGAAATGTTTACTTATGAGTGCTTGCTCATTCATATTTGCGGTATATATTTAATGCATGCAAAATAGACTTTGTTTGGATTCTTGAGATATAGCCATTTGTTATGGCAGATGATGAAACTGTTTGGGCAAAAGAGAAGATAAAGACAGAAAAGGGGAATTTGTCAAAATCCCATTAGCTTTTCTGAGTTTTTCAATACTCTCTCTCTCTCTCTCTCTCTCTCTCTCTCTCTCTCTCTCGTGTATATTGGTGCATAGTTAAATTTGTGATTAATACACATATAATTCACGAATATATGAGAATTACTAAAAACTCATGAGTCATTGGTATGTGTTGGTGTGTATGGAACACAATGCTATTGTGAATCCTTTGGTGCACTAAAAGAGGATTGGCAAGAAGTGAAATGAATGAAAATGAAATTGTTTTTCTGTGATTATAAAGGAAAATATGTGAATGAATTAAAGTAAAGTGAAATGTATGGAATTCCTTTTTGCCTTCAAAAAACGAATTAAGTTGGATGTATGGTACCGTGAAGGGTACTATTTTATTTTTAATATATAAACTACTTGGTACTCCAATTATCTAAGTTCTCTTCTTAAAGTGAGCTGTTCTCATTGGATGATTTTTCATTGTTTTCCTCTTAATCTTTTACTTTCTCTATCTTGCTCCTTCACTCCATAATCTAGTATGCAGAATAGTTTTTTATCTGAGCCTTTGAAGTTTGGGTTCTTGAACTGAGCTGTGGTACTGTCATTTCTTGTGGCAAATGTGAATTTGATCAAGTGAGAAGAAGTTGGTGAGAAACATAAAGGGAATATTGATATTTTTCATGTATCTTATGAGGATATTTGTGACATTTCCCACTTTGTGGGTGAATATGTGATATTTCGAGATTTTGCGGGTACAACCCTTTATAGCCTGATTTAAATTTGTCTCAAAATGGGGAAACCCCTCTTACGCCCCCAATTATTGGCTATGATGAGTATATCTTGAGCCAGCCTAAAGTTCGTTTTTTCTCCTCTCTGTACATATCATGCGCTAGTTGGGAAATGTTTACTTGTGAGTGCATGCTCATTGATATTTGTGTTAATGCATCAAAATAGTCTTGTTTGGATTCTTGAGTTATGGTAGATGATGAAACTATTTTGGACAAAAGAGAAGAGAGAAAAAATGGGAAAATTTTCAAAATCCCATTTTGCATTTCTGAATATTTTAAGAATCTCTCTTTCTCTCTCTAATTGCTGTTCTTGGCCAACTCTAAGGATCTCATACAAAGGGTTGTGCATAGTGAAGTGGATTGATGATGCATGCAGCTGAAACTATTCGATAAAATGTCTACTGTTGGATGTAGTCCTAATTTGATAATTTACGACAGTCAAAATTTGTTATTGATGGACTCTGTAAAAAGAAAGGACTGCTTAAAGAAATATGATGCGATGATTTGGAAGCTGAATCTGAGCCTTATTTTGGTTCAAATCTTTCTATTCACTCTGAGCATCATATTTGAATTCAAATCTATAAAATCAAATGTCAGTATTTCAAAATGTTACTCAAAACCTCTCTCATTTCCTTAATGGTCCAGTCAAATAAACAATACTGGTTTGAATAACATACAATCCTATATTAAAATATTTATTTCTCTGTGCTCATACAAATGCAGCTTGCTGCGTACTGATGCCTCTTTCGATTGAGTTTCTAAAACTATTATATCAGATTAGGCGATGAAGAGTTCTCATCTCTGAGCCAATCTCAATTTTCATGGGTCAAGAATGTACGGGGTCTATTCAAATGAGTCTACCTAAGGTTCACCTTGCATTTGGTTCATTGATAAAGTGTTCGGTGAAATGCCTTAGATGGGTTGCAAGCCTGATTTTGTTTCATACAAGTATTAGTTACTTCTGCAAGGCACTGATGCCGCCCTTACATGCTTATTACTGAGTGTATAAAAGTGTAAGTACTATCACTTATTACTCGACTGGTAATGAGTGAAATTGAATTGAAATCTTCTTATTACTAGACCCTTACATGCTTTTTGGGGACTTGTTTTGAATCATGTATTTACAAATACAATTCCCTCAAATACACCAAATCAAGCATATCTTTTATGTTGATTTTATCAAGTCCATTTTGGATCTGGACCTGGCCAATGAAAATAAGGCTGTTCATACAGATGGAGTTATGCCATCTTATAATTTCTCCTGTCCTTTGCTTAATGATTTTTTTTCACTGAACTTACTATCATCTTTCTCTCATTTTCTCTTCCTATGTTTATGTGTAAATACTGAAAGAGCCGACAATGATTTGGAGTTGTAAATTGCCGAATGAGTCTGAGTGGACTTTCAATTTGTTCTTGGCCAACTCTTTAAAGTTGGTTGTAGTGTTCATTCAATCATCTTTGGATCTCTTATCGAGGGAACTGTGTGTAGATAAGCAGATTGCGAATGCAGCCAAGTCGTTTGATAAAAATGCCTTTTAATGTGCAATACTCTTGTTTTACTGCTGGACTATGTAGCAATGGGAATTCCAAGTTGGGGCTGCAATTTTATGTGGAGTCGGCAAGATAATTGATGTGATGACTGTTATATTTGCCAAGGATTTGCAATTTCTTGAAATTAGCAAAGGCTTACTGAAAAATTAGAATGTGTTCATGCAATGCAAGCAAGATTTAGTTGTGTACATGCCTCTTTCCTATGAGATAAGCGATGAAGAGTTCTTTATCTCTGAGCCAAATTCTCTCTCTGAGCCAAGATGAAGATGAATCCGATATGAGATATGGATCTTGTGGGATGGAATAGATTGAGCTTTAAGAGTGGACTTGATACAAATATCTTTGAGTGATTGCTCATGGGCAAATAATTGGCTTTGCGTTATTTGCATGATGCTCTAACCAACTTTCTTTCTCTCTGCTGGAAAAAAATGATGATTTTGCGAATGGATATATGGTTGAATTATTTCAAGGGTAAACTTGAGCATTGGTTTTGATTCAAATTTTATGTTTATGTATTCTGTCCATTTTGCTTGAACTTGAACGTTTAGCAAGCAAATTCAGACCTCTCCCTTTCTCTCTCTGGCTGATATTTTTTGTGTTTCTCTCTCTGACTTATGTTTTTGTGCTTTCGAAGATTTTGTGAGTGGTTTGGTTCGCTCCAGTTTGATTACTGTAGAGGCAACAAACCTCATCTCTCTCTCTCTCCCCTATGTGTGAAAAACCTATCTTGATTGATGTGATGACTGATTCAAACTTAATCTGGTCACTTGCGACTATTTGATCAATGGCCAATTAAATTATCGTAGCATCTCATGAAAACCTATGTTGATTGACCGTGCCATCTTATAATTTCTCATCCCTGTTTCTTGACTTATTTTTTCTTCTCTATTGAAATAGACTGATAATTATGAGAAAAGAAAATGACCCTTGCTGTCCACGTTCTCCAATATGCTGAAGCAACTGTTTTAAAAATCATTTTTTCAAGCAACTTGATTGCCATACTAATATTACCCTCTGTGCAAAAGCCATTAATCAAAGTGCTATACATGACCACATCAGGCTTACAACTCTCACCATCTCTTGCCATCTGCTCATAAAGTTGTATACCCAACTTGGTATTTCATAGTCCCATTAGAGACATTTTAGCATACGCCATGTTTTTGTGTTTTTGAGGATTCTGAGGTTTTTAGGGCTTGCTCTGGCTGGATTGCTGTAGAAGCAACCCTAATCATCTCTTCAGAGTCTTCATCAAATAGATGATTGGGAGTAAAACGCATAAAAAACAAAGAAAAACAAAAAGAAAATGTAAAAAAAAAAACTGGAAAAAGAAATTTGCATAGATGATTAGGGTTGCTTCTACGGCAGCGGCCCGAAGCAAAAAACCCCTCCACCTCTGATCTCATTTATCTTCATATTAACATCCCAAAAAATTCCAAGTATTTCCATTAATTTCATTTATACAAATGCAAAATCTCCAATAACCCTTTGGGGGATTTTGATATTTGCCATTACAAAAAATTAAAATATCGCAATTGCGGTTGCTTCTACGGCCGCGATTGCCGGAGCAAACCACTTAAATAGATTCACCATTTCAAGTATCAATATTCCTCAAAACTATGTATCAAAAATGCCACTTTGGCATAATTTCATAAGTACCCCCTAAAACATCAAAATATCAGATATACCCACAAAAAGTGGAAATATCACATGTACCACGATCCGAACCGTATCCGTTCCGTTTACACCCCTTGCAATGCCATTTTTATGCTAGAGGATAATAATATGCAGTATAAATAAAGACTGCAATCATTTTTCAAAATCAAATTGCCAAAGCTTAAGATCAAGGGAGAAACTGGATTCAACTTCAAACTTACAAAATTTCTCAAAGCTATTAAATAATGAACTTAGAGGCTCAGGGAAAAGAAGCTAGGGCTATTCTTCAAGTGAATATTTTCCTTGTAAAAAGTGACCATTAAATCCCTCTTCAAATTTTATAAGAGAGAGAGAGAGAGAGAGAGAGAGAGAGAGAGGTTTTTAAATATATTCAAAAAAAGCTAGGGCTATTCCTCCCTTTTCTTTTTCTTTCCGTTTCTGTCTCATATAGGTTCAGAACTAATTATTTTTCATCATCAAAATTGGCCAAGCAAATCCAGTCATACCAAATCATAAATCCATAATACTCCAAAAAAATATAAGACCCCTCTTTTTACCAACATTTATAGAGATTACACATCCAGGTTTTGGGACTGTTTTACAACACATGGTGCTTGAGCAAATCCCTAAAAAAACATTCCTTCCTTTTCCTCTTCTTTTTCCATAAGGAAAAAAGTTTAAATCAATAGTACAAGGACCAAATGGCAATTCAATTGTTGTACAAGGACTAATCGTGCGTTTATCCCACACACAAATCACAAACTGTGAAATTTTCCAACTTAAAATTGATGTTTTGGGGCTGCCTCTACAGCAAGTAGTGCTGGAGCAAATCCCTAAAACCTCTGATCTAAATCCAATTTAAATTAACAGAGTAGAAGGAAAAAACACAGATAAGAAAAATGAGAAGTAGATCTGATTCCCACTCCAAAACAATCGTTGTGAAGGTAACTCAGATCAACCTCGAATTGAAACATAATTTGCAAAACTAAAAAACTAAAAAAATAGGAGAAGTGTATCAAGACAGAAGATTGGGAATGAAACACATAAAGCAAGGAAGAAATAAATCTGTATAAGGATTCTGTATGTTAATCTCATGTCTCGTTCATATACCAATCATACAAACAAGCTGCAAAATGGAGCTACAGATGAGACAAGGCAAGCTTTTCCCAAAACACCATTTCTTTTCCATAAACGAGACATAAAGCCCAAGATCTAGGGTTTCTGATATTTTACAAACGGAATTCCTTCAACGGCAGCCATGAACTTACTCGATACATTTTACTTTTGGTAATAGAACCTAACGGTGCACTGTGGACCGACAGTCTTTCAACATACTATTATGAAAAATAATTCATCATCAAATAACAATGACACTAACGAATAATTCAACAACTAGCATTTCCGTCAGAATTAACGGAACTGAATTTTTATTTTTATTTTTGTTGATTCCGACTATTTGGCAGTCCCAATCTAAACCCTAAACTTTCAACATATCATGATTATAACTTATAGTTCTTCCTCAAGACCAGCCTTGTAATGTAAGACCTTTGACATTTGTCAAAAACATCCATTTATTTGGGGCCTCTTAATTATTAAGTCTTATATATATTCATTCCTTTAGCAAAAAAAAGTTTGAAGCTCCAAAACGAAGTCCAGTGTATCCGACATGTCTCTCAATTTTGGGAACTTCAGTCAAACATAGTAAAGTTTCTACAATGCCATTTTTTCATTTATGCTCATGAATTCTCAGCTTATATAAAAATATTTCGTACTCCTACAAGTCTACAACTTAGAGTTCTTCTATGTTGCCCGACCTTTTATTTAGCTTTGATGATTGATTAAATCTAGGTCCTTCAAATTGAAAGGAGCATTATGGGTACTTAGCAATTAATTGCACAATTAAACACAGAATAGTTCACTTCTTTTTTTTAATTTTTACATGTGTGTTCTCACCTCTATTCTATCCTCTCCATTTTATCCAATCTTTTTCTCACGAGCTATCATAAAAAAATATATATTAAATTATTAATCTCAAAAATAATTATTATCATTTGAAACTATATATTGATACTACAAAATACATATATATTGATACTAACAAATATGTAATATTATTCAAAAATCTGTATTCAATATCCTGAAAATTTATATACAGACATACGTTCTAAAAAAATAGCATTTTAGTGATTGTTGGGGTGATAATACATATTTTTTAGTATCAATATACAAGCCAGCTTTATCAATTCCAGCAAGTGACCGGTGATCCAGAGAGCTTCATCTATTCCAGGGAGAGAGATTTTGGTTGCCTGCATAAAGAGAAGGAAGTTAGCTTGAAACAGAGAGGAGAGCTTAGGAATGCTATCAGAGAGATGAAGGGTTGCCATGCGTAAATGGAAGGGATTAATACCGTAAAATTTACTATTTTATTCTTTCATTAGTTTTGATAACCGATTTAAATGGTAACACTAAATGACATACAACACCTCAATATCTATCTTCACAATCTGATTCAGAAAAATGTGTTTAATATCAACCATCTATTTTTGAGTCGGACAACATATAAAAAATTATACAGTTTAGTTTTCAAAATATTTATATTTGATTTTGATATTTTACACTAAATTAGGATAGAATACGGACTTCTATTGGATGCTAGAATTTTGACGGGATATTACAAGTTTACAAAAAAATTATCCGAAGCAGACGAAGGGCTCACTCTAATTTGGATGGGATATTAAAAGCGCCCTCCAGATTGTTTCTAAGAATATAGGAGCGTTTTATAATTTTTCAAGAAGAAATGGGCCTCTATGTTCCATCTCCTTCCCCTTCCCGCCCCCTTCAACAAATTTCCATCCCGTCCCTTGAATAAATTCCTAGCCCCGCACCATCGCAAAGCAAAACCATTGCTCGATTAGTGGAGCTAGTTTCGTACGAGAGAAAGAGAGAGCAGAGAGAGAGAGGAAGGAGACGCATCTAAAAGTTAATACCAGCGCAAGGCTTGATAATCATAATCTCGTGTGAACGAAACCCTCGCTGGCTGCAACTCTCCCCCTAATCATTTCCTTTCAAATAATTTGATTGAAGCACGAGCTGGTACCATCTTGTACTGTTGGAAGGTAACTTCACCTATTGGTGATGGTGACAAGCATGATGTAATATTCATGTATCAACATTTGCTTGTGGTTGCGGACCGATATGGAGTAGAGAGATTGAAGTTAATCTGTGAAAATGCGTTATCAAAAAATCTTGGCGTGAATAACTTAGCAACAATTTTAACCTTGGCCGAGCAGCACAACTGCCCTCGGCTTAAAGCTTTATGCTTCAAGTTTGTTGCCTCTCCTAACAATCTGGTAGCAGTAATGAGAACAGAGGAATTTGCGCATTTGATCCAAAGTTGTCCCAATATTCTTAAGGAGTTCGCTGAGAGTACGGGTAGCGATAAATAGGCTTTTTCTTCAAGTCATGTTTTAACTTTTCGTTTATTGCATTTCTTGCCATGCAGCTGAAGTCGTGGAGAGGTAAAAAGAAATATGTAAGGAACTTTGCAAAATTAACGGTTACAATTTCTGCTGTTATTGAAGACTCTGTTAGATTTTTTTTTTCTTATTTTTGTGTTGTGTATTTATCATATTATTTAAATTGTTCTGTTTTATGTTAGATTGGTGTTGAAAACATAAGGTGAAAAGGCTTTATATTTCATTTGCGAAAACTTGTGATAAAAAATTCTTAATATGTTTCTCATATAAAACTAAATAAGTCTGGAGTCCTATATCCTAAATGTGAACAAGCGAAGATCCATATCCGTCTGAATACGATTTTGACATCCAAATAAGAATAATATCTGCATTAGGATAATTTATTTTTTGATGTTCAACCCAATGGATTGAGAGACTTTGCTAAATATATGTTATATTGTGTTTGCCGGGAATTGAACCTACGACCTCTTGCTACACATGCAAATGATTTAACCAACTAGGTTACAAATCATTTGCAAAAAAAAAAAAAAAAAAAGGGGTGGAAGTTAAAATACTATGTATTTCCATTTTTTTTGCCCCACATTAGATACATATGGATACACATGTATACAAATATGAATTTGAATAATTGTTCATTAAATTTGAATATGGATATTATTCATACTCAATTCAAGATTTTTTTGTTATGTTTTTTAAAATTCATGATTTATCTGTTCTTTTGTAATTTTTTCTGTCACTAATAGCTAAATATTTGAAAGAGCAATCCAACTTAATTTTAGTATTTGTTTCAATATCCAAAATGAATCCCAAATCAATATCCATATCTTAACCATATTCATATCCATAAAATATCCAAACCGAATCCATATCCCTATTCTCGGAATAGTTTCACCCAAACAAGTGCAAGAACGAACACTATTGTATATTGTTACAATAATTGTTTAAAGGGAGAATCCACTATTTATATACGAAATAATATCGAATTCTAGAAAAATACAAGTTCCAAAACTTATTCGTAATTCCTCTCATCATATACCGGAATAGTTCCTCTCATATGCCGGAAAATAATTATAATTCATTTTTTCTTGATTTTATGATGCAATCCAATAATAATAAATATTATAATTATGCGCAACCACATATTCAAGATGGTTCAAATAACTATAATTCATATGAGATTTTTTTTATTACAGAGTGCGATTTGTAAATATTTATTATATAGTGTGGGGGCAGGATATAGACTGATTTAATGACGCTTCTAGCTTTAAAAAAAAAAGATGCTACAGTAACCACACTTTGGAAGTGCGGTTTTCAATCCAAAAAAAAAAATTAAAAAAGAAACCGCACTTTGAAAGTGCGGTTTGGAAAAAAAAAAAAATCAAACCGCACTTTAGAAGTGCGGTTGTGTATACACAGTGGAATAAGTTTTGGAACTTGTATTTTTCTAGAATTCGATATTATTTCGTGTATAAATAGTGAATTCTTCCTTGTTTAAAAAGACATTAAAGAAGGAATAAAAAAACACTAATATTAGTTCGATCTAGAGCATCACACACATAAACACATACACACAAATAAATAGTAATCAAACTCTAATCTTGCATGCACACAAAAATAAATAGTAATCAAACTCTAATCTAGTTTCCCGTCAATCAAATGTTAAACCAAAATAAAGAGGCTACACACAAATTAAAATAATAAATAATCACCACGAAATCCACTTCATCCACTTCTTTACGAATGTTGAGCTTCTCAAAGCCGATCAATTTAAGCTGCTGAAGAAAGTAAAGTTTCTAAAAGTAAATACTAGAGCCATTTTCATTTAATAAGAAAACCTAATAGAAGGAAATAGTATACATACCCTTGGTGGTCAAAGGCTCGTCTTGAGGCTTCATGGCCGGAAATAGAAGTACCTCCTGTTCCAAATTTCAAAACAAAGGTATTAATGCTTGTAGAGGAAAAAAATATCAAACTACGAAATTTCAAGGGACAAAAGTGGAATAAAAGTTTCTTTGTTACGGTCAAAATACAGTCCTGTCACATTTTACATGCATCTTTGTTTTATTATTTTTTGATATATTTTGATTGCTTCATCTCAGAAGTACCACAAATAGTTCGAATCATTTGTACAAAAATTTACCAAATGGGAAACTTGATTCAAGACGTGATTCTCAATTTGTACCGAAGTGTTCAATTGAGCTTTAAGAACAATAACCAATATATGAAAAAAATTAATTTGGGTTTCACTGGTTCTCAACTAGTAAGGACTGAAACGGTGTAAAAGTCTGAGATAAACTTCATGAAAGAAAAGAAAAGGAAAAAAAGACCTTAATGTTTTGAGAATCAGTTAACAACATGGCAAGGCGATCAATTCCGATCCCCCAACCGGCGGTTGGAGACATGCCATACTCAAGTGCAGTAATGAATGTCTCATCTAAGGCCATCGCCTCATCATCTCCTGATTGCCGGTCCTAACATAAAACAATAAAATAAGATAAAAGTTACGATTTATCACCTTTAGCATGTACTACCAGTACAGTACCTTGCAAATACCATTTGGTAGTAGTTTAGTGAAGATGATTTGGGTCTTAAATCAATATGGTATTGTTACAAGTTGGTTCAGGTATTGGGTTATTTAGATTGGAATATGATCATTGTTGGGGTTCAACTATTTCAGATTATATGCAAAACTAATTTCAAATTCAAATGATTATTTAGATATAATTAATTTAGGCAAGGCTTGCATTATTTTCAGGCCAATTCGGGTCCTCAGATTTAAGTTCGAGTTAGATTCATGTTTCTGATCAATAAGATTTCGTTGACTTTTGAAGATACTTTCGATATTAGTTGGGGTTTAGTAATTATTATGGTCTTGTTGATTGAGCGAGATTCAGAGATGGCATAAAAATGAATAGATGTTATATTTGACAATACCTTGAGTTGTTCTACAAAACGGGCCCTCTGTACGACAGGATCATTCAGTTCCGTGTATGCATTGCATAGCTGAACAAGAAAAAAACAAAGGAAAACTATTAGCCAAAATGTCTCTGAACACAAGTACACCATGAGAAAACTCATATATGATTTTTCTAGAAAAAAGGAATATGAGTATATGTATAGATGATAATTTTCATGATTTAAAGTAACAAGATTTGAGGTTTTGTTAATCACAAAAGAAAATTTCCTACTACAAACAGTCAAAGAAAGTTTACCTCATGCTTATTAATAAACAGTTCGAACCTCTCAGTAAGACCAGGCCGGGATCTATGGCACTTAGCCAGCGGGCTCATTATTTCAGGGTGATTAATAATAAATGTCGGGTTTACACACGTCTCCTCTAGAAAATGCCCCACCAACTAAACATAAAACGTTAATGTAAAGAAATAAATAAGCAAAATAAAAATGACTGAATGGTAAAGATATGAAATATAATTAACAAACCTTGTCTAGTAACCTAGTGGTGGTTTGAGGTGGCGGGCATTTGACATCAAACTTAGCACATGCATCTATCAAATATTTATTCGCCTCTTCACTCACGAGGTCCTTTGGTATGTTCAGATTCGCCATACTCTCTAATCCTTCTATCATATCTATCCTCCTATAAAACAAAAGAATTTCCCTCACAATTAAAATCCACATACTAACACCTTTTTTTATTAAACTTTTTCATGCTAAGAAAAGACGGTATACAATAAGTTAAAATCAAATTAAGGAATACCTAAATGGAGGGGTGAAATCAATCTCGATAGGATCCTTATCAACACCGTTAGAATGATACTTAATTTTATACCCTCCCGTCAACTTCTTCACCATACCTAAAAAAGAAAAAAGTTCAAATTCAAATCTAACAACAGACAATTTAATTCATCCATTTTGGTTTTTTAGTTTTTACCTGACAAAAGCTTTTCAGTGAGGCTCATCAAATCATTATAATCCGAGTAGGCCATGTAAAACTCACAGGTCATAAACTCTGGATTGTGAGTCAAATCGATGCCTTCGTTTCTGAACTGCATGCCGATTTCGTAGACCCGGTCCAGCCAGCCAACTACCAGTTGCTTTAAGTACAATTCAGGAGCGATACGCAAGAATAATGGCATGTTTAAGTCGTTGTGGTGGGTTACGAATGGTTTTGCTGCGGCTCCGCCGGCAATCATGTTCAATATAGGCGTCTCAACCTGGAAATTGTGAAGGAATAATATTGATAAATGAATTACGACAATGGATGAATGGTAACTAGTGTCTCTTGATCTGTGCATGTTTGTTTCATTTGGGGGCAATTCTGTCGCATTTATAGATGATCTTAATGAGGTACCTACTTACATATTAGCAGTATTTTTTAATATAATATCATATTTAATTCACTGCCACGGAAATGTGATTTTCAAACAGCAAGAACATACTGTTAGCTCAGTGAAAATGGGAGGAAAAAATAAAGGGAAAATGAAATTTTACTACTATTAGGCCTAACCACCAATAATTTTGAAACGGTAAATGCAAGAAGGGCTTAGAAAGGTTTGTCATGTTCAACTTTGAATTTGTCTATTGACCCTTCCAACATTTAGATAACTAGTATATACTTAAAAAGGGGTTACTTTGCCGATAGAAATTGAAAAATGCGTTCTTTTATTGTCTAGATCATTAGGAAGGTTTAATTTTCAAATCCTCAAACATCTTCAAACAAAAAAGAAGGAATTGACAAGTCATGAAAATAAAATCACAAAGAACAAAGTTACAAACTATAAAGTCATCTGAAGGAAACAAAATTTTCTGAAATTAGATTCTGACCTCCAAGAAATCACGTTCGTCAAGGAACTCTCTCAAGGATTTGATAATCTTGGCACGGGTGATGAATATGTTTCTCACTTCATTATTCAACATCAGGTCAAGATATCTCTGCCTGTACCTTGTTTCCTGCCCATCACCACATATAACTTCTTAAATATATTGTTGTAGAAATATAAATTATAAGCTTCTTGATGTAAATATGCTACAAGTGAAATTGGCAAAACTAAATAGAAATACAATAAAGCTAAATAGAAATAGTTTGAAAGAGAAAAAATAGAAAACCTGATCCTTTAAAATGTAAGTTTCAGGATTCCTTGGCATCCCTGGTGCCCATGGTTCCTACAAAAAAAATAGTAAATAATATAATTATGTTAATTCATCTAAAAATAGTCAAGGAGACTTGAATTTTGTTATCTAAAAATAGTAAATAAAATAATTATTTTAATTCACCTAAAACTAATTCGTCTAACATAATTATGTTATTACCTATACATATAAGTCTTTTTCTGTATTTGTTCTTATTTTTCCGTTCATCAAGAATTATAAAAAATGACAGTTAATTTTGTTATTCTAACCTTTAAAGCAGTAGAGTCAACAGACGGGCCCGCTTTCTGACGAGGCAGCATGTGAAGGCATGGAGCAAGCACCACAATCTTCCTAGGAAATATACTTAGCTCTCCTCTCTTAGTTTTTCCTGTCGCACAAAAAAAACATTCAGTATCATCTATTGATCTAGCACAATCATCAATCCTAGTCAACAGAACCAAATTGATATCAAATTATTAACTTAAAATAAAGATATTATATACCTGGATTCCCACAAATACCGACAATATCGCCTCGCTTCACATTAGCATGGTACCTACAGAATTCTGCTTCATCCAACTCAGAATCCCTGCATGTAAAAAATGAATAAATCTAACTATTTGGAGTCAATTTTAACTTATAAAAATGAAAGGGGGGAAAGAATATAAAAGATACCCAGCGCTAGCCATGACTTGAACTTTGAAACCGCCTCCATATAGATCGTAAAAGATGAGCTTAGATGATGATGCTCTCTTGTTCATTATTCTCCCTTCAAAAATTCAACATCAGACAAAAATTTAATTTATAATCACTCAATGGCTAATAGATAAGTTTTGATGTTCAACTCAATGGGTTGAGAGACTTTGCTAAATATGTGTTGTATTATGTTTGCCGGAAATTGAACCCACGACCTCTTGCTACACATGCAAATGCTTTAACCAACTAGGCTACAAGCCATTTGCAGATAAGGTATTGCTTTATATACTATTTTGTTTAGAAGTGTACCAGCAATGCTGATAGAATCCGTAAGCCTCTCGCCATCTGCAAGATTTCTGAACTTCTGAATGTATTCAGCGAATTTCATAGAAACTTCAAACTTGTGAGGATACGGATTTTCGCCAGAGGCCTTTACAGAGTCGAGTGGTTTCAGCCTATTCTCATAGTATTTCTACAATAATTTTAATTTAACGAAATTATGGCAGAAAATTGAAAGTTAAAAAGCTGAATAACACAAATTAAATACAATACTTGACTATTTTGTTTGTGCAGTTTGTTTTGTGTTAGATTGAGGTTTAGTAGAAATGAACTGATGACTAAATAAATTGAGTTTTTGTAACAAAGAAATTAACGAAAGATTACTAGACTTGTTCTGTATCAGAACAAATTGGTGTTGACCAGCCAGTTATGTTGCTCGTAAGATTCAGTAATCATTAATTCACATGACAAGTAATATTGTCTAATTACTCAATATAATAAGAAAAATAAAGATGAAAATACCGTAGGATCCGTTTCATCATCATCATTAGAAGCAGGCTTCTGGACCTTTGAACTGGCCACTTGAGCAGCCTACAAAAAAAAAAAAAAAAATAATAAATAAATAAATAAATAAATATTTGGTCCACTAGTCAATATTTCGGAAATAGTAATTTAGTGATGTACAAGAAGTACCCAATGTTTCCAAAAGCATTTCAATTAATCTAAGATTATGAATTTCAATGAATAAGATATGAATTTAGAGATAAGGAAAGGTAATAAAAACTAGTTAACCTTGTTCTTCTTTTCCTCTTCCTTGAGCCTTTTTTCTTCTTCCTTTTGCTTCTTCTTCTGCTCCTTCAGAGCACTAAAT
This sequence comes from Juncus effusus, assembly GCA_027726005.1. Taxonomy (NCBI): domain Eukaryota; kingdom Viridiplantae; phylum Streptophyta; class Magnoliopsida; order Poales; family Juncaceae; genus Juncus; species Juncus effusus. The sequence continues at coordinate 7,780,658 of CM050894.1, read as the reverse complement.
TCCAATTCAATAAAACAAATTGTCAGCGCTACTTTATAACTCTATCCATAATTAGATTTTTGGAAAGATTGTTACTTTATTCAATGCAGTTTAGTTTAGACCCACTAAGCTCAATTTTGCAAAATTAATTATTTGACTTTTTTGGTGCTTGAAATTTATAAAAGAGAGTAACAAATAATTGGTAAGTACATAAAGGACCCCCTGAAGTTTCAAAATTTTACAAAATTTGTATTAAAACCTTAACAACAAGAAGTTTCAGGGACCAAATTCCCATTATTCTTTTTTCATGAATGGGGAAAGGACTCTTAAATTCACTTCCATTTCTCTGAACCCTTATAATCTTAAAATCAATTGAACCAGTGATGCTGAATTAGAATTACAAAATGGTTTTAACATTAAGATTTATGAGTCCTTTCAAACGAAATTGCAATGCTAAATGAACTCAGGTTTCCAAAAGTTCCGAATCTTCAAACGCAAATACCAACTAATTTCATGATCAACTCAATATTTAACTCGAAATTTATCCCGTAAAACCCAAAAACAGATAAAAATGAGAAGAAGAAACATTAATTACTTCTTGATTATTGTCTCTGAACCAGTTGAGAGATCCGCTAGCTTCTCTGCCGACTCATCCATCGAAGGCTTGTCTTGAGGCTTCATGGCCGGAAATAGAATTACCTCCTGTTCCATATAAGGTATTATTAGTACAAGGAAAATTAAATATCGAACTTAGTACAACGCTTAAGTAGAAAATTAAATATCGAACTATGAAATGAGAAGTCAGGGGGCAAAAGTGGAATAAAAGTTTCTTAGATATGGACATTAATAATATATCATGTTTACATGCACCACTGCTTTCTGATATTTTTCGTAAACTTCATCTCATAAGTACCACATTTGTTCAAAAATTCACCGAATGAGAAAATTGACTCAAGAATCAAAACACTAATCTCAATTATAAATGGTGCGAGAATCGGAGAGACTAAAATTCATGAAAGAAAGGAAAGAAAAAAGACCTTAATATTTTGAGAATCAGTTAATAGCATGGCAAGACGATCAATACCGAGCCTCCAACCAGCTGCCGGAGGCATGCCATACTCAAGTGCTTTACAGTATGCCTCATCTAAGGCCATTGCCTCATCATCTCCTGATTGCCGGTCCTAAAATAAAAAATAAAATAAATGACAGTTAATTTCAAATGGTAATTGAGATATAATTAATTTAGGGAAGTTTTGCATTATTTCAGGCCAGTTTATGTGCTTAGCTTAAGTCCAAATGTTTTGATCAATCAAGTTTCCGGTCATCTAGGTTCAGGTCAGATTGTGGATAAGTTTGGTTTCAGGTTAATTCAGTTTAGACAGATCATCTTAGAGATTCATTGACGTTTCAAGATCAATTCAGATTTTCCGAGATTCAGATATACATACAATACAATAGTTATATTTATAAAATACCTTGAGTTGTTCCTTAAAAGAGGCCCTCTGTACGACGGGATCATTCAGTACCGTGTATCCATTGCATAGCTGAACAAGAGGAAAAAACAACAAAGAAAAACAATTAGCCAATAAATATTCCAAAAAAGAATAATACCAAAAAAGAACCCAAAGGAAATTTTCATAGCCTAAGTTTCCAAATGAGAAATATCTCATATACACTGTTTTTTCTTCTCGAAAAAGGGAGGATGAATATGTATGGTATTTTTCATGATTTATTGAGAATTATTCAGGTTAAAGAATTTCATAAGCAAAACAGACAAAGAAAGTTACCTGGTGCTTATTAATAAACAGCTCGAACCTCTCCGTAAGACCCGGTCTGGATCTATGGTACTTAGCCAACGGGCTCATTATTTCGGGATGATTAATAATAAATGTCGGGTTCACACACGTCTCCTCTAGAAAATGCCCCACCAACTGTATCACAACATAAAAACATAAATGTAAGTAAATACTTTAAAATAAAAATGACTGAAGGCAAATATGTATATTAATAGAAGAAAAATAACAAACCTTATCTAATAACCTAGCGGTGGTTTGAGGGGGCGGGCATTTGACATCAAACTTAGCACATGCATCAACCAAATATTTATTTGCCTCTTCACTCGCGAGGTCCTTTGGTATGTTCAAATTAGCCATACTTTCCAATCCTTGAATCATGTCTAACCTCCTATAAAACAAAAAAATTTCACGTCCATTTAAATCCATAGACTACCACATATTTTAATTAATAAAGATTTTCATACTAAGAAAAGACGGTACATAACAAGTTAAAACCAATTAAGGTATACCTAAATGGAGGGGTGAAATCAATCTCAATAGGATCCTTATCAACACCGTTAGAATGGTACTTAATCTTATATCCTCCCGTCAATTTCTTCACCATCCCTTCAAACCAAAAAATAAAAAAATCAGGAACTTCACCTCCAAAACCAACAAACAACAACTAATCCATTTTAATTTTCTTACCTGGCAAGAGTTCTTCAGTGAGACTCATCGTATCATAATAGTCTGCATAGGCCATGTAAAACTCGCAGGTCGTAAATTCTGGATTGTGCGTCAAATCAATGCCTTCGTTTCTGAATTGTTTCCCGATCTCATAGACCCGGTCTAGGCCGCCGATTACCAGCTGCTTTAAGGATGTTCCAGGAGAAATACGCATGAATAATGGCATGTTTAAGTCGTTGTGGTAAGTCACGAAAGGTTTTGCAGCTGCTCCGCCGGCACTCCTGTTCATCATGGCCGTCCCAACCTGTGAATTATTATTATTATTATTGTTATTATTATTATTAAATCAAAATAATGGAATAATTACAATATCATTAGAAAATGGCATCTCTTTTTTTTTCTTTTTTTTCGAATTTACGGTGGCTTATACGTCCCCACGTATTTTTCAGAAAAAACACCGGCAAGCCGGGCTCGAACTTGGCATCTCTTAGTTTATAAACTGATGATTTAGCAAAAGCTAACACGAGAATAAATATCAAGTTGCAGATAGAAATTGAAAAATCATTGTTTTATTCCCTAGATTTATTTGGAGGGTTGAAATTAAAAATCTTCAAAGGACGTCTTCAAACAAAAAAAAGAATTGTTAAATCACGAAGATAAGGTCGGCTGAAGGAAGGAAAATTCTGTCAAATTAGATTCTGACCTCCAAGAAATCAAGTTTGTCGAGGAATTCTCTCAAGAATAATTTAATAATCTTGGCACGGGTCTTGAATATGGTTCTCACGTCATTATTCAACCTCAGGTCGAGATATCTCTGTCTGAACCTTGTTTCCTGCCCATCACAACATACAACTTTTTAGATAAATAACTGTAGAAATATAAGATTTTAAATGAAAATATTCTACAAGTGAAATTGACAAAACTATACTGAAATATAGCAAAGTTAATAGTAATATTATTTTGAAAACTAAATGGCAAACCTTATCCTTTAAAATGTAAGTTTCAGGATTCCTCGGCATCCCTGGTACCCATGGTTCCTACAAAAATATAAAATAAAATAGTTATGTTAATTCATCTAAAAATAGTCAAGATTCAGAACCACTTCTGCCTAGTTTAGTACCTATACGTATAATTCTTTTTCTGTATTTGCTTTTATTTTTCTGAGAGTACAAAAGACTTGAATTACAATTTTATTTAACGAAATACATTGGGAAGAGGGATGCTTAAGCCCTCTTCAAATTTTCTCAAAAAAAAAGACTTAATTAGAAGAAAAATGACAGTAAACTTCTTTTATGCTAACCTTTAAAGCATCAGTATCACCAGATGGGCCCGCTTGAGGCATCATGTGAAGGCAAGGAGAAAGCACAACAAATTTCCTAGGAAATATACTTAGCTCTCCCCTCTTAGTTTTTCCTATTCCACAAAAAAAACATTCAGTATCATCTATTGATCTAGCACAATCATCAATCCTAGTTAACAGAACCAAATTGATTTCAAATTATTAAATTAAAATAAAGATATTATATACCAGGATTCCACAAATACCGACATTATCACCATAATTCACATTAGCATGGTACCTAGAGAATTCTGTTTCATCCAACTCTGAATCCCTGCATGTAAAAAAATGAATAAATCAATCTAACTATTTGGAGTCAATTTTAATTTATTAAAAGGAAAAGAGGGATAATATAAAAGATACCCAGCACTAGCCATGACTTGAACTTTGAATCCGCCGCCAGAAATATTGTAAAAGAAGAGCTTAGATGATGACGCTCTCTTGTTCATTATTATCCCTTGAAAAATCAAGATCAGACAAACACTTAATATATAATCACAAACATGAGGTCTTAATTTTTGACAGTAACATTATTAGACAGCAACAATCACAAGATCTTAATTTCCAATTTCTCAATTAAGTACAACTATTTAGGAAATGTGCTGATAAAAAGGGCTTTTCTACAAATTATATAGAATGTGCAGTCCTTTTTGCATTTCAAAAAATAATAATAGAGAAGCAAAATCAATCTATTTTCCACCAAAATAATAAGAATTGATAACAAGTCCATTCTGTTAGAGAAAAAAAAGAGTACCAGCAATCCTGATAGAATCTGCAAGGCGCTCGCCATCAGCAAGGTTTCTGAACTTCTTAATGTATTCAGCAATTTGCATACAATCTTCAAACTGAGGGTACAGATTTTCACCAGAGGCCCTTACAGAGTCGAGCGTTTTCAGCCTGTTCTCATAGTATTTCTACAATTCCAACAAAAATTAAAATAAAAAAATCTGAATTAATAAAAGTATGGCAGAAAGATATATAGTTAAAAAGCTGAATAAAACAGAATAAAAACAATAATTGATCTTCTTTTACTTTGCAGTTTGTTATGTGTTAGATTGACGTTTATTAGAAATGAACTGATGACTAAGTAAATTAGTTTCTGTTAGAAAGAAATTAAGAAAACATAACTAGACTTGTTCTGTACAGTACCAGAACAAATTGCTGACCAGCCAGTTATGTTGCTGGTGAGATTTAGTAATCATTAATTTGCATAAGTAATATTTTTTAATTATTCAATATAGTAAGAAAAATAGAGATTAAAATACCCTAGGATCTGTTTCATCATCATCATTAGAAGCAGGCTTCTGGACCTTTGAACTGGCCACTTGAGCAGCCTACAAAAAAATAAATAAATAAAATATTTGGTCCAGTAAACAATATTTCAGAAATATTAACATAGTGATGTACATTAACTATCCAATGTTTCCAAAAGCATTTCAATTAATCCAAGATTATAACTTTCTAGGAATAAGATATGAATGGAAAAAAAGCAAAGAAAATAAAAGAAGAGTTCAACCTTGGTCTTCTTTTCCTCTTCCTCGAGCCTTTTTTCTACTTCCGTTTGCATCTTGTGCTCCTTCAGAGTACTAAATTCCAATTAAATAAAGCAAATTGTCAGCACTACTTCATAACTCAATTCTTAATTAGATTTTTGGAAAGTTTGTTACTTTATTCAATGCAGTATACTGATTATTAGTTTAGTCTCCTAATAGACCAACTAAGCTCAATTTTATAAAATTAATTATTTAACATTTTTAGTGCTTGAAATTTATAAATGAGAGTAACAAATAATTGGTAAGCATAAACTCAATTGAACCAGTGATGCTAAATTACAAAATGGTTTAACATTAAGATGTATGAGTGCTTTGAAACGAAATTGCAAGGCTAAATGGAACTCAGGTGTCCAAGGTTCCAAAATTTTCAAACGCAAATACCAACAAATTTCATGATCGGCACAAATTAACTCGAAATTTATTCTGAAAACCCCAAAAAACAGATAAAAAATGAGAAAAAGAAACATTAATTACTTCTTGCTTATTGTCTCTGAACCAGTTGAGAGATCCATTAGCTTCTCTGCCGTCTCCTCCATTAAAGCGGAAACGCTGTATTAAGAGAGAGAGAGAGAGAGAGAGAGAGAGAGAGAGAGAGAGAGAGAGAAGGTGGTTTAGGCGAGAGAGAAATGGGTTTGGGTTCGGGCTGAAAGATATATACAGAGGGGGCAATGGGCATAAAATGGACAGGATGTCAATATTGACGCGGCTCAGATTTTGTTTTAAATCATTCTGTGATGAACGGTGTAGATTCAATTGGAGATTAATGCTCTCAAAAACATTATTAATGTGAATTTTCATTACTTGACTTCTAAGTAACTATAAATTAGAAAATAATTGTAAGCGGGGTGAAGCTTAATAGTACTGTTATGGTGATTGGTGATTTCTTTTTCGAAATATATGTAGTTTTTTGTACTTGCACTCCCCCACCCCCCCCCCCCCCCCAAACACACACACACACAAAAACATAAGTTCAAATTCCGTTCCTAATTGTAAAAATGGAAGAAAATATGACAGGATATTTATTACTGTATTTTTTATTGTATTTAGATTAGATTTGTGTATAATTATTTTCATATTATAATTCAGAATAAGGCTAGAAATTCTTAACCGCCACTCAACCTTGTTTTCTCAAGTGTCTTATTTTGACTTGGAATTGTTGGAACAAAGATACTTGAGATATTTGGGGATCAAGGATCTTAAAATAATTTGGTGTTTGAAGTTCTAAGCGAACCAAAATTAGCTAATGACTTGAAATTTTTGGATATCAGTACATTTACAAAATGAAAAATGTATGTATGTCACTTATATAATATAGGGTTATTTTGTAAATTACATCAATTATTTAAAGTTCAGCTAGTATGTTGTATGTGTCACACTTGCATTATTCTTTTTTTAATAATATGGCAGGAGTTTACATCCTCAACAATTTGCAAGAAAAAAAATTGCTTCTATTAATTCCAGGAATTGAGAAAAGAATAAGGATTATATATATGTATATATTTCCCTGTTTTGATGGTAAATTGAGAGGGTTATTTGTAAATTTTTCATGTATTTGAAGATTCATCCATAAAATTGATTTTGCATCTTATAGGATAAACAAATAAAATAAAGAACATAACTTACAAAAAGTTCCTCAATTGCATATCATTCATTTTTAGGATAAACTGAGGTTAAGATGTAAAATCCATCATTGTTTAAATAAAATTGGACAGAAATAAGATTTATCTGTAAAATTGGACAGAATTTAGATTTCTGTAAAATCAACTTTTCATGCTATGGTAGGTCGCACATAAATTCAACACTCATTTTCTGAAAATAGAGAAAATTTCTCACACAACCATAAGCAAAAAAACTATATTCACAAAATAGCACATGCCATAAAATAGAAATCATAACATACTAATTAAGAATTCAGAAAAGCAAATAATACTTTTAATTATTTAATTAACTAAACCTCCATCCCACTTTCTAATTTAACCCCTAAATTAGAATAATTACTTGAGTAAAAGAATTGAAACCCCAACTATCAGCCCACCAACAGAAGAGTACTTCAAAATCCTCCCCCTTCTTTCCACCTCGTTCTTCATCTTCTTCAATTTCTCCTTTTTCTGTCCCAATTGAAGCTCCAAATTTCTATTTTTCTCATCCATTTTCGTGATTTTACCCTCCAATAATGCGTGCTTGGCCTCAATTTCCGCGCCTCTCTTCTCACAATTATCAATTCTTCCAAAAAGGGTCTTAAATGTTTCTGTCATTGCTTGCTCAATAGAGAGAATCAAAAGAGAGAACTCAATAACATGTGACAACTAATTTTGAAAAATTCGTAACATATTTCTTTTCCTTTCTAAGATTTCAAGATACATGATAAAAATGCAATAAACAAAAAGCTAAAACATGATTGAAGTAAATTCCTATTTATCGCTACTCGTACTCTCAGCTAACTCCTTTAGAATATTGGGGCAACTTTGGATCAAATGTTCAAAGTCCCCGGTCCCCATTACTGCTACCAGGTTGTTATTAAAGGCAACAAATTTGAAGCATGCAGCTTTAAGCTGAGGGCAGTTGTGTTGCTCGGCCAAGGTTAAAATTGTTGCTAAGTTTTTCACACGAAGATTATTAGATAACTCATTTTCGCATATTAACTTCAATCTCTCTACTCCATATAGGTCAGCAAGCACAAGCAAATGTTGACACATATTTATCGCGTCTTGTCTATCACCATCACCAATAGCTTCTTCTAACTTCGACACAGAATCATAATATATGAAATTGAGAAAACTCTAAACACCTCAGCTTCAATATTTTCAAGTTTAATGCGTTCTGCCTGTTTCTCCCTCATCTCCCCAAAAAAATGAGCACGAAAAACCCGCGACCTCATTCCAAGTACGAGTTTATGGGCTCTAAAAATTTCCCCACCAACCTCAAAAGTAACATCTGCTCTTTCACCACTCTCCAATAGAGAATGAAGTTGTAGGTCTAGGTCAGAAGGTGGTACTATAACTGGTTCCAACTCGGTTGACTTAAAACAAGAAGGCTTAATTACGCTAACAACACAATATATCACGAAACTATTATCCTTGAGACAGCTCGATGTTTCAAATGCTTTTCTTTCTATGAACTTGGTGTAACCCCAAGTTCTACACATGGGGTGGAATGTTCTCGGAGGGCACCTTCTTCTTGGGCTCAATAAACATGGCTTGCTATGATTGAGCAAGACGAGGTCAAATATTACTTTTACCATGGCTTCAGTACTCATAAGCTCTAGGTAGAAAGCTAGATAGTCTTTGGTCTCCTCACTATCTCCATCGGGATAGTATCTGATAGCCCAATCAAATCCTCCAATGGTGAAAGTTGCAGATGTTAACCACTTGCCGATACCAATTCCCTTATTAAAGGAATAACCTTCAATTTTGAACTGGTGGTACCCGATCTCGGTTTTCGTCACCATTGTTGATGCACTCTTCGATACATATGGTTTAAACCTGTACGACTTGGCCGCCATGGTCGAGTAGATCTAGGGATTATCCAAAAGAGTATAAAGAAAAGGGTAAAATTAGAAGGGGTATACCGAATGGTGCTATTCAAATACCAGGGCCAATTCTAATTTTTCAGAGGTATTTGAAGATTATTATTATGGGGCTTTGAAAAACAAAAGCGAGCAGACAATTTAGAAGAAAAAACGGAGCCAAAACAATCTGAGAAGTTTTCTTCCCTTTTTGACAATAAAACATTTTATCTTTCTTTCTGTTTTTTATTTTAATTCTTCAGTTCTTTTTCCTATTTTTTCCTTTTCTTCATTATGTCCTTTTCTTTCTATTTCTTTACTTTTTTTTAATTTTTGTCCTTCTCTTCCTGTGGCTAGCTGTACCATATGGTGTTGTAGCCCAATTTAACCCTTGTAACTAACCCAATAAAACTAAGGTTTGAATTATTATTTTTTTTTTTTGAGGTAAGATTAGTCTAATTAACCCACAATTGTGCAATTATGCATTAATTCAGCCTAATTAGCCTCAGTCACATAGCCTCAAACACGACAAGAAAATTGAAAAGAAGTAGGTTGAAGTTACATTTTACCCGTACACTCGTGCTTCAATCGAACTGTTGATAGGAAATGATTAGCGGCCAGTTGCAGCTAGGGTTTGCACTAGATTGTGATGCGCTGTTGTTAACTCTTCCAGTTCCAGGCGTCTCTCTCTCTCTCTCTCTCTCTCTCTCTGTATCCTCTCTTTCTCTCGTATGAAACTAGCTCTACTAAGCGAGCAATGTCTTTTACTAGTCCTGGTGCGAGGTTTTATATATATATATATATAGACATACAATACAGGGTGTTTTCCTAATTTGTTTTATCTTTTTGGAAAGAGAAGGGAATTTGTTGAAAGGAGAGGGGAGGTCTTTTTCGTTATAACGAAGAAAGGGAATTTGTTGTTAGGGGCAGAGAGAAATTGTTACGAAAGGAAAGGGTTCAATAAGCAGGATACTGCGTCTCTTTTTTATTGCCGTTTGATTAATTGGCTGTTATATAGCCCAATCAATACTAATAACGGAGGATGGTTCTGTTAACTGCTTTTAGTTTTGAAAGTAAAGCCAATTTATTGAAATTAATCATTTTTGCATGACTTGAGAGTATTTTTGTCATGGTCTGTAACTTCATGATAACTGTGACGGTTTGAAATTATTAGAGCATGGAGTAATTTAATATTTTTTGTTAAATAATTATATTTTATGTATTTTATTTTATCTACTACAATCTCATTTTTTCCCTTTTCTAAACAATCACATAGATTTATATGGTAAAATCATATAAGGATAATGACACAAAAAATAATCTAGCATACAAGATACATATTGATTAAAATCATAATTTTACTCTGACCCCCTGATTTTTTTGTTCACAAAAATAATTTTTTTTTTTCTCACAAATGAGGTAAGAAAAATGACCTTGCTCAGCTAGAAGCAGGATCCTTGAACCCGTTACAAAAATGTGAAACGGAAAGTGTTACGAAACAAATCGTCACAATTCAGTTATTATAAATGAACGAATGTTCATAATTAGTTGATAAAACTGATCTTTTGGACTTCTTTTTCTCTTTCACGGTTCACTTTTTCTTTTTGCTGAGTTTCACGGTTCTCAAAAGACAAAAATAAGACGCCACTTCCAACTTATATATTTCTTGCTTGTACGATTTTGTAAAGTTTCAAATTTTAATGCTTATAACTATACATTATTTTATTTGAAAATATAATATCACATAGATAATATACAACTATATTTTAAGATAAAAAATCATTAAATACAATTTTTTTTGACAGAATTGATTGTAAATAATTTAAAAGTCCGTGTTTTTTGACAGGGTGCATCGTCGCAACTTGTGACTATCACAATCACTATAAAATTTGGTGCTCATTTGATCCTTTTAGCCCATATACCGCAGTCAAGTTATTCAATTAAGTACATATTGTCATGAGGCATAATAAAACACACCACTCAAATTAAGTACATATTATTGTACAGAGGGCCCGTTTTGAAGTACATAACTCAAGGTACTATCAAATTATAACGGCTGTACATTTTTCTTTTGCTATATCTGAATCTGGCAAAATTTAATAATATATAATTAGTGAAATAACTAATAAATTATTTAGTGAATATAAGTTTATTAAATAAAAAAGGGGTCATAAAATAGAAATGAGTTTTCAAAAAGAAATAGAAAATACTGGAATGACCTTTGTCACATACTTACACTACATAGTAAATGCCATCATCAATATAAAAAGATCTTTGTGTTGTTTATGTGAAATATAAAGATACAATCGATAGCCTCATTTTGACTTGGAAGTGTTGGAACAAAGATACTTGGAGATCAAGGATCTTAAAATAATTTGGTGTTTGAAGTTCTAAGCCAACCAAAATTGGGTACTAATTTGAAATTTTTGGATATCACAAATGAGACATTTACAAAAAGAGAAATGTATGTATATGTCAATTATATAAAAGAAAAAAGATTTAGACCTCCCATCTTATTTAGTTCATATTGACTTCCAATAAGATATGTTTATATCACAATAATATACCTTACATTCTAAATATTATACTTCTATATTATTAACAATATATCTTACATGTGAAATTTACTGAGAACCATAGAGAGCTACTAAAAAAATAATTATATGTTTAATTTCATGGGAGTCATTTTTGGAGCTCATAATTCTTTTAACAAATATGAGAGTTCCGGAGTCCATTTAATTGGGAGCCCTGGTGATTTCTAAATGGCTTCTATTTTTTTGCTAGACGTGGCGCGCTCTCATTGGTTGGGAGATAGGGAGCCACAATTTGCGGGAGGTTAATAGTCGGTCCCTATATAAAATTCGGCTATTTGTAAATCACACCAATTATTGAAAGTTCAGCTAGTACGTTGTATGTAAAACAGTTCACGACTCACACTTGCATTATTCTTTTCTTTTAAATAACTAGCAAATGTTTCGCGCGTTGCGCGAGATTTTTATAGCATTGTAATAGTAGTTAAATCACAATTTCAACAACATTTTATAGCACTGTAATAATAGTAAATCACAATTTCATCCACAGATTTGTATAGTAAGGAAACAGAGGTTAAAGACAATTCGATCAATTAAGCAAATATTTTGTGTTTTAACGAAACAGAGGTTGAAGACAATTCAATCAATCAAGCAAACATTGTTGTGTTTTTGAGTCATGAACAGTGAGGTAATATTGATTAAACCATTAACTAACATTGTATATTAAACCAATGCAAATATTCATTCAAAATATTTAGCTGTTTACAGTTTCACACAAAACAATTAAGCAAATAGTTGTTTTTCACCCTCATGAAATTGGTCAAAATAAACTGCTGTTTTTTCTGCTTTAGAATCAAGACTATCTGAGTATTAATAAGATTAGTTTATGAATGAAAACAAATACACAAAAAAAGATTCTTACATTGTAAAAAAAACTGAAGTAATCTGTATTACATTCAATTATGTCATATATTCAATGATGTAGCAATCCCACAAAAAAGAGAGGAGAAACATTATATACAAATGCATAGTTGAAAAAGAACCATTACTTATACTTCTTTAGAGACTTTTGAAACAATACATTTTATGAAAACATTCAACAAATTAGAAATCATGAGTGCCTTTTGCTGAATTTGTAACATCAATCTTGGAGAGCTGCTCATTTAGAAAATTGAAAATTAATTATAATCTTGTCTGATGGCAGCAACATGAACTGTGAAATTAACAAAAAGTTATAACATTGATTGTATAACCTTAAATTCTCCAAAGTCTGGGGTGTGATTTCCTTAAAAGGCTTCTCACAATTTTGTATATTCAGTCAATTAAGTAAATATTCAATCATTAAGCGAACTGATCCTTGATTATTAATAATTAGTATATAGCTTGTGCCGAGGCGATCGAGGGTTCCTCCATAACCCTTGTCTGACAATCCCCTCAAGTTGACTGGTCCTGCCACCTTGCACGATTGTATGTAAATGGAGGAAATTGAAACTATGGAGTTGATGATCCCTCTACATGCCAGATCTTATTTAGTCATTACTTAACATTAATAAGGATGAATTTATGCAAAATTTTCAAGTGGGGCTTAATTCAATGAATATATAATTTGACGCGATCCGAAAAAGTAAATGCATACTGGCTAAGTTAGCGATACTTACCATCAGCTATATCTTTATGCCATCTGAGTTTGTATTCATTATCCTTATAACTTGGCTGAATTCCAGAATCAGATCAAGTAAAACTCCTCTTCTATCACTTGATAACCCACCTGACCCAATTGTCTGTCAAAAGCTGCCTTAATTCCGTAACCTAAAAAATAAAAAAATGAAAAAGTTAATGCTCATTTGGTATTTTATTACAAAAGTATATTTGTAATCAGGACTTCCGGAATATTAAAGATAAAATAAGGTAATTGCATCTTTTCAATGCGACAACTATTTCATGAATTTGAAAAAATAAAATAAAATCTCGAATCAGATAAAACATAATAAATCGATGAATTTGGAGAATAAACCTGAATCAGACATGGTTCAACTTTAATTAGTAGATTCAAGAAAAAAATGCAAAATCTGCAATAACAACAAAGTTGACCAAATCTCCTGATCTAACTGATTAAACAACAAAGATTAGAGAAAAAGAAAGCAATATAATAAAATCTCAAAACTGAAAAAAGTGAATACGGTTGAGAGAAATAAAACACATCTATTACACGGAAACTCTTGATCTGGTATTGTTGTAAAAATAGAATCCCCTATTGAAAAAAAAAATGAAGGAAAAATTAAAACTAATAATTAGGAGACATAACAAATTACCATACGTAAGTAGTCTCGTTCAGCCTATCGAAGCCCAATTGTTAAGTCGTTAGAAGTTTTTTTTTTGTCAGATCAATTCCCTTCCCAGCTGGCCAGGATGCGACTCCTTAAATTTCATTTACGACAGCTGCGGGTCGTCATGCTTCCAGCCAAGTGGGTCAGTGAAGCAGTCTAAAATTTGTAACCTAAAATTCAATTGCATAATTGTTGTCAATGGAACAAAATAGCATGAATTTATTACTAAATATATTTATGATAAGATAGAAGCATACCATTTCCTAACATAGAAGCATAAAAATTCAAAATAAATTGATTCAAAAAGTCAAAGCAGACAGAGGGACTCCGATCAAAGTATCTCTGTTCAAACAAAAAAAAATTATGAGAGAGAAAAGAAGAGAGAAAACAATGAAATAAATTTGGTAATAAGCCATCACAAATCAAAACCGCAAAATTTACCTCTAATTCTTAAAATCTTCTGGCTATTTTAATGATCGAATACAAAAGAATCAAACCCATAAAAATAAACAAAAGCCCCAAATATACCACCAGATGTGATTGTCTCAACCAATTGAAAAGAGAAAAAATCACAAAAACTAACCTGCGCAATCAGAGCTCAGACGGCTGGTCCACATCATTCTTTCTTGAAGAGCCACATGCGCATCTTTCATCTCTACATCCAGCTCTGTTTTCCCACCAGTTCCACCCTCATCAGTTCAAACTATGTCAAATTAGCCAAAATAATCATAAATTAGTCCAAATTAGGGTACTATTAAGCCATAATTAAGTTTCAGTTGTGCAAGTACCCTAATTACAGATGAAATTACTCAAATTACCCAAAAACCAGTCAACTAAAGTGTAATTAGGACTGATTTGGAGTAATTTAGACGGAATCAGTCCCAAATCAGTCTCATAAAATCAGCCAAAATAATAAAAACCAGTTCATTTAGAGATTTTCAAAATGATGCCTCATTCTAGGTCTTATGGGTGTAGAAGAGAGGAGAGGTGAATGCGCCTTTCCATGCGTGTAACAGGAAGATACACTCGCCGTGGAGAGTCGGAACATCTGAAGAGGTGTGAGATGAGGTGTATCTCGACTGTGTCGCGTGCGTGCGCCAAGGGGAGACAGAGATGCTCGAAGAAATCGAGCATGGAGAGAGCGAGAGAGAGAAATCCTGTGAGTGAGAGTGAGCGGGTGAGAGAGGGAGAGGTTGAGTGGTTTGGGGGGGGGGGGGGGGCCAGGAGAAAGGAAGAGGGAGAGCGTCTGGAGAGAGAGGGAGAGGGGTTTGTTTCACGCGTGGATTTGAAATTTTACATACAGACAAAATTAGCTGATTGTAATAAATCAATGGATGAGATTAAATCTGGAAAATAATTTTTCTGAATCCAATGGCTGAATAAAACTGATGACGTGGAAGTATAGTGAAAAGATAAATTTGTAAGGATTATAACCTATTATAAATATGGTAGGAGTTTCCATCCTCAACGATTTTCAAGAAAAATAAACTTTTATTAATTACAGGACTTGAGGAAAGAATAAGGATTATGTAATTGTATATATTCCTGTTTTGATAATAAATCGAGGGTTATTTGTAAAATTTTCATGTATTTGAATAAAATTGGGCAAATTAAGATTCACCCATAGAATTGATTTTGCATCTTATAGGATAAACAAATAAAATAAAGAACATAACTTACAAAACGTTTCTCAATTATCCATCATTGTTTGAATAAAATTGGACAGAAATAAGATTTATCTTTAAAATTCAACAGATTTCTGTAAAATCGACTTTTCATGCTATGCTAGGTCGAACATAAATTCCAACTGCACTCATTTGCTGAAAATAAAGAAAATTTCTTGCACACATGCGTAAACAAAAAAAACTATATTCACAAAATAGCACATGCCATAAAATAGAAATCATAATACTTAATCAAGAATTCAGAAAAGCAAATAACACCAATTTGAATAATTGGTAATCTAAAGAAAAAAAAAACAAATCATCTTTTTTCAGCTTCCATCTTAAATAATCCTTATTCTGGCCCACAGAGAAAAAGAACACAACTCTGCAGCTGAGCAAGCGCTTTGGTCAGCTAGATCAAGACAAAGGGACAGAATAAAAGCATCTCAAGTAAAAATACTGAAACCTCCATCCCATGTTATAATTTAAACCCTAAATTAGAACAATTACTTAATGAACAGAAGAGAAGTTCCAATTATCAGCCCACCAACAGAACAGTACTTCAGCATCCCGTCCCTTCTTTCCACTTCCTTCTTTATCATATCCAATTTCTTTTTTTTCTTTCCCAATTGAAGCTCCAAATTTCTGTTCTTCTCATCCATATTCGTGATTGTACGATCCAATAATGCGCGCTTGGCCTCCATTTTGGCGTAATAGAAGTAGAAGCTCTCTCAGAGGCGGGTATGAGAATGAGTGTCAATCGGACTGAAATATAAGTGGGGGCAAATGGAGGTACTAATTATAATTAATAGCATATCAAAATAATTTAAAGATGAATGAACAAAAATAGTATATAAAAGAATGTCATTATTATGACATGCTACAGAAAAGAACTACTGTCTAAAATATCGTTATTTACATAGACCAAGCCCCTTTTGACATAAGATATGTGCATCTCAATTATGAGGTTAAAGCTATAAACAAAATTGATCGAAAATGCACAAATATTGATAAAAATAAATAGAGTTTATTACAATAAAATAAATATGTCAGAGGAAAATGAACAAATAAAAGTAGAAAATGAATAGAATCAGCTTAAAAAAATTTGAAAGGAAAAAATGAGGCATATGAATAATTAATTCAATGAAACAGACCTTCTCAATTTCTTTACTATAGTTGTCTCCAATATCTCAATTAAAAGAAATATTAACTTATCTATTTGGTCTATTAGCATCAAAACTTCATTCATTAATAAATAGTATGTTGATGACATATATTACTATGAAATTTACCGGATGTTTTTATAATGCCAAATGTGTTAATTAGTTAACCCATGGAATAGAAATGTTGTCATCATTAAATAAGTGAGAAATTTAAAGAACCCCCTAACTTTCCTGAATATTAAAAAAAAAACCTCTTTATTTTAAAGATTCACTCTTTTGGTCCCAACAACAATTTAACATTTTTTTATATGGTTTAGGGTTTTTTAAAATAATATATGAAAAAAAAACATTTATAGGACCAAAATACTGCCAACAAGATCTCAAATAAAAAAATACCATCAACAAACTATTTTTCATAATTTATTTTCTTCAATCTAAAATAATAATTAAAAGAAAAAAGAATATTCCAGACATAATATTTAACAATGTTATATTTATCATATTTGACGATATTATTTTATGAAAATTTGTTTTATTTTAAAAATTTATAATATGTATATATTCTTCTGTTTCATTTTATGTAAAATATTATTTTTTATGAAAAATATTTTTCTCTCCTTTACTTTTAACAATATTTATTCATTTTATTTAAATTTATTTTTATTTTTTTGGCTGAAAAAAATAAAAACTTTTGTAGGCATCTAATAAGCACTACCGGCTTATTTGTCATCAGCATCGTCATAATTCAGAAAGATATAACATAATTACAAATAGGTATATCGATATACAAAAAGGTAGCATAAATATATATATAAAATAGATGCGTAAAAATAAGCACATATATTGTCAGTCGTATGGAAATTTATATAATTAAAAAAGATGTATAACTTGTTAAAAGACATAATAGTTCTATCAAAGATATAGTGCACAACAAAAATAATATACATATACATATATGGTGGACGGTGTTTAAGAGATGTTTAAGTGATTGATGTGTAGGGGTGGCAATGGTTCGGATCCGGTCCAGATAGTGCTCGTACTATATCTGTATCCAATTTTTTTTTCCGGGTCCAGATCCGGATACGGTTCGGATATTATACTGATCTAGATATGGTTCGAGTTTGTCGGATATGAGTACGAATCCGGATCTTTTTCGGTTATTAAAATGGTACAAATATATTATATAAATATGTTATGAGTTTTGTATATTATATAGCTTTATTACAAGAAAAAGTATAAGCAATGAGTTACAATTATATCAAAATCTTATAGTATGGGTTCAAAAACGGGTACCCTTATTTGATAATTATTCAGATCCGAATAAGTCTGGATCCGGTCCGGATCTAGACCTAATATTTTAAGTCCCATATCCGATCCAATTCTGAGGATTTTTTTATTCGGATCCGGATATTTTTCGGATACGGTACCGGTTCGGTTCGGATATTACCCGAACCATTGCTACTAATGTGAATGTTTTCTTTTTTTTAATGAGGATTTATTTTTGTTCCAATAAAGGCCAAATTTTTTAATTAATGCTTGCAGAGGGAGGGGGGGGGGGGGTGTAAAAAGAAATTTAGCGGTTTTAAAATTCAATAATTTAGGGTTTTTTGAAAAAAAAAATCCTACTAAAATTTATGGTTTTAATCATGCATTAGGCATTCACTAAGAAAGAAACTTTGAAATAATCGTTTACATTTTAGATTTGTTGGCTCATTGTGTAGTTGTTATAATAGAAATGAGACATTAAATAAAACCAACTTTAATGTAAAATAGTTGAGGGGTCAAATCAGATTTTTCGGCTGGGGTGCCTTATCGCTCGAGTTTGCAAGCTTTACAATAATTTTGTACAATTTAGAAATGATAAGTTCAATAATATTTTTGAAAGATAAATTTTGAGTTTTACAACGATAATATTGATATATATTTACTGCTTACAAATATTTTGAATTACATTCGCCGGGTGTGCAAGAGCGAGGGATTCGCAATATGTTTGCAACATGATTTTGATCAATTTGAAATTTCGAGGGGTATTTTTAAATAGAGAATTCTTCAAAAAAAAACCCTAACTTTTCTGGATGAAAAAACCCGTAACTTTTCAATATTCTTCAAAAACCGCATATAAAGTGGATTAAATTTTTTTGCCCCATATGGTGTTAACTTTAACTTTTCCATCATATTTAATTTTAAAAAGACCAAAATAACCCTCATATATTTATTTTCATATTTTATTATATTCAATAAAATTCTAAATAAATAAATATTATTTTTTAATATAATATTTCACGATGTTATTTTTACGATATTTTATGATACGTTAATTTTTATTTTATGGTATTATATTACAAAAAAATATTTGTTGATTATCCTATATTTAAATTATATTTTTATATTACGTAAAATATTATTTTCTTCATTATTATTTATTATGATTTTTTTATATTCTAGTCATTAATTTATTTTTAATATAAAATATAAATTTATTTTTTATATATTTTTTAATTCAATAAAATATAACATGAAAACAAACATATTAGGGGCATTTTAGTCTTTTAAAAATTAAATTTGATGGAAAAGTTAAGGTTAACACCATCGGGGGTTAAGAAATTCAATCCAATTTATAAGGGGGTTTTGAAGAACATTGAAAAGTTAGGGATTTTTTGATAAATACCAAAAAAGTTAGGGTTTTTTGAAGAATTTCTCTTTTAAATAATTAATGGAATGAAATTGCAACAAATTGCATTAATCTTTCATGATCTGAAGCAATAAATATTTTTGAATAATTAACTGAATGAAATTTTTGAATAATTAACTGAATGAAATTTTAACTGATTGCATAAATATTTCATGATCTGAAGCAATATTTGAGCCAACCATCAAAAAATAAAAGAAGCAA
This sequence comes from Juncus effusus, assembly GCA_027726005.1. NCBI lineage: Eukaryota > Viridiplantae > Streptophyta > Magnoliopsida > Poales > Juncaceae > Juncus > Juncus effusus. Next base: position 7,761,242 of record CM050894.1, on the reverse strand, counting down.
TATTTGAGGGTCTTTGTCATTCCACTGATAAATTAGCCATAAACAAGAATAAACAAGGAAAACTGAAACCATATTAACACAAAATAGTTAATATCATTAAACTACATTCACAAAATAGCACATGCCATAGAATAGAAATCATAATACTTAATCAACAATTCAGAAAAGCAAAATAGCACCAATTTGCATAATAGTGAATTTAAAGAAAAAACAAAGCCTCTTTTTTTTATAACCTTCCTCTTTTCTGCTTCCATCTTACATAATTCTAATTCTAATTCTAATCATGCCCCTAGAAATTAAAAACTGTTCAATTAAAAATAAACCCCCATCTCTTTTTCTAATTACTTGAAAAATAAGAGCGAAGCCCCTAAAACGAGCCCGCCAAGAGAGCAGTACTTGAGAATCCTGCCCCTTCTCTCCACTTGGTTCTTCAGCTTCTCCAATTTCTCCTTTTTATCTCCCAACTGAAGCTCCAAATTCCTGTTCTTGTCGTCCAAATTCGTGATTTTGCACTCCAATAATGTGCGCTTGGCCTCCACTTTGGCGCCTCTCTTCTCAGCACTATCGACCCGTTTGAACAGACCCTTGAAGGTTTCACCCATGGATTGCTCCTGAGCTCCGATCGTCTCATCCGTCTTCTGATTCACATCAAACACTCGCGCATTGAGATCAAGGATTTGAGATCCCGCGTCCAGAATTGCCTCCTCTAAGCACCTTTGGGTCTGAGTGAGCTCGGTTAGGCGATTCAGAGCCACATCTGCCCCACCAATTGGAGCTGCAAATCCACCTGTAACAGCCCCAATTGGAGCCACAAATCCATCTCTAACATCCCCAATTGGGCGCACAAATCCGTCTCTAACAGCCCCGATTGGGCGCACAGATCCACCAGTCAGTCCACCAGCGACATTGGCGCGATTCGGGTGGAGTGGCGGCTTTGCCCCAGTCGGGCGCACAAACCCACCAGCCACTCTCGCTTCAGCTGGCGGCACGTAGACTTGATCGGCTGCCGTTTCTTGAAAGAACTGTGCCGGTTCTGGCTGCGCCAGCTGGGTCCCCAAACCCAAACTCTCAGGCAGCTCGGCGGTGCTCTGGGCGGTGCTCCTCGGCCGGGAAAGATTCCCCAGACCCAAACTCTCAGGCAGCTCGGTGGTGCTCAGTCCGGCCTGAGGAGCAAGAAGAGAAGGCGGCAGAGGCGGGACGCCAGCTCCAGGACGAACGGCGACCGCGCCCAGGCGAGCAGGAGAAAGAGGGGAGGAGCCGACCCGCTGCTGATCGGATGACCAAGCGGCGCCGGGGAGAGAAGGAGATCTCAAGGCGAACGGCACCGTGCTGGGGCTCAACTGAGAAGGAACCATCTTGCTCTTGCTGCGAACAGAAAGAATTTCAGAGTGAGTGAAAGAAAGACTTCGGTTTGATCAAGAAGAAGAAGAATGAGATTCATTAGTTGTTCTTTTTTATGAATCGCGAGACTCGGGTCAGCACAATGCTGAATAGGCGTGGTGTAGAGTTAACTTTTTACATCTGCTTTGATGATTAAGGTCATCCAAATTCATGAATTCTGTGAATTTTCATTAATCTGCGACACCGAGCGTATTTAGTTTATATTAGCCGGGCTGACGTGTGACTCATCCCGCCTTTCTCGTTCCAAAACTGAATTTCAATGTAGCTGATCTTCTGTGACACTTTCTGCATAGTTCCAATGTGACTTAGATTTCTAATAAGCATATATAAATACTGTGACACCTCTTTACGGGTATTACGAATCATTTGAATATTTAAATAAATAAATACATAACCAAGTACTATAACAATTCTTTTAAGTAAAGATTCCGACTATAGCCTGAATTATTTTCAAAAATATCTAACGTCTAAACTATTTCCCAAACTAATTTAAGACATTTAAAATGCCTCAATTTGAATAAAAGTCGTAATCAACTCATCTTGTCTGATGCATAAATAAAAAAATAAATTTTTTTTGGAAGCGTTTGAAATGCCTCCATACTCCAAATTCTTGGATATGTTTGAAATGCCTCCAAAATTTTGGACCACAATCAACACAAGCATGAAAAATAAAATTATTTTTTCCTTCAACATGCAAAACAATCTTAATATGTACATAATTTACCTTACATTTAGCATGCAACATTTGTCAATATACTTAACATGTAATATTTAATCCTTTCATATGCAAAACAATATTATTTTTGTTCTCGTATAAAACAATAAATCTAACATCTAACAAGCAAGAACCACAAGAAAAAAAATTAACAATATTAACATAAGGAAATACTTAATCTTATGTTATAGATCTATACTAGCTTTGGGACCTAATATGCCACACTCGCTTATTTGTCACGTAACATCGCCGAAAATTCAAAAAGGTATACCAAAAGTATAAAAAAATACATCGATATATAAAAAGGTAGAATGAACATCAAAAAAGATATATTGATATAAAATGTATTTTTTTCAATTAGTTTTATACAAAATTGTAATTGACAACTGAAAATATTATAAAAATACAATATTGTGACGATTAGATGATGTCTAGACGGGTGATGCGAATATTTTATCATTAGGCTTTAACAAAATTAAAAATTACCTTAATGTAACTATGTTATAGATGACCAATTTCAATAGGAGAAGATGTTGGCTCTATATTTTGAAGTTGTTTCAAATGCCTCCAAAATTTTGGAGGCATTTCAAACGCCTCCAAATTTAATATTTTTTATTCATGCATCATAGACTCATACAAGATGTGCTACTTCCGATTTTTTTATTTATTTTATTAAAAAATGGAGGTATTTAAAATACCTTGGCCTAGTTTAGGAAATGTTTAGACGCTAGGTCATTTTGATCATTTTGAAAAAAAAATTAGTCTACGGTCGGAATCTTTCCTTCTTTTAAACTGGTATCGCATCTCTAGAAATGAAGCTGTTTAAATTAACAAGTAGAATGCGTTATGATCTTAATGATTATAAAATGGCATGGCAGCTCTACAAAATTGGTTAAATTAACAAGACTGTGTGATACATTTATTTATATAGTGTAAACATATTGTACATAATTTTGACATTAGCGACTCCGTTGTAAAACTAATCACAAATAATTAATTATCTACTAATTATTAGGAAATACAATGACTTAAAAAGGAAAAGAAATCCCCCCAGAGATAAAAACAGACACCGCCAAAGAAAATGAAATCACCGCGAAGGTAAAAACAGAGACTGCCTTATGAAATTGATTCCTAAACACAATCGCATATTTTTTTTTCAAAATTATCAAATTACACCTTTTTTCACACAATCTAACACATCATGTCAGTTTAATACAAATTAACTTAGATTAGTTTATGACACACGTGTTGCAGTTTCGATTCGGTTGTCACTTGTGAGTCCGGCAAGAGGAGAGGAGGGATCGTTTTACGATTTTGTCGGCTTTGAATTTGAATTCAAAATGAAGGATTCAACCTCTGTTATTTTACTGGCTCGGCTGAGAAAGTCAACAATATATAGTACCTGTAAGAGCCATAACAGATATTTTATTTGAGAAATTAGTGTAGTTTTAAAATTGTAAATTTTGTACAATAAAAAATGAAAATTTAGCATTAATGGTCTCTAACCTAGTTGATAGAGTATAATGCTTGTAGATCAAGAGCTTGTGTGGGTTCAAACCTCCATTAGGAAAAAAAAAATTGTTTAATTAAATATACAACATTTGTTGCTCTCAAAAAAAAAATTCAGCTAAAGGAAAACTGTTCATGTATGGCCTGTAAAACCTCAGAATATCATGTATATTGTATACACACTATAAAATATCATATTACCTCTATTAAACGCGGAGAAAGTACCTTTGCTTCTCCATCTCTTAGTTTCTTTAAGAAATCAATCAAAAAATATTTTGAAAAAAATAAAAGACAAACTGCCCCTCCATTTTTTATTTCAAAATTTATTTTTAAGAAAGAAGCCAAATATTTATTTTTAGAGAATTTGGAGATAAATTGTGACTAATAGGGGTATATGAAATATTCTTATAATGTTTGCAACCTTATTATGAAATTTCATATAAATCTACACATTTAAATTTAGTTTACTAAAATAAATAAATACAAAAAGAACCTCACTGATTGACCAAGGCCCAAAAGACCTGTCTACGACCCCAAAGAAATTTGTAATGATAATTTTTTCTTTTCTTAAAAACAAGTTAAACTCAAGGTAAAAAAAATAGGCAAATCGTGGATGATATCTGCCCAGCTCCTTTACCATGTAGTCTTATAATTTCCATGCATCCTGTCAATAATATCTGTCAATAATATATGCTAGCTTTGCCTTATATATACACAAAAATTCAAATTATATGGTCCATTAACAAAATTAAAATATGGATCAATGAATTGCTTTTTTCAATCTATCACAGCAAAGTTGCCCATCCTAAGTTAATATTTCTTTTATGATTTAAAAATTATAATATGATGATGACCTGCCTCCCAACTAAAAGAACATTTTATTTTTTTTTAATCAATTTTGTGTGACTTGTATAATGGAATTTGTGTGAGGTACTTCTAAGAAAGGCAATTTTTACATGACGAGGAACTTCATCTATTTATCAAAAGCCTTTAAATTTACATTTCAAAACATTAAAGATGGTTTTAGTTTTATCAACAAAAATTATGCAAGAGTCTCACTTATTTCTTGTACCTATCAGATATTGGAGGAAATCAAGAACATGTAACACTTTAGCGTTTCTGTCATATTTGGTGGAGCGCCTAGGTGAGCAGCAGGAGAAAGGGAGGAGAATCAGACAAGCTGCTGATTGGATGCGGGAAGGTAGGTAATCATAAACTGAAACATACTATTAAAGGATACGCTACTATGTTAAGGAAGAGATTGGACGAATCCAGTGTTTGAGAATAATGGAAATGAAAGTTAAAATCAAAGATAACACGGTTAATTTGTGAATGAGTAGTGGCTGGTTTTACTGGGATTCCTTTTAGAAGAACATGCCACGCACCACTCAACTCGATTTGAAATGAATGGCTAGGATTGATTGAGTCAGTTTCAAACGAACGGTTTGCATTGATCAAGCAGTTAGGATTAGCTTTCTTATTATTTTATTTTTAATTAAAAATGTAAAATCATGCGCTTATAAAAATGCAGAGTATTGTACGGTTCATTTTCAAGCTTAATAAAAAACAACTATTTTAATCTCTCTTAATTATCCACACTTAAGCTTCTAATATGCTATCAGAAGAATCATGTGCTAACGCTCATCTCTTCCGCTTCTCCCTTCTTCTTCTTCCTCTCTAAAATTCAAAAACCCTAAAACATCAAAATCGGTACCAAACTGGACCAAAGATTGATTCTTTTCAATCAAAAACCTCTTAAACAACTCAACATAATCTCCACAATTCAAAACCTTTTTCTTTTCTCTCTAGAAACAACAAAAATCCTCAGAAAAACTCGCTGACCCATTTGACCCGCTCAAACTGAATTTTATTCAGTGTAGTCCCACAAATTTTCAAAATCTCGAAAATCTTAAAACCAACACAAAGATTCATTCTTTCCTCTTCTTTATCTTTCTACAAATAACCAAAACTCAAATTCAAATCGAAAAATCATCTCTTCTCAAAAATGTCAGAAAATTCCGATCTTGACGATCTCCTTCTCCAATCAACAATCCTTCTCTTTCTCAAAATTTCAATCAAACTCAAAATAATACCTCAAACAACAAACCGGTGATCTTCAATCATCCAATCTCTATAAAACTAGACCACACAAACTTTCTTCTATGGAAGAGTCAAATCTTACCAATTATAAGAGGCCACAACCTTGTTCAATTTTCTTGCACCGAACCCAAACTATGATCCAAATTCCTCTATTAATTCTGAAAATATTGAGCATCTTCAATGGGCGCAACAAGATCAATTAATCCTTGGATGGATCTTAGCCTCTTAGGATCACTATTCGATAAAGCCCTCTCACAAGCACTTCATTGGTCAACCACTTCTATGGAAATGTCTCACCGACACTTAGTCCTCCTTCTCTCGAGCCCATGCTCATGATCTCCGATCAAAAATCCAAAATATCAAACGAGAAAATATGTCTTGCAGCGAATTCTTTCATCAAATCAAGAACATTTCTGACCAATTAGCATTTATAAATTGTTCGGTGAGTGAGGACGATTTGATTGATGCTACTTTAATAGGTCTTTAGACCTGAATTTTGCTCCTCTGTTTTTGCACTTACCTCCACAAATAAAAACTTAATCTCTCAACCCTTCAAGGAATTTTACTCAGTCATGAATCTATGATGGATCAAGAGAAAACCTTGGAACCCGCAGCCTTTATTTCTCATTTTTCAAATTCAAAACCACCTCTTTTTCCAACACCACCAAAATTTCTAAATCAAAACAACAAAAATCAAACACTTTCAAACAATAAAGATCAAGAGAAAACTTGGAAAAAAGAACCAATTGTGTGTCAGATATATTCCATTCCGGGCCACAGTGGCAAAGATTGTAGGTGGCGCTATTCTAAATCGAAAAAAACAAATCGAACCAACTACACTCTAAGACCTCAAACTTACTTCAAGACGTTTCGTTAATGTACAACACCAAGTGCATTTAGACCGGGAACCCAAAATATAGCTGAGATGATGTGTCATTTTCCCGCCTTCCTCGTTTCAAAATAAAATTTCAATGTAACGGATCTTCTGTGACACGTTCTGCATATTTCCAATGTAACTTTAGATATACTAGGAAAATACCCCGCGCGCCATTTTAATTTTGTAATTCATTATGATACATTCATAACTAAATATTTTCGAATAACTTCTAAAATGTAAAAACATGGAAATCAAATATAAATTATTACATATCAAAGTAATACATCTACATTCTCTTTCACCTTAACATTGCATAACAACTCGCGTTTTGCACAAATATTTAAGCAACTCCTTGGATGGCCTCAATAGTGTGTACCATTTGTGTTACTCTTTAAGTATAAATTGATAAATGAAACAACCAATGAAAAGGAAAAGGAAAAGTATTCAAATGACAATGAAAGTGCTTGTCATAATTCAATCATTTCATTCTGATATAGGAAAAACATATTAAAAGCTTCCAATCAAAAGGGAAACAAAGCTTCCAATCAAAAGGGAATCATATTCATTTAATACTAAACTTCCAACTAAAATGAAATCTAACTTCGTCAGTAATAAAGAGCCTCACGACCATTGCTTGACTATGACTACTCGAATATATTGATTCATCAGAAAGAACAAGTAGTCAAAGATATCAGGGCCATTGCTTCTTTTCAAAATCAATAATACTACGTAATATGACGGAAAATCTTGACAACAATCCGACATGGTTTATATATAGAAATTAGCAACTCTAGAAAAGAGCTGTGTTAAATTAATACGTAGAATGAGTTATAGCCTACTTGTTAGTTTAGGAATGTCTACTTGTTAGTTGTACTAACCTTGGAGTTTGGAACAATTATTTGATTTTTGTTATGTGCGTCTTGGTTGTAAAATAATCACTAATAACTAATTCTCTGCTAATATTACAAATATGATGACTTAAGAGGGTTTTGTATAAGCAAAGTGTATTTGCCTTCTGATAAATATCATGGTTTTGTATAAGCAAAGTGTATTTGCCTTCTTAAATATCACTTCAGAAATTATTTCTAAATTATCCATCTAGAAATTATTTCAAAATTATCTACTTGTTATTTCAAAATTTTAGAAACAATGCACAGTACACCATTTTCACATAATCTAACATAGACTCTCCGATTCAGTTCCTTATGCCACATCATCTTGAAATAGAATCCCAGTACAATCCAATTTAGGCCCTCACATGCAATTTCACAATGTAAAACTAAAACCAAACAGACCAACAAAACTGTGAGCATTTTTTAGAATTTAATAGGAATTAAGAGCTTTCGTGTTGGAGTTTCAAACGGCAAGACGAGAGGACAGACCGCCCAACAATTTGGTCAGTTTTGAAATCTGAATTTAAAATGAAGGATTCAAGCTCGGTTATTTTGCCGGCTTTACCAAGTAAGTTAACAATGCACGAGTGGTGTTTTATGGTCGGTTTGAGGCTGTAGATTCGTTTCATTCTCTCATAGTACCTGTAAGAAAGAACCATAAAAGAATTTTATGTTTGAGAAATTAATGTAGTTTTTAAATTGTAAAATTTGCAGAATAAAAGAAATTCAGCCGAAGGAAAAATCTTCATGAATGGCCCTATAAAACTTCAAAAAAACATAATGAATACATTACAAAAGCTCATATTACCTCCATTAAAAATGGAAAAATACCTTTTCTCTCTCATCTCTTAGATTCTTTAAGAAAGTAGTCAACTATTTAAAAAAAGCGAAAATACCCCTCCCTTTTTACTTTAAAATTTAATTTTAAGAAGGCAAAATGTACTTTTAAAATGCAGATAATTGTTTTTAACAGTAAAAAAATGCAGAGAATTTGGAGATAAATGGTGACTAAAAGGTGTATACGGGATATTCTTATCATTGTTTTTGCAATCTTGTAATCAGATTTCACATAAATCTACACAATAATCACTAAATAAAAATAAAAAAAAATAAAAAAACCTCAAGCCCTGATTGACTAGTCCAGCATGGCAACACGCAGTCAGAACAGCAAGAAACGTAAGCTCGTTTGGTGCAACTCCAAATGCTTCCATCTCTTCAAATAAATCCAAAGCAGATTTGGCACGACCGTGCTGTGCGTGACCTGTTTAAGATTGATTGATTAAAGGGGATTAATTATATAGATCATATGTTTAAGTTTAACGACTTCATTGATATGTTTATTTCTATTTAGTAGAATAATGGCGTGGATATTTTGGATATTGGATTAACTTTTTTTCATCTTTCGTAGATTATGTGGCAAGTGAAATGAGGAATTTGGTAAGAATCCATCTCCACAGAGATTTACTAGAATCACCTATACTCGTACCGCAGATTACTAATTTATAAATATGAAAATAGCTATATGAATTGTAAACATCAAACCTGAAATTATAGCAGTCCATGAAACCACATCACGAAACTCCATTTCATGAAAAACCCTAACCGCCTCATCGAAGCAGCCCGACTTAGCATACATTGCGATGCATGAATTTCCAACAATTATAAATTTCCGAAACCCTAACCCTAATTTTGTCGCCCAGACCTGGATCTGTTCGCCTGACCTGGCAATACCCAAATTGGCACAAGCATTTATCGAGCTAGAAATAGTAAACAAATCAGGTCTTTTTCCGTTTTTTAATAATTCGTGAAAAAGTACAAGGGCTTTTTCGTGCAGTTCGTTTTGCACGCAACCAGAAATAATGGAAGTATATGTGATTATATCCTTGTTAGAAACCAAACTGAAGCATTTAAATGCTTCTGAAATAATACCCGCGTTGCAATATAAGTCAATGAGTGAGCTTCCAATGAACTCGTTACTTTCTAAGTTGTGTTTCACAATTTGAGCGTGAATTTGTTTTCCAAATTCAAATTCATGAGCCAAATTGCACGCGCATAAAACACTAGAGAAAGTTATTTCAGAAGGTTTGATTCCTTCTCTCTCCATTTGAGAAAATATAAGTAAGGCTTGATTTGTAATTTCTTTATCATTTATGTAATTTTCCATCCGGTAAAAACTGGCAATTATCGCGTTATAAACCACCACATTTGGATTTAGTATGGATTTAAAAACCATAATAGATTCATGCAAGCGACCTTTCTTTGCGTATAAATCAATCATTGCACTTCCAACAAATACATTATTTTCCAACCCTATTTTGATTATACATGCATGAATCATCTCACCAAGTCCTTCCATGAAATTAAGGGATAAACAAGCTTTAATTGCACTACCAAGAGCGAAAGAATTAAACCCAAATCCAAATCGATGCATTTTAACAAATACTTGAAATGCTTTTTTTTTCTGACCACTTTGTGCAAAAGCTGACAACAAAGAATTCCAAGAGACCTCATCAATTTTGGAAGAATTTTCAAATATCCTTTCTGCCATTTCCATTTGTCCACATTTGGCGTAGAAATTTATACTCGAATTAACCAAGAAAGGACAGTTTTGAAACCCTGCAACAATGGCTAAAGCATGGATTATTTTACCCGATTTCAAATCACGGTTTCTTGAGCATGCATTTAATGCGCTTGCAAAAGTGAATTTATCAATCATCACATCTTCTTTTCTCGCGTGAACAAACATTTCTAATGCGGTTTTAGACTGACCCATTTGTGAAAACCCAGTGATAAGCAAGTTATAAGAAACTGTGTTTCTCTTTGGCATTTCATCGAACAGTTGGTGTGCAGATTGTAAATCATGATATTTGCAATACAATGACAGAAGATTGTTGAAGAGAAAGAGAGAAGGGTTTAGCAGAGATTTGATAACTTGAGCGTGAGCTTGTTTTGTATGGGATAGTTTGGTGCAGAAATGAAGTAGACCGTTGAAGACCGAGTCCAGGGATGAAATGGATATGTGTGGTTGTTGGGTCTGAATTTGGGTGGAGAGAGAGCGTCGTATTAAGGGCATGAGTTTGAGTATGACTTGGTGGCGCCATTGCATCATGGACCGGGAGAGAGAATGTATATAAGGCCAAATTTCATGTCTAACCTGCAAAAGCTCATTATTTCACTTCAGCTCTATAAAACTTAAAATATCACCAATACTCCTACAAAACCAATCATATATCATGTGCCCACTAAAAATAAACTCGAACCGTTTAGTAAAAAAAAAAATATTCTGTTTTCTTAATTATATTTATTAATTAGATGAGAGTTGTGTCTCATAAGGTTTGTTCCCATGCTCAGTTGATTTGTTCATAAGTTAACTTCTGCAATAGAATTTACATTCTATTATATCTTAACTATATATGCTTCTTATTGGCATTAATACTTCTTCAAAATTTATTGTTACTTGTCGAGAATAAAATTGCCACATCATGTTAATTAGTGTGGAAGTCCTTAACATGTGTATGCTAATCTTAGAGCGTAAATGGATTAAATATGTAAGGCATAAGTTCTACTCATATTTTTTATAATTATTTGATAATTATCACTAGGATAGTTTAATAGTATGATATTAATCTCACATTTTTATAGGTGAGGAGTTCGAATCTCAAGAATGATTGATTTAAAAATTTAGGTGAAATCATATGAATTTATTCTAAAGAGAACGAAATAAGTGATAGTTTGTAGTTCTCTCTAAATTTTTTTTATAATTTACTGATAATTTGGCCATAATTTGATATGTTTACTCATAAAGAAGCAAAAAGTAAATTACAAACCAAGATATCAAAGAAGAACAGAAACAAAGGAAGAACTACAAAACAAGATTGCAAAGATACAATATAACATGCGTCAGTTATCTTTCTAATCCAGCTAGGAAATAAAAGAAAAAAATACTAACCAAGATTAATTGAAGATATTTTTTTATTGAACAAATATCTATCTTGACTTTAAAACACCAAAACTATAAAATTCATATACGTAGCAGCCTACTTCCCTAACCTTACAAAAAAAAAATATGTATCTATTGTCTCCTCTAAGGCTCTAACATATCACCTTTCCACTAACATTCTCTTTCTTTCTCTTCATAAATACAACTAATTTCTTCAATGCAATCTGTAACAAATGACACGCCGGTATGGTATATAGGTCTTTTCTTACTCTTGATAAATCGGTGCAGAATACTCAAAGGCTGGGATGATTAAAATCTCGGTGGTATGGATCATCTCTTCCATGAATGACCCGTACAGACAGCTTGTGAGATGTCTCCAATTCGGAGATTTGTACCGGTGTGAAAGGATTAATGTGGGTCTTTGGTGTACCACCAGCTCCATACACAAGTTTGTAGGTTTGGTACCAAACGGGCCATACCATTTGAAGGATTTCAAACTCATCGATCAAGAAAAGGGTGATGTCATAAAGAATGTGAAGAGAGATGTGTGCTAGTAAGATCACGCAAAGAAACGAATAAATGATATGATAAATAATACGGTACGCAAAGTAGATAATAGAAAAGATGTAGAGGAGGAGGAAGAGTTTTGAGTAGAGAGGGTTGAAGAAAAATTCAAGAAAAGCCATTGAATTGAAAAAAGATACTATCTTGGTTTAAATGAGAAGATTAATAGAGCAGTTTTATAGATGGCAGACAAAGAAAAAAATAGTTAACGCCCATTTATTAAGAATAACAAATATGGTCAAAGACTATTTTTAGTACACTATATATTAGTTGATTTTTTTTGTGAGATTCTAAATATGGTAAAAACTTAAAAGTGTTTTTTCCAGTCTAAATATTGTCATAGCTTAATTTTAATGGCATGTCTCTTAACAAATTGTTAGAACCCATTCATTCAGGAAAACAAAAACGGTCAAAGGCTATTTTTAGTAGACACTAACTATTAGTTAATATTTTGTCAAAACCAAAATATAGTTAAAACTTAGAAGCCTTTTCTCCCAGTCTAAATAGTCTCAGCTTACATCTAATGGTATGTATCTGTTCTTTTCCTAATTATCCTGTTGAATTGTGATCATGACAATTTTTGAATTAACTCTAAATACACGATTGAAGGATATCACAACTTACAATTTTTTTTTATATGTAACATACGAATACAAGTTTAAGCCTATAACACAACATACTCCAGACTAGTCAAAACACAAACCAATACCCAACCCAACAACTTTAAAACCTAAAGAAACAAATTGGGTCAAGATCATTTAGGCAGGTCAAATCAGTTAGAATTACTTTTGTACCCCTACACCACATCAAGGAAATTAACCACAATCACTAAATTGCATATTACACAAACTAAAATCAAGTTTTCATTGAGAGTAACATTAACACAACATAACAATCATGGAAGTCAAATATTTCTACACAGAAACAAGTACAAGTCTATCCGACCAACAAAAGTCAAGATAACAAAAATAAAAGCTTGCAACTAGTAGCAAGTATCTTAACAAGGTCCTTGGATACAAAAACTGCAAATAACTAAAAAAAATAGAATTTCGCAACTAAAAGCAACAATAATAACAAGGTCCTTAAATACAAAATCTGCAAATAACTAAAAAGAAATCTACTAATTCTAACATCCATTCCCTTAGAACATCAATTAGCACCACGGATCCACCAACTCAGCCAAGAGTTTACCTTCATATACTCACATACAACACACACACACACACACACACACAGCCACACACCCACACACACACCACCACACACACACACGACACGAGAGAGAATTGAGAGATCTTACCTGCCTGTGATATATGAGGGGGTGAGAAAAGACTTAGTTGCGTTTGGGGGCGGGCGAGCTGCTGCTGTGGCTATTGCTTGAGCTTCTTCCTCTTGCTGGCCTAAAATGATTAGTTATAGTCAAAAAAAAAACAGAAAAAAAAAAGGAAGCCAAAACAAGCATTAATTGGACAACTGATTAAATCGAGGCCCGGTAGCACCGACTGTGAGCTAAACACCAAGTTGAGATTAGTTCTAGCTACATTGTGTAATTATACATGTATGAAGAACACAATCGAGAGCCAATAAAGGCTTAAGATTAATTCGGCTTGTTTACAGACTTAGGGCATGTTACTATCGGGCAGAATATCTAACAGGATTTGTCAAAAGGGGAGAAAGTTGAATACCTTCTAGGGCTGCGGCTACGAGAAGCTCTACGAGGCCCCTGAATAAATATAAAAAACAAAAGGTTCATTTAGTATAAAAGCTTCAAAACAAGTACACACACACACACACACAGAAGAGAGAGAGAGAGACCTTGCGAGGGCCGGGAGACGAAGAAGATGATGACGGCGACCTTCCACGCCTTGGTGGTGGACCCCGATGCCTATAACAACATTAAAAAATTAAAAAATAAATAAATAAATAGGCCAATAAAATGAAATAATAAAGGGTAACAACATTAAATGAGGTTTGCAATTAATTAGAAATCAAAACGACATAGCCTATCTTTCAAGACAATGCATGGGCATTAGATCTCTACAAGCTAACTGGCCATTATGGTAAACAAAATCATTTTGAACCTAGAATGACATTATGAGAAGTATGAATTTTATTTTCTTTCGTTCAAAACCCAACCTACCTTCACTAGCATAAGACCCAAACATTTATTTAGGCCTCTTTGGTCCTAAATGTGGAGAGAGGGAAAAAAAAATTCACAACTTCTTAAAACGATCTATGTTGCGCAGATACATTCATAACATCATATTCGATACGATACAGATACAGATACATATACGACAATTTAAAAACCCTAGCACACAATGCGTCTATTACATATAACATTTTTTTTATCTCCGATGTAAAAGATATTAAAGCTACTAAACAAATACCATGATGCAAACTAATAATTCATCATCTTTTATATTCATATGTGTCATTCTTGTTTTTCATATGTGACATTTATCCGAGAAGTATATGTTATTATTTTAAAATAAAACATTCAGTTACCTGCGAGGAGAGAAAGATCGAGAGCGGGAACGAAGGGGCCGGCGGAGAGGAGAGCGTCGGCGCAGGGGAGACCTCCTCGGTGGGCTTCTCATCCTTCTTGGCGGCGTTCTTTAATTTTCAACAAGATAGAAGAAAATTAGAGTTAGAATACATTTACACTGCAAGGACTCAAGTTTAATCCAACAATCACTTAAAGAGTGAGGGAAAAAGAAAAGAGGTAAAGGCCTAAATGTTGATCGAGTGAGGGAAAAAGAAAAGAGGTAAAGGCCTAAATGATGATCAAGCCGGTACCGGTATTAACAAATGTAGTACATATGTTCGTATATGCCTATGGTTTGAGGTTTAGAGAGAGAACTAAAAGCAAAACAAACGAATATTCATATATCCAATTGGAGTTTGTGAAACTAGATAGAAGGACAAAATGAATCACCGTCTTCTAGGAGGCAATGGAGAACGTCTTCCCCGGCCTCTCCTGCAAAAAGAAAATAACATAAATTTGTTAGCAAATCACAAATCAACAAATGTACAAAGAAACATAATTCACGCACTATGCTCAACATATAATCCCAGCTTATAACCAATTAACTAAGAATAAATGTTGGTGAGGACCTCTAACGACACCAATTCAAACAGGGACTTGTCATCCAAAAATTCATTAAAGTTTACTTTTACCCTCTACGCTCACATTTTTACGCTAAAATCATTCAAACCCCAAACCCTAAATCCATTCTTTAAACCCGAATATTTAACTCAAGACTACTCACCTGAGAGGAGATCTGTTCCGGCGAGAAAGAGGTGACGGCGATCTTCTTCTCGCCGGCGACCCGGCCCTCCTTCTATACGGCGGCGGCGAGTCAGGCCGACGCCTAGCTGGCGGAGACGGAGACCTTCCCCCTCGCTTAGCTGGCGGAGACGGAGACCTCCCCCCTCGCTTAGCTGGCGGGGAATCAATCCTGCGCTTAGCTGGCGGAGACGGAGACTTTCCCCCTCGCTTAGCTGGCGGAGGAGGAGGAGGAGATTTCCCTGCTTGTTTTACTGGAGAGTCGGGGCGGTGCCTAGGTGGCGGAGGCGGGAGAGGAGACTCGGTGCCGGCGCGCTTAGCTGGCGGAGTGTCGGGACGGCGCTTAGGTGGCGGTGGAGGAGGAGAGACGGGCCGGCGGCTGGCCGGAGGAGGAGAGCGTCTCCGGTGAGGCGGCGGTGAGAGAGGCCTTTTACGTGGAGATGCTGTAATTTTAGGGGAATGTGAGTATGACTGTATAAGTGCTGTGTATCTTTTGAGTAGAATAAAAACTTTTTAAATTCATAAGTTTGAAGCAAATGGTATAATTTATTGTAATGGGTTTCTCACCTTTAGGGGCTTCTTTTTTGGATGGAACAGGCCTTGGGGGACTAGGAGCCTTTTGGCGAGGCATAAGCGTAAATTTCACCCTCACAATATTTCCATCAATTTGACCCTATAATAGAAAAAATATGTATTTTTAGCAAGTAACCAAAGTAAAACTTGCAACAAGCACGGTACCAGCAGGATAAGGTACCGATTTTACAACAACAAAAATTCTAATTGCCGAAATTAGGTTAAGCTTCAATTCTGCAAGTAACTTCAATTTGATCGAACTTTTTACATGGACACTCAATTGTGAATTTTGTCACAATTTAGCATCACTGACACCCAATTTAGCGTCAACTGACCCTTAATTGTTTATTGATCATAAAACAAGCCAATAACAAAACTAACGCAAAACGAATATCAACATCTAGTGGCTGGTTGATTTTTCCAGGTTTATTAAAAAAAAAATTCTAAAGTATATTATAATTTTATTTTATTTTAATGCATATATTATAAGAGGTAGCTTACACCATCCATATAGAGAAGAGCCTTCTCAGCATCATTTCTCTTCTTGAACTCAACATATCCATATCCACGCGGGAGATTAACCTAAAAATAAACAAAACAAAAAAAGTAAATTTGCATATTAAAAAGGAAAGAATAATATTTTCTCATACAAAAAATGAAAATCTAAGTTATGTGACGACTTACAAGACGATCCATTGACAGTTCCACATTAACAATTTCACCATAATTACCTGCAAAATCACAACAAGGTCAGTTCAAAATTACAATTGATAACCTTTCAAGTTGATTTTCGTTTTCTTAATTGCTGCTTCAAAGCATAATTCTATGAAGCTAAAGGGATAAGATTTTTAGATTTATTATACACAGAAAAAGAATTTTTATAATGCCAAAATAGTACTTTAAAGCTTCTATAGCCAATGATACGGATTAAACATTCCAACATATTAAGTTCAGAACATTAAGCTTCATAGCAATGAGCCAAAGAAAGTCTAAATACCAAACCATCCAATCTAAAAAATATACCATAAAGGGTAAAATAAGTAGGAAACAACGCTAAAAACTTACCAAATATTTCTTTGAGATGAGCCTCATTTACATTCCTAGACAAATGATCAACGTGAAGAACCACCGACTCAGGAACGGGAGATGCTTTCCTAAAATCCACATTCAAAAACAATAAAATCGAACTAAGAAAAGTACAACAAAACTAATTAGAATAATAAACAAACAGCTGAAATAATTGAAGTTACCTAATAGGAGAAGTTTTCTTAGATTGAGTGGAAGCTTTTTTAGATGCAGGTGAAGGTGACCTGCCTCTCCTACTTGGACCAGATGGACTGCACAATCATACATATTTCATTAAGTATTTTAACAGAAGGGAAATAACTGTTTGGCGAAAATATAAATCCAAAATACAAACAGAATATGCAAAAATATGTATGGTACTGTAATTGAGAACTACCGTTTAATAGGGTAATTTTATGGGTAGTCATATAAGGGGATATATACATAAAAAAGTGGTATGTTATATTTAAAATGGCATGAAATGAGAAACCTCCTTAGTGTGAAATAAAGCCCCAATTTTATGCAACTAATGGCTCATTTGTTTAATTAAGACAGAATGAGCCCTCTTTTGCTCAAATTAAGATTTGGAAGTGAAAAAATTAAAAAGCTTAGCAAGCTCTCAAATCCAAAAAAGAAACTATCTGACCAAGGGGCCAAAAGGGAAACAAAAATCAAAGTTTCATCCTTTAGGTTGCAAAATTATAAAAGTGAATCTGTCTACAAGTAATTTGTCAAAGATGAAATAGCTAAAAAGAACTAAAGAAGATCTTCATTTCGTTCCGCTCAAATGAAGAATCACGACAGTTAATGAGAAATGGACCAAGAAACCTGACTAACCTTTTACGCTTGGGCGGAGGCGAACGGCTGCGCGAGCTGCCGCTCCTGGAAGGAGAAGACGAGGAAGAGTAGGACCTAGAGCGGGACCTGGAGCCGGAGACGGAACGGGAGGAGGAGCGGGACGAAGAGCCGGACGGGGTGGCGCTGCGACGGCCTCGTCCTCCGCCTGGCTTCGCCATTGGAGGGATAAGAGCGAGAGAGAGAGACTAGGGTTAGGGTTTTGGGTTTGGGTTTGGTTTTGTTGCTCGATACGAATTACGGGAACCAGGGAGCAGTTTTGAGTTTTGAAGAGAATTTTTTTGGAAAAGACCTTTGTTATGCACGAATTTACAAATATACCCTTGTACTTGTTTTTAAACAGGAAAAAAAACAGAATGGGCATGTTTGATTTGAGGTATTTTAATTCAAGTTTGATGTATATCTCAGATACATTATCATGATTATATATGATTTTGAGAATATATCTTAGTTGTTTAATTTGGAGTATTTTAAATCATGTAAAGAAGAATCGATTGTTTGATTTTTGATGTAAATCCAGAATTTTAATTTTGATTCAAGTTAATTGTTTGATGATTATAGAGTATCTACATAAAATTATGTACCAGTTCTTCAAAATTATTTGTTGCAGTTAAATTTATCTTATAATTTATAAATCTCACACATTACACATATAATTATTAAGACAAAACAAATAAGTATCATTAGTTGATATAAAGGATTAATTAAACAAAAAAAGAAATTAAATACAAGGAATTTAAAAATAAAAAGAAAAGAAATATTTTATTTTAATTAAATATTTTTTATTTTATTTTAATGTAATATTTAATTCAATTAATATTTAATTTTATATAATTTATTTAATTTTTATTTTAAATTATTTAATTAATTTAATTTATATTTTAATTTTTTTATATAATTTTTTATTTTAGTTTTTATTATTTAATTTATATTTTAATTTTTTTATATAATTTTTTATTTTAATTTTTATTATTTTTTTAATTTAATTTAATATATTTTCATTTAATTTATTTTCATTTAATTTATTTAATATTTTTTATTAATTTATTTATATATTTTAATTTAATTAATTTAATATTTTTTATTAATTTATTCAATATTTGATACTTAAAAAATAATTAAATTTGAACCAGTGAGACACTGCATTTTTGGCTTAAGCATTATCCTGCATTTTGATAAGTATTACAAAATACTTCAAAATTATCCCAAAATATTGTATTTGATACAAATCAAACAAGGGATTTTAATTTTATCCCAAATAGTTCATTTCACTTTACAATCCCCTAAAATACACCAAATCAAACATGCCCAATTTAGAGCTTTAATTTTTTCTTTTCTTTGAGATTTAAACCACAATGATTGATTTGAAAAACTTGCTATACATGCGTGACTTGAATTTGGATCTCTCCCAAAATTCATATGGTTGTCTGCCGCTTGTTGAACTAGTAAGATTTGGCAAGTTAGAGCTTTAATTATCAAGTATGTACATTTTTATCTCTCACAAGAGTACTAGCCAAACACATTTTTGTGTCCCTCCACATTTTGATCCATTTTTAACCACTCGGCTAATGATTTGTCTCATTTATTTTTATTTCATTTATTAAGTGTTTATGTATCTGCTAATTTTGAGACATAAAAGTTGATCTGATAATTTCGTTCGTACATGTTATGCAATTTTCATTTCTACTATTTTGTTCTTTCTACAAATTTTATGAAGATTGAATTGAGAAATATCGTATTCATTCAATATTTTTTTGGTGTGATGTATTATCAGTTTTAATCTTTCAAAAGAAGTTGCCATATTATTTCTTGCATTTCAAACTTAAAGAAACACAAACACTTAACTGATAGTAGAGAGAGAGAGAGAGAGAGAAGGCTATTGACAATTCAAAAGTTAAATTGGATCAAAAGGCTATTTAATAGTTGCGAAATTGCGAAAGTATTTGGTCGGTACTTAGCAAAGAGATCAATCTTGATGGAGATCAAATCAAACCTTCAATCTATTTTTATGTTTCTTGTTCAAGAAATTTTTTGTACACAAGTCCAACAAAAGGAAAAAATAACTTGACTTCGATGGTCGCATTCTCATTTCTCACCCCCACAAACAAAATTCTCTTTTTAGTACTTCAAATGTCACATCTCTGTACTTGTGTCAGAGAAAGGGAGAGAACAACTAGACTCGTTGAACTAATTGGGAACATGAAGGTACAATCAAACATACAAAAAAAGAAGAAAAGAAATATCAGATCATACATTCGCGAAGATATTCATGTTGTCACAATCAGAAGCAAGCTTCAACACCTCTCAAAAACTTTGTAGAGCTTATCCAAAGAAGCAACCTGCCCAAAACACAGACAATTTTAACACCACATTCATAAATCACAACTATTTCCTATTACACCAAACAACTTAACCAACAAAAACAATTCCATCCATCCACAAAATAATAATATTTTTAGAATGAGAGTGAGAGGGAGAGACCTGAACGAAAGTGCCGTTAGTAGCCATACACTTGGGCGGTTTCAGAAATAAACGCATGGATGGGAATAAAACGTGCTGTATATTCCATTCTCTTTGAGACCAAGCTGTCTCTGCTTCTGCTAGTAACTCTTCGTTCCCCTCCTCTCCCTCTTGTCCTGTCCAATTTTCAACATTTTAAAAATTAAATGAAGAAGAAAATGGGGGTAGTTTGGTAATTTGCATCTCAGTCCCAATATTAGCTAAAGTTATCAGACTCATTTGTTTAGGCGGAAACTTTTTTTTGTCCTTTCTCATTTTCTTGGTTTGTTCGGTATTTTATTGCACGATTTGAGGTGAACTGAGGTTAAATTAGGTTAAACATAGCATAATCGCGAAAAGGGGAGCTAAATTGATGATTAATTGGAGCTAATTTTATCAATTGTGGAAATTGCAGTTTTGGTGAGAACTTAAGGGAAAATGAGCAGCAAACCTGACGGGTTATTTTTCTTGTAGAAATTAATTCCGTCTCCTGACGGATTTGGGAGAATTGGAGGGTGCAAAGCGTAAAAGTTCGCAATAATCGCTGAAATTGTCTGAAAGCATTCCCTCTCATTTTCCCATTCAACCTGTCATCATACATCACAAACATTAACAATAGAAATTTTGTAACATATTTTACACGCTCTATAGCATTACACATGATATTTCCTATGTTATTTTCCTCCAAAAAATGAAATTAAACCAAAAAAGAAAATGAAAATGAAATAAAAAGGAGGCTTACTTACATCATTTCCTAAGCTCAATAAAAACTCAGGGATTCGGTCCATATCAGGAATATACTGATCAAGCACGACAGGCAGCCTTATTAAACTTCCATTTTCTATTTTTACACCGAAATAATCCTCCAATATATCTTCCTTCTCCTTCAGCAGTTCTATATTCATCTGCATTTCAGAAAAAAAAGGGTATTATATACATCTAATTAGCCAATATAAAAACTCAAAACATCTTACCAGTTGTAAGTGCATTTTTGTGCCATTAGAGTTCTATTATTTATTTTCCTCATCAAGTATTAAGACAATATTACTTTGATAACTTCTCAATAGTGAAAATCAAATAAGGTTAATCCTAAACCCTATAAATACAAAAAACACTTTATTTCCACTGAAACTGGCTATAATTAACACTATAAAAAAGATAAAACCTAAACCCTAACCTGA
Source organism: Juncus effusus (assembly GCA_027726005.1). Lineage (NCBI taxonomy): Eukaryota > Viridiplantae > Streptophyta > Magnoliopsida > Poales > Juncaceae > Juncus > Juncus effusus. Next base: position 7,739,781 of record CM050894.1, on the reverse strand, counting down.
GCGATCTTCTCTTTAAGATCATCGAAATCTCCAAGTCCTTCATCTTCTTTTGTCTCTAAATCTTCTTCTCTGAGTGCCATTAATAGAAGCTCTTTAAGCGGGGCCGGCTCGCTGAGCTGGATCGCGTTAAATTTCGCGAACCGCCTGACAACTTGCTGGTACATCAGCTCTTTACTAAAGTCAAAAGAAGAAAAATAAATGAATAAAACAAATAACAATAAATATCTTAGTTGGGTAATAAAATAAAGAGAAAAAAGGAAAGAGAAATGCAGACCTGACATTTACAATATTTACGAGGTATAAATCAGTATTATACTGAAGCACCGCAAATACTTCATCAGCAAGCCCAATATAAGTGCAGTTCTTAATTATATCCAAGAGACCTATACATTCAAAATTTCAATATTTTATTAGCCGAAATTAAACACGAAGCATAGTCAAGTTTACATAGTAATATATCACGGAAATTCCGATGTTTTTATACAATCTCAGTTTTTTTTTTTTTTTTTTTTTGCCTTTTGGGCTCTGCACATATCAGAATTATCCCCCTTTTTTTTTTACTTTATGCTAATTTGGGATAAATATATCTTAATTCTTAACTAACCAGAATGAAAATTAGAATCAATTTCTCTGACAAGCTCATCCAAGCTTGTGAAGTCTGTGTTTTCCTTCCAATTCCTTCTTGCTATCACAACACTCCTAACATTTTTTTAATGAAAAAGAAAAGAAAAATTATCAACAAATGAGAAGAAGAAAAGCTTCAAACGTTAGTTAATATAGAAGTAATTGTGGTGCCTTATAAATTTCCTATTTCTGTTAATTTCCTAAAGGAGGAGTTGACTAAATTGCAATTTTGAAAATATGCAGGGGCTCATTTGCGATTTTGTCTATATTTTTATACCTGACAGAAGTAAGGTCAGGTTTCTTTTCTTGCTGAGACGACTGAGCTTCTTCTTTATAATATGAATGAAGTCTGCCAAACGGATCCTTTGAATCAGTCCTTACCATTTTATTTACTGGCACCTTTTGCGATGGGGTCCCTGTATAATAAATAATTAAAAGATTTCACAATTAGTGGTTGTCAATAATGAAAAGAGGTGTTTTTTTTTTTGCAATTTGGTGATAAAACGGGGGCTATGTTGTAAATTTCACATTAAAAAGAAAAGAAAAGAAAAGAAAAGAAAAGAAAAATAAGAGAGTGTTTGCATACCAGAATTGTTATCCTTCTTTGTATTAACTTGAGTAGGCATAGATGAGCTGGCAGCCTATAGAAGATAGTAAGAAATGATTAAGCAAGAGATACTACCAAATGTCACATAGATTTCTCTCTCAAGAAAAATAGTATATTAATTGAGAGAGAAACAACGATGATCTTAATGAATTAAGGACTACAAATCCAGCAAAATGTTTGATTAATTTACAGAAAAATAAAAAGAAAGAAGGAAAAAAGAGGACCTGCATTTGGAACACACGAGCAGTGTTACAGCTCATGAGCTTTGCTTCAATCGCACTTTGGATTGTATCAATAAGGCTCTCCTGATTTAAAAGACTCACCTGGTATAAAAAAAAATTAGAAAAATTCAGTCAAATTCATTTTGCGTAATTAAGACTATTAAAGACCCTTATTTAGCATTAATTAGTGCCTGATTTTCCTAGTTTTACCTCTAATCCCAAATTTTGCAATAATTACCGAAACAAAGAAAGAATTAGAATAGTAACTTATCAAAATAGTACCAGTTTGCCTTCAGTTGGGCAATTAATTTTGCATGTAAGGTGTTTTCCACAATAACAGAAAAACATGAGGGCGTTTTGGGAAGAATCTTTTAGTACCTCTCTTTTAGTGGGATGTATATTGACATCTACATGTTCAGATGGAAGCTTGATGGACATGTAAATGAAAGGTTTTGCTGCTTTTGGCAGAGTTGCACTGTACACCACTTCTATTGCTCTCTTTAGTGCTGTACAATCTACCTGTCTATCTGTTATTAAAAAAAAAAAATCAAAAGAAATAAATTATAAACAAAAAATAATTGCTCGTTAGTTTTTAAATTAGTACGTCATGCCTTTCTTCTGTCATAGACAAATCATGGAAATAAATTATAAACAAATATTTGGTCTTTGGTCTTTAGATTAGTACGTTATGTCTTTCTTCTGTTGTAGACATGAAGCTCATGTCATAAATGAAATAAAATAAAACTAAATATTCATGGTAATAATAAAATAACAACAATCTATCCAACTTATAACTCACAATAAACAGATATTTGATCTATAGTTTTTAAATTAGTATGTTACGCCTTTCTCATGTTATAAACAAATCATGGAAATAAATTTTGAACAAATAATTGCTCTTTAGTTTTTAAATTAGTAGGTTACGCCTTTCTGCTGTTATAGACATGAAGCTGATGTCATAAATGAAACGAATAAAACCAAATATTCATAATAGTAATAATTGACAGTAATAATAATAAAATAACAACAATCTATCCAACTTATAACTCACAAAAGTAATTAAACAACAAAAACTGACTTATTTAGAGTAGGGTTTGCATTTTCCTTTTATTTTTTTTCTATAGAAATATAATATAGATGATATTACAAGCCCTCTCCAGATTTTCCAAAAAAATAAAAATAAAAAAATAACAAAAGCTGATTCATATCTAATGATTTAATTCCGGCAAAATAACATTGCATTTACCGTTGATGAAAAGTATCATGGTGGTCTTCTTGGCGACATAATTCGAGCTGGATATAAAACCCTCCATTTGGAACACCGACCTGGCGGGGCCGTCGTCAGACACGGAGATCTCCATCAGATCGCGCGCCACAGAGGATCCGTACACGGTTCGGATCGAGTCTAATCTGGATGAGCCGTTGACTGTGTGCACGTCCGCCTTGTTGGTTCCGTACTGTGTTTTGTTGTGAAAATATTAGATGGTGATGATAGTGGGGGGTTTGGAGAAAAGGGCGTGGGTTATGACGGAATTGGAAGGAAAAAAAACTGTGTTTTTGACTGTTTGCTTGTTGATTTTCTTGTAGGAAGGTTGGAATTGGTGAGTGATAATATGAAACTATGAATACCACCATAGGTTAGCCTAGTGGTTATGGTATCAACTCCATCTATTCATAGGTGAGAGGTTCGAATCCCGCGTCTAGCAGGATTGATTAAAAATTTAGGTGAGGGCATATGAGTCCACCCTAAAGAGAACGAAACAAGCGATCGCTTGTAGTTGTCCCTCATTTTTTTTTTTGATTAATAGTATGAATGGGAGTTAATTGTGTTTGCACGATTGAGGTTTAATTAAGGAAATAAAAGGTCATATGAAGGTTTAATTGCGATTTAACAGCACAATTGAGGTTCAACTTTAACTCAGTGTGCTACAAAAGACTTTCATTAAATTAAAAAGTTGCCGAAACTCAGTGTTTCTTTAATTTGAGGAATGATATTGTTCAACAGAGCATCAGTGCAAAATAGAGAGTTTAATAGAAGGGAAAATTATGTATGGTTCCACACCTGACCTAAGTATTTAATGAATATTTGCATGAAAAACAAGTTCCATGCAGAAAACCAAAGGGGAGAAAAAGAAATGGATGTTAGCTTACTTTTCTGCAAGAGAAATTCACATTTGTGTAATGAACAGCGAATCGGCTAATCAAATCAACAATCTTTGGGTACTCGTCGTTGGCGTTCTGAAGCGTTTTCCTACGTGCTGCCATGTTGTAAAACAGGTTTTCAACCTAAAATAAAAAGATTAACAAATATACATATATGATGAAAAGTAAGTCCACTTGTACCATCTATAAGAGAGATCAGATTTCCAGAACTCATTCCATTATTTTTATGTTTTTTCTGAGCTTGTTTTCAAAATTCAAATGCATAATTGAGGGTTAAATGAGCCCAGACAGCCTTAAATTGACGCTTAATTTGGATTTAAATGACTATTTAATTAATTTATATTTCAAATTTTAAACCATTATTTGAGTTCCTTTGACTGCTGCACAAGGCCTCGGTTCGTGCTCCATAACTCCATCTTTGTAAGATACTCTGTAATGAAAAAACAAAAAGGAAATTAATTTAACTATAAAAGTTAAATATAAAAGAATCGAATGTTCTCCTATTGGTCCCTTATGTCAACCTATAATTTCGGTTCTCAAGTAAATTAATGACATAAAAATTAAAAAAAACAATTGACCACTGATTTAATTTAATCCTTCTTTTATTCCCAATTTATTTTGCATGTCCCTTACGTAAACCCTTAATTTGTCCTCAATTTATTCTAACTCAGACCAACCAACCTCAATTAAGCAATTGCCCACCAAAAAGTTCCAGAAAAATGAAACAAAAAGGATAATTTTTGTAATTTACGATAAAAACTTCACCTATAACCGTGTTGTTGGCCTTCAGTTATGGTTGTAACGGTGACATGTCCAACATAAGTCATGCTTGCCAAGGCTTCTCCTCTGAAACCCATCGATTTTATAGTTTGTAGATCTTCGTAATTAGATAGCTTTGATGTAGTATGTCTCTCGCATAGTATTGGCAGATCTTCGTACTAACCAAATTTTCAAATCAAGCATTAGTTTACTGTGCTTCAGTGTAACGGTTGGTGATTACAGGTACTGATTTAAATGTATATTTGACCATGTAATTTGAGGTTTAATTGAGCGATTTTGCAAAATAGATGATCGATTAATGCAAAATTGGGTTAAATTATGCCTTCATTACTCCAATTGAAACATCACATTGTTGTATAAAAGATACTTATTGATGTTTTTAGACAATAAGCAAACTGAAAATACACCTAAAGTCAAAAAAAAGAAGGAAGAGATCAGATAAGACATACACGTATGCCATGGCCATCGTCGGAGACCAAGAGAAGCTTCAGACCGCCGTCCTTAACAGAGACCGACACGGAGGCGGAGCCAGCGTCGAGGGAGTTCTCGACCAGCTCCTTGACTGCGGCGGAGGGCCGCTGGATCACCTCTCCGGCCGCGATCCTGTTCACCACGGTCGTGTCGAGTCTCCTTATTCTCGGCGGAGATGAAGTGTATGGTTCTGACGGAGATGGTGAAGGTCCATTCGGGGCGTCGATCTCCATGAGAATAGAAGAGAAGATTGAGAGAGAGAGAGAGAGGGGTTTAAAGTTGATAATGGTGGTTTGGGGTTTGGTTTTCGCGCGCAGGAGAGACGAGGAAGATGATTACTGAGTCAGTGAGAAGTGATTTGATATGTTTCGAATTCGGATTTATATTCTAATCATTAATCTAATCCACAACATATTTCGGGTAAATCTCAGCCCTTGTTTTAGTGAAGGGAAAGTGGCATTTTTTTACGTTATTATATATATTATATACTATTTTTATTTTTTAAATATATACTATTTACCGAATGAATTTTTATATATTGTTTATTTTTAGTTTATATGTTTATATATACTATTTTTTATTTTTTTTAAATATATATTATTTTATAAAATAAATTTTTATATATTGTTTGTTTTCGGTTCATATATTTATATATATTATTTTCAATTTTTATAAATGATCACTGCAGCCTATACTATTTTCAATTTTTATATAGGCTACAGTCTGTCCCTACAATAACTCCTCACCTCCCCTCTAATTCATTAGTTTCGAGGAGAGGCTGTGATTAACGTTGGAGAAATTTGCAACAACACCTCTGCATTGTCTCGAAATTGCGAGAAATCTCTTACATTAATGGAAATTGCAAAATCACCCCTGCATTATTTTCAAAATTGCAACAAAAACCTCTAGCCGGCCCCTAACTAAACCCTCCGTTTCCCGAAGTGTTTGAAGGCGGAAAGACTGAAAGAGGAGGAGAGGACGACTCGTTGGCCATGGATACAGGAGAATGCTCTAGCGACCCAATCAAGCTTATGTTCTTGAAGCTTGCTTTTCGGGCCATGGAGCCGTCGAACTTCCTGATCTCCTTAGCCAGGTAACTTGTTCTCTTTTGCAATTCTGTCGAACAACAGTACACAATAAAGTGGGTAGTGATTGAGCTTAGGAACCGTTGCATTTGAATCTTCTTTCGTTGTCATTGCGAGGCTGTTTTGTCCGGTGCCTTCCAAATGTTCGATGAAATGATGCTCTTAAACTAGAATCCATATTTTATTTTTTTGTGTTTTACCCATTATTGTTGTCAATAATTTCACTTTTTTTTTCATTACAGAGAAGCAGGCAAAGGTTCTATCCCACCCCAAGTCCAAACTTTTATCGTAGAAGAGTGCATTAGAACAACAGTAAGTGTCAAATACTTCTACGTTTGACTTACTTATGATCGGTCGATTTTTTAAACTTTATTATTTGCCAGGTGAAAGAAAGGATAACAAGGAACCAAAGATATGTAATGAATTTTCTTAAGAAAATTATTGCTGATGTGGAGTCATCTTCCATGTCTGTGGTTGATTCCTTGTACGAAGAACTCTCGCATTATTTGACTGTTCGTGAGGTAAGTTTATTATAAAATATTTGAAAATTAAAGCCCATATCCAAAATTTGAACTAGCTTTTTAGTTTTTCTTTATTTCTTCATGTATAGAGGTAGGATCCCACGTTAGGCCATACTTGTACCAGTAATAATTAGCCGTTATGTAGCATACTATACTGTTAGACCGTAAACCCTAAGTCTTGATTTAGGTATATGAGAAACTGAATAAATAACAATGCCAATTTACAAGATGTATGAACTGAAGCCACATGAAAGGTGTCCAATGCGGAAAATGAAGTAAATGACGTGTCTTGAATAATGATATCTTGGATAAACTAAATACCAATTCATAATTTCTGTATCTTATTATGTTAACTCCTTCTAATTGATTAGGATGAATTTCACACAAAAGAGACCAACAGGATCTATAGAGAGATATCTTTTCTTTCTCCTCATTGTAAGCTCATCCTCATTTTTTAGATCATACTTCTTTCTAAATCTTCATTTGTTACTAATCATAATTTACATTTCTTTTTTGCAGTTCAAGATAAATGTGGCTCAAATTTGATAGACTTAGTTGCTCGGTTGTGTTGTTCTTTAAATATGCTTGAAGGAGACACAGGGTATGTGCAAACATTTCGATCCCTATAGTATCAGTATTTCAGTATTGGTTTAGGTACATATTTTTGGGGTTTGATTGATATTATGTTTTACTTTTTCGGTTTTTGATTGGCTTATTTTGTGTTAGTTCCACGAAAGATAACACTAAGTTGGTTTAATTGAGACATAATCAAGATAAAAATCCTAGCCATGGCCAAAAATACCTCAAAAGCAAAATTATTCTGAAATACAAATCATGCTATTACATAAACTCAAGTTTGTAAGGTAGTTCTTGTTATGTTGCATTTGATTCACAATTGGTGCTCTTTGTTAATTATTTGCTTTGAATGATTTCCTTATTTTATTTCCAATAAGGAACATCTTAATTTTTGTCCTTTGTAGATGCTCACTTTGGCCATCAAGCCTTTTCTTGTCAGAATTCATCATTTCAAATGCAAAGATTTTTGCCAATAAATTTTGTTTTGAGGTAAGTAAAATTTGGATTTGTTTTATTTTATTTTTTATATTTTTGCATGTCACATTTGAGGCATAATTGAGGCTTTGGTGCTTTGCATGCAACGTGACGTGTTTTACTTTCTTTTTATGATGATAATATCTTGTTGGAGTTCACCAGATATTATGATTTTTGAGATTTAATTTGCTGATGTTATTTGACATTGATTTCCTTTTTTTATTTGTTATACCTGATTTGTATTTTAATTTTTGGTTCTTTTGATATTTAATAGGTTGGATCTGGTGTTGGCTTGGTTGGTATTGCTCTTAACCACATTGGAGCTTCTAAGGTCTGCAAAATGTTTCTTTTGTTCCTAAAAATGTGATAAATCTTCATAAGTAATGCCATATTCAAACATTTACGAAAGGAATTAAAATGTCTGATTAATAAAGAAGATATATTTTAAAACCCTAAATCGAGAATAAAAAATGTTATTTCTAGCACTTAACTCATATCGACACTTGAATTGATTTCCTTCACATCAATTGTTATACAATGTAATGATACTTTTTTCTTTTGCAAAACTCATGATAAAATTATTAGAGAGAGGGGATTTAAGTAAAATCAAGCATTTATGGATTTCAAGTTTCTTTACATTTAGAAATCTTGCATGGTGGGAAAGAAACCAATTTACATTTTTTAATGTTTTCATAACATTGTCATAACCAAACATTGAAATTTCTTCCATTACGAAATAAAATGCTAATATATGAGAAAAAGAATTGGATTATTGGTGCAATGCTTCCTTAAAGATATTTTGACCAGGCAAAAGAAATTGATGTATTTTTTATTTTAATAAATTTTGCAGGTGGTTCTGACAGATGGTGACATGGCCACTTTAGCTAACATGAGGGCTAACTTGGAATTGAATAATGTGTGTTTCAATACTGCTCAAGATTCTATGAACCAAATTGCACATAAGGTGAGTTCATTTATTATTCTTTTGGGCTAGTTGAAATCTTGTTTTTTTTAAAGCGCATTTGAAATTTTTTTAAATTTTGAATGGTATAATTTCAGTTTTTAATTAGTTTCGCTCTTTATTTTTCTTTTTCTTGCTCAAGCAATGATTTTCATAAGTTGATTAGACATTATATTGCTAGATGTCAACTTGAAAGAGTTGTTTGAATTGAGATTTTAAGTTACAAAAACATCAAATACTAGCAGTCACAAAAACATAAGACTCTGGTGAGAGAGGGTTGTTATGAGAAACGGGAACTTTTCTACAAAATTTTCATTTATGGATTTTCATCAAAACATTTGGTCTTGTAACAAAGAAAATCTCATTTATTTTAACTATACAAATTTCCATTTAATACCAAGAATTAACCTTCATTTTTTTTTGTCTTAGGTCGAGTGTAGGCATTTATCATGGGAACTTGCATCTGAAAGCGAACTAAAGAATTATCAACCTGACATAATGTAAGTACTAAGTACACATATTTCATTAGTTCTTTTAGGTTGAAAACATGGGTTGATACCCTAATCTAGTATTGTTGAAATATGGTGGGAAGATAATATAGAAAAGAGAAAAGTATGAAGTTGGCCCTTGAACTATTGCGTTAGTGCATTTTTTATTTTTGGCCCCTGGACTTTTCTTGGTCCATTTTTAACCCCTCAACTATTGAATTGGTGCATATCGGTCCTCAACTTTTTTAGTCAATTTTTAACCCCTCAACTATTGATTTGGTCCATTTTTTACCCCTGAACTAGTTGAGGGTTAAAAATGATCCAAATCAATAGTTGAGGGATTATAAACGACCAAAAAAAGTTGACGAGCCAAATATTCACCAATTCAATAGTTGAGGGGTTAAAAATTGATCAAGAAAACATGCAGGGACCAAACATGCACCATGGAGGGACCAAGTTCATACTTTTCTCTATAAAAAAATGCATGTACTTTTATGTCATGTCAACTGTTAAAGCTAAAACATTTAATACTCTGTACATCAATCTACAGCTTGGGAGCGGATGTAATTTACAATCCACAATGTGTGCTACATCTTGTTCGTGTACTTTCTGTTCTTTTGAGGGGTCCCAAATTGAATGATGACAAAAGAACCACTTTAGAAGATATGCAAAATAAATCACCAATTGCATATATAGCCACCGTTATTAGAAACAAGGTTACCTTTGATTATTTCTTAAAGATATGCCTTGAATTTAATTTGTTGGTAACGGATATTACGAGTATGGTTGAAGTACCAAATCTTCTCCCTTACATGTGGTCATATAATAAATCGAATGTGCATCTTTTACGTATTTCGTTCATGTCTAAATAATTGTGGTGTTTAGTTTGAGATGGTTAGATTAAGTGTAATAGAGACGTTTTAATTTTGATTAGTGTAGAGTGCGGGTGTAATTTTTATTTTTATTTTTGGAAAAGAAATGAAACAATATTATTTATTCTGTAGAATGCAGTATATGATATTGCATGTCTTTGATTATGCCTCGTTTGATGAGTGAGTACTTGGTGCGGAAAAACAAAACAATATTGTATAATCATTAGAAAGCAGAATATATAATAGTAGGGTTTCTTTCCCAACTATTTTTTTGATATGATTTATAATATGTTGAGTTATAAATTGTAATTAGTATTACAAACATTAAGATAAAAAATGCATGAAAAGAAAATAAACCATTCCATCAACAAAAATATAATTTCTTTCAGTAAATTATGATTCTAAAATAAACAAGAGATAATATATTAGTACAACTTGACTTATCAAAAAAGTCGTTAATTATAATATTTAGAATAGTTAATACATAATCCCATCCAGTCATGCTAGAGTTGCACAAACTTACAAGTTCAGAGAGATATTGAACAAAATAGAAATTTGAGAATTCCATTGAACATCATTTATGAGGCTGAAACAGACTTTTTGGCATGATTATTTATATTATTCTACATGAGTTTCATAAATGACTGTTGCCTAATTCACATAGTGCCCATTAGAATTGTTCAGCCCAAAAACTCTTGGGCCGAATTATAACAACACTGCCTCTTCTTTCATAAGTTAATGAAAGAAAAAAGTCGATTTAGTCACACTCCTCCCCTCCCTCCCCCCGGTTGCAGTAAATGAGTAAGCATAAATCCCCAAAAAATTACCATTTAATTATTCAATAAATTATGGGTCTCTTTTTTTTTTGGGCTCGCATGATTTTTGTTGCATTTTCGCTTCACAATCTGCTGTTTTGATTGGCGAAAGTAGAAGTTTTTCAATAGGTGATCATATTTTTACTCTGGTGGAATGAATTTGAAAATTATACTCCTAATTATAGTCAAATGTTGTAGTGGATTTAATCATTTTTTGTTGAATGTTAATGCTCTTACCTTTTATTCACTAATTGATACTGGTTGGATAACTTTCAGAGTTTTAACCGATAAAGATACTGAATTTCACATATTTGTTGTTGATTTTCTTTCTTCATATATTTAAGGAGCTCTTTGGTGCATGCAAGACTTCTGCAGTAATCAAGTAAATTGTTCTTTTGGTTTTAATTTTTGGAATCTATTAAATTTTCTTTTAGATAGACACATCATTATCTGTAAGACATTCCTTGAATCCCTTGTAAATTTAGCAATTTGGTCCCTGGCACGACTTTTCTTTCATATTGATTGTTTGTCTATCGTGACTTCTCATCATTTTGATGCTTATTTATTTTTTATTTTTTTGAATTGGTTACCGCATTCTCTCTAATTTCAGGGCTAAACTTTAAAAGCATGCTATATAATATGATTTTTCAGCAATTTAGCAAAATAACAAACAATAGAGGTTAAGGTTAAATTGAAACCATAACATAAATAAAGGGGGTTTTGTATAGAAATTACCATTTTAATTTACATTACAGTGGTGCATGTATATTTAAATTGCTACATATATTGTACCATTTTAATTGTGCTTATGAACTTTGGCAAGTGTTTCAGCTTGCTTAGAACTAAAATTAATTGCATTAAGAGATTCATTCAGCCAATGGAGAGGCTCGAGTCTGAATCCTTTAGCAGAACATGCCTTATTTCAAGGTACTTTAATATATACATAAATTATGAGGTAAATTTTATATTTTTTAAGCATTACTTCAGCTCTTAAATAGCCTATGTCTTGCATAAGACTTAACTTATAATGAAGTAATAAGTTGGAAAAAAAAACCAAAATGGGAAAAAAGGGACCACCTGTACCAGTAAAAAAAGGGACCAAACAGTATAGACAAAATAAGTATTTGTGTGAAAATGGTACATGTTCTAATCCTCATTTTAATAATTTTGGTTTTTAATGAGTGCAGATTTTCAGTTGATTTGTTGGAGATTAAATCTAAACAACCATCAATGCATGTAATTTTTATACCTGGAAATCCAGGTTTGGTTTTTGTCTAAACTCTTTTGTTTTACTGTTGTAAGCTTGTATTTTTGCTAGAAAATTCCTAATTGATAATTGGATTGAATTTCTGGATCTATTTCATATCAAATTTCGTAATTTGTAGTTCCTATTTTTTTAAAATGAGAAATTGGTTATCTTTCACCCGCATTAGCTTGAAGAATCAAAATATAAGTTTGTGAAGTTTCTTGCGCATTTTGCATTTTAGTTATTGTTTGACATCATAGAGATTTTGTAACATGTTACACCTTAAAAAGCATATCATATCTTGTCAAATTTCTTAATGACTTTTGTAGTAGTATCTCTTAAACTTCTTGGCATTCTCATGTTAAAATTATATGCTTGCGAAAGTTTCATTCATATATGTCAAACATGATTAAATATCTGTTAGAATTTGCTCAATATTGAATTTTTTGTGCGATATTATTTCAGGTATTGTTTCATTTTATAAGGAGTTTGTTGAGGCGCTGTATCGCAATCTTGACGGTCAAGCATCTATAACAGGCGAGAATAGTTTTGAAATATTGTCTTTAAAGTTTCAGTTTAGTCCTTTAAATTTTGCTAATTTATAGTATCTTGTTTTTCAGCAATTGGGCATATTTCACATGGGGGCAAGGTGAGAGCTATATTCTTTACTGGGTCTTAATTTTTATGTTATAATTGAAGTCTTATATAATAAAAAATTGACCTTTATGGGTCGCTAAGATATTTTTAAGAAATTCGTTATTTATTATAAGTTATCATAAGTTCCATTTTCATAAGAATGAAAAAAGAAAAAATGGATCATTAATTGGATTCTAATTTCAAACACTACTTTAAGGGATTCAGTGATTCTAAACTAATAAATAACATGCTATTTTTCTGTTCTTTTTCCTTATAAATATTGCAATTATATTTTTTGTAAAAAAAATTGCAGGTTTCAGAGAAGGGGAGATTATTTTCCTTGCAAGAACAAACTGACCATAAAGTATCCTTCTGATTGATCTTTTAACCATCTTGTTTTTATTATATTAGTAACATAATTGTGCATTATGCAAATTTGCAATATAGCCTACAAAATCTAATTTGAATTTAAACAAGCTTCGCACTGAATTTCTCATGATGCAGGTTGATTTCATTGAACAAGAGTTGCATGATTGTGAACTGCCTATAGTATTGGTATGTTTATGTAAATTGTAAACCTTATGTTTTTGCTCTGTATTTATAAATTCAAAAATATATATATTTTCTGTTCAACTGTGCAAGTAAGCTTCCTTAAGCCTTAAATATCCTCTCTTTTACCCAAATAGTCCCAATAACCCCAATTAATTAATTAATTAATTAATTAGGTTGATGTCTGGAATATACTAGTACATGATTCATTTACTTATCTTAATGCTAACTTTTTGTGAGAGTTAGGCCTAAATTTTATTACATTTGATATAGGTTGGTCATTCCATTGGTGCATTCATTTGCCTCGACATTTTCAAAAGGCTCCAACACCAGGTCTCTCTCTCTCTCTCTCTCTCTCTCGTGAAATAAATAAGAAACTAGATAAAATATACTATTTAATTATATCAAATTGGTTTAGCTTGAGATACATAATTTCCATTCCTATCTTGAGATATAATATAATCATTGATTGTCTTTTTGAGCTTGAGTTTTTGTAGGGCTGTTACAAATGAAAAAAAATATCCCTTTATTGTGCTTTCTCTTTTATTTGAATGAACAGGTCAAGTTTTTTGTTGGACTTTATCCCTTTCTTACTCTAAATAAGGATTCCTTAACTCAATCAGCAATTGGAATGGTTGCTAGGTATAAATCCAAATAATTTTTTTCTCTTTTGCATGTTTTATTTTATAATAAATTTGGAATTCTGTATCCAATAAGAATAAACCTTGTTCTTAAAATAGAGAAACAGGTCAGAATATCACGTTTTATTCTCCTTTTCCCCTTTTTTGTTTTATTCTTTCTTCCCATTCAGGGTAAACTATGGTTTAATATCTCATTTTGATCTCTTTTTTGTGTGTGTAGATCTTCTGTAATAAGTGGAGTTTTCAGTTCATTTATATCATTAATAGGCTCATTACCAAATAGGGTTTCAAAGTGTATTGTGAAAAACCTAATTGGTGCATCATGGTCTCATACTGCTATTGATGCTGCATGTACACATCTCTTACAGGTCATTTTTTTTTATTGCATAACCCTAAAAAATTGATAATTATGTTTTCAGTTATTTTTAATATTTTTTGGGTTCATATATGATATGAGATTTAAGCATTTGCGACCTATTATCTGAGAAGGATCGCAATTAACTGAATTTCTCAATTGAATTTAGGCTGTAATGTATATTGTTAGATCCTCAGCCTAACTAAAACCCTAATTTAGATTTAAAAAAAACCACAAAAGCACAGAAAAACAAGAACGAAGAAGGATTTCTCTTAAAAAAATTTAATTTGTGTTTATACTTGAAAAACATTAACCTTATATACTCGTATTTTGTTAAATAGAAAATCTTGAGTGAACTTTAAGCGAGTATCATTTTCTTCTTCAACAGAGTTCAATACATCTGCTTAATACTTATCTAATTTATATTGTAGAAAATATTTTTTATTTTGTAAAACATTTATATTTGGTCAATAATGCAGTATCATACAATGCGCAATGTGCTCTTCATGGCAATGACAGAGTTCAGAGAGGTCAGTCAGATATTAATCCATTGCTGATATAAAATCATATAAACCTTTGAATTATTAATACTGATAATAATTCCTAAGAAATTGAGGTTTAATGTAGTGTATAATATTTGTTGTAACACAGTATATATTTCTTTAATTGTCCGTTAGCTTTCAGAAGAACCGGATTGGGAATTTATGAGAGATAAGAAGGATGAAATAGCGCTTTTATATGGTGAAGATGATCATTGGGGACCAATATCTCATTTAGAAGAGGTAATTTTATTTTATTTTATTTTTCTGCTCGCAAATTTCATGTATATCTTTCTGTTGTAAACTCGAAAAAGTACCACATGGGTAAATTATAAAGGTTTAGTTTTTGAAAATGTAAGTTTTACGTGATTTTGGTTTCGCTATATGAAAGCCAAGTTTAATAATTGAAGATTAGAAAGGTAAATTTGATGTTTCTAATGCCTAATATAAGGGTAAAGGATATATTTCTCATTCTTCAGGGTTATTTACGAGTTTTTGAGGGCCAACACATTTCCTGAAAAACAAAAAATATTGTCAAAATGCAGAGTTTCATTGAAATAATAAGACATTATTTTTATTCTCAGGTTAAAAGGCGAGTGCCTGGTATCAACTTATCAGTTGAGAGAGAAAACCACAAGCATGGGTTTTCATGCACTGAGGCCGGATCAATATGGGTTGCTCTATATGTGGCCGACATGATAAAAAATAAGATTTTGAGCTGATATATGCTGAGTTAAAATATTAAAATAATAAATTAATAAGTAAATATTGCAATTTGTTCGATCAGGTGGGAGCGAAATTTCAACTGGAAGTCGTATTTCGCATATTAATTTTAATATATTATTTTTATTCAGAACAAAAATTGATCGAAAATGGTTTCGCAGATAGCTTAGATTATTCAAGCTTAATTGATTTTATTTACTTTTAAAAATGTAAGAAAAATGTACAAATCATAATGACTAGCTATTCGTAATGTTATGTGCGAACTTGTCGTATAACTATTTGTTAATTTTATATTTAAAGGAATATTATAATTAAGTTGAAACAATCAAAATATTCTTTTCCATGTTGCCATTGCAAGAACTCATGAATGGGGTTAAATTCTTAAAATATTTTTTTGTTTGATAAGGAGTTAAAATTGATTCATACTGCTCTTTCTATTTATTTAAAAGAAAGATATTACAAAGTGTGTTTTGGTTGTAATTTAATTACATATGATAGATAAATCACCTCTCACTCCTCTCTCTCAAAAAAATAAAAAAATAAAAATTCATCTCTCGCCTCTTTGCTCTGGTGTGAGACCACCTTTGCCACAACTTGGACAACTTTTCATACCAAAACCTTGACAGTCATAGCACCTGTCATTAATCATAAATACAAATATTAACATTTGAAAGAACGTATTCAGTTTCATATTGATTCATTTCAGATAATTATATCAAATCAGCATCATGAAATAGGCCATATTAACTAAGTATTCCAATTCTCTATTCAGTATCCAAGTGAGATTATAGTTTTGTTGGAAGACAGGATTGATGGCAAATACCAATATATCAACATATCATACAATCAGGATAAGGCCCATTAGTAAAAATTAGTAACAAGTCCATATGCAATTAATTAGCTAGCAAGAGTACATGAGAAAAATACTTACTTCCATCTCTCAAAAATGTTTCCGTTTTTCTTGTTCTTTCCAGTTCCCTACAATACAGAGGTTTCAATTTCTTTTAGAAGTTGGAAAAAGTATTTAAAATGGACATTTATATATTTTTTTTCAGAAGTCTCTAGTTGATTAACTTTAATTTCTTGGAAGAAGTATAAATAAGTGCTCTGTTTTTCTCATTCATGTGTACAAAAGGAATTAATGACACATGAAATATTTCATTCTTTGAAATATTTCATTCTTTGAAATATTTCTAAATTTTGAGTGGAATATTCGTGTTCTTTGAAGGCAAAACATGTTTTTTTTCCCATTTTGCAGTGATAAACGGATAATTTTGAAATTTTGAATGGTACATATGAAATTGCAATTTAGTGAGAAAAGAGTGGGTTTACCTTGCATCCTGCGCATTCAATCGCACCCTTTCCCCTACAAGTTTTGCATCCCATGGCAATCTTAAGCAAGAAAAAGATCAATATTAAGCAAATTCTTTTTTATTGAATCAACGTGAAACAGAATTTGCGTAAAAGATTTTTACTTTGCAGCTAATACTTGAATTACATCTGATGTAATATATACATGGATTTAACTGATTAAGGTCCATTGGTTATATCAGCAAAAAGTTGCGGTGGCTCGTTTGAAAAATAATTAAGGACTCGGTTAAAAATCCGATATTGATGGACTCGTCGTGTGCTTAATTTTTCATTCATGAATCATTATAGATCATATATATCACACTATTTTCACATCAAACTTAATCAAATACGAAATGTTGAATTTATCTATCACAGGATCCAAATTTAGCATGGATATTATGTATTTGGTACATTACTGGTACTAATAACACACAAAAGGGGATAATAATTTCTGATTCCCCTTATCCTTGGTTACTATTGGATGCAAAATGCTTCAGTTGTTTCAATAAATAAAATAAATAAATAAAATGGTTCAATTGATAACCGTTTTGAGAGATGAGCGAGCGGATCTTGAAGCTAAGACTCTTGATTTGGTACCACCAATCTTCCATTGACATGAAGGAGTCTTATAGATATAGAGTGGAGAATGTAAAATGGTAGGGGCAGCCATTGCCACTTCCATTTCTAAAAATTGCTTGTGTGTGTGTGAGTGTGTTGTGTGTGAGTTTGTGAGTGAGTGAGGATGGGGATTATGTGGCGGGCTTTCAACACAGAAAAGATAAACACGGATGTGTGACTGACTGTGACTGTGAGGAGCTTATTTTTTAAGAGATGATAGTGATGGAATTTTAATCAAAGGCTACCTATTTTCTCAAAAAAAAAAAAAAAAAAAAAAATCAAAGGCTACTTAACTTGACTTTTTTTTTTGAAGCGGTAAAAAAAAAAAAATTAATTAAGAGAATAGCCTAGTTTTGAAAATATTTGCAAAAGTGGCCGTTTCGCTCAGTCACTGGGCGAAACTGTTTCGCCCAGTAACGGAGCGAAACACACTTTCGCCCAGTGATTGGGCGAAACTGGCATTGTTCATACTGGGCGAAACTGGCATTGTTCATACTGGGCGAAACAGGCACTGTTAAAAAAAAAAAAATTTTTTTTTTTTTTTGCCAGTTCCACCCAGTGAAAAAAATATTTTTTTTTGCCAGTAAAAATAATTCTAAATATTTCATTTATATTAGCAAAGAATCAATTAGAAGCAATTATCTATATGTTTTCAATTATCTATATGTTATTATTATATATGCAAAACTCTAGAGAAAAATGATATGATTATGCCTCTAATTGATTCTTTGCTAATATAAATGAAATATTTAGAATTATTTTTACTGGGAAAAAAAAATATTTTTTTTCACTGGGCGGAACTGGCAAAAAAAAATATTTTTGAACAGTGCCTGTTTCGCCCAGTAGCTAGGCGAAACAGTGTGAATAGTGCCAGTTTCGCCCAGTCACCGGGCGAAACGGGCAAAAAAAAATTTTTTTTTTTTGACTGGGCGGAATAGTGCCTGTTTCGCCCAGTAGTTGGGCGAAACAGTGTGAACAGTGTCAGTTTCGCCCAATCACTGGACGAAAGTGTGTTTCGCTCCGTTACTGGACGAAACTACCTAAGTTTCGCCCAATGGCTGAGCGAAACGGCCATTTTTACAAATATTTTCAAAACTAGGCTATTTTCTTAATTATTTTTTTTTTTTGGCCACTTCAAAAAAAAAGTCACTTAACTTTATCTTATGCTAATAGTAGTCATAGTCATTTACGTAGTCACTGAAGTTTCCGTTTACCAAAATTGGGTCATTAAACGGAAATTATTTCATTTATTTGATGAAGAAATAACGTGATATCAAAGTAGTTACTCAAATTAATATACTGAATTAATATATATCTCAATTATCAAGTATAATAAATCAAATTAGTAAAAAAAAACACCCGCAATTAACATATAATTTTTTGGCGACCAAATTAATATATGTTTAAGATGATTGAAATGATAATTGAACTGCTATAATGCTATCTTTTTTTTTTGATAACATGATAAATATACTAAGCCGACTGATAATTTTCATATTATGTTATATTCAATGATCATTGATAAAATGCTAATTATGCTAAGTCAGACTGATAATTTTCATATTATGTTATATACATTGATTGAATGATTATTTGGAACAACCAAAAGTTTAATGATACCAAAATTTACTAGTTAAAACGGTAAAACAATTAGTGAAATTTCCCTTTCTTTCAATAGTATAAAATTCATATGATACGGTATCTTAAAAAAAGTAGTGGGTCATGCATCCTTCTCTTGTTTGGAGTCTTTGAGAAGTATACTATATATGAGAAGAAAACGAAAAAACAATAATAAATTTCCTTTTCGACAACCCTCAGCTAGAACCAAAGCAAATCTCTTAGTTAGAACTATCAATCAGAGTACTAAGGCAGGTGCAGAAATTGAAATAATGGTCAAACAAAAAATGAGCTGGGTTTGACTTTAGCTCCACTCTTAAGCTATGCAAACCCCTGACCAGCTCTATCTTTGTTGATCATCCACTCTTTCTACGTACCAAACATTTATGCATACATCTCCAAAATTTATATATCTCTAGCCTCATAAACATTCATCCAATCAGAGTACAAATATCTCATTCTCTCTCTTAAAATTAATGGCAGTCTCTCTTATTTCCTCATCTCACCTCATGACTACACTTATTTTCTCATGCATTACTTTGCTTTTATTCCCAACTATTATAGAATCTCAGCAAACTGGTATTACCAGGCACTACCAATTTGATGTGAGTTTACCTTTTCCTTTCTTTATTACCCCTTATAGTTTCTATTTTATTCTTTCAAATTTGATACTATTTGGTTACTTTAACTTATGTAGGTACAAATGGCGAATGTGACAAGATTATGTCAAACCAAGAGCATTTTGACTGTAAATGGCCAATTTCCAGGACCTCAAATTGTTGCAAGAGAGGGCGATCAAGTTATCATCCGGGTGGTTAACCATGTTGCTCATAACATCACCTTGCACTGGTAACCACAAAACTTTATATATACACTTTTATACACATTATAACATCATTTTTTTTTGGAATTGTTTGTGTAATATTCTCGCTTTTATTAAAATAGGCATGGAGTTAGACAATTGAGGAGTGGATGGGCTGATGGACCAGCTTATATAACTCAATGCCCGATCCAAACTGGACAGAGTTACGTGTATAATTTCACAATTGTTGGACAAAGAGGAACTCTATGGTGGCATGCACATATCTCTTGGTTACGTGCCACTCTTTACGGGCCAATCATCATCCTCCCCAAGCTTGGAGTTCCTTACCCTTTTACAAAACCCTATAAAGAAGTCCCTCTCATCTTCGGTACTTACTCATCATTAAAAATTGTACCTAGAATTATACATTAGATGTCTTGTTTTTCCATGAAAACCGATTGTGTATGTGTGTAATTAAGGTGAGTGGTGGAAAGCTGACACGGAGGTGGTAATAAAGCAAGCCTTGCAAACAGGAGGAGGGCCAAATGTATCTGATGCATATACCATCAATGGCCTTCCTGGCCCTCTATACAATTGCTCTGCTCAAGGTTATTATTACCTAGCTTAATGCCTAAACTACGTTATTACTATTAGCATCAAATTACATATTAAGGGTAATTAACCATTAAATTGTAATCAATTGGAACAATTTCAGACACATTCAAGCTCAAAGTCAAGCCCAGAAAAACATATCTCATGCGACTAATCAACTCTGCACTCAATGATGAACTCTTCTTCTCAATTGCCAACCATTCTCTCACAATTGTGGAAGTCGACGCGGTTTATGTGAAACCGTTCAAAACAAACACGTTAATCATAGCACCAGGCCAAACTACTAATGTTCTACTAACTACACATTCCAACTATCCCAATGCTAATTTCTTCATGCAGGCAAGGCCATATGTTTCCGGTCAGGCAACTTTTGACAACTCAACTGTCACAGGAATTCTTGAATATGAAAACCCGAAAAGCTCATCTTCTTCTAGCTTCAATAAGAACCTTCCTCTCTTAAGACCCAATCTGCCAGCAATTAACGACACTTCTTTTGTAACGAATTTCACCAAGAGGTTGAGAAGTCTGGCAAATGCTCAGTTTCCAGCCAATGTTCCACAAACTGTGGACCAAAAATTCTTCTTTACAGTCGGGCTCGGTTTAAACCCGTGTACTAAAAACCAAAAATGCCAAGGCCCGAATGGAACCAGGTTTGCTGCTTCCATAAACAATGTATCATTCGTGATGCCAAGTACAGCTCTTCTCCAATCTCATTTCTCTGGCAAATCAAGAGGTGTTTATGCGTCGAACTTTCCGATTATGCCACTCATTCCATTCAATTATACCGGCACTCCTCCAAACAATACATTCGTGACGAATGTCACGAAAGTATTGGTGCTTCCATTCAATACAAGTGTGGAGTTGGTGATGCAAGACACGAGTATTTTAGGAGTCGAGAGTCACCCTTTACATCTTCATGGTTTCAATTTCTTTGTTGTTGGACAAGGTTTTGGAAATTACAATCCAGCTAAAGACCCTGCCCGGTTTAATCTAGTGGATCCGGTTGAGAGGAACACAATTGGAGTACCACCTGGCGGCTGGGTAGCCATTCGTTTTCTTGCTGATAATCCAGGTTGAGTTTTTTTTCCCCTTTATATCATCATTTTTTTTAATTTGTATCGGAATAAAATTGATCATTTTAAGGTGTTTATATGTGTAGGAGTGTGGTTCATGCATTGTCACCTGGAGGTGCATACAAGTTGGGGACTTAAGATGGCATGGCTTGTTTTAGATGGAAGTCTTCCTAATCAGAAGCTGCCTCCTCCACCGTCAGATCTTCCGAAATGCTAGATCATGGTCCATCAACGCTCTAGATTAATTTCTTTTGTAGACCTTAATGAACGGACATGTTTTGGTGTGGTTTCATCGTTCAATGTTTTGGGTTTGATTTACTAACCAATAATGTGGTTGAGGGGAGTTCTTTAGCTTTCAAGTTTCTTGGCTGATTGTGATTGTAATATTATTGAATGGATTATTTTGGTGGCAGTAATAAACATTCTATTTTTTTGTTTTTTTGGTATCATAAAATTTCACATAATGCCTACAAGCTATTGTAAAAATAATAAAGATTTCACATAATAAAGCAACCAAGAAGCAACACAAACAACACATGAGAAAATATAGATAATTTTTTTTTAAAAATAATTACGGAGAGCTTGGATGTCTCTCGCGTAAATCTATTAATCAACATCCAGTTACAAACCATCATTGTCAATAGTTCCAGATAATAAAAAGTAAAAAAGGAAAAGAAAAAAAATGGAGAGAACAAAAAGCGCCACAACAACGGCGCACAAAAGATACAACGACGAGAGGATTATTACAGTCCGTTTAATTAGAGATTAAAATATTTTTAGATGCGAGGTTATGTTTGAGGCGTCAACACAAGACGTGTGTTCATCCGTTCTTCACGAGTCGGACCGGTTTCCACCTTGCCTCCGTGACTTCCGTTCATCATCCTCTCGTCTTTTCCCTCTTTAGGTCGTAGTTGTAAAAAAAAAATAGATAATACAAAAGATTTAATTAAACATTAAAATTGTGTTTTGTTTGACCCTTGAAAAGTAAATAAAAAGCAACAGATTAACCTCAGCCCTCAAAAGAACATGCATGATCACGAATTTGTACAGTCTCACTCACATCCTCATGACATAAAAATTTTCGTTATCCTAATACTAATTGCTATATTTCGTTAGTGCAAAGTTATGAAAGTAGAAAAGTTTCATGGGGCCAGAGTTCGATCCCCACATGCACCTGATACCAATTTTTAGGATTATTTTGAAGAATAAGGATACATGGACGGAGTGAAGAGGGGGCAAGCTGGGGCCTGAGCCCCCCGACCTAATATTTGGCCCATATAACTCATACAATATTTGTTTATTTCGCATGACAAAAAAGATCAAATCTCAGCCATAATATAAGAATAATTATATATATTTTATTAACATACTAAACAATCCCCATTTTTATTCATCTCTCTGGTCCCATTTAGAGAAATATTCTTTCCGACTGCACATGGCACTAAAACACAGCCACTAGCAAATCAATCTTCTCCTCTTTTCAAATTCATCCCTGGCTTTTGTGCGATTTGCTTCTCTATTGATGTAATAAGTAGTTAAGGGCAAATGGTTAAAATGAATATATTTGTTGCTGATGTAAGGAGATAGCGTCACAGAGTTTAAGAAAAGGTTTAAACTTCGGGCATAGGCTTTGGATATGTATGAACGTGAAATGAAGTGAGCATGTCCATGCAGGTTGGCTGAGATAGCACCTTAAAAGAAGGATTACATTATTTGATGAATAATATATATATAAGGAGAAGAACTTGTTCAATATCAATTCTGTTGCCGTACTTGCTGTGCTTTCCCAATATCAATTTGATGTGGTACTTTCAGTAATTGCTCAACATATCTATAGTTCTTGTTCTGCTTGCTGTGGGTATTAGTTCAATTCTGAACTTATTCATATTCAAGTGGAATAGCACGAGGAGAAGCTCGCATATTTCTACTGCTCGAGATCATTGCGAAGGGCGACTTTCTTAACTGTTATAGTAAGACTCTAATCTGTCGTATTTTGGCAGTTCAGATCTGATATAACAAAGGGGCAATTTTGGTTTAGCTCTCTCTTAATTGGCTCTAAGAGTAAATCGTGGAGTAGGCTCTAAGACTAACCGATTTTGCACAATGCAAGAAAGAAGGCATTTTCTCAAATAGAACTGATTATTGAAGCTAGGGGATTACAGCAAGAACTGACTCGTGAATCTGATTAGGGATTCACTGATCGTTGCAAGTGAAATAATACAAGCAAATTGATTATTGCAAGGGTTTGCTTCCACCGTGATATCGAAACAATAGCAGGATGATTTCAGCACGATTTTGAGCTTCCACTTCTCATCCGTTAATTCCAATTGCAATACTTGTGCAATTATTATATTGTACTTTGTGATTGGAATGTGGCATATCCTCTCAATTTTTGATTGAAATGGAGAGATCAAAGAACTTATTTTGCTTAACTATTCATATCAAGAAAATTTAGTTATTTTATAAATCTCCCTTCATCTTAGAAAACTCACATATATCCGTCGAATCATGCACTTGAAATGTCAATTTAATTATACTAGATATTTTACTTTGGATATCAAATAGATTAACAAACCAAATTAGAATTATAAAATTAGTTTTTTATTGAAAGAATGTGCTTCTGATGAGGATGATCGTGTGAAGAAATGGAGAGAAATGCTTCCCCCAAGACTTGACTGTTGAGGATGTCATTTTTTGCAAATAAGAAGAGTACCCTCTTCATCAGGGATCCGGATGTGGAGAAAAGGGAACCAGCTTGGAGAGAGTCCAATCCAACGCGGTGCGGCTGCTCATGGAGAGGATAGGGAAGCAAGCTCCGCTATGCGTTTTCTGCGAGAGAGACAGAGAGAGGTCAGTGATAATCTGTGAGGCGGACAGAGACAACAGAGGAGAGAGCTCTGAGACTGAGTGGCACTTCCCGTTAAGTGTACATCATGCCCCTTCATTTTTGTGGGGCCCACAAGAATGAAGGGTCAAGATTTAGACTTCATGTCAAGCTTGCCACAGGCTGAACGCGCTCCTTGTATAAATATTAATCTTTAGATACCTTAATCTAAGTGGCATGATTAAGGACAGACGTGAATATGATGAGATTTTTATATCTTAAAATCAATTAACAATGTCATTAATTTTTTATAACTTGAACTATGTCATTAATTAAAATAACAAATTTACTTTATTAGATGTAGTAACACATGATTTTCCTCTTGTTACACGTTAGTTGTTACATCTTGAACCATCCCCAACCTCTAGTAGTGACACGTGTTTTTCCTCTGTTTGTGTTTCAAAACTAGTTAAAAAACTGCGAGTTGTCTAGATACAGAAAGGAGATATCAATGCAGTTTGTAGTAACGGCATTCTATTTTAAGAAATGCTGTGCAATTATTTAAATTCTGTGAATCCAAGCCTCTTAGCCAGGCATTCCTGAGGTTTAATCTCCTATTTTAATTTCCATCGCCAAGAACGGAAAAACGAGAAAACTGGAACGAGGTCAGAAAAATATCAATGGGGAATATTATAAAGAAAAATACTATTGACACAGAAAAGGGATGGTGGACCCAAATGTGCGAAGACTTCCAGAAATGTCGCGACAGCAAGGATCCGGAATTGAGGTTAGTTCTATAAAATAAGAACATAACAAATAAATAGCATAAGTACTGTTGTGTCTGTGGAGTGTATGGATAAAGAGCGGTTCGCAATTCAAAATTTAGAACCTCAGTTTCACTTTGCTTGGTCGCCCCCACGACCTCGCTATGTAGTAAAGCTGGGGTGTCGATCCACAGAGAGGCCAAAGGTGGAGTACTGGACTGGCTACCGATTGATAATCCAAACATAATCTAAGGGTTGGTTGTGCAAGAGAAAGTAAATAAAAATAAATGAAAATAGAAGATCCTGCGCTCGCATTGTCAGTACTTGCGCAGGGGGGTGATATGTAGATTGTCAGTACTTTCCTCAGTATCTCCGTTCGTAGTCTCTCCTTGTCCTTCTTATTAATGCTGACGACGGTGATCCACCTCGGTATCGCGAAGCCGGCTCCTGCAGTGAATCGCTGTGCTCGCACCCTCGGGATGCCCGACCAGAATACGAGTCCTTTGAGATATGTGACGTTCCTTGCTCCCCTCGGACGTTCCGGCTACTCTCGTGCCTCGTCAGTCCAAGTGTTGATCGCGGGTCTGGTTTTCGACTTCTCCTCTCGGTCCTTCACCTACTCGCCGAAGTATCAAGCCGTATAGCGCGTTACACTCTTCAAGATAAGAGTTAACAGTTCACAAATAACATCACAGTAAATAATAATAATGGACAAAGAGAGAAACAACCTATTGAAATACTAAATTGATAAACTACTGACACTGCGTCCTAGGGGGCGGAGTGAGTTATAGTACATAATATAATAACTAAAACCAAAATACATGAGGATCATAAATGAAAACTCTCTCTCTAAATCTAAGTCCGTAGTCGCGGTCTGTCATCAGTCTCTCTTTCTCTCTCAGAATCTTATTGTTCAATACCTCTTTTCTGAATATTTAAAAATGTCAGAAACTTATTATTCAATACCAACTATGCAAAGATTGTTCTACTGGAATGAATATTAGGTTTTATAGTGATGTATAATTTTGGAGACGGATACACTAAAACTTACACATAATGACGTCAGTCTATCTTTAGAACATTCACGACTCATTTGAAGGGTCACTCTAAACTTTTCCCAATTTATTTATTACTAAATTATTTATTTCAACAATTTAGTTGGTTAATATTAAGAAATATAACCAACATAGAAAATTACAATTAAAGTAGAAAAGATATACTGAAATAAAAAGTTATAATTTCTATAAAGGGAGATGTGGGAAATATGGGAGAAGCGGTGCAAGTATATTAGAGAGGTGAGGGGTAACTGGAAGCACGAAACCGAGCTGCAGCCGAGGTTGAGAAGATTAGCTGATGAAGATCTGGAAGAGGTCGGCGGACTCATTGAATTGGGATTGTCCTTCAGTGAAGATTGTCCTCGACGGAAACTTGATACATTTCCGGCGTTAGAGCTGCATTTCTTGGTTAAACAAGATATGAGATTACGATTGTTGAAGCAAGAATCGGAAGCAGAATTGTTGAGTTGTAATGGTGAAATTGAGGAAGGAAAGATGGGTTCTTTGAAAATGTTGCCTGACTTGGAAGCGTGGCTTTATAGACCTGGTATGTGATAATACTGTATTTTAAAAATAATAAAAAAAAAAAAAGAAATTGGTACTGGAGTTAACTCTAAAATTGAAAATAAGACAGGTAATTGTAAGTCTTTCTTATTTTTAGTTTTGGGTTGATTCTGAGTCCAGTTTTTGTGTTCTTAGAATTATTGTTGTATGTTTTATGTTAAAAGTAACTTATTGTGTGGATATTTATTATATGGTGTGATGAATTTATTTGTACGTGTAGGAGATAGCATAACGGAATTCAAGACGAGGTTGAGGCATTGGGCAAAATGTTTGGAAATGTATGAACGAGAAATGAGACAGGGATATCCTCCATGAGCCGTGAAATATTAATGTATTTTATGACTTGATTTTCTATTGATGCTGTTGTAATTACTGATTGAGATATTGTGTTGTCTTTTGTTTGAAAATATGTACTAATTTATCCTCGTTTTCTATATCTTGAGCTTGGTTTATTTTGCAGTTACTGTAAATTTGACAATAGATAGTTATAATATTCATTTGGTGCATATTTGTGATATATTGTAAACATTTTATGTTTAAATTGTGTTGCAAGAAATTTAGTATCTCGTTTAACTTCTTTCTCCTGCAGTTCAATCAAGATTCAGTTCTCCCTTTCCATTTTGATTATAATGTTTTGCATCTTTCAGTCTAGCACAAACGAGTTGCTTTTAATTGAACATTTAAGAATTGTCAATTTGAAATTTGAAAGTTACAAAATGTTGCAAAAATTGTATTCTAGTTAATTACTAGATGTGTTTCTTGCGTCACAATACTAGACTATACAAGATGTCAATAACTCCTATTATAGTGACGAAAAAATTGGGAATAATGTTGTAATATGCATACATAACTCCATGTAAACTGGTAAAAGGGTTGAGACTATTTTGCTGATGCCAAATTAATGAATTTAAAAAACAGTAACAAAATTGGTTCAGTTACTCCGTAATAACCAGGAATCGTTCATTTTTAATATTTGAGACAAAATATAATGGTTTTTTGTATTTATTTTCAGCAAACAGTTTGATCAACGAGTAACGAACTATTCTCTAATTATAGAATGAGTACGATTAGTTTATGCCGATTGACTTCGCATGCATTCTATTGTTATAAATACTAATTCCTTATCATATAAATTACGTTCATGCTCGTGTCTTGACAAAATCTACAAGGCTTAAATAAAAAAAGGAAAATTGGATTGAGATTTTGACTTTTGATAGGAAGATCAATGGGGAACAATACAACCAAAGGGAAAAATTACATTCATCAGCCGCAAAAACTATCGAACGGGTGGTGGTTTGACTTATGCGAGGAAAATTACATCGAGCCACAAAAAGTATCGAAAGGATGGTTTCATGACTTATGCGAGGAGACGAGGAACCACAAGGATGATACACCTCATACAAGGTAACTGGTTCGCACAAATCAAGAAAAAAATGTTACTAATTTATTTGTTCATTATTCCAATCAGAAAAGAAAATATTGAATTTTATTCTAATTACAAGGGAATTGTGGGACGCATGGGAGAAGAAGTGCAAATACATGAATGAGGTGAGAGGTAATTGGAAGCACCAAACCGAGTTACAACCGAGACAGATTGGCTGAAGAAGATCTTCGCGAGATCGGCCGGCTTATCGATTTACATTTATCCTTCAAGGAAGATTGTGATCCGGACTACCTTGAAATATTTCCGACTCTAGAGCTCTATTTCTTGGTAAAACGAGACATAAAAATGCGCTTGCCAAAACAATCATCATTATCTTTTTCTGAGAGAAAAACAATCATCATTAATCATTATCACCTAGTTCTGGTGAAGAAAGTGAGGAACAGAAGATGGGGTTCTTTGACAATGCTGCCTGAACTTGAAAACTGGCTTTATAGACCAGGTAATGTAATGATAACTTCAACAATACACAGGTATATAATGATAACTTTACTATTTTACATGTTTTTATGTGATTTGTGATTTAGTTGAAATGAGTTTGTTAAATATGAGGAATTCTGGAGTGCCTATGTGCAAAATCCAAGTTTGATTATGCGTTTTGGGCCCTACATGTTAGATTTATGTGGAATATTATGTAAAAGAAACAAAACTGTGTGTAGGATACTTCTATTTTTAGTTTAACAAGTAGTTAAGGGCAAATGGTTAAAATGAATATATTTGTTGCTGATGTAAGGAGATAGCGTCACAGAGTTTAAGAGAAGGTTTAAACTTCGGGCAGAGGCTTTGGACATGTATAAACGCGAAATGAAGTGAGCACGTCCATGCAGGTTGGCTGAGATAGCACCTTAAAAGAAGATTACATTATTTGATGAATAATATTATATATATATATATATATATATATATATATATATATGAGTGTGGCTAAATAGTATACGTAAGCAAAATAAAAATTTTGCTTACGGTCCAAAAATACACATATATCATCAAAAATTCAAATTTCAACCGTACGGATGGAATGTATATGTTTTAAATATATTGTACATTAATTTTCACAAGAATCGGATATATATATATATATATATATATATATATATATATATATATATATATATATTTATATAAGGGTGTGGCTAAAAAACAGACGTATGCACAACATACGTTTTTTTGCCACACCCAAAATACGTATTAAAAAAATAAAAATAAAAATTTCAACCGTACGGACATAATATATATGTTATGAATATGTTGGAGATTAATTTTCACCAAAATCAGAATATTATATCATTGTCATCATATATCATCAAAACTATGCAGCGCTATTCAAAACATATATCGGAATAATAGTTTGATGATACATGATGGTAATGATATATTATTCTGATTCCTATGAAAATTAATCCACAACATATTCATAACATATATATTACATCCATACGGTTGAAATTTGAATTTTTACTTTTTATAACCACTTTACGGGTATTTTAAAAAAACATATGTTCGAACATACGTATGTTTTTTTAGCATCTCCCATATATATATATATATATATATATATATATATATATATATATATATATATATATATATATATATATATATATATATATATGAGTGTGGATAAATAGTATACGTAAGCAAAATGAAAATTTTGCTTACGGTCCAAAAATACAGATATATCATCAAAATTTCAAATTTCAACCGTACGGATGGAATATATATATTTGGAATATATTGTACATTAATTTTCACAAGAATCGGAATATTATATCATTGCCATCATATATTATCAAAATATATATATTTGGAATATATATATATTGATGAATTTTGATGATACATGATGGCAATGATATAATATTCCGATTCTTATGAAAATTAATCTACAATATATTCAAAATATATATATATTCCATCCGTATGGTTGAAATTTGAATTTTTGATGATACATGTAATTTTTTGGACCATAAGCAAAATTTTCATTTAGCTGACGTATGCTTATTAGCATCAATATATATATATATATATATATATATATATATATATATATATATATATATATATATATATATATATATATATATATAGGGGACGCAAAAGGGAACTGACCCAGTTAGGGCCACGACCTTGCACGAAGATGCACTTTCTCTCCAGCTCTGCATGTCAAAGTCCAGCACGGCAACGAGATATCTCCTGCTCTCTCCAGGCCTTTCTTTGTGAATTTTCGCACTAGCTTTCTAAGCACAAGTCAGCGACTTTTTTTGCAAAAGTTTTATTCTACTCGCATTATTAACTGTACGAGTAGAACTGTGACAATAATTAGTGCTGTGCGAGTTGATCTGTTCTTCTCAGCTCCTTCTGCGAAATCAGGAAAAACTCCACGATTTGGTGCCCTGACTTTGCCTCTAAATAAATTTGTATATTTTCTTCAAAACAATAAGAAAAAAGAATCACAAAAAATGTAAGAATCAAATTTATTGTGGTTAAAAAAATATAAATTTTGAAGTTTAGAAAAAAGATTTACCTTTGACTGATTCGGAGATACATCCTTCGGCAGTCGAGCTAGAAGACATTGTTGTATATTTCATGGATAAGAGGTATCAAAGCAATGATTTTTCCCTTTCCAGATCCCCATGAATATTTCATTTATTTTTTCTATCACGAAAAACGGTGTCTGTTATTTTAGTTGCAAGAGATCATGTGCGATCTTCTCGTCTTCTCACAACCATGTATCCGCAGGAATATCTACGGTTGAATTAACTGGTTCGACGACTCCCCACAATTTGCAATAAATGTACGATCCATCTAGAATCCACTTTGTTATTGAACATTGATTTGAAAGGGAGGCCAGAATCGTGAGAGAAAACCTTCAAAATCTTAAGCTAAAACGCTAAGAAAACTACTAATTAATCATAACAAGGATTAATTTATTATGATTTACTCATAATCCAAAATATGTGATTCATAACGAATGCGATCATACCAGCACTAAAGCACCAGATCCATCAGAACTCCGCAGTTAAGCGTGCTTGGGCTAGAGTAGTACTAAGATGGGTGATCTCCTGGGAAGTCCTCGTGTTGCATCCCCTTTTTTGGGCGTCATTTTACGTGCGAATGCCACATCACCTGATCTGATTTCAGTAAAAATGAGAAGCAATTAATATGGAATATAATTTCATGTCTTCTAAATTTAGTTCCGTCATTATTTACATTAATATTATTTTTTATTATTTTTATTTTTAATTTTTATTATTTTTATTTTTTGGAATTAAAAACATGATTACTATAAATAAGATAAATAATAAAATTATTAGTAATAGTAATAATAATAATAATAATATTTTATATTAATTTAATTATTTTGTATAAATTTCTATAATTTTATAAGACTTTTTAATGTATTTTTCATTAAAATTGGTATTAATATTGATATTTTGGTTTATTCTTTATGATTATTATGATTTACTCATAATCCAAAAAATGTGATTCATAACGGATGCGATCATACCGGCACTAAAGCACCGGATCCCATCAGAACTCCGCAGTTAAGCGTGCTTGGGCGAGAGTAGGACTTGGATGGGTGACCTCCAGGGATGTTCTCGTGTTGCATCCCCTTTTTTGGGCGTCATTTTACATGCGAATGCCACGTCACCTGATCTGATTTCAGTAAAAATGAGAAGCAATTAATATAGAATATAATTTCTTGTCTTCTAAATTTAGTTCCATCATTATTTACATTAATATTATTTTGTATTATTTTTATTTTTAATTTTTAGTATTTTGATTTTTTGGAATTAAAAAAATGATTACTATAAATAAGATAAATAATAAACTTATTAGGAGTAATAATAATAATAATAATAATAATAATAATAATAATATTTATATTTATATTAATTTAACTATTTTGTATAAATTTCTGTAATATTATAAGACTTTTTAATGTATTTTTCATTAAAATTGGTATTAATATTGATATTTTGGTTTATTCTTTATGATTTACTCATAATCCAAAAAATGTTATTCATAACGGATGCGATCATACCAGCACTAAAGCACCGGATCCCATCAGAACTCCGCAGTTAAGCGTGCTTGGGCGAGAGTAGTACTAGGATGGGTGACCTCCTGGGAAGTCCTCGTGTTGCATCCCCTTTTTTGGGCGTCATTTCACATGCGAAAGCCACGCCACCTGATCTGATTTCAGTAAAAATGAGAAGCAATTAATATGGAATATAATTTTATGTCTTCTAAATTTAGTTCCATCATTATTTACATTAATATTATTTTTTTATTATTTTCATTTTTATTTTTTATTATTTTTATTTTCTGGAATTAAAAACATTATTACTATAAATAAGATAAATAATAAAATTATTAGTAGTAATAATAATAATAATAATAATAATATTTTATATTAATTTAAATATTTTGTATAAATTTCCGTAATTTTATAAGACTTTTTAATATATTTTTCATTAAAATTGGTATTAATATTGATATTTTGGTTTATTCTTTATGATTATTATGATTTACTCATAATCCAAAAAATGTGATTCATAATGGATGCGATCATACCAGCACTAAAGCACCGGATCCCATCGATCATCGTGATTCAGTCGAGGAAATTGTCTGAGATATTGAAAGGTTTTGGGCAAATTTTCTTGCAATAAGGAGAAGAACTTGTTCAATATCAATTCTGTTGCCGTACTTGCTGTGCTTTCCCAATATCAATTTGATGTGGTACTTTCAGTAATTGCTCAACATATCTATAGTTCTTGTTCTGCTTGCTGTGGGTATTAGTTCAATTCTGAACTTATTCATATTCAAGTGGAATAGCACGAGGAGAAGCTCGCATATTTCTACTGCTCGAGATCATTGCGAAGGGCGACTTTCTTAACTGTTATAGTAAGACTCTAATCTGTCGTATTTTGGCAGTTCAGATCTGATATAACAAAGGGGCAATTTTGGTTTAGCTCTCTCTTAATTGGCTCTAAGAGTAAATCGTGGAGTAGGCTCTAAGACTAACCGATTTTGCACAATGCAAGAAAGAAGGCATTTTCTCAAATAGAACTGATTATTGAAGCTAGGGGATTACAGCAAGAACTGACTCGTGAATCTGATTAGGGATTCACTGATCGTTGCAAGTGAAATAATACAAGCAAATTGATTATTGCAAGGGTTTGCTTCCACCGTGATATCGAAACAATAGCAGGATGATTTCAGCACGATTTTGAGCTTCCACTTCTCATCCGTTAATTCCAATTGCAATACTTGTGCAATTATTATATTGTACTTTGTGATTGGAATGTGGCATATCCTCTCAATTTTTGATTGAAATGGAGAGATCAAAGAACTTATTTTGCTTAACTATTCATATCTAGAAAATTTAGTTATTTTATAGATCTCCCTTCATCTTAGAAAACTCACATATATCCGTCGAATCATGCACTTGAAATGTCAATTTAATTATACTAGATATTTTACTTTGGATATCAAATAGATTAACAAACCAAATTAGAATTATAAAATTAGTTTTTTATTGAAACAATGTGCTTCTGATGAGGATGATCGTGTGAAGAAATGGAGAGAAATGCTTCCCCCAAGACTTGACTGTTGAGTTGTTTTCCAAAATAATCTTATTATTATTAAAATAAGTTCTGCAAGTAACCCCAACTCCTTATTTTTCATCTCTTTGGAGCTCTTTTATTGAGTCACATCATCACTTTTATCTCGACCGTTCGATCAATTTTTTTGACAAATCTTAACCTTGCATTTACTAAATTTAATGATATTTTATTGTAATATATATGTGGTTATTAAAACATAGTTATATAATTGGTCGTTTTTGAAAGAATTATGTCCTAGGCCAAAGTGTTGGACTAGAGATTAGATTATGAGAAACACGTTTATTCAGTTCATATATGAATGAGTGTATGGGTGACTAATATATTCACATATATTAGATCGACCATGAATGATAGTTCGGGTTCACGTCATCAGAATACGTGATTCTGATAGTAGAACTGTGAACCAACAAATGACATTCTAAACTGTCCCTATTGATATGTGGGACGTTTATAGAGATAAACATACTTCAAGTAAGAAGCTACATATCTACACTACTATATTCGTAGACTGGATGATCATGTTCTGCTGATCATGGACATAGGGATGTCAAGTCTGGAATATAGGCACGTGCTAGAGAACACGTACTGTACTGACCACACTATGAGAATATGCATGGTATATGTCATTAGTGATTCTCATATGAATAGTGTGCTTGTTCCTACGACCTGAGGTCACCATGGATTCCTGTATGAGAAACTGCATACTTTAATATGATCTTACGTTATCCGTAACGGGATGATCATTAGGGTCATCATTAGGTATGCACTGAATCATGACGAGGAATGTGAGTGACACCGGTGGGATTTGTCCTCTCGTTAAAAGGGAGATATCTCTGGGCCCCCTAATGAACTAGGACTGAAAGAAATGCATGGTCATGCTCAAAATGGATTAACATGTGTTATTAATATCATTTTGTATTTGTTCAGTCTAATTCTCGATCAGGAAAGAGACTTTGATCAAACTCAAGGATGACATATTACCGTGCCTTGTGATTAAGACGTATATCGTAGAACAAAGGGAATAATCAAATGTCTATTCAGATAGGTTTATGATCGCTGATTATTTCATTTAACATGGTTAGTCATGACACCAGTCTAGAGGTTACTCATGACTCACGATCTTTGCAAGATCGTTGTCAGCATTAAATGAAACCTACACGGTCACACATAGAACAACGTCTAGTCGGGAAGGAAATGCTCTTAAATGGTTATACATATGATGTATAAATAGGTGAAGGAAATAATCGATCATTGGATGATTGATTTGAATGATTGTGCAAAAATTAGCATAGTTCTGTTGGCAACAGAACAATTCCGTTGCCAACGGAAGTTCCGTTGCCAATGGAACAGTTCCGTTGGCAACATAACTCAGCCAGTTTCTCGACAGCCAAGTTTTCAGATTAGGAAACCCTATTCCGTTGGCAACGAAATAGGTCCGTTGGGAACGGATAAGCGCTGTAATTAGGGTTTTAGTTATGGTAACTAAGCAACCCTTCGCCTCCCTCTCTAGTATAAATAGAGGGGCAGTCCCCCTCTATTAGACACACATTACCGAGCCTCCAGGCTGCCGTAATACAGAGAGAAAGAGAGAGAGCCTCCTAAAAGTATTTCCGGACTCGTCTAGCCGAGTCCGGTTATTCCGACGATTCGAAGTTCGACGTGGATACGAGTAGAGGTCAACTATTACAAAGAATTGATATTGATTTGATAATGAGTTTCCTTAGATTTTAGTACTGTGATGATGCAATTTTTTGAGATTCTATTTACTTTGGATCCTGTTGCAAATTTTATAGACTAACATTAGTCTGAATCGTGCAGTAGTTAATTTTACTATTTTAGCTTATTTTAATTTTTAGCACCATATTTTTTTGTAATGAACATTAAACCCATTTCTCTTGTGTTTTGGAATGTGCGGGATACTTGTTCAAGAAAAAAAATGTAATGCACTCTATTTCGTGCAACAATCCAAGAGAGCCACAGCCACACACATCTTTTTGCACAATGCGAATACACACATGACCTATGAGTCAAAATATGCAATCTATTTGACATCACCTCATTGACAACCATATACCTTCCCAACATTTTGTGATACAGTATAGACATGGTCTACAGAGGGTTTAGTCACTGACAGTTTGTGTCATCTTTGTAGATTAACATTTGGTCCTGACAGACCGAGTGTAGGAAATAATTGTGTGTGGCTGAGGGTTGGAGAGCGAACAAACTAACCCGGTCAATTTGAACTGCGTGTACGGAATCTTCATTAGCCTGCACTTAACATATTAATCTAATTCTAACTACTAACAGCACCTCGAATTAAATTTTATAAGTAAGTAAATAAACAAAAACAAAACAACCACGTCATTGCCTCATTCAAACACTCCCGACTCGCATTTCATAAACAGTCGTTTTCATTTTGTTAATTAGCTGGATTGCAGATAGAAAAGGAAAACTCAACAAATACTATATTGATTCATATAATTCGTAAGTGACAAAATTAATATTAAGATGTTAATCAGGCTGATTAAAAGAACAATGTGCATAAAGCCCAAATAGGCCCTGTTAAATACTATATAATCAGGCCCAACTAAATTCCAAATTTGAATCGGTTCCATTTCGTCTTCTCTATTTCACTCCTCACTCTTTCGAGCTCTTCAGATCAGGCGATGGATGATCGGGATCTAGAAGACGCGGCGTTCTGGTCCATGATCGACTCCGCCGCCGCCGCCTCCGCCATGAACAAACCTCGTTTGCCTCCGCCCTCTCCTTTACCTTCTAACCAGTTCCAGTTTCGCCCTCCATGCCGCACCAGACCCAAATCCGAGCTCGGAGAAGTAGTCCAGCCTGAGAAGAAACCGAAACTCATCCAAGATTCAAATGATCGTCGGATTGTTGTTTCCAAGGATCAGATGCAGATACAAACACCTGTTGTTGGTCTGAGGCCGATTGATGGGAATTTGAATCCAAATGTGGCTTCGCCGGGTTATAGATCGCCGGAGAAGAAGCGAATTGTGGTCAATCAGGTCATTCCTCTGATTGAGAGTCCTTCGCCGGAGGTTAGTAAGTACAGATCGAGACATAGTTTGTTGATTGGGGATTTTCCTTCTGTTGCGACTTTCAAACAGTATCAAGACATGGCATTACAGGTAATTCTTTCAATTGATTTGTCATAATCATCAAGACGATTTTGATTTATAATAATTTGATATCTTCTGCAGATTTTAGATAAATCAGATTATACTATGATCAGTGGGAACCCCTACATCAAGAAATCTGGTATATATATTTGAATATTAGTTATTTTACATTAATCTCTGAATAATTAAGTCAATTTTGTGATGCAACTTCTGTTTCTATATATATAGGATGGAGAAAAATGTCGTTTTTCTTCGACATTTCATACGAAATCAAAGACAAAACTATTGAATTAGATGAAAATAGGAACGTCATACACGCTGAATTTCTTGTCAGAGCTCACATGCAGTCATCCCTCTTTTTTTTTCCTAAAATATGATAAATATCCTTTATTTTTATTTTTTTCATAAAAGTAAATTAATATATATTTTTTAATTTGATTAAAAAGAGAGGGGAGATATTCAGACGGATGGGGATCGTGTGAGCAGCGTGAAAATAGGTTTAATAAACCGAATCATGATATTCCTAGCACTGCTGAAACCCGCGCCAAAAACAAGGCCTGTCAGGTAACATGAATATAATAATGTCTCTTGAACCCTTATATACGATTAATATACGAGTTTTAGTCATTTATATGACACTGTCTATTGTTTCAGGATCTTTTAGGAATTGGAAACGGTAGCAAACACGGATTGCTCATCTTCGAAAAGTGGATTTTGAATTTTGTTAGATTGATATGGAGATTTAGAATCCATCTAATAAAAGGAGAAAGAGATGATGTATATTTTTTTGTTACAATATGATTTTAGTGTAGAAATGTGATCAACAATTGGACTTTATTTTGATGTTGAAAGCGTTCTACGAAAATTCATGCCGTCATGCTTTCATTAATGGTTTTACTTTGGATTAGAGTTTGCTTTCAACCTTGCTTTATTCACTAGTTTTTCTTCTTTTCAATTTTTTGACTCATTGCATTGAAGTTTATTTTCACCTGCACTATGAGTATGATTACAAAAAGAAATAGATGAATTAAAACTAACTATTTGTAAGGCTTGTCTAGTACTAATAAGAAGAATGTATGTTACACGCCCTGCAATAATTAATGGATGAGTGAGTTATACAGTTGAACTGTTGGAGTGATCTGTATATAACTTGACTGAAAAATGATTGTTGGCTGACTTGAGCCTAGAGCCCCAGAGTGTATTTGCATGCACACTATGCACTACTTTTTGTATATTATGAATCTTTGATACTTCATATATGCTAGTGTACTTGTGTACTTGTGCATTTTTTACTGTGAGTAATTTATTGATTTAACCAAATCGACTAGAATATGATGGTTTGGGATTTTATATCCACTTTGTTTGTGTTAATTAGTGACTTGATTTCAAGTGTTCAGGTTAAGAAGTGTCTAGTGAGTGATAAGTTATCTATTATATGATAATCTTGTTAGAATCCGTAATGTCAGCAAATTAAATGTTGATTGTTGATCTTGGAATAGAGGTTTTTGTGCAAAACACAAGATGAAATATACCGTCTATGGCAGGATAATAGCCTTCTCTCTCTGTGTCAAACTGTAAATAGCCAATTGTGAACAGATGAGTAAATATTGATATAATTTTTTTTTTTATGTTATAAAAGATTATTCCTTAGAATTATATTGCGCTGATATAATCTAAATTTGGAATAACTTACCGTAAATCTAAGTACCTCTCTTTCTCTGTCATTCACCCAGTCAGTCATTCTATCTCTCCCCTTTGAAACTCAAAAAAACACACAAGAATATTCAAGACAATCCAAGATTTCATCTTACTAAGGAAAAACAATGGAAGAGACTCAAAATCCAAAGGAATCAAAGGTCGTCGTGGCAAAGTGGTGTCTGTCTAGCAACTGTGAGGCAAATGAATACGTGGAGAGCAAGTACTATCTAAACTATGATGTGTCAGTAAACTATTTCATCAATCGCCAATTTTATTCCAAGGTAAACATTTCATATAATTCTTTTATGGTTTCCTCTCCTTTTCTACTATCTTGCTTTAACTTATTGGTTCTTATTTGTTCTTTGATCTAATAGTGGTATGATATTTCTTTTTCTTTCTTTTGTTTTCCCATTTTTTCAAAGTCAAGCTTTCCCTCTCCTTTTTTCTTATTTTATATTCTATTTACTATAATTATTTAAAAATTTTGAAGTATATTTTTTAACTGTTACAGCAATGTTGCACGAAGTGTAATGGTGGACCAGAACAACATTCGACACAAATTATATACCGTCAAGGTCTCATGACGGTGAAAGTGAAAACGACTGATTATGTGGATAAAGTACACTGGTGGCAAACCTGTGAAGAATGTTGTTCAACAGTTTATGACGATTCCAATATATCAAACCAAACCCTTAGTTCTTCCTCAATTCTGTCACTCTTTAGTGAAAGGGATTTTGTGACCAAATTTTGCGGTCACTCCTTGAATAATCGTACTCAATTCTTAAGGTAAAGATCTCAACCCTAATTTCTGTAGTTCTTCATGTCATTTAAATGTCAGAGTCATTTTTAGGCCCTAAAATTGATTGCTTAGTAAAATAGATCTGGGCCAAGTGTGAACCCAATAAATCCAACAGGCCAGCCCATGCACAAGTCTAAAAGGTTGGAAACTTGTTAAATTAGATTTAGATTTTAGTTAATAGTTTTTTGAACAGTTGGAATTTAGTGTTTATTTGGTGCTTATATTTTAGCCAGAAACATTAATAGTGGTTTCAATCTGTATTTATTTTTGTTACTCATTAGTTATATCTTCCCCTTTTTACTTTTGTGCTTCCAGGTTCAACAAGTACCAAATGCAATTGGAATTCAATAGCCTGCAAGTATTCTCTCTTTCAAATATACCAACAATGGTAAGTTGATAATTAGTTTCTTTAATATTTATATCGTTTATTGAACCAGTGATTATGATATTCAAATATTCTTGAACTCATTTAATTCTCGTGATGTTATAAACAGATACAATGCGGGGAAGGGCCTTCCATCACAGACCTTAGCCAACAAAACGGAGATGATTCGCCAATTAGAGAGGTGAAAAAATATTCAATACACATCCTTTCAACAATTTCATATACACTAGCATTTCATCAGTGGGAAACAACAATATTAGGATTTAAGGTGTGGGAAAAGCCATAGCTTTTAGGAACCCTATTCCCTATGTGTATGCAATTGTGTGTGAGTGAACGGTATGTGGGTTGTGTGTGTGAGCTAAAGAAATGAAGAAAATCAAGAGCCTTTCAATACTAATTGGAACATAAAATGAAATTAATGCAGGTTTCTAATGAGAGTGAAATTAGGTCTTTACTTGGAAAGGCGGAAACAAACACACGTAGCAGTTTGATGAGCGCCATTTCTTCTGGGCTCAGGGCTTTAGATTGTAAAACAGGCAGTGTTTCATTTCACAGTTCAAATGCAATAATAAATGAAGAAAATTTTACGTTGATTTGCTATCAAGCGAATGCATTCACGAATTTGGAACACCAGGAAAAAGTATATAACTTCCAACATTAGCTAACTCTAATTCTATTTAAGGATTCTACATCAGGATTGCAACTATAGTAAGGAGGTTATTGTTTTTGAGTTTCTCTAGTATCTTATGAAAAAAATATTGTACTAATGAATTTGATTATTTGTACCTTTTTAAGTGTTAAGACTCTCATTTCTCCCAACTTTTTTTTTATCAATAATTGTACAAAAGTCGATTCCTCTATCAAGAAATTACATGGCATAAATATATACCCCTTTGTCATGCCTTTGTTCTGAGAAAAATGCTATTAGCATGAGTTCAAAATTATTAGACTTTGTACAGTGAACCAAATGTATGATTCCAACATCAGTTTTAGTTGAGTTGATGGAACGCATTTTGCATGAATTATTTTGAAAAGCTGTAATCCATATGTTGCCGAGATGATTGTAAACAGTGTTGTGGTTGGAACGGGCATATCCTCTCAATTTTTGTTAAAATGGAGAGATCAAAGAACTTATTTTGCTTAAGACTATTCATATCAAGAAAATTTAATTATTTTATAAATCTCCCTTCATCTTAGAAAACTCACATATATCCGTCGAATCATGCACTTGAAATGTCAATTTAATTGTACTAAATATTTTACTTTGGATATCAAATAGATTAACAAACCAAGTTAGAATTATAAAATTAGTTTTTTATTGAAAGAATGTGCTTTTGATGAGGATGATCGTGTGAAGACATGGAGAGAAATGCTTCCCCGAAGACTTGACTCTTGAGTTGTTTTCCAAAATAATCTTATTATTATTAAAATAAGGTCTGCAGTTAACCCCAACCTCTTATTTTTCATCTTTTTTGGAGCTCACTTTTATCTCAACTGTTCGATAAACTTTTTTAACAAATCTTAACCTTGCATTTACTTAAATTTATTGATATTTTATTGTAATATATGTGTGGTTATTAAAACATAATTATATAATTAGTCGTTTTGTGTTTCATCCCCGATTTAGTGAGAACCGTTAAATTTGTTTCTGGTCATCAGATCTTAATCATATAATTTCAATGAATCATGGTTCAAAGTTATGTTTCCTTTCGAGCCCTCTTATTGAGCCGCATCATCACTTTTATCTCGACCGTTCGATCAAATTTTTTGACAAATCTTAACCTTCAATTTACTCAAATTTATTGATATTTTATTGTAACATATGTGTGGTTATTAAAACATAGTTATATAATTGGTCGAATTGGTATTTTATATTTCATTCTTGATTTAATGAGAACCGTTAAATTTATTTATGGCCGTCATATCTTAATCAGATGATTTCAATGAATCATGGTTCAAATTTATGTTTCAAATTTTAATGCAAATATAATATGAAGAGTTCACTTATTAAAATATAAATATTTTTTTCTTC
The DNA here is from genome assembly GCA_027726005.1 of Juncus effusus. Taxonomy (NCBI): domain Eukaryota; kingdom Viridiplantae; phylum Streptophyta; class Magnoliopsida; order Poales; family Juncaceae; genus Juncus; species Juncus effusus. The sequence continues at coordinate 7,698,033 of CM050894.1, read as the reverse complement.
TTTAAAAAATTAATAATTTTTAATAAAATATTTTATTTATCATGTTAAACATCAAATATAAATTTGTTGATATTTTCTCTTTATTTTGAATTTCATATTATTATGGTTCCGATTTAATTTTTTTTCTTTCTAAAATATGTGAATATAGACTATATAAAAGAACATATAAATAAATGATTGACCCATTAACTCCTACCTTATTTTTCACCTCTCTTTTTGCATTCTCAAGCGATCTAATCAATTTTCTTTCGGCTGTCGGATCAAAACAAATTCTCAAATCTTATCTTTTCATTTAAATTATTATCATAATATCATATGATTAGTTAGATTAATGTTTCGTGTTATATATCTAATACGTGAAAAACTATCATCCCAAAAAAATATTCAAAATATTGAGAACTATATTATATTACTTAATATATTATGAGTTTCAAAATAGCATTGTGATCAATTTATACATAATCCAATCATTTTAACAAAAAAAAAATCAGAAAAATAGTGGTGACAATTTTTTGAAGAAAATGAGTCACGTTATATTTTCTTATATATTATAATTAGTAATATATATTTTTTTTCCATATATACAATATCATATTTTATTTTTAATCATCATGTTAAATACAAATATTTTTTTTCTAATAATATGTTAAGAGGTAATGGTATAAGAAAATCAAAAAGAATAAAAAAAGGATGACATTTTAATCTTAGAAATCTTAATGCAAATATAAATTGAGATCATCTTTTATTTTTTATGAATTTATCATTTATGTTATCTCATATGTAAATTTATTTATATAGAGTTATATGTTCTTATAAAATTAGATATGACATAGAAAATATTTTTGAATGAATAATAAATAGATAAAATATCTTATGATGTACTTTAAAATACTTTTAAATATAAACTTATATATTACTTATGTACTATGGATTAACTATAAATTTTTATTTTGAATTTTCACAATTGTGATTTATATATTACATATTGAAATAAATAATAAAATTGAAATATTCGCCGCGAAGCACGTGAATTATCCTAGTACTCTTTTTATGTTTGATTTTGAAAAAAAAATTGAACACTAGGGATTTGAAAAGTTTTTATTTATTTTTTTCAAATTTCATGTCAACATGAGGAGAAAAAAATTAAAAAAATTTGAAGTTTCAATGTTTGTAACAGAAAGTAAAAAAAATGGAACTTATTTTCGGAATCATAACTTTTGAAAACATATTTAACAAACATAACATGCAAATATTTTCTTTATTATGACACTATATAAAAAAAACTACTTCAACCTCCTCATTTGACTCAAAACCCCTCCATGCATTAATTATGCTTTGTGTTAATGATGTCTGCCACAGGCTAGCAAGAAATTGTATATTTGAAGACAGAATTTGATTTTTATAAGTTTTCAAACTTTCACTTGGTTGTTGATACAAGCTTAAATATGCCAAATTGACAAGACTAGAAAGAGAAGAAGAAAGAGGGTACCCCTAAACCCAAATCCTTCACAAATGGAGATCCCCTTGGAAACCAAAATAAAACAAAGACTTGAAGATGACCAATGGTGAATAGAATATGTAAGCGGGCCTTACACCATCTATCAGGTCCCCTCTAACATCCGCGAGAGGAGCACAGAACTATACGAACCACGTATGGTGTCAATTGGCCCTTATTACTACGACCTGAGAAACAAAAACAAGCAGCTCGGACCCTTCGAGGACCAAAAATGGCGGTTCCTCCGAAGCTTTCTGGCCCGGAAAAGTGTGGAGGCATATGTCAAAGCGATGACAAGCTTATAAAATAACGTACGTCTATGTTACAATGAGGTCTTGGAACTCGGAAAAGATGATTTCATTCAGATGTTATTGCTGGATGGTTGTTTTATCCTCGAATTGTTCTTTAAATGGCTTGACGAGGACCCTGACGGTCTATTCAAGGAGGGTTGGGGTCCGACTACCATATTCTCCGATTTGCTTCTGTTTGAAAATCAGATCCCCTTCTTTGTTGTGGAAAGATTGTATGGTCTTGTTATGACTGGGGAGACTACTAACAACAGAGATGCTTTTCTAAGTCTTTTTGCCAAGTTTCTCATGGATGAAGAACCCTCACATACAACCCTTGTGACTTGGCCTGAAAGAATTCATCGCATGCTTGATCACTACCACCATTTCCTCGTACCTGGCCAGAGACAAACAGAAGGAACAAACGGTTCTCATAACTCGTCACCCCTTTGGAAAAGACGACTCGTGAATTGGATAACCCCCAGGCCAAACCAAAGAGGTGCTAGAAGGCCGCTGTGTCAGATCCCATGTGCTACCGAGTTATATGAGGCAGGCGTGATATTCACAAAGAAACTATCGCCTAATAATTTGTTCGATGTGAAGTTTGAGAGAGGAGTCCTTCAAATACCTCCTCTAAGCATCGACTCCAATCAGAAGACTCTTCTCACAAACCTAGTTGCTTTAGAGAAACACAAGACGTGGGGCGGCCAGACCGTGACGAGCTACGTGGCGCTAATGGACTCCCTGATAAACACAAAAGATGATGTGGCATTGCTTCAACACACAGGCATCATCCATAACATGCTTTCCAGTCACCAAGAGGCTGCGATTTTTTTCAACCGCCTCGGTGACGGTACGTCATTTGACTATGTCAACCATCATTTCGCAAAGTTATTCAAAAATGTTCAACAATATTACGATTCCAATTGGAACAAAATCTGGGCGAGGTTGATTCATGACTATTTCAACAGTCCATGGGCGGTTCTCTCGGTCATTGCGGCAATGATTCTGTTGGGCCTCAGTGGTTTGCAGACTTTTTATACGGTTTATCCCTATTATCACCATTAAGACGTAAATTGCATGCCAAGAGAACTGAAGGGTAATAGGATTAGTAAGTTCAAGAAGTCTAAATATTAGAAAATTTATGTATCTTTTAGTTATTTGTAACTTTTTCCCTATTTGTTCCTTTTGCTTGAAAAGGAGAAAAAAAAATGTTCCATTCATTTTTTAATTATTGTAATACTTTTTAGGGATTTAATTTATGTTCTTAGAATTAAGCAGTTCATGTTCTGAGCACCATACAACATCTGTTTCATGACGAGCTCTATTTTTTATTTTTTTCCAATTTTAAAAGCGTTAGGTGCTAACCTACCGAATTAAAATATCTTTTGGAGAAAATTGCGGAAGAAGCATGATCGTGTGATTTCTTGCTTAAATACCTCTTAATTTGCGATGAAAATTGACGAAACTGGGCCTTGTGCCTGAAAAAGTAGAAGGCCCGATATTAATTACTCCTTTGCATATATGTTTTAGACTTTTTTTTTATATGTACCACAGTATTTAAAAATAATTCAGCAAATACTATTCATTTCAAAATAATAGGATATCTATCATTTCCATCACTTAGATATTGTTCCGTCACTAGCAGTGGCGGAACATGTGAATTTTCAGTTTTTTCAAAAATTCCTCATTTGGCTGGCTAAATAGGATTAATTACTATAAAAAAATATTGTTCCGCCACAGGTAGTGGCGGAACATGAAAAAAATTAATTTTTTTGCATTTTTTTTCCTGTTCCGCCAGTGACAGTGACGGAACACTTTTCACTAATTAATCCCATTTTTGAAAAATTATAAAATCCACATCTGTTCCGTCTCATTATTTTAAAATGAGTGGTATTTGCTGATTTTTAGACTCAATTATAAAATCCCCCAATGCTTCATTCACCACTAATAAACGGGGCTATTTTTTTGAATTTAATTAATGAAAAAGATAATAAATGGAGTCTATTTAGAGAGGACGTTGGGAGATGTTGAGGGCCATATATACTTTTCCTTTTTGAATAGAGCGGTACAAATATGTTTTACAGAGAGAAATTTATGAGGCCTATTTTATTTCATAATCCGGCCCACAAGTCCCCACACTTCCTCCCTTTCTCTCAGTCCCGCTCCAGAGGAAAAACACACCAACTCAGCTCTTCCATCTCTACTCTGATCCGGCGACGATTAGCTCCACTCCACCGCTCGCCGGACCTGACGTCGTGAGCCTCAGTCGCTCCCGGTTATCGCCTCCCTTTGCCTGGCCCTCTTCTACTCGACGGCTCGACGGAAACGAGGTAAAAATGCAATTTTATTTTTGAGGAAGGAGATGAATGGATGAATGGATTGGAGGATGGTAAAACTACGTTGATTATTTTAATTTGGAATTTTAAATTGGGGTTTTGCTTAAAAGTAGGTTTGGAATTTTGATGTTCGGTTTGGAATCGAGCTTGATTAGACTGGTTAAATTAATATTTATGATTATTGATTTGGGTTGATGATTAATAACTAGGATCATTACAAATTTTTTTACAAAAATTATAGTTGGACTTTAGTTAGAAATCGTGCTAAACTGCTAATTACTTTCTTCATGCTCATTTCTTTTTGTTAATTGTTATTTTTCTAGAGGCCCTTTCTCAAAATCGCCTTTGGTCCTCTTAAACCCTAAACCCTAATGACGGACTCCACCACCGCTCCAATTCTCACCACATTCCGTACCGACCAAAGAATCCACGCAACCAACGACCTGCGCCGTACCGGTACTGTAATAATATAGAAATTTTGGTATATATAAATTAAACAATTTATGTGAATATTCGGGTTGTGGCAGGTACGGTCCGGTACGTCGGTACGGTTTCGGGCCACAACGGCGAGTGGGTCGGCGTGGATTGGGACGATGGTGCGGGCGGGAAGCACGACGGTACGGTTTCCGGTACGAAGTACTTTGAGGCTCGTACCGGTAAGTCAGGATCGTTTGTGAGGGAGAAGGGCGTTTGTGGTGGAGTTTCGCTTGTGGATGCGGTGCATCGGCGGTACAGGACCGAGAGTACTAAAGAGGAAGAAGGTAATGATGGTTTAGTAATGAAGCTTCTGGAAGATTTGTAGTGATTTTGTGGATAGGTTAAAATTTAAATATGGTGGTGGTCTATGTCACTGTGTATCATTGGAAACCAAACATTCAAAAAAAAAAAAAAAAAAAAAATTACCGGAACGTAGTATTTATCGAAATCTTATCAGTATTTATGATGCTAATCAAGGTAAAATTTTATTGAACTAGAAATGGATTTTAGTTAGGTCTCAAATGAGTTTTAATTCCTGAATTGAGGCTTAATAGGCTAATTTTGACCAAACTGTAAATTTGTCAAACAAGTACCATTGGTTACTGACAATGCTGACTGGGGTTTAACCGGTCTATCAAATTGTTTTTGCTTTTATCTTTGCATTCACAAAGTTGGTGCATAATTTTATATTGAATAAACTGTGCAGAGGAAATGTATGTTTTTTCTGCTAGTCAGAAGCGTGTAAATGTAGAGCTCGTGGGAAAGAATAAAGTTCAAGAGATATTTAAAAAGTTTGATGAGATCCACAGTATATCAGTTTCTTACATGGGAGTTAGCACCATTGGAGATTTAGATGAGATCAAGACTCTTCTTCCAAGTAATAATCTCTCTCTTTTCTTCTCTCTTTTTGGTTTGTGAAATGTTATAAAACTGAGGGCCTATTTTGTCATTTTGCTTGATTTAACCTTGGTTTGAACACATCAGTGTTATTTGCAAATAAGCTAAATGTTATGAATTAATTGTGAATTATTCAAAAGTATATTTATATTAAAAGAGATCAAATATGCATACACACAAACACACAAAAAAATAAATAAAATATGTCATTATCTAATTAAGACTTCCTTTCTTTGTTTCAGAGCTAAAGGAGCTTGATTTAACAGGAAATCTGCTTTCAAAATGGGAGGTATACATTTTAGGGTTTAGTATACTATATTTACCAGTTTGAACTATTTCAGTGTTTTCTAACTTTTAGTTGGAGTTATGAACAATATATGTTTGTTTTGGTATCTTGAATTTTAGGATATAGCCTCTCTTTGTGAAGCCTTGCCTTCTCTTGAAGTACTTGATCTGACAAGCAATCAAATGGAGAATGAACTAATGGAAAATGATTCGCTGAAAAATATTCGCCTTTTGGTCCTGAACAATTGTAGCGTAACATGGGATTTGGTATGTGACATAAACCCTTTGTAAAATTATAGTATATGATAGCTAGTTTTGGATCATTTACTTGGATTTGAAAATTTCACATTCTGAATTTTATTTTTCTTAGCTTGATTGGTGTTTATTTGCTGAAAATTGGGGCTAATTTGGCATTGGAAGGTTAATTGCAAACTTGAGGGTTAATTAGGCCAAAATGAAGTTGAATTACATCAAAATGGGCCTTGATTTGTGGCTTTTTGTTGGATTTTAGTTTGTATATCATTTACTCTTTTAGTGCTTTGATTTACGAGCCAATATTACTGTGCATTGCAATTTACTGACTCTGATTTTACTGGAAACAGGTTGAAAAACTTAGAATTTCAGTACCTTCAATTGAAGAGCTACATTTAATGGCAAATAAACTGAAGATTATAGAGGTTGTTCTTTTAATCTGATCTTTCTTTATGTACAAGTTCTATTACTTAATTGCTCAGTTGCATTACATGAATCTGATCCTGTTTTGGTAAAATAATTTGGATAGCTGAAATATACATGCATTGTACTTCTGAATTTTTTGTTTTGTGCAGCGTCCTAAAGGAAATTTGGTTGAAGGATTTAATTCTTTGAGGCTTTTGAATTTGGAGAGTAACAATTTTGATTCATGGGACGAAATTTTGAAGCTTTCTTATTTGAAAAGGTATATAGAATCTAGATATAGATTTGTCTATCTTGGCTGTCGCTGTAAATATTGAAAATTTGTATTAATATATATATATATATATATATATATATATATATATATATATATATATATATATATATATATATATATATATATATATATATTATCTTTGCTTTCCAGTCTAAAGGAGCTGCATTTGAACAAGAACAAGCTAAAGACTATATATTACCCATCAAATGTTACATCATTTGTACCATTTGAGAACTTGGAGTGCCTTTTGTTAGGTAAAAGCAATTTTTTTGCAAAAAAGATTGTCCTGCTAATTATAGCTTATAACCCTAATATTCGGTTAGTACCAATTGAAGTATTTAAACTTCAAACAAGCTTCTGTTACTCTCATGGTGCAATTGAGCTTCAATTTAACACATATTGCCTCAATTAACAGTCAATTGTGCAAATAAGTCCTGATTCTATCCAATTTGGCCTAATATTACCCTCAATTTTACAATTACACCAACAAAACCAAGTACCAACTAAACAAAAATATAAAATACAAATTGGTCTAACAAGTTGGTCAAACCTTCAGTGGTAATAATCAAGCTTGTACATTCCTGCTCATAACCTTTCTTATGTAAAACACAAATTGCAGGTTCTAATGAGATAGATGACTTGGCATCTGTTGATTCGCTGAACTCCTTCCCTAGCTTGGTGGTGAGTTCTCCTTTCGAAACTTGGCATTCAACTCATTTTCAAAACAAAATAAATCTTATTATTCTTCTTTTGCAACAATTTTGATGCACCAAACAAGAAATGACCATATTTCACCTTTTTTTTTATTTCTTTTAATGAAGGACGTGAGGCTTTCTGATAATCCGGTCTCAGATCCATCTAGAGGCGGTGTTTTTAGGTACATTTTGCTTGCACGCCTTGCAAATGTCAAGATTCTAAATGGCAGTGAGGTACTTAAACATATTATGTTAAATGAATTGAATTTATTATATGTGCTATTAATGGAATTTTGCGCTATAATGCATTGTGGTGATTTTGCAGGTAAGTCCCCGCGAAAGGAAAGAATCTGAAATTCGGTATGTCGATCTTTTATTTCATTTAATAATTAAAAAGCTTGAATATAATTGCTATTGTTTTGGCCTTCAAAAAAAGATTTTCGTTTTGATTATTCTGTAATGAATTTTTTTTTGTGTACATTTATCTTGATGTGAATAAAACTTTTGTAGGTACATCCGTCTTGTTATGTCCAAGATGCAATTAAACAACTTGGAGGAAAGAAAGAGCCTTCATCCTAGGTATTTTTTTATTTTTATTTACCATTATCTTTAATAAAGTACCCTAATCTGTACTGTTATGTTGTTGTATTATAATGTAAAAACTACAATTTGTAAAATGGTTTGAGTGCAGATTTGTTGAGCTCAAAGCAAAGTATGGAATTGAAGATGAGAAACCGCAAGCTCGCGTGTCGGGCCCACAAACACTAGCTTCCACCCTTATCAGTTAGTAACTTATTTTTATTATTAGTTCTTAAAAAGAAATTATGATTTCTCAATGTGTTTTTTATTGAAAAGAAAATACGAGTTATCATTGTTTAACTGAAAAATAAAATCAATGTTGCGATTCACTAATCGTTTTATTTTGGTTGCATTTAATAACTTCATTGAATTTTTGAGGTTCTGCAGGGACTAGGGGCACAAAAATACCTTATTATTAATATTATTTGAAACTTTTCTTTATAAATTTGCATGTTTATTTATTTTTATTTTGTTGAGTAGATCTCACTTTGAAATGTGTGGGGCCTTCAATGGGCGAGAAGCAACCTCTCACCAAGAGATTACCTCCTTCAGTTACTGTATGTATATTTGCCTTTTATTTTCTACTAAAGTACAAATGTTGAATTTTTTCCGTGTTTGATGTGCTTTAGTTATACAAATGAGGGTAAAATGTGACATAATTTAGCCGTTGTGGGTTAGTTGAGTAAAAATAGGGTCTAATTGAAGATTAATTGCAAAAATGAGAATTGAGTTAGAGAATGAGTCTTGATTGCACTATTGAGGCTTAGTTAGGCTTCTAATTTGGAGTTAAGCACAAAAATTTGAATATACCACTTACAGAGAGAACTGGGCCGTTAAGTAATTATGTACTCAAAACTTAGGTATTTGAGATTTTCACTAGTTAGAAATATTATCTTGAATTTATATTTTGTCGACGCATTTAACTTGAGGTATATGTGTGATTATCTTTAGGTTGCGAAATTGAAAGGACTATGTGAGAGCTTCTTTAAGCTAAAGAACATCAAATTGAGATTATTTCTGGAGGAAAAGGTAATTAACATTTGTTGGATGTGGCACTGTTTTGGTACCTGTAATATAGTGAATATATAGTCGGCTTCTATTTTTAGAGCATTTGGCCAAAACATGGTGTGTTGGAACCTCAACTGAACCCTAATTTAGCCAGAAAATGAGCAAATCCCATTTAATGAACCCTAATCTCAATGTATTAGAACTAACCAAATATATTTTAGAGCCTTAACTGAACCCTAATTTAGCCAGAGAACGAAAAAATCTCATTTAATGATAACTAGAAAACACTTACAGTCGCCTCAATATCAAGTCACAAATAGCTCCTCATCTGTACTTACAATACAGGCAGTTCAGTTTTAGTCTTAGTAGTGAGGTTATTGCTAGCTAGTGTAAGCATATTAACTTTTAGTAAAGAATGAATTATAAAGTGGAAAAATCCAACAGGGATCGCCTCTTCCACAACCCTTGGATGAAGACATGGCTACTTTAGCCGACCTTGGGCTCGGCACGGAGGCGGCGATTCTTGTCGATGAAGAATGCTAGCTTTTACCTGTTAAGTTGGTTTGTTTTATGTGGGACGCAGTCCTTTGTGTCATCATGCCATTTTGTGAAGTAGATGGAATTGAAATTGATGAGTCGAGCGTAGTGTGGTAATGCTTCGGAGAAATTGGTTGTGTGTGCATTGAACATCAGAATTCAAAATTTTGAGTGGATGATTGAAGCTGTTTATTATAATTTTAGTTATAAAGATAGCGTTGGGAATGAGTTTCTTGTATTGTTTTTATATCTCTGTGTATTTTATTTGTGCCTCATATAACTGTCACCTTTTTATTATTGTTGTACACATATGTACTTTTTGGGCTGCTATGTCTACTTCTATTAATCCCTACATGCCATGCCAGACCTTTTTTTATCATACATATTCCTTTTTTTAATATATACCTTTTTTATACTTTTATATAGCATTTTAACTGATAATTTTTATATGCATTTCTCATGTATATATTCTGTCTATATCAATATACTTTTATTACAAAAAAAAAGTATATACTGAGTTTTCAAATTAAAAAAAAAAAAAATATATATATATATATATATATATATTTTATTAAAGAAATATTGTTTGTATGTTCTATGTTTTTTTTAATAATATATATATTTTTGGAGGCTTAAAAAATTCGTCATAAAAACAGTAATTTCACTTTGTGCAATACTACCTCCCAGTTAAATTGGTAATTTTTTTTGAGGAATTAGTTAAATTGTTAATTTTGTCGGACAAACATAATTCAGGCCCTGTTTGACCATCCCCACTATTTAGTATTTATCCAGTTTTCTCTAGTATGCCAAAGATTAGGTAGGATGACAATTGACCAATATGGTGTTCAGTACAGCATTTGGAATTTGATATAGGAATTTTAGTTTGCATGGAATCCATGAAAAACTATCTTTTGCCAATTTCAAAACCTTGGTCCGATCGGATATTTGAACGGACTGCTTGGTGGTAAGGCCAAAGTCCACTTCCTTTTGAAATGTTAAAAATTTCAATAATTTTGCCATTATTTGTTCCTCCAAAACTTGTTCAAATGAAGTAAAATGCTTGAGCTCGGTGACTAGCATATATTATTTGACATTAAGAATATTACTTGGCTAAAGCATTTTTAGTTTGCTAATATTTTATTAACAAGATTAATGAATGATTTTTTTTTTTGTAAAATTAGCTATCAAATGTAATATTTTTAATCTTCAAGAAATATATGCATTGAAATTGATTATGTATAATATATATACACATTTTCAATAATCAATAGTACTAATTGTATATAACTTCAATCATTGTATCCAACATAACTTTTTCTGTGTTTCTATCAAACAATTTGTTCTAAAGTTTTAAACAGTTTATTGTGGATTTCTGATGTTTGTTTCTTAGATTCATGTGATTATAGCTTCTTGTAGTTTTACAGAATTGCAGTAGCTAACACGCCTTTAAGGTAGAAAAAGAAAAGTCAGGCCGAGTCTGGGAGGCCCTAATTATATGTGCAACATAATTCTAATGAAAAAAACTAGAACTAGGCACCAACAAGCATGAAACAACTAACTGAACTAACTGCAGTTTTCCCTCTATGATTCTAATAATTCTTTCCATTTTTGGCAAAAATGCGTGACGAAGTTAGCGAATCTCTTGTTAGAGTTAGTTCTACATTCCCCAATATAAGAACCTTCAACTTTCCCAAAATTGTAAAAAATCAAATCAGATCAAAAATTTATTTCGAAACTTAATAAGAAAAGGAAAGAAAAAAAGAAAAAGAATAATATGGGTTTGAAAAAGTTTTCAGCTTTCTTGGTTCTTTTATATGCCTGTGCGGTTGGTACTAATGCCACCCTGGACTATCGAGGCGCTTTTTCAAAATCGCTAGTGTTTTTTGAGGCCCAACGTTCTGGTAAACTGCCTCGTGGAGAAAGACTGAGTTGGAGGGCCGACTCCGGCCTGAACGATGGCTCGGCTGAAAATGTAGGTTTCTGTTCTAACAATTTTTTTTTCTTTTTAATTTTTTTTGTAAAGGTTAGAAAGAAATGGCACATGTAATTTTTTCATGTGTAGGCGATAAAATGAGAAACAACATATAGATATTAGATCATCTACCATGACTTTTCCTATTTTTCTTTAAAATATAACCCAAAATCAATTATCTTTCATCAATGCACATATGAACTTTGGAGAGTAAGGATGCAAACTAAGTACTTGTTAAATAAAACAAGATATTGAAGGTGAATAGTTTTAAAAGAAATTTTCCATATTTTATTGGGATGTAAACATAATATTTTCAGTGCTTCATAAATTATTGTTAAATATATTTTCTTTCTCTTCTAGGTCGATTTGACGGGAGGATACTACGACGCGGGAGACAACGTGAAGTTCGGGTTCCCCATGGCCTTCACAACCACAATGCTCGCGTGGAGTGTGATCGAGTTCGGGAAGAAGATGGGAGATGAGCTTCAAACTACAAGGGCCGCTGTCAAATGGGGCGCCGACTACCTCCTCAAGGCCTCCTGTCACCTCCCAGATGCTCTCTATGTCCAGGTATGTGCTTCGCAGAAATCATGTCAACGTCATTATTTTTCTTTGTTGTGCATTTTTTTTATTGGATGGAGAAGGTTCAGTCTCATTTTCATTATTTCGTGCTAATAAAATTTTAACTAATTACTTAGGCCTTGGAAATTTCTTTGTTATATTAATTGATTGTTATAATATTTGCTTCATGATGCCAACAATAATCACACTCTATGCCCAAAAACAATTGAAGATAAATAATTGGAATATAAGAAGCAGTTTACATTTCATTAGTAACTTTTTCAGGTTAATCGATTGAAGATTAGTAATTGGAATTTAAGAAGCAATTTACATTTCATCAGAGTTACTTTTTCATGTTCATCAAATACATATCACGCAATCCTACGTTACAGGTTGGAAACCCAAATGAGGACCACAAGTGCTGGGAGAGAGCAGAAGATATGACAACATCTCGTCCCGTGTACAAAGTTACCCCATCAAATCCAGGCTCGGATGTTGCCGGAGAGACAGCGGCTGCCCTCGCAGCCGCATCTATTGTTTTCAGACATGTCGATGCCTCATACTCAAAGAATCTTAGCGCTGCCGCTGTGAAGGCCTTCACTTTTGCGGACAAATATAAAGGGAGCTATAGCGATTCTCTATCATCTGTCGTGTGTCCGTTCTACTGCTCATACTCCGGCTTTCAGGTGAGAATCCGAAAAGCAACTAATAAAATCAAAAACTATTTTTTCATTACTTTCTTCGTAATAACAACTGCATCGCTAACATACTTGTTTCATGAAATTACAGGATGAATTGCTGTGGTCTGCTGCATGGCTTCACAAGGCAACTAAAGATTCTTCATACCTAAATTATGCCAAATCTCTTGGCAGTGCTGATTCAGATACCTTCAGCTGGGATAACAAGTTTCCCGGTGCTCGCGTGCTTCTTGCTAGGGTATAGCTTTCGCAAGCATCTCAATATTTTAACTCAGCCAGTCGAATGAGAAGATCAATTTTATCTTAAATTTGTCAATAATAAATGTTAATTTTGACCTTTGTTTTTTTTCCAGGACTATTTGGTTCAAAAGAATGAAGCGGCTTCAGAGTTTCGCGAGCAAGCGGAAAAGTACATGTGCAGTGTTTTGCCGAATTCTCCATCTATGAGCGTGAAATACACGCCCGGCGGACTTCTCTATAAGTTGACCGGAAGCAACTTGCAGTATGTGACATCATCATCGTTTTTGATGTCCTCATATTCAAAGTACCTTCGCGTCTCTAAGCAAACATTCAAATGTGGAGAGATGACCGTTACCCCGTCTCTCATGAAGGAAGTTGTTAAGAAACAAGTATGTTTATATTTCTTTAGATGAGTAAATTGATTCATTTAGTTATGAAATAACAATGAAATAGTTCATATAATTAAAGTGGCATACTTTCAATAAATCATAACCTAACTATTCTGAACAATTGATGAAGCTCCAAAGCAAAATTTTGATTCAAACCCACCAAAACTATCGGCACTAAATAAAATTTAACTTTCTATTTCACTTTAAATTTTCCTCTTCATCAATTAATTGATTCATTCGTGTCACTATTTATGCAATTTGAATTTATTCAACTCCTTTAATTCCCTCCTTATATAGGTGGACTACATCTTGGGAGTAAACCCTAAAGGAATGTCATACATGGTGGGCTACAGCAACTCCTTCCCACAACGCGTACACCACCGCGACGCCTCAATACCAAGCCTAAAACTTAGCTCTTCGATAGTAGGATGCGACAAGGGTTTCCAATATCTCTACGCAAGCAGTTCGAACCCTAATGTCCTAACCGGTGCGGTTGTGGGCGGACCTGATGAGAACGATGGCTTTGCAGATGACCGGAATAATTATCCACAGTCAGAACCGGCCACGTATATTAACGCGCCATTGGTTGGGACGTTGGCTTATGTGGCGGCAAACTTTCAACGGTGAAATTAGGTTGGTGGAGTTGGTATTGAATGATAGATAGATGGTGGTGGTGTTTGAGATAATTTTAGGATGGGTGAAATGGTAGAGTTGTAGTTTGTAACATTGTTTTTTTCTTTGTTTTTAATAAGAATTTTCTTTTGTTATATGTCTTCAATTTATGTTTGTGGCATTAATCTCTCTTGAAGTTAGAAAAAGGTTTGATGTTATAATTAGATAAATAATTTTCAGGGAAAAATGAATTATATACGAATATAATTGACAACTGCCTCATGTTTTCTCAAAAAAAAAAAAAAAAAACAAGAAGAAGAAGAAGAAGAAGAAGAAGAAGAAGAAGAATACAACTGAATTTCAGTATATTTTCTAGCTTCTGTCGATAAGGTTAATATAGTATGTCATATATAATTTAATTTCCATTATACATACACCGTTGTATTTTCGCAAGATACCAGTTTTCTGTAGAACGATCCTAAAAAACTAGTAGAAAAGGAAAAAAAGAAAAAGGAATACCAAAATTACATGAATTCCTCTCAAAGAATTTATCCTACCATCTAAGATTTTGAAATTGTTGTGTTTTTACACTTTAAACTATAATTTCATTTGTCAACTAATGAACTAAATACATCATTAGTTTAATTCAACCGTACTAACGAGACAGGTTTGATAGCAGCTGAATCGAGCGCAGAAATTTAAACTATAGACATCCAATACTTGCAGAATGACTGAAATGATTTTATCTACGTTTGAATTACATCTTGAAATCTACAAATAATTATCACACTAATATCATTAGAATTAACAAATGGAAAGTGAAAATTACTAATGTAAAGATTTATTACAAAATGTTACATAAACAATTAATTCTAATAAATAAAATAACAGAAATTGTCTTCAGTTATTTGAAAACTTTTTAGAACTATGATATTATAAGTATCAGAATATTGTTGTACAAATAGTCAACATATGTTAAGTATTAAGAGCCAATACAATTTTCTATGGTTATATGTATAATATATATAAAACATTCAAATCACAGTATATAATAGTCTCATAAAATTTAAATTATTATACTAAAATCAGAATACTGACATAATTTTATTTGTCATATTTAAATAATATAAATTATGATTCATGTAAATTAGATATATTTTCTTAATTTATCATATATATAAACGTGTAGAACACATGAAGTAATTCCAAAGCTTAGCGAGCTCCCGTCTAGTTCTATATATTCTATATGGGTATTAAATGAATATCCAATAACACCAAATTATGAGGAAAAAAAAATCCAAAATAATGTTTTTGGGTTAAAACTAAAAATCCAAAGAGACCAAATAATAAGTCTTCTAAAATAATACTTTTGAGTTATATTAAAATTCCGGGCTTTTACAGGCCCAAAATCTCAAACAACCGTTCCCAACAAAAATGAATATTGTAAGGTAAAAGATTATTATATATCCAAACTTTCCAAAACTTGGGAAATAGTATGGCTAAGGCGGCCGGTGCACTGTGGACCATTTACATCCAATCCCAAATATAAAAATGCATCAGATCAGACTAAATTAAATTAAAAGAGCCGCACGACTCCATTTCCACATCTTTCCCCAATTCCTTTTCCTTTCTCTTTCATCAAACGGAAACCCTAGATCCGATTTCTCTCTTCTCTCTCGGAGAGGGCTCCGCCGGCCATGGCTGCCGTCGAGGAAACTCTCTTTATCTCGGAGAGTGCTCCGGCCATGGCTGCCGTCGAGGAAACTCCCGTTATATAGAGAGACTAGTAGATCTGGTGGTTATTTGTATTTTTGATCGAATAGAAAGGCCGATTTGGAATAAGCTGCCTTTTCTCATCTAGAGCTTTTTCCTATGAGACTTTGCGGTTATGGAAGGATTAAGGTGATGTTTCGGAAGGATATACGTGAATTACTGTTTCTTTCTCTGTGAACGAGCAGAAACCCTAGATCTGGTTTTTCTGGTTTTCTTTCTTTCGGAGTGATCCGGCAGGCCGGCCATGGCTGCCCCTGTGGAAACACTGATCGTAGAATATCAGAAACCCTAGATCTGGGATTTTATGTCTCGTTTATGGAAAAAAGTTGCCTTGTCTAAATCTGTGGCTTATATGACAGATTATTTGTCTGATTGGCAAAAAGTTGGTATTTTAAGTTTTGGAAGGGTGTATGAACAAGACCTGAGATTGACAACAGAATAGATTGTGGTCTCACATGCATGTTTTTAATCTGAAAATAAAGGAAAGAAAGAACGAAAGATAAAAAATCGAGTTTGCTTGAGGGTATTGAGGCATGATTGGCAGAATTTACTTGAGGCTTGTTCCTCTAATTGAGTCGTAAATTACTTGAGAGCAATTGACAAAATTTACTTGAGCCTTAATTGAGGTATGATTTATTTTAGGGTCGACTTATGTGCGGCCTCAAAATGCTTGAGTGCTTAATTGAGAAAAAGTTACTTTTGGGCTTGAATGAAGCGTAATTTTTTTTCGACGGCTTAAATGAAGCATAATTTTTTTTGTTGGCATAATTGGGGCATACCATTAACTTGGTGATTATTTGAGGCATAACATTTACTTGATGAGTAATTGAGTCTCATTACATTTACTTGATGATTACTTGAGGCTTAATTTGGGAATAATTTTTTTGAGGGCTTGAATGAGGCATAAAATGTTTCTTGAGAGCTTAAATGGGGCATAAAATATTTTTTCGAGTGCTTCAAGAGGCATACAATTTTTTTTTGAGGGCTCGAGTGAGGCATAAAATGTTTTTTAAGGGCTTGAATGAGGCATGAAATATTTTTTGTGGGCTTGAATGAGACTAAACTTTTTTTTGAGGGCTTGAATGAGGAATACAATGTTTGTGGGGTCTTAAATGAGGCATAAAATATTTTTTGATTGTTTGAATAAGAGGCATAAAATGTTTTTTGAGGGCTTTAATGAGGCATGAAATATTTTTTGTGGGCTTGAATGAGACTAAACTTTTTTTGGAGGGCTTGAATGAGGAATACAATGTTTGTGAGGTCTTAAATGAGGCATAAAGTATTTTTTGAGGGCTTAATGAGACATAAAATGTTTTTGAAGCCTTAAATGAGAAACATAAAATATTTTTTGTGGGCTTGAATGAGGCATAAAATCTTTTTGAGGGCTTAAGTGAGGCATGAAATATTTTTTGAGGTCTTGATTGAGACATAAAATATTTTTGAGGGCTTGAATGGGAGGCATAAAATGTTGTGAGGGCTTGAACGAGTCGAAATGTTTTCGAGGGCTTAATGAACCATAAAAAATTTTTGAGGGCTTAGATGAGACATAAAATGCTTTTTGTTGAGTCATAAAATATTTTTTGTGGGATTAAATGAGACATATAATATTTTTGAGAGCTTGAATAAGGCATAAAATATTTTTTTTTGACGGCTTGAATGAGGCATAATATTTTTTGAGGGCTTAAATGAGGCATAAAATATTTCATAAAATATTTTTTAGGGCTTGGAAGCATAAAATATATTTTAGGGCTTAAATGAGGCATAAAATGTCCTTGAGGGCATGAGTGATGCATAAAATATTTTTTGAGGGCTTGAATGATGCATAAAGTATTTTTTGAGGGTTTAAATGAGGCATAAAAAGTTTTTTAAGGGCTTGAATTAGGCATAAAATGTTTTTGAGGGATAGAAAAAAGGCATAAAATATTTTTTGAGGGCTTGAATGAGGTATAAAATATTTTTTGATGGCTTAAATGATACTTAAAATATTTTTGAGTGCTTAAATGAGACATAAAATATTTTTTGAGGGCTTATATGAGACATAAAATGTTTTTGAGGGCATAAATGAGGCATGAAATTCTTTTGACGGGTTAAATGAGAAAAATTGTTTCTTGAGGGCTAAAATGAGCCATAAAATGTTTTGTAAGTGATTAAATGAGGCATAAAATATTTTTTGAGAGACTAAATTAGGCATGAAATAATTTTTAAAGGCTTGAATGAGACAGATGTTTGGAGGGCTTGAATAGAAGGCATAAAATGTTTTTTGAGGGCATGAGTGAGGCATAAAATATTTTTGAGGGCTTGAATAAGAGGCATAAAATGTTATATATTTTGTGAACTTGAATGTGGCATAAAATGTTTTTGAGGGGCTTAAATGAGGCATGAAATATTTTTTGAGGCCTTGAATAGGACATAAATATTTTTGAGGGCTTGAATGGGAGGCATAAAATGTTTTTTGATGGCTTGAATGAGAGACATAAAATGTTTTTTGAGGGCTTGAATGAGGCATAAAAGGTTTTTTTAGGTTGAGATTGAATGACACCTAAATTATTTTTTTAACGGCTTAAATGAGAAATAAAATATTTTGTGAGTGCTTAAATGAGCCATAAAATGTTTTTGAAGGCTTAAATGTGGCATAAAAATGTTTTTGAGGGCTAAAATGAGGCATAAAATATATTTTGAGTGTTAAAATGAGGCATTAAATGTTCTTTGAGGGCTTACAAGAGGCATACAATCTTTTGAGGGCTTAAATGAGTGATATAAATTTTTGACGGCTTAATTGAGGGATTAAATGAGACATAAAATTCTTTTGGGGGCTTAAATGACGCGTAAAATGTTTTTGAGGACTTAAATGAGGCATAAAATTCTTTTGAGGGCTTAAATGAGTGATATAAATTTTTGACGGCTTAAATGAGATATAAAATCTTTTGAGGGCTTAAATGAGGCATAAAATTCTTTTGAGGTTTTAAATGACGCTTAAAATGTTTTTGGTGGAAATTTCCCAATTTTACACCATTAATCCTTGTAATTCAATTGAATTGCAATTTGTTCAAAAAATGTGCTGAAGAATCAGTCTCTAGAATGTTGGTAAAATTTCCGAATTTCCAATGCGATATACTTTATCTGTGTGTGTCTCCTTTAAAGGAAAAACTAGCACTGGCTGCCACCGCTTTCTCTCTCTTTAAGGCATATTAGAGAGGTGTATTATGAATTTTTGACATGGCATGTATTTACTTGACCAGTTTTGACATGGCATGAATTTATAACATAGCTTCCATGAAGAAATAAGGAAGTTTTTCACAAAGCTCCCAACTTTTCTGAATGTTCTTTTAAAAACAAGTTAAAACCGCCATAATTTTTAGACGGAGATCACTTGGAGAATATCAAACCTCTTTAGAGGCTCTGATGAGTTGTCTTTTGCTGAGCCTCTAAATTCATTATTTAATACTTTTGAGGGCTTGAATGAGGCATAAAATATTTTTGTAGGCCTTAAATAAGGCATACATTTTTATTGAGGGCTTAAATGAGGCATGATTTTTTATTGAGGGCTTAAATGATGCATAAAATGTTTATTGAGGGCTTGGAGGGTTTGAATGAGGCATGAATTTTTTTCAGGACTTGAATAAGACATCAATGTTTTTGAGGGCTTGAATGAGGCCTAAAATGTTTTTTGAGGCCTTAAATGAGGCATAATTTTTTTTGAGGCCTTAAATGAGATATAAAATTTTCTTTGAGGGCATAATTGAGGTATAACATTTATTTGATGATTATATGAGGCATAACATTTACTTGATGATTATTTGTTGTATAAAAATTACTTGAGGGCTTAATTGGGAAATAATTTTTATTAGAGCTTGAATGAGGCATAATTTTTTTTAGGCCATAAATGAAGCATACATTTTGTTAGGGCTTAAATGAGGCATAAAATATTTTTGAGGGCGCTTGAATGAGTCATAAAATGTTTTTTCGGACCTTAAATGAGGCATATTTTTTTATTGATGGCTTAAATGAGGGATAAAATGTTTTTTGAGGGCATAAATGCGGGATATAATATCTTTTTGAGGGCTTTAAAGAGGCATAAAATATTTTTTTTGAGGTCTTGAATGAGGCATAAAATATTTTTGGGGACTTGAATTGAAGCAAAAACTATTTTTTGAGGGCTTCAAGGAGGCATAAAGTATTTTTAAGGCTTAAATGGGGCATAAAATGTTTCTTGAGGGCTTAAATGCGGCATAAAAATGCTTAAAAGAGGCATACAATTTTTTTGAGGGCTTGAATTGAATGGGCATAAAATGTGTTTTTGAGGGTTTGAATGAGGCATAAATGTTTTTTGAGGGCTTGAATGAGACATAAAAATATAGGGGTGTTTTTGAATATTCAAAAATGTTAGGGTTCCTTTTTGAAATTTTTTAATTTTTATTCATCCTAGAATAAAATAAGTCTGGGTTCTGGAATATCTTTTTTTGCTTTGGTAATTAGCAACAGGCCCCTTCATTGCAAATAAAAACCCCATGCGTTCGGTATATTTTTTTGGATAAATGCATGGTTAGTCCTTGTACTTTAATAGACTTACAATTCAGTCCTTGTACCGTTGATTTGAACTTTTTGGTCCTTGTACTTTGTGGAATTATGCAAGATTAGTCTTGGACTCAACTACTAATTGTGCATTTTTCATAAATACAGGGGTAAAAAAGCTCAAATCAATAGTGCAAGGACTAAACTGTTAATCTTATTAAAGTATAAGGGACGTACAGTGCATTTATCTCTTAATTTTATCCGTGACAAATTCAACTGAGTTTGAAAGAGAGTCTAAAATGTAACTCTAGTAAGGGTAAGAAAATTCATCCAACTTTATTAGGACTAAAATCTAATCCAAAAATATAGTTTCTTTTAAATATTTCTAAAATTAGTGTTTTTTTTTTTTTTTGGAAAAAAATCCTTTGTGAAATATAGCTGCTGTGTCTTACTATAGGCTGTTTTTTAAATATTCAGAGTAAATTTCCATCATTGGCAAACAGGTATTATATTATTTTTATTCATCATGAA
The DNA here is from genome assembly GCA_027726005.1 of Juncus effusus. NCBI lineage: Eukaryota > Viridiplantae > Streptophyta > Magnoliopsida > Poales > Juncaceae > Juncus > Juncus effusus. The sequence goes on along the minus strand of CM050894.1, from coordinate 7,677,194 downwards.
ATAAAATAAACCGTGGGCTGAGTTTGAGAGGGAATGTAGAATGGGTAAAAATTTTATTCAACTTAGTAGGGACTAAAAGAGAATCTAAAAGTTTCCTTGGCTGGAGTGGCTTAAAAATATAGTGGTGTTTTTTGAATATTCAAAAAAGTTAGGGTTCTTTTTTTATTTTTTATTCATTCTTAAATAAAATGAGTATAGAATATCTTTTTTTATTCTTTGGAAACTACAACAGCCCTTCATTGCAAAAAACCCACGAAAACAGGTTAGTCATTGTACTTTAATAGAATTAGTCTTTGAACCGTTGATTTGAACTTTTGGAGTGAATGTTTTTGTAAAGTACATGGGTAAAAAAGCTCAGATCAATAGTACAAGGGCCAAATTGTAATTTATTAAAGTATAAAGGACTTATAGTGCATTTATATCTTAATTTTATCCGTGACAAAATGAGCTGAGTCTCAAATATATGATATTTGTTTGTTTCTTTTTCTTGCTTAGTCATAGAATGAACTGATTTTGAAAGAGAGTGAAAAATCTAACTACAATAGGGGTAAGAAAATTCCTCCAAGTTTATGGGGACTAAAACATAATCCGAAAATATAGTTTTATTTTGAATATTCTGGAAATTTAGGGGTTTTTTTTTGAAAAAAATTCCTTTGTGAAACATAGCTGGAGTGGCTTAAAAAATATAGGGGTGCTAAAAGTTAGGGCTCTTTTTGAAAAATTTCCCTCATGCAAGCTGGAAAGAGGTATTTATTTTGATTTCTATTCATCACATAATAAAATGAGTCTCGAATACGTTTTTGTTTTTTGGAAATTGGCAAAGAAACCTCTACGTTATAACTAAATTATAGAAAAGCCCATGGGTTATTGAAAATTGCAAAAAAACTGTTCTGCTCTTAAGAGATTCGAATATTAGTCCCTATTGTTATTTAGTCGTTAAAACGGTAGTTAAGTTATTCTAATTAGTTTGATTATTATTTTTAGTAAAATTAATGGTTTCTAACAAATGGTAGGGACTCAAGTTTGAATTTCTTAATAATATTTTTTTGGCAATTTTCAATAATGCAGTTTTTTTTGCAATTTGAGATATTGCAGGGGCTTTTCTGCAAGTTTAATTTTTTTTCTTAAAAATCTCGAATCTGTTGATGTTTATTTTTCTCTCTTAATAAGTTGGAGATTGGAGTGGCTTATGGGCGGCGAATGCTTAGCTGGCATGCATGAGGTCATGGTAACAGATAGAAAACCGTAGCTTGTGGAGAGTTTCTTCCACTAAGTATTAAATTAGTATATTTCTATTTTTCCTCATTTTTGTAATTATTATTTTTCTTTATCTAAATCAACATTTTGGTGTCGATTGTAAGAAGTTGACCGAATAACATTTAAAGGGAAAATTTCCAAAAGGTCCGCTATATTATTGATAGATTAGACATGGTTTCGATTAAAAAATAAATGTATTATAATAAATAATAATTAAGAAGATTATTGATACATTATTGGCATTAAATCTCCGGCTATTTTTGGGATTTCTTAAAGAATATAGGGGCTTCTTCTCAATTTAGTAATAATGCAGGGTGTTTTTGCAAATTTATGAACTTTGAAATAAGCAGAGATCCAAATTTGAGCACCAAATAAGCAAAAAAAGTAAATATGAAATAAAAATAACTATAGCAGTACGGTAGAGATGCGGAACGATACAGATATGGTAAGTGAGTTTCAAAGTTCTCATGATGGCTGAACATGTTTTAATTCAATTTTGAAAATACTTATTTGAATTTATTTTTATTTTTTCAATTATTTGATTTTATATTCAATTTTTTTAGCTCAATATAAATGTTGAATAGGAGGAGAGTTTGGTTTTAGAATAAGTGAGAGCGCTTCAACACGTAGAGATATCTATTGATACAATGAACTTAATTAATTATTTTATTATTTTGTATAATTGGTAGAGGACTAGAATAGGAAGTGTGGTAAATAAGTTTATTTATTAGTTTATCTATTTATTAACGAGTTGAGATCTGTTTGTAACCTCGCACACTACTTAATGAAGTGAGTTTTTTATATGTCAATTGGCACAAATAACACATTGATTTAATTACAAATACATGTATTTTTTATCCATTGCATAATAAATTATTATTTTTGTAATCTATGCTTTTGTTATAGGAGCTGGATGAATGTCGTCAATGAGTCGTTGCACCTTAATCTCATTTATGCCTCAAAATTAAGGCTCATTTATGTCTCAAAATTAAGTTTCGTTTATCCCTCAAAATTAAGCCTTATTTATGTCTCAAAATTAAGCTTCAATATTCATATTCATATGTCTCAAAATTAAGCCTTATTCATGCCTCAAAATTAAGCCTCAATATTGATATATGTCTAAAAGTTAAGCCTCATTTTTGCCTCAATTAAGCCACATTTATGCCTCAATATTCACATATTCTTAAAATTAAGCCTTAATATTCATATATGAATCGAAATTAAGCCTCAATATTTATATATGCCACAAAATTAAGCCTCAATATTCATATATTCCTCAAAATTAAGCTTCATTTAGCATCAAAATTAAGCCACATTTTTGCCTCGAAATTAAGCCTCGTTTATGCCTAAATCCTCATTTATGCCTAAAAAATAAGCCTCATTTATGCCCCAAAATTATGCCTTGATATTCATTCATGTATGTCTACACTCAATATTCATATATGCCACAAAATTAAACCTCAAAATATATGCCTCAAAATTAAGCCTCAATATTCATATAAACCTCAAAATTAAGTCTCAATATTCATATATGCCTCAAAATTAAGTCTCATTTATGCCTCAAAATTAAGCCTCGCCTATGCCTCAAAATTAAGGCTCAATATTCATATATCCTCAAAATTAATCCCTCAATATTCATATATATATCTCAAAATTAAGTCTCATTAATGCCATATAATTAAGAATCATTATTCCTCAAAAATAAGCTTTAATATTCATAAATACCTCAAAATTATGCCTCAAAATAAAGTCATAATATTCATATATGCTTATAAATTAAGCCCCATTATTCATAAATATCTCAAAATTAAGGCTCAATATTCTTATAAGTCTCAAAATTTAGCCTCATTTGTGTCTCAAAATTAATCATCATTTATGCCTCAAAATTAAGCGTCATTTATGTCTCAATCCACAATATTCATATATCCTCAAAATTAAGCCTCAATATTCAAATATGTCTCAAAATCAAAGCTCGTGAGTCATTTATGCCTCAAAATTAAGGCTCATTTATGCGTCAATAATAAGTCTTATTTATGCCTTGAAATTAAGGCTCATTTGTGCCTTAAAATTAAGCATCATCTATGCCTCAAAATTATGCATTAAAATTCATATATGTCTCAAACTCAATAATCATATATGCCACAAAATTTAATCTTCATAGTCATATATGCCTTAAAATTAAGCCTATAAATTAGTCTCAATATTCATAAATGCCTCAAAATTAAGCCTCAATATTCATATATGCCTCAAAATTAAGCCTCATTTATGCCTCAAAATTAAGGCTCTTTTGTGCCCAAAATAAGCCTAATTTAAGCCTCAAAATTAATTCTCGTTTATGTTTCAAAATTAAGAGTCAATATTTATATATGCCTCAAAATTAATCTCGTTTATGTTTCAAAATTATGACTCAATATTTATATATACCTCAAAATTTAGCCTCAATATTGATATATGCCTTAAAGTTAAGGCTTATTTAGGCCTCAAAATTAACTCAATGCCTCAAAATTAAGGCTCAATATTCATATTCATTTATGCCTCAAAATTAGCCTCAATATTCATATATGTCTCAAAATTAAGTCTCATTTATGCCTCAAAATTAAGCCTCATATATGCCTCAAAATTATGTCCCATTTGTGCCTCAAATTTAAGCCTCATTATTAATATACGCCTCAAAATTAAACCTCAATATTGATATATGTCTCAAAATTTAGCCTCATTTATGCCTCAAAATTAAGCCTCATTTATATCTCAAAATTAACCTCATTTATGCCTCAAACTTAAGCCTCAATTCACCCTAGGTCTAAAGAGATATACGACCTTTTGGGGAGGTTAATGGAAATGATAAAAAGTATTGTACCTCAAATTGATTTTGCGTTGCATGATGTGGGTGAAGAGGAGGAGAGTAACATTTTGGGGGACCATAGTGAGAAATTGGCGCTTGCTTATGGATTGTTGATCGCGCCGAAAGGTGGAGTGATTAGGGTTACAAAGAATTTGAGGGTTTGTGAGGATTGTCATAGTGCAAGAATTGGTGAAATTTTCAGATTCTTAAGGGTGTCTAAGCAAAAAAAAGTCTCATAATCATGAAAATATCAGATTCGATTGTATGTAAACGTCACAATCAAATTGATCAGCTTGATTTCAGTTCGCAAGACAATCAAGAATTGGGCAGAAATCAGAATTGAGAAAAACTATCTTACCCAAATACCAACTTCAGTAGTCCGTAAATAACAAAACTCATAACATTTCTACTCTTTTAATGAAATTTCGATTGAAAGGTTTACTCAAGACGGAAAAACCCCCAAATCAAATCAAATATCTTGTTTCACTCGAAGAATTAAGTAGAACTGACGAAATTATCTTACCAGAGTAGATTATTCGCTCGATCCAGATCAGAGAGTCTAAGCTGAGATCGGGAGACGATCAAGAATTGTAGAAGGGAGAGAGACTTTTGAAGCTGTAGTATAAAAATAGACAGGGATTGGCGAGTGGAACTTCTGTTGAATGGAGAAATGGCGATTTTGAAAGAAGAAGGGAAGAAGACAAAGATGGTGGGGCCGGTGGAATTCATCGAAGGAGAGGAACTGTTGGCACTGATATAAGGAGACCACATACAGTGGATCGATGTGGATCGCGACGTCGTTGGAATCCTGCATGATGAATTAAATGAGGTGGAAATGGAGTCCGGGTTTGGGGATCCAAAACTGCACGACGGGGAGAAGGAAATCAATTCTCAGTTATGCACGAAGAAAACTGGAAATTCCAGGTGGGAAACTAATTCCAGCGTGGGGCTGCAGAAAACTGGAAATAGTTTCAGGATTCAATTTCCAGTTTTGAACAGGGGAAATCAGTTCCTGAATCTATGCAGTTAATTGAGAAATTTAAATTTATCTTTGAAGAACCAAAAACACTTCCACCAAAAAATCTTGTGACCACCAAATTACAATAGAAGAAGGGGCCAAGTCGTTACAACTCTAATTATATCGCTATACTCATTATCAAAAAGAGGAGATTGAGAATTTTTTTAGTGGCAAGCGTGATTATTCGAGCAAGAGTCCTTTCGCGTCACACATATTTTTTGTCGGAAAGAAGGATTGTTGTTGGCGGTGGTATATATAGATGTAAATCAGGTCCTAATTCAATATTTTTAGACCTCAATTTGCTTGGTTGGTCGCCCTCACGGTCTTTACTGAGTCGTATAAATGGGGAGAAAGAAGGGGCCCAAACCAATATGTCATTTCTCTCTTGCATGTGGTGATGATCGTTCTTTATCGTCACTGGTTATGCGAAACGACTAATATAGGGTCGATTTGGAAATACAAGACTGAAGAGAAATAAGGATAAGTTTTTTGAGCGTAGTGTGGTGGTCGTTGTCGCCATCGCTGTCAAGATGGTGCGGTGAAGAGACGCCATTGAAAAGACGCAATTTGCGTCTGCTTTGGGGCTGAGTTGGAACAAACGCGAGTCTAGTCTGATTCTCTGAAGGTGTTCTTTTGGGAGAGACGGAATTTGATTCTCGGTTTGGGGAAAAGGAAAATTGGGTTATAGAAATCGGAATTTAGAATTCAGATTTTAACAAATATAAATTTGGGCTGGTTGATGTCGCCAAAGTGACCTCTCTGTTGAAGTTAATTTTATTTCAGGATATAAAAAGTTGTGTGCTTATTATTGAGTAAATATTAATCGGCCCAAAGGAATGTAATATTTATTTGAATAATATATACATCCGTGTTAATAAGTATGTGATGATTATTTAGCTGACATATTTAATCGGCCCAACGAAAGATAAATTCGTTGACACGTTACTTTATCATCAAAGCTTTATTACTATGCCAAGATATCAATCAGAAGTTAATATTGTTGTCCAAAGATAAGATATTAATGGAACCGATATCTTGTGGGATTTATCTTTATTGAATTTATCATTATTCGGTTATTAGGGTGAACTTATAGTAATATAGTTCTCTATTTAGCAATAAATATCGCATCAAGCTAGCATTAATTTAGTTATAGATGAATGGTAATAACTTCAAGTAATAATAAAGAAGAATTTTCAATAATTCTCAAAATTAATGATCTTGAACTTGCGATAAAGATTAAACTCTTCATTAACACATACAGATAATAGTATCTGATAAATAGATGCATATGGAAAAGTGTGAGAGGTTATATCGCACGTGTCAAATGATTAATAAAGAATACCATCCCATAGACATTCAGGGCATAATTTCGGAATATAACTATGGTTAAAAAGATATTTAAGAAATAGTGAAAATGAGTTTGTCAAGAATGAAAAGGTAAAAAATTGTATCATCTGGATAAATTTAATTTCAATGAGGAACAAAGACAAAAGGGAATATGAATCAGAATAAGATAGCTGTAGATTTATCGCCATCAAAGAAATAAGGTATGTTTCTAATTTTCGTTTGTTCACTGGTTAACTTAATTCGGTCAATAGACTTGTGTGATGAATAGATTCCAGTATAATAATTTACATCGCATGACTATACAAGATTATCTAAATTGCTAGAAACCTAATGATGGTGAAAGACACATCAATATAGGTGACGGCAAAAAATTAAATTGAAGTAATTGGAAAATTTAGATTATTAGTGAAGACCGGACTTTATTTGAATCTATATGAAACTTTTATTGTTTCATCTTTTTGACGTAACTTGATATCTATTTTCATTTTTTGATAAAGCGAGTTTCGCTTGTTCAATTGGAATTAAAAATTTTAGTTTGTTTCATGATTCAAAATTGGTTAGTCCGATTCTTTGTTGGATTATGATAATCTTTATATTTGGATACTATTGCTTCATTTAATATAAACCTTGCAATTAAGTACACTATTGGAAAAGCATAAATTAACCTAGGAGAATTATGGTATTTTGACACATATAATATTTGGTCGTATCTCCAATCAGAGAATTATAAAGATTTGTGTCAAATAAAATTCTCTACCTTTTAAGTTTCACAGACTTAAATGTTTGTGCTGGATTCGTGTCGTCGAGATCTTCGATTCGGTACCCCCATTTGATCCCTTTTGGTATAGTTGACTTGTGGTCGATCCAGCGATTTCACGGGTCCGTCTTTCGTCTTTTGTGGAATTTTTAGAGCTTGGCTTGGATGGTTGGTTGATAAGGTCGTAAAAAGTTGGAGAAGCGTGTGTAGGATTTTCGTGGAGATTTTTGGAGAATTTGACCGTCTTTAGCCTAGGATTTGCAAATCGGCCATTCCTTTGAAGTTGACTTTTATCCAAGTTCTCCAAATGTTCTTTTCTTTGTCTTTTGACCTAAAAAATGAAATAAAAGTGTATTAAGAGTTTCAAATTTAATATAAACATTTCTCATACATTTTATGTGATTTAAGGGTGAATTTTATATGATAAAAATCCTTAAAATGTGTATAAAAATACACATTACAAACATCTATCATATTTATCTTTATGTGTCCCTGAACAATTCCGTCCATCAGTCATACCGATATAGGATCAAAGAGGTTTTCGTCACTTTTCGCGTAACTCAACCTTCAGTGGTCACATACATCAATACAATTGAATGACATGAATCATGATGTGGATGTGTAACATGAAAATGTCATGCAATGTGATCTTAACATGTCTATTTCCAACTGGTTCTCCTAAGTGAGATCAAACCTCATTTCCTAATGGGACAAAACCGTATCCGTTATATCCTGAATGAGATCTTCCTTATAACTTTAACAAGATAAACCAGTCTCACTTAATGAGTCGAACTTTATTAAAATCAGTATATGATAAACTGAATTTTATTTCTGCAGAAATCTAAATATATCAGAAAACCTGATAACCATATCATATGTCTACGTATATAGGTACAATTATGACTCCCACTAGAATTGAATATTCTTAACCAAAATAACACCCATATGAGTAGCTAGCTCATATAATCTTTTGGGTGACAGACCTTAATGAATGAATCCATAATTTTGGAGTTCGTACCAATATGTAAATAGATAACTATTTTACTCTGAACTCTTCATTTAACAACAATGAACTTGATCTCTAAAGTTCTTGCTGTTGGAAGATTTAACTACTATATAGTCATAAAAATATCTTGAGTGGTCTTATAATTCTGCATCCAATTTTCGCAGCCCGTGACAAAATTCGATAGTAATATCCCATACTTAGATGTCTCATAAGATGTAATAATTTTTCTTGTCATTGTTGAATATTCTATTTAGATAACCGATTATCATTTTTCTATAAAACAGACACATACTGCTCACATATAAATGCAGCTCATTACTGATTCATACTATTATGACATCTACCAAAATATCAGAGTCAGTATACCGAATGATCTTAAACTTGTCTAAGCTCCAATATGTGAGCATATAGTCTTTTGTCTCTATAAATATCGCATAAACTTCGTGGCTGCTTTCTAAATGATCTATTTTCGAATTACTTAAAAAACATTTATTTTTTCTAATACATTTTTAGGGCATTGTTTGAGACTAAATATGTCTCCCTTAATCACAAGGGTATAACCTGGTTTATAATTCTTCATGCTATTTCTTTAAATCTTTTCGATATAGTTCTTTTGCGGTAAACTGAGAATACCAATTTCTATACCTGACACAAAAGAAGCATCATCAAGATTTTTCATCTCAAGATGACTAAATAGAAATATCTTGGTGTTATAAAATAATCTATATCGTTATTAGCATGTAATATGCCATTGATTTATAAAATAAGGAAAATGTAATTACTCCCACATAATTTACGGTATATACAATCATCTATCAAATTCATCTCAAAACCGAACGTGATGATCTATTGATGAAAGTTATAATATCATTGTCGAGATGTATGTTTGAGTCTTCAGATATGTCTTTTTATCAATCTAATATGACTGAAGATTGAGATGAGCTACCATTGTCAGATATTCCTTAAGAGTCTTTCAAATAAACCGTAGAGAAAGTCTCTTCATAATTTATTGACTTAATTATATTTGTTCCCATTCTTGAAAAATCTACCACTACAAAGTCTTGATAATTTGTATCTTAAACATAACCAAAACATAAGTTTTGAATTTCAAGACTATAGCCATATTTCCCTCTGCAAACTGGACATCTTCAAAGAACCGCGCATTTCCTGAATACTAAAACAAATCGACTTTATTTGTGGGATCATAAAACTTCTGCCCCTTGAACTTATTGGCATAACCAACGAAATAGCAACCTCAGTCTAGCTTCTATTCCTGATGTCTATAAACTAGGCTTTTAACCTATCCAAAATTCATATTGTATCTTATTAGTCGCTTTAGTTAGAACTGTATTTAGGATATAAACTGCAGCTTAAGTGTTCCCCCCAGAGCAATGGCAATAAAATAGTACTATAAATGTCATATCCTTAAGCATTCTATTTCGTCTTTAAGCAGTTAAGCCATTCATTTTGGAAAAGCCGACAATGTATATATCACGGATGTTGTTTACCTGAACCGTCATATTAACCATGATATTTTACCACCACGATCAAAATTTAACGCTTTTAATTCTTTTGTTGAGTTAATCTCAACTATAACCTTAAATTTTGGAGCATCCAATGCCTTAACCATTTTATAATTGAGATACATGTAGTCATACCTAAAAAAATGTCTATGAACATGACATTTTAATGTTGATCGTTCCTAGTAATCATAAGAATTAACCTTGCGATCAGAAACCTTCTAGAACTCTCAAAAATGGCCAATGAAAATCTTGTCAAACCTGGTCAAAGTCAACAATTGACCAGGTTAAACCCTTCTTCTCCGAACTTCAAATCTTCAAACCTGGCTGAAATGTAGCAAACCAACCATCCTTGGACTCAGAACGAGGAGACAAAACTGCCCAGATGATTCTCCGGCCTTGAAAACTCCGGTGATCGCCGGAATTGGGCAAAACATGTGCGAAAATGAGCTGAAACACTGACCGATATACCTTGCTCTCTACAAACTCCCATTTGAGTTAAAACTAGCTTCAACCTAATATTCCTTCTCCCCTCATTCCAAAGGTATACATAACTCGAAAAATGATGAAGCAATGAGTGAGATATTCGAGTTTTAAATCATGCATGCAAGCTGTTCAACGAAATGATAGTTCGAAAATTCAAAAACTGAGTTTGGCGCCATGGCTGGAACTCGAGATTCCTTGAGAGTTGATAGCTCAAACTTCACAGCAATCTTTTTAAAAGAAGTGGAAAGGAATTGTGGAAGTGTAATTTGATCTAAAAATGACTCTAAATCAGAGTTTGATTCTTGGTTTATTGGTTTTTCGAGTTTTTCACCAACAGTTGGTTAATCACAAAATTCGTGAAGTAGGAAAAATTTCAAGTGCTAGGATTCAACATGGAGTTTCTTGAGGAAGTGTATAAGCTTCCATGAGTTCTAGTTTTGAGCTTTTATGAATGAAATGCGATTTGGAGCCATTAATGGCGGAATCTGAAAACAACCCCAGCAGCAGTTTATTTTTCAGGCATAACTCGAGCCATACTCAATATTTTTTTTATGATTCCAGTTTCTGTAGTTTTGTAAGAGAGTGAGGAACAATTTCTAGAAAGATTATTTCAGATGAAAATAGACTGAAAAATCTCGAGTTTGTTGAATCAGTCAAAAATGGCAGAACTGAACGGAATTTGAGTTTTGATTTTGTGAGGGTGATAACTCGAGCTATACTCAACAGTTTTGAGTGATTCAAGTTGCTACACGATAAAAAGGAGTAGTAGAACAAGATTTGTAGAGGAAATTCATGTTGAAAAGCGCTGGAAAGTATAGTCTGAGTCGAGTTTTGTGAGCTATTCGGGAAAAGAAAAGGCAGAAACTGGATTAAAAAAAACAATTGTTATGAATATATTAATTATGGATGTTCAAATATTTATGTCCTTAGCATGTGAAGAGTTATTACAAATCTAATCTTGTAAAGATGTAAATCTTACAAGAAAAAGGCAGTGTGGCCCATTGGCAAGAACACTTGCCTCTTAAGCATGCGACCCGAGTTCAATACTCGGCGCCCTCAAAAAAAAAAAGATGTAAATATTATCTTGTAAAGATGTAAATCCTATCTTGTAAAATATGAGAAGTTATTGTAGGATATTTATTAGTATATTTTGTATTGAAATTCTAGGATAGATTCTAGAGTAGAATGCTCATCCTTCACTATATAAAGGTGTAGAGACTATTGTATTTGGTGCCTCTTCATCATTGTGTTTTGGTGACTCTTCACAATTAGAAAGAAACAATTTGTCTCTTCCAAACTCTAAGAAATATTACTTCCTTGAAATCCCCCTTTCTTATGTTATTATCATTTTATATTCAATACATTATCAACACGACACTCTGACCTAACGTAAGCGAGGTAGGAATTATCATTACTTCTTATACATCAATATTTTCTTATTTGGATTCTTTTCTTCCGATTGTTTCAACTTTTATTTTATTTATTTATTTGAACTTCTGACAACATGTTATTATTAATACATGTTTATTTTTAAGCACTAGAAGTTGCTTGTTTAATTATTCATTTCATTTTTAATTTAAGCAACTAGAAGTTGCATGTTTATTTTATAATTACGCACCAGAAGTTACCTGTTCAATTTTTATTTAAGCAATTAGAAGTTGCATGTTTATTTTATTTTATTTTTAATCACGCACCAGAAGTTGCATGTTCAATTTTTATTTAAGCAACCAGAAGTTGCATGTTTATTTTATTTTTAATTACGCACCAGAAGTTGCTTGTTCAATTTTTATGTACGCAACCAGAAGTTGCATGCTTATTTTTATGCACCATAAGTTACAGTATATTTATTTATGTACATTTATTTTCTGTACATTTATTTTTCGCACATCTATTTTTATGCACCTGCAGTTGCAATTTAGTTTATTGATGCACATAAAATTTGGAATTTATTCTTATTAAAAACTGAAGTTTCAATATAAAATTAGCAAGGGTCTAATTTAATTTATCCCATCTATACAGCTTCAACATGGCAAATTTAACCAAACTTGAGTTTGTTGCCCTTGATATATTGGGCAACAATTATCTGTTGTAGATCCTCGACGCATAGATCCACCTTGATGCGATGGGTCTAGGAGACACCATCAAAATGGGAAACAAGGCATCAATCTAAGATCGGGCGAAGGCGATGATTTTTCGTCGCCACCATCTGCACGAATCATTAAAGAGTGAATACCTTACTATTAAGGATCCCATCCTTTTATGGAAAAATCTCCGGGAGAGGTATAACCACCAGAAGACGATAATACTCCCAAAAGCTCGTGATGAGTGGACACATCTGAGGTTACAAGATTTTCTTTGATTGAGTTTATCACTAATGTCTGATAGCTAATAAAAAATGCCCGACTATAGAAAAAGAAAGCAGGAATAAAATATAATTATGAAATCAGAGAGAAATGTAAGAAGAGCCCCAATTAATATTAAATTAAACAAATCACTCATAACAAGCTAATAGATAATCCAATTACTGTACCTTAGCAAAATCCTTAAAAAAACAAAACTAATCCAATTGAACTACAAACATAAAAACAAGAAACCAACTCCCATTACTGTACCTTAGCTTGGCGATGATCTTGACGGCGACGAACTAGCCTCTGATCTCAACCTTCTTGGCAGGGAGAGGAGACTGAAGCTCTAATCTGGAGTGTGAGAGAGACAGAGGAGGAGAAAGAGGGAGAGCGGGCAGTAGAAATGAATCCCAAAGGCGATCTACTGGATTAATCCATAAAGCAACTTTAGTCAAATGAATCGGAGTACAAAAGCAAATATATTAGTTAATTACTCACTTGTAATATAGGATTTGGGCGCTCACAACAAAATTGCTCTACACCAAGCACACAATTTATGTTTCTTGAACTGAATATTTTTCCCTCAATACGTGTTAAAGGTGTCGCTTCGTCTTATCCTGAGTCAAATTGCAAGTTGATTAACGAAAATATATGAACAAATAATTCAGAATAAAACTTAGATTTTAATACAGTTTTCATGCAACTTGATTATAAAAATTGGGCCAAAAATGAAAACATAAAATTGGGCTTAAAATAAGCTAGAATGCAAAATTAGTTTGCTGAATGTAAATTCCAACTTTTTTGGGCATACTGATTTAAAATTTCTGATTTTTAGATCCCAATTCTTTTTTGCATACAAACGTTACTTTCACTCACGAATTGAACAATATCAGACATTTTGTATATGAGTCAACACAAAATAATCAAATATAAAAGAGAGAAACTCACCTGATTCTCAGAATAAAATCCACAAAATAAAAAAGCCAAGCGAAAATTCAAAAAAACGATGCCATTTCTGAGAAATCGAAGAAGAAGAACGAAGAAGAAGAAAACTATACCTTATTTTCGAGCCTCAGTTGGAACGAGAGAGAAAGGGCAAAGCGTGAAGACGAATCAGTTAGGCTCAGGGCAGATCGAGCTCGGTTAGGGCCGGCGTCGGCTGGGGGAGTGGCGGCAGCGATGGGGGGAGTGGCCGGCGTCGATGGGGGAGTGGCGGCGTCGTGGTTCAGATTTGGGCGGAGAGAAAGAGGAAAGTGGTCTGGATTGTGGAGTGCATGAGAGAGAGAAAGAGGAAAGCGTATATTGTTTATGACAGTTATTTTGATGGGCCAGTTTTCATTTTCTTTTTCTTTTTTTTGTAAAATTATAGTATCACCTACGGATAAGCGGTAGGTGATATATAGTCTACCCAAAATTTTCTGAAATCTATATTGTCCCGCTGGCGGCATTTTGAAATGTCATTATTACCTACACTCTGTAGGTGAAAAAAAAATAGGCCGTAGGTGTTATAAAGAATCACCTACGAACTTTTATTATTACCCACAAGGTCGTAGGTGATACTCTACTATCACCTACGGTGACATCATTACCTACGACCCTGTAGGTAATATTAGCTTATCACCTATGGCGACGTAAATGAAAATTTTAGACCGTAGGTGATAACTGTTTTTCCTGTAGTGATTTGAGCACGAGAGGAAGAATAGAGAGAGAACGGATGATCAGCTGTGTTAGGATTGAATTACAAATTTATCCTTTTCATATTGTTTTCAACCGGTTGGATTGGTAAAGCAACGGGTTGGGAAGTTTTATTTTTAGTTACAGCCATTCGATTGAGAAATTACCTTTAACTACAGCCGTCCAATTGATACTTTGGCAGCATATAATTTCCCTATAGTAGTTATTGATTTTTCAATAAAATTTAATCTTCTCAAATTTTCTACAACTCTTGTGAATCCACTTCCAAAATAAAGGGATGAGGGGACAATTTTTTTTTTGATTGAGAGGAGTAGGCTCAAAGTCCTATGTCCAATTTCATTAATAGAGAAGTTTTCTTTTTTACAAAATAGAAATGAAGAAAGAAGAAAGAAATGAAAGAAAGTGGGGGATGAGGGGATTTCACCCTCCCCTAAATAAACAAAAGAAAATAAATAAATGAAGAAAGCATTTCTCCCGAGTGTCAGTTAGTCATTTATCGCTCTTGATAGTAGTTGTGCAGTAAGTTATTCATCCTGGAATGTTCGCTGGCACCTCTCCTTCCATATCCAAAAGATAAAAAGCCAGAGCCAGCTGTCCCTGTAAAGTGTTTGAGCGCGTCTTTTTTAAGTTGGATATAATTTCCTCAAAATCCCATAATGCAGTGTCTGGCAGCAGGATCTGAGTTTCATTCCAGGTATCCCTGGTGAATTCAAGCTGGTGAAGAGGTGTTCGGCAGATTCAGTACTGCGACGGCATAGGCAACATCTATTACGGTTTTGCATTCCGCGTTTGATCAGATTTTCAATTGTCCTCAGTCTATTACGTAAGCATAGCCATCCGAATATCTGTATGCGTAACGGCGCCCTTATTTTCCAAATGGTTTTCGTGGTTGATTGCATGTGTGCCCCTCTGGTTAAGAATTTATATGCGCTTTTATCTGTGAATCTCCCGTTGTTATCCCATCGCCATATTATGTTGTCGTTGTTGTCACTGATTTGTATCATATTGAGTAGTTCCGTGAGTGCATGTAGCTCTTGTTGCGTGATCATGCCTGGGTTTGGTCTTAGCTGGATGGTCTATTGTCCATTGGCTTTGAATGCCTCAACGAGTCCTTCTTGATGTATTGTGTATGAGTATAGATTCGGGTATTAGTACCTGAGTCGCTCTGCAGCCCAAGCTCCATTCCAGAAATCTACCGATATGCCATTTCCCAATATGAATTATGTTGAGGTGAGGAAAGGTTGCAGCAGTTTGATGCAATTTTTCAAAAAGTGGATGCCTTTGAAAGGATAGTATTATTGTCAGAGGCAGTTGTGAGGCATATAGAGATTTTTGTTAGAGATGCCCAGTCTGTGGGGCAGCCCTCGTGGGATTTCCACAGCCATTTCATGAGGAGGGCATTGTTAAATTCCTATAGACTAAGTACTCCCATCCCGCCTTGTTTTTTGGGTCTGCACACCTTTTTCGAAGCAATGTTGCTCATTGTATGCATGTTATCATTGTTTCCGTTCTAAAGAAACTTGCGCCTCACTTTATCAATTTGTTTAATAAGCCAAGAAGGTAGTTTCAAAACTGACATGAAGTAAACCGGTAGTGCCGATAGGACTGAGTTGAGAAGGGTCAATCTTCCTCCAATTGAGAGATTTTTTTTTCCACCCAGCTAGTCTTCTTGAAATTTTTTCCAATAGTGGCATATAATGATCTCTTTTGAGCTTTTTATCTGATAAGGATAACCCAAGAAATTTATGGGGAATGGCTGGTGCGGGCACCCCAGCTCCCTTTCCATTTCTTGTGGATTTACTTCCAAGTTCGAACTTAAAGCGAATTCACATTTATTGTAGTTAATGTATAGACCTGAAGCTGTGGAAAAGGATGAAGAATGAGTTTCAGTCTCCGAATTTGAATGGGATTGGGTTGAAGGAAAAAATGGAGTCATCAGCATAAAAGAGCGCCTGGTGTGTATTCGGGATTGCCCGAAATATGAAGTTGGGGTGTGCTAATTTATTTAAAATTATACTGAGGACATCCATTGATAGAATAAAAAGGAAAGGCGATAATGGGTCCCCTTCGCGAACTCCTCTTTTGTAGTAGATAGATGTTCCGGCAATGCCGTTAATTTAAGCGATTCCAGTTAATACACAGTTTTGGATCCATGATTTTCATTTGTGGTCGAAGCCTCCAACCGAGAGCGTTTTGAGGAGGAAATCCCATGAGATTGTGTCGAATGCCTTCGAGATGCTAGCCTTGAAGGTGAGTAGTGGGGCATTGTGTAGGTGTGCAAGGCTGAATAATTCTTCTGCGTACACGAATCCTTCCGTTATGTTTTGACCTTTGATGAAGGTTGTCTGGTTGTCATGGATTAGGTCTTGTATTTTTGGTTGAACTCTATTGGATAATATTTTCAAAAACAGTTTTTGTATAGAGTGGATGAGGCTAATTGGTCGGAAGTCCTTAGCCTCAGTAGAGTCCGTTTTCTTTAGGATGAGTGTAATGAAGGAGGAGTTTAGCCCAAGTAGCCCTTGTGAGAGAGAGTCTTCGGAGTTAAATGTTGCCAGTAGGTCAGGCATTAACACCTCTCTGAATTTCTTGAAAAATTCTCCCGTCAGCCCATCCGGTCCTGGCAACTTGTTTGTACCCCCATTCCTTGATAGCACAGATGATTTCTTCTCGCGTGATCTGGGCACTCAACCCCAGTAGGGTAGGGTCTGTGTCGAGGTAAATGGCATTCAGCTTGATGTTGTCGAGGTTGAGGGTACTATCGGTGGTGCCTATTATATCTTTGTAATAGTTGAAGTGGATATTCGCTTTATCTTTGTATTCACGGAATTCTTGGTCTTGGTGTTTGAGGACCAAAATAGTTCTGGCCCTTTTGTGAATGGTTTCTATGTGGTGGAAGTATTTGGTGTTGGAGTCTCCTTGTTGTGCTCATTTTATTTTTGCACGTTGTCTCCAGATTTGTTCCTCCCAATTTGAAAGTTCATTGAACCTTCTTTTCAGTTCCAATCGTACCCATTTTTCTAATTGAAGTAAGTTCCTCTATTCTTCTTGTTTGTCGACCCACCAAATGGCTGTTTGGCAATTAGCAAGCTGAGTAGAAATGTTTTTTATTCTATTTTTTTTTCACTCCTTGTTAGTGGTCATAAGTCATTGTATTTTAAAGCTAAGCTGTTGTGGGGTTGTTAGGGTGGGAGTCGTCCATGATTGATGGACTAATTCTTGAAATTCTTCTATTTCCAACCAGTAGTTTTCTAGTTGGAAGATATTAGATTTAGGGAAGGTGGTAAAGCTCCGGAGGATAACCGGGCAGTGATCAGAGTCGGAGGTACGTAATGCAAGTTGTGTTGCGTTTGGAAATAGGTTGGCCCAGTCAGATGAAAAAAGGAATATGTCCAGTCGGGCGATTGCCGGTGTGTCTTGTGTATTTACCCATGTAAAGTTTCTGCCTTGTAATGGTGGGTATAAAAGTTGTAATTCATGAATTAAATTTCTAAAACGCGTTACATCTCTCCAGTTTGAAGTGCCCCGTTGCCCTTCCATCATGATAACAACATTGAAATCCCCTATAAGAGCACAGGGTAGCGATGATGAAGCTCTTGATCGCCTTAATTCATCAAAGAAATATCTTCTTGTAGAGGAGTTATTTAGGTCATAGACTCCAGTGATCATTATTTGCTTTCCGTCCCATTTGCACTCAAGAATTATAGTAAGGGAGAATTGACCTTCCGAGGATGATATTTTGGAGAAGCGCATTTCATCCCAAGCCATAATGATCCCACCTAAAGCTCCTCTTGAGGTTAAATTACAAAAACAAGAAAGCAAAAAAGAAAACCAGTTCGATAATCATAGACATGGTTCTAAAACTTGGCCTAGGCGGCCGCCTAGGTGGCACCTAGGCGCCAGGCATCGAACTGCCGACTCAATTTTGCCTAGAGCCGCCTAGATCTGATTTTTTCCTATTTTTTCGATTTTTCCTTTTTTTTCGATTTTTTTCAAAAGTTTTGAGGTTCGTTATTGGAGAAACCACGATTACGATATGGGGCTCTGTTGAAGAAGATGAAGTGTATTTAATATTTTATAGGTAATGATATGTATTTTTACTCACATAAAATCTATATGCAGAAAATAAGATCACGTGAATGTGATAGGTTGGTAGCTAGTGTTTTTTTTTATATGACCCTCCTATTTTACAATATATGTTTTTGGCTATTACTATTTTAAAAGAACCCCAAGTTTTTGAACTATTCTCATTTTTATTAGTAGTTTTTCATTTAAATATATAAAAAAAAAATATTAACAATAAAATTATATATATAGAATATTTAAAAATATAAATCCGACTAGATCCGATTAATCCCCGATTAATCCTCGATGGTACTGGCCGCCCGTCTAGCGCCTAACGATTTCAGTAACATTGATCATAGATATTACAATACAACCATAAAACCATCAAAAGGAACAAGTATGACCTTTGTTCCTTCCCCCCCTAAACTACCATTTTCTTTTGAAACCCTAGTTGGTAACAAAGCCCAAACCAGCCATACCCTAATTATCGTCTCATACATATACAACATCTCATTAAAGAACCTCCATTACAAAAGATCTTCACTCCACCCTTGAAACATACACAAACCCAAACCCCAAATCCTACAGAAGCCAAGCACACCCCAAAAGGTCCACCAGGCAGCCTGCTCCGCGTCATCTTCTCCATCCTTTTGCGAGAATGAGTTGCAAGTGGAGGAAGGTTACAAAAGGTAGAGCAGTAGCCAATATCCCAAGAACAGAACAAAGGAACAAAAGAAGAAGAAGGAATAGATATATAATGGACTTAATAGTAACCCTAATTATTTTAGATAGCACCTTGAATTTAGTTATTATCTCGCACATGGACCATCTCATTAGCAATTGGGGACTGATGTCCTTCAATTTGCCCTTCAATTTTAGGTGTAATTTGGATCCCTGCAACGTCCAAGATCGTCAGCACTTTTGGTTTGTTGAGTTGGGCAACGCCATCCCCAAGTTTTAGGATTGGAGTAGTCTTCCTGCCCTTGATTCGCTTCTTCTTTTTCTGGTTTGGGTCAGATACTTCATTGTACATGATAAGCTCTGCCTTGTGTTGAGATGAGAGGAATCCAACAGATGGCTTGCCTTGAGTCTGGCACTACACCTGAGGGAGGTGGTCGGCTGGAGCACACCCTTAAGTTCATGGTCAAGTCACATGAAAATATATTATGATAAATTGGTTTTCCTAGTTTACTCTTGCATGAAGTGTGCCATAAAAAACTGCAACTTATGATAGATGTAAATTTTGACTTCAACTAAAATATATAGTATATATTTATGGTATTCATTTGATTATGTTAAGATATGTTTTTTGTAATCGACAATTTTTTATTTTTATCAATCATTATTTTTATTGTAGGCCAATTACTAAATGTCAGTATAATAAAAAAAAATTGAAGTTCAAAATTTGTCGGATAGAAGTTCTAAATTTACTTTACTGAATTCCGTTTCAAATATTTTGTAAAAATATAATCAAAGATATGAAAATATGTGATCGTATAAAAAATTTTAGTAAGGTCATGAAAAAACGATCTCATCTGTTTTTGTACATTATTAATAATTAAACCTCACCTCTTGTTATGTCGCATTATTTCGGCCGTTCGATAGTCTTATTGTTTTTTAGGACCATCCGTGCAAAAGAATGAAGCGGCTTCAGAGTTTCACGATCAAGCAAAAAAGTACATGTGCAGTGTTTTGCCGAATTCTCCATCTATGAGCGTCAAATACATGCCCAGCGACCTTCTCTATAAGCTGACCGGCAGCAACTTGCAGTATGTGACATCATCATCATTTTTTAAGTCCGCATATTCAAAATACCTTCACGTTTCTAAGCAAACATTCAAGTGTGGAGAGATGACTGCTACCCCGTTGCTCATGAAAGAAGTTGTTAAGAAACAAGTACGTTTATATTTCTTTACATGAGTATATTTAATCATTTAGCTATGAAGTAAGAATGAAATAGTTTATATTTATTGAAATAATATACTTCCAATAAATCACAAATTCAATATTCTGACCAATTGATGAAGCTTGAAGACAAAATTTAGATTTTGGACTTAATCCGCACTAATAAAAATTTAACTTACAATTTGACTTTAAAACTTCCTCTTCATCAGTTAATTTATTCATTCATGTCATGATATAATTAATTTCCCCCATACATAGGTGGACTACATCTTGGGAGTAAACCCTAAAGGAATTTCATACATGGTGGGCTACAGCGCGTCTTTCCCACAACGAGTACACCCCCGCGACGCCTCAAACTTAGCTCTTCGACAGTAGGATGCGATATCGCGGATCAACTTCCTCGGCTGAAAATAGAAAGGATTGATCACAGACCAAGAGGTGTGGAAGGATGCCAGTCAGTTCATTCTGCTCCTCGCTAGCTCAAAAGGTGACTATGTTTCCTAGTCCGTTGCAATAACTAACGGTTTCCAATATCTCTATGCAAACAGTCCGAACCCAATCGTCCTAACCGGTGCGGTTGTGGGCGGACCTGATGAGAACAATGGCTTTGCAGATGACCGGAATAATTATGCACAGTCAGAACCGGCCACGTATATTAACGCACCATTGGCTGGGACGTTGGCTTACATGGCGGCAAACTTTCAACAGTGAAATTAGGTTGGTGGAGTTGGTATTGAATGATAGATTGTGGTGGTGTTGAGATAATTTTAGGATGGGTGAAATGGTAGAGTTGTAGTTGTAATATTGGTTTGTTCTTTTTTAATAAGAATTTTCTTCAGTTATATGCCTTCATATTAAGTTTTTGACATTAATCTCTCTTGAAGTTGGAAAAGGTTTGATGTCATAAATAGGATAAAGTGAAAAAATGTGAATATAATTGGAAATTGCCTTAAGTTTTCTCAAAAGAAAAAAAAAAGAATATAACTGACTTTCTTCATATATATTTAGCTTCTCTATAATTAATATTAACTATGTCCTACATATTTGAATTTCCATTATCATACACCTGTTGTATTTTTGCAAGATCACCAGTTTTCTATACAATGGTCCTACCAAACTAGTAGAAAAGGAAGACAAAAAAAAGAAAAGGCATTTTGAAGGAATAGCCAAATTACATGAATTCCTTTCAAAGAATTTATCCTACCATCTACATACATCATACATGTAAGAAAAAGCCTACTCTTGACCTCAAAGGATGGAGAAATATAGAAATCTAGGGAGTTCCATCCCTACAAAGAACAAAACCAAAAAAATGCAATTCTGGTTAAGTTAATTCAAAAGTTAAAATAGGAAAATAATTTGAAAATTACAGTAATATACAAATTACCAAATTCTATCTCATATCAAGATAAACCTGATCACCTTATTTATCAAGTACAACATAAAATATCGAAAACAAAAAAAAAGACTCACTCTAACTCATGATGAGAGGCGGTCCAACCGGGCTCGAAAGCTTCTAGAAACGCGATTTTGGCCTTATTAGGCAGATCATGCGGATGGACAAAAGGGACACTTGGCGGCCATCCGAGCACCGCACGGATTCCGAGGCACGAGCTGTTTGATTCTCTCATATGATTCTCGCACTGCTTTGGCGAGCAGAATTTCAATTTGATCCCTTTCTTTTCCGCAATTTCCTGAACCTTCTCTCTCAAAACCCTTTGAGCCTCTAGTCTTAATCTCTTAGAAGGAGGCAATGGCTTGAGATGTGCGTTAGTTTCCTTTTTCTTTGGAGAATTTTTAAAAGAACCTACAAAATTCCACAATTCAAGGTAAATTAAGGGTAAATTATCTAAAAAATTGAAACATATTTACACAGTTGAGTGTTATAAAGGCTAATTTGGAATAAAGTTATGCTTAATTATTGTTTCAATTGAGTGTTAACTAAGATTCAGTTAAATTAATCCTAACTTTTATAATCTTTGCCCCTAAAGTCCAATCCTCAGTATTACCACAAGAATCAAAAGATTCGACAAAACATAAAATCCAGCCATTCAAAATTTTAAAAATTCGAAACTTTAGAATTACCATCTTGTCCGTTCATTATCAACGCGCCACTCTTCTTAAAAGACCTCTGCTGTATAAAATCATCAACTGTACTCAAACCGCCCATAGATTTAGGCATCAGTTTAAAAGAAACAGAGCATCTCCCAAACAAACGATCGCCAGCTGGCACCTCACTTCTATACATGGCAGGCCCCAAACCGCCAGCTGTCAGTTGATACAGAGCCAATCCAGCATAAACCACCAGTTCTTGCGGGCCCAAATTCTCATCAACCAAAACCCAAAACCCATTAGAATCCTTCACATTCAAACAGGCCTTCTCTGATTTTACTATCGTAATTAGGGTTTTGTCGACTTGCTGCTCGTAGTCAATTGGGCAGACTTGACCCGCTTGGAAAGAAGGTCTTGAGTGGCAAGAAACCGAAAGGACTGAAGAGGAAATTTCCGAGTTTCTTAAGGGGGTATTGTCTAATATCGCGTTGAATGAGCAGCTTTGGAGGTTGAGAGAGAAACTGATTGCTTCTAGAATGTCGCGAGAGGCCTTTCCTAAAATGGAAAATACTTCTGGCAAGGCCGATGGTGACAGCTCAGCCGTACCGATTAGGGTTAGGCCAGGTCTGTAATCAAAAGTCTCCTGTGAGAGTTGTGGATCTGAAGAGTAACCAGTCGTGCGAGTCCAGTCTGTTGAGTTGTTTGATCTATTAGTTGATTCTTCATGTTGGTCGTACCTGTTTTACAAGTAAGACTTCAATATTTGAATAATTTAAAGAATTTCAAAAACTGAGGAAAAATGATTCAATTGAAGTAGATTTGCATGGTTGAGTATTAAATGGAAATGAAGTGAGGTACCCGAGCTGATGAAAGTAGAGACAGGCGGAGTCGAGGCACGATTGGACCAATGAGGCGTCGCCACGTGGCAGCTTTATAATTGCGGCTGAGTAATGCGAGAGGGATTCTGTGAGAGTCGATATGGATAATTTGTATGAATCAGAAGGGAGGCCTTCGTTTGGGGTCAAATCGCAGAGATTCACTCTTCCGATTGGTGGATGCATAACTGTCTCTTCCATTTCCACCATTGGAGAATGCTTTAAATGGTCGAATTTGAAGTATTCCTTTGGGAAATTAAGAGACAGAAGGTTAGTTGAAATAGAAGAAAGAAACTAGTAGAACTTATAATTCATGCTTAGTTAAGGCCGAAGCGAACAAATATAGGTAAAGGGAGTTACGAAGTCAAAATAAATAGGATTTAGAAGGAAGGTGCGTTTGTATCAGAACAAATTTAGAACTTGTTCGGCACTGACAACAGAGCCTTAAAAAGGGTTTTCTCCAAAAAAAACATCTAACAAATTGAAGTATCCATTATCTCTTCTATCAATATTAGAGAATTCACATACACACTATACACAGATTTGAGAGAGAGACCTGAGCTGACAGTCGTAGTTGTTCTTCGGCTCCGCCACCATTGTTGTGCGAGAAAGAGCGGTAGAAACGGTCTTGGGTCGGAGGGAGAATGGGCGGGGTGTGGAACGAACCGAGATGGCCGGAGACTAGGGAGAAAAGGAGAGGAGACTGGGTTTGAGCTGAGAGATGCAGAAAGGGAAGAAAGAAACTGCTCAAGAGAACAGGCAGGCTCTAATTAGGTTCGTTAGTTTACACTTTAACAACAGTCATTAGAAAGAAAATTTTTTCATATAGCGGTAGGGTGCACATTCGATCGGTTCGGAATGAAACAAAACCGAATTAAACCGAAACGAACCGAATAAAAATGGAACCGAAATTTAAACTGAACCGAAAAAACCGAATTTTATTTCGGTTTATTCAGTTGAACCGAATTAGAAAGAAATATATATAATATTAAGTTAAATTAATAATTTTTATACTAATTAATATTTATATGTTTAATCTAAAATTAAGATTATATTAATTCCAAATTTGCAATTTTATATATAACTAGGAGCATGTTCGCTCTTCGCTACGAATATTTAAATTTATTATTCATTTAAAATTTATGTATAAATTACAATTATGTATAATAATTATGTTATGTAAGTTAGTTATGTTTAAAATCATTTTGAATTATATCATAAGATATTTTATCCATTTATTATTCATTAAAAAATAATTTTTATATCACATATAATCTTATAAGGATAGATACACTCTATACAAATAAATTTACATATATGAAATAAAATAACATAATAATAAATTCATAAAAAAACAAAAAAATAATCCATAAAATAATTTGAATTGTTAATTTACAATCTAATTAATTTATGTTTACATTAAGATTTCTAAGATTAAAATATCATCTTTTTTTATTTCTTTAGTTTTTTTGTGTTATCTATTGACATATTATATAAGAAAAAAATCAAGTATTAATCAGACGATTAAGGAGATCTAAAAACTAAAAATAAACGATAATTTATTTCATAGATTTTAGTTGAAACCCACAAGACTTAATTATAAATGATTAATTTTAAAAAATATAAAAATAATAATTATATTTAACATGATTTATAAAAAGAAAATATAGTATTATATATATATAAAACGTATGTTTACTATACATAAGAAAATATAACATGACTCATTTTCTGAAAAAATTGTCATCATTATTTTTCTTATTTATATTTTTTTAGTTATTAAAATGATACATATTACCGTAATGCATTAAATAATATAATATAATTTTTAATACTCTGAAATTTTATTTGATATGATAGTTCTCACGTAATTGAAGATATAACACGAAACATTAATATAACTGATCATATGATGTTGTGGTAAATATTTAAATGAAAAACTAATATTTGATCCAACGGCCGAGATAAAATTGATGATAGGTTTCTTGAGAATGCTTAAAGAGAGATAAAAAGTAAGATATAAGATATAACTTAATGAACATATCATTTTTTTACATGTTCTTTTATATAGTCTTTATTCACATATTTTAGCAAGAAAAAAAATTAGAATCATAACAATATGGAACTCAAAATAAAGAGAAAATTCCAACAAATTTATATTTAATGATTGTAACATGAGAAATAAAATATTTCATTAAGAATTATAATTTTTTAAAGAACAAAAGAAAAATTATTTATATTTTAATGAGTGAACTCTTCATTAACTATTGATATTAATAATTGAACATAACTTTGAACTATGATTCATTGAAGCCATCTGATTAAGATCTAATGGTCGGAAATAAATTTACAACGGTTCTCACTAAATCGGGGATGAAACACAAAACACCAATTCAACCAATCATATGATTATGTTTTAATAACCAAACACATGTTGCCATAAAATATCAATAAATTTGAGAAAATGAATGGCTAAAATTTGACAAAAAAATTGATCGAACGGTGGAGATAAAAGATGATGTGGTTTTTTAAGGAGGTTCAAAAATAGATG
Organism: Juncus effusus; assembly: GCA_027726005.1. Taxonomy (NCBI): domain Eukaryota; kingdom Viridiplantae; phylum Streptophyta; class Magnoliopsida; order Poales; family Juncaceae; genus Juncus; species Juncus effusus. The sequence goes on along the minus strand of CM050894.1, from coordinate 7,651,476 downwards.
AAAAATAAGGAGTGGGGTTAATTCGGTCGGTTCGGTTTATTCGGTTTTTCTAAATCAAAAACTGAACCGAACCGAATTAACCAAATAACTCAACCATTTAAACCGAACCGAACCGATTTAACTAAAAAACCGAACCGAATTAATCGAAATTGACTTGTTCGATTCGAAAACCGAACAAACCAAACCGAATGAGCACCCCTATATAGGCCCTATAATTATTGTATTGTATTTACTAGTTTTCAAGATAATTTATGCCCCAATTATTATATTATACATAGTACAAGAAAATTCAAATTAAATTTAGGGTTGAAACGTGTCATGTTCGGGCATCCATCTACTTATATGTTTTTCGATATCATATATCACAAAAGCTGCATTAGCGTAGTGGTATTGTGCTTTGCCTATCATTCGAAAGGTTGAGTTTGAATTTGTGCAGTGACATATTCTCTTCAATTATATATTCAATTTTTAATGTGCTTACACAAAATATTAAGAACAATATCTTCATTTCTTACCAAAGTGAAATTTCTATCCAAATTGTATAATATTTAATTTGGAATGAATTATGACGTAAATGAGCATTGATCTCAGTGGCTGAGTCGCTTTGTTATGACCCTAGTGACTCAAGTTTGAAACTCAGTAGGGAATTATTTTTTGAGGTCTGATATATCACGCTGCACTATAGTCTGTAGCACGTCCAAATTCTTTATGATAGTATATATAACTAATAAATAGTGTATAAAATTGAAAATAATATATATAATTAATTTTTGTAAATAATATATACATAAACAGTGAAATAAAAATAAAATAATATATTAAAAGATAGTAAAACAATACATACAAATTCCAAAAATAAATAATACATAAAAAATAAAAATATATCTAAATTAGTAAAAAGCAATATATAAAAAAATAAATTATTTAAAGATGAAAAAATGATATATATATATATATATATATATATATATATATATATATATATATATATAATCCGTTGATTTGGGCACAAAGGTGAACTTTTTATATAATGTATAATGTATATTTATTGTCATTTGTCAACAACATAACTTTTTTAGGTGAGAGTGCAGGTGGGAGTCGAAGCAGTTCGAAACCCCGTGGACTCCACTTTTCACCCTTCTTTTGGAGAAATTTTTAATTTCAATTTATTCCCTGCAACTTGACACGTATCAGTTCAAATTACAATTAAAATTTTTGGGACTTGATAAAATACGACAATAATGTAGCACGATGGATCATGACGGATCAAATAACAGTATATATAATTTAGTTTTTAATAATAATATAGACATAAAAAATAAAAATAATATATAAAATGAGAAAAATATATATAAAATGAGAAAACAATATATAAAAGTAAAAAAATAAAAAAATATTAAAAGAATAAATAATAGTATATAAAATAGCAAAATAATATATAAAAATACAAAAATAGTATGAAAAAATACAAAAATAATATATTTACAGTACCGTCATGTCATATATATATATATATATATATATATATATATATATATATTTTTTTTTTTTACTCGGGTGGTAGAATAGAAGCCACGAATTTCAAGGTGTCCTACTAGGCAAAACAAAGATCAAATAAAAGTTAGAAAAAAAGTGAAACAAGAACAATCCAAAACCAAAAGACGGGACAGAAATTTATCCCAGAAAGAATCTTGCGCGTCTCGAAGAAGTGTTTAATATACTCTCCATTTATTTATTTATTTTGCTTGGAATATACTCTCCATTTATCAGAGACACAGACGGTATTGGACATGGCAATGGACATCTCGAGTTTATTCTGAAATGTAGAGAATAAACTACCTAATCCAGAAATGACCATAATTGAAGGAGGTCGGTCGTCTTCGGTCCAAACAAATGTAGAAATGAAATCATATTCACGAGCTACTATCTCTCTGTCTCTACAGATTTCGTAAAACAAATCATTACATATTAATCTCCAAGCAAAAATAACCCATACAAGGATTAGATATAAAGATAAATACACAGAAAACTAACCAAACGCTTATCTTCTCTTGTCTCTATCAAGACCACTCTTCCCAATCTGAACAATTAATAATTACCTATGTAGCGAGTCTATATATATATATATATATATATATATATATGGGAGATGCTAAAAATCATACGTATACGTATGTTTTTGGGGTGAAAAATATACGGTCCAAAATATGTATTAAATTATCAAAAATTCAAATTTCAACCGTACGGATAGAATATATATGTTTTGAATATATTGTAGATTAATTTTCACAAGAATCAGAATATTATATCATTGCCATCATATATCATCAAAATATGTATAATATATATATATATGTGATTATGTGATTTTTGATGATATATGATGGCAATGATATAATATTTTGATTCTTATGAAAATTAATCTACAACATATTCAAAACATATATATTCCATCCGTACGGTTGAAATTTGAATTTTTGATGATTTAATACGTATTTTGGACCATATATTTTTCACCCCAAAAACATACGTATGTTTTTTAGCCACACTCTATATATAGATAAATATATATCATATATATATATATATTATATATATATAATAAAAAAAAAATATGGGTCGCTACACGGAGTTATAAAACTAACAAAAACTGTTCGTTGTTTCTCTCTATTACGACCTTTCATTTTCATCTGATACACACTCAACTCTTACAACTCCCCAACTTTTGCTTCATTCGTTTTTTGAATCTTCTTCCTTGCCTGAAAATTGAATTTGAAGTTTGGAATGGGGGAGGGAGGGGGAATGGAGGGAGAAGAGATCAAACTGGAGTACACGCCGACGTGGATCGTCGCCGGCGTTTGTTCCTTGATCATTTTCGTCTCTATTGTCGTCGAAAGGCTTCTTCATAGACTCGGAAAGGTGCCACTTTATTTTACTGATTTTTTTTTGAGAAAATTTGATATTTTACTGATTTTTTAGAGGGGATTGAATGTTTTGATTTGTTGTTTTGTTTCATGAATGGTTTTGATGGGAGTGTTGTTACGTTAATTTTTGGATTTGTAGGTCCTGAAGAAGAAGAATCAGAAGCCTCTTTTTGAAGCTCTTCAAAAGATTAAAGAAGGTTCTTTCTTTATTTTCGTCCATTTTTTTAAAATAGGGGAACTAAAGACGAATGTTAAACTGTAAAACCAATTTTTGATTGCATTTTTGGAGCCTTTTGTAGAGAAAGTAAAAAAGAAAAAATGAGTATATTTCACGACTTACTCTCAATCAATCCCATTAGGGCAGTATCTAATATATGATCTTTTCCACTTTAACCAAAACAAATCACAAATTTTCTCTTGCGTATTTCTCCAAAATTGTTTCTTTTTTGTCTAATTTTTTGTCTTATTTAATTATGTACAGAGCTAATGCTTTTGGGCTTCATATCACTTCTTCTAACTGTACTGCAAGGAGCGATACAGCAGATCTGCATACCAGTGGAATGGGCCAATCACATGCTGCCATGTAGGCGTGAGGATGATGAGCCGGCAGCTGATACAACCGCAAAAGAACATTTTAACACTCGATTTTTTGTCGGAGTTTTTAATCATGGTGGAAGGAAGCTTCTAGAATCTAGTGACTTCGGTTTTCAGCATTGCAAATCAAAGGTTGGTTTGTTTTCTTTATTAATTAATAAATAAATTAATTAATTAGTTTTGAGTTTTTGAAGATTTAAAACAAAATTTAAATTTTAGCTGTTTTGAATGTAAAATTTTCTATTCGAAATGAAATAATTGAGCTACGCATATTAGATTATTGGTTATCCATAACTTCAAATGCTTTGAATTGCTTTAACTTGTTTATGAGCATTTTTTTAATTTGCGCAAAAATTGGAATTTGGAACTTGTAGGGTCATTTTGCAAAATTGTATTTTTTATTGTTCAGGTTTAAGAATGATAGTGACTTATCTGTGTAGGGTTAGAATTTAATATTAATTTGAACTTTGTTCAGATTTAAATAAATGTTGCATGTGCTTATAATTCCAAAACTGGCCCTACTTTTAAAACAGGAGAAAAGTATATGAGTATATAAATATACTATTTTCCTTTGTAGGTTTGATTAGTATATTGCAAATTGTCAAATTTATGCATCATTTAAATGTAAAATATCTCTATATTTGTGCTTAATGGTAAAATGAAAGGAACTCTTTTTAGAATGTCTAGGGTCCTATTTGAAAAAAAAATCAATAGTTTAAGGATCTATAAATAATCCTTACCTTTTTAAATTTTGTTTTGTATCTAGTTGCTATTACTATATTATTATTATATGTTTTGTTGGAAGCTTAAGACAAATATAGCAAATTTGACCTCATAATTAGAGTACTATGGAAATCTTAGTGGCACATGAATATAGTTAGTGGGATGCACATGATGTAACATAACTTTGTAGTTTTAGAGAGAGAAAGAAAGGGATAGAGAGAGAGAGAGTAGGTCAAACGTAAAGTGTCTCTTATGAGGACACACACCAAACCCTAACTTATGTACACTTTAGTTTGTTTGGCATAAAAAGGCTCAACAAACTCTAATTATTGAGCCACATGACTTGTCGAGATAAAATCACATGAACTTGAACAATTATTATTATTATTATTATTATTATTATTATTATTATTATTATTATTATGTTATTATTATTATTATTATTATTATTATTATTATTATTATTATTATTATTATTATTATTACCATTTTTTGTTGAAGATAGTGACATATTTTTTGTGAGACTTTCTTTTTCCTTTTCAAAATATCTATTTTTTTTAACTAAACTTTTTAATATAAATCTTTTGTCCTTATTATTACTAACTCATTTTTTTCATTTCTTTATTTATTTTTGCAGGGAAAAGTACCATTATTATCTCTTGAAGCAATACATCGTTTGCATATCTTCATATTTGTTTTAGCATTGACTCATGTTATATTCAGTGCTTTTACTATGATTTTGGGAGGAATGAAGGTATGTATTCTTTTTTTTTCCATACTTAATTAATTCTTATATTTTTCATTACTTAGTTGCATCTCTACCTTTAAAAACCTCAAAATATCATTTACATCCCTACAAGAAGTACAAATGTCATGCAATGGTTATTAAGGATATTGTAATGTTTTATAGGGGTATGAATGATTTTTTTTGCAATGGTATTCTTTTCATTTAATAATTAATTAATTCTTACCTTTTTTTCATTACTTAATTTCATTTCTACCTTTGAACACCTCAAAAATATCAATTACTTCCCTGCAAAAAGAATAAATATCTTGCAAATCAAAGATATTTGTATGTTTTATATGACTGAAATTTTTTGCGTAAATAAAATATGCTCATAATTTTTCTTTATTTTTTTTTTACTAAAAAATTAAGATTAGGCAGTGGAAACAGTGGGAGGATTCAATACAAAAGAACGATGGTCGATCTGGTAAATATTTTTTTTTGTTAATTTTGCACTGATTTTGTTTTAATTTATGTATAAAATTTCCACTTTATGGATATAAAAAAATATTGTAGGTTCAATAAAAGTTAGGCAAGTACATCAATTTGAATTCATAAGGAGCCGATTCAAGGGTATTGGCAAAGATTCTGTTATATTAAGCTGGCTGGTACGTAATTACTAATATTTATTTTTTTTATTTGACTGTCTTTTTAATTAAATTTTAATATTTTTCTGTAAATTTAATTTTTAGCATTCATTTGTGAAACAATTTTACGGATCGGTGACGGAATCAGATTATGCCACAATGAGACTTGGGTTTATCATGGTTTGTTTTTTTATTTATTTATTTATTTATTTTAAACCGAATATTTAATTTATCCATTTATTTTTTTTGAACAATTCTGATGAATATTTCTATTGTTTTTGTATGTATAGATGCATTGTAGGAGCAATCCGAAGTTCGATTTTCATAAGTACATGGTTAGAGCTTTAGAAGCTGATTTTAAAAAAGTTGTCGGTATAAGGTAAATGCATTAATTAGTATTACTATTATTATGATTGTGTAGTTTTCTTAAACTTATTCTAATGATAATTTTATATCGTTCCAGCTGGTATCTTTGGATCTTTGTCATGGTATTTTTACTCGTTAATGTCAATGGTGAGCTGATTTACAATGTCCTTAATCTCTCTCTCAAATTCTAAATTTGTCTATCTATAAAAGCATATCAATTTATATACTTGGATTTAGTTTAACTTCATGCATCGTATCTTACTGCAGGTTGGCATATGTATTGCTGGCTGGCCTTTATTCCTCTAATCGTAAGTTCTCTTTAAACATTATGTTTTAAAAAATGCAGTTGTGTTTGGCGGTGGGGACGAAGCCCCACTCTTATCCTGACTAACAAACTAAATGAAAAATATGACAAATGACTCGTAGCATAGCTGGTAGAGCATATTGCATGTGTAACAAGAGGTTACGGGTTCAAATCCCAGCAAACACAATCTTATTTAGCACATATTTAGCAAAAGTCTCTCATCCCATATAGGTTGAATCTCAAAAAATTTAAAAAATATGATGTGATGTGATTCATGTGGTGTGTTTGATGGATGCAGTTGTTGTTGGCGGTGGGGACGAAGCTGGAGCACGTGATAGCGCAGCTGGCGCAGGAGGTGGCGGAGAAGCACACGGCGATCGAGGGGGAGCTGGTGGTGAGCCCCTCCGACGACCACTTCTGGTTCCGCCGCCCCCGCATCGTGCTCTACCTCATCCACTTCATCCTCTTCCAGAACGCCTTCGAGATCGCCTTCTTCTTCTGGATCCTTGTAATTTGTTATTAATATCTACATCATTGTGAGATTGAAATCGATGTGAATGCTAATTAATTTTGTATTGTTTCTTTTTTGTGCAGACTACATATGGTTTTGGTTCATGCATCATGGGGGAAGCCATATATATCATTCCGAGACTTATTATTGGGTACTTGATCATTCCTATTTGTATATATATATTTTTTTTACATTTTTTAGATTTAAAAGATGAAATTTTGCTTGGTTTTCCTTTTGCAGGGTTATTATTCAATTGTTGTGTAGTTATAGCACACTACCTCTCTATGCAATTGTCACCCAGGTGTATATGGTTATTTAGAACATTTTCTTTTTGATAAAAATGCATTTTAACCCCTTGATGTTTCCGATTTTATGAAAAACACCTTGATTTGTTGGTATTGACATCGAGTCAGATTAAGATATGGTTATATTTGTATTTTGATTTTGATTGGTATAACCAACTGGCAAGCTGCACTATGCTCTTCATCTTTTCTTTTTTTAGCTTTTTCTTTAATTTTTTAATAAAAGCTAAAAAATAATTAACATTTTTTATGAAAGATGGGAAGCTATTTCCAGAAGGCAATATTTGACGAGCACGTGCAACAAGGACTCATGGGCTGGGTGCAAAACGTCAAGAAACGAACTGCTGCTCAAAAAACTGGAAACGGAATTCCGGTTCCTGGCGCAACCGGAAATGTAATTCCGGAAAGTGGAGGAAATATAGTTCCGGAAAAAGGAGAAGATAAAGGTGGAGTTGTTAAAGGTGCTGCGAGTAGTGAATCATCTTTTAGGATAGAGATGAAGAGCCTCTTGGCCAAGAAAAAAGAATCTCAAAATACAGAAAACACATCAATTTAATTGCGTAATTTTTGTAGTATAGCGTGTTAATTGATTTATCGTGGCTTTTTGACGTACTACAATCAAAGCACGTGTTTCTTTTTTAATTTTTTGTCTTGTTTTGTCATGTTTAGTTTAGCTATGTTTGTGTGTAGTCCTACTAGGAAGAGAATCTTTTGGCGTGGTAGTATTATTTTTATATTATATGTGTGTATTAGTGAATCTATACGAAGGAACTAATAACTATGTGGAATTTTTGTTGTGGAAAGGAAGTATCTCTCGTTAATTTGTGTGTATTTAATATATTTTTTGTAAGTATATTTCCCTAAATTACATAATATATTTTTTGTAAGTATATTTTTATGCTTGTGTAATTCCAAATCATTGTCCAAGTTCTATGACATTGTGGGAAAGGAATTTACATTTTTGTAATGCTCTTAAACTCAGTAGTCAAAGTTCCCCGCTTATATGGAATTTTGTTTAAAGAGATTCCCCGCTTATATGGAATTTTTTTTTAAAGAGATTATATGCCAAGTATCTACTTATATTATGTAGTATACAACTTTTTTTAAAGAGATTATATGCTAAGTATCTACTTATATTATGTAGTATACAACGCAAAAGAGTATATAATAAGTGGCAGATTTGATCCATATCATTGTACTGAACAATACAACAAACAATAGGGTGGGCGATGTATATATAATTTCTAGATTTTTTTTTTCTTGTTATAAACAATGACATCCTGACTGACATTCAGCTTCTTCCTCTTGTTCCCCGCAATGGCCAAAGCATCGCACAACTAGGTCATGATATCTCAGCCACCTCTTTTCTATGCACAATGCCATCTATTGTTCTGTCATCCTCCAACTCCCTCTATTGGAAATACAAAACGAGAAACGATATTTTGTAGTTTTGGAGCTTGACTCTTAGGGAGGGGTATAATTAGTATTTTACACTTATATAATCTTTTTCAGGTTATACCATTTTATAACTATCAATTAACGACTGAAATTTGTTTACATTTTATCAATTTATGGATGAAGAAAACAATTAAAGTGATGTGATGTGACACAATAAGAATACTCAAAAGTAGTCGAAAAATAAATATGGTTAATATTAATAATGTTAATTTTAAACAAAAGTCAAAGACATTTTTTAATATTTTACAATTAGAGTAGTCTTTTTGCAATTTTGAATAACATAGACTTTAGTGAGACATTATTCAGGTGCTATTCTGCAAATGTTCCTCTTAGAAAAGGAGATTCGCACTCACCCACACCATTGACCTTCCTTCTCCTTTGAAGGCCCAAATTAGTATTGGTTCCTTGGAACAGTTCACAAGATTCAGAAATCTCTCTCAAATTGAGCCGATCATTTCATTGTGAATTCAACCCTTTGTGTTAATTCTTCAATTACTTTGATCTTAGAAAAGAGGGTTGTTTTAATCCAGTTTCTGTTCGGTTGATTGGGTGGGAAAAGAATTTCGTTTTCTTTGTTGGTTAATTGAAGCTAAAGAAAGGAGAAATCCCTCTTTATTTTCATCTTTTCAAGGAATAACATCGTATAATGACGGGTAGAACTGGCAGTTGTTGTTTGGTTCGATGGTTTAACACAAAGATTAAAAATCCTTTCATTGAAATACTTACCAGGTATTTTTTTTAATCTTCTTTTGTTTTATAATCTTTTTTCTCGTATTTTTGTTGGGTTTATATTTAAATACCTTGTAATTATCTTCCTCTTGTGAATTATTTTTCAAGCACCAAACTTGATGCTGATTTGAACCCTAGTTTGTGCAATTAAGCACCAATAGGAAATATAGCTAATTAAACCTCAATCATGCAATTAAACCAGAAATTGACCAAGTTGGCCTCATTTAATCCTCATTTTGCAATTGTTTGGTATTTCAATTTCCAATTTTCAAAGTTCAAACTGATGTAGCCTCAATTCAATTGTGCAAATAAGTCAAAATCAATCAACACCATTTTAATACTGCGGCATTAATTGTTCCGAATCCTTCCCTTTTATAGTTTAGTTATTAAGAAATAACTTAACATAGGTCTAGATCTACTGTTTATATTTTATTTTGTTTTTAAATTATCTTCTTTTATTAATTTGAAGGGGTACAGAACCAAAGGAGCTAGCTTTTTCCGCAGCTCTTGGTCTGACTCTTGGCGTATTTCCTATATGTGGTGAGAACAGTTTACAGTTTTTCGTTTTTACCAATATTTTTCTTAAATTGATTTCATATAAATTTCTCCAACTAAATTGGTTGTTCCTTAAACAATCAGTTGCAGCCAAAATAAAGTATAAGATTTCAGATTTTGCTCATTGATTATTATGTGAAATTTCCAGGTGTCACAGTGGTTCTTTGTGCTATAGCTATTGCAGTACTTGGGAAAAGATGCAATCCTGCTACTGTAGTGCTTGCAAATTTCATCGCAACTCCAATTGAATTAATGTTAATATTTTTTTCACTTTGTTTTTATTCTATCGACTTAATTTTGTATTTTTGGTGTGATTTATATTTGTTTTATTTGCAACAGCATGTTGGTACCATTTCTTCGACTTGGCGAATTCATATCAGGCTCAGCTCACTTTCCGTTGACTTCTGATGCTCTGAAGGAAGTTTTGACCGGCCATGCCTCAAAAGAATTACTTATGAGCATAGTTCATGCGGTACTCTCTCTCTCCTCTCTCTCTCTCATAAAAGAAAAAGTAACAGTACACAAATTTTCTTGGGATATTTTTCAAAACCACTAAGTTTTCTGAATGTTTTAGAAATCCCCAACTTCTTAGATTAGTCCATGTGAAGTTGTTTGATTATTTTTACCCCCTATAAGGATTAAAAGTATTTAAAACCTTTCTTGCTTTTCAAAAGAGAACTTAGGAGTCGGAAAATAAGAATGGTTTTTTGCATGTTAGATTTAACTATCATAAGGGGGCCAAAAGCATCCAAGCAACTTTATAGGGACTAAAAGAGGGAATTTAAAAAGTTGGGGGCACTTTTAATATATTCAGAAAAGTTAGGGGGGTTATGAAAACTTCCCCAAATTTTTTCAAGAAACTATGAGCTGTGATAGAATCATAGAAGTGATATCTCTATATTTTCTAGGTGTATATTGTGTACTTCTATCTTTGCAGGGACAAAAAATGAGCTTTCTTCTTGTTTATTTCTTTGTTGAGACTAAAATAACAATAAATCTTCTTTACATGCAGCTTTTGGGTTGGTTCATTGCAACACCATTCATACTTGCTATACTCTACGTAATCTTTCTCCCGTGTTTCACACTACTGGTACGAAGGTTCCGCCCTGATGTACGGCCTTCAAGCCCCACTAAGCAAGTCTTGTTACCTTTATAAATCACATAAGGTGATTATCCAACAAACATAAATGTGAGGGTAAATTTATGTGCGTGTGTATATATTTACGTTAGTGAGCTGATGATGGTTGCTTGAAACAAATGTTTTTTTAATCTTGTTTATTGTTTTATCACAAACTTATGTTGACTAGTCTTTGAGTGATGTATCTTCGTTCCTCGAATTGGAAAGAAATTTATGGCAGTTAGTACTGAATTCATTTCAATGTTATTTGAATACTTTTTGAAGCATGTAACACTTGATTTATTCATCATATATGTTAAGCTGCTCTTAGATACCAAACCTGCAATGTTTGCTTTTGGTCATGGCGCAAGCCAAAATTTCGCACTAATAATCTGATTGATTTGGAACGCAAATGGTTCGTAACAAAAGTGACTTATAACCATGAACCATAAACAATCGGAATCCAAGTGACATGATATTACTCGAAAAATGACTTAAATCATGACTGATCTAACACAAAAAATGATCAACTTCTAGTATGAATGATTCATTATCCGAGCCGCGCATTGGTATAATACCTACTTTGTTGCTTGTGATTCAAGAGGCCAACACATAATCTTCAATTGATCTGTGAGATTGAAAGATCTCTGACTCGTCGCCATCTCAACAGTGAGAGGATGTTAATAGGCCAGGTTAGTTCAGATTTGTCCTTTCCATGTCGGACCGAATTTATCAGGTTTTATCTGAACTCAAACCGGAATTCGTTACGGTTAAATTTGTTTTTTCTCTTACTCGAACCCGCGGGTAATCCTGATTATCCGAATCCAAGAACATTCAAATCATAAACTCTGGAATTTGTTGTGATTATTTTGATTTTTTTTCCCATATTCGAACCCGCAGATAAACCTGATCAACCAAATCCAAACCAAGCAAGCCCTAAATTATAAACTAGCCTATGAAACGTTCAATTTACAAAAAAAATTTAAATTACGCAATTGTCCATAAAACATGAAAACTGTTCATAAACAAATAAATTATTCAAATAGTTCAATTTTAGATATCATAAATATTTAAATAGTCCATAAAATATGTAACTGTTATAAAATAAAAGAACAAAGAACAATAAAACAGAGAATTGGAAGGAGAAAATTATGTATTGAATTGTGGATTAAGAAATACAATAGTCACTGCCCCTTTATATAGTAGAGGTCGAGTGCTGGCCAAGAAATTTCTTGCCTGATTCAAGATTACAATAAAGGAAATAATTTGACCTAGAAATTAATAGAAAATATACTAATTAATATCCTGTAATAAATCCTTCCATCTTTACAAGAATCTCCTAATTTATTGTTGCTTAAGGGCTAAGTAACGGACATCCGTATCAATTATATTCATAACACTCCCCCTTGGATGTCCGTATTTCATACGCATTAGAAGTTGCCTCATTAAAAACCTTGCACGGAAAACCTAATAGGACAAAACCTTAGCTAAGGAAAAAGAGCACATCGCGTATTATCGTTAATCCTCATTATTTCATATATTAAAAATGCCTCGTTAAAACCTTACTAGGTAAAATCCTTTGGGCAAAAAATCCTAGTGGAGGAAAAAAAGTGCATTATCATTCTATATGTTACACACAAAAACTGCCTCGTTAAAAACCTTGCTAGGAAAACCCATTGGGAGAAAAACCATAGACAAGGGAAAAAGAGTGCAGTGCGTATTATTTCTCCCCTCATATATGCAACTATATGTGAGATGACAAAGTCCAATCTCTGTAATATATGCTTATGAAGAGATCTGCTGGATCATTATTTGAGGAGATTCGTTAAATAGCTCAGCATAGCTTTTGGAGCTCTTCGGGAGTACCATAAGATTTTAAATCATCAATACATATATCAGCATTCAAAAGATAAATATATAGTTTCTTATACATAATTTTGATCAATTACATTACATTCATTCAACAAACATTCGTTATAGCAATGTTACCACATATCTCAATATTGCATTAATTCATACAAAGATCTTTGTAATTTAATAGATTAAATCTCTCGAGAGTTTGAAATGCTTCAGGCATTCTAAATCCTTCAGGGATTTTCATTAATATATTGCAATCAAATAAGATATGAATAATTTGCTACTACGTTAATGAGTCCTCCAGGGACGACAAAATTAGAAATTTAATTGCATACCTTCTTATAAGTTATAACTGTTTATAAGTTACCGTTATACAACGTAAGGTGTTTGGACAACATGTCCACAATTTTATATTTCACTAGTGCAAATAATGATGCTTTAATCACAATTTTACATTTCACTAGGCCAATACTTTATCGTTGACATTAATTTTATTACGGTTTCATATTTATTCTAGTAGAGACATAATTTATTGAGATCTCATCATTTTCAATATTTTCAATATTATTAGGTACCTGAACCTCTTCTGAGGTTATTTGCTCGTCTGTGTCTTCTACTCTTTTATCGTTGATATTCTTTTCAAAAGAATTTATTTCTTTAGAAGTATCGTTAACTTCAATTATGCCAACTTTCTTATTATGCTCATTTTTCTTCCTTGGATCTTAATCATTGGAACCGATTGGCCGACCATGCTTCTGGCATATATCAAACATAGAATTATCCAAGGGTACTTCAATATAATTATGAGCACATAATGCTGGAATGCATGATATAATAATCATTTTTGCATCAATATAAATAATATAATTGCATGTTGTTTCACATTAATAAATTTATGAACTTCTAGTTCATATTAACTTGTTCGAGGATCTAAGTGAAAGATATTAATGATGCATTCCATATAAGATATAACTTACATTTTCCAGCTCTTGTTTCTCTCCCCCTAATGTTATCATTAATTATTAATCAAATTCTTCAGGACTTTCATTGTCTATTATATCTTGAACATATTCATTAATATTTAATTGTTTAACAACAATCACTTGGGTATTCATTCAATTCTTTCTTCTGGAATTTTGTCTATAAACATCTAACACACTTCAGGTGTATTTTTGGATGATCCTCCTGGGATATCCGTCCGAATTAAGATGTTGTCATATTATTTTTATGAAAGAACAAATATATCTAATAATAGATTTGCTATATTTTACAAATGAGTTACATTTTAACTTATAGTTCATATATATAAGATCAAGTATTAAAATTAGATAATGATTGAAAATTTGTCACATCAAATTTATAATCAATAAATCATGTAGTGAATATATTCATGTAATGAAGTTCAAGATATCAAATTATGCAGGGCGATTTTACTTAACATATATGTCCGACTTTTATTTGTGACCCATTTTTGTGCGTTGCGGTGGAGCTATCGGAACAAATATTGCACATCCAAAATATTTCAAATAGTATTACTTGGCTACAGGCTAGTCACAAATTATAATGGGAAGTACTTATTATAAAATGTTGGCTTTACTCTAATAGAGATATTACTCTCATTGCATTTTTCTTATCTCTACACATACATAAACTCACAAAAATAAGACAGGGAACAAATATAAAACAAAAAATATAATAAATTGAAAATAAAGTGAGAGAGAAGAGGATGGACGTGTGTTATAAGTAACGAAAATCTCTTCCCTTTGCTCTATCATGTTATTGAGAGAAAGAGTGGTATGATTGTACTTTGTTTCCAGTTCGAGCAAATGCTTGCTCTTCACCTCAATTTGCAGATTGGTTACCAACTTGTCAGTCTTGCTCGAAACCTCATTTCTTAGATCATTAACGGTTTTTAGAGCCCCATTCCTTCTCAAATGATCCCCAACCGGACCCGCCCCATTATAATCATCTTCTCTAGCAACCCATCCAAAAATACCGCTCGAATTATGATTATGATTCCTCCTCCTCGTCCTCCTCCTTTCGTTCCAGTCTCTCTTGTTCCTTGCCGCTTTGACTCCAAGTAACTCTCAAACAACATGACATTGTTAAACCCGTTGAAGTCCTGTGAGAACTTGACTATGCAGCTACCCGTGTGGCCCTTGTAGTTCCACAGAGGGATTACTCTCAAAGGGCTGAACCTTGTTATCTCGTCTTTCAATTTGATTCTGCTCTCTCCAACGTACTGGGCCAAATGTGCGGTTCTCCAAGGGAACACTAAAATCCTTGTAAATGGGACGGACGGCAAAATAATCCATTTCAAAAAAGTACATCAGGGGGATCCACTATCATCATATTTATTCATCATTGCAATCGATGTCCTCAGCTCTATCATCTCAAAACTCTCCACCGAGAACTTTCTACTAACACCGCTGAAAAATGAGCAACAATGCCTATTATATAACGACGACTCCATTTTTTTTTTCCTAAAACCTAAAATGACTTAAATTCGGAGGCTCAAACTCATATTATCCATATTCTTAAATGCATCCAGATTAAAAATAAATTATCAAAAATCAGAATTTGCTATCACCTCAGACTGCCTCCTAGACCATCGACCCTTTGAACATGAACTTGGTTGTGCTTACACATCCTTCCCAATAAAATATCTGGGACTACTACTTTCTGACAAAAAAATATTGAAACGGGACTACCTACCAATGCTATAGAAATTCTCAAAAAGGCTCTCTGGATGGAAACAAAACCTTCTCTCCATTGGTGGTAGGCTAATCATTATCAATGCAGTACTCTCAGCCTTACCCGTTTACTTCATGTCGGCTCTAAAATTATCAATCTGACTCATCAAACAAATTGACAAAATCAAATGTATCTTCCTTTGGAAAGGTAAAAACAACTCGCAAAAAAGCCAACAACTCATTTCCTGGAAGAAGGCCTGCAGACCAAAAGAATAAAGGGGGTTGGGAATTAGGGATCTGGAAGTTTTCAACAAGGCATTATTCATGAAATGATTGTGAAAGTTCCATAAATAGGGAACCACAGACTGGAACAGAATCATTCAAATCACAACAAACTCACAACAGGCATCTGATGATACAGCCGCGTTAAGAAAAGCCTCAGCTTTTTGGAAAGATTGCATAAATATGTTACAACCATTTCAAACATCCATAATTTTCAACATCCGAGACGGCAATATAACAGATTTCTGGAACTTCTCATGGCTTCATGGCATACCGAGATTTAATTTCCCCTCCCTTTATTCCTTTGCACTCAACCAATCTGGATCGGTTTCCTCCTACTATTCACAACAACAATGGATTATACCAATACGCCAAAACCACAGTATACAAGTGCAGGAGGAACTTCAGCAGATGACGGGTGCGCTCACAAACATCTCACTAACTGACTGAAAATGAGAATCTGATGGTAATTTCTCAGTCAAAAGTGCATACTATTTTCTAAAAAAAGGGTTGGCCACGCGGACGCAAAATAACGGACCGTGATAATGGAAAACACCCTTACCAATCAAGATTTTTGCCTGGCTTACTACAACAATAAACTCAGTACAACATATAACTTGATAAAGTGAGGGTGGACTATAACCAATAGATGTTACCTATGCATGCAAAGCGCAGAATCAGCTCACTACCTATTCACAACTTGTCCATTCACCAACCAAGCATGGGACACTCTACAACTCCAACTAAGCGACATATTACTACCAAACATTACAGAACTCATCAACAAACTACAACACATCTTAAATAGCGATGATAGCATCTTGGACTGTTTGGCATTCTTGTTTCACATCTGGAAAGAATGACGTAACATAATCTTTCGAGACGAAAAACAACTGTCAACCCGAATCACACAAAAGGTTCAAGAAGAGTACAATAATGAAAATTAGCACTACAAAGTTTACTTTTGTTCTAATTTCTCTCTTCTGTTCAGTACTTTCTTATTTTTTTAATTTTTCTTACTTTTAAAATAAAATTGCGGCCCTCTTGGCCACAAAATGTAACCTATTTTGTAACAAATTTTTTTATTTTAATAATTCTATTCCGCTGGTTCATAAAAAAAAAGAATTATGTCAATACAATGACCACCACCCCTTTCCATGGTCCGCTTGCTCTGTTTGCATTTACTGGGCAGAGAAAGATAAAAGCATTAAAACCAAATCAGAAAGAAAGATCGGAAAGTAAAGATCAAAATGTACCATTTCTCATTCGTAAGGAAGTGTAACTGTCACCCAATACTTGAGCGAAGAGAAATGCGCCTTTAATTCTTCTGAAAGGTTTTAGCTTTTTAGAATTCTGCTGAAATGGAATCAGTGTTTTCTAAACTAAAAATATATGGCGCCCCTAATGTTGCCCCCTACTCTCAAGATATTTAGCACATCTTATGTGACATGTGGACCCTACATATGTGCCAACTCAGATAATGGAAATTGTATGTATAAAATAGACAATGATTGCTTTATGGTTACTGAAAACTTTAATGATTACAATGTTTTAAATTCACCTTGATTGAAGAGAAAGTTGGTATTCCAAGAAATTTCTTTTCCCAAGATATGTCAAATCACTTTTTTATTTGTCTTATCCACATTTCAAAACTCATCTTCATCTTCTCATTAGAAAAAAAGAGAAAAAACCTCAAGCTTATATTAAAAAAAAAGAAAGAATGGGAAAAACTGACAACGGCGTGAGCGACGAGAACTTGTGTCTGGCGACGGCGACGACCACGCAAGCAACATGGCCAAATCGCCTCCTCTCAGGCTAGCTTGGTGTTTGTCGACGACGTGCGCGACAACGACGATGCGAGCGACGTGGCAAGATCTTAGAGAAATTGACAACGATGTCAACACGGACGACATGGCCAGATCGTTTCGTCTTTGGCCGTCAGGTTGGTGTCTGGCGACGACGCGAACGACGATGACGTGAGTGGTGTTTGGCGAGCGGATCACCTGATGCAACGTGAGCACCGTTTACTTATATCTGGCCATGGCTTATGCGTACCACACGAGCAACATGGCCCGATCGCCTCATCTCTGACCATCTTGGTGTTTGTCAACGACGTGAGTGACAACGACGACGCGAACGACAGGACCAGATCTCAGGAAAACTGACGACATCGGGAGCAATGTGTACTTTTGTATGGTCATCAGTTTGATGCCTAATGACGATGTAAGAGACATGTACTTGTGTATGTCGACGATGATGACTACGCGGGCGATGCGGTCATGATCACATCCTCTCCGGCCATCAGCTTGGTGCCTGATGACGACATGAGCGACAACGACATGAGTAGTATTTGCCGAGCGAATCACCTGATGACGGAATGAGTGACGTGTAATAGTATCTAGCAATGACGATGACAGAATGCACGACATGGGTGTTCAAAAATAAATGTATGAAGATTCCTACAAATGCGTATATTTTTTTGACACCATGCGGATGTTTGCTTTCTACATTTACAATAACTCAACATCTAGTACGAAACCACGCGAGCGACGAGAACTTGTGTATAGCGATGACGATGATCACGCGAGCAATATGGCCATATCGCCTCATCTCCGGCCAGCTTGGTGTCTGTTGATAACGTGGGCAACAACGACGACGCGAGCGACGTGGCTGTTGTTCGGTTGAGGCCTATAAGGGGGGTTTAAAAAGCCTAAAGTGCGGAAACGTGAATATTTGTATTTTTAGGGTTTTATATTTTTTTTGTTTTTAGACTTTTGTTGATGGTTGTTTGAATACTAATTAATAAAGAAAGATAAATAAATAAGAAATTAAAGTAAATATAAAAAGTAAAGAGATACCAAACACACGATCGGATGACAGAGTTCGGCGAGGTGGTTGCGTTAGCCTTAACCACCCGTTTACTCACTAGCGGTCCTTACCGCGTTCACGAGTTGCCTACTCTCCGGGACTTGTCTTGCGGCTCTGTTTATCACTAACAAACAAGATCGTATAAGACCTCGAACCACCGTCGCCTTACAACAACCTCTTGACAGCCGGTGGAACAATAACTTACAAACTCGATCTCTTGAACTTCAACAAACCAACGAGCAACACGCTCAAAACTTCACTAATCTCACTTTAAGATTTAGCGCAATATAACAGTATTAAGAGACGAGTATTTCTGCTTTTTGTATGTAAAATTTGTTAATTTTGTGAGAGAGGCGGCTCCCCCTTTTTAAAGGAGGAAGGAAGCAGCCCTAGAAAAGGAAAACTGCGCAGTTCCGATGACAACGGACCTTGTCCGTTGCCAACGGACTGACAAAGACGGAAGACAATCAAGGAAGATTTCAAACCAAACGGCTAAATTCCTATAGTTCCGTTGCCAACGGACTGTATACAATTTCAGCCAAAACAAAGTCAGGACGAAAGATTGCTCAACGGAGGGTTCCGTTGCCAACACAGTGGTCCGTTGGGAACGGACCACTTCCGTTGACAACGGAACTGGCCAGAATTTGGCAAATTACAGATTATACTCCCCTTTTAATAAAAATTAAATTGCCTACCAAAAAGAAAAGGAAACACACACGAAGAACTAAGAAGCTTGCTCCAACGCCTTGAGATACTCTCTTGAAATCCTTTGCATGTGTGACGACTTCTTATTCTTCTGAGATAAGCAGGATGCGACCGAGACATTTCCGAGACTAGGACAACAAACTCCCCCTTTTGATGATTTTCAAAACTATTCCGATAAATTGGCAAGTTTAAATTCATTCTCCCCCTTTTTGAAAAACATGCAAAAGAGAACACGATCGAGAGGCACGAACTCCCCCTCTAAATGTGCTCCCCCTTAAGTTAATAACCATGAAATATATTTTGATTGTATTTATTTATTTGTTTATTGATTGTAGTTAAAAAAAAATAATTAGAACCACATGCACATATTAATTTTAACGAAATTTGAGTTTTAAAGAAGTTCAAACGACTAATACATTATCTCACAAGTTCAAAATAAAGGAAAAATAGGAACTACAAATAAGCAAAATACAAGCCACATATTCATGAGAATATAACATAATAGTAAATTAAAAAAAAACATGAACGAAAAAGAGAGAGCAAAACGTAACTAGGGTTTAGGTTAAGGATGGAGAATGGTCATGGGTTACTCGGCCGGTCCGCCAAAGTCGGAGGGGTTAGGGTTGGAGGAAGAGGAACCGGGAGCGTATCGGCCATTAAAAGCCGAGAAAAGGGTTTGAAAATTCTCTTGTTGAATCCGCTGAAGGTCTTGATACATACGGTTATTTTCATGAATGAATTCCGCAAAACGGGCTTCGCTCTCATCTTGGCGGAGACGTAACTCTTGTTGGCCGTCATGAAGAGCCGCGAGATCCCTTGTTTGGCGACGGGCCATATCGCGTAACACTTGGTCTGTAGTACCAGTTGTGTAGTCGAAGTCAACGGCGTCGTCATCGTCGATATCATGGTGCCCGACCTTGGGTGCCAATGGCGGGTCTTGGTTGATAGCGGGTTCAACCGGAGGGTTAGGGTTAGGGTTTTCCGGGGCCGGATTGGCTTGAGGATTTAATGCGCGTAAAGCGCGCGCGAGACTGGCAAGTGTCTTGGATTCCGTATCGGATGGCCACAAGGGTTGTCCGCGTTCGTTCAAGGGTGGAAAGTAATGATATACCTTACTTGTTTTAAGAGTGAAATAGCCATATGGGTCAAAATCACAAAAGTAGGTTTTAAGATTGTATTGGTTGGCGTAACGGTCAAGATCAAAGAGATCATGGTTAGACACCTTTTCCAAAGGATTTATTAGAATTGCACTGGGAATCGCGATATTTAATTTATTGCAAATCCAAGTAAGAAGATTCCCGTACGGAAGGTTTCCAATTTGCGAGAAATATTGCATGTGATGGTATATTAAGAAAGGAATATTAATTGATTTGGATTTATACCATAGGTGTCGAAGAAGATAAATGTTTCGTCGTTCGAAATTTGTTTTAAGAGCCGCGACCGGAGCGAGGATGTTATTTACGAAGTGAAAAACAATCCGTTGGCGCGGTTCGTAATTCGTCAAGTTGTGGTTTGGGGGGTCGCCATGCATGTATTCCTTCATTTTTTCATAGGATTCACTCCCAAGCCATTCATTTGCGCATCGGATATAGAAACACTCTTGGTCTTGATTGACCTCAAGACCGAACCACTCGCAAAGGTTGAACGGGTTTATTATTACGGGATGCCCGAAAAGCTACGATGTAACTTGATAGGTTTGGTCATCAAATGTTGCATTGGCGTAGAAGAGGCGAATTAGGGTTTCTTAACCCGGGTCGGATATCGTCAAAAGCCCAGTAAATTTCCAAAATTCCGGAAATTGAATCACGAAATCGTAGATCTTGTGCGATTTCTCGTGGCGGAGAGCGTGAATCTCGCATGCATTTTTCGCGCTTAATTTGTCGTGGAATTTATCGTAAGCGCCCGGTATTTTGAAAAGAAAGGTATTTTTCTTGTTATTGAAATCCAATTCGGGATTTGAGGGTGCTTTTTGTTTGGACACCGTCATCTTGATTCCCGTTTTCGGTTTTGGTGCCATTTGTAATATTGAAAGAATTGAGAAATTTGTAAGGAGAGATGATGTTATACCAAAATCTTGGTGAATCTTTGAAGAGAGAGGTGCCGATAGGTCGATTTCGCGAGAGAATCTGAAGAACGGTGAGTTACATGGTCGAATTGAGAAATCTCGAATCCACCAAGTAGAGAGGAGGTATGAAGGTTTTGAGTAGGGATTTGGTGGAGATTTGGCCTTGAGAGTGGATTTGAGTAGGTTTGGAGGCCAAACGGCTTGGGGAAGGTTAGGGTTTAAGGGTTTGAAGGAGGAAGTTAGAGAGGGGGTTTTAATGGAGGAAATAAAGAGTTCGGAAGAGAAGAGGAAGGAGGCGCCGGTTATTAATGTGATTTAGGATTTGGATTCTTGGAAAAATAGACCCGGAAACTGAAATTCGCACAGTCCGTTGGCAACGGACCACTTCCGTTGCCAACGGATATTCCGTTGAGAACGGAGAGGTCCGTTCAGCGAAATTAGCTCCTGGATGGGCGATGATTTTTCGTGTGTTCCGTTGGGAATCACCTGATGACGGCGTGAGCGATATGTAAACTAATCTGATGACGATGATGACAATGCGGACGACACGAGTATTCAAAAACAAATATATCAAGATTCCTAATGTATATTTTTTTTAACACCATGCGGATATTTGCTTTCTACATTTGCAACAACTCATTTTGTTTCTCCAAGTATTAAAGAGCAGCCAACTACTCCTCCCCATGCAAAACATCAATTACATATCCAAATTAAACATATAACAAATAGCCCAATGGCTTCTAGTAAGCTTTTTCAGTCACATATTACTGTCAAACCATACACTTAACAAGTTAAGAAATATGGAAAATTTATAAGAACTAATACTTGCATGTGTGTTTTAAAAAGATAATTATCTAGAAATTTCAAGAATATATATAAAAGAATATATTAAAAGAATGAGATTTTAATTATTTTTCTTTATAGTGAACTTTGATTTGAGCTTATAATAATATTGAAGATCTTAACTTTTGTTGGTCGAGAGGTGCTTATATTTCAGTCACATATAACTGTCAAACCATACACTTAATAAGTTCAGAAATATGGAAAATTTATGAGAACCAATACTTGCATGTGTGTTTTAGAAAGATAATTAACTAGAAATTTCAAGAATATATATAAAAGAATATATTAAAAGAATGAGATTTTAATATTTTCTTTTCTTTATAGTGAACTTTGATTTGAGCTTATAATAATATTGAAGATCTTAACTTTTGTTGGTCGAGAGGTGCTTATATTTCAGTCACATATAACTGTCAAACCATACACTCACTTAATAAGTTCAGAAATATGGAAAATTTATGAGAACCAATACTTTCATGTGTATTTTAAAAAGATAATTATCTAGAAATTTCAAGAATATATATAAGAAAAGATGATCATTCATGTCATTTTAGGGACAGTTAGCTATACCAATTAAATTACTTAATGGTTGACTTTGACAAATCTCTCTTCCAGTTCTACTTTCACACAAAAAAATCTAAATTTGATTTTGTTTCTCCAAGCATTAAAGAGCAGCCAACTACTCCTCCCCAATGCCTATTTAAATCCTAACAAAATATCAATTACATATCCAAAATAAACATACAACAAATAGCCCAAGAAATCAGTAATGGCTTCTAGCAAGCTTTTTGTTCTTGCTCTCATTGGCTTGTTGGTATGCACTGCAACAGCTAGAATGTTATATGATGATGAAGAGAAGGAGGTTGAGAAACGAGAGTTACTTGGACGATCTGGCGGAGGTGGCGGCGGCGGCGGAGGCGGTGGTAGCGGTGGAGGAGGTGGTGGTGGAGGTGGAGGAGGCGGCGGTAGTGGAGGTGGTGGTGGAGGAGGAGGCGGTGGTGGTGGTGGAGGTGGAAGAAATGGCGGTGGTGGTGGAGGAGGAGGTGGTGGTGGAGGTGTGAAAAATGGTGGAGGAGGTGGCGGAGGTGGAGGTGGTGGTGGTGGTAGAAATGGAGGAGGAGGAGGAGGTGGTGGTGGAAGAAATGGTGGAGGAAGAGGAAATGGTGGTGGAAATAATGGTGGTGGTGGAAGGAATGGTGGTGGAGGGAGAGGAAATGGTGGAGGAAGAGGAGGCTTTGGAGAGGGAGGATTTCCATAGGGAAATTAATATGTTATATCAGAAGTTGATGAATTTGAGTTGTGCATGTCTTATATATTTGTAATGTTATGTTTATGCATGTATGGATTATAGATAAAATAATGGAATAAATGATTTGGTATTAATATGATAAAAATTTGATCTCTTTTTTGCATATTAATTGGATGCACTTGATAAATATATTGAGTGATTATTTCAAATATGATGAGTATAAAATCCTCAAAGAAAAAAAGAAAAAATCATTGTGATTAAACCAAATATCATTGTACGATTGGACTACATAAAAATGGTAAACACGATTATATAACATATTTAGAGGATAGAGTAACACAAGGGATGATATGCAATAAAAAGGATAGTTAGATTACTAGTCGGACTAGCAGTCCTTTAGATTCAAATAATCAGTGACACATATAATTAGTATGCACTGCAGTAATTATTGCATATTTCAAACATGTCATTTTTATCTAATATATTTTTGTGTTTATAATGTTAAATAATGAAATGATTTAATATTATATAAAATAGTATCTTTTTTATGTGTCGCATATTTTAGTAACCATTATCAAATTTCTTACCTATATGATTTATTGATCTTTTTTCTAGTTACATGTCCTTACTAGAGTTAAAAATGTATGAAGGATATAACACTAACAAAATTCTTGCATATATGAAGACTATCCTTTGAATTACAACCTACGTAACATATTTATTAATTTAATATAATTCCAAAACAATTAACTAGCTGGATAAATATGAATTTATGCACATATACAAGTCGGGAAAGTCTAGCCCATTACTTAGCCACAAAACTTGGCATATTCTATCCATTTTAAATGGTTTCCCGACCAAGTAACAGAACTGAAATAGACTCTTAAGAGATGAGAGGCAAATATTTTAATAAACGCAAACTTTGATTTGTATTCAGACATATACATGATAATCATGCCTTCAAATTAAATTAAACTAATAAAAATAATATATAACAAGCCAGACAACATATAATAACAACCACACAGTTCCATTCCATGTCACTTTAGGTACAGTTAGTCGCTTTGCCGTACTAATTAATCACCTTTGACAAATATGTGATCTCTTTAGTCACCATTTTATTAAAAACTTTCAAACTATCTCAACCCACCTCGTCACATATCCACCACAAGTGAGGAAGTGAGCAAACATGGCTTCTAAACTATTCTTACTCGCTCTCATCGGTGCTTTGATCTGCACTACAACTGCAAGAAGTCTGATAAGTAAAGAAGAGAAGGGGTTTGAGGAACAAAAGCACTATAATGGTGTCGGAGGCTTTGGTGGTGGCAATGGAGGCGGTTATGGTGGCGGTTCTGGTGGAGGCATTGGTGGAGGTTCAGGCGGCGGTTATGGCGGTGGATCTGGCGGTGGTTATGGTGGAGGATCCGGTGGTGGCGGTGGTTATGGCGGAGGGTCTGGTGGTGGTTATGGTGGAGGATCAGGTATTGGTGGCGGATCAGGGGGAGGATATGGTGGAGGAGCCGGTGGTGGTTATGGAGGAGGATCTGGTGGAGGATATGGTCGAGGAGCTGGTGGTGGATATGGTAATGGCGGAGGTTATGGAGGAGGCTATCATTGATGAAGATTAGCAAAGTATTGAGTGCAAGTATTATAATTATGTGATTGGATTTGAAAGTTATGTATCAAATTATGTATATACACACACACACACACACACACATATATATATATATATATATATATATATATATATATATATATATATATATATATATACATACATATATATATACATATATACATATACATACATATATACATATATACATATACATACATACATACATATATATATATATACATACATATATATATATACATACATATATATTATATATATATATATATATATATATATATATATATATATATATATATATATATATATATATATATATATATATATATATATATATATATATATATATATATATAGGGTGGTGGTGGCGGTTATGGAGGAGGATCCGGCATTGGTGGCTGATCTGGGGGAGGATATGGCAGAGGAGCTGGTGGAGGTTATCCTTGATGAAAATACACAAAGTATTCAGTGCGAGTATTGTTATTAATAATTATATGGTTGATTGCATTTGAATCGTGTGTATGAGATTTATCTTAAAATAAATTAATTATGTGACCACTATTAAGTGGAGATTGTTATGTAAGTGTTACTTATTTATATGTGAATGAAATTGTTTTTGCTTAGATAAGTGAAGTACTTTCGTGGCATAACTAATCTAAGTTTATCATGTAGGTCTTATAGACAGCTTTTAATGTTCCACCCACATTTACCTTTTTTTCTTTTCCCCCAAACCCTTGATGACATGGTATTGCTAGTGAACCTAAGTAATATTAGCCTTGATGAGCTAGAATTGGTAGTGAACCTGAGTTATTACATGGTAAACTGAGCCAAATGATAAACCTAAACCAATTTCAGATCCATTCTAATATCCCCTTTCCAAGTAATGAACGCCTCTTCCTCTCTCTCTCTCTCTCTCTCTCTCTCACGAACACATGAGAAACTAGAAATCAAAATAAAAATCGAAATCAAATATAAGAGCTTCTAGATCGGCTACTATTTGTCATGTCATCAAGGATTTGGGAGGAAAAGTAGAGGGAAGACTATCATCACTCTTCTTTCTTTGCTAAAGTACATACATGCTTAAATGATAAAACATTTGATTACATAAGAGTTAACATGAATTTAAAAACTAGAAATAAGCTCAAATCACTACAACAAAATCCTACACCAGTCACGGACAAAAACGGTAACTGAAGCCCCAAAAACCGTGACTGATAGCAACAGCCATGGGCCCGTGAATATTGCCCCGTGACTAAAGCCCCATTGCTATTGCTATCAATAGTAGTCACGATTTGGTTAGACCCGTGACTATTGCTCATCAATAGCCACGGTGGGCAACAGTCACGGTCCCGTGACTATTGACAGGCAACAGCCACGGTTGCAACTATTGCTACAGTACCATGACTATTTGAATTTTTTTTTTGTCCGAATTCTGAGCAATACCGTGGCTATTGCTCAGATTTTTATTTTTAATGTAGGGCTATTTTTTAATTTTTTTTCCATTTTAATATTATAATTAAATTTACTAAATTCACAAATAAAATTAGAAAAAAATAATATAAGAAATGCATAAATAAACCCTAATAAACCAAATTAACATGAATCAGCCTCAAAATGAGTTAACATGAATTTAAAAACTAGAAATAAGCTCAAATCACTACAACAAAATCCTACATCAGTCACGGGCAAAAACGGTAACTAATGCCCCAAAAACCGTGACTGATGGCAATAGCCACAGGCCCGTGACTATTGCCCCGTGACTAAAACCCCGTTGCTATTGCTATCAATAGTCACGGTTTGTTTAGACCCGTGATTATTATTGCTCAGATTTTTATTTTTAATGTAGGGCTATTTTTTCATTTTTTTCATTTTAATATTATAATTAAATTTACTAAATTCACAAATAAAATTAGAAAAAAATAATATAAGAAATACACAAATAAACCCTAATAAACCAAATTAACATAAATTAACATGAATCAGCCTCAAAATGAGTTAACATGAATTTAAAAACTAGAAATAAGCTCAAATCACTACAACAAAATCCTACATCAGTCACGGGCAAAAACGATAACTGATGCCCCAAAAACCGTGACTGATGGCAACAGCCACGGGCCCGTGACTAAAATCCCAACAAAATAGCTGGTTCCGCCAGCCCTGTTGGCGGAATTGGGTATTTATTTTCGCTGAGGTTCTAACTTGGTTTGACTAGTTCCGTCAGACCTCTTGGCGGATCAAGCAGTTTCTCCAGAGGGTATGGTGGAACCTGTCTCAGTAAATGGACCCTCGTTAAAAATGAAGGGTCTCTCTCCTCAAAAAAACAAACCCTATCAATAGTCACAGTTTGGTTAGACCCGTGATTATTATTGCTCAGATTTTTATTTTTAATGTAGGGCTATTTTTTCATTTTTTTTTCATTTTAATATTATAATTAAATTTACTAAATTCACAAATAAAATTAGAAAAAAATAATATAAAAAATACACAAATAAACCCTAATAAACCAAATTAACACAAATTAACATGAATCAGCCTCAAAATGAGTTAACATGAATTTAAAAACTAGAAATAAGCCCAAATCACTACAACAAAATTCTACATCAGTCACGGGCAAAAACGGTAACTAATGCCCCAAAAACCGTGACTGATGGCAACAACCATGGGCCCGTGACTATTGCCCCGTGACTAAAACCCCAACAAAATAGCTGGTCCCGCCAGCCCTGTTGGCGGAATTGGGTATTTATTTTCGCTGAGGTTGTAACTTGCTTTGACCAGTTCCGTCAGACCTCCTGGCGGATCAAGTAGTTTCTCCAGAGGGTCTGGTGGAACCTGTCTCAGTAAATGGACCCTTGTTAAAAATGAAGGGTCTACAGCTCCTTAAAAAAACAAACCCTATCCGACAAATTTTGGGCTGGGTTGGGGTTGATCATAGCTATAGTGGGCTGAATTCCTGAAACAGATAAAAGATTCCGTGATCATTTTTTTATAAGAACAATAGTATGTATAAAATATACAATAATTTATATAGGGTTTAAAGGAAGCATATATGAAGAGAAAAAATGTATAGCTTATGTATGAGTTGATATTAAAGGTGTTTATTGGGTATATTTAGTCAAATAATTCTTATTTATTAAAAAAAATCCTTTTTTATTGTCAGATAATTGATTCTTATAACTTTTGAACAGCTAAATATGATTTGAATTCCTTAATTGCAATGACAATATCAATGTTCTTCTTCTCTGTTGTGGCGCAATTTATATGTGACTCGTCTAACATTTTTTGCATAACCCATTTAATGTGGTTTTCTGTCCTTCCGTTTCTCCAGTAAGTTAAACACCACTCCTATCTACACGTAGTACCTACCTGACACCTCTGTTGGCTCTGATGATCATAATCCGCTCCGAATCCGAATGAATGGATTATCATGTGGATCGAAAAAATATGTCCGATAATAAAATGGATTCGTATTTGGATTTAAAAAAAAATCCGCTAGTTTAATAGATCTGCATTTAGATCTTGGAAGATCCGAATCCGAAACCCGATATGAATCCGATAATTAATATATAGTAAATATGTATATGTAACAACAAAATAATAAATACGAAAAAATAGGCAAGAAATCACGTACTTTTATGAGATATATGTAAGAAATTAATTATGATGAATATTTGGTAAGAAAAAATGGGTAAGAAATCACGTATTTGTTATGAGATTACACGTTTATAGTTTTCTTTTAAACTTGATGACATGATTCAAAATCCGATCCGAAATCCGTTTCGTTAATAGGTTTGTATTCGCATTATTTTCTTAATGAATTTGGATTCGTATTTGGAGCTTTTGAATTTAAATAAGTTACGCATGCATTTTGCTGATATATGTTGCTAATCATACTAAAATAATCTTTTCTTAACGGATGTCCCCGAAGGGACCATACTAAAATAATCTTAGTGTTCCACGTGTCATCCACAAATTATTTGCATTCTTAATCAATTGGTTTTAAGTTTCTCACTTTACATTAATTATACTTGCTACTAAGAGCCTCAATTAAAATTATGCTTAATTTACACTTATTTTTACACTAATGAGTGAACAAAACAAGACACAATAAAACCAAATCTCTTGCTAATTTACATGCAAAAGAAAACACAATCTTCAATCCTTCACAAGCATGGAAGAGAATGTTATGCACTTGTGCCCAAGGTTTCTAAGCAAAATATTCCAAATTTGAAGGAATTTTAGAAATTCATATATTTTCTGCTGCAATGTGTCTTTTTTTTCTTTTTCTTTTTGCTTCTTTTGTGTCTATTTGTAGAAAGATGTTAGTAATGAAACAATCATCATTTTTATGATTGGAATGGGATCCATTATTCATGTTATGTATGTATCTGAATGCTGGAAGATTTGGATTTTGTGTATGTGTCTTTGTTGTATAAAGTTTAACAAATTAATGTCCGTGTTTTCTTAATCCTTATGATTATTTATTTTTGCTTATTGCATTAGTGTTTGTATTTTTCTTTTTCATTCCTTATTATGTACAATTGACATTGCGAATATGTCGCTCAAAGCGCAAGCATCCTCTTGTTACATTTATAAAATATGATTCAATATTTAGGTTGCACAATACACTTTTGTAGAATTAGTGTCCTAGGCCAATGTAATAGTGCTAGAAAATGAATTATGTATTAAGACATTATTATTCATTCAATAAATATTATTTTTTATATATCTATGATGTAGCATGTATCATTTCATGACCTCAATCAAAAGACGAGCTTTCATTTCATTATTAGAGGCCAACGATTAATTATAATTACTTAACAAGATATGATATTAGGTCATTCTAAGTGCGTTTGTGGGTCAATGCTCACTATAATCTAAATCAACGTACAATAGTCAATTATTACTTGGGATGTAGCTAACTGATCATCATCAAGACGATTTTTCTTAGTTGTACGATCCAGAAATTATTATCTTAATTAGAATATTCGAGCAAGCAATCTCGCAAATACAATATTTCGAGATTAAATAAATGTACATGTGACCATCTAATAGATGCATCTATTAATACCATAAAATATCTAGATGGTCTACATGAAAGAGTAATAGGGCCACATATATTTCGACTAATACGCTCAAGGAAATTGGGTGATTCATTTCCAACCCTGATTTGATAACAATTAATTCTCCTTCGATAACATGCAGCACATGAAAATTCATTTGATAAAAGAATCTTTTGGTTTTTTAATTGATGCATATTTGAATTCTTTGTGATTATTTGCATCATCATTGCTCCGAGATTAGTTAACTTTTGTTTCATGCCAAATCATGAAATTTTTCTTGGAATTAGTGGACTTCTGGTTCATGTCAAATCATTAAATTACTTTTCAAATTATTGAACTTACAGTTCATGTTTAATAATAAAGTTGATTTTCTAATTAACTTCAAGTTTATTTCAAAATCATAAAATTGCTTTTCGACTGGACCAAATCTATTATGCAGAAGCATAAATAAGTTTTAAGTCAATAAACTTCTAGTTTACTAATAAACATGACTTAATTGTATTAGTCCTTCATAATATAAATAAATTGAAAAGCTGCATGTTGTTCTAATATAGATTTCTTTAATGAATATTTCTCAAAATACAGAAATATTGTCCACTACAATGAGGCACACACATTTATAATTCTTATTGTGTCCATACATACTTTGATTCATATTAGTAGTATCACAAGAGAGAAAAATAATGATAATAACAATAATAAGAAGAATATAAAATAGAATAAAAGAAATTTTTCTTCCTCAGTTCTTTCTCTACCTCGTTGTTGTTAATGTGCTTTAGATTCAGCGGATGATATCATTATCGGTTATCAACATTTTCATTATCGTCATAAACAAGTCGACATTATTTTTTTCTCTTTGTCTTTAAGACGGCTTCATAAAGTTCCACAAGATTCTAGGGCGTACATAGAGACATACCAAATGTTCTTTATTACTACGCCCTTCTTAATATAATCATCACAGTCACAAGTATAGTTTCGACCTTGACCTCTTTCACATCAGCATCCACATTCATAGTCATGACTTGTATATGTGATATTCACTTCTGGGAATGATGCGGAATCAATTGTACGAAATTCATAATTTTTCATTTTAATGAAAATTCATTATTTTGCTTATATACAAGGAAAAATGATAGTAATTCACAATTTTAAAGCATTTTCTGTTATATATTTTGTTTATTCAGGGAACAAAATAATAACACTTCTGGAGTCTTGAATTATATTTATAATACGTGATATTGTATTAACACTTGTCTTTCAATTTCTAAGTATTATTTTAGTTGTTCAATGTCTACTGGACATATGTCTTTATCATCCATTTTGGATTCCACAAATAAATAAAATAAATTGAATAAATATAAATTATTGCTTTCGGATTCCTGGGTGGCAACCAACAAGTCCATAGATGAAACAGGGGCATATTTCAAGCTAGTTTCAAACTCCTTCCAATTCTCTGTTTTATTGTTCTTTGTTCTTTTATTTTATAACACGTTATCAACACGACTCTACAATAAGCATTTGAAGTTCTAAACAACATAACTGAAACTCTGCTTCAGAAGGTACAATTTCAAATTATTAATATTTCATGATATTATTTATTTTGGATTTCTTTTATTCGATTTTTTTTTCTTGAAATTCGTTATTTTACGAGCTTCTTTTAAGTAACATATCTCTGCACCATAAGTTGCAGATTCTCTTTATAGATCAATGCACCAGAAGTTGCTTGTTTAATTATTTTTATTTTATAACTAGAAGTTGCATGTTTATTTTTATTCACGCACCAGAAGTTGCTCGTTTAAATTATTTTATATGCACCAGAAGTTTCTTGTTTAATTATTTTTGCAACCAGAAGTTGCATGTTTATTTTTATTTATGCACCAGAAGTTGCTTGTTTAATTTTATTTACGCAACCAGAAGTTGCATGTTTATTTTTATTTATGCACCAGAAGTTGTAAGTATATTTATGCACCAGAAGTTGCAAGTATATTTATCTTTATTCTATGTACATTTATTTTATGCACATTTACTTTTATGCACATTTATTTTTATGTACATTTATTTTCTGCACATTTATTTTTATGCAAATTTATTTTTATTTATGCACCTGTAGTTGTAATAATTTTTTTTTCTTTGCACACAAGCTGCAAAATTTATTTTATGCATCAGAAGTTGCAAAATATAGCACCAGTAGTTGCGAGAATAAAAATCAGAAATATTGTCTAAATCTCGAAGATCAACTCTCAAATAATAATTCGAGAAAAGATGAATAATATATATATTAAATAAAGATATTCCTTATCTTTTATCTTGCTCTTGAAGCAACAACAAGATGAAGAGAGTTGTAAGATATATTGAAAACCAATATCATATCTTATTGTGAATAAGCAAACTAATGAGTTGTAAAAGAAGAAAATTATGAAACTTGTCTAAATAATTGCACTCAATTCCCAGAAGTGAATATTGTAAAATAATAACATAAATGAGACCAATGTCAGAAGTCATTACAAGAAAATCATACAAGACAATGAGAAGATACAACAAGATATAATTTATGACTAATTCTAAAATATGTTTTTTAGATATTTTATGAAAGAGCATTGGTTAAGTACATGTTGTACACCAAAATATTTTGTTGAATTCTATAAAGTCTCAACAAAATATGGTTAATTATGTTTGTAATTGAAAACTATTTCAGTAAACTCTATATTGAATTGTGGATTAAGGAATACAAGTCATTGCCCCCTTTATATAGTAGAGGTCGAGTGCTGGCCAAGAAATTTCTTGTCTGATTCAGGATTATAATAAAGAAAATAATTTGACTTAGAAATTAATAAAAGATATATTAATTAATATCATGTAATAACTCCTTCCATCTTTACAAGAATTTCCTAATTTATTAAGAATTAATTAACATACATCCATATCAATTATACTGAGAATTATATTGAGAAGAGTAACTTCATATTTCTAGTCATGCATGTAATTTATACATGGAATTTCCTACCCTTCGCCTTCTCTCCCCAAACCAATCAAAGATTTGGAAAAAGAAGAAACATAAAATCCATTAATGGCGACTCGGACAGGGTTCGTCTTGCTTCGAAAAGTAAGAAGCCTCCATTCTCTGTCTCTCCTCTCTCCTACGACGTCGCAAGCATCGACCTGCGCCTCCTCTTCAACGACCATTTACACGTAAGCTGCTCCTTTGTCTCGCCGCTTTGTCTGCTTAATTATTCTTCCTTTCTTGTTTTCCTTGCAAGAATAACTCCGATTCTAGACCAATTTCGTTATTAATTTGGATTAAATAAAATGAAAATGAAATTAATTTAGAGGTGATTGCATGACAGTCCTTGATGGGTTAATTGGGCAGATTAATTGATCATGTATTGCTCAACTAATTGTATCGGCTGAAATTTTGGTCAAACAGTTAAACAATACTGGTACAGCAGTCTCAGCTTTTGAATATTGATCCAAAAATCTGGCTGGTACAAACCAGCATTGATAAAACAAGAATATAATGTATTAAACCTTTACTAATATAATTTTTGTGCCACATTAGAGGCCCTTTAATACTTCCACTGGCCTCTTATTTATTCCATCGTTAATTTAGGTTTTCTCCATTTTCTCGCGCCAAAACCCTAAATCCTTCAAGCCCATTTGGACATTTATTTTCTCCAAGGCATTACGCCACATACGAGTCAGTAAATGTTGTTCTTTCTGACGGTAAACCAAAATTTGAGATAAACGAGGTAGAACCATCTGGAGAGAGGAAATATCTTTCTAAAAAGAGACTCAAGATGAAAAGGAAGAGAGAGAAAGAAAAGAGAAAGGCGGCTAATAAAAATAATCCTGGCAGAATTAAACCGAAAGGCAAGAAAAGAAAGGAGAAATTCCCTACTGCTGAGGGGAGAATTAAGTATAAACTTGAGAAGGTAAAATATATTTCTGTTTTAATAATCATGAATAGAAATTAGAGAATTGGTAAATATTTACATAATTGTCGGATTAAATTCTAATAAACAACCCTCAGTTGTGCATATTGTGACTCAATTACGCTTGGCTATCTCAGTTTGTGCATGATTCTGCAATTTAGCATTATTACTCCCAAATCTAGCCTAATTTACCTCTAATTTTCTCCAATTGTACTTAATCACCAAATAAGCACTATTAAAGAAACAAAAAAAGATTAATTTTCATCAATCCGGTACCAGTATCAGTACATACCATAGCTGCCATTTTCTCCTTCAAAACTAAATTCCATCATCTCATATTTCTTCTCTAGGCAAAAATGAAAGAAGCCATACTCCTAGAAAAGCTAAAAAACTACTCCATCCCCCAAACCCAAGGCCCGAAAGTCAAACCCGAAGAGTTGACCGGCGAAGAGCGCTTCTACCTCAAAAAAATGGCCCAGAAGAAATCCAACTACGTTCCGATCGGCAAACGCGGCGTCTTCAGCGGCGTAATATTAAACATGCACTTGCACTGGAAAAAGCACGAGACTGTGAGGGTCGTTTGCAGGCCGTGCTTGCCAGGTCAGATTGAGGTCTATTTGTACAATTATCTTAGAAAAATTGAGGTCTATTTGTACAATTATCTTTGAGGTCTATTTGTACAATTATCTTAGAAAAATTGAGGTCTATTTGTACAATTATCTTTGAGGTCTATTTGTACAATTATCTTAGAAAAATTGAGGTCTATTTGTACAATTATCTTAGAAAAATTGAGGTCTATTTGTACAATTATCTTTGAGGTCTATTTGTACAATTATCTTAGAAAAATTGAGGTCTATTTGTACAATTATCTTTGAGGTCTATTTGTACAATTATCTTAGAAAAATTGAGGTCTATCTCTACAATTATCTTAGAAAAATTGAGGTCTATCTCTACAATTATCTTAGAAAAATTGAGGTCTATTTCTACAATTATCTTAAAAAAATTGTTTGTACAATTATCTTAGAAAAATTGCGGTCTATTTGTACAATTATCTTAGAAAAATTGCGGTCTATTTTTACAATTACCTTACAAAAATTGAGGTCTATTTGTACAATTATGGTGTATCTGAATAAAACTGACCGAAGTTTAGGTTTATCAGTTAAACTGATTTTGCATCTTAGGATAGACAAACAAAATGAATGACATGAAAAAGTAGTCGTCAATTGCATATACAGGTCAGATCGATGAGTATGCGAGGGAGTTGAAGAGATTGAGCGGCGGTGTTCCGATTCAGGTTGTGGGAAGTGATACGGTGGTTTTTTATAGAGGGAGGAATTATGTTCAGCCGGAGGTTATGTCTCCAGTTGATACGTTGTCCAAGAAGAAGGTATGTTTATTAAGTTTTTTGTTTGCGGGAAATTTGCAAAAACGCCCATGCATTATGTGGAAATTGCGAAAACCTGCATTGTTGAAAATTGCGAAAGAAGAAAAAAATGTATTATTGCTGAAGTTGCAAAAACTCCCTACTATTAGTTAGAAGCTGACACTGTTAGTTTCTTTTTCTAATTATTTGAAATAATATTTCTTAAAGATTAGTTAACATCTTTCTCTCTCACTTCAAATTTGATGTTAATTAATTTTAAGAGAGAGATACTAATTAAATTTTAAGACATTAATTCAAATCAGAATTTTTGCTAAAAGCAATTCAAATTAAACTTAAATAATGTTATTTAATTTTTTAAATGTGATTTTAGAGTGGGAAACTAACGGTGTTAGCTTTCAACCAACGGTGGGGAGTTTTTGCAATTTCGGCAATAATACAGGGTTTCTTTGCAATTTTCAATAAGGGGCTTTTTGGCAAATTTCCCTTTGTTTATTTTTTTTTAATTTAAATTTTTAATGAAGTTGGTATTATCTTAATAGGCACTTGAAAAATCGAAATATGAGGAATCACTGCGGACGGTTAGGAGATTTATCGCAATGGCTGAAAAGGAGCTCGAAATTTATTACCGGCATGTAGCTCTTTATGGGGAGCCACAGTCTAGAAATCGTGACTTAGTTTATGGTGATGAGAGAGAAAATCCGCCCTTATCCAGAGTGAGAAACGGGGAAGAAAAGGAACAAGAAGATGATCCAAGTATAATGCTTTCGGATTCTTGTTTAGAAAGTGAGTTTAGTCTTTCTGATGAGGATAAAGAATCAGATTTCGAACTTGAGCTAGATGAAAGAGAGAAGGAAATGATTTCACAAATAGAAAGAGAATGTGAAGAGGTCTAGGCAAACTTGTTAGTTAACAAGGAACAGAATTGAACACTGGTTACAATAAATAATAAATTTGGTTATCTAGACCTACAACTATTGGTTGGGTTTGATTATATGTTAAAACAATAGCTGAAAATAAAAAAAATATGGAAAGCAGAGGTAGATAGTTTCACTGCAATACTACTTTATCGTTTTTTGTACTCAAATCAATCAAACACAATTAGAGGGGTATTTTCCAAAACTAAACACAACCCACTTCATGGTGAGGTGTTGTTGTACCTAACCCAACTGGTATTCTACTTTTGTTGTAATCCGAATTAACCTAGGCTTCAAAGCTGTTTCATAATCCATGGTTTCCCCTCAAGTAACTGAATCACTTTTGTGATATAATTAGCATAAGGCTCTGATATTGGACTTCAACTTTCAGTACTTTACCGTCTAACTATGGGTCTATTTGATCAACAACTGAAATAATGTCACCGGTTACAATTAATTATCACTCCATTAAACAATTAATAAAATATAAAGTTCAGTGCGGAATGAACGACTATCACAATTTTGGCATTAATATGTATTGTTACTGCACATGATTATGGTGTGCGACTCTCAAAAGAACAATATGAACTACAAGAATTCATATAAATATACAGACATAAAAAATTTAAAGACTAAAGATATGAACATGATTACTTACCAACTAACTTTCATTACTCTTGTTACGATATTGGAGAGAACTAATGAAAATTTGACAAGTAATAAAGTGAAACATAATTGATTGAAAATCAGTACAAGAAGTATTTTTTGACGTGAATCTGACGCGTTTAGCCATTATACCCTAAATAACCCTTGACCCCTTCCGTACAATATGGATTCAGTGTACGCTAGTCGCTAATCATTATTAACCTCTTCTCTAAACTTATTAACAAAATCCACATACTTTCGGTCAGGGAAGCGAAAACCCTAATTTGAGTATGAGGTGGTTGTAAACCATCTTCATGATGTACTATTTTTATACCTTCAATGGGCTCAAGGAAAACGGTATCGGCAAACTAGGCTGAACTAACCTGTTTCAGAGGATATATCCACATAATAATTTTCGAAAAGATTAAAATATATAAAATAATTTTGATGTTAGAATTACTTTATATAGTACTAATTATAATTTGAATTCATTAATTCTTGATAAACTTTTTGGGTTCGATTTTTTTCTCATAAAGGATTATAATTCAATAGATAATTTTATTTTAAGGTATACAATTATTTATTCTAATTCTAATTTTTTGATTTCTCTGTGGATTAACTTGTAATTGTAAGGTTTAAAGAAGACTAATTTAATCTTGTTGGTTTGGTACTTAAACTAAGTTGTAGTTTTTTTTTTATGGAACTTATGTTAGATATTTTAGAAATGTTCGTGGAACATACAAAAAGAATAAGTAATTAAAGTACGAAAACTAATTGTGTTAACTCTTATTTTACTATAGGGACTTTTCTACAATTTCCGCAATAACGTAGGGCTCTTTTGCAATTTCTAATAATACAAGAGCTTTAATATAAGTGCTTTTATTGCAAATTACCCTAATAATAATTGTGAGGTAGTTCAGATTTTCATAAGAGAGAAAAATACGAATGTCTTAGGACCACATCAGACCATTTTAATCATATCACTATTTTACCTTCGTTTAACAACAATCATAATTCTCCATTTCAACAAATGATCAAAGTAAACCAGTAACTAATTTCTCATCCTCACAATACCCTAATTATACACCAAAGTACAAACCCACACCTTACAAAAAGAATTACTACCAATAACAAATCCTATATTACACCCCCCTCCCCCTCTCTCTCTAACCTCGCTCCGCAAACAAATCCTCACCATCATCATAATAATCACTCAACATAACCGTCAAAAACGAGTACTTCCCCCTCTCCAAATGCAATTTCGCGCCGGAAACGACCCAATACCCCGGCATGTCTTACGGTCCCCGTGCCATTTCAGTCGTATCCACATATTTAAGCAATTTTGGTGCCCTGGACCGGGACCGGCGGACCGCCGGGATATATATATTTTTTTGAATTAGTAGGCGAGAGCCTACTTAAGATTTGCATTAAATTAAAAATAATTTTTTTGTACATGCATTGTTACAAAAAAGTTACATATCCGTAGTAATCGGAATATTCTATCGGAACCCTATGCTTTCCACAAAGTGCAGTTCGGTCTGGGAGCCGGGATATATGGCCGAGTTTATGTTGACCTCGTTCGGTCTGGGAGCCGGTTTTTGTTGAGCGGCCACGGAGAAGTGGGTGCTGATTAGGATTGCGATTTGGCCCGATTTTTGGACCAGGTTGGGGGAAGCGTTCCATTCTGGGCTCTTCACTGAGGCCGCGTTGGTCACCCTTGCGAATCTGAGTTGTAGGAAAAAAACTTTCCTGTATAATTATTTTTTAACAGTCAATAGAAGTAAATTCCCGATTCTTATATTTGTACACATATATTTAGGTATTCATATATAGATACAGAGATATATTTACATAAAAATATATTATGGGGAATTTGAAAAAAGCCCCTACATTATGCTTAAATTGCAAAGAAACTCCTCCATTATTGGAAACTGCAAAAAGCCTAGTGTTTATTAAGATCTAACATCGTTAGTTAAGACATCTTAATCATTCTTAACTATTTTCTGAATAAAATTAATTTTATTCAAAAAATATTAGTTAGAGTGATGGTGCCAGACCTTAACAAATGCTACGCTATTTTTTCAATTTGCTAAAGAACAAACTTAGAGGACCTTTCTTTGCAATTCCAATAACGAAGGGGCTTCTTTGCAATTTAAGCATTAATGTAGGGCTCTTTTGCAAAATTCCCTTGTATCCCATATATCAATTTCAACACACACACACAAACAAGACGAAAGAAACAGAAAGAGAGGGTAAACCACCTGAAAACATAAGAGCTGACATAAATCTGGGCACCTGTCAGATCGGGAAAGAAAAGGAACAAGAAGATGATCCAAGTATTATGGTTTCTGATTCTGGATTAGAATGCGAGTATAGTATTTCTGATGCGGACCAAGAATCGTATTTTGAACTTGAGATAGATGAAAGACAGAAGGAAATGATTTCAGAAGTAGAAAGAGACTGTGAAGTTGTTAACAAGGAACAAAACTGAACACCGGTTACACAATAAGTCTGGTATCTAGACTTGCAACTATTGGCTGGGTTTGATTTGCTAAAATAATAGTTGGAAATAAATAATATGGAAAGCCTAGGGTCGATATTGTCACCGCGATACTACTTTATGGTTTTTTGTGTTCTAACATAAATCAATTCAATCACAGTTAGAGGGGTATATTCCTAAATTAAACACGGTTACTTTCATGGCAGGGTTTTGTACCTTAACCTGACTAGGGTTCAATCGTCTTTGATAATCCATGGTTTCTCCTTTTTATAATTGAACTACTTTTGTGATATAACTAACCTAGGGGTCTTGTATTGGACTTGAACTTCCAGTACTTGCGTAAATATGGATCTGTTTGATGGTTTCATCCAGTTGATTGAATAATCAATAATTAAATTATTAATTATTTTTTATAATTATTAATAATTAATATTTTTCTCTCAAAAATTACTCCACCACTGAAATAGTGTCACTTGTTACAATTGATTATCACGCCATTCAACAATTAAGAAAATAAAAAGTTCAGTCCGAAATGAATGACTCACAATTTTGGCATTAATATATATTGTAAGTGCGAAATGAATGACTCACAATTTTGGCATTAATATGTATTGTAACTGCACATGATTATGGTAAGTGGCTCTCACAAGAACAATATGAACTATAAGAATTCATATAAATATATAGACATAAGTAAACTAAAGACTAAAGATATTAACATGCTTATATATTATTTACCAACTAACTTTCATTACTCATGTTAATATA
This sequence comes from Juncus effusus, assembly GCA_027726005.1. NCBI lineage: Eukaryota > Viridiplantae > Streptophyta > Magnoliopsida > Poales > Juncaceae > Juncus > Juncus effusus. The sequence continues at coordinate 7,611,124 of CM050894.1, read as the reverse complement.
TTGGAGAGAACTAATGAAATGAAATAAATGAAAATTGGACATGTGAGAAAGCGAAGCGTAATTGATTGAAAACAAATAGTACAAGTGTTTTTTTACGTGAATCTAGTGCGTTTAGTCATGATATACTAGATGTGTCTCGGCTCTCTTTCTCATTTAACAATTCACCGTATGTTGAGCATTATCAACCCCTCCTCTAAATTTGTTCACAAACCCCACGTACTTTCGGTCGGGCTAGGTGAAAGTAGAACCTTAATATGGCCATGATAAGGTTGTAAACCATCTTCATGCATAGTAGTTTTTGTTTTTCAATGGGCTCAAGGAAAACTATATCGGCTGAGCAGGCCGCACTAACCTGTTTAGGAGGATATATCCACATAATAATTTATGATGTTGGAATTACTTTATAAATTGTAACTTTTTATAGCTCAATTGCAATTTCAAGCTTTCTTAAGTGCTAATTTTAATTTTAATTCATTAATTGTTCATAAACTTCTTGGGTTTGATTTTTTTTCTCATAGAGGATGATATAATGCAAAATAATCTTATTTTAAGGTATACAATTATAAAAGTTAATTCTAATTTTAATTTTTAACTCCTCGGCATAAGGTTTAAAGGTGACTAATTTAATCTTGTTGGTTTGGTACTTGAACTAGGTTTGTAGCCTTTTGTTTGTGTAACTTATTTTGGAAACTTTTGATAAGTTCATGGAACTTACGGAAAGGAACTTTTAAGCAATTAAAGTATGAAAACTAATTATGTTAACTCATATTTAACAGTAAACACTTTTTGGCAATATTGGCAATAATGTAGAGGCTCTTTCGAATTTCCAATAATGCAGGAACTGTCCAGTATTTCCTAAAAGAAAAAAAAGGAATGTCTTAGGACCACATCACACACCATTTTAATCATATTATCATTTTAGCTTTGTTTAACAACAATCACAACTCTCCATTTCAACAAATGATCAAGGTAACTCAGTAACTAATTTTTCATTCTCACAACACCGCAATTATAGACCAAAATATAAACCCACGCCTTACAAAAAGAATTACTACCAATAACAAATCCTATATTACACCAACACCACCCATCCAAACCTCTCCCCCCTCACTCTAACCTTCAAACAAATCCTCACCATCATCGTAATCATCGTTCAACATAGCCGTCAAAAGCGAGTACTTCACCCTAAGCGAAATCTTCCCTCTCTCCAAATGCAATTTCGCACCAGAAACCACCCAATACCCCGGCATGTCTTGCGGGCCCCGCGCCATCTCAGTCGTATCCACATATTTAAGTAATTTCGGCGCCTGGATGGGGACCGGCGGGCCGCCGGGATATATGGCCGAGTTTATGTTGACCTCGTTCGGTCTCGGAGGTGGTTTCTGTTGAGCGGCTACTGAGAAATGGGTGCTGATTAGGGTTGAGATTAGGCCTGATTTTTGAACCAGGTTGGGGGAACCGTCCCATTCTGGGTTCTTCACTGAGGCTGCATTGGTCACCCTTGCGAATTTGAGTCGCAGAAATAGAACTTTCCTGTATAGAATGAAATTTAACAGTTAATAGAAATGCCTTCACGATTCCGGTATTTGTACAAATATATTTATGTATTGATATATAGATACAGAGATATATTTACATAGATATACTTGTTTATATTATGGAAATTTGCAAAAAAAGCACTTGCATTCTGCTTAAATTGCAGAGAAACTCCTCCATTGTTGGAAATTACAAAAAAGCCCCGAGTGTTTATTAAGATCTAACATCGTTAGTTAAGTCATCTTAATCATTCTTAAATATTTTCTGAATAAAATTAATTTTATTCAAAAAAATTATTAGAGTGATGGCGCCAGACTTTAACAAACGCTAGGGTCTTTTTTGGCAACTTTCCAAAGAATAGAGGACCTTTTTTGCAATTTCCAATAACAAAGCAACTTCTTTGCAATTTAAGCATAATGTATGGCTCTTTTGCAAATCTCCCTTACATTACATATATCACTATCGACATACGCACACACACACAGGACGAAAGAAACAGAAAGAAGCCAACCCACCTGAACCCATGAGAGCTGACATAAAGCTGGGCGCCCGTGACAACACTCAAATCATCGTCGCTCTCGACCGGCGCGGTGCACACGTGGGACAGATGCTTCCACTGGATGGGCTCGAAGTACCTGCGGTCGTAGGACGCCTCGACGTCCGTGCGCGCGTTGTAAGGGTCGTCCGCGAGAGTCAGGATCTGAGGCAGCGAGCACAGGTGCTGCACGTGGATGGCCAGACGGTTGCTCCTCTTGCCTTCTAAGTAGAGGCGCAGGCCTGTTACCGGCCTGTTTCCCACGTCAACCTGAGTTGGATGAGAAATGTGTTAAAAACTAAGGGATCTGATGATATGCATGATGGCTCGATTTTCTTTTGTGAAGCAGTATATAAATCCTTATTTTTGAAGTAAAAGTATTTAGTATATACAAATAAAAAATAGTATATACAATGGAAGAAACAGTATATAGAGTAAGAACACAGTATATAAACCAGAAAAATAATAAATAAATTCTGAAAAAGGTATATAAACATATGTTTTTTGAAAACATTATATATAAACAAAAAAACAAAACAATACATAAACACAGAAAACAATATAAAAAATATTGTTTTTTGTGTTTTATGTACTGTTTTTTAAAAACAGTGTATATAATGCAGGTTAAAAAAACATAGTGCACTGTCGTGCTCTAGGGCATCCTGATATCTCTAAAACTAAAATCATTTTTCAGATAAAATTTTGGATGTATAAGAGGGTAAATTAATAACAATATTAAATATTAGGGGTACCAAATTTGTGCAAACGAAGAGCTTAGGACCCATGAAGTTGAACTGGAGAGAAGTGCTGCCCTGCCTCTTCCTCTGGGGGCCGAGAGGCAGGTCGCTGTACACCGGGGCCCACTGCCTCGGCAACTGGAATTCCAGAAACTGGTGAAGCTCTTCAATCGGCGGCTTATCTAAAGAGCATTGTCATAATTAACAACGAATTAATACGCTGTTTTCTCCTATCTTCAAATCAACAATTGACTTGACTCCTCTACTTGTACTTCTAAATAGAAACAAGAAAAGATAGGCACAACAAATAAATGAATATTTAAGGGATAAATGCACCGTTAGTTCCTGTACTTTAACGGGATTGCAATATAGTCCCTGCACTACCAATCTGATATGCTTGGACCTTGTACTTTATGAAAACATGAATGACGAGTCTCTTAGTTGGGGACTAACCGTGCATAATTCCATAAATTACATAAATCAAGCATGTCAAATTAATAGTACGGGGACTAAATTACAATCCGTTTAGAGTACAGGGACTAATGCTGCATTTATCCCAATTTTTGAATGAGGCTTACAGCGGAGGTAGAGATTGATGGCGTGGCTCAGGAAGCCGCTGCCTGGGACTCCGTTTAAGAGGGAAGTGATGGGCAAGAAAGACATTGAAATCACATCAGGCTCGAGTTGCACTGTGTTTAGCCACTCGTCGTGACTCATCTCCTTGTTGTCTTTGCCTCCTCTCCTCTTGTCTAACACCATTATATCCTATACACACACAAAATGGAAGATACAATCAATCAGCTTATGTGTCAACAAACACAATAAAGTAATAGAGGTATTACAAAGTGAAAAGAATATGCGTACATCCTTTGTAGAGTAAGAGCTTGATGGGCTGGAGTCGGCAAATCTCAAGCGTTGCTCTCTTGTATCCATCTGTACCACCAAGTCACTAAATATGTCAGTTTAATACAATGATATTGCTGGTTTCTAGGTTTAGTTTTACCATTCTTAACACCTCATTTTTTTTTTTTTTTGAATGGGCATAACACCTCATTTTTGTTGATTTCTCTTGTTTGTCTCATTTTGATTTCACATTTGGGGGTCAATGAGACGTATCGGGTCGAGGGTTACAAAACTAAGGCTTAATTACACATTTATAGGTTAACTGAGGCTTAATTGGGCCATATCAACAAAAGGAGATATGATAAAATTCAATTTCTGAAAATAAAATAAAAAGCTGACATGACCTTATTATCCTTAAAATTCATATCGAATTGCGCATTTACATTCTGAAAGCGTCTGTCTGCAACCGCCTTCAACCTCTTTTGTACTTCTACAGGTTGTAGGCTTGATGAGTGCTGTTGTCTTATGTAAATTACGTCTTTGCCCCCCATTTTGACTCCTATTACGATATGAGTCCCAAATTTCTCAATGAACCTGCAATTCAGAGAATTCCACGACAATAAAAATTAGACAAAGAAGAGGACAATCAATTATAATATGCACGAAATGCAATTTCCGTCACAAAAACTTTCCTACGCTCATGAGTAGGTTGTTAGGTTCAATTATATTTATGCCACCTCAAATTACCAATTTAACCTCAAGTAACTCCATTTGTGTTAATTTTACTCAATCAAGCCCCAAATTCTCTCTCATTTCCAATTTAACACAAACAAGGAAAGAAAAAAGAAAACAGAAGGAAAAAAGGGCTGAAGTAGAAAACCTACATAAAACCAAAACAAGACGAAAAATAGCAAACAAACAAACAAAAAAACATAGCCAACCAGAATGTTCCGGAACTGGTTCCCACAACAGTGCAATTAATAACAAATTATGACTCACTTAGAATACTTTAATATCATTTTCATCATCAATTATAATCAATAAATCTCCCCCCACTAAACAATCCACTAACGTTTTCATTAACTCTTTCACCGGCTTTTGGGCCCCACATGATTTATCTATTTCTGGGACCCAAATGTCACTGAAACAGTTAATGAAAACATCAGTGGTTTCTTGAGTGTAGCTCCACTCAAGTATAATATACACAATTAGTAAAAAAAAGAGAAATTTGCAAAAAGACCCTAAATTATGCCAAAATTGCAAAAACATCCATATAATTAAAGTATTAAAACTTTCCAACTACCAATAGGGGCTTCTTCACAATTTTGGCAACAATGCAGCGCTTTTTTGCAATTTTGGCACAATGCAGGGGCTTTTTTGCAAATTTGGCACAATGCAGGGGCTTTTTTGCAAATTTGGCATAATGAGAAGGAAGGTCTGACCTGGCGAGAGCGGCGGGGTCCCAGGTGGAGGGGACGCACCGTTTAACATGGTCCCTCAAGACGATATTCGACTTGGAGAGGGCGACGGTATAAAGGCTGATGAACCATCCGTCGAAGGCGAGGGCCCTGGTGCCGGCGGCATCCTTCTGCCAGCTGCTCGTGAGGTCGAACGCGTGGTTGAAGTGCCCCGACGGGATCTTGCCTGATAAGGATACCTCCTGGTTGAACTGCTCCGACATCTGTATGTATGCAGAAGATGACGTTATTGGGAGTTTCGTTTTGTTTGTTATGTTGGTTGGTTGGTTGAATGAATGAATGAATGCGGTGTTGGTGATTGTAACGAAACTTGGTGAGGTGGTTTTGCGTCCTTTTTTGACATGAATAGAGTTGAATCACTCTTCTGCCCTTGTTCGGCGAGAATGTAATAGAGTGGGATAATGGGATGGGGTGGAATAAGTGTATTTATTCCGTTGAATAAGGGGTGGGTGAGTGATTTAGTTATATTCAAAGGGAGCTGGAAGAGTGGAATAAAGATATTTTTATCTCCCTCTGTCTTCAATATAAATCAAAAATATTAATTTAGCTAGTTATTCCACTATTTCACTCTTCCACCTTGTCTAACACCGTTAGAAGAAAATGGAGTAACTACTCTTCCAAGTACAAAAGCATGTCAATTCCATTGCCAAAAATAAAATAAAAAAAGGCTAAAAAGGATCAATAAAAGGTACCTGTTGAAAAGAGAGCACGTCGGATCGAAACCTAGTTCGCTCCCCTTTGTCGCATTTAATCACCTTGGGCACATCCGGCACGACAATTCCACCTGGCAGAACGATATCCTGAGCATCGGTCCGCTCAATTTCAATTAGGCACGGATCCGGATCGTTTCTCTTGCAAAACTTGAGCCGCAAGTCGGCCGCAACGTCGTATCCCAGTCCAATTGACTGAATCGCAATTTCAGCTGCTCTTAATGGAGGCCCTTTTAGTGACATGTTGGGTTTTTTTTTTCCAGAAGGTCTTTTGTTTATTGTTTTGTTGACATGCAATAGTGGAGGGAAGAAGAAGAAGAATATGAAAGTTTACGGCTTTTATGGTGGCTTTAGGACGGAATTGGTCTTTTTGGTAAAGAAAGAGAAATCTTGAGAGGGAAGTAGCACCACAGAAATCTTGGATTGGAAACTGAAATTTTGAGTTTTGAAGTAAAAGAGGTGAAATTCACTGTTTTTTCAGCCTGGGGAGATGATTCTTAGATACTGAACTCAAATTGATGAAACAACAGTACAAAATACTACGAATTGTGGAATCCTTCTATACCCAAAAGGAGACGAAACTAAAGCTGAGCTCATACAGATTTACCATACAACTATCTGCTTCTCACCCAAAATTCAAACTAGATTAATGATTCCGAACCTCAGATCGACTGAAAATTGTACTAAAAGAGTAGCATAAATCACTGACCCAACTGAATTTCAAAAGAAAAAAACTAACAAAACAGAATGGGTTATTCTTCAATTCAACTTACGTGAGCTCAAAAGGGTATGAAAATCTAAAGAACCAGTGCCCAAAAGGGAAACCTTAGTTGGATCAAGAGGTACTGTGGATTCGGAGAGAGAGAGAGAAGAAGAAGTAGAAAAGCCTAGATTTTAGGGTTGGAAAGAAGAAGTGGGGGGGAGAAAGAAAGAAAGAAAGAATAATTCTGAAAGGCTTAGTAAATAATGATTTGATTATTATATGTTAGGCTGGCTGGCTGGCTGGTCTTGTGCTCTTTCTTTCTTCTTCCTTTCTTTGATTTTTTCTATTTGTCTAATTTGGGTGTGAATTCTCAATATAGTCCTCAGAAAGTTGTGTTTTTGTACCAGTACAGCCTGTACAGGTGACGAGTGGCTCGACTTGTTGGAACTTGAAAGTTCAGAGGAGGTACAGGTCTTAAAAAAAAGGAGTTATAGGATTATTAATTTTTTTTAACTTATAGAAGAAATCGTTTTTAATGAGTTTTTATCATGTAATATTTTAGTTGATGGAAATCACTCCTACTGAGGAGTTTTGGTATATGACTGTTTTAGTTTGTATTTTTGTTGTTCAATCGAAAATGATTGAAATATTGCTCAAAAAATAATTTGGTCGGTAGAGATTAGTTTGAGCTAGATGTAGATCATATTCGATCGAGTTTGAATCATTTTTAGCATAAACTTGCAACTTGCTAGTAGTCAATCCATATTCACAAATCGACCCCACTTGTGATTTTGATCCGAACTAGTCGTTATTTTACAACATCATTGTTATTACAGACTAAGATGAACGGAGTTGAATTCGTGCTTGGACCATTAATATTTCAAGCCGAACCAAATTAGGTCCATGATATTCGAGACAAACTCAAGTTGGGTTTGGCTTGATCAAATTCGGCTCATTTACACCATTAAATACTTAATCAATATGGACTGAAACTTATGAACAAAAGAGATATGATTGTTGAAACTTACTAGCTCAAGTAGAAAATACTTCTTAAATTTTCGAGAGCTTTCAAATTCAAATCTCAACAAGCGCATTTAGTACAAATGATATTTAGTAAGTTTATCAATCCACTAAAAGTGAGTTTGAGTCTCAAAAAAATGACCCTTCAAGATTTTCAGCAAGCAATTTATATAATTAACAATTTATTATATTATACTATCATATACTCTTACAATCTACACATTCAACTCCCTTTCATAGAGATTTAATAAGTCGGTCGTGTGTGTGTATATATATATATATATATATATATATATATATATATATATATATATATATATATATATCACAGTTTCTAGATAACTAAGTTAAGATTCTGCAATCGTAAGATGTTGGAAATTTTCAATGTTGTTGACATTTTAATATACTTACTAGTTAATGGAGATACGCAGTTGAATTTTTTTCCTTAAATTTAAATATTAGCACTAGCTTGAAATAGTTTATTTGCATACTTTTTTCTAAATGATTTGTTGACATGTTCAAATAATTATAAGAAATATATAATGTAAAAAGGCATAAGTGGATAAACATGTACAATACCGGAGGGATATATTTAGCTCCTATTGCGCAACTTCCATGCAATTTCTTTTGGGGGGGTGGGGGTGATAATATAAATTTTGTGTATCAAAAGGTCTTAATAGAATATACATCATTATATTTTTCCGGTGTTGTCTGATTTGCTCTGGTCTGACTCGGGGGTAGTTGGGACACCGAGATGTCTAACAGTTCATTACTTCACATTTAATGCATGGCATGCTTAATTGGAAAAGTTACAAAATGGACACATTTCATGCATTAAATACAATACATTAAGCCTCCAATGAAACTTCATTCATATCATTTCCCCAAATACATTAAGCCTCCAATGAAACTTCATTTGTATCATTTCCCCATTCTTTTATTTTTTTTTCTAAACCTCATGAGAACTCTCATTCATGAGATCAAATCATTCTAATTATTTTATTTCTTGGATTAAAAAGTAGGATAACATCTGCACCATATAATTTTGTAATTACTCTGATTTCTTGTGAGATTATTTATATCTCATACTAACATTTACAACAATAATTGGTGGTTTAGGTGTTTGTTATATTTTATACCCGGTTAAGTGAGAACGGTAAAAGTTAGTTTTGATCGTTAGATTAGAATCAAATGGTTCTAACGAATCATGATAAATAATTATCTTAATATTAATACAAAGAGAATATGAAGAATTTATTTATTAAATATAATTATTTTTTTTTCTTCTTTAAAAAAATAATAATTCGTAATGAAATATTGTATTTCTCACGTTAAAATCTCCAAACCTAAATTTGTTTAAATTTTTTCTTTATTTTCAATTCTATATCGCTATGGTTCCAATATAATTTTTTTTTCTCGATGAAGTACGCGAAGATATACTATATAAGAGAATAAACTCATATAGAAAATATATCTTTTCATAATTAGACTTAAACAATTAGACGTTTAAAATAAAATACAATACATTACTTTTTGTATTATCAATAAATTATAAAATTTAAATATTTAGACAAATTAACCCAATCCATTATTTTCCACCTTCTTTTGAGCCGTATTATTGAGACATGTCATCATCATCAATTTTATCTAGTCCGTCTGATAAAAAAAAATTCTCAAATTTTTGTTATTTTATTTCTCAAGTTTCTTGAATTTTATGGCAATATTTGTGTGGTTATTAATACATAATCATATAATTTCATAGATTGTTATTTTTATATTACATTTCCGAGTTTGTGAGAACCATCAAGTATTAACTATTATATTCTCATTGTAGATTTTTTTTAGTTGTACACTATGTAAAATTTTTTATCACATGTTATTGATGAAACTCAGTACATAAATTAATGTAATGTGATTATCAATAACTTGAAAAATATTTTGATGTAGTTGTTTCACGAAATCAAAGATATAGTACGAAATATTAATCTAATTGTATACTAAAATAAAAATATTCGCAGCATAGCGCAGATATTATCCTAGTAATTTTTCAAGGGGCGTGATGGTGCACAATGAAATTTCAGTCCTACAGTACTATGACTTTTTTTTGTAAAATAGTATATATATTGTATTTTTTTTTAAATAGTATATAAAAATTTTTGCGGTGCACCGTCAGAATCTAAGGCTCCCAATATTCAATTTCTCTTTTTGAGATGGCATGATTTATTTAGGGGCTTCATCGATTTATTATGTGAAATCCGCCCACCAAATATTTTTTCCAATTGGTGCTGTTTTATGAATCTAAAATGTCGTGGTCATGTTTGGTTGTTTATCACATTCAGGAAATTCAAGACAAAGACAGGAATTTTGTCATTCCATCAAAATTTCTTAAATAATAATGGTTAAGATCTTACTAATACGAAAACGGTCTCTAGTTGTGTATTATTGTTATAATATATGAGTTTGGGATTCAAATTTTATTGGCACTGAAAAAAGCAAGACTTTGAATCTCTTTTTTTTGTAACAAATAAAGATCATAATTTAATAGAGCAACAAACAATTGGGAGTAAAAAATAGAGGAAGTGCTATGTGTATCTGATAGAGCAAGCCAATACATAAATTTATAAACATCTAACAACAACCCAAACTTGAATAGAAACATAAAAAACAATCAAACAAGTCAAACTCTTCCCTCAGAATAATAGAAGGAACTTATTCTAATCAAATGAATATACAGAATTTCATACTCTCCCAAAATCTCAAAGTATTAAATTTCAAATTCACAGATCTGATATATCAAATACATATACAGATCTCTCAGTACAAAACCTTAGATGGTAATTAAATTAATACAAAATTTCTTACGAGAAACACGAGCATTCGCAAATACACAGCAGTTTACGTACCTGCAAAAATTAGATGCATATATTTAATAAAGGAAGCCTAGAAATGATAGATGAAACTGATTTAGTACATAAGTAGTTGGTTTTATGAAACGATTTTGGAAATGCAAGTTTTTTGTTTGTAGGCAGCACTTCATAGGTACCTGTAATTTTTGTTTGTATGAGTATTTTACCAGTCTGAATGGTTATAATGCAGGATCGTTTAATTGGAAAATGTAAAAAACCAGCACAACTAATGGTTTAATATTGGAACAAAAGTAGAATCCTTACATTTAAGTCGCAGCAAAAGCTTGAGATTTAAATCCATTGTAAACAATAGAGTTTGAATTTGTACAAACACCAAAAAATGCTCATAAATTCTTCACAAATGGGAAGCAAAGAAACACTCGACACAATCTGCCACAAAAATCGTTCAATTAGTTTCTGGTTTTGGACAGAATTAGTTTTTATTGGGTTCTTTATATTGTTGTCTATAATGGGTTTTTTATATTTCGTTATATATATATTTATATATTTATTATTGTACTTAAAATTATAAGCTAGTGAAAAACAATTTGAGTTCTTACCAAAAATACACCAGCAAATTCTACCACTGTACACCATCTGAGAGTGAACTAAAGGAATACGAATTTGAAACTTTTACAAACCAGCAAATGCTGAACGGACTCTTCTTTTTCTTTTCCACCTTTTTCTAATTAAAAGGAAGAATTTTGTTAAATCTGCAGAAGAAAACAAATTGTAGTGTTAGTCTCAGTACTAGAAAGCCGTTGAATTAACATCAGAGATTCTGAGCGCTAAAAGAAATCGTACTGACCATCATATATATTTTTTTAAAATATGGAGTTGGCTTAACTGTCGTACTTTTAATAATTCATTAAAGGGAAATTGGAAATCACGCCGGGGTATTATAGCGACCCTGTAGCGATGGATTGAAATTATATACTGTTTTCTCGTGTTTCTATATACGCTATATACCGTTTTCATTTTTTTAAATATATACTGTTTACCGAATGAATTTTTATATACTATTTATTTTCAGTTTATATGTTTGTTTATACTGTTTTTCATTTTTTAAAAAATATATATTATTTTATCAAATGATGTTTTCAGTTCATATGTTTGTATATACTGTTTTCAGTTTTTATATACTGTCGCTACAGCACCATCGCGCAGTATCAGCTCCCTTCATTAAAAATAATATTTACAAAAAATTTAGCCGTACTGACTGACCATCATAAGTCCAATGCTTTTTGTTACACTGAAATTTGAAAGCAATTATCGCAAGCTAGGGTTTCAAACAGTCCACTCTGATATATTTTATTGTATTTTATTTACTGGTTTTATTTTAGGAGGGGTGACTATACTTTTATTTTTATTATTTTGAGATTCAACAGATAATTAGTGGGTATAGATATTGATTAAGTTGGATTCTTTACCGCAAGGAGAAGCAAGCTTCCAACTCCATTCTATATACATTTAAATCCTCTAAGCAGCAACCAAAATTCTGAAATCAGAAAAAAACTTCTTTTTCTCTTTTTTTTTTCCTTTTTAGTTTTTTCGGATATTTTTCTTTTTGCGAAATAGTAGCATGGATAAACATAACCTTCCAAAAATATAGATTTCCAAATTAGCCTCCGTGATGATAGATCAACGAACGGAAAAAGAACGTAATTTTTGGTACCTTTTTACGGAAATAACACATCAAATTTCTTCAACACATCAATCATAGTTGGAAAAATGCAGACACAAAAATAATTTTCTGTTCTGATTTCTTTCCTTTTTCTTTCTTTTTTTGGTTCCTGATAGAAACCTGAAAGCTAATCAAAAAAATTAGAAAAAAGGTTGATTTAAGATAATTAGTAAAACTAAGAGGCACTAAATTCAATTAATATTTTGTCGAACAAAACAGTGTGCTTACCATATAATAGAACACAAATCATCAAACTATCATTGTAATGAAGGGCTAAATCTGCTTTTGTGGAACACAACACAACCTACGGAAAAATTGGTGCATATTTGTTAGCTTTCAAGTTTCAAGAATAATTTCCTTGAAGAGTAACAGATTATCTACTGTTAATTAAATCTGTTACCAGTGACAAAAATAAATATTGATAAGGTGACTGTTTTTATGATTGTAATCTATAAACATGCACAATGGTTATGTGAGTCAACCAAATCCGATCTGATTCAGGGGACTCAGATCAGTTTCAGAACTGATATATATTTTTTTTAATTGCTTCAGAACTATGATAAATATCACTATACTGCAATTGTACCAGATGAAGAAAAAAATTCTAACTAATTCAGTTTAATTATGTCTCTCATCGTTAAGTTCTATTACTTAGTGATAGTTTTTGGTGCTTCATTCATATACAATTGCATTAAATCCATGGATATTCAACTAAATTAGCCATTATTAGTTATCAACTTAGCATGCATTGAAGTACTTCCAGTAATGAAAGAGAATCTCATAATCTGGTCAGACTATAAATAAAAAAAGTCGATACTCTATGGAATTTAATGGCAATGCTTGAATTAAGATATCAAAATTCAACAATTTAATCCTTGAATTTATGAGAAAACTCACGCTCTTACCGAAAATCAAAGTAAGGAAACCGCACCATTCCAAGAAACAACAGATCGAATGAAATCGCACGACATTCTCATTCATGTATTTCACAATAATAAATGACATATAGCCAGATTTGCTTCCCAAAATACACACAACAATACAAAACCTGCATAAAACAAAAAAAAAAAAGTAGTTTATATCATTATTAAGCATGTATGGGAATGTTAGCAATTTGGGGGGATCTAGAATCTAGAAGGGGCAAGGGCATCTTGATTTATAAGATGATTGTAATGTGGTGTAATCATTATATAATTAAGCAATGAAAACAAGGGGATAATCCCCTATTTCCTTCAAAAAACAAACTATTGAGAAATTAAACATAATAAATAAATAACAACATTACCATACCAAAAGCCCGTCAAACAAAATCTATTATTGGCACATGGGCAATCTTCGGCCAATCCTCACCATAAGGTTCCTCACAACTATCTTCCAACTCAGGGCATCCATCAATTCTAATCACTTTGAGCGACTCAGGAAGCTCCGGTAACCCAGAGTAACCCCAGCATTTTCTTATCGTGAGATTTTCAAGCGAGCATAGGAATTTTAGACTCGGTCCGAAAGACAAGAGTTCGCAATTGTAAACATGTAGGTCATGAAGGTCTCTGAAAAGAAAGGCTGCCAGACCTTTGTTTGAGAATAAATCGATCAACACGGAATCAGATCCTATGTTTAGATGGTCCCATGAGCCTTGTTTCTTCCTTGCCGATACAACCGCGACCTGGTAAAAGAAAGAAATTATTACTTCAATTCTCCCTTTTCTGTTATAAAAAAAAAATGATGGACCCTTTTCTGTTATAATATACTTTCTATCTTCCTCATAAGATACATTATTAATTAAATTTACTATATCATAAAGCAACCTTTGGGAGGCGAATGTTGCAATCAATATCCTGATGTGCGAAAAAGGGAAGCAATCCATCCAATGTGGAAACATCATGGCAGGATTTCAACTCGAACTTCTCAAGAGCACTCAAATGACCCATCGATAAGGAAGTGAAGCTAAAAGAAGTGACTATCTTAACTTCTTTCAGAGACGGCAAATCACCCGATAAAAAATTATCCCAAAGATTGCTTGTTTTAACTTCAACGAATGATAAAGACTTGGGAAGAATGGTTTTATCAACCAATGAGGGACATAAATGGATGGCTAGGGTTTTAAGAGATGTAAGTGCTTCTAAACCTCCTAAGGATGTGAGACACCAACACTCTTTAATGACGATTTCTTCCAAATTAGTCAGGGTTTGCATTATATTCTCGGAGGGAAGCCTTGTGATGGTGAGGATTTTCTCTAATTTTAAATAAATAAGGGAGGCGAGATTGGCCAGGGTTTCTGACAAGGCTCCATCGGTTATGGTGCATGTTTCGAGTGTTAGCTTGCGAAGATTAGGAAGGAGTTGGTTTGAGGCGTCATTTTGGTAAATGTAGTTCATCTTTCGCAAATGGCAATGCCACCATGCCCGCAAGACATTTCTATAAGCATCCGATAAATTTTTCTCGGTTTGGAACTCGCCCGTTAAAGATTTCTTAAAGGTCGTAAAGTTTGTGTCGAACTCCTTCTCCTTGAAAATTCCGTTTATTGATCTCCATTCATTGGATAACACTTCTCTTATTGATTCTTCCATAGATGGCCGCCTTTCGACGATAGAGCACAGGTTGGAAATGATGAGCTTTATTATTGAACCCTTCCATTCAGAAATCTCATTTACCTCACCGTCGGAAACAAATATTAATAAAGGACAAAATTTGATTGTTAATTTGGTAATACTTATTGGAAGAGAGAGCTCCTTTAGATTCCAAAGTTTCTCAAGAATAACCTCATTGCAACCTGTCTCGAAGTCTGAATCGCATGAGAGAGATTCGATAGCATCACATGAGCAAAGATGGAGATACTCTATATTCTTAATCCCCGAAAAACCATTTAACCAGCTTGGAAACTTGACATTCTTATATCCCTTAATTGTAAGGCATTTCACACTTGGGCTAGGTTGGATACTTTCAATCACTTCCAAGTCCATCTCTACATTTTCTCTTGGATCCTCACTCCACAACAAGTGCAATTCATTAAGATTCTTCTTGTTGTATAAATGGGCCTCGACCGCCTCATCCTTTCTTTCAACATTCTCAAGATTCTCAATTTTTAGGCTTCCATGGATTTCATTAAGGCTCCCTAGTTGCCCCAAATCATACCCTACTTCCTTTCTCACTTGAAATATCTCCAAGTTTTGGAGTGAGCTTAACTTGCCAATGTTGGGAATCAATTCCGGCATTTTTAGATGACGTAATTTGACTAAGTTAACAAGTTCTGCCGGTAAACACATCTCTTCATAACCCAACTTAAGCACTCGTAAATTATAAAGCTTGCATACTGATTTTGGCAACTCATGAACGTCGGTACAAACAAGATTCAAGTACCGAAGATGCTTCCAATCACCGATAAGTTCATGTAAAGTTGTAATATCAAAAGAACATAAACTCAACACCCTTAGTTTTGCAAACATTGGTAAAACTTCGGCTAGGGTTTCAGTACTCTCGACATCTATAGGATACAGAAAGATTAGGGTGTGCAATCCACTCAATTTAGCAAAGTTTGATTTGTGGTTATTCAATTTGCCGACTCCGACAGATAAGTAGCGTACCGTGGAAGGAATTTCTACTGCCTTCTCATCTTCTATTCGAAAGCATATTTTTTGAGAAATGTTTTCCGCTAGATCATGAAAGAGATCATGCATTTTATACGACTCAAAACCAAACAAATTCGTCTCAATTTCAAAAAATCCTTTTGATAACAACTCATGAAAATAGGTCCAGCCTTGAATCTCAGTCTCCACGAAGCTTTCGGCCATCCACAATTGGACCAAATCATTTATTTTGAACTTGTGCCCTTTCGGAAATATACTACAATACAAAAAGCATGTTTGTATGGTTTCATCAAGTTGTTCGAAACACCATCTCAATGAACTTAAAGGTTGATCATGAATGGAATTATTTTCATCCATAGCTCGTCGCCAAAATAGCGGATCTTGATTTTCGAAAAGCAGTAATCCTACGGTTTTAACAACAATCGGACATCCGCCGAATTTTTCCACAATTTCATCTGCCGTTCTCTCTTGCTCTTCTCTCACCTCTAAATTCATTCTTTCAGCAACCGAAAAAGCATGGAACCGAAAGAGCGCGGAAGCATCATCTTTTTCCAACGTAGATAAAACAATGACATTTTCGGTAAACAAAGCTTTTGGCAAACATTTTGATGTAGAAGTTAGAAGAATTCCGACTTTGCCTGAGTGAAAAATCATCGGAGCGAGAAGTTGTTCCCATGATTCTTCCTCCGATTCGGTCCCCCAAACATCGTCTAATACAAGAAGCACATTCTTTTTATCCTTCAACAAATTTTCTAGGGTTTGTTGAAGTATCGCAAGAATGTCGGGTTCTTGACATTCCGCCTTACTAACATAAGTAATCATTTCTTTCGTATGCCGAGTCACGTCAAGCTTACGAGACATGCTAATCCAAATTTTCGCATCGAAATGAGTTTCTACTCTTTTATCGCTGAAAACATACCGTGCAAGAGTAGTCTTGCCAGTACCGCTTGTACCAACTATCGCATGAATAGAGTACTTCAATGTTGAAATATTTGCAGGTCCAATGAGTCGGCTTACTGTAATATTCCGCTCTAAATCGCGGCCAAAAACTTCATCTTGATGCGATGAAAAGTTAAATTTTCGCTCATCGCTATGAGTTGTTTCGTTTAACACTGCATCATTCGGTAAATTACGAATACCGAAAAGCTCGGAGAAATCTTTGGCTTCGGTTGTTATACCCTTGAGCTCTTTCAATTGATTTTGCAACTTCATCTTTTCTGGTGTTAGGATAAAAATCATGTCCAGAAGATTGTGCACGGCATCGACAAGAGGATGAGGCGGGAGACATTTGCACTCGATGAATCTTTTCTCGTTTATCTGTTGGAAATATTTTACAATAAATTATTGTGTATCAGCGGTCGTAATTTCTTCTATCATAAAACTGTTTCAAAACGGAAAAAAAAAATTTGTTCATACCTATGGTGGTACGCACTATCATACTTTGTTTTTTTTTAATTGCTATATTAGTTCTTCATTATGTGATTTCTGTTTCTCATTGATTATGCGGTTTCTTGGAATTGATCTACAGGTAAATACGATTCTGTACCTAATATATATATATATACATATATATATATATATATGTATATATATATATATATATATATGTATATATATATATATATATATATATATATATATATATATATATAATATAACAAATTTTCACTTCTTGTGGCACCATAAATTGTGAACTTTCCTTTCAAACTTTCCATCTGATATAATTGATGAATTGTGAAGTTCTTAGTCTACTAATTGATAAATTTCGCAATGTTATCTGTTCCATTAAGTTCTTAGTGTTCTAATTGATAAATTTTGTAAGGTTATCAGTTTCATTAAGTTGATAGAGACATAAATCTTAATAACTAATTATATCAAAATTGTGAACTCAATATCTTATTCAGTCCTATAAAAAATAAAATATCTTTTATATTTGACTTTTGAAAACAATGCAGCTACTTCAATTATAGTTTGTATGGTGTTGAAATTACATAATAGGAAAAAAAAATCACATTGTAGGTAGGCTTGACTACTATGTGGCGGTGGCCAAATACTTCAATGGGAGGTAGAAAAAAGAACAAAATACAGAGTAATTGACAAAACAAATAAAGCTGTATTATACCTAAATTGCAAAAAAACTTTTCATTAATGAAAATTGCAAAAAAAAAAAAAAAAAAAAAAAAAAACTCTATTCTTTAGAAAATTGCAAAAAAAACCCCACCGTTTATTAAGACCTAACACCCGACCTGTCCGAGCCCAACCAAATCCAACCCTTATACTCATCGACTAGTCAACATATTTTAGTACGGTCCGGGTTCAGAGGGGTTTTTGAGTCAGATTGCATTTTATTAACTCTCGAAATAAAAATAATTTTATCAAAAAAAAAAAATATATTAATTGAAGTGATTAAGATGACTAAACTAACGGCGTTAGGTTAAGTATTAGCAAACGATAGAGGAGGTTTTGCAATTTTCAATGATATATTTTTTTTTGTTGCAATTTAAGCATAGTTGAGTTGCTTTTTTTTTTCTTTTTCAAATTTCCCTAAAATATGTTGGGATTAGTCTTATCACGGGCGGCTCCGTCATTTTGGTTGCCCTAGCCTCATATATTAACAGTTATGGATGTTATCAAGATGTTGTCCTCATAAAACAATATAAAATAATAAAAATGAAAATTTAATTTATAATATATTTTTAACTTCTATTATAGCAATATTTTTTGAGAATTTGTCGTTCGTCGGACTAGAATATTATGATTAAAATAATATTTTTTTGTTCTGGTTATTGATTATTTATTTATAAACAATATACTATTATCCATTTAAAAATTTTATTTGAAATTTTATAAAACTAGCAATTATATAACTTTATCATGAAATTATTTACAAAATAAATATGTTTAATAATGTTAAATTTTATGAAAATAACAAATTTTTTATCTATTATATTTCTCTTTTATGTAAAAAAAAATTATAGTTCTATAATGATAAGAAGGAGAATTGACAAAAAATATTAAAACAAAATAATAATTTTATAATTGAGGTAGGAATTAAAATTTTATGAAAAGTACTACAGTGAATAGGCGAAATTTGAAATTTTATGATATTTTGGTGTTAACATTCTTTTAACACTATTTTTAGTTTTTGACTAATTAATTAACATCCATTGGCATTTCAGTTGTAGTATCACTCAATAAAACATAAGTCCAATAAAATTTAGCCATATCACTCAATATAGATCTAGATTTTCTGTGGACTTATATTGTGCATATTATGTTTTCCTTGAAAAATCACAATGAAAACATGAGATTACAGTAATAATAGGCCACAATCCATGGAAACAATGAAAAACAAAAACGAACTGCAAAATTAAATTCCTTAAACCTGCAAATCCAAATCTCTAGCTCTAGAATACACACACGGTCTTTGGATTTATAGTATCTCCTACTACTAACTCTACTAGAAAATATGTTGATAGACATCAAATACCTATAAATAAGAACCACTAAATGATTGCCCCGTTCAGATGGCATACCCTAGCCCACAGGATTGGGGGCTTGCCCCTAGGCCGGCCCTACTTATCACTACATTAAACCAACTAGGGAATTGAGATTAATCTTATCATTGGATTAATCTGATGAGAAAAGATAAGGGAACCAACCTTTGGGAGATAGGGAGAGACCCTCTCTGGCCAAGTGCTCAATTCATAAAGATCATTGGGCGATCACTTGGTATTTGGAGACAGAAATGTGCTTGGGCCGCAGTGTTAGGGCTATAGGTAGGGGAGGAGAGTGGGGACACGACTACACGAGGAGTTTACATGCTAATTCATTTTGGAATTAAATATATAACCATCATGTTTTATTTATATTAAGGGACCTAAATAATATATAAAATTAAAAAATAATAGTATATAAAATAAAAAATTATTATATATAATTTGAAAAATAGTATTTTTTTAATATATATAAAAAAACAACAATATATAAAAAAAACATAATAAATATACATTAAAATAAAGTAAGATTCCCAAAATAATGCAAAAAAGTTTCTAAATACTCAAAGTAATCTATTTGGAAAGTAATCCTCAAACTAGCCTAAAACACTTCAAATGCCGATGCCTTTACTAGAAAGAAAAAACAAAACTAAATGTAGAGGCATTTGAAACGGCTCCACTTTGAACCAAAAAATAGAAAGAGAAAAACCGAAGGCTTTCCAATTTTTTTGGTCAGTTTAATGTCAGGAAAAAAACCACGATTTTATATTGTCGACGAATATAAATATTATTTAGTTTGAATTTGAAACAGACCAGACCATTTAAAAATTCAATATAAATATTCAAGATAATAAATGGAGACATTTCAAATGCCTCCACTTTTATTTTATTTTTTCTAGTAAAAGGACAACATGAGATGTCTTAGATTAGTTTGAGACTTTCAAAAATAAAATATTTTGGGTATGTAGAAAATGTTTTTAGATTATTTTAGGAAGTTACCTAAAAATAATATATGACATAAAGAAAATATATTTTTTGTGTTATATATAATATTTTCTTAAAAACAATATATACAACGCAGATTATAAAAAAAAAGATGCCGTCGCATGTCGTGATGTAGGGCGTCACTTTTTTTCACATTTCTCTAATTTTAATTACGGAATATATTTTTGAGAAACACTATTTCATATAATTGGACTGAACTCACTTAAGTTTTTTTTAGATTGAACCCATAATTTATGGGTAATCGGTTGACAGATTTTTCTAAATATATATTACACAAGATTGCGTTTGTCGGAACTCGAACTTAGATCTCTTCCAATATTCTAAAATATCTTACCGCTTGAGCTAGTAAGATTTGGCATTAAGTCAGAATTATATTTGAAGAACAAATAAACCAATTAAACCAAAATTCAAAAGAAATTTAAATAATATTAAGTAAAAATAAACAACTATTAGAATATTAGAATATTTAATGAATGTATCAGTTAATATTAATATGCATGCGCCTACTAGTTCCTAGTCCGAAATCCAATCCTTACATGTACCTACTAGCAACTCTTACAACATTGCTACAATATAACATTTTCTAGTTGGTGTAATGCTATCGAAGTGCTCAAAGTTGAAGTGATTTTCAAATCTTGTAAGAAATTATAGGATCTTATGTAAAAGGGTCCAAAAACTCCAATTTCCCCTAGCTTTTTAAAACTTGGATTGAAGTAGATTTATGTGTTTGCATCATATAATTTTGAGCATGGGGTAAACAACATCACCAATATTTAAGGTTTGATCAAATGGGTTACTTATAGTAACTAAATTTTGATTTACACAAATTAAATCATTTTATTAGTTTTCTATCCATTTCATGATGACAATAAGACTTTTTTTGAATTAAATCTTTTTATTAGTTTTCTATCCATTTCATGACGACAATGAGACTTTTTTTGAAGGGAGGACAATGAGACTTGAAGCTCATATGAGCACCGATCTTAAGCACTCTTTTCATTCTTGACTCAAATACTTAAATAATCATTTCAAATTTAACAAAATACTGCGAGATCACTAAATTTATTATTGTACCCCTTCAGGTTAATAGTTATTAATTTTTTAATAATGCATCACAACATGTAAATAAATTTCAATAATGTATCCTAACATGTCACTAAACTTTAATATATGTGATATATAACATTCTCATTCAATGTAAAAACATTAATCATTTTTCAGCATGTAATTTGACTGTACCTTACGATCTAGTGAATAATACTCCTGCTCGTCAAGTAGATCCTCAGTATCATAGAGAGCAGATTTGAGCCTTTTTAGCCATTCGGCAATCTTGTCCATTTGTCGGCTCTTTCGTGCAGCCCCAATCACCAATTGTAACTCCGGAATAATCTTCTTTATCTGTATTTCTTTCATCTCTTCCATCGTATACGTCTCGTTCGCGCCATTTTCGCCTGTTATAGCCAACCATTTCAGCCTTGAAATAACCAGTGTCGCATCATCATCCATTGAGAAACAATATCACATTTGATCTAATTTGATTTGAAATTTTAGAGGTGAAGGACAAAAGGATTTTGAAGAGGAAATTTTGGTCAATGCTTTTATATTTAATGATGGTGTAGGATCAATTAATTAATTAATTAATGCAATATCCTATGCACGATATATCACAGGTGTGACCACCTCATCAAAATATTATTGTTATCTAAATTCAAAGGTTTACTCACCACCTATTGATTGAAAGATGTCAAATGAAAAGACCAAGCCAAACAAAACAAACAATACATAAATGTTTTTCATGATAATTGATAGATTTTGAGATTTAAAGGATTAATTTATAATTTATAATTTTGGGTAATTTGATGTATTTATACTTACAAATGTACTTTCAGTTTTGAGATTTGATATTTTGAGTTTTTGGAGTGGTTCATATTTTATTGGGATATCTGAAAACGCGACGGGCTGCTCGTCCAAAACGCGACAATATTTTTTTTTTTTTATCTTTCAATATACTTTTTATTTTTTATATATTATTTTTCGGTATTTTACATAAATACTTTTTATTGTCTCTATGTATTGTTCAAAAAATGAATTTATATACTATTTATTTAATTTTATATACTGTTTATTTTTTGAGAAATTATTCGGAGTTCTCAGCTTTTGGAGTGCCCAAAAGCGCCCACCATACAGTTTTAGCTGTACACATATATATTTGCACTTGGATATAACTTTTGTGTTTACAAATAGAGTTCATTTACAGTGCCCTAGTCATTTTTTAAATTTTATGATAGATTAAATCTAGACCCTTCAATTTCAGAGGGGTATTTTCGGTACTTAGTAATTAATACAAAATTAATTATACATCAGTCCATCACCCTTTTTTTGAACCAGCGATCTCCTTATCCTATTCTGTCATATAATAGTATACTAGGATAATACTCGCGCTTCGCGGCGAGTATTTCAATTTTAATAGTTATTTCAATGTATAACTTGTAATTATTAAAATTCAAAATTAATGTTTGTGAATCCATAATATATAATAATATATGAGAATTCAAAATTGTTGTCTTTGATTTTCTTATGTCATTATGTTTTGACATATTATATTAGAAAAATAAATTAAGTATTAATCAAGCTTAGTTGAATGAGATAAAAAAAATGCAAGATAATTTATTTCGAAGATTTTAGTTGAAACTGCATAAGATTAAATTATAGATTATTAACTTTAAAAAAATAAAAAATAATTATTATATTTAATATTATATATATGGAAAAAATATGTATACTACATAGAAAAATGTAATATTACTCATTTTCTTAAAAAAATTGTAACGACTATTTTTCTTATTTTTTCATGTGTTAAAATTGTATGGATTACACATATATTATTATGAAATCCTTAATACATTAAATAATATAATATAGTTTTCAATATTCTGAAATTTTGTTTGAGATGATAGTTCTCACATAATGGAGATATAACACTGAACATTAATCTAACTAATCATGTGATATTATGATAATAATTTAAATTAAAAGCTAATATTTGATCAATTTTTTTATTTGACGGCGGAGAGAAATTGATAATAGTTCTCTTGAAAATTTTCACAGAGGGGTAAAATAATATGAAGAGTTTATCATTTTATTACATGTTATTTTAGATAGTCTATATTCATATATTTTATCAAGAAAAAATAAAATTAGAATCATAAAAATATGTCATTATGTGATATTGTGTTAATAATTTAAATGAAAAACTAAGATTTCAAATAGGTCTCTTGAGAATGCTCAAAGAGAGATGAAAAATATGTTATAAGGTATAAGTTAATGAGCATATCATTTTTGTATATCTTCATTTATAGAGTCTATATTCATATATTTTAGCGGAAAAAAAATTGGAATCATAACAATATGGAATTCAAAATAAAAAGAAAATTTCAACAAATTTATATTTGATGATTTTAACATGAGAAATAAAATATTTCATTAAGAATTATAATTTTTTAAAGAAGAAAAGAAAAATTATTTATATTTTAATGAGTGAACTCTTCATTAACTATTGGTATTAATAATTGAACATAACTTTGAACTATGATTCATTGAAGCCATCTGATTAAGATCTGATGGTCAGAAACAAATTTACAACGTTTCTCACTAAATCGGGAATGGAACACAAAACACCAATTCAATCAATCATATGATTATGTTTTAATAAGCACAAAATATGTTGCCATAAAATATCAATAAATTTGAGAGAATGAATGGCTGAGATTTGACAAAAAAATTGATCGAACGGTGGAGATAAAAGTGATGATGTGGCCTATTGAGGAGGCTCAAAAGTAGGTGAAAAATAAGGGGTTGGGGTTAATTAAAATACTATATTAGTACACAAAATAGTATAATAACACTAAAATTAGCAAAATAAATTATATAATAATACTAAATCTATGTCCATACTACAAAACATAGTATAAAAAATAAAAAAATAATGACTTAAAAATATGTATTGATATTAAAAAATTTTGTATTGTCACCAAAAAATAATTTATTCAAATCCAAAAAAAAATATTCAAGAATAATTTAAAAAAATAAAATTTATGTTGAATAACTACAAAAAGACTAACAATAATTGAGCAACAAAATTACACAAAATGGTGCATTTGCAACAATACATAATTGTACAGCATTATGTATTGGCACTAAAAATATTGAATTGGTTGCAGAAAATGATATGCTAATAGTGAAAATGATTTATTCTCACCGAAAATAGTACACTGGGTACATTAACACTGGAATTACACATAAAAAAAAAAAATATTAGCACATAAATTTTATCTCGATATTTCAAAAGAAAAAAATAATACAACTAAAAAAGTTTATATTGTGATTTGGAAACATATATAATACTAAAAATATGTATTATTGCTCAAAAAAACTTTATTGAACATCTAAAAAATAATATCCATGTGTAACTTCAAAAAAATTAACATTTATCAACATCAAAATTATACTGAAAATAACTACAAAATTACTAAAATAATTGAACTAAAATATACAAAATAGTCTATTGGTGCTAAAATGATGTATTGACATCAATATCATACTTGTACAAAAAGAATGTACTCGAACTAAAATGGTATATTAACATTAGAAAATGATACATTAATGACGAAATTGATATATTCGTACTGAAAATAGTACATTGGCACACAAGATGACACGCTAACACTGAAGTTAGCACAAAATATATATATTAGCATTTGAAATCTATATTGACATACAAAACAATATAATACAACCAAATGAAGTATATATTGTGACTTGAAAATTGTATGTTGACACCAATATCATAATTGTACAAAGATGATGAAGTGACACTACATCAAAAATGGTATAATTGTTATGTAAATGATATATTCAATTTGAGAACAATATCTTGTCACATAAATTAGCATATTAGGCGTTGAAATAAGTACAAAAAGTAATATTCACACTTAAAACTACATTGATATCACAAAAATAGTATACTGACACACAAAATAGCATATTAAAAAAATGGTATATTGATATCAAATATGGTAAAAATGATACATTAACAGTGAACACAATATTTGATACATAAACAACAAACATATAATATGGACTGAAATTATGGTTGTATATAGATTTAAAGATGCAATACATCAACAAATTAATGACGAACGCAGGTACCAATTGGTATCCCATAAACAAATCCTAGATCCATAAACAAATTCTAGAGATCATATTAATTAGTAGTACAATCTATATTAAAATTCTGGTTATTACTATAATGCCATCCACAAATATATCAATTCCAACAGATCACAACTCAAATACAAGTCAATTATGAACCATGCTACAATCTACTAATTTCATTCACTCCTACCTTCTATGTGCCAAACTCACATGTCAATTCAGACCCAAGAAACCCTATTTTAGCCATGATTAACCCTAAATCACAGAAATCCACACTAATAAACCCTCAATTAACTTTATTTAAGCTAAATTAAGCTGCATTTAATAATAATGAACCCTTAATCAGATTTTAGTAGTACCTATAAGACCTATGAACCCTCAATTACGAAAACCCTAAATTCAACGAGGGCGTATCATGCATAATTAGCAAAGGACGATTGGCTGTCTCCGTACCAATTCGGTCCAACCGGCCTGGTTCAAAAAGGGACGATTTCGTTGGCTGCTATGAAATTGCGAGGAGAACGGAGGCATCTTCGTCGTCTCATCCTACTAGAGAAAATAAATGCGAGACAGGTAGAGATAATTGAGAGACAGCCTCGTGGTCTCATCGGGTGAAGAAACGAGAGTGCCTCTTTGTTTCATCGCGTGAAGGTAGAGAGAGGGACTGGAGAGAGACGAAGCTTGATTAGGCAGAAGGAAGTAATGATCATGTAGAAATTACTATTTTAACCTTTTAATTCATTTTGAGGTAACATTTATTGCTGGGGGCTCTCAAACTTCATCTCAACCGTACGATCAACGAAGGCCATTTTAATGTTAGCCGTCCATTTTTAAGTCCGGTAAGATATAAAAACTCATATAAATATATTTTTTGAAAAATATATCTTTTTATAATATCATTATATTTTTTATGTTTACAAAAATATTTTTTTATAATTTTATAGTATCTTTTATAATTGGACGGCTTGAAAATGCTGATCTTCTGTGTCTGAACCTTATTATTTTTTTGTGTTGTTAAAATGAACTGTCACTCAGACTGAATCACTAGTTCTCTTTCTCCTCTCCTCTCCAAAAGAAAAACAAAAACAAAAACAGAGAACACGAAACGAAACATGCAGTCCATTTCCGTTTCTCCAGTGCGTACTCCTCTCCACTCCCCTTCTTCTCTCCTCCCTCTCCCGCGCAAATCTCCAGCTCGACCCTTCACCTCTTCGGCTTCCTCAAGCTCTCCTTCCACGGCAATCTCGCTCAGGGCAAGGGTTCAGGCGAGGTCGTCGTCGGAGACGGAAGTAGAAGGCGGGGCTGGTGTTGAGATTCGGTCCGCGTCTGGTGTGGTAAGAGATTTCTACGACGGGATTAATCGGAGAGATCTTGGTTTTGTGGAAGGATTGATTGCGGAGAATTGTTTGTATGAGGATTTGGTCTTCTCCAGCCCCTTTGTTGGTCGCAAGGTATTTAGTTCTTGTGTATTTGGGCGTTTTCTGTGTACTGAATTGAGGCTGAATTGTGGAATTTAGGGTTTAATTTGGTGGGCGTTGTTTGCGTAAATGCGGGTTGGATGAGATTTGATGTGCTGAATTTGAGCTTATAATTTTGGCTCTTTTGATGATTGTCATTGATTTTATCACATTTTAATACGGATATGTTACGCAATTTGATGTGGGTTTTGATAAATTCTACTTCTTTACAGGCGATTATTGATTTTTTCAAGAAATTCACGCAGTCTATCAGCTCAGACCTTCAATTTGTTATTGATGACATATCTGGTGAAGATTCTTCTGCTATAGGCGTTACATGGCACTTGGGTATTTTATATATTTAAATACATGACCTTGAATTGTTGCTTAACTTAATTTTGAATGAATTTGCATATATAGGCCATACACAACGGTAAAAACATAAGAGTATACTCATATATGTGTCAGTACCAGTAGGGGTGGGCAAACGGTTCGGTTTAAACGGGAACCGAACCGAACCGGTGCTATTCGGTTCAAACGGTTCGGTTCGGGTCAAATTTTGAGGTTAATCGGTTTACGGTTCACGGTTCGGTTCGTGTTTGGGCTAATCGGTTTAAACCGAATAAACCGAATAAACCGATTAATACATATCATATCTCATATAATATTTTTTATATTAGTCTTAATCTATATCTCATACAATATTTGAACTAGATATGTTGAATTTGGTTATGTTATTTTGACTATTTAATTCGGTTCGGTTGAACCGAATAAACCGATATACAAATCAGTTTATTCGGTTCGGTTTTAATCCAGTTCAAGATTTTAAACGGTTCGGTTCGGTTTATAATAGAGTCGGTTCGGTTCAAGTCGGTTTTATGTTAGTCGGTTCGGTTCAACCCGAACCGACCGTTTGCCCACCCCTAAGTACCAGTAAATCATGGTGTTGGTACTGCATACTAATACTGAACCTGACTGAAACGAATACTAAATATGTTTTTATTAATGGAATTGGATTTGTGCAAATATAGAATGGAATGGGAAGCCTTTTCCGTTTAGCAAGGGCTGCAGCTTCTACCGCTTGGAAATTTTGGATGGAAAGACACAAATTGTGTAAGTTCACTTTTTTTCTGTGTGTGAATTGTTTCCTTTGTACAGTGTGATTGCATTTAATATATCTTTTGTTGTAATGCAGGTACGGTAGAGATTGTGTAGAACCTGCTACAAAACCCGGGGAGTTTGCTTTGGTACGTGCCCCTCTTTTTTCTATTCTATCTCTCTCAAAAAAAAAAAAAAGAAGGAAAAAAAAGAAGAAAAAATGGAAATTATTCCACATATTTCATTAAAAGATGAGAAACATCCCCCAGACCCTTCATTACATTTTCTGTAAAATATGCCAAAGGAGGGTAGTTTTGAAATTTTCTCAAAATAGGGGGTTTTACTGAAGAGATTCCCACTTAATATTTTCGATGTTTTCCTGACGTAAGCGAGATCGTTCTGATGCTGTATGATATAACGCTTGAACAGAGACAAGAATTATTTCTTTGGTTTCAAATTAACTTAGACTGAAAAATGCAGGTTATCATTGGCGGTGTGACGTCTTTACTGCAGCGGTTTCCAGGGCTCGCTGATTGGCTATAATAACAATAGTCTGGCTCGCTGATTGGCTATAATAACAATAGTCCCATTTATTTGTGAATGTATATTCTGTTACGTGTATATTTGTCCAGTTACTAAAATAGATTGTGAATCCTGCAAATCATTTGATTTATATTGTTCAATAGAAAAAAATCATATTTGAAAAATGATAGTTAGCGGTTGTGTTTAGGGTTTTATTCACATATATATACTTGTTTTATTCACATGTATATTCTTTTAAAATAATATGTACTCATTATATCTGTATATCACAAACTATTTTTAACATTACTAACATCTACCCTATATACTTTCATTATATTCCAATATACTCTTTTTATATTTCATTATATTCACTATATGTATTTTCTGCACCCCCTTATATATATTGCTTTTCTTTTCATGTATATATATATTATTGTTGCCAAATGATCAACTTAGCATGAGCTTTACATGAATTATATTATCATATTCACAAGATATGAACAGTCACACTTCTGTCATTTTGAACCTAACCAAAGCTGGAGATTTTTTATCATCATAAAGGCTCTGAAAAAAATAGTATTGCTATGGTTTTATTGTTGAAATATCTTTTTAATCATAGGACATTGGAGAAAATCAAATATAAATTAAAAAAGAAACGATGGACGATTTAGACGAGACCATAGCAGATGCGCTCTCTTCTTGGCTCTCCCTCCTCTGTCTCCTGTGTAGCCTGCTCCCTCATCTTAAAGGTTAGTTATGATATTTTTTGTTGTGTTTAATTGATCATATTGTTGTATCGTTGTTTGGATTCATTTGTTTCAAACTATGTAAATAACATTCAACAAATCCGGAGTAAAAAATGAACTTCAATTTTTGATCACTTTACTGACATTATTTTTACATTATTAAAATAAGGTTATCTGAATTAGGGTTATCTATTTTGCAACAGGGTTCTTCCTAATGATGTTTGCATGTATGATTATGCCTTGGGCTGGATTGCCATAAAGATTCTGCCCTGTCAGTTAGTAGCAGGCCGCGTTCGCCCACTTGACTTTGTAATCTCTCTCTCGCTCTAAATAAAATTAATTTGCATATTTGCATACCCGCGTGCTCTCGTGCACCGGGGAACATTCTGAATTGACGGATTGGGAGGGGCAGGAATGATCTGGATCCGTTAAGCTGGCGGTGAGTCCGATTCATACTAAACTATCGCTTTTAGATTTACCTTTTCAAAGATGAAGAGGAGTTTGCGAAGAAACTTACAAAAATAATTTATTTTGCTGCTTTGTTTGAAGTTCTTTTTTCGAGTAAAATTTGAAGTTCACATATATGTGTTATAACAAAAAAAAAATAGGGATAATTTCATATTTGCCATTACAAAAACTCAAAATATCATATTTGCCATTATAAAAATCAAAATATCATATTTGCCATTACAAAAACTTCAAAATATCATATTTGCCATTTCAAAATTTAAAATCTATCAAATTTATCCAAAACTTGAAACCATTCATCTTTTTCTGTTAAAACTAACGGTCAATTCTTGTAATTACTATTTTACCCTTAGATATATTTCATCAAGTAAATTATACTTACTGTTGATTTGATTGACTTATTCCAAATTTATCTCCCCCTCTATCTTCAAGATTTAGATCCAAATATACAAACAAAGATTTTTTCATTTTTTTAATATAAAGTCAAAATTTAAAATGAGAAAAAAATATATACTAAAAGAAGAATCGACTATTCCATCTCCATAGAGTTTCGAAATAATTATTTTTGAAGAGAAAAAGTGAACAAGGAGAATATACTATCTTCACAGTTAAAATAATGTTGTGAGAAGAGGTTGTGAAAACGTAGACGAGAGTTTAGGTCAAAAAGATAGTATGTATATTTGCTTGTGAAGAAAAAATAAAATGATATTTTGATCATATTGAATAAAACTTAACGGAAAGTTAACGGTTTTGGATATATTTGATACTCTTGAAGTTTTAAAAGGGTAATTTTGATAAATTTTATGTTTTGTAATGGCAAGTATGATATTTTAAGTTTTTCTAATGGCAAATATGATATTTTAATTTTTTACAATGGCAAATATGATATTTTAAAGTTTTTGCAAGGTTGCAAATAGCGTTTAGCGATGTGTTGCGTTTAGGATTTTCATGTAGCGAGCGCAGATGTTGTGGAGATACATTTTTATAACGGATAATATGTGTAAATATTTTTTTTCCTATATACCACTGCACTACAAAATCTAAAAGAAAAAATATGCAACACTAAAATATGATTAATATTAAAATATTAACAATAAAAGTTTGAAATGTTCTTGCCAAAAGTTACATGTCCAAAATCAAAATATGATTAATATTAAAATATTAAAATACAACATATCTATCCATTAAAAAAAAATCCATTAAAAAAAATCATTAATTTTTTTTTTTTCAAAAACGCTATTCAGACTGCTACACCGCAACAGACACATGCAACACCGCAATTGCGGACCGCTTCACTACTAAATCGTCGAAAAATACTATACCGCAAGTCCGCAACAAAATCGCTGCGCGCAGCGTTTAGCTTCCAGAAATCGCTATAACGCCGCTACAGACCGCTATTTGCAACACTGAGTTTTTGTAATGGCAAATATGATATTTTAAATTTTACAATGGCAAATATGATATTTTAAGTTTTTCTAATGGCAAATATGAAATTTTCCCAAAAAAATATTACATCAAAACAAGGAGTCTAGAAGAGAGAATATGTTGATGAGAGTCATTATAAACAAAATCACTTTTTAATTATTCAACAGGTTGACTCAGCCCATTCGTATTGGTCAATGATCAACTCTTACTTTCAGAACCACGCTTATGGAAGGAAAAATTTGATATCATATGTTCTGTAGGAGAGTTTGTTATATTTCTGAATTATATACAAGGGGTATACTTAACAGGATGGATGGGGGACAAATTTCGAAGGGTGTACATGAAATTGACCTTAATCCTTATCAGTATAAAAAACAAATATAAAATGTTCTACCCAAATAAGCAGTTTTATAAATAGTTAAATAATCAAAACCAAATCTCGATTAAGATCCGTTTCACCGCTCCGCATACTAATTTAAGTCCCATATCCATATTCGTTAAAATGGATTTGATTCCAGATGAGGTTCTCAATGGATATAATTTTTTTTATTCGGATCCGAATATTTTTCGATAGTACCAGTTCGGTTCGGATATTACCAAGTGCTTATAATTTGCTTTCGTCAAAGACCAGGCATAAATTATGCTATTTTTAGTGACCACATACAAATTTATGTCCCTAATCAAATTTTGAGAGATACTTTATTGGGCCGCTCACATAAGCAAGAGTTGAGCTGTGGGCTTTAGAAAGACTCCAATAAATCATACGAATATTTTTCTTTTTAACATGGGACACAGATTTATTTTTTAAATTTTCTAACATTTTTTATAAAATATCAAACCATTTTTAGTAAAGTGATAAGACATCATTTCACTAACTTAAATATTATAGGTTCGAAACATTTTTCATAAAAGAAATACAAAAATTTTAGAAATAATGCATCCCAAATTTATAAAATAGTAACATTGAAAGTAAGTAAAAAGAACCTTTCCATATTTCAATCTCAACTCTCGGGATTAATTTTATAATTTAAGATCTGGATGCACGAATCTTAAAATTTAGCAAAAAATAAAGGTCTCTTATGTATGGATGACTTTTTTTTTTAAACTGGCCAAAAAAAAATTTAATTAAGAAAATAGTTAAGTTTTCAAATTATTTGCGAAACTAGTCGTTTCGCTCAATTACTGGACGAAATTAATAGCGGGGTGAAACATCAATTTTCTTATTTTCCCACTAAATTAAGCTAAAAAAAATACTGTTTCACCCAATGGTGGGGCGAAACTACCAGTAGTGGCGCGAAACAGGTGTTTTTTTTTTAATTTTTACGGAAAATAAAAAATTGGTTGTTTAGATCAGTGAGTGATGGAACGAAACGGCTAGTTTCGCAAATAATTTAAAAACTTAGTTATTCTCTTAATTAATCTAGTTTTTTTGGTTAGTTAAGAAAAAGTCGTACATCTGCAGGGAAGTATGTATGAATCTACTTGGAGCAGAGCAGACGTGGTTCATTGAGGGCTCAGGTGGCCGGTCCGTATTCTAGTCAAAAAATCCTCTCGTAACTAATTCTCTCTAACAAAACGTGTAACAAATCAATCCAATAAAAACTATATCACTTCTCATATCTTACTTAATGAAATGTTATATTTTACAGACTAGATAAGTACCAGAGATCTCCATTCCAAAGAAGGAAGCAGAGAAGTTCGTCCCTCAAGACAAGACTAAACCAAGGGTTTTCTTTTCTTTTCTTCTCTCTATAATTCATCAAGCGGTGTGTTTTCTTCTTCGCCCCTGTTTATCTCTCTCTATCCTTGGTTCTTTCTCTCTGGTTTTATCTCGCCATGTCTTCAGGTACTCGGTCAATCTCTCTCTCTCTCTCTATCTATCTCTCTGTGCTTGTTGTGGTATTCAATTGTTTCTTTTGTGAAGCCCTAATTAATCTGTCTGAATTTCAGATTAGTTTTTGTTTTGTCCTTGTTTGGATATTATTAGATCTGGATGCTGATCTGTAGTATTGATGTGATTTATCTCGTTTTGGGTTTGTGTGTAGTTAGGATTTTGATTGTTTGATTGAAATCTTGAGGATAATAATCGGAATCAGAAGTTATAAATATTAGATTTGATGCCTAAACTTTTGTGCTAATAAATCATCAGTAACATACTTTTTTGTATGAATTTGCGGAGAGATGTTCTTATCAAACATCCTTCTGTGAAGGACTTGCGAAATATCTTTTTTACTAATAAAAGAGGGGACTTATAAATTTTTGGTTCACATGATAAATTGCCTGTATGAATGTGTTAATTTAATTACCCTAACAAAAAGAGGAATCAAGTTCAAAATTTGAAATCTTTGGACCTTACATCATTATTTTTTCCCAAGTAGCGATTTTATTCATACATTTTTCTTGTCAAGTAGTGATTTGATTTGTTACATCTGTTAACAATTGTAATAATCTGCCTTTTCCCCCTATTTTCCAGAGGATAACAAAAGCCCCAAATCTGAGGGTTCTTCAGCCGGGCGAGCTGACACGCCGCCATTGGGCGGGATGCCCGCAAACCCTTTCGACTTCTCCGCCATGACCGATTTGCTCAATGTAAGTTCATCGCACTCTTCCTTTCTTTCCTCCTCCTCCTCCTCCTCCTCCTCATCAATCTAATCTAATCTAATTTAACCATAAATAATATTTTTTGAAATGGGCAGGATCCGTCGATAAAGGAGATGGCGGAGCAGATAGCGCGGGACCCGGTGTTCAACCAGATGGCGGAGCAGCTGCAGAAGAGCGTGGCGGGGGCGGGGGAGGAGGCGGCGGTGCCCCAGCTCGACCCGCAGAAGTACGTCTCCACCATGCAGCAGGTCATGCAGAACCCCAACTTCATCACCATGGCCGAACGCCTTGGAAAAGCACTCATGCAGGTAACTCAGAAAAAGAGAAAATGTTTGAGATGATTGTGGGTTTGAGGTGGAGTTTGAACCGCGAGGTTTTGAAGTGAGTAGAGAGTGGAGTGAGTGAACGGGAGTGTGAATTGGGGTGTTTGGTTGAACGGAAGGAGAAAATGTATTATTGGGAATTTAGAATTAGTTGCTAATGCGTGTGATTTGTTATAAAAATAGGGATGTAACTAAAAAAAACTAAATATTTCACTGGATAATTGGATTGTTCGGTTTGTTGTCGGTCAGTTCGGTTTACAAGGTTCGGCAAGGTGAAAACCAAACCAAATGCCACAAATTTTTTCAAACCGAACAAATAAATCAAACAATCGAATAGTATGCTTGTAGTTAATTTGCTAATATTTAATTATAATGCATGTTGATAATTAATTTGTTATATACTATTTTTAACAGGATCCCTCAATGTCGTCGATGTTGGAGAACTTGACGAACCCTAACCAGAAAGAGCAGCTGGAAGAAAGAATGTCTCAGATGAAAACTGATCCCGCCTTGAAACCGATTCTCGACGAGATTGAGTCTGGAGGACCTTCTGCCATGATGAAGTGAAGTTTTATTCTCATTCTTTTATGAATTTAATATTTTCAAAACTTGCAAGCCACAGGAAGAAACTCCCACTCATTGGTCAATATATGGTTTATGGGGTCTTTTTAGTTGAATAACTATGTGCATCTATTACTTAATTTGATTTCTTTGAAACCAACATTTGCAATTTCAGCCACTTTTTTGAAATTCAACGTCTAAAATGATATTATCTCTTATTTGATAAAAAAATCTCATAAATACCAACAACAACAACAATTAATAACAAACACGTCTGCCTAAACAAAACATCACCACTTGAACCGATAAAAAAAAGAGAGGAAAAGACAACTAACAAGGGGGTAATATTATTATTTCAGGTACTGGAACGATCCGGACGTGCTGCAGAAGATAGGCCAGGCGATGGGAGTGGCAGGCGTGCCCGGGGAGGCGTCCTCTGCCGGCGCGGGAAGCGAGATCACCGGATCCGAAGAGGACGATGAGGCCGCTAATGACGAGGAGGAAGAGCCGCTGCTTCATCATGCCGCCAGCGTCGGCGATGCCGAGGTATTGTTGTCATTGTTGCTGTCTTTGGTGGATAGTTTTTTTATTTGAAATGCTTAATTAAAGCTGTGAAAAAAGCCATATGAAGAATTGAAATTTGACTGTTTGATTCTGTATGTGTTGCGTGTGTAGTACGGGGGTATGTTTGGTACTTTCGCGACATGGTACATGAGTAGTTTGTATCGTGCTTGGTGTGTTGAGAGTGGTTCGGTTGTCAACGTCAACTTGCTTTTCTATTTTTTTTCCTTTTTAATGTTTTTGGCTTGTTTGGTTTTTTTCCTTTTTTTAATTCGTTTGGCTTGTATGGTTTTTAATTGCATGGTTTTGCTAGTGAACCTCATAATTGCATGCTTGATTTACTTCAGTACTGATTTTGGCAAACTGTTTTGTTTGGACAGGCTTTGAAGAAAGCAATAGACGGAGGGGCAGACAAGAATCAGGAAGATGCTGAGGGCCGCCGTGCTTTGCATTTTGCATGTGGCTATGGCGAGGTAATTTCCAATTTACTAATTGACCAAAATTAATTGAAAAATTAAGTTGAAGAAATTGTACAGGATTTAGTTAGTTTCTTTGCACAACAATCAATCACGTCGAATCTCTAAAATTTTACCACGTCAGTCTATATGTCAATTGGAGAAATGAAAAGCACATGTAAATAATAAGTTAATGCAAACGATACAAAATATTTAGAAAATAAGAGAGACTCAAATGGTAAATTTAAAGTAGCTCATATGAGTAACTAAAAAGATGAATTTCCATCACTCGAAAGTACATAATAACAGTGGTTTAGAAAAAAAGAGCGGCTATGGATTTAAACTACATAACAATAATTTAGAAGAAAAAAGAGAGTGACTCAAGAGATGAATTCAAAGTACATAACAACAGCGATTTACGAAACAAAGTGACTCGAAATATGAATTTGAGGTACATAATAAGATGATGACATTCGATGAATGTTCAGGTGAAATGCGCGAAAATTCTGTTGGAGGAAGCTGCGGACGCGGATGCGCTGGACAGGAACAAGAACACGCCTCTGCACTACGCTGCTGGTTACGGCCGCAAGGAGTGTGTTGCTCTTCTCCTTAAGCACGGTGCCGCTGTGTAAGTCATTATTATTGTTATTATCATTTTTGTTATTGTTGTTGTTTTTGGTGGTGGTGGTGATAATTTCATGATTTTTTTCACCTGCAAAGCATCAAAATATCATTTATGCCCCAGCAAAAGTTTAAAGTCAAAATTGTTATCTTTTGTTTTTTTTAATCTTAATGCTCATAATTTGATGTTTTCCCCTCCAAAAGTGAATATATGATTTATACTCATTAAATTTGCATGAAGTCTGTTAAACCAAATTTCCGCAATTAAGCTCAAAGGTTACTTGGTTGCACAAATTTTTTTATTTTACTTTGTTTTTAATTTTGATTTTTTGGTTTTTTTTTCATGCTGTAGCACGGTGCAAAATATGGATGGAAAGACGCCAATTGACGTGGCCAAGCTCAATAACCAAGATGAAGTGGTTAAGCTGTTCGAGAAGGATGCCTTCTTGTAAACCCTAAACCCTAAAGTTGGGTATTTTTGTCATGTCTTAAAATGCATGTTTATTATGGTGGCTTAAACATGACATGGCGTGTTTGTCTGTATAAACCTCCAATTTCCTTTTTGTTTGGCATTTATGTGATGTTTTGACCTTATTTAAGGGTTTTGTACCTTAGCGATTGTTTATTTGGAAAAGCAAATAATGTGTGGTGGTGGTGTTTTGTAATGTTATTTTCTCTTGAATGTTCGCTTTGAACCTTGTATTAGTTTTATTACTTAATTTATTTGGTGATTTATCGTTCATTTTACTCTTGTTCTTGCCTTGCTAACTGGTAAGAAAGAATTTATTATCCTTTGATAGGCAATACTTGTATGATTTATAATAATTCTTTAGATTCAACATAATGAAGATGAAGGGGGTGAGAATAGGGGTGAAAACGGGTCTGGTATTATCCGACCGGTAACCGTATCCGCAAAATATTCGTATTCGAATCAAAATATTCGTATCCGGTCGGATCCGGATACGGATAATTTTATTCGGATATGGATTCGGTAATCAATTTGGTTTCCGGATACGGATCCGGATAGTTTGTTATTCGGATAATATCCGTTTTCGGATATTTTATTATATATCGGATACGGATACGGATGTTTGATTTTTTTTTTTATCATATTCGGATACGGATATTATCTATACCCATATTATTATTTTATTAGCATTTCTTCAACTTTTCCTTAGAAATTGTTATATTTTATTAGATTTATCGTTATAAAGAGTTAAATATTTAGAAGAATATGATCCATTAGTATATTAATATATCCGTTTAAATATCCGAAATGAATCCGTATTCGTATTCATATCTAATAATATCCGGACTATATTCGTATCCGTATATATATCCGAACCGAATCCGTATCCGGACTATCCATATTTGCATTTGGATCCGAAAAAATAATATGGATACGGATATGATATAACCTCAATCCGAACCGTATCCGAACCGTTTTCATCCCTAGGTGAGAAGGGAGTGGATGAGAGGGAGGACAAGAGGGAAAGAGAAGAGAATGATTCTTCTTGCGGAGTTTCAATATGAACAATTTTTCCAACCAAAATAAGCTAAAGTTAAAACCTAACCCCAAACACAAATTAAATACTTCCAACCTTTTCAAGAACAAAAACCAAAACAAGTTAAAACTAAAATTAAAAAATTAAAAATACAAGCAGGCATTATGGTCATGAGCAAGTTACGGCTTCGATTAGGTGGGCTCGTCTAGATTCTACGAATCTCTTGTGAAGCAATTCAAACTTCCCTTCCTTTATTGCCTCTCTTATCAACCGAAAGAAACCCAAATAATGGTGTGTATTATGTCTGAAAAGAAAAAAAAAGAGAATAAAAATATTGTTTGGATTACTCATCTATGTATTGAAATCAGTCTTATCAAACCCAACTATTCTCTTACTGGACTCTTGTTGGTTTGTTTATACCGCCTAATTTTGCAATAGATAGCTAATTGAGGCCAACTTTGGTTAAACTAAGATAAATTGGGTGAAATTAAAGAATAACCTATTATATTTGAGGCTTAGTCACATAATTCAGGGTTATTGGAGGTGTAATAGTGGTGAACTTTGGACCTAATTAATCCATGATTCATAAGGGTAAAAATGGGAATTCCATACATTTCCAATAGGATCTGAGCTAACATCTCATGGACATTCAGTAGATGATTAAGATACGCTTTAGTATGATTCTGGCAAGTGAAGCATCCGCAGTTGTCAACTATAGGTGATGTATCCTTCCTAAAAATTAATTTAAGAATAAAAATATTCGAAATGATTTTTTATTAGCATTTAATAATTAATTCCACCAATTGGCCCAAATTCAAAACTCTATATATTAGTCATTTTTTGGCACTTAGTTGATAATGGCATGCTTTAAACTAAATATTACGGTCTAGTCAAGAGTATTAATGTTTTAGACCAGTATTTATGTTCATATTTAACCAGACATTTTATTTTACAAAATTAAAATTCTTGCCTATAAATAGTTGCACGTAAGTTTATCTTAGTGCAATCTTCATTGCCATGACTTAACCGTGTGGCTGTTACTTCTCTCTCTAGAATGTCTAAAGGAAAGACAAGTGCAAAACCTCCAAGGGTAAGATGGTAAATATACCTGCAATTAATCGATTAATAATTAATTAAAATTTGCATTTTATGTCCGTAAGTTATATTTGTTATACTAGACATAAAATGTCAATTAAAATAATTTAGTTACAATTTATTACGTGGAATCAAAAAGGTCCATTCCAGCTGCCACTCCTTCCAAGACCTCCTCTGTAAGAATATTAATAAATAATAACTTAAATATTATTCAACAAACTAAAAATCTATTCAACAAACTAAAAACATAAGATGTTATAACATGATATAGAATTTGAACCAGGTAGACCAAGTCTAGACACAAAGCGCAACTTCTCATCTGGAAGAATATCCTGCATAAAGAATAAATTATTTGAAAAATGAAAAAAAATATTTTTAATAAAAACAAGAACTACATTGGTATTCTATTTATATTAAGAAGTCATATCTTGGATATTTTACATAGGCAGCTGTTTAGTAAGGTTTTGCCTGAAATACCCCTCATTGTGCAATTAAGCTTCAATTTAAAAGAGAGAAAAAAAGGCTTACAGTAACAGCATTAAGCAAAGAGGATCTTTCTTCCATACTTTCTCCAAGCCCAAAACCTCCTATCCAATATCCTGTTTTATAAAATTATTCAAAATATTACTTTTTTTATTGTCCAAACCGAGAAAAGAAAGTTGTAAGTGCTTGACCAGAACAAATAACCATTCAGCATATATAATAATCCTTGGCATCAATATTGAATACCTTTCTAGAAAAATAAAATGCCACATATATATAATAATAAATATGCACAAAACACCCTCTACGTTTATTCACTTGACTCCCATTCAAAAATATTAATTAAACACATAAAATGCCTAAAATCCCTAAATGTTAATTTGTTGAAGAAAAATGCGATTTTAAATTCTGCTCTATTTTTAATGTCCCTACACATACTTCTTACAATTAAACAAAGTTCAAGGAGATTTAGAATTTTGTCAATATTTTACAACCAAAAAATGAAAGTTGCCAGACAAAAAAAAAAATGACCTGACACATTGCGCTTAGATACCTCATTTGCACACCTTTTTCTTTCCTCTACATTAGACCCTCCTAAAATTGCGCCCAATGTACTTTCTCCTTTTCCCTAAAAACCATCAAAAAAATAATACATATTAGCTACACAAACATATTCTTACAGAAATTCATATTAACTAGCCTCAAAGAATCCTAATCCAGCCAAGAAAACACAAGAAAATAAATTATAAAACATCAATTAACCCCCTTACTGATAAAATAAATAAATAATATAAAACTCAATCACCATACTATCTTATAAAAAAGCTGAAAAAATAACCTGGTCTAAAGAGAGACAATCGTCAAGCCACTTGATAGTTCTATCAACAGATAATTTATTTCTCTTTTCCGTGACCCAAACGGGCACCTCATCTGCCAGGCTGGCCCACAAATTAGGCCTCAGACTTGAAACCATCTCCATATATTCCTTCGGTTTTACCTAAAATCAAGCATTCAAATAAATTAAAAACTGAATTTAACACAATGGATAAACGCACGGCTGGTCCCTGTACTTTAATTGGATTGCAATTCGGTCCTTATACTACTGATTTGAACTTTTTGGTACATGTACTTTACGTAATTATGCATGATTAGTCCTGATTCAAGGACTAGTTGTGCATGTTTTCATAAAGTAAAGGGATCAAAAAGTTCAAATCAATAGTACAAGGACCAAATTGCAATCCAATTAAAGTACAATGACTATCCGTGCATTTATCAATAAATGCACTAAATTTAGAGGTTTCAAACAAACATATGTGAGATTAGATGGACGATTAGCCCCTGTACTTCAATTGGATTGCAATTTGGTCCTTGTACTACTGATTTAAACTTTTTGGTTCCTATACTTATAGAATACAAGAACGAGTCATGCACATTTTCACAAAGCCCACGAATTAAAAATTTGTATCAAATGTAAAAGGACTAAATTGCGGTCCAATTAAAGTACGTGAACTAACAATGCAATGCATTTATCAATAAATAAACAAAATTTAGTGCTTTCAAACAATTAACAAACATAAGTTAGGTCAGAATTCTTATAACTTACCAACATGCGTCCGTTGGGGGTTTCGAAGGAGGCCCCGAGCTTGTTGGTGGAATCGCATTCCGGAATGCTCTCCACCGAATCGCTCGGCGAAGCTACGAAGATATGGTTTTGCAACCCGGCCATTTTGTGCACGTTGCCGATGCTTGAAATGGTTTTTGCCGAAGGGCATTCCATGCTTAAATGAAGATATAAAATGGAAATTTTGTTAATGAGGATTGAACATGGTGATGTGAGTTTAGGAGATTGAATGTGTCCTCGTAAAAATGTAAAAGGTTTGCAATTTTGATTAAAGGCCAATAAAACTTTACTTATAACAAATTTGTGTTAAAACAAATTAACTCAATTTAGCCCCATGTTGTGATACTAAACACCAAAGTAGCCCAAAAGAGGAAAAATAAAAGAAAACAAAAGCAAAATACACACACACACACACACACACACAAAGAAGAGATATTTGAGATAGAGAGATAGTACAAGTGAATAGGGGAGAGGTGCAGTAACAACGAATCAGGGTAAGGCAAGCCGTCAAGAAGGTCCTTGGAGATGAAGGAAGGGAGACCTCTGCGAGTGGGCAGCACCAGCGCCGGCGTCTCCACCGGACACGAACTGTCTCCGCCGAGGTGGAGCGCGCCCAGACGCGCCTTTCCGGCGACGAGGGCGCCCGTGCATGGCTTCGTTACAACGAACCGCATAGAGGAGGAGAATGGAAAGATTTAGTAAGCTCAAAACCCTAAACCCCTGTGCTGTGAAGTTGTGGTTAGTAATTTGGGAGCCTACACTGCGCGAGACCGATACTGTAGTATAAAAACTAAAAAAATATATAAACTGAAAACAATCATTGTTAATTGGGTGAAACAGTATATATTTAAGAAAAATAAAAACAGTATATAAAAATATATAAATTGAAAATAAACAATATATAAAAATATATTTGATAAATAATATATATTTTAAAAAAATAAAAATAGTATATGACGTATATAGA
This sequence comes from Juncus effusus, assembly GCA_027726005.1. NCBI lineage: Eukaryota > Viridiplantae > Streptophyta > Magnoliopsida > Poales > Juncaceae > Juncus > Juncus effusus. The sequence continues at coordinate 7,569,160 of CM050894.1, read as the reverse complement.
AACACAAAAAAACAATATATAATTTCAATCTGTCACTATAAAGTTATTACATTATTCCATCATGTTTTCCCATTTCTCGAAAGTAAAATATAAATTCAAATCCATGGTCACAACTTGTTCTCGTCCCTAATTCCACTTCCATTGTGATTTTCTCTATAATTAGAAGAGCGTAATAGGTGCTTCCGGCCAATTAATTCTCCTTATTTTATACTTAAAAAAATGACTTAGTTACTTGACCATTTGACCAGTAGAATCATCACCTAGTTTGGTAGTCAATATGGTTGGTCAAAGTCTATTATATGGATATTTATATGATTTTATTTTTGTTTTTATTAACCATCTAATAGCTTAGAATAACCAAATATATTAAAATTTTAATAACCACTTAATTTGTAATCATGATTTATTTCAATGACCACCATCATTAAAGAAATGAATATAAAAATCGAAATTTGATGATAATTCTAGGGGTCAAATAACTTTTCTCTTAAATGTGTCAATTATAATGATCACATCTGGTCCCATATCATCCTAATTGTTTTTAGTGGTCAAATAATGAGATATAAAAAAAAATCTTAGCTATCAATTAGCCATTAATTTATTTATGGTTGTAATTCTTTATTACTATTCTACGTGCACTTATTTTCAAATAAGTTTTGAGCATTTTTAGAATGCGACATCATCATATATTTATAACGAGGCTTAATATCATTTTTTGTACCATGTTTGGATCGCTTGCATTCAGTTATTTATCATTTGATTAAGTTCAGACATTAACAAACCAAGAATTCATCAATTAAATATATTTTTTTCTCTTTTTCAAAAGATTATTGAATAATTAAATATTGTATTTTTATTGTTAAAATCTTCCTATATAAATTCATTGATTTTTTTTTTTTTTAACTTTATTGGTATGGTTCACTTCTGATTTAAGTTCTTTCAGTACACAAACAATTATTCCTTTATTAATCTAATTAATCGACAAAAATGAAATAAAATTACTACAACAGTAAAAGATGACAAAATGGATAGTATAAACATCCTTTTGCATTCCATAATCTAAAAGCTAAAACCCTTCACCTTTCATCTTCTCTTCCTTTCAGCTCCCCTTGACCGTTTCTTAACCTCTATGAAACCCTAATTTACATCTATAAATACATCCACATGTATTCATCCACTTTCAAAGCACACAAACATATACAACCATTCAAAATAAACCGAAAAAGCTTCTTAACCATGCATTTAATTTCAAAACCACTAATATCACTTTTCTTCACCATCACCATCCTCTCCATTTCGACCACCGCAACTCGCGATCTCCGTTTCAAACTCTCCAACCCTAAGCCTAAACTAAGCCTCCAATCACTAGAATCGCGTGTCCCCTCAACTGACTGCTGGACCGCATTGACAGAGATAAAATCCTGCACGAATGAGATTGTGTTGTTCTTCCTCAACGGTGAGTCATATCTCACAACTGAGTGCTGCCGTGCAATAAGAACAATCACTCAAACTTGTTGGCCTTCTATGCTTTCGATGGCCGGATTCACCAAAGAGGAGACTGATATTTTATGGGGTTATTGTGATGCTGACTTGGCTCCACCCGCACCAATCACAGGGAATTCGCCGCTCCCTAGTCCCACACCAGGGATAACAAGTTTAAAGACTATTGGGTCTTGAGATCAAGATGTAGTTTCCTTTTACACAGGAATTGGAGGAGTTTGGTTTAATAAAAGAACATTTTGTTTTTTTATATATGTTTGATGTAACCACATATAGTTAGTGGAATAAATATGTGATTTGGTTTCAGTCAGTATTAATTTTCAATAAAGATATTTTATAAATAAACTTGCAAACTTATTTGAGTTTATATTACTATTACACATCCTTTATTTGTTTAAAGCTCACATAATTAAGACGAAAATTAAAGAAAAAGTTCTATATCCATCGAGACTCAGAGGCCATTCATATATTACATTTTGCATATCGAAGTGTAGATTTAATTAAAGGCGACTAGCATTTGCCAAGTAAGGTTTGAAGCTCGAAATCCCTGTAATTTCTCTTCTAGTAATCAAGCAGTTCACTTCGTAAGTGCCTTCATATGAGTATATAGGCTCCATATCACAAAATGCCTTGCATTTAATTATATGAAAGAAAATATATGATTAATATAACAAAGTTTATTATTTTGTCAAGAAAATAAATAATCAATAAAATGTACACAAAACAGAAAAATATAAATCAAGTTATATTACCTTTCCAACCAGAAAATCAGTTACAATTCCGTTGCCGCCTAGTAACTCTCTTCCGAGCGAAACTGTCTCCCTCGCCCTCAAAGTTATCCATGCCTGAAAAACACAAAATCCCAAAAAAAAAGAAAGTACTCAATAATCAAAACATAGAAAAGAAATCAATTATAAACTTGGAAGCCATTTTCCCGGAAAATGATGCGTGCCTTTCCCATGCTGGCCTGACCGGAAGTCATTTTCCCAGAATCGTGTATCTTGGAAAGTCGCCAACCAACCAGAAACATAGCTTGAATATTGCCAAGCATTCTGACTAGCTTCTCTTGTGTAAGTTGATATGCTGCAAGTGGGGCCTTAAACTGCTTCCTCTCTTTTACATACCTGTTTAATTAATTTTCATTCATAAAACTTAGTTACTCTACTTAATTTTTATGCATTCTGAAAAATATATAATGAGAAATTAATTGGAAGGTCATTGGTTGATTAAGTACCTAATGCATAAATCATAAACGCCCATTGCCACTCCAATAGATACCCATGCAACCATGATACGTGCAAAAGAAAGTGGCTGTTCAAATATAATAAAATGGTGAGGGGTAATTTGCAAATTTCAATGAGATAATTAATTTGGGACGGCCTAAACTAACTCTATTCAGTTTGAAAGCTGCTAAACAGCCACTATACAATGAAAAAACTTACTAATTTATTTGAATACCTCGACTAAGTCCTGAAATGAATTAACTCCAGGCAATTTATCTTCATCCGGCACAAATACATTAGTTAACGTAATATCTCCATTCTGAACAATTCTTAGCGCCATTTTGTTCTCTATCTTTGTGACCCTCAATCCATTCGCCCCTTTCTTCACTATAAATCTGAAAAACCAATATACATGTCATTTATATTGTAATTGAATATTAATGTTATAAAAATTGCAAGAAGCTTGTCAAGAATCTGGCTTTTAAAAGTATAATAATTGGTTGAAAAATCAGATCTATCATTTAGAACCACATGATTCACAATTTTCCGTCTAATGTTTTACTTTTATTCAGTTAATCTCAATTTTTTGCATATTTCCCATTTCCACCTATTTTTTTATTCCTAGATCATTCTGCGTATTTGTGAGTATGTAGCTAGAAGATGTCTTACTATGAATAAAAAAAGTCTAGATGTTCGTCCTATAGTCACTAATATATATGCCTGCCGTTTAGTGTCTGGTTAGCAGTCTTAAACAATGTACTATACCAACATCATATTAATTAATCAACATAAAACATTTAATGCGAGATTACCCATTAACTTGGTTTGTTTCTGAATTTCGTGCACTGAGAAGAAACACATCAGCAAATGTACAATTAGCCGTCCATCGCTTTTGGCCATTAATAATCCAACCTCCTTCAACCTGCCAGATCAAATCTATGAATTAGTATTGTATTTTAAAATTCTCGGATTCTAAGGACAAATCTGAGAATCAATCCCAAAACAAGGAAAATGGGAGTGAAAATAAGTAAGACAATCATTCTTATTTTAATTCTCGATGTTGATTTTAGATATGATTTATGTGTTTCAAGAATTGTTCTTTTTTTCTTTCAAGTGATACATAAATGATTTGTTAATTGTTATCATCAAAAAGTTAATAATTTTAAAATTATATGTGATTTCATTTTGGCTAAATTAACCTTTGCCGCTCTTGTTTGTAGAGAGCTTGCATCGCTTCCATAGTTTGGCTCTGTCAAAGCCTACATGATAAAAATTATTGTAGGAAATAAAAAAACACATTATCTAATTAATAAGCATTTTTCCTTACGAAAGTCATGTAATAAACATAATAATCTATGATTAATGATAGATTAGTTAAGTTGTGTACTGAACTTACATAAGTAGAGACAATATTGAGTCGCGCAAGAGACTGGAGATATTTGTTCTTTTATTCGTCAGATCCACTCTGAGCTGCACTAAGAAATTTAGTCTTAAATATTTGAAAATGTGAATTTTGAACCATGGTAATTATTCAATGAAGAATTCAAAATTGAAGTGTTAATTAGTGCATGAAAAAGTTTGGATCTGTTAGTTACCAATGGTAAGCATGGCCAATGAAGAATGGACCAAAACAGAGGAGGCGATACTTGGGTCGACACGTCCCATCTCTGCATATGCAAGCGCATTTGCAGCGGTAGAGATCTTTTTGCATCCATAACCCTACGAATTACAAAATTACCTATTTATATGTGTTGAGATAAAATAAATCACAGAGTATTTTTTTTATTGCAAAAGAAGGAGGGTGAAATTGTGTAAAGTTTTATACCTCGATTGATCCTCCGGTGAAGCCCAAGGCGCCAAGTTTAGGAATAACGTGGAATGGGAACTCGGCCTTCTCCCAATACTAAAAATAAAAAAATAAAATAACAAGACATCTAACATAAAGAAGATAATTCTTATTTTAATTCAGAGTTAATTATATAGATCCAATTTCTGAGTAGAATTATTGCAAAAAATTCACCCAGTACTTGCTTCATTTACTACAAATTGTCACGCGGTGAGAAAAAAAAAAAAAGAGAACGGTAGGAAGAATATTTTATGATTTACTAATATGAACTTTACATTGGCAAAAAAAAAGATCAAACTTTATTATAATAAAATTTACCTGGGTTATTGTAGGAGCAACTTCTTTCTCCATAAATTGTCGTATCTTCTGACGCAAATCTCTTTCTTCATTTGTCAACAAATCATTCAACATATAATAATCTGACACTGTGAAATTGAAAATTGCATGTTTTTTCTCAAAGAGAGCTTATATGGTGTCCCTTAATTTTCCAAAAAAAAAATGTCTTACATGTCATCATGATATCATATGGATGAAAATATATTCCATTTGGGTGTAAAATATACCACCCGGTGAATATACTTCCCCGGTGGATCTATCTTTATATAATAAAATAATGATGATGATAACATAGAAGTAAAATAGTGATGATTTATAGAGTATTTTTGTGGGGAAATGAGGGGGCAAAGTATAGTTTTTTCTTTCTCAAATTATCATCGTCGTTGTCGTCGTCGTCATCATCATCATCATCATCATCATCATTATTATTATTATTATTATTATCATTATTATTATTCACACCTGGTGGTGGAAAGATAGATGCAAGTGTAGCCTGAGGAAATTCGATAGAAAGAGGAACCAATCCTATCCAATCCGTGCAAAAATCCACTCCGACCTAAGTTTCAAAATTGGCCAAACTAAGGGTATTCCGTGGATTCCATGCAAAGTTATACTTCCTACATCAAATTCCAACGGACATCCGAACACCATATTTTGCTTCCTATTCAAACCGTGACAAATAGAGGAGTGTCCTAACAGGCCCTAAATTTTCAGAAAATTATTTTTTTTTCTCTTGTTCATTTTATCCCATTTTAAGAATTTTTATTCAGTTAGGACATCCAATAATAATAAGGGAATGTGAACTTATATTACATGTAAATTTAGTTGTCAATAAATGGTCCTTTAGATGATCAAATCAATTTCAAAAAAATATAAAACTGTGTTAATCATCATATTAGGTAGTTTGATCATAATGAGCGGCTCAGATCATCCAACTAAGATCTGATTAGCTTTTGTTAAATATGATTAGCTTTTTATTTGCATAAACCTTGTTTACATCATTTCATTTGACACAGCTTGCGCGCGTCATTTCGTTGGCGGTGTTTTTAAAGCTGCGCAAAATAGAATAGCAAAAGTACCGTTTTGGCAAACAGAAAAAAGCCTTTCGTACAAACTAATTTAGGGGTTGTTTGGCTCATGATAAGTAAAGCGGTTGGAAAATGAACCTACGGTAAATAAGATTTTTTGAGTGTTTGAATTGTGGTATTTTGCTTCAACCATGAAAGTTTGAGTTTCCACACGCATCCACGCACGATAACTCAACTTTCTCTCAAAATTACGAGCTTCCGACTTACGGAAGAGAGGAAGAAAAGCCAAGACCAAAAAGTAATGCTGTTAAGTTAATGTTTAAATTGGATAGATATTTTAGGCTTAATTTATTTCTAAGGTATAAAATATGTGCTGCTAAAAATATGATTTTTTACGAGATTTTTTTTTGAAACTAAACCAAACATTAAATCAACGTAGATTTTCAAGCATTCATTATACATGAATGTATTTATTTTAGCTTAGCAAATCGCTGCAAATAAAATCTTCAATCAATCCTCTCAACCTGATCAATCAATCAATTACCGATAACCAATTTCTTGAATTCAACAATCCGTTCGATCGCTTGCTCAAATTCGGTCTGTTCAAGACCGAAACTGAACCGAAGGTAATTGGGTAAGTGGGTCCAGGATCCGCCGTTGATACACAACCCGGTAAGCTTGAGCAGAGCCTCTCTGAAATTGGTTGCATCAAGTGCGCCCTCAAAGTTGTCAGTATTTATGATTTTGCCCATGTATTGTGTTGGTTTTGCGACCAATGAGACGCCACCTTTGCAGGGAATCACATCCCACCCACAGCTTATGTTCTTCAATATCCCCACAAAGCGAATCATCCCTCATGTTTTTAAGCGCAATAATTTCTTCACGGCGTATTTCGCAGTACCGTGCGGATTACTCAAGCTGGTACCGAACCCTTCGACCACATGGGGCTCGGATCCATTCAAAACCAAGAATCTGAAATCCGCACCGCCAGCCAGCAATTCAAAGCACAACTCTCCCAGCAAAATTACGCAAAAGCCCTTCTGAGCCGATCGAGTCAAACTACAGTCTTTGATTCAAACTTTAAACCTAAAAGGCAAAAACTCTACAGTCTTTAACAAAGCCTCATAAATGCTAGCTTCTTCTGAACAAAACTAACAAATAATTTAAAATTAATAATTAATAAATATTATCATCAGTAATATACCTTAAACTAAACATATGCAACAGATAAAAATCATTTACATATTGCATATCTGATTTTTTCTGTATCATCACGATATAGTGCAATTGCCTGACAAAAATTTATGCATTCTAAATTAAAAGAGAATAGGAACACCAGTATAATGGTAACAGCATAATGATTATGTTAGTTACAGTAATAACTTGTAATGATTCAAGTACTTTTTAGTAATAATAAATGTAATAGGGTCTAAAATGCAAAATATAATAGTTAGTTAATTGTGGCCATGCAATGTGGCATGTAACGGTTGGAAGAAGAAGAATAGGGAAGTAGTTATGAGTGTAGGCGTATAAGCCAAGTTCAGGGAGTAAAAATGCTCATTCAGTCAAAGTAGGTCATGTTGACCAGTTGACCGTTTGACCTCAAATAGTATAAATAGGGGATGAGATTGAAGAGAGAAATCAGACATTTGAGTTGTAATTGAATTTAGTAGTATCAGTTCTCAATTTTCATCACTTTTCCATCTCAATCCGCTCTCAATAAAAGAAGAACAAACCGTTGTTAGAGTCTCAGCGCGATTCTTCAAACCCTCCTTACGCTCCTCAACATCCCCACAAAGCGAATCATCGTTTGTATTCTTAAGCCCTAACAATTTCTTCACGACATATTTTGCAGTACCATGTGGCTTACTCAAGCTCGTGCCAAACTCTTCAACCATACAGGGTTCGAATCCATCCAAAACCAAGAATCCAAAATCCACACTGCCAGGCAGCAACTCAAAGCACAAACTGTTACGAACCGGACTAGTTCGCAACGAATTTGAGGGCGAAATTAGGGTTATGAAGATAGATACAAACTCACAAAAAGTATTAAGAGATAAAAGAGAAACAATATTCTATTCAATTCAATATTACAAATCAACTCCTTTTTAACTCATCATCCATTCTCTCTATTTATAGAGATACATAATAACCAACTAGATAACTCCAAATAACTACACACTAACTATTTAGATAACTACACACTAATCCTAAATAACCATACAATAATTACTTTGACTCTAATTACTAAACATACCCAACATGTACCCAAATACCTACCTTAATTTCTTACTTGACTCATAATCAACACATTTAAATATCTTCACATTTAATACTCTCTAATACTACTAGTGTCGTAACATAAACCTCCCAGCAAAATTACGTAAAAGCCCTTCTGAGCCATTTGATTCTTACATGCTTTCTTGATTCGAACTCTAGACCTGAAAAGGATGTGTCTATGACAAACCTAGCCCCAAAAACTTACTGGCTTTGACAAAGCTTCATAAATGCTCGCTTCTTCTGATATTACAAAGACCAACTCCAAATCTGAGGAAACCTAAAATTCATTTAAAATTACTAATTAATAACAATTATCATCAGTAAGGTACTTTAAACTGAACATATGCAAAACATAATATCATGCTATACCTGGCTTTTCTCTAATACAAGGCTTGATTGGTCCAATAGACAGCTACATCAGGATATTGTGCAATTGCCTGACAAAAAAATGTACTTTCTATAATTAAATGAAAATAAGATAAACACAATGGTAACTTCATAATGATTAAGTTACTTACACTAATCACTATAATTAATTTTTTTAATAAAATCAGTCTTATTTTTTTTTTATGTAATGACTCTTCACCTGCTAGTGCTGGTACCAATGCTGATATAGCTTCAAGAACCAGTACCGGTACCACATGTAAGTTTGATTTTGTTTCAACAGATTGTTATTATTTGAACGAGGAGAGATAAAGAGACTCACTAATAAAAATAACATGATTAATTTTATTAAAAAATTCTAATTATATTGATTAGAGCATGTAAACTAAACTAGCACTGTTAATCATCTAGTGGGAGGGCACAATCTTTTCTTACTTTTTTATGAATAAATGGGCTTTTTTGTAATTTAGGCATAATGCAGGGGGGCTTCATAAGTTCCCAAAAGAAAATATACATAGAATGAGATCAGGTGTGTTACTGGCACAAATCAGCATAAACAGTTAACAATAGTCATGAAAAGAACCAATCTTTTGGGGAAAACAACGCATGTTAAATGCGAAATTATACATTTAAGAGAGGCGAAAAAGAGGAAAAGAAGGATTACCTCAGTGAATGCATCAACGGCACGGCTCCAATGTTTTATCCAACCTGAAATTTTTCGAGAGAGTCCTATTTCTTCTCCAAATTACAAGTAACGAAAAGTCAAGCAATATATTTATTTTCTCAAAATTACTTGTATCATTTTTTCTCTCTTGTCAAGATTAGAAATACTACTTTTTTTGTTAGATTATAATATTTTGGGATGTTAATGGTAAACAGTAATATTATGCATTTTGTTATTTTGTATTTATATGTCATGTATTTTGTAACTCGGCCCCCTCTAATATAAGGTTCTGGGTCCGCCACTGCTCTCTCTCTCTCAGCTCCATGGATTCTTACTCGGTCATGAGCAACGACTCGAGCAGCAAGCTCACTCTGAATCGAGTGTAGCTCTCATCGCTTCTAATGAAGTTTCGAGCAGTTCGGCGATAAGAACGATGTTTTCCCAACCTTCTCTTTCCAGTTCTCATTTTCCTGCCTTCTCTCCATTTCATACTTATTCGGCCCAAAACTCTTCAACCGGTCATTGTACTATATTATATTATACTACATTTTATTATTTTACATTATATTATACTACATCATACTATCTTATATTACATTATACTATGTTATATCATACTATATTTTAATATATTATATAAAACTATATTATATTATATTATACAATATTAGTATATTACACTATATTATTTACATTATACTACATTATATCATACTATACTATTTACATTATACTATATTATATCGTACTATATTATATTACATTATACTATATGTTTTCTTATTATATTTATATTATATTATATTATATTATATTATACTATTATATTATACTATACTATACTATATTATACTATATTGTATTATTATATTATATTATATTATATTATATTATATTATATTATATTATATTATATTATATTATATTATATTATATCATACTATATTATATTATTTTATATTATTTTATATTATATTATTTATGTATTATACTATACATGATACTACTTTACATTATACTATATATTGTATCATACCATATTACATTATACTATATAATATTACATCACATTACACTATATTACATTACATTGTACTATATTATATCATATCATACTATACTACATTACATTATACTCTATAATATTACATTACATTACACTATATTACATTACATAATACTATATTATATCATGTTATACTCTATTACATTTATACTATATTATATTACATTATACTTTATTATATCATACTGAATTATATTACACCATACTTTATTATACTATAATATACTAAATTATATTATATTATATTATATTATATTATATTATATTACATTATACTATATTATAGTATATAATTTCAAATATGTATCATACATTGGCGGAGCTTTACTGAAATTTCTGGGGGTCAAAATATGGAAGATGTCTAATATGAAGGCAGATTATTTTTTTGACTTGGATTGGAGAGAAAGAATATAATGGAGGTCTCCTTTCATTGATTGAAATGGAGAGCATAATAAAATGAAAATAAATTTAAGATTGAATCTATGCAATTAATACCACATATACCGAAAATACCCTCCAAAATTTAACGGTCTTGATTAAATCTATCATTAAGTTAAAAAAAGGAATGGAGTACCATAGGCAAGCTCCCATTTTCCAAAGGAGCGCGGCTATTCTGAGCGATTCTTTTTTTAAATTGAGCGGAGAGAGAAGCTATTTTTAAAGTATGCTCATTTTGCCCTTATATATGTTATTAATTGTTATAGTTTGAATATACACTAAGGATGTTTTATTTCCAACTATGAATCAAACTCTTAATGTCAAATAAAGAAACTAATGGTAGATATTTTTAATTAAGTACATTGATATATACATTATATGTTGCTAAAAAGATAATTAGAAGATCTTTTCTACTAATTAGTTTTGGCTGAACTAAATTAAGGTCAAAAAGACCAAACTTCGAAAAGAAGGATATCGTAGCACAATACTCTCTATGGAGAAAGAAAAAAAATAGTAGAATTAATTGCTACTTAGGTAAATTAGGTCAGTGAGTATAGGATGACATCTTTCATATGAACTTGTCATATATACTTTGGTCATATGAATGTAAACTAGAAAGATATGAGAAAATAGTAATATAAATTAACGCAAGAAAAATAATTATAATTATCATAATAATAAATCAAAACAGATTGTCCAGAAGTAAACACATACTAACAATTAAATCTTACAAAAAATAATTATTCGATGAGTGGATGACATTAAAAAAATTTGGAAGTATCTATTGATGATCCTCTCTTGAGGACTTGATGCTTTATGAAATGAAAAAGATTTAACCGCGCATCAATTCACTGATTGGTTTTACAAAAGCATTTGATTAAAAATCTTACATTAATTTCTTTCTTTTTTTGCCTTGCACGTTTATGTGTGTATCAATTCTTGCTATAATAATTTGCTTATTTATGGTGAGAAATAAAGTAATCATTTAAGCCTTAATTTAATCATGGCAATACAAAGGGGCAAAATGGGCATAATTTAAAAATAGTTTCTCTGTCTGCTCAATTTAAGAAAAGAGTTACTCAGAATAGCCGTGCCCTTTCCAAAATCATTTGTTTTCAGTTTCTCAATTTGTTAGGGCCCATTTGGGGTCGATTTTGTTTTCTATTTTTCATTTTTTTCCCTGCTAAAATAAATGGAACGTGTTTGGCTACAAGGGTCCGTTTCCATTTTTTCCTGACTTGAATAAAAAAAATAAACGAAATTTCTAAAACATCAAATTGCGGTTTCCACTTTTGTGATTTCAATTTTTTTTCCATGCCGTGTGATCCCTGACCTTACCTTTTATTCCTGATCAATCTCACTACTTATGGTAACTAACAATATACATATGGGAGCTGCGCGACGGGTACTGTAGCGACCCTATAGCGATGGTATATAAAATTGAAAAAAATATATAAACTGAAAACAAATAGTATATAAAATTTTCATTCGGTAAAACATTATATATTTTAAAAAATGAAAACAGTATATAAAAACATATAAACTGAAAACAAACGGTATATAAAAATTCATTCAGTAAACAATGTATATTTAAAAAATGAAAACAGTATATAACGTATATAGAAATGCAAGAAAACAGTATATAATTTCAATCCGTCGCTACAAGGTCACTACAGTACTCCGTCATGATTTTCCATTTCCCTACCCATATTTGATATTCCCCTCTTTCCCAATTTAGACAAAAAGAAATATATAATGGGAATTACAAATATGTATTGATGAATTAAGATTTCATGTTTGTTTATATTGAGTGCATTTTTTTTTAATGAATTTATTTTTATAATAAACTTTTAAATATATATTATTGGATAATTTTGAGAAAATAATTTTGCGTGTCCTAATTTATATGCTATGATGTATTAGATAACATCAAACAACAGATATTAAAATGATGAATATTCTATTTCTTTTGTAAATAATGATAATTTTTTTATTGAATAATAATGATAAATTATACGAGATTTAAACTTATCTTTGTATTACTTTCAATTCATTAGTATTTTTTTAAAGTTTTCCTGTTACATATATGGTTAAAACATTACTTTCCATGTTTAAATTAAAATGGTTTTTTGGAAACAAAAATTAAAAAATTAAAATCAATTTTTTGTTTATGAAAAACAAAAAACAAAAAAAATGGAAACGATAACAAGACCTTAGTTTTTCATCTTGTTTTAAGTCACTAGTTGATTTGACATATTCACATCTTAAGTAGGGAGAAATTATTAGTAGGTTACAATAAGAACAAAGAATAATGAATTAATTTGATTTATAATTTGAAGTTTCTTTACTTCTAGTTTTAAGTGCACTAATTGTTGCTGAAATTAGTTGCCAATTGCACAATTTGGTCAAAAGTGAGGCTAGATCAAGGTTATTGGACAATTAGGGGTTAATTAAATCCAACTTTTCTTTGGATTAACTCCAATTCATTACTTTTCCTCCCCTTTTGAGTCATCTCAAAATTATCATCCAAATTATTTAAATCGTTAAATGATAGATAAATTTCAATCAGTGATTCAAGTTTTGATTTCATGAATTTTATATATTTTTGTAACTATTTATGTATTAGTTATTTTATGCATCATTTTAAGCTCTCTTAAGATGACACATCGTTGTACTCATTTATGGCTACTAAATATGAATTCAACGAAGTAAATAGTTTTTAAAGTTTTGTTAGTTCACCCAGCACATAAATTCATATTTTTCATCTTTATCAAGTTTTCTTACTAACTTCTTTTACCCAATGAGGTTATTTTAAAATTTAAGGGGTCGTTTTGATGACCGTGTTAGAAATTACTAAAGAAGTTAGATTTTCTGCAAATAGATTTTCTACAGTTACACTTACAATCTTAGTTACAGTTTTTTTGTTTGGATTAATGTAACTAAAATATGAAATTTTTTGATATTATTTAGTTATCAAATCAAATATCATATGAAACATATATTTTTTTCCTATAATTATATTTATATGTTATTTAAATAAATATTATTTTATTGTTACTATTCTGAGTTCTTTATAAGGTTAATATAAAATAAATATATTCACGAATCTCAAAGACAACTTGACGGTAGGCTAAGTTGAAATATTTGAACTACTGGTAGAAGAACAAGATTATTTTACAAATCTCTATATTTTTCAACACACAACAGAACTTAGTCGTAGAAGACCTTTCTGACACTCAGTATTTGACATCCTTTAATAAAAAAAAAAGTATTTGACATCCAAATCATATTTGAATTTAATTTGTAGCTCATCTGAAAAGGAACCAACCGTACTTCAATCATAGTTCAAATTTATTTCTACTTCAAAGGTGTAACTAATTCATAAGATATTACAATTTTGTACAAAAGTGTGCAATATGCAGGCTTCAAAAGAATGAAAAAGAGAAAGAAAAAGAGAACTTTCGATATGTTACAATGGTTAGTTACACTGTAAAGGCCGTAGAAAACCTCTCAAAATCACAACCACGTAGCCAAATTCGCAGGAAACCACCAACTTTCCCTAGATTAGAAAACAATGCATGATTCAGTTCTATCATGGACCGTGTGGTTTGATGACCTACATGCAGGCTCCAGATCCAGTCAAACAGTCCTGGTCTATGAACCAGGTCTATCCGAAAACCTTTGCAGTCCAGAGCTTGCAACAAACTCGCTAGAATCTCGCTTGATCGTTCTTTTTTTAGTCTTTCTCTCTACTTATAATTAGATCTTTCTCCTAATTCTCTCTCGCACAATTACAAAACAAAAACAACAGAAGCAAGATGAGAAACATGAGTTACTTACAAAGATGTTCCATGATGATGAGGCGGCCTGAGGAATTATACTCGGACTGGAAGGCCTCGGCTCTCGTACCGCACCAGATGGCGCTCTTACCACCCCACCAGCTGGGCATGGTACCCATTAACTTAAATATTTCGATTTTTATTATTGTTTCTTTTCCTTTTGAAAATTTTGATTTGTGCTTGTTAATTGATTTGTTCAACGAATTTTCATCTTTTTTAATGTTTCTTTTCTGAAATGACTCCTCCAGTTTGATCATTCCTGCCATCATTTATAACACCTTTGTCTATTTGTATACATTGATTAGGATAATTTCTTGTTCATAAACAATAAGTGACTGTACCTATTTATATTTTGTGATATTAGTTTGAGTGTACGTAATGATTTTTCTTTCAGTTTTTAATCCATTGTTGTTGGAATTTTAATTGATAATATATTTTAAGTATTCTATCTATAAATGTACCCAACTTGTCCGTGCCGATCATTCATTCATTTACACAATTCGGTACTTGCTTAGGTTATAATTGCAGATTTTTGTTTTAATATCTTCTAATTACAGGTAGTTTCCATGGATGCTCGAATTGGGGCAGAGGATCAGGTCATCGACGATCCAATGGACGTCGATGATCTGCCGCTCATGATAGAGGCTATCATCGACGATCCAATGGACGTCGATGACCCGTTTGATCAGTGGGGCCCGCAATCTTATCCAATCCCCATCGATCTCGCAAGCTCGGATGTGTCGGCACCCCAGGAGGAAGACGGCTCAGCATGGTAAATTAAACCATCTATTATAACCTAGTTTTTGTATTTTAATCCTAATTTTTTTTTCAAATTTGTTTTTTTAAATATATATATCTTTTTTGTATAGGGATCCGTGGAGCGATGCCAAGCCGTCTCACCGTGCACACACTGCATCGGGCTGGGATGAAGCGGCACGAGACAGCGACGTAAACGGCTCGGCGACGGGCTGGCGTAGTTGGGATGATTAGGATGGCCCAGCCGTGCGGTATTGCGGAATGCGGACCAGAGTCTTCAAGCAAGGTTTTGATATCACGCCCCTATTTTCTGTATAAAACCTCTTGTTCAAAAGTGCTTAAAATGATCACAACTTTTGAACTCTTTTTTTTTCAGACTCTGACGAGTGCGGAAAGGATTCCGTGTGCATGGCCTGGAAATGACGACCCGCTCCTTGAGGCGGGTCACTCGTGGCAAGGAATCATACGCCATGTGATGACGCAACGCACAACAGATGATGGTGTGATGATGATGATGTGCACGAAGGGATCGAGACTCGAGCAACAATGAGGAGCAGGGAAATCCAAGGTTTTCTTTTTAATTGCTTTACTATGTTTTAGGTTTTGTGGATCACCATATCAGTAGTTAGGTGTATATTGGTATTCTGAATGGCATGTGATTGTTTTATGAAGAAAAAACCAAAATGTAATAAAAATACCCAATAAAAATGATATAATATAATTTCTGTCCCACCAGTATCTGTTAACTGGCTGATACGTACTTATTCATGCCTAGACTTATTCATGTCTGATTTTGAGCTTTATTCTAACTTGTTTTCTTTCCTTTATCAATCATACAGGCTCTGGCAAGGTACGAATACAAGTAGGATGTGAGGCTATGCGCGGTGTGGACTGGCTCACATGTAGAGTATTCCGAGTTGTAACAGGGTTTAGGTCTGGTTGTGTGTGGAGTGCGGAATCATAGGATTAGGAACCTGTGATTGTTTTCGTGTTTAAAGTTTCGAATATTTTTAGTATTTGAAGATTAGAATATTTGAACTGGCTTATCGAATTTGAATTTATCTTTACTTAGTTTGAGTTTATTCTTCCTTATTTTCTCACACCACTGAATTGAAATATATATATTGTTGCATGGACTTAAACCGGTGAAAATCCCTAACTTGTCAACTTGCATTTAAAAGTTTCTATTGGACTCCTTCAAAAAAAAGTTAGAATGATAGATGGTTTTGATTTATTTATGGGGGAGTGATGTCGGTGTGGTAAGGAAAAAAATGAAAGAATGATCTGAATAATGATTGATATACGGGTTTGAAAGTGTGCTTTTCGCGGGAGTTGGTCGGGTGCCTATCCCTATCCTCACGCTTTTGTTCCGCATTGTAACATCTGAGATGAAAAGAGAAGATTAGTTATATATTTGAAAAACTAAGTTCAAAATAGATTAGTTTTTTACTTTTCACAAAGGTTGTAGTTTTGAACGAGACTAGAAAGGTATTAACTCTCAAATTTAAGTTAAAACAACTAATAAAATTCAACAATGAAAATATGTGTTTTTAACTAAAAATATTCACCAAAAGAGAAATTTTTCATAACCATTTAATTAAAATGAATATAATTTCAAAAGATACATTATTGTTTTGAATATTTGTAAATAAAATGTATGATCAATATCAGCTGTATACAATTGTGTTATGAATATAATAGTGACATTGGAGGACCTCTAGATTTTTAGGGTTGTTTATTAAAGTAGTGAATATAATGTCGGCGTGTTCTAGTTTTTAAATTGTGATATGAATGTGCTTCATCATCATCTACTGAGATGAGAGATTTTTTTTTTTTATTTCTTTACAAATATTTTTTACTTGAGGACTAAAAAAACATGAAAATGTTTTTGACAAATTCATTTTATCATAATAATGATATTTATTAAAGGGCAAAATATATCATAATGATTGGAGTAACTACAAAAATGTTAAATATAAATGGACAAAGTATTACTTATTTGATGATTCTGAGACTTCTTAACTTTTTGACAAAACAAAACAGAAACATGCAAAAACATGCAAAAACAGAAACATGCAAAATTTATATGGCGTTGGAAGAAAAAGATCCCAGCCCCTTTCCCTCTCAATTGATCTCAGAATTCAAACAAAAATCAAAGCAAATAGAGCCTATAAAATCTCCCAAAAGGCTTACGTCTAATCAATCATTTTTCCTCTCATTCCCCGTTTCATCAAATCACCTTTGCCGCTTTTCAAACAGCGAGTAGGATAGTGAATTAGAATACAAAGGAAGAGAAGGGGAAAGAGACTAGCGACTGAGCAGTACTGGCAAACTAGGGTTAGTTTTGGTCCTTTTGGACCTTGATGTGTGACAATGTTAGGAAGATGGCAATGTGTGCTTTAAAAAGCAAAACATTGGAGCCGTGCCTTTGATGCATTCACTGACGTAATCCTTCTTTTTCTCTTTTTCCCCTCTCCTAAATGTATAATTTCGCATTTAACATGCGTTGTTTTTCCTAAAAGATTTGTTCTTTTCATGACTATTGTTAACTGTTTATGCTGATTTGTGCCAGTAACACACCTGATTTCATTCTATGTATATTTTCTTTTGGGAACTTATGAAGCCCCCCTGCATTATGCCTAAATTACAAAAAAGCCCATTTATTCATAAAAAAGTATGAAAAGATTGTGCCCTCCCACTAGATGATTAACAGTGCTAGTTTAGTTTACATGCTCTAATCAATATAATTAGAATTTTTTAATAAAATTAATCATGTTATTTTTATTAGTGAGTCTCTTTATCTCTCCTCGTTCCAAATAATAACAATCTGTTGAAACAAAAATCAAACTTACATGTGGTACCGGTACTGGTCCTTGCAGCTATATCAGTATTGGTACCAGCACTAGCAGGTGTAGAGTCATTACATAAAAAAAAAATAAGACTGATTTTATTAAAAAAATTAATTATAGTGATTAGTGTAAGTAACTTAATCATTATGAAGTTACCATTGTGTTTCTCTTATTTTCATTTAATTTTAGAAAGTACATTTTTTTTGTCAGGCAATTGCACAATATCCTGATGTAGTTGTCTATTGGACCAATCAAGCCTTGTATTAGAGAAAAGCCAGGTATATCATGATATTATTTTTTGCATATGTTCAGTTTAAAGTATCTTACTGATGATAATTGTTATTAATTAGTAATTTTAAATGAATTTTTAGGTTTCCTCAGATTTGGAGTTGGTCTTTGTAATATCAGAAGAAGCGAGCATTTATGAAGCTTTGTCAAAGCCAGTAAGGTTTTGGGGCTAGGGTTGTCATAGACACATCCTTTTCAGGTCTAGAGTTCGAATCAAGAAAGCATGTAAGAATCAAATGGCTCAGAAGGGCTTTTACGTAATTTTGCTGGGAGGTTTGTGTTACGACACTAGTAGTATTAGAGAGTATTAAATATGGAGATATTTAAATGTGTTGATTATGAGTCAAGTAAGAAATTAAGGTAGGTATTTGGGTACATGTTGGGTATGTTTAGTAATTAGAGTCAAAGTAGTTATTGTATGATTATTTAGGATTAGTGTGTAGTTATCTAAATGGTTAGTGTGTAGTTATTTGGAGTTATCTAGTTGGTTATTGTGTATCTCTATAAATAGAGAGAATGGATGATGAGTTAAAAAGGAGTTGATTTGTAATATTGAATTGAATAGAATATTGTTTCTCTTTTATCTCTTAATACTCCTTGTGAGTTTGTATCCATTTTGCTCTTTAGAGCTTGTATCCACCTTCATAACCCTAATTTCGCCCTCAAATTTATTGCGAACTAGTCCAGTTCGTAACAATTGGTATCAGAGCCGACGATTCTACATACCTAAATCACGCCAAGCCGTCGATCACTTCGACAAAATCACGCCATGGCAAAAGGGAAGATAAGCCGGAAAGAGGAACTGTTGAAGAAGCTTGCCGCGGAGACTCGAGAAAACACGGAGCAAATCTCCAAGTTTTCTGATGGTATCCAACACATTTAGCAACAATTCGACCAACTTAGAGCAAGCAACGAGTCTCAATTCAGTGTATTACGGGAGATGTTTACTCAATTGATGAGTCGATGCCTTGGGAAAAGAGGGCGGGATTTGGAGGAGACTGAGGGGGTACCCGGACAAGATCGTGAGGATCCAGACATGTGTGAATCGGATTCGAACGTGCATGAATCGGATTCGGATGATAATGGATCGGATTCTGACAAGTATGAATCGGGCGTGCATGAATTGGATTCGATCGAAGTTGAATCGGAGGTTGTCCTGGAATGTGAAAATGTATTCTTGTCAAAAATACTTGAGTCGGGCATGACGCGGTTAAAGGATAGGATAAATTTGGATCCGTATTTTGTTTCGAAAGAAATTAAAGGGCGGCTCCTAAATCCGAATGAATGCGAGAGATTATTGAGGTTTCCACGTGTTGGAGGGTATTTGTTTGTTTCTTTTGGGGTAACTCTCGAAGAATGGAGATCATTTCCAATTGACGCGGGACCCACCTTGTTTGTTGCTGGTGGAGTTGCGATGGTAAGACCACCTCCTAAGCCGAATATATGGAGAAATGCAAGTTTTTTGTGGGTGATGGTTTCAATTGTGACAAAAAGACCACCGCCTAAACCAAATATTATGTTTATTCTTTCTCAATGGTTGTATTAATTCTTATTTGATCCTTGAGGACAAGGATCTTTAAAGGGGGGAGTAATGTTACGACACTAATAGTATTAGAGAGTATTAAATGTGGAGATATTTAGATGTATTGATTATGAGTCAAGTAAGAAATTAAGGTAGGTATTTAGGTACATGTTGGGTATGTTTAGTAATTAGAGTCAAAGTAGTTATTGTATGGTTATTTAGGATTAGTGTGTAGTTATCTAAATGGTTAGTGTGTAGTTATTTGGAGTTACCTAGTTGGTTATTGTGTATCTCTATAAATAGAGAGAATGGATGATGAGTTAAAAATGAGTTGATGTGCTAGGAATCAGGATCTATAGAGATAGATCTAGAAGGCTTATAGGTCTGAGTCAAAGTACATACATAGACAAGGTCATGAAACGGTTCAGAATGCAAGAATCCAAGAAAGGAATTTTGCTCTTGTCACATGGCGTTTCTCTCAGTAAGACACAGTGTCCTACAAGTGAGCAGGAACGAAGACGCATGAATAAGATCCCATATGCTTCAGCTATAGGATCTATCATGTATGCCATGATATGTACTAGACCAGATGTGTCATACTCATTGAGCGCAACAAGCAGGTTTTAGTCTAATCCAGGTGAAAGTCACTGGATAGCTGTTAAAAGAATCCTTAAGTACTTACGAAGAACTAAGGACTTGTTCCTAGTCTATGGAGGTATGGAAGACGAGCTCGTTGTATAGGGTTACACCGACGCAAGCTTCCAGACAGATTCAGATGACTTTAGATCACAATCAGGTTATTTATTTTGCCTAAATGGAGGCGCAGTGACATGGAAGAGTTCCAAGCAATGTACGTAGCAGATTCTTCAACGGATGCAGAGTATATAGCCGCTGCAGAAACGGCTAAAGAAGTTGTTTGGATAAAGAACTTTTTGGAGGAACTAAGAGTAGTTCCAAGCATCTCGGAACCAGTGGATCTATATTGTGACAACAATGGAGCGATCGCACAAGCAAAGAAACCGAGATCTCACCAAAAGTCCAAGCAGATACTGCGACGCTTCCATCTAATCAGAGAGATTATACAAAGGGGTGATGTTAAAATGTGTAGAGTGTCATCGGACGACAATGTCGCCGATCCATTAACTAAACCACTCCCGCAAGCGAAGCTTAGAGTTGGCCTAGTGCAAGTGGGAGACTGTAGGATTAGTGCCCTATGCCAAATGTATTTGTGCTAGGAAATTGATTATGTATTGAGACATTATTATTCAATAAAGATTGTTTCTTATATATCTGTGTGTATGGGTTGTGAATGTAAATCTCATATCAACCAAGAATGACATTTCGGGTTCACATCATCAGAATACGTGATTCTGATAGTAGAACTGTGAACCAACGAATGACATTCTAAATTGTCCCTAGTGGTATGTAGGATGTTTATAGAGATAGATATATTTCAGGTAAGAAGCTACATATCCACACTAGTATATTCGCAGGCTCGAGAATCATGTTCTGCTGATCATGGACATAGAGATGTCAAGTCTGGAATATAGGCACGTGTTAGAGAACACGTACTGGACTGACCACACTATGAGAATATGCATGGTATATGTCATTAGTGATTCTCCAAACATATTTTTACGCCAAAACTTAACTTCATATAAATCTGAATTAGTTTTATGTGCTCTCGAGACGAAATCACAAATGTTCTGACCAAAGATCTATCAATTAATCGCTTCAATTTTCTTCCCACCTTGCTGAACGTTGTAATTTACCACCGCCACATTGTAATTTACCACCATTATGCGGGGGTATGGTGATATTTTAACTTTTGCAGGGGTATATGTGAAATTATAACATATTGTCGGGTTACATGTAAGAGTTTGCAATTTCTGTAAGTGGACCTACTAGTGGGATGTGTAAAGAAAACAGTATGTATAAATAAAAAATATAATATAAAAATATACAACAATATATATCAAAAACTGAAAAAAAATAATATAAATAGTATATAAAACATAAAAACATTATATATATAACTCAACAAGCACCGACCATAAATTGGTCATGGACTGAAATTGATAGAAGAATGATTCACTGGTCATGATTACACATTTCTTCTACAAATTCAAGCATGAAAATATTATTTTTACAAATTTATTTTATCATAATGATAATATAAACTACCGAACAATAACGAACAAATGATTGGAGTTGGAGTAAATTTTTCTCTAAAAAATGTTAATTAAAACTAGACAAAGTAGGAACTTGATGATTTCTCAACATTTGGACTAATTAAATTTTGGGAAATGAGAAATCACAATAGAGTACTATAGCGACAATATAGTGACGGATTGAAATTATATATTATTTTTTCGTGTTTCTATATACGTTATATACTGTTTTTATTTTTTAAAATATATACTGTTTATCGAATGAATTTTTATATACTGTTTGTTTTCAGTTTATATATTTTTATATATTGTTTTCATTTTTTAAAATATATATTGTTTTACCGAATAAATTTTTTATGTACTGTTTGTTTTCAGTTTATATATTTTTTTTTCCAATTTTTATATACCATCGCTACAAAGTGACTACAGTACCGTCGCTAATACAGTGCGAGCTCCCATTAAATTTTTTGACAAACAGAACACAAACATGCAAAAGCACACATTTTCGCCCTTTATTTACCCCTATAATTTTAACAGTTACAAATCTGAAATTTTACAGGGGCTGAAGAGAAAAAATCCCCGCCTGAGTTCCTTCATTCATCGTCCATCCCTTCTTTCTTTCTTTCTTTCTTTCCCTCTCAATTAATCTCAAAATTCAAACCAAAATCAAAGCAAATAAAGCCTATTAAATCTCCCGAAAGATTTACCTCTAATCAATTCTTTCTTTTCATCAAATCGCCTTTGTTGGAAGCCTCTACAAATGTCAGATAGTGAGGGAGTGAATGAGAGAGACGAAGAACGGCCAAATTAGGGTTAGTATTCGAGCTTAGTGCGTGAAAATGGAGATGAGACAGGCTGAGATGAGGAAGGAGGATGGCAATGCGTGCTTTAAGAAGCAAAAAATTGGGGCCGCCATTGATGCATACACTGAGGTAAATCCTTCATTTTCTCGTTTTTCTCTGTGAAATGTATAGTTTTGCATTTTATATTGCCTCATTTCCCCTAAAAGATTGGTTCTTTTCGCTACCATTGTTGGCCTGTTTGTGCTGATTTCTACCGGTAACATACCTGATCTCATTCTATGTATATTTTCTTTGAGGACTTGCGTTCCCTGCATTTTGCCTAAATTGCTAAAAAAAAAAAAACCCTACATTATTGAAAATTGTAAAAAAAAAAAAATCTATGTTCGTGAGAAAATACAAATGTTTGTCCCTCCCGCTAGATGATTAACATTGCTGGTTTAATTATATACTCTAATCATTATAATGAACATCTTCTTAATATAATTAATCATATTCTTTGTATTAATGACTCTTTCTCTCTTCTCATTCCAAATAATAATTACCTATTGAAACACAAATCAAAATTACATGCGGTACCAGTTGTAGAGTCATTAACAAAAATAATAAGATTGATTTTATAAATAAATAAAAAAAATCAAATTATGGTGATTACTGTAATTAACTTAACCATTATGTTATTACCGTTATGATGGTGTTCCTATTATTTTCTTTTAAATTAATTTTGGAAAAATATAATTTTTATCAGGCAATTGCACTCTGTCCTAATGTAGCTGTCTATTGGACCAATCGAGCCATATGTTACAGAAAAAGAAAGTATGTAATATCTATACTAATCTAATATGTTTAGTTTAGATTCAAATATTTCTATTCAAATATTTCTATTCAAATATTGGTTGGAGCTCTTAACAATGAATGAATCGGAATTTAATTTGATTTGGCAGGGAATGGAAAAGAGTTGAAGAGGATTGCAGAAGAGCCCTCCAACTTGACAAAAATTCTCTTAAGGTTATTTCTAAATTCTATCAAAATTTGCTCAATCTTTATATGTTTACACAACAATATTCTCCTTGCAGGCACATTATATGTTGGGCCTTGCTTTGCTTGAGAAGGAAGACTTATCTGGTGGTATCATTGAATTAGGAAAGGTTCTCTCTCTCTCTCTCTCTCTCTCTCTCTCTCTCTCTCTCTCTCTCTCTCTCTCTCTCTCTCTCTCTCCAGATTTTGGATAAAAAATGCAAAAATACTAAGAAAAGATATACAATTGATGTGTTTATTTATTTATTTTGCTGAAATAGGCTTTGGATATTGTGAGAAGAACCGACTCATGTGGAGTGGAAAAAGACGAAATATATCAGAGTTTGATAAAAGCAAAGTATACGGAATGGGAGCTTACCTCTAGTGAGCGCTCTTGGAGGCTTCAAAATCTCAAGTACATCAAAAATTCTTCCTTACTATGTTAAATTTTAATAAAATGTTGAAATTATTGGACTAGATCTTTTGTTTATATTTGTTTGGAAGGAATACCGGGCTTTTAAACGCACGTTTTAATTTATAAATGACAAATATGCATTTACATTTATAGATATATTAAATAGTTAGAACAAGATGCAAGTCTTTACATTTTATCTTTGGTAACTAGGGAAGCGTGTGAGAGTGCATTGATAGAGCAGAATTTTCTTGACGAAGGTTTCGGAAATAATATTAATAATAATAATAATAATAATAATAATAATAATAATAATAATAATAATAATAATAATAATAATAATAATAATAATAATAATTCTCCAAATATTCTCTCACAACAACTTGAGCTATTGAATGACGTCTTTCACAAAGCTTCTGAAGCCGATACGCCAACTGATGTATGTATGCTATTCCATATCCATTTTTTCTTATTTGTTTCCTTAAAAAAGTTTATGTGTATGCATTTTTTCTTATTTTGAGTCCTTATAATTGAAAAGAAAAATTACATATATATATCCCTGCGAAACCTAGAAATTTCATGGATGCCCTTGAAAAGTCTTAATTTGCAACCTTGAAAAGTCTTAATTTCCAAGAAGAAAGTTGCTGTTGTATTGATATAGGAATTTTTAAGAGGCTAGTTTGATTGTGGAATTTCTAAGAAGAAAGTTGCTATTTTAATTTCTTTGATCATTTTCTCATAATTATTCGTTGTGGAATCAATTATAGGTACCTGACTTCTTATGTTGCAAAATAACCTTTGACATATTTACTGATCCAGTAATAACTCCTAGTGGTATAACCTACGAAAGATCTGCTCTTCTTGAACATCTTAAAAAGGTTTATTATTTACATTTTCCCCATCATTTCTTTCCTTCTCATTTTAACCTTGTGCTTCAAGACCAAAACTGTATGGACCGGCTTATCCTTTGGTCCTTTTTGAGTGTATGCAAATGATTTATTTCTGAAATATCATTTGACAATTGAGATTTGAAGTGATATATAATATAGCTGATGTTTTTTCTTCTTTTTTAAACTTTTGGATAGGTGGGTAGATTTGACCCCATAACAAGACAACCTCTTTTAGAATGGCAATTGGTGCCGAATTTGGCAATTAAAGGAGCAGTTCAGGCATACTTATCGAAGTATGGTTGGGCTTATAAAATGGCTTAATTTAACAAAATTTTTGGCTTAATTTTGTTCTTTTGTTTATATATTGCTATTATGATCAAACAACTAATTCTTAATAGAAACATGATATTGTGAGAAACATGATATTATCTTTTCTTGCAAGTCCTTTGATCAAACTACTAAAATAATAATCTATGGCCCATCGCAACTGTTGATCTGGACGATTTGAAACTCATTATGATCAATTAATTAAAACTGTATACAAGATAACTTCATGTTTCTCTTATTATATTAGATGTACACTCATTATGATCAAACAACTAAAATATATACAAGATCAGTTCATATACTCTTATATTAGATGTTCCACCCCGAAAAGGATGAAAGTAGGATAGAAAGAGCACAGAAAATACAATTATTAAATCTGAATATTTTAAAAGAAAACATATAAGTAATTCTTATTATAATGCAATAATAACCACATCAAAATATTAAAAAAAAAAGGTCGCAAACTAAGCAGAAGAATCAAGGAAGGGGTAGTCAGTGTAGCCCACAACAGGATCAGAAGTAGAAAAAGTCGCCCTATCGTACTTATTCAAAGGCGCATTGGTCTCAAATCTCTTGGGCAAATCAGGGTTAGCCAAAAATTGCCTGCCATACGCAATCAGATCACAATATCCCTCATCAATTGCTTTGTTTCCTTCGTCTCTATCGTACCCTCCAGCCACCATAAAAGTTCCATCAAACGCCTTTTTAAATGGAAGAAGTCTATGGGGAATTTGTCTCCTTCCTTCTACTATTGACATTCTTGGTTCAATCATGTGACAGTATAAAATGTTGAGCTTATTTAGTGACTCAACCATGTAGATGCCTAGGGATTCCGGATCCGAGTCGAAGCAATCCATATAGTCTGTAAAGGGAGAGAGTCGCATTCCGACTCGGTCGGATCCGATCTCATCAGAAATGGCTTTGACTATTTCAAGCGCGAATTGGCATCGTTTTTCCAGACTCCCGCCGTATTCGTCGGTGCGGTCGTTTGAGCTGTCTTTCATGAATTGGTCGATTAGGTAACCGTGCGCTCCGTGGATCTCCACTCCGTCAAATCCTATAAATCATGAAAAAACAAATATCAAATAAAATTATTTTGTGTATAAATAAGGGTGTCCATTAGTTTATTTCATTTGGTTTGATTCAAATTGAATTATTATATGTAAGATAGCTCGCGCTTTTGGTGTTAAGTAGGTCCCATAGAAACTTGTTTTGGTTTCATGACATGCTTTTCATAATTGAAAGGAAAATAAATAGAATACAGAGGCCCCATAACCTAGTTGGTTGATTCGTAAAACACAACAAACCAAAGCTGGGTTTAAATTATGTTGGCATCAAACTAGAATTGGGATAAAGAGTCATTTTTATTCAATAAAAGAACATGAAGATAGTAGTTTCAAAAAGATATGTAGTCAATTACCAGCTTCAATTGCATTCCTTGCTGCAAGTCTAAAATCATTAACAACCTGTGGGATCTCATCTACTGGCAATCTCCTCGGCTCCGGGTACTCCTCGATCGTGTCAAATAACTGTAGCTCAGCAGATACAGGCTTATCGGTGCTCGAGATTGGTGCTTGTCCATTTGGTTGAAGCTCTACAAGCAGTGAATTAGAGGATTGATTACTTGGTCTATGATAGAAAAAAAAAGATGCACTGTTCTTTTTAAAGCACTTGTTGTATGATGGGTTTTGAATTGCTCGTAGTGATTCGAGTAAAATTTGGTTTCAGTAATTTGATTGTTTGGTTTGAACTACATAAAATACTAGTACGCCACTCGAACTGTAGCACTAACCACTCGTTTAGAAATGATTTAATAATGGAATAATGTGGAATAAACATCTCTATTTGCCGAATTAAAATAGAAAAAGATCCATATATTGCATTAAAGGGGTAGAAAGGATGTTCCATGTGGAAGATAAAATAGTAGAATAGAACGGAATAAACTCAATCTTTACATTCTTTATTTTCTTAATGAAAAACATTAATTTACCTTACTATTCCACTATTTTATTTTGCTAAACGCATACAAAATAAATTTGAAGAATCCACTACTTCATAGTTCACTATTATACTATTTCACTTGTTGCTAAGCAGGCGCTAAAACTACAAAAGAACAAGAGAAAAGACATACTGTAGTGGGAGACTCTTCCAACATGCCATATTTGGCAAAAGAAGAATGCGCCCTTATCATGCACGGCTTGAACGATCGGCTTCCAGGCCTTGACTTGTTCCTGAGTCCATATTCCAGGGGTGTCTATGTATCCTTGTGAAGTATCAGACACCCCCGTGGCCTCTTATAAGAGGCCACCTTTGCTTGCTCGTTGAGAGTAGTACAAGATTGCGTGCGGTTGTGGTACATTTTCATATGATCTTTGTCGTGCCATTGGTGCAAGAACAACCCTAGAAATAAAATGTATCAGGAAATATAATATAGGGGAGAATTAGGAGTGAAATTGAAAATATATTAGAAATAGATTAATTTCATCTTAACTATAAAATGAAGAATTAAATGGTTTAATATTACTAGAAACAAATGTTGTCAATAAGACATGATTTAGCCTTTTCTTGATTAAATAGTTGTATTAAGCAACAAATCACTAATTGGTTATATAGGGTTCAAGAGCCTAATTTAAAGCCAAGTGTTCATTCAAAATTACCCCTAAAAGAGGAACAGATAATCATATGTAGTATATGCAGTCCACATCAAGTACTATATTAGTTCTCTCAGAGAATGTGAGGTTATATTTCTTTTAGTATCCATAAAGATCTGTTCCTTACTCTGGTAGTTTTTTTACTAAGCATTGCTTACCCAATAATTATATACCAAAAAGCTAGATTACCTGTGTGAGAGATCGAATTCGCCCATCTTATATGGCGTCATGAGAGGAATCGGCTTATATGGCGTCATGGGCGGAATGTGCGCCATCTTTCACTCGATCTTCTAACTAATTATGCTCAATGAAATGCCAGCTGCGCTCTCTTCTCAAGTTAGTTCCCTGTGATTTTTGGATGGTTTAGTAATATTGTCCTCATGATGAGGAAGAGCTTTATAGGGAGGGCACACGCAAATTCAAACCAGTAGAAGAATCCACGGTCCACACCATGTTAGAAAATGTTCTATGTGTTAATTAGACTTAAAAGATGAATGACGCAAGAGCTTATATCAGGATCTTGGCAGCTCCCGATCAGGAAGTTGGATCATCTCGTGAGTCCTGCAATTACAAAACTGGAAACTTGGTAGAGGTTGGTCTCTATTTTCCTTTGTTTCAGCCTTGACTTAGGAAGTAGTGTTTTTTTTTCTTTTTTTTTTCCTTTTCCACCGATTTTTAGCATGACCGTTACTTAATTTTTATATGGCAATTAAACTATAAGTCAACAAAATAGGTCTCTATTTTCCGAGCTTGTCTACAGTACTCCACAT
The DNA here is from genome assembly GCA_027726005.1 of Juncus effusus. Classification (NCBI taxonomy): domain Eukaryota; kingdom Viridiplantae; phylum Streptophyta; class Magnoliopsida; order Poales; family Juncaceae; genus Juncus; species Juncus effusus. The sequence continues at coordinate 7,540,103 of CM050894.1, read as the reverse complement.
TGAAAATATTAGTTCTGATAATCGGTCAAGATTAGCCAGAAAATGGAATACTATAAACGTTTTTTCTATATAAAATAAATTATAAAAGGGTAAAATTATAATTTAGGATCTAATTATATTCCTTTCTTTTTTTTCTAATTCCCTCGTGACTCTTCATCTCCAGTAATTAAAAATCATGAAAAAATCCTTTCTGACAAACGGAGAAAGAAAGAAAGAAAATATTTGGAATTGATTTGTTTCTTTTTTCAAAATATTTGGCATGAATTTATTTTTTCTTTTTTAAGCATGACAATAATTAATACAGTATGACACAACATTATATTATATTATATTATATTATATTATATTATTATATTATATTATATTATATTATATTATATTATATTATATTATATTATATTATATTATATTATATTATATTATATTATATTATATTATATTATATTATATTATATTATATTATATTATACTATACTATATTTTATAATATTATATTATACTACATTATATTATGTTATATTATACCACACTATACTATATTATATTATATTATACTATATTGCACTATACTGTACTACATCTGATGGTGTTATGCCCTAGGCCAAAGTGTTTGTGACCTAGGTTGACGGATTGAATTAACAAACATTAAAATTATTCTAAGATATTTCATATAATATGTGCGTATAGGTTATTTTAATATAATTAAAATAGACCATGAATATGCAATTCAGCTTTATGTCATCAAAGTGCGTGACTTTGATAGTAAAACTATAAAGTATTATGAATGCTATTCTAAATCGTCCCTGGTCATTTATAGGATATTTGTGGAGACAAATATACTTGCGGATATAAATAAATATATATTTATATACAAGCTATAAATGTACACCAGTATATTAGTTGACTGATGATCATGTTTTACTGATCATGGATAAATAGTTATCAAGTCATTAACATAGGTATATGTTAAAGACCATATACTGGACTGACCCGCCATAAGAGCGCTACATGTTTTACGTCATTAGTGATTCTTATAACATAAAGTATTTATGGTCCTTTGACCTGAGATTGTCTCGGTTCCCAACATGAGTAATTTTATACTTTAATATAATCTAACACTGCCTTTAACCGGGTAGTCATAACGGTTATGATTAGGTATATAATGAATCATATAGAGGGATGAGTGCAATCAAGACGGGATTTGTTCCTCTCATAAATGAGAGAGATATCTTTAGGCCTCTTGATAAATTGAACTGAAGAAATGTATGGCCATACTCAAATGAATTAATAAGAGTTATTAATGTTATTTGTTCTTGTTCAGTTTAATTTTGGATCAAGAAATATTAATCGATTTATATAAGGATGATGTATTACATGCCTTATGATCGATATAGATATCGCGTGAGAAAGGGACTAAATACGTGATTGTTGATTAGGTAAATCAAATCACTGATATTCATTTAAATTGGGTAGTCATGATAGCTTTCTAGAGTCTGCTCATGATTTATAGACTGTCAAGTCTATTGCCAACATTAAGTGAACCTACAGGGTCACACACAAAGAACAAACTGAAACGGGCGCAAAAAATCCTAGCGACTTATATGATGAGTTGCATAAGAATGACACAAAAGATATTGTCATCTTATGTGATAAGATGTGATATATATGTATATAAAGACTATGATCACAAAAGATCATGTAATCTAGAAGAGTCAGATGATGACTTGTGGATAATGATGAGTGATGCCATACACATCTTTTAGTGTGAAGAAACATGATTCTTCACCTCTATATAAGGACATAGATGGCTCCAAATTTAGTAGACTATTATTCTCTCTCTCATTATTTCTCATTCTCTTTTGTGAGAGAAAAGAGAGAAAATATCTTTTCTCATTTGTGTGACAAAATTACTAAAGGGTGCTTTCTTTTTATGACAAAATGAAAGAGTGCAATTATATGAGAGGATTATACATCTTTTGTGAGACAAAATAAGATGAAGAAAAAGAGTTTTCTTATGCAAGAGAAGAACAAGCTACTAGCATATATATTGTTCTTCTTCCCGTTTTAAGAATGTTCGTGTGGATACCGGTAGAGGCGTTCGTACTTTCGGCGCTTCTGATCTATTCGACCTAAGAAGATTAGAACAGCTTGTTGAGAGTTTCGGTGGAGACCGATTGTGTGTGCGGTAGATGGCTTCCGCACCATCCAACGTGGACGGACTAGACGGACGAAAAATCGGTTAGGACGGTAACCGGTTTAGAGGCGCTTAGACAACACGCATGGTTTGAGCGTCACGGATTAAGCATAATCCGAAAGGTATCTTTAAGATTTATTCTTTGATTTAACCGATACGCACGGATCCTCGGATTGGTTTTGGACGAAATTTTTGTTTTTCCGCTGCGTTATGCATGTCCAAAACCCAACAGTGGTATCAGAGCGACGTACGTGTTTCGGTTAAATTGAGACGGTATATATAAGATATATACTATTTAGATACCATTTATAATTTTGATAGATGCATGTGGTGTACCATATTTTTGAAAGAGTTCATATGATGATAAATTAATGAAAAAGGTGCATAAGATATATCATATATATGAAAGAGTTCATATAATGATTAATTCATGAAAGGTCATTAATCTCTTTTGAAGAGATTATACGATGACTAAGTTTGTTTCATCTGGTCGTGTCTCATTTGAAGAGATTATACGATGGCATCCCCTCATATAGATGCAACACAGATAATATGATTCAAAAGTTGTATCAAAAGGCTTAAACCCAAAGGATGCGTGTATTAAGTTGCAATAAGAAAGGTGCATTCACGTGTAATTGACTCGAGTCCAGATTTTAGTTAATAATCTTTACTATGTGACTGTAATTATAATTCATCCATTTATATCGTCTGATGAAATCTTGGCCAAATTATATTTGATAATTTAGTTTTGCATTTGATGCATAGTCGGATTTTATATTATATAAATAATATTGTTGCAGCACGCATATGATATGGTTAAAAAATATATAGTCGTAACACGTATTTAGTTAATCATATAATATTCAAATTCGATTTGAGTGATTGCAATTAAGAGATGTGAACGGATATGATCCAAAACATTCTCTTGAATAGTTGTGTCTTCATGAAAGGGTACTATGAATTGTCTTTTTGAAATGGTGCATGTGATGCATTATTTCATGAAAGTTACATGTGATGTATTGAATTCATGAAAAGATGCATATGATGCATTAATGTGTAGAAAATGTGTGTTGACAAAGTTGACAAGGTGTTGACCATGTTGGCAGTTGACTGTTGACCCACTATGTTGACTGTGGACTATGTTGACTGTTGATTGTATTGACTGTTAATTATTGACAGTTGATTTCATGGAGATGAAATATATATTAGGAAATCTTTATGTTAGTTCATAAAGATCACGGCCATGATATATCATCGTTATTATCTTTATTCGATTATTACATATGATGTTCTTTGAAGATTGCATAATAACATATAATATTAAATAAAATCCCTCAAAACAATGTTAAGTCATGAAGTGCCTACCATAAGTTTAAATCTCTCGATACTTTGATCGACCCTGCATAGGACATGACAAAACTGGGTATGTAGGGACAATCTTAGGAGGAGAGAATGAGGGAAATGGGAGACAACATAGGTCATGCCAAAGCTGAGTGTGTTGGGTACTATTTTGCCGATGATTAGACATGGTTTGACTTAACTAGGCTATCAAGTCGGACTTGGGCTCGGGGCATACGATAGGATATATACGTCAAGCATATGATGCTTATCTTATATTATTCAAGAGTGTATGAGATACAATTGGAATTGTTCCTACCTAAATAAGTTAAGTTCTGGGCGATGAGCCAAAGATCACTTAGGACTTAATTGAAATATGGATCTTGTCTTACTATGAAAATTCAAGGATTGAAAGTTTCCGAATCAATGCGATTGAGGGTTATTGATTTGATTAAAAATAATGGGAGCCATTATATGAAATATTTAAAGAATAATAGTCTTTGCATATTATTCAAATAGAATAGTATATCTATTTATATCTCACGATAGGTCATGGAAAAGGACAAATAACATAAGATGCTAATAATCGTTAACATGAACATGGACAAGTATTGTCAATGATGTTCTCGTGCTTAAAAGGAACGTAAAGAGTACTCCCAAAGATAAGGGCAAGATGTTGCCGGGTTTCGGCCTTAAATAAGAAGTTGGTATATTTTGCAATGAATCGGTTCATTGAAAGAAACCATAATTTCTCAAGAAGATATTAAAAAAAAAGAAGAAAGGAAAGGGTAGTGTGACTACCGCTTCGAGTATTGTTGTTATAGAAATTAACTTGTCTATTTCACATCATGTGTATTAGATACACGATATGAATCACACATTTGTGAAAATGTGCTGACTAAGTTATAGACTATTAAGTAAATATGATGTTAGCATATGAGTGACAAATGTAGGAAAAGTTGTTGTATTTTCTCAAGTAACTCATTTATTTACATTGTCTTTTTGGACTTATGTCGACATAAATAATTGTTATTTAATGTCGACAATAAATTTTGTATTATCTATAGTTCGAGTTCAACTATGAATGATCATTAATTTATTATTGAGAATAATAATTTCGTTATTCACAAAGGTCATTTTTCTTTGAAAATGTTCGAATAGAAAAATTACCTTATGTGTTTTATCGAACAAGATAATTATAAGTCCATCTATAAAATTAATATTAAGAATTTAAATCTAGCATTGTCGCTTGGTCTACTTAAATAAGATGAACATTTATTAAATCCATTAAGATGGATTTTCAAATTCATTTGATTTTGAATCATTTGAAATATATACAACTTATTTATTAGACAAGATGACATATACGTCTTTCACAAAGTAAGGTAAAAGCAAGTTACTAATTGGCTCTCATAAATAGTGATATATGTTAACCAATGCGTGAAGTGCTAGAGGAAAACTACTTCATCACTTTATTGAAACAATAAATTTGAATATTTTGAAAAGTTCAAAGCTTACAAATAATGAAGTAGAGAATAAATTTGGCTTCGAAAAATCAAATTTCTTTGATGAGATCGAGGAGTCGAGAACCAAGTGTTTGATGATCATGATAACGATATCGAACTTTATTAGATATAGTTCGATCATGATGAGTCAAACATATCTTCTATTTCTTTCGGGGTTACACTCTTATTACGTTCATACTGAGCATAATTCCATCTAAAGCGGTTATGAAAAATTCCATATGAGATATGGACTGGTAGGTATATCAGATTGTCTTTTCTCTAGATTTGAGGATATGATACTTTTTTGAAGCATCATGCATCTAATCGGATTAGTGCTTATTGTGGAATATACTAAGAAAATGAAAGGATGTTACTTCTATAATTAATAAGAGAACAAAGTGTTTGTTACTCGAAAATTATATCTCTGGAAGTAGTATTTCCAAAAGAATTAGTGGGAGCAAATTTGAATAAGTTCAAATTCCATATAACAGCGCAATTTTCTGATGGAAAATAATTCAGATTTTCAACTGGCCGTTGAGTCTGTAATTAATCAACTAGACTCTCAAGAAGTTGAAGAGTCTGGGTATATAACATAAGTGCATTTATGTAGATCTATTTGAATTTATCATAGGCCCGAAAAATATTGATTTTTCGTGACCGATGATAAGATATGGTACTCATATATGATGAGCCACATTCCATTAATAGACTATGATGAGTCAAGGCTCTAATGGTTAGAGACTTTGAAAGTTGAGATGTAATCAATGTCAGACAATTAAGTTTGGAATTTGATTGATCCATCAGATGGAAATAAGGTTTTAAAAGGAAGACCGGTATGGATAATATGCAAACATATAATGTATGATTTGTGGTTAAGATAAACTCATAGTATAGACTATGATAATATTTTTCCAAGTCAACATGCTAATATATTTCAGAATTTTATTGGGCATATGTTCATAGTATGACTATGAAAAATACCAAGTGGATGTCATGACGTTGTTTCTTAATAGAAGCAGACGAAAGTATGTATATGATACAACTTTAGAGTTTTGTCAATCCTATAAATTTTGAAAAGAGTTTGCAAGTTGCATGAATTCATTTATGAATTAAAGCAAACATCTCTAGGCGAAAATTTATTATTTGATGAAATAACCAAACAGTTTGGTTTTATCAAAAATTAAAGATAAATCTTATGTTGACAAGAAGTTCAGTGGGAGCATAATTACATGTGATGTGAATTAAGTACAACAAGCACACATAAGTTTAATCTTAGTGAAAGTCACTAGATAATAATCAAGAGTATAATTATATACTTGAGAAGGATAAAGTATTCTTCCTAGTTTATGGTGGACATAAAAATATGCAAAGTATTTGTATATGACAATGTTTGATAATCTGTTTAAGAAGCCAATCCCGCAAGTACATGATAGTGTTCATGTTAGGTATGGGTTGATATCTTTTAGATCAACGAGTATGAGATATTTGGTTGATTTGACCTAGTGCAAGTGGAGATTGATGGTGTTATGCCCTAGGCCAAAGTGTTTGTATCCTAGGTTAACGGATTGAATTAACAAACATTATAATTATTCTAAGATATTTCATATAATATGTGCGTATAGGTTATTTTAATGTAATTAAAATAGACCATCAATATGCAATTCAGCTTTATGTCATCAAAGTGCGTGACTTTGATAGTAAAACTATAAAGTATTATGAATGCTATTCTAAATCGTCCCTGGTCATTTATAGGATATTTGTGGAGACAAATATACTTGCGGATATAAATAAATATATATTGATATACAAGCTATAAATGTACACCAGTATATTAGTTAACTGATGATCATGTTTTACTGATCATGGATAAATAGTTATCAAGTCATTAACATAGGTATATGTTAGAGACCATATACTGGACTGACCCGCCATAAAGTGCTACATGTTTTACGTCATTAGTGATTCTTATAACATAAAGTATTTATGGTCCTTTGACCTGAGATTGTCTCGGTTCCCAACATGAGTAATTTTATACTTTAATATAATCTAACACTGCCTTTAACCGGGTAGTCATAACGGTTATGATTAGGTATATAATGAATCATATAGAGAGATGAGTGCAATCAAGACGGGATTTGTTCCTCTCATAAATGAGAGAGATATCTTTAGGCCTCTTGATGAATTGAACTGAAGAAATGTATGGCCATACTCAAATGAATTAATGAGAGTTATTAATGTTATTTGTTCTTGTTCAGTTTAATTTGGGGTCAAGAAATATTAATCGATTTATATAAGGATGATGTATTACATGCCTTATGATCGATATAGATATCGCGTGAGAAAGGGACTAAATACGTGATTGTTGATTAGGTAAATCAAATCACTGATATTCACTTAAATTGGGTAGTCATGATAGCTTTCTAGAGTCCGCTCATGATTTATAGACTGTCAAGTCTATTGCCAACATTAAGTGAACCTACAGGGTCACACACAAAGAACAAACTGAAACGGGCGCAAAAAATCCTAGCGACTTATATGATGAGTTGCATAAGAATGACACAAAAGATATTGTCATCTTATGTGATAAGAAGTGATATATATGTATATAAAGACTATGAGCACAAAAGATCATGTAATCTAGAAGAGTCAGATGATGACTTGTGGATAATGATGAGTGATGCCATACACATCTTTTAGTGTGAAGAGACATGACTCTTCACCTCTATATAAAGACATAGATGCCTCAAAATTTAGTAGACTATTATTCTCTCTCTCATTGTTTCTCATTCTCTTTTGTGAGAGAAAAGAGAGAAAATATCTTTTCTCATTTGTGTGACAAAATTACTAAAGGGTGCTTTCTTTTTATGACCAAATGAAAAAGTGCAATTATATGAGAGGATTATACATCTTTTGTGAGACAAAATAAGAAAAAGAGTTTTCTTGTGTAAGAGAAGAACAAGCTACTAGCATATATATTGTTCTTCTTCCCGTTTTAAGAATGTTCGTATCGATACCGGTAGAGGCGTTCATACTTTCGGCGCTTCTGATCTATTCGGCCTAATAAGATGAGAACGGCTTGTTGAGAGTTTCGGTGGAGACCGATTGTGTGTGCGGTAGATGGCTTCCGCACCATCCAACCTGGACGGACTAGACGGATGGAAAATCGGTTAAGACGGTAACCGGTATAGAGGCGCTTAGACAACACGCATGGTTTGAGCGTCACGGATTAAGCGTAATCCGAAAGGTATCTTTAAGATTTATTTCTTTGATTTAACCGATACGCACGGATCCTCGTATTGTTTTTGGACGAAATTTTTGTTTTTTCGCTGCGTTATGCATGTCCGAAACCCAACAATATCATACTATATTATATTACATTATACTTTATTATATTATACCATATTTTACTATATTAAATTATACTATATTATACTATATTATATCACACTATACTATATTTCATTATACTATATTATTTTACATAATACTTTATTATATTACATACTACTATATTATACTATCATATTTTAGTATATTACATTATACTATATTATACTATATTATATCATACTATATTTAATTATACTATATTATATTATACTATATTATATTACATAATACTATATTATATTATATTATATTATATTATATTACAATATACTATATTATATTATAGTACACTATACTATATTGCACCATACTATACATGTTGATATCGTACATTAGATTATATCATACTATATTACATCATACTATAATATATAACACTATATTGTATTATAATATATTATATTACATTATACTATATTATAATCATACTTTATTATATTAAATTGTATTATATTATTTTGGTTTTTAAAGCACACATTGCCATCTTCCTTCCATTGTCACACATCAAGGTCCAAAAGGACCAAAACTAACCCTAGTTTGCCAGTACTGCTCAGTCGCTAGTCTCTTTCCCCTTCTCTTCCTTTGTATTCTAATTCACTATCCTACTCCCTGTTTGAAAAGCGGCAAAGGTGATTTGATGAAACGGGGAATGAGAGGAAAAATGATTGATTAGACGTAAGCCTTTTTATAGGCTCTATTTGATTTGATTTTTGTTTGAATTCTGAGATCAATTGAGAGGGAAAGGGGCTGGGATCTTTTTCTTCCAGCGCCATATAAATTTTCAGATTTGCAACTATTAATATATTCTAATATTTGTAAATAAAAGGAAAAATGTGTTTTTGCATGTTTCTGTTTTGTTTTGTCAAAAAGTTAAAAAGTCTCAGAATCATCAAATAAGTACTACTTTGTCCATTTATATTTAACATTTTTGTAGTTACTCCAATCATTATGATATATTTTGCCCTTTAATAAATATCATTATTATGATAAAATGAATTTGTCAAAAACATTTTCATGTTTTTTTAGTCCTCAAGTAAAAAATATTTGTAAAGAAATAAAAAAAAAAATCTCTCATCTCAGTAGATGATGATGATGCACATTCATATCACAATTTAAAAACTAGAACACGCCGACATTATATTCACTACTTTAATAAACAACCCTAAAAATCTAGAGGTCCTCCAATGTCACTATTATATTCATAACACAATTGTATACAGCTGATATTGATCATACATTTTATTTACAAAAATTCAAAACAATAATGTATCTTTTGAAATTATATTCATTTTAATTAAATGGTTATGAAAAATTTCTCTTTTGGTGAATATTTTTAGTTAAAAACACATATTTTCATTGTTGAATTTTATTAGTTGTTTTAACTTAAATTTGAGAGTTAATACCTTTCTAGTCTCGTTCAAAACTACAACCTTTGTGAAAAGTAAAAAACTAATCTATTTTGAACTTAGTTTTTCAAATATATAACTAATCTTCTCTTTTCATCTCAGATGTTACAATGCGGAACAAAAGCGTGAGGATAGGGATAGGCACCCGACCAACTCCCGCGAAAAGCACACTTTCAAACCCGTATATCAATCATTATTCATATCATTCTTTCATTTTTTTCCTTACCACACCGACATCACTCCCCCATAAATAAATCAAAACCATCTATCATTCTAACTTTTTTTTGAAGGAGTCCAATAGAAACTTTTAAATGCAAGTTGACAAGTTAGGGATTTTCACCGGTTTAAGTCCATGCAACAATATATATATTTCAATTCAGTGGTGTGAGAAAATAAGCAACATAAACTCAAACTAAGTAAAGATAAATTCAAATTCGATAAGCCAGTTCAAATATTCTAATCTTCAAATACTAAAAATATTCGAAACTTTAAACACGAAAACAATCACAGGTTCCTAATCCTATGATTCCGCACTCCACACACAACCAGACCTAAACCCTGTTACGACTCGGAATACTCTACATGTGAGCCAGTCCACACCGCGCATAGCCTCACATCCTACTTGTATTCGTACCTTGCCGGAGCCTGTATGATTGATAAAGGAAAAAAAACAAGTTAGAATAAAGCTCAAAATCAGACATGAATAAGTCCAGGCATGAATAAGTACGTATCAGCCAGTTAACACGTACTGGTGTGACAGAAATTATATTATATCATTTTTGTTGGGTATTTTTATTACATTTTGGTTTTTTCTTCATACAACAATCACATGCCATTCAGAATACCAATATACACCTAGCTACTGATATGGTGATCCACAAAACCTAAAACATAGTAAAGCAATTAAAAAGAAAACCTTGGATTTCCCTGCTCCTCATTGTTGCTCGAGTCTCGATCCCTTCGTGCACATCATCATCATCACACCATCATCTGTTGTGCGTGCCGTCATCACATGGCGTATGATTCCTCGCCACGAGTGACCCGCCTCAAGGAGCGGGTCGTCATTTCCAGGCCATGCACACGGAATCCTTTCCGCACTCGTCAAAGTCTGAAAAAAAAAGAGTTCAAAAGTTGTGATCATTTTAAGCACTTTTGAACAAGAGGTTTTATACAGAAAATAGGGGTGAGATATCAAAACCTTGCTTGAAGACTCTGGTCCGCATTCCGCAATACCGCACGGCTGGGCCATCCTAATCGTCCCAACTACGCCAGCCCGTCGCCGAGCCATTTATGTCGCTGTCTCGTGCCGCTTCATCCCAGCCCGATGCAGTGTGTGCACAGTGAGACGGCTTGGCGTCGCTCCACGGATCCCTATGCAAAAAAGATATATATATATTTAAAAAAACAAATTTGAAAAAAAAATTAGGATTAAAATACAAAAACTAGGTTATAATAGATGGTTTAATTTACCATGCTGAGCCGCCAACTGGACCAGCCCGTTCTTCCTCCTGGGGTGCCAACACATCCGAGCTTGCGAGATCGATGTTCATGAGGATTGGATAAGATTGCGGGCCCCACTGATCAAACGGGTCATCGACGTCCATTGGATCGTCGATGATAGCCTCTATCATGAGCGGCGGATCATCGACGTCCATTGGATCGTCGATGACCTGATCCTCTGCCCCAATTCGAGCATCCATGGAAACTACCTGTAATTAGAAGATATTAAAACAAAAATCTGCAATTATAACCTAAGCAAGTACCGAATTGTGTAAATGAATGAATGATCGGCACGGACAAGTTGGGTACATTTATAGATAGAATACTTAAAATATATTATCAATTCCAATTCCAACAACAATGGATTAAAAACTGAAAGAAAAATCATTACGTAAACTCAAACTAATATCACAAAATATAAATAGGTACAGTCACTTATTGTTTATGAACAAGAAATTATCCTAATCAATGTATACAAATAGACAAAGGTTTTATAAATGATGGCAGGAATGATCAAACTGGAGGAGTCATTTCAGAAAAGAAACATTAAAAAAGATGAAAATTCGTTGAACAAATCAATTAACAAGCACAAATCAAAATTTTCAAAAGGAAAAGAAACAATAATAAAAATCGAAATATTTAAGTTAAAGGGTACCATGCCCAGCTGGTGGGGTGGTAAGAGCGCCATCTGGTGCGGTACGAGAGCCGAGGCCTGCCAGTCCGAGTATAATTCCTCAGGCCGCCTCATCATCATGGAACGTCTTTGTAAGTAACTCATGTTGCTCATCTTGCTTCTGTTGTTTTTGTTTTGTAATTGTGCGAGAGAGAATTAGGAGAAAGATCTAATTATAAGTAGAGAGAAAGACTAAAAAAAGAACGATCAAGCGAGATTCTAGCGAGTTTGTTGCAAGCTCTGGACTGCAAAGGTTTTCGGATAGACCTGGTTCATAGACCAGGATTGTTTGACTGGATCTGGAGCCCGCATGTAGGTCATCAAACCACACGGTCCATGATAGAACTGAATCATGCATTGTTTTCTAATCTAGGGAAAGTTGGTGGTTTCCTGCGAATTTGGCTACGTGGTTGTGATTTTGAGAGGTTTTCTACGGCCTTTACAGTGTAACTAACCATTGTAACATATCGAAAGTTCTCTTTTTCTTTCTCTTTTTCATTCTTTTGAAGCATGCGTATTGCACACTTTTGTACAAAATTGTAATATCTTATGAATTAGTTACACCTTTCAAGTACAAATAAATTTGAACTATGATTGAAGTATGGTTGGTTCGTTTTCAGATGAGCTACAAATTAAATTCAAATATGATTTGGATGTCAAATACTTTTTTTTTTTATTAAAGGATGTCAAATACTGAGTGTCAGAAAGGTCTTCTACGAGTAAGTTCTGCTGTGTGTTGAAAAATATAGAGATTTGTAAAATAATCTTGTTCTTCTACCAATAGTTCAAATATTTCAACTTAGCCTACCGTCAAGTTGTCTTTGAGATTCGTGAATATATTTATTTTATATTAACCTTATAAAGAACTCAGAAGGAAAACTAAACCAAACATTAAATCAACGTAAATTTTCAAGCATTCATTATACATGAATGTATTTATTTTAGCTTAGCAAATCGCTGCAAATAAAATCTTCAATCAATCCTCTCAACCTGATCAATCAATCAATTACCGATAACCAATTTCTTGAATTCAACAATCCGTTCGATCGCTTGCTCAAATTCGGTCTGTTCAAGACCGAAACTGAACCGAAGGTAATTGGGTAAGTGGGTCCAGGATCCGCCGTTGATACACAACCCGGTAAGCTTGAGCAGAGCCTCTCTGAAATTGGTTGCATCAAGTGCGCCCTCAAAGTTGTCAGTATTTATGATTTTGCCCATGTATTGTGTTGGTTTTGCGACCAATGAGACGCCACCTTTGCAGGGAATCACATCCCACCCACAGCTCATCAGAGTCTGTATGAGAGAGAGAGATTGAAATGTTTTAATAAACTAAGGTTTTAACATATTAGTAAGTTTGATTTTAGCCCCTACCACCTGAAATGGAGCCTAAAAAATAAAAAAATAAAATAAAAACAAACCTTGGTTAAAGTCTCTGCACGATGCTTCAAACCCTTCTTATGCTCCTCAATATCCCCACAAAGCGAATCAGCACTCGTATTTTTAAGCCCTAACAATTTCTTAACAGCATATTTCGCAGTACCGTGCGGCTTACTCAAACTCGTACCAAACCCTTCGACCATACCAGGTTCGGATCCATTCAAAACCAGGAATCCGAAATCCACACCGCCAGCCAACAACTCAAAGGACAACCCTCCCAGCAAAATTACACAAAAGCCCTTCTGAGCTTGATTCAAATTACACATGCTTTCTTTCATGTCCCAACTGCTCGATTCAAACTCTAGACCTGAAAAGGATGTGTCTATAACAACCCTAGCCCCAAATTCAGCACAAACGGTTAATAACATATTTATTTCCGAATTTGTATAAACCGACCCAATAGGGTTTACTGTTGGACCCGATATGTAAACCCAGGGTTTCTCTACTGATTTTAGGGCATCTTTTAGGGTTTCAGCCGTGAGTTTGAAACCGGATTCAGCGCTCGTTTGAATAATACAAATATTGGATTTCATGAAATTAGCGGCCGAAACATAATGTCCATTCGTACCAGTCGGAAAAACAAAGGTACCATTTTCCAACGAACAGCTCGAAACAAGCTTGTTGAAAAGGGCGGAACGGGAATTTCCGTAAATTATTTCTGACGAATCAGTTGGGTACCCGTACCGATTCTTAACCAATTTCTGAATACCGGGTCCCACGTCGGTTTCAGACTCAACCATGTTTTGTCTCACGAAGCTCTCAAAAATCGAGGCTTTAACAACGCGAGGAATCGGCAGGAAGCTTTGGTCGAGATCCATGTGGATTATTTTAAACGGGTTACCGGGTTTCGCGTCGGGGATGAAGAACTCGGACCCGTTAAGAGTGGAGACGGCTGAAGGAGAGAAGCCGATCATTTTTGAGATGAAATCTGTACTTGCTCTCTAGCACATGAATGAAAAATAAATATTATTATTTATAGTGAAAACTGCATTCATAATTTGATATATTCTAGAGAAAGAGATACCTCTAAGAGTGGATGTCTGTCTGTAATGTGAAAAGCTAATAATTCGTGGAAAAGACAACCGTAATAATGCTGGCTAAAGAGAGGCGTGTGGCCTTCCAAAAGCTCTACTGTCTTTGCCAAAGCTTCATATATACTCGCTTCTTCTGATATTACAAACGCCACCTCCAAATCTGAATAAACCTAACAAATCATTTCCAAAAATAAATCAATTACAACTATCATCAATAAGATACCTTAAACTAAACATACGCAACAACTAAGAACCATACAAACATACCTGATTTTTGACGAGTCCACAAAGGATGGCAGCATGAGAGGGTAAAGTATTACCAGCCAAGTACTTCAAAACTCCATTTGAAGCCGGTAAGCTAGAGAGCTCCAAATGATTGGAAATATCCAAAAATAATCGCGACCCTATTTCTCTAGTTGTTGATAGTAGATTCTCAAACGCTGAGCTGGTAACAGCCTCGAATTGAGCCATGCCTGTAACCACAACTTGTGGTTTGAGCTTTTTTATGAGTTCGATTAACAAGTCTGACTGATGTGGGGCCTCGATAACCGTGAGGAGTTCCGTTTCATTCTCTGTTGAACCCTGAAACGAAAGATTTGTGGCAATGATGTGTTATTTGTGTATCATTTAATTAAGCACGGTTATTAAACCTGATTAACGATTGATACACTTTAACTGTGAAGGTAAGCTTAATTTTAACCCAAATTTCATTTGTTGAATTGTGCAATTATGCTACAAGTAATCCAATTTAGTCTTGACTTATGCTCAGTTATGCAATTAAATGCTAACAAACCCAAGAAAATGAGGAAATAAAAAAAAGACCAAAATGTGGTTAAAAAGATTTCTAAATTCAGTTACTAAAGTTTCTAAAGCTCTACCATTCAAAAAAAAAGTTTCTAAAAGTCAGGGAGAGATTGTAGTACCTCAAAAGGTAAAGAAGTAAGCCATTGCTTAGGAAGGTGCCTGGTGAGTTGCTCATCAACAATCGCAAGCCTTGGAGAGAACAATCTCAGCACGTTTTCTATTGCTACTGTCCTTGTTGGGAACACCACCACATTCTTACCATTTCAAACCCCAAAAAAAAAGAAAAAAAAAAGAAACAGGAGAGAGAGATCAGAACTCAGAAATAATCTGAAAATAATTACTCCAAGAAAAAAGAAAGAACAGAAAAAAGAAAAAAAAATGAACAGCAATTCATGATCAGATTAGAACAACTTACATCAGAACTCAGAGGGATGTGATAGTAATTCTTCATGAAACCCGCAACGAGATTTCGGAAATTCAAACAGCCAGCTGGCGATTCGTAAGGCAGGAAAGACTTGTCCTTCAAGAAAGTCGCGAGGTAAGCCAAAAACGGAATCTTCTCATCCGCGACCGAATCATCTTCAAACGATAAATCCAACGAGCTGCTCACTTCCTCGAACCCGTCCTTCAAAAACTCAAATATTTTCTTCACCTAAAAAACAGAACAAAATTAAGTTAAGCAAAAAACAAGGGAAATTTGCAGAAAAGCCTCTACATTATTGGATATTGCAAAAAAAAATCTACTTTATTGCCAAAATTGCAAAAAAAAAACTCCCTGGCGTCAAATACAAGCTAATGGATTATGATATTTTAAACGAATAAATCACATACATCATATGATTTTTTTGCAATTTTCAACAATGCAGGGACTTTTGTGCAATTTCGGCATAATGCAGGGGCTTTTTTGCAAATTTTCCAAAAATTAAACTCAGTCTGCAGCATTTTGTTTTTAAATAATTCAGAGTGAAAATAAAATAAAAGAAAAGAAAAAAATGAAAAAGAAAAAGAAAAAGAAAAAGAAAAAGAAAAGAAAAAGAAAAAGAAAAAGAAAAAGAAAAAGAGAGAGAGAAAGAAAAGACAAGAAAGCAGCAGTATTACGTTGTTGGGCTGGCGGAGCTGGCAGCTGTAGACAGAAAGAGCGTGAGAAATACGGCCTCCTGAATTCATGTAAACCGAGGCGGTACGGGCGCAAATCGGCTGATCGGCAACAAGGCCCATGAAGAACTCGAATCTGTGTGGGCTGTTCTTCTCTATTTCCACCAACGCAGATATGTCCGTGTCAGCAGCCTGTCAAACAACCACCACAATTATTCAAATTCAAAAAAGGGTGGTTTAATTTGCCAAATAATAGTAAAATATTGCCCAAATTTCGCATGTACCCCTGCAAAACCTCATAATTTCACATATACCCCTATAAAACGTGAAATATCGCCAATACCCCCACAAAATTACTAATATATCATGAATACACCTACAAAATACTTAAAATATCCTTAATACCCTTGTTGTTAGTCAAATAACATATTTAACTATTCTATTACCATTAATTACTTGAGCAAGAATATAAAATGACTAACATGCCCTTAATTATAATTCATGATATATGAGCGGTTTTATAGGGGTATTGTGATATTTCACGTTTTGCAAGGGTACATGTGAAATTATGAGGTTTTGCAGGGGTACATGTGAAATTTGGCCTAAAATATTATACCTGCATGACTTTGGTTTGCCAGAGTTTGGTGATGTGGAAGCCCCGCCTCTCGAAGAGCCGTTTGCACACGCCTTGACCGGGCCGGCCGCCTATGTTGAATATCATAAACCCCATTGGTTTTATTACGGCTATTCCTTCTTCTACTGCTCGTGCGATCAGTCCTAGCCCGAACTGGTCCTCCACAAAACCCTAGGTTAAATAAAAGGAATCAAATATAAGGAAATAAATGAAGTGCCAATAATGAGAGACACAAAATCAATAATGGAGAGAGAGAGAGAGAGAACCTGAAGAGCACAGTAGTTACTCAAGTCATACAAAAATTCCTCGCTGGAATTTTCAGTGACAATCTTTGACATTGCCTCTGGATTTGGGTTCAAAATCTGCAAAAAAGAATAATCAAGAAAATAGCTCAAACAAGACCACAGTTCTCTGACTAAATTTCACTCTGTGAATCTCGTGTATTAATTAACCAAACAGTTGACTAAAACTAAGAATAATTTGTGACAACCTAATTTCTTTACCTGAGGAATACATCCAACAATCCGTTCGAGTTCTATTTTGTTATCGCTACAATAAGCCAACAGATCGGATTCATGAAATTCGACACGATCCAACAATGTTTTTCCTTCCGAGTCGTAAATCAGTTGCCCTTTTTCATCTATTGCGTTCAAATAGAGATTTATCCATGCTATCTTTATTGCTCTTGGGTTTATATCAAGCCCATATACCTGCCACACAAAAACTGAAACATTAGAAAAATAAAGAAGTGATCCTTGGTTCATAATTAGTTCTAATTGAGACAAATACGCAAATTCGAACATACAATACTGGATTCTGGCCAATTTGATTTGGTAGATGTACCAACTTGACCAATTTCCACTTTTACCTTTTGAACTTAATTTTAATTTTAATTTTTTTCAATTTTCTTTTTCCATTTTTTGGGGTTCAATTGCACAGAGTGTACGGTTGCATTCAAATTCACAATATGAGCTGAACATGACAAATTAAAATAAGAAAATAGAATTTACAAGATAACCTTGAGCGGGCCCCACTTTTCGGCGAGGGCAATGGAGATCCATCCGTTGCCGCAGCCGAGCTCGGCCAGGGTCTTGTCCCTGAAAATCGAATCAGGATGCCGGTTGAGCCCCTCGTAGAACGTGAAGGACCAATCTTCCGGAATGAAGATGCTCGGGATCTCCATCATCGTCAGCTTCTTCCTCTCCTGGTACCCTGTACAACACAAGTATTCCGCAATTTTGCAATTAAAGTTAAATTAAGACCTGCTAAGAAATTCACTTCTGTGTATGAGGGAGTGTGTGGAAGTACAATCTTGTGGGGATGAATGAGTACACAGAGAAATATTCCAAGATTATGCAATTCAATTAAGACCTGTTTAGATATTCACTTATGTTTTGAGGGAATGTATGAACGTAGAGTTCTGTGGGGATAAAATACTTTATTTGCCAAATGTGCATGTATAAATTATAAAAGACAAAATTATTTGCATTTATGAGAAACTGTGACATCAGAAATCAAATTATATACATTCCAGTGCATATGTGCAATTTCTCCAAGGAAAAAAAATAATAATTGTTAAAAAAAAAAAATCAAGAATTCTAATGTTTCTAAAAAAAGTATGGCTGATCGGAATCAGATCAGTGCTCACATGACCACTCAGAATAAAATAACTATTCAGGGATGAGATTCTTGATTTGGTATCTATCTTTTTGACTACAGACAAAATTAATTTTATATACATACAGGGGGTGATAAACAATGAAAGCGACTAAAATTAAGCACTAAGATCCAAATTTTTATTCAAAAAGAATAATCACTGAATGGGGAAATCTTTTTCTCACCAACCATATCGCATACTACTTTAACTAACCAATCATCATTCAGTCAAATTACTAAATTTACACGGCCTTTAAGCAAAATTCACTACAAAGGACCAACAGAAAGGATTAAAAAACCTCGCAAAATCATCCTCAACCGAACATTTTATCGCGCAATTTACTACATTTAAGCAAAAAAATCCGCACAACCAAGATGCGATACCTTCGAATCCGTTGAGCCAGACATCATGGATGCGGAAATGGTACTTCCTGAAGCAGTCGGCGGAGGAATCGGCGAAGCGGCGCTGGATCTCGGCGAGGAGGACTCGCGTGTCCGACCGGGAGGTCTCGTCCTCCAGCCGCTCCAGCACGGCCTTGATCGCGCCGTAAGCCGCGTCCCCCGAGCCCGAGCATTCTTCTAAGAACTTCTCTATCTCACTGTTCATCCCTTCCATTGAATAGTTCAGAGTGTGAGGTGTGCCTAGTGATGTTTCTCTTTATATAAAGTTTGAGGGAAGTTTTGGTGAGACTGGTTCACGAAGAACCAAGAAAACACGTCACTGAGTTTTCTGACGTGGCGGGCTCTCGTTGGTGATTTCATTCATAAAATATGGATGGTATGTTATTCATCATTTGTAATCTTTTTAAATATGAGAAATGTACAACACACTGTATCACAACGGCACTATAGTCTGTAGATATTTTGTTTTCTCATTTTTATATATTGTTTTGTCATGACTTCATTTATAAAGGAAATTTTCTGTTTGCTCTTGTATGGATGGTATGTTCATCATCATTTGTAATCTTTTAAATATGAGAAATGTGCAAACACACTATAGCATGACTATAATACGACGGTATTGTAGATATACTGTTTTCTCATTTTTATATATTGTTTTTTTATGGAAAATTGGAAATCACACGGGGGTACTGTAGCGGCCCAGCTGTAGCGACGGATTGAAATTATATACTGTTTTCTCGTGTTTCTATATACGTTATATATTGTTTTCATTTTTTTACATATATATTATTTACCGAATAAATTTGTATATACTGTTTGTTTTCAGTTTATATATTTGTATATACTATTTTCATTTTTTTTTAATATATATTGTTTTATCGAATGAATTTTTATATACTGTTTGTTTTCAGTTCATATATTTGTATATACTGTTTTCAGTTTTTATATACCGTTACTACAGAATCGTTACAGTACCCGTCGCACAGTATCAGCTCCCTTGTTTTTATTCAACTATTTTTACTATCTTATCGCCGAAAGTAACATGAGAGGCAGGGTTAGGACTTAGGAGCTATGAATTTATATAAAATGAACTTCTTCAAAAAAAGAATTTGTATAAAATGAAACACTGGGGATTAAGATGTAATATTAATTTCTTGCTTCAATTTATTGCAAATATGGCTGTGTATGGGCACCACATTACACCGACAAATTGCATGATGGCGCGTTTTTGCTTTCATTTGCATTGCACGTTTTGATTGGACGACATCCAACAAACGACTCCAATTATTGGTTCTTCTTCTATTAAATAATCAACTCCTATTTCTGGGTCCCAATTATTTCATAATCAACTCCTCTACAATTTAATTTTTGTTGCAAAATCCTGTCAAATTATTTCTCAAGTTGTTCACAAAATTTTACTTTCTTATAGTTTATATAAAGAGGATGAATGATATCTTACCAGAAAGCCATCAATCATATTATTCAAAGTTGCTATTAAAATAATGAATGTGCATTAAAAAAAATTAATACTAGAGTACTTAATAAGAAATATTTTGGTTGCAGTATACCCAATCATTTTTGTGAAACTAAATCAATTTTTTGCAGGTATCCAAATTCTAGCTAGTCATATGTTACTGAAACTATGGCTTTTTATGTTTACTTTTCGAATTATTATATTAAACTTAGTAAACTTATCTACTGGTATGTTTAATTAAAAAGTAATTAACTATTTTTATATCTAAATTATATATTAACTTTACAATCATTTATTTTTAAATTAGCAACTTAGAGCTAAGTATGTCATACAAATTGTCCAATCAAAAACTGTAGAGATGAGGTGATCCTACAGCTACAGTTATCATCACAGCGTCAGTGGCCACGGTTTCGAGAAGTTCACCTCATAAAAGTAGATTGGATTTCACTGGCCCATAAGATGCGTACTTGTGAGTTATTTCATGAAAGGGAAATTGGAAATCAACCGAGTTTCTGTAGCGACGGATTAAAATTATATACTGTTTTCTCACGTTTCTATATACGCTATATACCGTTTTCATTTTTTTAAATATATATTGTTTACCGAATGAATTTTTATATATTGTTTATTTTCAGTTTATATGTTTGTATATATTATTTTTATTTATTTTTTAAATATATACTGTTTTAGAGAATGAATTTTTATATATCGTTTGTTTTCAGTTCATATGTTTGTATATACTGTTTGTTTTCTGTTCATATGTTTGTATATGCTGTTTTCAGTTTTTATATACTGTCGCTACAGTAACGTCATGCAGTATCAGCTCCCTTCATGAAATAACTTTAAATAAGTTTTTTTTTAGTTTGTATAAATAATATTTCTAAATTCTAAGACTGAGAAATTAATATTTATAGGGAAATTTTTCAAAACCCCCCTAACTTTTATGAATGTTATCAAATCTAACATATAAGGTGTTAAACTTATTTTTAGACAAAAATACCCTCCCCATTCTATAATTTATTTTTAAGATATAAATAATATATATAAATAATTAACATATAATAATTGCACATACATAATACATAGTTAGCATAATTAAAATATTTACTATATTATTAGTACAGAAAATTAATAAGTAAAATATTATTTTTTTTAGTTTTGCATAAAACATTCTTTTATTTACGTATAAAATATTATTCTCTATAGTTTGATTCTACTATATTTGTATTTTATGTAAAATATTATTTTTATATTTTTAATGATTTTCTATTATGTAAAATATTTTTTACTTATGTAAACCATTTTTATTTTGTATGATTTTTTATTATGTAAAATATTTTTTTATTTTATGTAAAATATTATTTCGTTGTATCTAAAAATACTATTTTATCCTATAGTCAACTTTTTATGATTTTGTTTATTTCTTAATTCTCTGTTATTTAAATTTTATGTAAAATATTATTTTTATTTATTATATTGGGATGTAGAATTAAAATATAAAAATAGTTTGAGAGTGAACATTTTGGTCCAAATAAATTTTGGTTGGATGGAATGTTAAGTTTAACTCTAGGAAGGAGTAAAAAAATAATTCATTGTACTTTAGAGGGACTAAAAGAAGGAAACTAAAAATATAGGGGGTTGTTGATAATATTCAGAAAGGTTAGGGGGTTTTTGAAAAATTTCCCATATTTATATCTTTCCACTCTTTTAGAATACTTTATATATATATTTTTTCCTTTGTTTAATATGAAAGAGTTGTTTTGAACTTCCAGATTTGAAAAAAATTGATAAACAAAAGAAATAGTTTTGATTAACTCCTCAAGAATGAAAACACTTTTTGTATAAACATGTTATCTTTTGCAAACAAAAATTATAATATAATAACATTATATTTCATAAACATATAATGAAAACACTTTTTGTATAAACATGTTATCTTTTGCAAACAAAAATTATAATATAATAACATTATATTTCATAAAACGATGTTAGTTTTTTTGCTTATAAAAACAATATTCACGTCATTTTTGTTTTAGAGATGAGTGCACATACTTCCACTGTACTTTTATGCGATTGCAATTTGTTTAGTGTACTATTAATTGTGCCCCGTTAATCTCTGTACTTAACAGAATCATACATTATAAATTCTTGAGACAAGTACTAAATAAATCACTAAAGGTGTATGTTTGCATAATAAAGTTGAGAAATAAAAAAGTTTATATGAACAACGCAACAACTAATTACAATCCAATTTAAGTACATATACCAACTGCATTTTTTTTAGAGGAGTTGGTCAGATTTTTTTTTTTATATAGGCTTGCTTTTTTATATTTGCGAAGACAGATTTTAGTTTGTAAAATTAGTATTTTCATCATTTAGATAGGCAGTAAATATTCTTATTTCGTTATTTTAATTGGCCGTATCAATTATTTTTATTTTCATGAAAATCAAGTCTAAAAAAATGAAAATAAAACAATTACCTCCAATCAATTTGGCCAAATCAAATTTCAGTTATTCAAACTGACCAAACACTAGTTTTGCAAACTTATAAAAATAAGCCTATTTCTACAAATATTAAAAAAAATAATTCTATATGTAAAAAAAAACTGAGTTGGTCAAGTCCACCAGTGTTCTATTTTGTGATGGCGTATTGCCAAAAATATATATATATATATATATATATATATATATATATATATATATATATATTTTGTAATGGCGCAACAAACTTGACCCACTTTCTATTGAAGCATTTTTTTTCCCTTGAGAAAAAGGGAAGACCACAAAGGAGCACTGCTTTTAAAATCTGAGCCGAACGAATGGCTCAAATACAGCCCTTTTAATTGGCTTTTTAATAAACTAATTAAAAAGCAATCATATTTAACATGGCACTCAATCTCATCTTTGCCTACTCTATCAATTTAAAAAATCTAACAAAACAAGGAGCTTATATATATATATATATATATATATATATATATATATATATATATATATAATATTTTGTGAATGCTTGATATTTTGTAATTTTTAATCATATTTTATTTTTAATTATTGGATTATAAGATTTCCGAGAGAGAATTTAAAGCCCAATTAAATAATCAAATTATATTATTTAAAACCCAACTTTTAATTTTGGAAGAAAATCAAATTTGAATAACGACGAACGCATTTAACACATTAAGCAAGTCTTTCAAGCCGCTCATTTTAGTTTGAGTCAAAAAAAAGCCCAACTTTCATAATTTTTGTAAAGTATGTAAACATAAACATAAACATTTTCAATATTAATCCAAGCTCAAATATGCTATTCCAATAAAATTGGGCTTAAGGCCCATAAGTAAATAGTGCAATAAAATTGAAGCCCAAAAAGATAAAAAATTATTTTGATTTAGTAATAAACTGAATATGATAGAAATATTCAGGATGACAGCGAAATTAAGTTTAAATTAAAAGGAACAAAAAATAAAATGTCTAAAGATATTAACTAAACAAGAATGCAATTATATGAGCTTTCTTTTCTTAGAATTTCTATATCTAACCTCCATAATTTTTGAAGTACCGAAAGTAACTATGTTTACAACTTATTTTCATTTCTCAAATTAATCCAGTTTAGAGTTTTAAATCCATCGTCAAATAATACCTCAAACAAATGAGATTTCAAATTCCTTCTCATGTTTTATGCAGTCCATTTAATGTTGAAATCCGTACTTTGTTTGAGATTCAAAATCCAATTTTTTTTATTTGAAGCAGGATTTGAAACTGTGAATGAAGTTCGTCAAATAAATAAGTTAAAAAAACAAGTTATTTTTAGGCACTTGAAAAACTATGAGGGTTAGACATAGAAAACTTGATTAATTTCTTCCACCCTCTTCAGGCCATCGCGAGTTGTTGAATGTTCATGGGGTAGACCTCAGAAGGAGAGGTAGAATTATAAGTTTTTGTCGCGTAGATTTGATTAGCATGGTCGGTTGGATGAAATGCGTCCCAAAAAAGGTACTTGGACCGGTCAGGACACGGTATCTGGTATGGTAGGCATGTGAACTGTCCATTATTTCGTCCAACCCCGCAACACCCTCTGTCGATCACCGTGAAACCTATATAATAATGTATTATCATCAAATATTGAGGACACTATGCAATATGAAACATTTGGAGTTGTCTTTTGGAAGAGTAAGTCTACAACCACTAAACAATCCAGTAATTCGTTCATTAATTCTCTCGTTGGTATTCTTTCTTAAATAACTTATAATAAAAATATTATGTAAAAGTAACTCTTCTATATTTGCATTTCTACAAATAACATTTTCAAACTCCTAAAAATAACATTTTAAAACTCGAGTAATTTGAAGTTACTTTTTTTTTGGAAGTATCGGAATTCAAAATAGATTTTCTCATGTCAAATCAAGGAGAAATTAAGGATAAGTTTGATACTTCGTATTGAAACAAATTGTACCGTAAGTAGCGGCATTGGCGATGAGATCTTTGGAACTCTCGTAAGTGTTCACATAAATGAATTTCGCATCCGGCAGGTTGGAATTGAAACGCTTAACCATTTGAATGAGTCCAGCATTGTACATCGCAATGGCTTTGTTTATCTTATCATTGCATGCCTTGTTCTTGTTGTCGTTCATCCGTGCAAGTTCGTACGGTATGCATCCGATCTGCCCCACCCCAATAACAACTACTTTTCTCGCCCCCAAATCATACAGTTCCTGAAAAATAAACGAAATTAACTTTGTTAGATTTATGGACTAATTCTTAGAAAATATGTGAAGAAAAATTGAGTTTTTGCACAAGTATATAATTTCTCAAAAATTTTTTTTACAAGAACCAAAGTTTTTTTGGAAATTACAAGAAACAATGGGTTAAGATGTAAAATTGGCAAGAATAAACCGAGGTTTAATTATTTTAAAACTTTGCTTAGAATTGTCAAATAAAAATATAATTTGCTTACATGTAGTCTCAAATCATTCAGATTCGACCAACAGTCCACAAGTTGAAGTTATAGAGTTCTCTAATCATATATTTCTTTTGGGATTTTTAACTTTTATGATTATATAAAAAAACTTGGACAGTTAGAGCTAACTCAAATTGGATGGGGAAAAAAAAATTCATTTAATCTTCTGGGACTAAAAAACAAAATCTAAAATTGTTACTTTTTTAAAATATACAAAAAAAATTCTATTATAGTAATTGAGTACTTCATATAAATCTAGAATCTCTTTCAAGTGCCCTAGAAAATCAAGAAAAGCTATATGAATTTTATTCATTTAAATCAATAAGTTTATAGTAGATAATTCCATTTGTTTTCTTCAAAACAAATTACAAAGGTAAAAATGCACATACATTGAGCTGTTGCGAATAGTCTCGAAGCAAAAGCGCAGCGTAAACCTTGGGCGTGTACTGATAACTGGAAGGATACATATTCGGCATGAAGTAGTTGTTCAAATAGTCATTGCTCCCCATTCCAGAGTAGTATATGCATTTTCTGAGGTATTCACCGAGCCTCGCGGAATCCCCTCTGAATATCCGCCGCATTGTTTCAGTTGTCGTTCTGAAGTGATCTACTTGCTGCGCAAAATGGAAATGTGCTCCCTAATCACAATGAAGAAAAGAATAGTTAATACCAAGAAATTTTTGCTAGTTGTTTAATAAAAAATGAATAATTGATCATTTTGACTAGGATGCGCATAGTTGTGCGGCCAACAAGAAGATGACACTAGGTCAGGAGAGAAGAGTATGAGTTGACTTGATCAACCCTTTTAAGCTAGACATATATACCCTATATATTGTTTTTTACCCTATATTTTGAAAGATTTACTTATTATGCTATATACCATATGTATTGTTTTGTTATTTAGATAATGTGTTTTGGCGATTTAATTTAATGTATATGTGCTAGCTTTGATAATTTATGTATATTTTTTAATATTTATATACTGCTTTTATAGTGAAAAATGTTCTCAACTATATTTTGGGGAAAATGGAAAAATAAACAAAATTAAAGATAAAAAACATATTTTCATACTTATAGGGGTCTCCCGTGCTATTATGTTTTGGCTATTTGTTTTTATTTCTTTTGCAATTTATTTTTTTATATTTTATATCGTAATTTTGCATGGACATGTCACATGTGAATTTTTTTATTGAGATCGGTCACATGTGAATTTGATACCTTGTAAAGCGCATGGATATTCATTGACTACAAGCTAGCTTAAGCTTAATTAACACGCATTTATATATTTTTTCAAAAAAAAAAAAAACACGCATTTATATTTACTGTTCCTTGATTTCTAGCATAAGCTTAATCAATGAAACTCAATGTTCCTACTAAGAAATTCATATAAGAACTCTTACCAAGTTGTTTCCAGTCTCTTGTCTAATTCCAGCAGCTCCTGATGCAAAATTTAAGCCTCGCAAGATCGTATTACTCTGATAATTCTGAGCTAATGCGTATGGGGGAATATAACCTCTGAACCCGAGCAATTGTGCTACACATATAAAACATAATGATCAAATAAACTTATCTTTTCTTCGATCCATTATTTTGTAACTGTGTTAAAGTTTTAAGGGGTGTACTAAAACTAATGACGAGACAAAACAACTGACCTTAAAATGTTTATACGGACTCTAATGATCATAATAGACTCATGTAACTATTTAATGATCCACTGATTTTTTTTTTCTCTTAATAAGGTAAAATTAATTCTTATTTTTCTCTCAATTTTGTTCCAAGTTGTTATAAGATTAAACCAGAATTTCAGTGTAATGGTGTATACCTAAAACATCAACCATGGTCCGGCCGTTGCTGAACCGGCCAGACGACCCTTCGGGGAAATCAACACCATAAGGCCGATAGTTAGCCCTAGCTAGTGTGAGTATATTATTGTTATTTCCATTGTCGACCAATGAATCGCCAAATATGAAGAAGCAAGGCACTTGAGGTTGTGATGACACAGTTGGAGTTGGAACAGCTGGCCTTACAAACCAATTACCGTTCGTCACCTTTAATAAGCTGGTCATTGTGAGGATGGTCAATATAAAGCCCTCTTTGCCATTTATGGATAACTTCTTCACCATTGGAGAATTTTTTTCCTTCTAGAGTTTGTTTTGTGGGAAGGATGATTTTATTTATGAATTAGAGTGGGAAGGATGATTTTGGAGCTTTTGTGAGTGTGTATAAATAGACACTGTAGAGTTTGGCTCTCAGTATATTCCGTGGCTTAATTATGTGTGCTTGTGTGTGCAAGACCAAAAGAGAATAATACGCATAACTCTCTAAATTTTTTGTTATAACTAATTTATTGGTTTTTTTTAGTAGAAAATTTATTGGTCTATGTACATTTTTGTACATATAGATTAAACAATGACCAGGAATTAGGAAAAGCAGTAGCCCTTCATTTTATACAGATGGGCGTCTTCTCAGTTCTCAGTGTGTTTGAGAAGGCAATAATTGGTGTATTTAACCAAACAAAGAATTGGTGTATTTAACCAAACGGTAAAAATTAATAATCTCGTAATAGGCATGCAATATCCTTTATCAACTAATTAAGTTATCGATTATTTGTCATACTTAATTATGTTGAGTATGTATACAGTATACTGTATACATCATATAGTTTCTTATAGAAGAAACAATACACATCAAGCACAGAACTCATTGAAATTCAAGTCCATTCTCAATCTCGGTTGTTTGTTGTTCGGTTGATCAACTCAACTAAAATGCATACTAAACCGCAATAATTTGTAGTATAAGATTTTCAACAAAACGGAACTAAATGTTCCAATAACTTAACATTTTGTTTTCAATAATGATTTCTTTAGGGTTTCGTTGAAAAAAAAACTTAACATATGAGTTTATTAATTAAGGTCGGTTGAGAGGTGAGTAAAAATGGCAAAGGGCTCGTGAGCATGTTGTACCGTATAAAGAAATTAGAAGAGGTGGCCTTCATGGGGTTCTTTATGGTTGTATTTATTGTAATTCATTACAACTACAAGGTCTGGGCTTCATATTATTTTAGGACATACAATAGGTTTCACATTTTAGGGAATATGAAAAACAAGATGTGGCATTGTTTTTTTACTATCATACACCACACCTCTAAGTGAACCAAAATGTATATTGTTTTTAGATTTTTTTTATATATTGGTTTAGATATTATATACTGTACGTAATTAAGCATTTATATATTGTTTGGGATACATACATCTGTTTAGTTTCATTCGGACAGTTTTGAGATATAGAGAGAAGTATATTTTTGAAAACTTGAAGAGTATTATGATCCACACATATCATATATCACTTTGCGTCCAATAGAAATGAAAACCTTTAATTATTCATTGGGCCTAATGGGCCTAAACTGAGGACAAAAAATAGTAGGAACACATAAACTAGGGGAGTACAAATTATCTAATATTTTATTTTTGATCCATGAAAGGAAGTGCTTCAATAAACAAATCCAACGTCTTTAATCATTTGAAGAGTTTCCACTAAAAATAATCATATTTGAAGAGTTTCTACGACATGAATCAATCATTTAATTACAACTACAAAACCCTTTACCATCTATAACACGAATCAACATTTTTATACTTTCTACATTCCAACTTGCTAGCATTTGCTTGTTTTTACTTCCTCATTGCTTGAAATGCATCAAAATTCTGGACGTTTGTAAAAAGCCCCTGCATTACTCTTCTATGCAATAATATGTTAGTGTTTCTGGTGGGACAGGAAAAGTCCAGTTTACATAAAACGGAGAGGAACCGAACTGGAACTAGATACCAGCTGCACTTTGATTATTCACCACTAAACTTTATCATTTACATATTCATGACATGGCTGATGGCCCTCTATTATATTAGAAAAAAACATTATATAGAACCACGACCAATAATAGGTGGGAAATTTTTCAATTACTCCCTAAGTTTTTTATATATTACAGATAATTATCTGACTTTTCAGATTTAAAAAAAAATCCCTATGATCAACATTTCGTTTTCAAGACTTTTTTTTTCAGAAAATATTTTTCTAGAAAAATATTTTTTAAGAAAATATTTTTTATAAAAACATTTTACCATTGGGGGCTAAAATGAAAAAAAACTAATATTTGTTTGCAATATTGAGAAACATTAGGGGGTTATTTGGAAATATTTGTATTTCGAAGTAAGAGTAGGGTGAGTAGATAGAAAAATATAGTGACGAAAAAAATTGTGTAGAGGAAATAATCCAT
Organism: Juncus effusus; assembly: GCA_027726005.1. Lineage (NCBI taxonomy): Eukaryota > Viridiplantae > Streptophyta > Magnoliopsida > Poales > Juncaceae > Juncus > Juncus effusus. The sequence continues at coordinate 7,510,331 of CM050894.1, read as the reverse complement.
AGGTGGTGTTACTGGTGTAAAATGAGTACATGTAAGAAATCTTTAAAAAAAAAACCCCTGAAAATATGAAAAGTCAGGGGTTATTTGCAATATTGAGAAACATTAGAGGGTTATTTGCAATAATGAGAAGCATTAGGGGGTTATGTGAAATATTGAGAAACATCAGGGGGTTATTTGGAAATTGCTAGCTTGGGTCGTTTTAAGATAAGTAAACTTCCCGTAAACACATCGACGTGGGAAAACATTTGCCGCGCTGTTCAGTAGTTCCTATCCTATCCCAGGTAAGAAAAGAAGAGAGAAAAGTGAATAGAGAAGAGACCTCTGTCCACACCTCTTTCTCTTTTCTCTTCAGAGATCTATCAAACAGAGAGGGATCCATCGCCTTCAGATCCATCCAGCTCGGAATTCATCGAAATGGCGGGGGCGAGGAGGAGACCGGACGAGGAGTACGACTACCTCTTCAAGGTGGTCTTGATCGGCGACTCGGGCGTGGGCAAGTCCAACCTGCTATCCAGATTCACCCGCAATGAGTTCTGCTTGGAGTCGAAGTCTACCATCGGAGTTGAATTCGCCACGAGAACTCTGCAGGTATTTGCATTTGTTGTTTCAGTAGCTTAATTGTTTGAATTTACTGTTCCTTCGAAAAATATTGTTTGAATTTACTGCTGATTGTTGTTGGTTGTCGTTCAATGGTTGAATAGTTTTCTGGATCTGAATCTAGATCCATCTGTTAATCATTGACATTATTTTTTTTAATTAATTGTTGGTTATTTAATTACATTGCGAATGTTTAGATCTGTGGGAATTGAGCTTGTTTCATGTCTGTTTTCTTATCCCCGCCATTTCAATTTGTGATCTTTTTCTGTCGTTAAATCTTTCAGTGTACTGTTTTTGGTTAATTTTAACCACTAACAGATCTATCATTTACTATTTCTCTTCGGTAGGTAGATCAGATGTTGATTTTATTGAAAGTTCCTTTTTCATTTTTTTTATTTAAAGCAACTAATTTTTTTAATTGACTGCTCATTTTAAATGTATAATTTTTCTGCTCCCTCAGATTTGCAAGTATACAAAATAAATTTTACTGCCCATTTTAGATGTAGAATTTTTCGCATCATTTTCAAAACTAGTAATTTGTTGAATAATTTTTCAATTTTGTTCTTTATGAAATAAATTCATCAGTTCTAGATTTTAATCTTTCAGGTCAGTTAGATTGAACATATATCCAAATATTTCACGTAAGTACTTAAGTTAACCGGTCAAATTTGTCCACAACATTGTACATAGACCAGCCTTAATTGAGTAATCGGTATACGGTATAGGACGATACTTTCAAATTAATTCCTTGAGCAAGTTTTAAATTCAGCATAACCAACAAAAAAAGAGACCGGTGAAAATCACTACTGAAATATGCAAAAGTGAAAGAAACAAAGACAATTTCCTTATTTTAACTCCCTGTACTTTATAAAATTATGCACAGTTAGTCCCCAACTCAAGGACTGATAGTTCACGTTTCCATAAAGTACAGGGATAAAAAAAGTTCAAATCAATAGTACAAGTACTTGTACTAAACCACGATCCGGTTAAAGCACATGTACTAAATAACAGTACATTTATCCCAATAAGAAAAGAGCGTATATATCACCCACCTTGATGGTGGTCAAAATGACGAAAATTTATAATATAGTTATTTATATGAATTTTTTTTTTGTTTTTATTAACCATCTAGTATTTTAGAATAATCACATAAAATTAAAATTTTAATCACCACTTAACTTGTAATCATCACTTCTCTCAATGACGACCGCTTATCACTTAGAAAATGAATAACAATACCCAAACAAGGTCGTGAACTTGAAGGCTAACTATAATTCCTCATAAAAAAACCAGGTGGAAGGCCGGATAATCAAAGCGCAAATATGGGACACCGCGGGGCAAGAACGGTACCGCGCCATCACAAGCGCGTACTATCGCGGGGCCCTTGGCGCCGTGCTAGTCTACGACGTCTCGAAGCCCTCGACCTTCGAGAACATCGCGAGGTGGCTCAAGGAGCTCCGAGACCACGCCGACCCCAACATCCAGATAATGCTGGTGGGGAACAAGACCGACTTGAAGCATTTGAGGGCCGTTGCTACAGAGGACGCGCAAGGGTACGCGGAAAACGAGAGTTTGTCGTATATCGAGACGTCGGCTTTGGACGGTGCGAATGTGGAGCCGGCGTTTCAGCTGATTTTGGGGGATATTTACAGGACGATTAGTAAGAAGACGGTTTTGGGGGCCGAGGAGAATGGGAAGAGTAATGGGGTTAAAGAAGGGAAGACGATTGATGTGGGAGGTGAGGAAGGAGAGGGGACGAAGAGATCGTGTTGCTCTAGTTAAATGAGGTGAGTTGTGGGGGTGGGTGAGTGGGTGTGGGTGGGTGTGTAGTAATAATACATTCTTTGGTTCTTGTTGTTGCAGTTTTTTTTTTTTTTATAGTTTTGTTTTTGTTTTTGAAAGTGTGGTTTAATTGTTTGTTGTTGTGTTGATGTTTGAGCACGTATCATTGTTGTATTTTTTGTTGTTGTGTGATTCTATTTGGAATATTATTGATAGATAAAGAATTTTTTACGAAGAATTTTGTTGCGGTTAATATCTGTAGAATTTATCATTCATTTTTTACAATTATCATTTGTGCAGGTCAATTTTTTATAATTATAATTTGGGGTCATAGCTGATTGAAATTGATGCTTTGGGCAGGATGGTTAGGAAAATAAGTTATTACTTCTAGTAGTTCTTAAATAATTAAAGTATTCTTACTTTAAATGATTATTCAAACAGTGTAATTTAACCATATGAATCATCGCTACAAATCATATTAAATATAAAAAACTATAATATTTCTTTTGTGAAAAAACAGCATACTATAATATTTCTTTTGTGAAAAAACAGCCTTGGCCTATCGCATGGTATGGCGTCTAAAATCACTAAATGACATAGATTCCACACAGGGACGGAACCAGGAATTAGTGTAAGGGGGGCCGGACCATATGTATGATAGCCCAAAAAAATATATAATTAGTGACTAAAAACAAGATTTTTTTTTCTCTTAAGTACTTGTTATTATTTTGAATTAATCTAATAAATTTGATAGAATAATAACTACTATTTACTACGAGATCGTTAGAATAAATAAGAATTACTGGTGATTGGACATGAAGATATGAAAAAAACATACTATATTGATGATAGAAATTAAACTTTTGACCTGTTTATTAAATAAAACACTTTGTTTCAAATAATTAAAAGGTGAGACTTTTATAATTATGCGATATTACAAAATGCAGCTAATATTAGAAAATCTTCTCATATTATAGATCATATAAAACTAAATTGTATATATAGGTTATACATATATGAAGTATTTATTAACAAGTAACCATTACATTCAAGTTTTAAATGCAAACTTAACTATACAAATTGTAAATAATCAAAATTTGGCTCTTTTGTGGCCTTATAACAGTGAATAAAATTATATGGAGCAACATTTTGTATAAACTATAATTCATATGTACTTTAACTTATCGTAGAGAATCATCATTTCACCACTTCTTTTTGAAAACAATCACATTTGGCAGGCATGCTACTTCACTTTTTATAGGATTACCTTTTATATTTTGCTTAAAGTTTATTCAATAGCTTCAATCTATTGCACATAAATGGAGTGAAATAAAAAATTTGGAGGAGCAAAATTAAATTCTCAACCACTAGTATTTATATTTCAAATTTATTTTTTTTGGGGGGGGGGGGGGGGGGGGGGCTAAGGCCCCTGCTTGCCCCCTCTAGTCCCGTCCATGATTCCAATCATGGTTTATGAATTCCTGATTTCCACCAACAATGTTCATCTCTCTTAGTCTCCCTCATTCTTGTGTACAAGCTCGTTCATTTCTGTATTTCAAGAGAAGTAAGAAATTAAGAAAAGAACACAGAAAAGAGAGAAAAAAAAATTATGAATGAAAGTGCACGCACCAACTTCCATTATGACGATCATGGCCCATCCGCCAAGCGCCCTGGTCAGACCGTCGCTTCCGGAACTAATGATTCCACTGGCAATTGTGATACCAAGCCAAACGGTGTTGGTGCATGACTTTATGAATGTGTCTAAGCTATCAACTACACCAAACCACTGCGAACAAAAGACAATAATTAGTGAAATTGCATAAATGTGTGTAAGCTAATTCACATTAACTAAATTGCTAAATTATCACTACAAATACTCAAAGAATACAAATAATGGTTGGAAATACATTTGTGATTAAGATAACTTAAGATTTTTCAAGAGAATGTTATATTTTTGTGATGGAGAGAAAGGAGAATGCGAATGCTATCTTTCTTATGGTAGATATTAGAAAAGAGAACGTTATCCTTTTTGAATAAATTATACAAAAAGAATTTTGAAGAAAATCAAAACAAAGTACATTGTTTTCTTTTGTTTACGTGCAATTTTCTCACCTTAGCGATTTTTATCTTCCTTTATTCGTCAGTTCCCTCCAACATTTCAACTATTTGTTTTACCATACACATGCCTACCTTGTTTAAATAGTAACAAAAAACATGTTGCTTCTGAGTTTAAGAAATAATGAAATTAGTTTAAGAAATTTAATAAGTGTTAATATAAGAACTAAAAGGAGGTATATGGCATGACCGATCACAAATATTGTGTGTCAAATGCTATTCTAGTGAGTTGGAGCGGTGAGTACAATAAATCTCATGACTGGAAATCTTCCCTGACATATGGGTTATGTGACTTATGTGACCTCTACTCTCACATTGTCCTTTAGTTACAATTAAATCTTAAGCTCTAAAATAATATACTAAACACAAAAAGAAATTGTGACTTAAAAGTAGGGGTGAGAACGGTTCGGATCGGATTATATCATATCCATATTATTTTTTCGGATTCGAATATGAATACGAATCCGGATACGGATTCGGTTCGAATATTACCGGATACGAATACGAATATGGATATTTATCGGATATCCAAATATAGATGAAATGCATCTTCTTTAAAATATATTTCACTATTAACCAAAAAAAATGATAAAATAATAATAAAATCGTAACAAGTTTCAAAATAGTAATAAATAATTGATGGAATTGGATAAATGTCCTTATTCATATTCAAAATTGACAAAAGAGCTAAAATATTTAAAAAAAAATATCATTATATATATATATGTATATTCATATCCAATATATAGTAAAATGTCCAAAAACGGATAACATTCTGATTATAATTATCCGGATACGGATATTATCCATACCCGTTCAAATATTATAAATCAAATTCATTATCATATCCGTATCCGGATAATTTTTTTCGAATACAGATATTTTTCGGATACGAATACGGGTCGGTCAGATATTATCTGACCCGTTTTTACCCGTACAGTCAAAAGTATACATGGGGGGTTAGGATGCGAAAGTTACCAGAGTTTAATGGTCACGATGTAAAAAAAATTATTGTTACTCGAAAACATACATTGATACTCTCCATCTGTACATCAGATATAATTACGGAAATATTCCCAATTGAACAACTAATATTTATTATTGAAGAAAACATGTAATTCAAACAATTTTCACAGACAAAGAACAAAATAATCAATTCTAGACAAGCTACTTGACTGCAAAAAAGTTTCGAAAAAATATCAATTATCGTTTCTATAAAACAACCCTTCACACATATCATAACTAAACAAAAACACAAAAAAGAAAGAAAAAACAAAACAACACAATCAATCATCTACCAAATCTCTGAAGCCTTCTCTGACGAAGCTCCTCAACCGAAAGATCTCTCTCTCTCCTCTCAAAACCCTCACTTTCATTACTCATCACACTCTCTCTTGGCGTGCTACACATTTCACACACCTCAGCCAACTCCGAATTATCAAAAGTACATAACCCACACCTCCAAACCCTAACCCTAATTGGCCTCCCAATCCTTCCCCTTCCTGACGAGCGGGCCCCACTTCTCCTAAAAACCCTCAAAGGCCAGCTCAAAACCCTAAAAAAACCCCTAAAGAGAGAAGCAATCGGATCAGAGCCAGTAAAAGACCCTCTTAACTTGAGATACAAGAAACCCGCAAGAATCCCGCCCAAATGGCCGATAAAAGAAGAACCAGGAACCAACAACTCAATAAGCAACAATTCCACCCACGCTGCGTATTTCGATGGAATAGTTATTCCGTAAACATTGGAATAACTCTCGTCAAAATAAGAATTTAACACCACTTTCATGGCGAATAAAACGCCGGAAAAACCGACGGCGTATTGGTTGTAATAAGGAACGGAATAGCCGAAGAATAAGAGGGATTTGGAGAGGAATATGGTTAGGGTTTGGGAGAGACAAAGGAGAGTTGAGACCATGGAAACGTATTCAAGGCTTCCAATGGAGGTCTCCAGTTGGATTCCCTTCCAGAGGAGTGACATCATGTTGTAGACCAGGTGTGGCTCGTTCGCGTGGTAGAATGGCGACAGTAAAAACCGCCTTAAATCCTTGTTCTGTTTTGTATTAAGAAAAATTTAAAAGTGTCATGAGATTAAAGAGTAGATAGGCTAGAATAAATAGTAATAATAACATAGAAAGGGACGTTGTTTAACTCAGGAAATACAGAGTTCAAAACGCCTATAATTAACCCACAATTGTTCAAATAATGCTGTAATTCACCCTCAATTGTCTACAATTTGTAAATCTTATTATTGTTTTGATCGATTAATTGAGATAATGAAGATGCCAAATTGAGAGAGAGGGAGAGACCTTGATGATAAGGTAAGGGTTGAACCAGACGCGATCAATGGAGGGAAGGATGCGGTGGAGAGGGCCGGGGCGGAGGTAGATGAGCGTGTTGGAGAGGATCAGGCCGGCGGTCACCGGCGGCTTCCAGTCGAGCCTGCTGTACTCGCTCGCCACCTGCAGGCCTAGAAGCGGCAACATCACCCTCGCCCTCCCTCTCCATCCCTCCTCCATTTCCCCTCACTCTTCTTTTTCCTTCTCTTCCAAGCAATACTGGAATGAAATGAACGAAGAAAAGAGTTTGATTAGGATTACTTGTTCTAAAGCGAGTCTATGCAGCCATTATTCTTTTCTTCTAGAACTCTCAGGACGGAATTAAGATTTTGTTTGGAAGGTATAAACAGGATTTTGGGGTTTAGACTTTAGAGGGTGAGGAAAGAAATAAATTCATGGGCCTTTATTGTTTTTGTCATGGGCTGAGAATGAGATGGTCAACAGTACTATAGACAATATGGAATTATGGAGTCTTAAATCTAGTTTTTCAACTAAGGCTGCGATTGATGGAATTACAAGGGTATTATTTATTCTTCATTCTAAACCTAACTAGGATCGTGCTCGCGCTTCGCTGCGAGTATTTAAATTTACTATTTATTTAAAATTTATATATAAATTATAATTATGTATAATAATTATGTTATGTAAGTTAGTTATATTTAAAATTATTTTGAATTATATCATAAGATATTTTATCAATTTATTATTCATTAAAAATAGTTTCTATATCACATCTAATTTTATAAGGATAGATAACTCTATACAAATAAATTTACATATATGAAATAAAATAACATAAATAATAAATTCATAAAAAACAAAAAATAATAATTCAAAAAATAATTTGGATTATTAATTTATAATCTAATTAATTTATGTTTGTATTAAGATTTTTAAGAATAAAATATCATTTTTTTTATCTCTTTAGTTTTCTTGTGCCGTTATTTATTGACATATTATATAAGAAAAAAATCAAGTATTAATCAGACGATGAAGGAGATCTAAAAACTAAAAATAAATGATAATTTATTTCATAGATTTTAGTTGAAACCCCATAAGACTTAATTATAGATTATTAACTTTAAAAAAATATAAAAATAATAATTATATTTAACATAATTTGTAAAAAAGAAATATGGTATTATATACATAGAAAAAGTATGTTTACTACACATAAAAAAAAATATAACATGACTCATTTTCTGAATAAATTGTCAGCGTTACTTTTCTTATTTATATTTTGTTAGTTATTAAAATGATACATATTATCCGTAATACATTAAGTAATATAATATAATTTTTAATACTCTGAAATTTTATTTGATATGATAGTTCTCACATAATTGGAGATATAACACGAAACATTAATCTAACTGACCATGTGATATTGTGCTAATAATTTAAATGAAAAAATAAGATTTGAAATTTTTTTTCATCCAACGGCCGAAATAAAATTGACGATAGGTTTCTTGAGAATGCTTAAAGAGAGATAAAAAATAAGGTGTAATGTATAATTTAATGAACATATTATTTTCTTACATGTTCTTTTATATAGTCTTTATTTACATATTTTAGCAAGAAAAAAAAATTAGAACCATAACAATATGGAACTCAAAATAAAGAGAAAATTCCAACAAATTTATATTTGTTGATTTTAACATGAGAAATAAAATATTTCATTAAGAATTATAATTTTTTAAAGAAGAAAAGAAAAATTATTTATATTTTAATAAGTGAACTCTTCATTAACTATTGTTATTAATAATTGAATATAACTTTGAACTATGATACATTGAAGTCATCTGATTAAGATCTGATGGTCATAAACAAATTTACAACGGTTCTCACTAAATCAGGGATGGAACACAACACCAATCCAACCAATCATATGATTATGTTTTAATAGCCACACACATGTTGTCATAAAATATCAATAAATTTGAGAAAATGAATGGCTAAGATTTGACAAAAAAATTGATCGAACGGTAGAGATAAAAGTGATGATGTGGCCTCTTGAGGAGGCTCAAAAGTAGGTGAAAAATAAGAGGTTGGGGTTAATTTTTAGCTAATTATATAATATTTTTCTTGTTGTAGACCCTACTAGTTAGGGGTTCTTTTATTCTTCGGACTTTTATAATAACTTTCTACTTCTCCTCCAAGCAATAGCAGAATATTTCTCACAGCATCAACCACCTTCTTATATTCTTAGGAGTTTTATAAGGAAACATCAACCAACCCCTTTCTATTCTTGGGAGTTTTAAAGAAAGCTTCATTTTTTCTGTAGAAGATTTTTCAAGTAAGTTGTTATGTTTGTGTTACTAAAAATAAGGGTTCAGATATAGAGTGCCAGTATTTTGGAGCACCCAAAATCATTACCTTCACGAACCAAATCTCAACTAAACTCGACGGTACAAATTTCCTGGTTTAGAAATCACAAGTCGAACCAATTATTCTAGGATAGGGTTTGGCGTCCCACATTGATCCCCAGTTCTCATCACCACCCATCGAAATCACGATTTCGGGTACCACAGAAGGAGCACAAGCTCGAACTAAGGTAAACCCTAAATTCACCGCTTGGTGCCAGCAAGATTGCATGGTCCTCGGATGGCTCCGAACTACCATGATAGACAACGTCCTCAGTCAGCTTGTTCACTGCAAGACCTTTGCCCAAGTTGAAAAACCCTCAACCAACTGTACAACTTGACAACCTTAGCAAGATTGCTTGAGTTATTCCTCAAATTTACCACCACCAAAAACTATGCCAGTCTTGCAGTGAGTATTTTCGACAAATGAAAGGCTTCGCCGATCAATTGATTTTCATTGGACAAAAAATCGATGAAACTTTGATGGTTCTGTTTGTTCTTGGGGGATTAGGGGCTGAGTACGATGGCTTTGTCTTTGCCATTACCACACGAACAGATCCCTTTTCCCTCTCTTAGCTCTATGGATTTTTGCTAGGTCACGAGCAGCGACTTGAGCAACAAGCTCACTTTGAATCAAGTGTAGCTCTAGTTGCTTCGAGTAGCTTAGCGGCGATAAGAATGATGACTCATCCCTCTTCTCTCTCTAGTACTCATTTTTACCCGTTCTCTCCATATCCGCGCAATAGGCCAAAATCAAATAAATCCATCTCATTCCATGGGCCAAAAAATAATACCATCTCCAAATTCTCAAATGGGCTCAGTTTTGGGTCCCGGACTCGGCCCAGAAAATTTTCTAAAACCGATGTGTGAGACTTTTGCGGCCCAATTTATCAAATCAAGTAGCTTTCATGGGCGCGAAAAATGAAGAAGAAGCGGCCGTAATAATAATAATAATAATAATAATAATAATAATAATAATAATAATAATAATAATAATAATAATAATAATAAAAACAAAGGAGGAACATGCCAAATCTGCTCGAACCCCAGCCATGAAGCTCTAAATTATCCCGAACGATTCATCCGTAATCCTCCAATGGCTCATTGTTTGTTTTCAGTTTATATACATTCTATATACTATCGTTATATCACGACAAGAAATCCGTCGTGCAGCTTAAAGTGTTGCAAATCAATTTACTGGCAGTTTAGGGTGTACAACATAACGTGCTACTACTAGAAGCGTTGCAAGTATTTTTGTGGCGGATTATGAACCACCACTTCATTGTGGCACTTAAACCCGCCACTACATTATGGCACTTATTCTTGTTAGTAAGTTGTGCAAAGAAATACTAATTTCTGTTAGTACGTACGGCTGAAATACTAATTTCGTATTTTTCTTTCTTGTTTTGGGAACTTTGTTTCTTTCTTTTTCTGCATGGAGAGGAGATGAAAAGAGTGGTGAGAGAGGAATGGAAATGAAAGGACAAAAAATACATTCTTTGGTTGGTCTAGGTGTAAAGTATTAAATTAATCTATGTATTATGTTTTCTCATGTACTATTTATAAATTTATATAGTAAAATATATTATAGGACTAAATACACCATATAACATTTGAATGTGGTATAGTTCGGTCCGTTTGGTTATATCGGTTTCTGAAAATCAAGAACCAAACCGAACCGGATTAAGTCAAATAGTATCAATTTTAGAACCGAACTGACTAAACCGAATAACCGAACCGAATTGACCGAAATTGACAGGTTCGATAGCTAAATAAACCGAACCAAATGAACACCCCTAATTATCAACACAGTCAAACATGAGTCCTTTGACAAAGGATATGAAAAATACACGAAGGACGCATGTCAATACGACTGTCCGACGGCATCTGCTGGTTATAATTCTCCTTTGGTCAACCAGGAAAAGCATCATACACTATAGAGGAGGAATGTGAGCACAGGTGTATCCCACGGCCGGTACATAGAGCATACACCTAACGACGGAACCCCATCATGGAAGTCTGTAGTAATGAATGTAAAATCAGGAAACATGTTTCTAGCGAACACACAATCCCCACATATGTTCTTGTAGAGCCCACGCATCACATCTTCACAAAGTACATCTTCTCAGGACGATGACAATGCTTGTACAACCAGGTCCGTAATAAGCACAGGCCGTAAAATACAGATTCCATTGCACAACAGGACGATTGCCCTCAGTGTGAACTCACACACAACATAATCCTCCTCGACTGAAGGTTCTATTTGAGATCACAATCGATCATGCTTCCAACAGCACACCACAGCAGAGTAACATCGATTCAAACCGAATCAACAGTCGTGTTGGGGAATCTCCCTACTACATTTACAGTCCATCAACCAAGCATCCTAGCCCTCACATGGCAGGTGGGTTTGCTGTATATACATATTTTTACGTTTACGTCATGTATGCGGCCGAAAATTTTTACCCCTTCACAATATTCATGTAACAGGGAAGGAACACTGAATTTTAGCATCAGATTTGAAATCGTGTGCAAACAAGGAGGACCAATAACAAGGAGACTAGGTGGATAAGAAGACTACAAATACTTACAAAAGTTAGAAGATAAGAGATAGTATGGCCGACGAAATTATGAAGTTCTTGCTCTGTTTATTCACTTAGTTTTTTCATAAATATGACTAGTTCCACATAATTCAACGTGCATGATGAAGCAATTTAACTCCAAATTTAAGAATGGTGTTTGGTAAGATGGATAGTGTTAAATTTAAAAATAGTATTAAATACAAATGACCAAATTGTCCTTGTTGGATGATAAAAAAATGATTTTATATTAAAACATAACATTAAGAAAAAATCACTTATTTGTTGCATAAATATTTTTGATGTATATAAAAAATGTAAATTAGCCCCTGTATATTTCTAATTTTTTATATCTAATTCTTCTTCATTCTTCTTTTGCCATTCTCTCACATATACTACCATGCATTCATTATTTCATTCACTCTTATTCATTCTTCATTCCCATGCCCATACATTTCTTCATTCCCCTGTACTTGTTTACGGGTCGATATATTCGACCCCCATTTGCTTCTCCTGGGAGAAATGATGCGCTGGCATGGGCTTCTTCACCAGACTCAAAAAGGCCACGATTCCTATATAGGAGCAGGCCGGCATGTTGTTTTGATAAAATCATAAATCAACCAAGTAAAGAGAATGAAATTTTTGTTAAAAATATTTGAAAATTGCTCAGGTTTAAAGATAAATTATAAGAAATCAGAGTTCTGCACAATTCCAGAAAATATCCCCATAGTAAAGGAAATATCAGATGAGCTAGTGTGCCCTGAAGCAACAATGCCACTAAGCTACTTAAAATACCCTTTGTATTATAAAAAACCAACAAGATCTGATTTTAGAAAAATAATAGAAAAATTTGAAAAGAGATTACAAGGATGGCAAGGTGCCCTTTTAAACTTAGCACGAAAATTAGTACTGATTAATTCTGTTCTATCTTCACTGCCAGTTTATTACCTTTCGGTATTCAAATTCCCAAAGTGGGTTATAAAAGAGATGGATAAAATCAGAAGAACTTTTCTTTGGAAAGGCAATAAAAACACAGGTTACAATTTAGTCTCAAGGAAAAAAGTGTGCAGACCAAAGAAAGGAGGAGGGTTTGGGAGTTTTAAATCTTGAAATTTTTAATGATGCATACTTCTAAAATGGATATGGAAATTTTACAATGGTACTCCAGGACTACCTTGGAGAGAACTAGTAAGTAATATAAGTTCTAACCTGGATGCAAACAATTTTGATTCTTACTTTTGGAAGGCAGTAAAAGACTTACTGCCATTCTTTCTAGTAAGCACAGAATTTAAGATTGTAGATATTAAATATGCCAAATTTTGGCATACTAACTGGGGGGAGGGGATTCTTTCACAGAGATTTAGTAGTTTATACTCACATACAGAGGTAACCCAAGGTACATTGTACCAGTTTAAACAACTTCGAGACCTGAGAGAGGTCTTTCATTTAATCACAGCTCAGTTACCCCAGCAAGAACTGCTGGAGTTACAAGGCTTCATTGACCAAGTTCAGCTTACAGATGCCTCTGATTCAATGGTCTGGAGGTGGACTGATAAAAAATTGTTCACTACAAGGAGTGCCTACCATGCTCTCACAATAGGAATCCACACCTCAAATCCATTAAAAACAATTTGGTCAGTAACCTTACCTATGAGAATGAAAATTTTTGTGTGGCTTTTTACTCAGAACAGAGTACTCACTCAGGACAATTTGAAGAAAAAAGATTTCCATCTTGTTAATAGATGCTACATCTGTTGTCGAGAATTAAAATCCACTGAACATCTTGCTGGTCAATGTGATTTTATTAAAAAGGAGTGGTGTTTGATCAGTAACAACTTTCCAGAAGCTCAACAAGCTGGATCTTTCGATGATGTTTATAAAATGGTCACCATGTTTTGTGTGGAGACTTCTGGAAAACTATGGATACCGTAAAAAAGGAAACACAGCATGAGATAAAAACGTTCTCCATATTTGCTCTCCATGACTTATTTCCATTAGTGACAATTGGAATTGAAAATATGCTTGTTTCCTTATATTTGTATTTCCATGTATTAGGTATTAATTGGGGCAGTAATTTTTTGGGTTATTTCCTTGTATTAGGTATGACTATCCTATAAATAGAGGGGTAGAGGTAGAGTTTTATTCATTCCAATAACCACAAATAATTGTATTATATTTCTCTTTCCTCAAAGTATAAAGAGTGTTTGAGTGCCGGCGGCTGTGAATTTTACCCTTTAGGGTTTTCACGTAAAAAAATATTTTTGTTCATGTGTCTTGCTTTCTGTATTTATTGTTGCGTCTCGGTTCCTAACACACCAAGGAAGGAGGAAATGGGAAACTAAGAAGAATAGCTTTGCTGTTTCTATTTTGCATGTGGAGAGAGAGATGCCGGCGTACTTTTACATAGGAGAAAAAAGTTGAGGTAGAGCTGATGGATGAAATAGTTGGAGAATGGGAGCTAATCAAACTTGTTGAGAGGAAGAGGAGAGAAGAGATGGAGGTTTTGAGCTTCAACCTTCGGGTTTCAGATCCGCCGCCAAGCGGACTAAACGAAGAAGAAGAGAGAGAAGAGGATAGGCTTGTCTGAAAAAGAAACATAATTTGAAGATTTTTGTAGTAAATAGATTTTAAATTATGAGATATTACCAAAACTAGGATTCGCTTTCCTGGACTTGTAAACCCGGTTCTTTATTTTTCTATTCTTGTAGGGTTGGGCCAATCCGGATTATATAGAATAGGCTCATTGATTTTTCTTTATTATTTTCTCTTTTAATTTTCAATTTGTAAAAGAAAAAGAAATTATATAACTTTCAAGATCATATATATAAATTATTTGGAAGGAGGATTTAAGCCCTCTCCAAAATTTCTCTAAAAAAAAAATCATCAAGGGCCATTGGTTATATCAACGAAAAATTGATGAACTCATATGTGCTTAATTTTTCATTCATGAATCATTATAGATCATATATATCACACTATTTTCACCTCAAACTTAATCAAATACGAAATGCTGATTTTATCTTATCACAGGATCCAAATTTAACGTGGATATTTATTCTGGTAGGGCAGGTGGGTAAAGACGAGTTGCACACAAAGATTTGTGATTTGGTACAGTACTGGTACTAATAACACACAAAAGGGGATAATAATTTCTGATTCCCCTTATCTTTGGTTACTATTGGATGCAAAATGCTTCAGTTGTTTCAATAAATTAAATAAATAAATAAAATGGTTCAATTGATAACCGTTTTGAGAGATGAGCGAGCGGATCTTGAAGCTAAGACTCTTGATTTGGTACCACCAATTTTCCGTTGCCATGAAGGAGTCTTATAAATATATATAGAGTGGAGAATGTAAAATGGTAGGGGCAGCCATTGCCACTTCCATTTCTAAAAATTGCTTCTGTGTGTGTGTGTGTGTGAGTTTGTGAGTGAGTGAGTGAGGATGGGGATTATGTGGGGGGCTTTCAACACAGAAAAGATAAACACGGATGTGTGACTGTGACTGTGAGGAGCATATTTTTTAAGACATAGTGATGGAATTTTAATCAAAGGCTACTTAACTTTATCTTACGCTAATAGTAGTCATAGTCATTTACGTAGTCACTGAAGTTTCCGTTTACCAAAATTGGGTCATTACACGGAAATTATTTCATTTATTTGATGAAGAAATAACGTGATATCAAAGTAGTTACTCAAATTAATATATTTAATATCTTAATTATCAAGTATAATAAATCAAATTAGTAAAAAAAAAACCGCAATTAACATATAAAATTTTGGCAACCAAATTAATATATGTTTAAGATGATTGAAATGATAATTGAACTGCTAAATAATGCTATCTTTTCTTTTTTTTGATAAAATGATAAATATGCTAAGCCGACTGATAATTTTCATATTATGTTATATTCATTGATCATTGATAAAATGCTAAATATGCTAAGTCGACTGATAATTTTCTAATTATTTTATATTCATTGATGGAATGATTATTTGGAACAACTAAAAGTTTAATGATGCCAAAATTTATTAGTTCAAGTGATAAGACAATTAGTGAGATGGCCCTTTCTTTCAATAGTATAAAATGTGCATATGATACGGTATCTTAAAAAAAGTAGTGGGTCATGCATCCTTCTCTTGTTTGGAGGCTTTGAGAAGTATACTATATATGAGAAGAAAATGAAAAAACAATAATAAAATTTCCCTTTCGACAACCCTCAGCTAGGACCAAAGCAAATCCCTTAGTTAGAACTATCAATCAGAGTACTAAGGCAGGTGCAGAAATTGAAATAATGGTCAAACAAAAAATGAGCTGGGTTTGACTTTAGCTCCACTCTTAAGCTATGCAAACCCCTGACCAGCTCTATCTTTGTTGATCATCCACTCTTTCTACTACCAAACATTTATGCATACATCTCCAAAATTTATATTCTTCAACCTAGCCTTATATATAGATATCTCTAGCCTCATAAACATTCATCCAATCAGAGTACAAATATCTCATTCTCTCTCTTAAAATTAATGGCTGTTTCTCTTATTTCCTCATCTCACCTCATGACTACAGTTATTTTCTCATGCATTACTTTGCTTTTATTCCCAACTATTATAGAATCTCAGCAAACTGGTATTACCAGGCACTACCAATTTGATGTGAGTTTACCTTTTCCTTTCTTTATTACCCCTTATAGTTTTTATTTTATTCTTTCAAATTTGATACTATTTGGTTATTACTTTAACTTATGTAGGTACAAATGGCGAATGTGACAAGACTATGTCAAACCAAGAGCATTTTGACTGTAAATGGCCAATTTCCAGGACCTAAAATTGTTGCAAGAGAGGGCGATCGAGTTATCATCCGGGTGGTTAACCATGTTGCTCATAACATCACCTTGCATTGGTGACCACAAAACTTTATATATACACTTTTATACACATTATAACATCATTTTTTTTTTTGGGAATTGTTTGTGTAATATTCTCGCTTTTATTAAAATAGGCATGGAGTTAGACAATTGAGGAGTGGATGGGCTGATGGACCAGCTTATATAACTCAATGCCCGATCCAAACTGGACAGAGTTATGTGTATAATTTCACAATTGTTGGACAAAGAGGAACTCTATGGTGGCATGCACATATCTCTTGGTTACGTGCCACTCTTTACGGGCCAATCATCATCCTCCCCAAGCTTGGAGTTCCTTACCCTTTTACAAAACCCTATAGAGAAGTCCCTCTCATCTTCGGTACTTACTCATCACTAAAATTTGTACCTAGAATTATACATTAGATGTCTTGTTTTTCCATGAAAACTGATTGTGTATGTGTGTAATTAAGGTGAGTGGTGGAAAGCTGACACGGAGGTGGTAATAAAGCAAGCCTTACAAACAGGAGGAGGGCCAAATGTCTCTGATGCATATACCATCAATGGCCTTCCTGGCCCTCTATACAACTGCTCTGCTCAAGGTTATTATTACCTAGCTTTGCATAAACTACGTTATTACTATTAGCATCAAATTACATATTAAGGGTAATTAACCATTAAATTGTAATCAATTGGAACAATTTCAGACACATTCAAGCTCAAAGTCAAGCCCAGAAAAACATATCTCATGCGGCTAATCAACTCTGCACTCAATGATGAACTCTTCTTCTCAATTGCCAACCATTCTCTCACAATTGTGGAAGTCGACGCGGTTTATGTGAAACCGTTCAAAACAAACACGTTAATCATAGCACCAGGCCAAACTACTAATGTTCTACTAACTACACATTCCAACTATCCCAATGCTAATTTCTTCATGCAGGCAAGGCCATATGTTTCCGGTCAGGCAACTTTTGACAACTCAACTGTCACAGGAATTCTTGAATATGAAAACCCGAAAAGCTCATCTTCTTCTAGCTTCAATAAGAACCTTCCTCTCTTTAGACCCAATCTGCCAGCAATTAACGACACTTCTTTTGTAACGAATTTCACCAAGAGGTTGAGAAGTCTGGCAAATGCTCAGTTTCCAGCCAATGTTCCACAAAATATGGACCAAAAATTCTTCTTTACAGTCGGACTCGGTTTAAACCCGTGTGCTAAAAACCAAAAATGCCAAGGCCCGAATGGAACCAGGTTTGCTGCTTCCATAAACAATGTATCATTCGTGATGCCAAGTGAAGCTCTTCTCCAATCTCATTTCTCTGGCAAATCAAGAGGTGTTTATGCGTCGAACTTTCCGATTATGCCACTCATTCCATTCAATTATACCGGCACTTCTCCAAACAATACATTCGTGACGAATGTCACGAAAGTATTGGTGCTTCCATTCAATACAAGTGTGGAGTTGGTGATGCAAGACACGAGTATTTTAGGAGTCGAGAGTCACCCTTTACATCTTCATGGTTTCAATTTCTTTGTTGTTGGACAAGGTTTTGGAAATTACAATCCAGCTAAAGACCCTGCCCAGTTTAATCTAGTGGATCCGGTTGAGAGGAACACGATTGGAGTACCACCTGGCGGCTGGGTAGCCATTCGTTTTCTTGCTGATAATCCAGGTTGAGTTTTTTTTCCTTTATATCATCATTTTTTTTAATTTGTATCGGATTAAAATTGATAATTTTAAGGTGTTTATATTATATGTGTAGGAGTGTGGTTCATGCATTGTCACTTGGAGGTGCATACAAGCTGGGGACTTAAGATGGCATGGCTTGTTTTAGATGGAAGTCTTCCTAATCAGAAGCTGCCTCCTCCACCGTCAGATCTTCCGAAATGCTAGATCATGGTCCATCAACGGTCTAGATTAATTTCTTTTGTAGACCATAATGAACTGACATGTTTTGGTGTGGTTTCTTAGTTCAATGAATTGGGTTTGATTTACTAACCAATAATGTGGTTGAGGGGAGTTCTTTAGCTTTCAAGTTTCTTAGCTGAATGTGATTGTAATATTATTGAATGGATTATTTTGGTGGCAGTAATAAACATTCTATTTTTTTGTTTTTTTTTGGTATCATAAAAATTTCACATAATGCCTACAAGCTATTGTAAAAAAAAAATAAAGATTTCACATAATAAAGCAACCAAGAAGCAACACAAACAAAACATGAAAAATAGAGATAATACAAAAGATTTAAACATTAAAATTTGGTTTTGTTTTACCCTTGAAAAGTAACATAAAAAGCAACAGATTAACCTCAGCCCTCAAAAGAACAGACATACATGACCACAAATTTGTATACAGTCTTACTCACATCCTCATAACATAAAATTTTCGTTATCCTAATCCTAATTGCTAAATTTCGTTAGTGCAAAGTTATGAAAGTAGAAAAGTTTCATGGGGCCTTGAGTTCGATCCCCACATGCACCTGATACCAATTTTAGTATTATTTTGAAGGATAAGGATCTCATCTGAATGTAAATGTGTAACATGTGTATTTTTGTTTTGGCCAAATTTCACATGTACCCGTACAAAACATCATAATTTCATGTATGCCCCTACAAAAGGTGAAATATCAACAATAACTCTACAAAATCACTCAAATATCATGTATATCTCTATGATATATTTAGTGTTAAGAATTACATTATTTTTTTTTTCGTTTTTAACTCGATGTAAATATGGTAATGATTTATATTGAGTCATGTTATGTTTTTTTTAATTTATATATTTATTTAAGGTAGGTTCGTGATGAATATGTTTGAGAGAAAAACTTACAATTCTCTAAAAAATTAATAAAAAATAAAAAATTTAGAATATAATAATCAAATTATATTTTTAATAAAGTAATTAATAATAATATAATCATTATAGATGTTATTTGACTGACAAATTTTGACGGAATATTTAACGACAAGGGTATTCGTGATATTTTAATAATTTTGTAAGGATACTCATGATATATCTATGGTTTGTAGGGGTATCCATGATATTTGAGTGATTTTGTAGGGGTACTTATGATATTTCACTTTTTATAGGGGTATACGCGAAATTATGAGGTTTTGCAGGGGTACATATGAAATTTGGTCTTTTTTTTACATTGCACGTAGGCTTACACACGCACGCACACATTTGCACCCACACTAAATCATAAACCCTCATATCAAATCTCTCCTAAAAACTTACTTAATCCTCCTTCTAACGGGAATCGAACACATGAGCTCTTAAATGATCTCAAATCTCTCCTAAAAACCTACTTAATTCTGCTCTAGCAGGAATCAAATACACGATTTCTTAAATGATATTTTAATATCATAATTACTGTATTAAGACAATATTGGTTGTACTGTACTTATGTATCTAAGTCTACCGATAATGTCTAAATTTTGAGTGGAATATTCGTGTTCTTTGAAGGCCAAACATGTTTTTTTTTCCATTTTGCAGTGATAAACGGATAATTTTGAAATTTTGAATCCCATGGCAATCTTAAGCAAGAAAAAGATTAATATTAAACAAATTCTTTTTTATTGAATCAACATGAAACAGAATTTGCGTAAAAGATTTTTACTTTGCAGCTAATATTTGAATTATATCTGATGTAATATATACAAGGATTTAACTCATCAAGGGTCCTGATTATTCCAAGTTCTTAAATAAACGATATTCAATACCACAAGTTCTTTTCAATCTAAAATTTAAATCATTTCCTTTACCGTCCGAATTAGGTTTAGTTTCTTGCAAACTGGATTAAAAATCCACCCATTCACAAATATCAGATTACAAAGAAAATGAATTTTAGAAAAAATTATTGTCTCCAATATGGGCTTCTTCTTTTGACTGGAGAAGTGAACTGAGCTGAAATTAAAAGTTTGAATCTGATTTACAATGAAGAAAAGCAAGATCTGGCGAAAGAACCTGAAGGGAAAGCAATGGAATAAGCTCTTGTCTGCCCTTTCCAAGTTCTTGAGTTACACTAATTATTCTTTGGAAGAGCTCTCTCGCTCTCGCACAACGAGGCGCATAACCGGTGACGAAAGTCTCAACGGAGGATCGAACCAGCAGTGTGTATCAACAAGCTATTAGATCTGCCAGGTATGTTTTGGTTAATGTCTTTTACCTTCCGTTAAGATATATTTCACCAAATTCTTGATTTCTACTTAAGTATAATTCGAATCTTTGTTCATAAAGCTTAATTCTTGATCTGTTTGGATACTAAATTGCGCGTATAATTCAATTCTTAGTTCGTAAGGTTCAATTCTTGAATCTGTTTTGATTTTAATTTTCGACTATAGTTCAATTCTTGGTTTATGAAGTTTAATTCTTGAATCTATTTTGATATTAAATTGCTTGACTAGTTCAGTTCTTGGTTTATAAAGTTCTATTCTTGAATCTGTTTTGATATTAAATTGCAACGATAGTTCAGTTCTTAGTATAAATTATTCTGTTCTTAAATCTGGTTTGATATTAAATTGCCATTGTAGTTCAGTTTGTGATTTATATTGTTCAATTCTTGAATCTGTTTTGATTCTAAATTGCTAGTACAATTCACTTCTTGGTTTATATTGTTCAACTCTTGAATCTTGATTTGTTACTAAATTGCTAGTATAATTCACTTTTTGGTTTATATTGTTTAAATTCTTGAATCTGTTATGATATTATAATTATTTTTCAAAGTGTATATAATGTGTTCGATAGAATGCTTTATTCATAAATGATAGAGAAGAAGTTGTGGGCAAGTTGATTAAAATATCTTGGCCGTTAAAGATCCTTTAATTTCAAGAAAATCTAGAACCGGGAAAATTTTATCACCGGTGAATCTCGAGCTAGAACTCTGACGATCCTAAAGAGGATAAGGACTGTGCCCCGTAGTTTATCCGGGGTATTGAGCCTTACCTCTAAGGGAGAAATTGTCAACCACTGGAGTTTCTAGATTCAAGATTCAAGAAAGAAAGGGGATGGATTGGCTAAAAATCCGGCAAAGAGGAAAAGAAAGTGAGAAGGAACAAGAAGATCTCCAGTTGGTTTTTGAGGAAACAACGCGAGAAACAATGGCTAATTTAATTCGATCTGATCTTAATCAACCACTTTTGCTCAGATCGTCTCTCAAACCTTAGAACAAGAAAACTTAACCACTAGAAATCAACAAAACAAAGGTTGGATTCTAGTAGAGAACAAAAAGATAATCAAAGAAAGGGCAAGGAAAGAGACATAAACCAACATTAGAATTCAATGCTTTAGATGCTTACAATTAACTCATGAAAGAAAAGATTACAAAAACAAAATAACTTGTTACAAATGCAACAAACAAGGACACATAGCAAAGAATTGCTGGTCTAAAGTACAACCTCAAAGCTCATTTAATCTATCGAAACCAGTAATTCAAACAAGAAGGCCACAAATTCGTACTACCCAAGCAATTCAAACGCATCCAATTATACAAAAGCCAAAAACCCTAATTTCACAATCAATCAACAATCATCACTATACTCAACTTACTGGATTCAAGGAAGAGAGGAAGGCACAGCTTACTATAGTCATTAAGGAGGGATTACTACCAAAGTCTGAGCAAAATACCAGCCAACCAATAGAAGTGAAGGTTATCATGAGAAGGGTACCTATCACATTAGCAAACAAGGATAACTTAGCTTGGTTAATTGAATCATTTGGCAAATTAGAAAAGATTATAAACATAAACGGCCCAGCAGATGTGAAGGAAGTCTCTTTAACAATCATAGTAAGTAAAAAATCAGATATACCTTTTTCTCTCAATCTTACTGATGGCAAGCATTCACACAAAGTTTATATCATGGTTCCAAATTATTTCAATCTGCCAAAACCAATGGAGTGGAGACCTAAGCAAAAAATAATACAAGTATGGAGATGGAAGGGATGTTTTAAGAGCAAAGGAGTTCCGATTTCAACAGAATCTGTTCAAAATGTAGCATCTTGTTCTTATAATATATCATCACTACCCCTTTCTCCCCAAAGTTCACCCCCTCATATTCAACAACAACTTGTATTATATAACCCTAACTTGGAAGACCAAATGCTGGATCCTTCTAGCTCTGGGTTCAGGATGCCAATTTCAAACCCTTCCAGCCCACATAGTATTATAAATAACCTTCTCTTTGAAGATCAAATACTGGTATCTAACAACCCTAAGGGAAGTCAATCAATACCTGACCCTTTATTAAACTCATCACAATACCAGAATCAACAAGATGTACTACCTTCAGAATTAACCATCCCACAAAATACTAACCAGGTTCTATATCTAGAATACAAATTAGAGGATCAATATGTACAAGAAAAGTCAGTCCAGGAATATGACCCAGAATATCCCCTGGACACTATACCACCACCTGACCTCTCCAACCACCAATTAAAACAGTCTGAATTAGCACCATTCAGTGCTGATATAAGGCCTACTAAACAGACTAGAAAGAAGAAAGAGATCCCTCAGTAGACAAGAAAAAGAATCAGGATAGAACAAGCAAACCAATAATTACATTTCTGCAATAAACAAGGCACAACTGACCCAATATAATGAAACAACACCAAATTACAAAGGAATAATAAAAAGAAATTGATTTCTGATGAAGAGGTGGTAGAAGTTAACTTACCAGAGGATAAAAGAAAGCTGGAGGTTGGAGAAATATACAATCTGTTGGAAGGGACAGGAATAGCGGCAGTGTTCTAAAAATCACGCCTAGGCGCTAAAAAATCGGATTTGTCGCCTAGAACCGTCTAATTTCTGATTTTTCGGATTAATTAGCGATTTTTTCAATTTATTCGCAATTTTTCCGATTAATTTTGAAATTTACTGATTAATTTCACCTAATTCTTGGCCGCCTGACTACCATTTTTTCTGCCTGGTTACCGATTTTTCCGCCTAGATCTCGACTTATCCGCTTGGATCACGTTTCTTCCAATTAATTCTGATTTTCCCATCAAATTCCTGCCAGTAAATTGATTTGCAACACTTTAAGCTGCATAAACTGAAAACAAACAATCTATAGAAAATAATATATAATTGAAAAATAAAAACAATATATATGTGAAAAATGAAAACAGTATATAAAAACGTGGGAGAAACAATATATGATCGGCAGTGTTCTAAAAATCACGCCTAGGCACTAAAAAATCGGATTTGTCGCCTAGAGCCGTCTAATTTCTGATTTTTCCGATTAATTAGCGATTTTTTCAATTTATTCGCGATTTTTCCGATTAATTTTGAAATTTATTGATTAATTTCACCTAATTCTTGGCCGCCTGGCTGCCATTTTTTCTGCCTGGTTACCGATTTTTTCACCTAGATCCCGACTTATCCGCCTGGATCACGTTTCTTCCAATTAATTCTGATTTTCCCATCAAATTCCAAGAATTTGTGTCCCAAATTTTCTAAATTTCATATCTTTGTTTTATTTGTGTGTATAATAAAGAGAAAGCTTCTATTATGAGCATAAAACGCCTAGGCGCCGACTAGACGCTCTAAGCGCTAGTCGCTAACATAGCGTCTGGTGATCGCCTAGTGATTTCTAGAACACTAATGATCGCTACGGGGTCGCTATCAACCCCATCGTGATTTCGGATTTTCCTTAAAATAATATGTAAATATACAAAAAAAATGTCATATTATGTTTTCATATCCTTTCTTTTTTCCTTATTTTTCAAATATGTTAAGCTCCAATCAGTTAGGGGAGATTAATTAGAAAAAGAAAAGCTCTTGATCTTATCTTCTCTTGTTTATCTTATTTCATCCATTAAATTTTGAGAAATTGGATATTCAGACCCCTTGGAGCATGACGGTGCGTTTAACCTGTAAAAACAATATAAGAAAAAAAAAATAATATACAAAATGATATATATATATATATATATATATATATATATATATATATATATATATATATATATTCTGAACAACACAGAAAAAAGATATTTTATATATAATTTTCTACATTTTGTATATACTTTTTTTCTTATATTGTTTTTATATATATTGTTTGTGTTTTTATATATTCTCTTTTATTTATAATTTTATATATATTGTATTCTTTTCACAAATATATATTTATATATTATGATTTGGTTTTATATGTTTGTTTTCTATTCAATATATTATCTTAAATACTATTTTTTACATTTTATGTAATATTTTCTGTTATATACTTTTTTTTAAAAACAGAAATTTATATACTGCCAGTAAAAAATAATAAAAAAATTGCAGTATTAAGAGTTCAAGACCCTCCGTTGTTGCCTTCTTTTCCTTGGAGAAACCAATATTTTCAATTTGAACCCTCATAATGACATCTCATCACCATTATGCACCTTAATTTTCACAAAATCTCTCGCACAAAAACCCTAACCCTCACCCGCCTCTCCTTCTCCACTTCTACTTCACAATCTCTCCTTACAAGCACAGAGTCACCATCAAATTACTCACAATTAAAACATAACAAAGCTTCTTCTCTACAAGACTCCATCTCCATTTTAGAGCGTCTAAGCCCTTCGCCTGTATATCTATGGAACCCAATCATTCAAAACGAGGTGAAAAACGGCCAATACGAAAGTGCTTTGACAATCTACCGTCAGATGATCCGTGCCGGCACGAAACCGGACCATTTTACCCTCCCTTTCGCCCTGAAAGCCTGCGCGCAGCTGCCTTCATATCTCCAGGGCAGTTTGGTCCATGGATTAGTTCGCAAAACGGGGTTTGAATCCAACGTTTTTGTTTGTAATGGTTTAGTTGCGATGTATGCTCGTACCGGCTCTTTAGAGGAAGCACGCAAGGTGTTTGATGAAATGCTTCTTAAAAATATTGATGATGTTTTTATCACCAAGCCTTGGACTTATTTGCAAAAATGCAAGGGGTTGGTTGCTTTAAAAATAGTGCAAATAGATTGGATGTGATAAGCCTTGTTAATGTTCTACCAGCTTGTGCCTCTTTAAAAGCCTTAAAACAAGCTCGCGAAATTCATGGATACGCAATTCGTGATGGTCTATTTTTGGACGTATTTGTTGGAAATGCCCTAATTGATGTATATGCAAAATGCAGTATAATGCAAAATGCATCAAAGGTTTTTGATTTAATGGAAACAACAGACGTAGTTTCATGGAATTCAATTGTTACTGGATTTGCGCAAAACGGAAATTTTGAAGAGGCATTTAGGGTCTTTGAAAGGATGAGAGAGAATAATATACCATTAAATGTAATCGCATGGAGCACAATTATTTCTAGTTATGCTCAAAGAGGCCAAGGTTTCAACGCATTAAATGCATTTCGTCAAATGCTAGTTTCTAAATCGGTACCAAATGAAGTTACAATAATCTCTCTTTTATCAGGTATTGCCTTAATTGTGTCTTTATCTCATGGTAAAGAAACACACGCTTATGTCATCAAAAATTTGATGGACTCACAAGATCTAATGGTGAAAAATGCCCTAATTGACATTTATGTAAAATGCAGTAGTCTTAACTCCACTCAAAATTTATTCAATTCCGTACCGATTAAGTATCGAAATGTGGTGACGTGGACCGCTATGATTGTGGGCTCAATCAATTTGGGGATCCTAATTTTGCCCTAAAACGTTTTTCAGAAATGCTTTTGAAACCCTACGCAGTAAACCCTAATTCCTTCACCATTTCATGCGCTTTAATGGCAACCGCTCATCTTTCATCTATCCATTTTGGGAGACAAATCCATGGTTATTTGACCCACCATGATTATCTCCACGCGAAACTTCACATATCAAATTGCCTTATAGACGTGTATGGAAAATGTAGAGATACTTTCTGCTCGTAAGGTGTTCGATGAAATGCATGAGAGAAATAATGTCTTTTGGACTTCAATCATGGCCGGCTATGGAATGCAGGGACATGGCTCAGAAACGCTAAAATTATTCCACCAAATGCAAAATGAGGGTTTTAAACCCGATGAAATCACCTTTCTAGTCTTGCTCTACGCTTGTAGTCATGCCGGTTTGGTCGATACGGGTCTAGAGTGTTTCGACAAAATGAGACAAAATTACGGAATTGCCCCTAGTGAAATACATTACGCTTGTGTAGTAGACCTTTTAGGCCGAGCCGGCCGGTTGGAAAAAGCATGGGAAATGATTAACAACATGCCGATAAAACCAACTCGTGTGGTTTGGGTGGCTTTATTGAGTGCTTGTCGTGTTCATAAAAATGTCAAGCTTGGTGAACTAGCTTTGGAAAAATTGGCACGAAACGGGTCGAATTTTGACTCATCTTACACCTTATTGTCAAATATTTACGCAATGCAAGCCGTTGGAAAGACGTGGCTCGGATCCGATTAGAAATGAAAAATTCGGGGGTTAAGAAACAGCCTGGCTGCAGTTGGGTCGAGGGCAAAAACGGAATTTCCACATTTTTAGTGGGAGATAAATCTCACCCTAGGTCTAAAGAGATATACTACCTTTTGGGGAGGTTAATGGAAATGATAAAAAGTATTGTACCTCAAATTGATTTTGCGTTGCATGATGTGGGTGAAGAGGAGAAGAGTAACATTTTGGGGGACCATAGTGAGAAATTGGCGCTTGCTTATGGATTGTTGATCGCGCCGAAAGGTGGAGTGATTAGGGTTACGAAGAATTTGAGGGTTTGTGAGGATTGTCATAGTGCTTTTTCGTTTATTTCGAAAGTTGTTGAGCGTGAGATTGTTTTGAGGGATTCGAGCCGGTTTCATCGTTTTAAAGAGGGTGTTTGTTCTTGTGGCGGGTATTGGTGAAAGACGTTTTTTATTTATTTATTGATAAATTATGCGGGAATTCGCCTTTTTAGGTTGAAAATATAATTAAATGAATGTGAAAGAAATAAGAAGTTTGTGATTATGTCAAGTAGTTAAATAAGTTTACGTTCAATGCCAAGAGATTAGAAATAAATAAATAAAAGCATTGCATATCTCCTTGGATAGAGATTATGAGTAAAATGGGGAAAATGTTAATTTATTAATAAAGAAATTTAATGTTATTTCACATTGTTTCTTTTTTGGCAATGCATGGTTCGAATCCTGCTGTGGTCTACTTTTCTTTTTTTTGGACTTCTTAAAACATGTTATATGTATATTTTGGTAAAGTGAGTCATCTTATATCTCAAAACATTTGAACAACTAGCAACTCATTATATGAACTTGGTCAATAAATGACAACCAAAAATATATTCACATTTGTTCATTTTCTAATTTGTACTGCTGCGGAATTTTAAATATTTTCATCATATTTTATGTTAAATCTTCTAATTTGTACTCCCGCAAAATTTATACATTACATAAAATACATGAATACATTAGATCTTCTAAATTTGTACTCCTGCAAAGTTTTGAGTATATACATCATACTGTACCTCCTTTTAGAACAAATGATATTATTAGTATATCATGGTGTTTATATTTTATTAGAACATATATGTTTTGGACATAACTACATAGTTTCCTACAAATAGTTCAAATGTGAAATACGAAAGTAAATATTTTCCAAAGAAATCAAAACATCAATTTCACAAGATCGCTACCTAAACATACAAGAACAATGCGAATAAAAATTTTAAAACTATTTCAATTGAAAAAAGAGATATATATGTGATATCACTTTCTTTTCAACATTTGACATACTTCGTGCAGATTGATGCTTGATATCATGTTTCGTGCAGGTCGATGCTTAATTCTATTTTTTTACTATAATTTGTATCATCCGCATCATAATTTTGGTTTCCTCCAATGCCCAAATTAAATACTGTAGATCAATGGTATGTAAGAAAACATAAAATCAGAAGAAATATACTAGACAAAATATAACTGTAAATAAATTCTTAGTGTTGCACATTGAATAACAAAACTCTTTCATATGTAATAACAAAACATTAGAATGTTTATAGTGCCGCAAGGCCTTCAAATTATGAAATAGATCATGCTAATTATGAAATAGATCATACTTTTCTAGCTTTACCTTCATATGTTTATCATGACTCCCATCATATGTTTATCATGACTTCTAGTTGAGACAAAACTTTGCTTATTTATTGCTATATTGTATAATGATGCAAATTTTAGTTTAAATGTTGCTTTTATATGATCATGTCTCTGTTTAAATTGTTTCATATTCAATATGGATAACCTAAAAATACTAATATATATATATATATATATATATATATATATAGAGAGAGAGAGAGAGAGAGAGAGAGAGAGAGAGAGAGAGAGAGAGAGAGAGAGAGAGTAGTTTGTATGATTGGAACACAAACAATCATACAAATATAATGAAATTGTAATAATAAAGAGCCACTAGGATAATTGTTAATTAATCTTTAATATAGTCTTCATAGTACCAATCTTCAACCACATAACAAAAAAAATATTTATCATATGATAATTATTAATTAATGTTGAATACCGTCTTCATATTACCAATCTTCAAGCACGTATCAAAAAGAAAGAATATTTATCATATCATAATTATTAATTAATATTGAATATAGCCTTCATA
This sequence comes from Juncus effusus, assembly GCA_027726005.1. NCBI lineage: Eukaryota > Viridiplantae > Streptophyta > Magnoliopsida > Poales > Juncaceae > Juncus > Juncus effusus. The sequence goes on along the minus strand of CM050894.1, from coordinate 7,481,138 downwards.
GTACCAAACTTCAACCACATAACAAAAAAAAAAGAATATTTATCTCCAACCCCTAAAATAGTAATAAATAGAAATTAATCTCCTATTCGGGATTTCTGACATTCATTTATTTGTCACCTTAGAAGGAAAAAGGACAGAGTGAGGGGAAATGGAGGAAGGATGGAGAGGGAGGGCGAGGGTGATGTTGCCGCTTCTAGGCCTGCAGGTGGCGAGCGAGTACAGCAGGCTCTGCTGGAAGCCGCCGGTGACCGCTGGCCTGATCCTCTCCAACACGCTCATCTACCTCCGTCCCAGCCCGCTCCACCACCTCCTTCCTTCCATTGAGCGCGTCTGGTTCAACCCTTACCTTATCATCAAGGTCTCTCACTCTCTCTCAATTTGGCTTCTTCATTATCTCAAATAATCAATCAAAACAATAATCAGATTTGCAAATTATAGACAATTGAGGGTGAATTACAGCATTATTTGAACAATTGAGGGTTAATTTAGGCGTTTTAAACTCTGTATTTCCTGAGTTAAACAACCGTCCCTTTCTATGTTATTATTACTACTCTTTAATCTCATGACACTTTCAAATAATGCCTACTCTTGAAATCAACGATCACTTTACAAACTCGTGGTGATTTATGAAAACAAAAGTCAACGATTTTTTTCAATCAATCAAACAAATAACTCTCGCTATATCTCCCTAATCTCACTCAACATTATAGAGTAATTTTACTCAATGCTAGAAAGAGAATTCTTAAAACTTTGCTCAAAGAATTGGTGAAAAAATCGGACTTATGGCTGTTCTTTTAAAGAGAGAAAGAACAGCCTGTCAAAAATGGAAACTGCGTAGTTCTGTTAGAACTGGGCTCTGTTCCGTTCATAATGGAACACTATTCACAACCCATGTCGGAACCAAAATTTGAGGAACGGAACACTATTCACAAGCCAAGTCAGAATCAAATTTTGAACAATTTTGATAGAAATTTTCTCTATAAATGTAGAACTTAAATTACTCATGAGCTATCTTTTTCAAATTTATCAAATCAAGACCCTAAATATGCCAATCAATACTTCTTGCAAAATGAGAATTTACCTATGGTACAATTCAGGAGAGGAATGGAAGAAGGAATGAAGTTCCTTCCTAGTGTAAGTAACAATCGCTCTTTGATTCATTTACCGGGTAATAAACCTCGGTTTTCATCAAAAACTAAAAAGTGTCGAGATCTAGTTAGAAGCAAATTACAAGGAGAAAAAAATGAAGAATGGGATTAAGTGAGATCCAAGGGTAAAAGGCATGCAACTTGCGAAGAATTATATCCTTTTGAGGGTCGAAAGTGCAAAATATCAGTGCTTTATTTCAAGGACCTTGTAGGCGAGATATTTAGTAAAATGCTACTATTACATGGAGATAATTATAAAAGAGAAGTCATTCACTTATGCAAAATTATGGAGAAGGAAAGAAAGTGTGATAGTAAGGAAGAAATTTGTAAGGTATCTGTTGATTTTAGGAGTCTTCGTATTCATTGTTCACAAGCCATAGCTGCAAACGATCATAAAATGGCTAATCAACTTATAAAGCATATAAAAAAGCATTCTTCTCTCGATGGAGATGGTATTCAAAGGATGGCCCACATTTTTGCCATTAGACTCGAGGCTCGCTTAGCTGGAACAGTTGATGAGTTCTACAACAAATTGTTGATACACGAGCAAATAATGCCGATATTTTAAATGGATATCATATAGTTCAATTGGCAAGCCCATTTTTAACTGTTGCTGAATATTTCGCGCACTTTACAATTCTTAATGCAATTGGGGTGGCATCGAAATTGCATATAATTGATTTTGGCATTGACTCTGGTTATCAGTGGCCGCGTCTAATGCAAGCTCTATCTGAAAGGAAAGATATGTTGTCTCCAAGACTTCGTATCACGGGTATTGATGTTCCTGAATTAAGATTTCACAATATGGAACAAATCGAAGATGTAGGGCGAAGGTTGACAGCTTATGCAAGAAGTTTTGGTATTCCTTTTGAATATAGAGCTATTGTGACAAACTTGGAGGAAATTTGCATTGAAGATATCAGCATCGAGAAAGATGAATTGGTTATTGTGATATGTTTCTATCGAATGGAAAATATGGGGGAAGAAACGGATATGATGAATAGTCTGAAAAATCAAGTTCTTAGCATTATAAGGCAGATTAATCCAAATATTTTCATCCAAGGTATCTTAAATGTATCATTTAGTGGGGCCATATTTGCCCCGCGTTTTAAACAAGCGATTCAACATTATTCGGCATTATTTGATTTACTCGACACAAACGTCCCACGTGAGAACAAGGCAAGAAAATTGGTAGAAATATTTTTTTGGGCCCGTGAAGCAATTAATCTGATAGCATGTGAGGGGTCAAAAAGAACTCAAAGATCCGAGACATATAAGCAATGGCATGCGAGGAATTTAAGAGCAGGATTTGAGCAATTGCCGCTAGACCATTTTGTGGTAAAGAAAATTAAAGAGATGGGAAATAATCACAACAAGAGCATTTTTGTGGAAGGTGATAATGAATGGTTACTTTTAGGATGGAAGGGAAGGACAATCAAAGCAGTTTCGACATGGCGACCAAAACAATTGTAATGAAATTGGTTCTTTATTTTTTTAGTAATTTGAGATTTTTTTATGTTCTGGTAATTTGAGATATTGGCTCTACTGTTGTTGTAATTAATTTTCTAAAAACTCATATTTAGTATTTATTGAGTAGTTAAAATTTTTGTCATAGGTACAATTTTCAGGCTTATTGTCAACAATAAGTCAATTTTGTTAAACATCAAATTTCCTATGTAGTTACCCCTCTATTTGTTGGCAACATGATTGATAGATGAGAAAGTAGAGAGAGAAGAGAGAAATATTTAATTAATTAAATTTGATTGATTAGATTACAAGTGAGATACTCTATTTATAGAGTGGAACTCTAACTAATCTAAGCTAGCCTATAATCCAATCCCTACAATTGTATACAATCTACAATACAAGATAATGAATTCTTATATATACAACTACTCTAACTGTTAGTAGTATGCCCTAGGTCAATATATTTGAGACCTAGATGTATGGATTGTGTTAAACAAATATTGTGTTTATTTAGAGATATTTTATATAATAAATGCGTATTGGTTATTTTATTCTTATTACTAAAATGAACCTTGAATATGATATTCAGCTTTATATCATCAAAGTATGTGACTTTGATAGTAAAACTATAAAGTATTATGAATGATATTCTAAACTGTCCCTGATCATTTATAGGATGTTTGTGAGACAGACATACGTTATGATAAGCTATAAATGTACATCAGTATGTTAGTTGACTGATGGTCACGTTTTACTGATCATGAATAAGAGTTATTAAGTCATTAACATAAGTATATGTTAGAGACCATATACTGGATTGACCCACCGTGAGAATACTACATGGTTCGTGTCATTAGTTATTCTCAGTAAAGAATGTATCTGTAATCCTTAGACTTGAGATTATCTCAGTTTCCTACATGAGAAATTTTATACTTTAATATAATCTAACATCGTCTTTCACCGGGCGGTCATAAAGATTATAATTAGGTATATAATGAATCATGCAGAGGAAAGAGTTTAATTAAGATAGGATTTGTTCCGCTCATAAATTGAGAGAGATATCTTTAGGCCTCTTGATGATTTGATTGAAGAAACGCACGGCCGTGCTCAAATGAATTAATAAAGAGTTATTAATGTCAGTTCATGTTCAATCAAATTCGGTGTCAAGAAATATTTATCGACCAACATAAGGTTGACACATACCATGCCTTATGGACGATATAGATATCGTGTAACAAAGGGATACAATGCATGACATAAATTAGGTTTGATCGAATCATCTATATTTGCTTAATTTGGGTAATCATGATGTCTTGCTAGAGGCCGCTCATGATTTATAATCCGTTGTGATTATTGCCAACATTAAGTAAACCTACAGGGTCACACACAAAGAACAACGATTGAGATGTACACAGAAAAATCATGACTTATGTGATAAGTTGTATGGAAAGCTATATAGTCAAGTGACATATCCAATCCTACATCTTATATGATAAGGTGTGTTGCACATATGGTTACATAGTTACCATGCACATAGGATATGAAACTGATGGACTATGTAAGCACAAGAGACACCCCAAAATCTGATGAGATATCATAATATTTTCGGCCAAATTTTGTGAGACAAAAAGGAGAGAAAAATCCAAAAAATTATTCTCTTGTTATTTTTCTGTGAGAGAAATGAAGAACGGGTACTAGCATATATCGTTCTTTATCCGTTCAAAGGGGTTGTTCGTGTGGATACCGGTAGAGGACGAAGCGAAGTGCGACGTCTTTGTGATTCGGGTTGAAACCCTGATTTGTTTGGAGAATCGGTTTGCTTGGAGATCGGTTTGTTGGACCGGTTAGGCGAAACATACAGAGGATCGTTTTGGAAACCGGTTTGGAATCGGGCAAAGAAAAGCGTCAACCAACTTCGCTTTTGATCATCACGGATTAAGCGTAATCCGAAGGTACAAAGTTATGAAATTTTCTTTGATTTAATTGTAATTCACGTATCCTTCTTTTGGGTTTCGAATTCGATTTTGTTTCGTTTTTGTTTTTCCGCTGCGTTATGAACGGTAGAAACACAACACTAACACCCCCTCACCCTCAAGTCTAGCCGTGTCTAAACACGGTGAGTTTGTCACGTAGTCGAATAAAACGAGGTGTTGTGAGTCCTTTCGTAAACATGTCAGCAATCTGGTCCTTGTGCTAATGAAGCGAACTTGGAGAGTTTTGAGTTCAATCAATTCGCGTACGAAATAATAATCAATCTCGATGTTTTTCATGCGAGCATGAAACATTGGGTTAATAGCAAGATATGTCGCTCCAATATTATCACACCATAGGACATGGACTTCCTTTTGAAGGATGTGGAGTTCACGTAGTAGGAATTGGATCCACACAAGTTCCGCGGTAGCCATTGCAAGGTTGCGATATTCGGCTTCGGTGCAATATCGAGCTACCGTTGCCTGCTTCTTTGCGCTCCAGGAAACAACGTTTGGACCAAGAAAGATACAATATTCGGTCGTGGACCGTCTATCATCTGGACATCCAGCCCAATCTGCATCAGAGAAGGCTTGGAGTCGTAAAGATGCGGAAGAGCGAAGTAAGAGACCATATGTTATTATTCCCTTGAGGTATCCCAGTATACTCTTTACCACTTCCTAATAAGTGTCGGTCGGTAAGTGCATGAATTAGGAGACTTTATTTACCGCAAAGGCAATTTCTGATCAGGCTATTGTCACAGTGAAGTACGCCAACCGTGATTCTATAGAGAGTCGGATCCTCCGTTTGGTTTCCACTTAGCATGGCGAATTGTTCGCCGTGATGTTGCTATGCCCTAGGCCAAAGTGTTTGTGATCTAGATGATGGATTGTAATAACACACATAATATTTATTGTAAAATATTTCATACAATATGTGCGTATATATTATTTTAATATAATTAAAATAGACCATGAATATGTAATTCAGCTTTATGTCATCAAAGTGCGTGACTTTGATAGTAAAACTATAAAGTGTTATGAATGCTATTCTAAATCGTTCCTGGTCATTTATAGGTATTTGTGGAGGCAAATATACTTGCAGAGACAAATAAATATATATTTGTAGACAAATTATAAATGTACACCAGTATGTTAGTTGATTGATGATCATATTTTACTGATCATGGATAATAGTTATAAAGTCATTGACATAGGTATATTTTAGAGATCATATATCGGACTGACCCGCCATAAGAATGCTACATGGTTTACGTCATTAGTGATTCTTATAATAGATAGTATTTATAGTCCTTTGACCTGATATTGTCTTGGTCCCTAACATGAGAATTTTTATACCTTAGAATAATCTAACACTGCCTTTAACCGGGTGGTCATAACGGTTAGATTAGGCATCTAATGAATCATGTAGAGGGATGAGTGCTTGTTATCGATATTCACTTAATTTGAGTTGTCATGATGGCTTGTTAAAGTCCGCTCATGATTTATAGACTGTCAAGTCTATTTCCAACATTAAGTGAAACTACATGATCACACATAAAGAACAAACTGAAATGGGCGCAGAAAATCATAACAGCTTATACGATGAGTTGTATATGAATGTCACAAAAGATATTGTCATCTTATGTGATAAGATGTGATACATATGTATATAAAGATTATGAACACAAAAGATCAAGTAATCTAGAAGAGTCTAGAGGATGAAATGTGGATAATGATGAAGGATGTCATACACATCTCTTGATATGAGAGACAACTCTTCATCTCTATATAAAGATAGGAAAAGTCCAAAATTCTACACAATATCATTTCTCTTTCTCTCATTATCTTCTCGGGGAGGGTAGTTGGAATATGATGTTTTGTGGTTGCATATGTAACATGGTCGGAAAATTGTCGCGGTGGTATGTGAGAGGAAGTGGGAGGAGAAGAATCCGCACTCGAGGGTTGAGAACCTTCCAGAGAAGATGTAGAGGCCTCATTGGAGGGTGAAGGACCCTCATGAGAAGGATTGGGTGAGATGATTGTGAGAGTTGTTTGAGTCGGAGACGATGTGGTTGGAGACAATGTGGGAGGTTGGTAATGCATAAAAGGAAAATATGTTTCTTTGAAAATTACTTGGCGACTCACGTAGATTTTATTTATTGGGAGATGAAGATATTTGTATCCTTTTTGGTTTGGTGCATATCCAAGAAACACACATGGGAGAGAGACCGATTTTGTGACTTATGCGAATTATAAGTTCATATGTATGGAAAATACAAGCAACCTATGACTCGCATGAAGTTATAATCCAGTTCTTTGTGGAGTAAGGCTTCAAAAGGAGATTTTACTAGATGGGCGGTATTTGGCAATCAATTAATGAGGTAGACTATGTTATACAACATGTCATCCCAAAATCGAAGTGAAATGGAGGCTTGTGTCATGGTAGAGAGGGCTAGTTCGACGATGTGTCGATGTTTCCATTCGGCAAACCCCTTTTGCTCAGGGGTTTAGGCTCATGTGGTGATGTGAGAAATGGAGAGATAAAGTTGCATAATGGGTTTAATGTCCGTCTCACCATCGGTTTGAAGTGTTTTTATGGGGCATGATAGAAGATTTTTGGCATGAGTTTTAAAAAGACTAAATGCTTGAGACACTTGGTCTTTTGAAGCAAGAAAATAGATCCATGTGTAGCGCGAGAAATCGTCCGTGAAATGCACAAAATAGCGGACCCCTGAATGAGAGAGAGAACCGGAGCCGCCCCCACACGTCTGAGCGGACCACTTCAAGAGGCTTTGAGGAACGAGCCATAGATTGATGAAACAGTAGTAATTTGTGCGCCTTTCCCATACAACACGCATCACAAAACATCAACTTTCTATTCGAACATGGCAACTTGTTTGACTTCATTAGGTTTTGAACAACGGGAAAGGAAGCATGACAAAGCCGCCTATGCCATATGTCAGCCGAAACTCGCTCGCCAAGACAAGCAGAAGGTTGAATTATTTAGTCCGGTTTTTGAAGAGACGATTTGGACCATTTTCAAGAACTCTGTGATGAAGGATTTTTTTACCCATATGTAATAACAGGGGTGATATCGTAAAGAGGATTACCATAATAACAGGGGCTTGACACTTGAGAATATGTTGTGTTTGGATTCAGTGTTTTAATTTATTTATACATGTTGAATTTATTGTATTTGGATATGTTGAATTTTTGTAATTGAATATGTTGGATTTAGGATATGAATTGGTCTGTATATTTGGATAAATGCTGCGGTTTGAATATATAGTAGATTGTATTTGGGTCGAATCTGTTGTATTTTAATGTCTAGATATATGTATTTCAAACTTATATAAATGTATTTTAAACTCGATTATGGCTTTAAACTTATTCATAATTTTTCAGACTTTATAACCGTTATGATTGACCGGTTAAAGACAGTATTAGATTATATTAAAGTATAAAATTACTTATGTTGGAAACCGAGGATTATAAATACTTTATGTTACAAGTATCGCTAATGACGTAAAACATATAGCATTCTTATGGCGGGTCAGTCCAGTATATGGTCTCTAACATACATTTACGTTAATGACTTGATAACTTTTTATCCATGATCAGTAAAACATGATCATCAGTCATCTAACATACTGGCGTACATTTATAGCTTGTCTATAAATATATATTTATTTGTCTCCGTAACTATTTTTGTCTCCACAAATATCTTATAAATGACCGCAGACGATTTAGAATAGCATTCATAATACTTTATAGTTTTGACTATCAAAGTCACGCACTTTGATGACATAAAGCTGAATTGCATATTCATGATCTATTTTAATTATATTAAAATAACCTATACGCACATATTATACGAAATATCTTAGAATAAATATTATGTTTGTTATTACAATTCATCATGTAGGTCACAAACATTTTGGCCTAGGGCATAACACTATCACGTGAAACCATTTGACAACTGACCTCAACCTCCTCTCCTTTCATCTGGCTTATTCGGGCAAAGATCTCATTTGAGTCGGGAACGGATTCAAAAAATTAGTCAATCTATTATCCAATTTTCCACCAGTTCGTTGCTTCTAAAAAATGTGCTTCATGTCCCACAAATCACGAAAAATCTAATTAGCATCTCACAATTAACACGAGACAACAATATTGCTCTCGAGTTCCACTCCCATACTTGTTTGATTAAAGATCGCAACTTGCTTTGGCGATATCATCCTCTGAAAGTTATTTTACCTTAATCATCTAATTTCATAAAAGCTCTGATGGAACCTACAAAAGCAACAAAAATGATGCTAGCAAAGGAAAATTAATAATTGATTTACCAATTTTTTTTCTTGAAATTAGAAACTGAAAGTTTAGCCATTTAGAAAAAATATCAAATATAGCTTAATCTCAGCTGAATCATTCCTATGGTTTAATGTCTTATAGTGTTCCTACATGAAGTACTAATTAAATATTCCTCCTTCAGTTATGTGCAATTGTTACTGGTACTAGCATGTAGCAGTGCCATCAGAGTATGCAACATTGACCCCTAGTAAATTAAAATACAGAAGAAATTTAATTTTTAAGAAAATCAAGCTCTTTAGTTAAATAAGAAACTTAATCTTTGAAGCCAGACGAGTTTTCATTACAACATGAATCAAGCTAGATCTTTGATTTTTGGTAGAGTACACTTAAATAGATTCAATGAAAATTCCATCAAATCCAAAGCTTAAAACAACAAAATACTACTTACAAATTATCAAGCTTGGTTTCCCCCAAATCCCCAAAGCTTTCAAATTCGCCCAAACCTTCAAATATCTCCTTGAGTAGCTTTGGATCCCATGAATCTGAACCCAAAATCTCCAATAGATTTGAATTTTGTTGACTCTTTTCACTAAGCAATTGAGAGAGAATGAAAGTATGAGGAAAGAATCGAAAGGAAGAAAAAATGTACGGAGAGAAGATGAATTAGTAATGAACCGGTTTTTATGAGCCGGTTTATTTTGTGGTTATTATAGTGAACAGGACGGTTCAATCAAATCTACCCGGGTTAATTGCATTTCTGATCCTCTAACTTGACCGAACCGGAAATGATACCACGTCCGGTTTTTTCCGGTTCAACCACTGGTCCGGTTCTGATAATACTTCTTGTCAATGATGTTAAATAATATCTCGCAATGTTGACAACTTCAATGTTGTTTAACAACATGTTTATATATTGACCAATGGCGGAGCTTTATAGAGACTAGGGGGGTATGTCTCTCTCAAGATTTTGACAGAGTAGTGTATATTAGTAGTGATTCAGTGAAAAAAATTTAATACACATATATTTATATATATTTAAAATTTTTGCATAGTGTTAATCAGTGGGAATTTTTTTTTGACCCCCGAGACTCACCCCCGAGTCAATTCAGTCAAGTTTCACCACTGATATTGACAATATTGTTTAACAACACGTTTATATATTGACTATGTTGTCATGTGTTTGTTAAACAAAATATTGGCTCTATCATTATTGTAATTAATTTTCTAATAACATATATTAATTTGGTAATATTGACTCAGGAATGTATATTATAAGGATTTAGTATACAAAATTCTAAAAGATATATATTTTTATGGTATTTGTTCCCCAACATACCCGATCATTCTCCACCACCGCACGTTTATACAATTTTATCTTCAGTTCATTACATAAAAAAAAATCATTTAATTTTGTATGAATGAGTTAACAAATAAACTCCATTCATAGAAGATTGCGATTGAAAGTATATAATAGTTTGCGATTGGAAGTTTTATGGGCCGCGGCCCGAGAAGGACAACAACAGGAAATCTGGGAATAGGGAGCAGGACCGAAAAGGACATAGCAAATGCCATTCAAAGATGACTGCGATTGAAAGTATAGGGCTTGTTTGGATGTGTCAAATTTTCTTGTATATGATTTGTATATGATTAGGATATTTCTAGGGAGTAGGATTTGTAAAATCTCAATCCTAAAAAATAACAAACTCTAGGGTATATACAAAATGATGTATTTGGATGGAAATTAGTAAATTTATAAAAATTTTCTTACGAATTTTCTTTTCTTTACATATACTAACCAAAATATTAATTATTTTAATACTATATTATTATTAAATTATTTATTTATTTAATATTGTTTATTTATTTATTAAAGTAATAAATAAATAAATTAATTAATTAATCGTTTATATGCAAATTAATTATTTAATACTGTATGCAAAACGATACAATTTTCCACTTAAAATATTTATTTATTTATTATCATTTTTATTAACTATTTATTATTATTCATTAGTTTTGAATTTTTTATTTGCATTTATAATTTATAATTATTATTTATAATTTTTGAAGTTATTATTTGTCTGTCTGTAGTTAATATTTATTGATTATTAATTATTGATTATTTTTAATTACTATTGATTATTTTTTAATTATTTAATTTAATATAATTTATTATATAATAAAATAATATAGAATAGTCAACATATTCATTTAATTAATACATCCCTAAAAATTACTATAAAAAAACTTACCAAAAAGCTTAGTTTTCATTCTTCTCTCTTTTCTATACAAAATTTCTTAAAAATTTAACTTAAACTTTACTAAAAATTCCTAAACCACTTCCAAACTTGCATATTTAAAACTCTAGCAATTGTTTCCTATACTAGATAAACCAAAAAATTACTAGCCATCCAAACAAGCCCTAAATAGTCTTCTCACTTTTTCATTTGAAGAACAGGGGTACTTCTCCATTTTAAACCTTAATTTCAATAAACTGTATAATAATTCTCTTGTTGTAGACCTTAATTAAGAGTTCTTTTAAGTGTGGGTATTTCTCGCAGCATCAACTCCCTTCTAATATTTTTCGAAGTTTTTCAAGAAAGCTACCATTTTCTGTATAAGATTTTTCAAGTAAGTTGTTATGTTTGTGTTCTTAAAAAGTTAAAACAATGAGTCAAAAGAAACTTTGAATAATTCGCCTCCAAAAAAAGAAATTTTGAATAATTAAAAGGATAGAAAAATAGGCGTTGATTTGTGAATATGATCAAATCTAAAAAAAATTCTTTTAGTTAGGAGTTTTGATTGTTTCAAAAAAATTAGGAGTACTGAAGGAAAATAAAAATTTACAAACGTTGCCAACGTAATATTTTTGATGTTTATTTGTGTTTGATAAATGTAATCACGTGCTTAGTAATAGCTCATATGGTGATTATTTGTAATTATATGATAGCATAAGCTAATTAATTGAATTGGATTTGTAGGTCAATTTGTTTTTTCTCGTGAACAAATGGAGAGAAATTCATATGCATTGGATAAAACATACTCTTTCTTAGATACCAATAACACAACAATCTTCCCCAATTATACTCTTAATAAAGATTCAAATGACAATCTTGCATTGAACCACCAAAACTGCGAAATTGCGTCGAGTGTAACACTCAAGCAGATAAGCCAGATGCTCTTGAGTGAAAATATCGATGAAAATATTAATGTGTTTTCAGAAGAGGCGGCTCTCAAAACCGTGGAGAAATCTTTTTATGATACTCTTGGAGAGAAATATCCTCCTTCACCTAATGAGCTACCCTTTTCCAATTTATCACAACAAAATCCTAAATATGTCGATCAATACTTTCTGAAAAATGAGAATTTACCTATAGCAGAATTCAGTAGAGGAATGCAAGAAGGAATGAAGTTCCTTCCTAGTATAAGTAACAATTGTTCTTTGATTCATTCACTGGATAATAAGCATTGGTTCCCTTCAAAAACTAGCGAGGGTGGAAATTTAGTTGGAAGCAATTTACAAGGATTCAAAAATGAAGAATGGGATTACACGCGATCTAAGGGTAAAAGGCGCGCAAGTTGCAAAGAATTATCTTCTCTTGAGGGTCAAAAGTGCAAAATACCGATACTTTATTTCAAGGATCCTGCTATAGGTGAGATATTTAATAAAGTGTTACTATTACATGGAGATAACTATAAAAGAGAAGTCATTCGTTTACGTAACATCATGGAGAAGAAAAGAAAGTTCGACAGTAATGAGGAAATTCAAAAGGTGTCTGTTGATCTTAGGAGTGTTCTTATTCTGTGTTCTCAAGCCATAGCTATAAATGATCATAAAATGGCTAATGAACTTATAAATCAAATAAAAAAGCATTCTTCTCTCGATGGAAATGGTGTTCAAAGGATGGCCCACTTTTTTGCCATTGGACTCGAGGCTCGCTTAGCTGGAACCATTGATGAGTTCTATAACCAAATTGTTGATACACGAGCAAATCAAACCGATATGTTATATGCATATCATATTGTTCAAATAGCAAGCCCGTTTCCAACTGCTGCTGATTATTTCACACACTTTACAATTCTTAATGCAGTGGGGAAGACATCAAAATTGCATATAATTCATCTTGGCATTGATTTTGGTTATCAGTGGCCACGTCTAATGCAAGCTCTATCCGAAAAGAAAGGTACGTTGTCACCAAGCCTTCGTATCACGGGTATTGATGTTCCTGAAATAGAACAAATTGAAGAGGTAGGGCGAAGGTTGATAGCTTATGCAAGAAGTTTCGGTATTCCCTTTGAATATAAAGCCATTCAGGCCAAGTTGGAGGAAGTTTGTGTTGAAGATGTCAACATCGAAAAAGATGAATTGGTTATTGTGATATGTTTCCATCGCATGGAAACTCTGGGGGAAGAAATGGATCTGATGAATAGTCCGAAAAATCGAGTTCTTGACATTATAAGGCGGATTAATCCAAATATTTTCATCCAAGGCATCACCAACATATCATTTAGTGGCGCCTTATTTCCCCCGCGTTTTAAGCAAGCAATTCAGCATTACTCAGCATTGTTTGATTTTTTTGACACAAATGTCCCACGTGACAACAAGGCAAGAAAATTGATAGAAAATTTTGTGTGGGCCCGTGAAGCAATTAATGTGATAGCATGTGAGGGACCAAAAAGAACTCAAAGATGTGAGACATATAAGCAATGGAATGCGAGGAATTTAAGAGCAGGATTTGAGCAATTACCTCTTGATCATTTTGTGATAACGAAAATTAAAGAGATGGGAAATAATCATAACAAAAGCTTTTTTGTGGAAGGCGATAATGAATGGTTACTTTTAGGATGGAAGGGAAGGACAATCAAAGCTATTTCGACATGGCGACCAAAACAATTGTAATGAACATTGGTTCTTTATTTATTTTTTTTAGTAATTTGAGATATTGGCTCTACGGTTATTGTAATTATTTTGCTAATAACATACATTTTTGTATGTGTGTAGAAGTTAAATATGACCAGACTTATGTTTTTCAGGCTTATGATCAAGAATAGGTCAATTTTGTTTAACAACATAAAAAAGTTCCTATGTGTTTACCTCTGCAACAGGATGGATCCGATTTATTTGGATTAATTAGCCAAATCAATCGCAGATTATGTCAAGTTTTGGTTATTTTTAGGTCCAAATCCAACGATTTGATGACTAGTCAATGTAACATGGTTTATTTTACATATTGGTCAGATAAAAATAGGTTTGGGCTAATATATTAGATTATGTAATAATCTGTTTTGGCTCGTCGGATTGAACGAAGTTGGGTCCCAAGACATCAAACTTGACCTATGTTGTTAAACAAAATTGACCTATATTCTACACAATTTTTTTTGGCCTATTATTGACAATAAGCCTGAAAAGCATAACTTCTACATACATACTATAAATATGATAGTTCAATTTTGTTAAAGTTTGTTGTCATGCGTTGTTGAACAAAATAGACCTATTCTTGACAATGCTGTCAAACAATATTTCTCGATGTTGACAACTTCAATGTTATTCAATGTTTTTGACAACACTTTTAGTTACAACACTTTTATTGAATGTTGTTTAGCATTACTTTTATTGAATGTTGTTTAACAACACTTTTATTGACGATGTTGTTGGACAACAGTTTTATGTTGTCATGCGTTGTTGGAGATATTTGTAACTTGCTAGAATCTTAATCAATATTTTGTAGTTATTTCTTCTATAAAATATGCTGATTTATATTTAATCTAAGATGGCTTATTATATTAACCTAAATCAGGAGCTCACGAAATAAAAGAAATATTTTATCATAAGAATAGAAAACAAAAAGTAAATCAGTCAAGAAAACTACAATGAAGTATATAAAGAAGATAAAAAAAAAGGAAAGAAAATAACACAGATAATAATTCTGAAAAAAGTGAATGGTAAACGATATACATGAAAATATAATCCCAGCATTTTTTTTTGGAGGAGGGTATGCGAATTGCATACCATTCGGAAATTATATTATATTAATTAAAAGTTTAAAGTTCATACAAATGAGATTACAGAATTAAAGAAATAAAAAGGAGAGCCTGTCAAAGGCAGAAGTTGGCCTTGTTTTTCGGACCCTTCCGTTTTGGAGACCCGTGCAGGTTTTGCAGCCAAAGTCCCGCTTCCGATTTGCCTCTATCAAAGACTACCGATGGCGTGGTTCTTTTCAAATTGAAGACATGTCTATTCCGTTCTTTCCAAAGCTCCCAAGCCGTTGCCATCCAAGTTGCATCCCACCATTTCCTTTTGTCCGATGTCATTCGAGAGCGGTTATTAAGCCAGGAGTCCTTGAGAGCAAGCTGGAGAATTGTAGGTTAACCGTAGAGTCTAAACTTTTGACTCACCGCCACACATTCCTTGGAAACACTTTTCGGGTCAAGCTTGTGCACTCAAATTCTAATACCTTTCCAATCCTTTCTTGAATACAGTTTGCAATATCATAACATAAAGAACTCGAGTCTGGCCGACCAGAGACGGGCTCAAGAAAGCTCAAACAATAACGAGGGTAAGGGTTCATCAGGAAAAATGGAGAGTCCAACCACTTGAACCCCCTAACCGTTGTACCATGCTTCCTTTTGCCCTAGTTGCAACTGGGACAATTTTCTCTGCTATCTCAGCAAACAAAAGGAATCGCAGCAAGTATGGCTCTCGACAGGTAGTCCCCTCTGGACAGACAACCAGATCGCCTTGGTCAAGCATTGACTGCATTATGGCAAGGTCTTTAAATCGATCCCTTGTTAGCCTGATTGTTGGAATTGGAGAAATCACCTCTGAGAAGCTGCTCAAGCTGTAGGTTACAGATGAAACCCTCCGAAGAATTGCAGTTGATAAGACAACTGGGTCAAGCAGCGTTTGATGGTTACAAACATACAACGTGCCCTTGTTATTAGGTGAAGCAGTGGGTGCAATTAGGACGGGTTTATTGTTTATAATTTCAGGGGATTGGGTTCTTATACGAAACCCAGTAAGCGCCGTGCATGGTAAGATAAATCTATATGGAAGCACGATACCGATAAGGATGCGGGTGGTGGCTAACAATACACCGAGAGGAAACCAAAGGATTATTGCGAGAACATTTAACGGCTCGGGTCGGCACATGAGACGTCCATCATGGAAAATGAGAGGTTTAGGGTAGTCTGTTCTTGCCAAGGGTGAGGTCTTCTCTTGGGGTGAAATTAGATGATGCTCCTATAAGAATTAGACTTTAGTTAAATAATGATAAACTGCTGTTTTTTAGTGAACTAAAAATACTTTTTTATTAATCTATTTTTTTTTTAATAAATATAACATATAGTTAGAGAGTGCTTCATGTAAGTTCTTTCTTTTTTCAAATTAGGCATAATATAGGGGATTTTTTTTTTAAAAATTATTGAATTTTAACATGGTTAGTTTATGTCGACTAGTATGCACATGGACGTCCAAGCTTTGGAATACCAAGTGACCCTCAAAGCTCAAGTTCTTTATATGGTTGGCCTTGCAAAAAAAGACTACTAATCTCGGACAACCTTCGGAAGAAAACTTGGCCGCATCCCTCGTCGTGCCCAAATTGCAACCTCGCTCCGGAATCGGCTCATCACCTCCTTCTCACATCATGAGTAGAGGGATAATGGAACGTCGAAGCCCAAAAGAAAGGTAGTAAAGTTTGTAGGTCCTTAATAAAGAAGGAGGACCTACCATCCGAGATATCGTCAATTTGAGTTACTCGGTTTACTCCATAGATTGAGTGTACGATTTCATGCCAAAGCGACTTCGGTTCGGAGTTTATTTTCCAAATCCACTTGGAGAGTAGTGCGTCGTTCTGCGTTTTGAGGTCAATGAGTCCAAGACCGTAATTCTTTTTTGGAAGACACACTTTGACCCAATTAACCAAAAAATGTGCGCCCTTGCACTCGCGATCCCCTCTCCATTAAAAACTTCGGATGATTCTATTTATTTCATTGATTGTCCATTGAGGTATCTTCATGGGCTTGCTTGAAGTAGGTTAGTAAGGAATTAAGTACTACTGCCTGTTGATTAATTGAGGCCTAAAGGGAGGTGAATATGCCTAATTTCGTGAAGAAGTGTGATTTATAATCTTTTAGGATTTTACAACTTTTTTTGCTCTTAGACTTTTAGGCAGACGGTATGCATTAATTAAACAATTAAAATAACAATAAATTGATTAATAAAGTAAATAAGAGTAAAGAATGAATCTACCGAACATAAGACTTGTTGACGAAGTTTGGTGAGATGATTGTGTTAGCCTTAATCACCTATTTCTACTAGCAACTCTTGGTGAGATGATTTTGGTTATCAGTGTTCTCGTAATTTGAGATATTGGCTCTACTGTTGTTGTAATTAATTTTCTAAAAACTCATATTTAGTATCTATTGAGTAGTTAAAATTTTTGTCATAGGCACAATTTTCAGGCTTATTGTCAACAATAAGTCAATTTTGTTGAACATCAACTTTCCTATGTATTTACCCCTCTATTTGTTGGCAACATGATTGATAGATGAGAAAGTAGAGAGAGAAGAGAGAAATATTTAATTAATTATATTTGATTGATTAGATTACAAGTGAGATACTCTATTTATAGAGTGGAACTCTAACTAATCTAAGCTAGCCTATAATCCAATCCCTACAATTGTATACAATCTACAATACAAGATAATGAATTCTTATATATACAACTACTCTAACACCCCCTCACCCTCAAGTCTAGCCGTGTCTAAACACGGTGAGTTTGTCACGTAGTCGAATAAAACGAGGTGTTGTGAGTCCTTTCGTAAACATGTAAGCAATCTGGTCCTTGGTGCCAATGAAGCGAACTTGGAGAGTTTTGAGTTCAATCAATTCGCGTACGAAATAATAATCAATCTCGATGTTTTTCATGCGAGCATGAAACATTGGATTAATAGCAAGATATGTCGCTCCAATATTATCACACCATAGGACATGGACTTCCTTTTGAAGGATGTGGAGTTCGCGTAGTAGGAATTGGATCCACGCAAGTTCCGCGGTAGCTATTGCAAGGCTGCGATATTCCGCTTCGGTGCTATATCGAGCTACCGTTGCCTGCTTCTTTGCGCTCCAGGAAACAACGTTTGGACCAAGAAAGATACAATATTCGGTCGTGGACCGTCTATCATCTGGACATCCAGCCCAATCTGCATCAGAGAAGGCTTGGAATTGTAAAGATGCGGAAGAGCGAAGTAAGAGACCATATGTTATTATTCCCTTGAGGTATCCCAGTATACTCTTTACCACTTCCTAATAAGTGTCGGTCGGTAAGTGCATGAATTAGGAGACTTTATTTACCGCAAAGGATATTTCTGATCAGGCTATTGTCACAGTGAAGTACGCCAACCGTGATTCTATAGAGAGTCGGATCCTCCATTTGGTTTCCACTTAGCATGGAGAATTGTTCGCTGTGATGTTGCTATGCCCTAGGCCAAAGTGTTTGTGATCTAGATGATGGATTGTAATAACACACATAATATTTATTGTAAAATATTTCATATAATATGTGCGTATATAATATTTTAATATAATTAAAATAGACCATGAATATGTAATTCAGCTTTATGTCATCAAAGTGCGTGACTTTGATAGTAAAACTATAAAGTGTTATGAATGCTATTCTAAATCGTCCCTGGTCATTTATAAGATATTTGTGGAGGCAAATATACTTGCAGAGACAAATAAATATATATTTGTAGACAAACTATAAATGTACACTAGTATGTTAGTTGACTAATGATCATATTTTACTGATCATGGATAATAGTTATAAAGTCATTGACATAGGTATATTTTAGAGATCGTATATCGGACTGACCCGCCATAAGAATGCTACATGGTTTACGTCATTAGTGATTCTTATAATAGATAGTATTTATAGTCCTTTGACCTGATGTTGTCTTGGTCCCTAACATGAGAATTTTTATACCTTAGCATAATCTAACACTGCCTTTAACCGGGTGGTCATAACGGTTAGATTAGGCATCTAATGAATCATGTAGAGGATGAGTGCAACAAAGACGATATTTGTTCCTCTCATAAACGAGAGAGATATCTTTAGGCCTCTTAATGAATTGAACTGAAGAAATGCATGACCTTGCTCAAATGAATTAATAAGAGTTATTAATATCATTTGTTTCGTTTAGTTTAATTCGGGATCAAGAAATATTAATCGATTAATATAAGAATGACGTATTACATGCCTTATGATCGATATAGATATCGCGTGACATTGTTGGATAGGTAAATCGGATCACCGATATTCACTTAATTTGAGTAGTCATGATGGCTTGCTAAAGTCCGCTCATGATTTATAGACTATCAAGTCTATTTCCAACATTAAGTGAAACTACATGGTCACACATAAAGAACAAACTGAAATGGGCGCAGAAAATCATAACAGCTTATACGATGAGTTGTATATGAATTTCACAAAAGATATTGTCATCTTATGTGATAAGATGTGATACATATGTATATAAAGATTATGGACACAAAAGATCAAGTAATCTAGAAGAGTCTAAAGGATGACATGTGGATAATGATGAAGGATGTCATACACATCTCTTGATATGAGAGACAACTCTTCATCTCTATATAAAGATAGGAAAAGTCCAAAATTCTACACAATATCATTTCTCTTTCTCTCATTATCTTCTCGGGGAGGGTAGTTGGAATATGATGTTTTGTGGTTGCATATGTAACATGGTCGGAAAATTGTCGCGGTGGTATGTGAGAGGAAGTGGGAGGAGAAGAATCCGCACTCGAGGGTTGAGAACCTTCAAGAGAAGATGTAGAGGCCTCATTGGAGGGTGAAGGACCCTCATGAGAAGGATTGGGTGAGGTGATTGTGAGAGTTGTTTGAGTTGGAGACGATGTGGTTGGAGACAATGTGGGAGGTTGGTAATGCATAAAAGGAAAATATGTTTCTTTGAAAATTACTTCGCGACTCACGTAGATTTTATTTATTGGGAGATGAAGATATTTGTATCCTTTTTGGTTTGGTGCATATCCAAGAAACACACATGGGAGAGACCGATTTTGTAACTTATGCGAATTATAAGTTCATATGTATGGAAAATACAAGCAACCTATGACTCACATGAAGTTATAATCCAGTTCTTTGTGGAATAAGGCTTCAAAAGAAGATTTTACTGGATGGGCGGTATTAGGCTCATGTGGTGATGTGAGAAAGGAGGGATAAAGGTGCTTAATGGGTTTAAAGTCCGTCTCACCATCGGTTTGAAGTGTTTTTATGGAGAATGATAGAAGATTTTTGGCATGAGTTTTAAAAAGACTAAATGCTTGAGACACTTGGTCTTTTGAAGCAAGAAAATAGATCCATGTGTAGCACGAGAAATCGTCCGTGAAATGCACAAAATAGCGGACCCCCGAATGAGAGAGAGAACTAGAGCCGGCCCCCACACATCTGAGTGGACCACTTCAAGAGGCTTTGAGGAACGAGCCATAGATTGATGAAACAGTAGTAATTTGTGCGCCTTTCCCATACAACACGCATCACAAAACATCAACTTTCTATTCGAACATGGCAACTTGTTTGACTTCATTAGGTTTTGAACAACGGGAAAGGAAGCATGACAAAGCCGCCTATGCCATATGTCAGCCGAAACTCGCTCGCCAAGACAAGCAGAAGGTCGAATGGCTGTAACTAAAAACAAAACTTCCCAGCCCGTTGCTTTACCAGTCCAACCGGTTGAAAACAATATGAAAAAGGTAAATTTGTAATTCAATCCTAACACAGCTGGTCATCCGTTCTCTCTTTATTCTTCCTCTCGCGCTCAAATCCAGTAGATCGCCTTTGGGATTCATTTCTACTGCCCGCTCTCCCTCTTTCTCCTCCTCTGTCTCTTTCGCACTCCAGATTAGAGCTTCAGTCTCCTCTCCCTGCCAAGAAGGTTGAGATCAGAGGCTAGTTCGTCGCCGTCAAGATCATTGCCAAGCTAAGGTACAGTAATGGGAGTTGGTTTCTTGTTTTTATGTTTGTAGTTCAATTGGATTAGTGTTGTTTTTTTAAGGATTTTGCTAAGGTACAGTAATTGGATTATCTATTAGCTTGTTATGAGTGATTTGTTTAATTTAATATTAATTGAGGCTCTTCTTATATTTCTCTCTGATTTCATAATTATATTTTATTCCTGCTTTCTTTTTCTTTAGTCGGGCATTTTTTATTAGCTATCAGACATTAGTGATAAACTCAATCAAAGAAAATCTTGTAACCTCAGATGTGTCCACTCATCACGAGCTTTTGGGAGTATTATCGTCTTCTGGTGGTTATACCTCTCCCTGAGATTTTTCCATAAAAGGATAGGATCCTTAATAGTAAGGTATTCACTCTTTAATGATTCGTGCAGATGGTGGCGAAGAAAAATCATCGCCTTCGCCCGATCTTGGATTGATGCCTTGTTTCCCATTTTGATGGTGTCTCCTAGACTCATCGCATCAAGGTGGATCTTTGCGCCGAGGATCTACAACAGATAATTGTTTCCCGATATATCAAGGGCAACAAACTCAAGCTTCGTTAAATTTGCCATGTTGAAGCTGTATAGATGAGATAAATTAAATTAGACCCTTGCTAATTTTATATTGAAACTTCAGTTTTTAATAAGAATAAATTCCAAATTTTATGTGCATCAATAAACTGAATTGCAACTGCAGGTGCATAAAAATAGATGTGCGGAAAATAAATGTATAGAAAATAAATGTACATAAATAAATATACTGCAACTTATGGTGCATAAAAATAAACATGCAACTTCTGGTTGCGTAAATAAAAATTGAAGAAGCAACTTCTGGTGCGTAATTAAAAATAAAATAAACATGCAACTTCTGGTTGCTTAAATAAAAATTGAACAGGCAACTTCTGGTGCGTGATTAAAAATAAAATAAAATAAACATGCAACTTCTGATTGCTTAAATAAAAATTGAACAGGTAACTTCTGGTGCGTAATTATAAAATAAACATGCAACTTCTAGTTGCTTAAATTAAAAATGAAATGAATAACTGAACAAGAAACTTCTAGTGCTTAAAAATAAACATGTATTAATAATAACATGTTGTCAGAAGTTCAAATAAATAGAATAAAAGTTGAAACAATCGGAAGAAAAGAATTCGAATAAGAAAATATTGATGTATAAGAAGTAATGATAATTCCTACCTTGCTTACGTTAGGTCAGAGTGTCGTGTTGATAACGTATTGAATATAAATTGATAATAACATAAGAAAGGGGGATTTCAAGGAGGTAATATTTCTTAGAGTTTGGAAGAGACAACTGTTGAGTGTAGCTTGAGTTATCACCCTCACAAAATCAAAACTCAAATTCCGTTCAGTTCTGCCATTTTTGACTGATTCAACAAACTCGAGATCAAACCCCATTTTCAGTCGATTTTCATCTGAAATAACCTTTCTAGAAATTGTTCCTCACTCTCTTACAAAACTACATAAACTGGAATCATAAAAAAAATATTGAGTATAGCTCGAGTTATGCCTGAAAAATAAACTGCTGCTCGGGTTGTTTTCAGATTCCACCATTAATGGCTCCAAATCGCATTTCATTCATAAAAGCTCAAAAATAAAACTCATGGAAGCTTATACACTTCCTCAAGAAACTCCCTGTTGAATCCTAGCACTTGAAATTTTTCCTACTTCACGAATTTTGTGATTAACCAACTGTTGGTGAAAAACTCGAAAACCGATAAACCAAGAATCAAACTCTGATTTAGAGTCGTTTTTAGATGAAATTACACTTCCACAATTCCTTTCCACTTCATTTAAAAAGATTGTTGTGAAGTTTGAGCTATCAGCTCTCAAGGAATCTCGAGTTCCAGCCATGGCGCCAAACTCAGTTTTTGAATTTTCGAACTATCATTTCGTTGAATAGCTTGCATGCATGATTTAAAACTCGAATATCTCACTCATTGCTTCATCCTTTTTCGAGTTATTTATACCTTTGGAATGAGGGGAGAAGGAATATTAGGTTGAAGCTGGTTTTAACTCAAATGGGAGTTTGTAGAGAGCAGGGTATATCGGTCAGTGTTTCAGCTCATTTTCGCACATGTTTTGCCCAATTCCGGCGATCACCGGAGTTTTCAAGGCCCGAGAATCATCTGGGCAGTTTTGTCTCCTCGTTCTGAGTCCAAGGATGGTCGGTTTGCTACATTTTAGCCAAGTTTGAAGATTTGAAGTTTGGAGAAGAAGGGTTTAACCTGGTCAATTGTTGACTTTGACCAGGTTTGACAAGATTTTCATTGGCTATTTTTGAGGGTTCTAGAAGGTTTCTGATTGCAAGGTTGGTACCGTTGGATTCGTGTCGTCGAGATCTTCGATTCGGTACCTCCACCTTTTTGGGATAGTTGACTTTTGGTCAATCCAGCGATTTCACGGGTCCGTCTTTCGTCTTTTGTGGAATTTTTTGAGCTTGGCTTGGATGTTTGGTTGGTAAGGTCGTAAAAAGTTGGAGAACCGTGTGTAGGATTTTCGTGGAGATTTTTGGAGAATTTGAACGTCTTTAGCCTAGGATTTGCAAATCGGCCATTCCTTTGAAGTTGACTTTTATCCAAGTTCTCCAAATGTTCTTTTCTTTCTCTTTTGACCTAAAAAATGAAATAAAAGTGTATTAAGAGTTTCAAATTTAATATAAACATTTTTCATACATTTTATATGATTTAAGGGTGAATTTTATATGATAAAAATCCTAAAAATGTGTATAAAAGTATACATTACAACCATCTATCATATTTATCTTTATGTGTCCCTGAACAATTCCGTCCATCAGTCATACCGATATAGGATCAAAGCGGTTTTCGTCACTTTTCGCGTAACTCAACCTTCAGTGGTCACATACATCAATACAATTGAATGACATGAATCATGATGTGGATGTGTAACATGAAAATGTCATGCAATGTGATCTTAACATGCCTATTTCCAACTGGTCCTCCTAAGTGAGATCAAACCTTATTTCCTAATGGGACAAAACCGTATCCGTTATATCCTGAATGAGATCTTCCTTATAACTTTAACAAGATAAACCAGTCTCGCTTAATGAGTCGAACTTTATTAAAATCAGAGTATATGATAAACTGAATTTTATTTATACAGAAATCTAAATATACCAGAAAACCTGATAACCATATCATATGTCTACGTATATAGGTACAAATATGACTCCCACTAGAATTGAATATTCTTAACCAAAATAACACCCATATGAGTAGCTAGCTCATATAATCTTTTGGGTGACAGACCTTAATGAATGAATCCATAATTTTGGAGTTCGTACCAATATGTAAATAGATAACTATTTTACTCTGAACTCTTCATTTTACAACAATGAACTTGATCTCTAAAGTTCTTGCTGTTGGAAGATTTAACTACTATATAGTCATAAAAATATCTTTAGTGGTCTTATAATTCTGCATCCAATTTTCGCATTCCGTGACAAAATTCGATAGTAATATCCCATACTTAGATGTCTCATAAGATGAAATAATTTTTCTTGTCATTGTTGAATATTCTATTTAGATAACCGATTATCATTCTTCTATAAAACGACACATACTGCTCACATATAAATGCAGCTCATTACTGATTCATACTATTATGACATCTACCAAAATATCAGAGTCAGTATACCGAATGATCTTAAACTTGTCTGAGCTCCAATATGTGAGCATATAGTCTTTTGTCTCTATAAATATCGCATAAACTTCGTGGCTGCTTTCTAAATGATCTATTTTCGAATTACTTAAAAAACTTTTATTTTTAGCATCACCGTAATGTATGCAATAATCGAACGCATACATACTTGATTAAACCTTAGGTTTCTTATCATAGAAAGTATAATATATTAATCTTCAGTATTTATTATATTTCTAATACATTCTTAGGGCATTGTTTGAGACTAAATATGTCTCCCTTAATCGCAAGGGTATAACCTGGTTTATAATTCTTCATGCTATTTATTTAAATCTTTTCGATATAGTTCTTTTGCGGTAAACTGAGAATACCAATTTCTATACCTGACACAAAAGAAGCATCATCAAGATCTTTCATCTCAAGATGACTAAATAGAAATATCTTGGTGTTATAAAATAATCTATATCGTTATTAGCATGTAATATGCCATTGATTTATAAAATCAGGAAAATGTAATTACTCCCACATAATTTACGGTATATACAATCATCTATCAAATTCATCTCAAAACCGAACGAGATGATCTATTGATGAAAGTTATAATATCATTGTCGAGATGTATGTTTGAGTCTTCAGATATACTTCTTGAGTTTGTAGTGCATATTCTTTGTATCTACATACACAAAATATTCTAGTTGCACCACATACTTTATCTCATCAATGTTACCATTGAAAAATATGTCTTTTTATCAATCTAATATGACTGAAGATTGAGATGAGCTACCATTGTCAGATATTCCTTAAGAGTCTTTCAAATAAACCGTAGAGAAAGTGTCTTTATAATTTATTGACTTAATTATATTTGCTCCCGTTCTTGAAATATCTACCACTACAAAGTCTTGATAATTTGTATCTTAAACATAACCAAAACATAATTTTTGAATTTCAAGACTATAGCCATATTTCCCTCTGCAAACTGGACATCTTCAAAGAACCGCGCATTTCCTGAAGACTAAAACAAATCAACTTTACTTGTGGGATCATAAAACTTCTGCCCCTTGAACTTATTGGCATAACCAACCAAATAGCAACCTCAGTCTAGCTTCTATTCCTGATGCCTATAAACTAGGCTTTTAACCTATCCAAAATTCATATTGTATCTTATTAGTCGCTTTAGTTAGAACTGTATTTAGGATATAAGCTGCAACTTAAGTGTTCCCCCCGAGCAATGGCAATAAAATAGTATTACAAATACTAAATGTCATATCCTTAAGCGTTCTATTTCGTCTTTAAGCAGTTAAGCCATTCATGTTGGAAAAACCGACAATGTATACTATGAGACAATATCACTTTACTCTAAGAACTTCAAAAAATATCACGGATGTTGTTCACCTGAACCGTCATATTAACCATGATATTTTACCACCACGATCAAAATTTAACGCTTTTAATTCTTTTGTTGAGTTAATCTCAACTATAACCTTAAATTTTGGAACATCCAATGCCTTAACCATTTTATAATTGAGATACATGTAGTCATACCTAAAAAAATGTCTATGAACATGACATTTTAATGTTGATCATTCCTAATACATGACAATCATAAGAATTATCCACATATATCCGTATGTATCAGTTCTAATACATCTTGAGACCGTTTGACTTCAAATCTCCTTTTATTGGTTTTTTTTCCCTTATATAAATAGCACAAACATTTAAGTCTGTGAAACTTAAAAGATAGAGAATTTTATTTGACACAAATCTTTATAATTCTCCGATTGGAGATACGACCAAATATTATATGTGTCAAAATACCATAATTCTCCTAGGTTAATTTATGCTTTTCACATAGTGTACTTAATTGTAAGGTTTATATTAAATGAAGCAATAGTATCCAAATATAAAGATTATCATAATCCAACAAAGAATCGGACTAACCAATTTTGAATCATGAAACAAACTAAATTTTTTAATTCCAATTGTACAAGCGAAACTCGCTTTATCAAAAAATGAAAATAGATATCAAGTTACGTCAAAAAGACGAAACAATAAAAGTTTCATATAGATTCAAATAAAGTCCGGTCTTCACTAATAATCTAAATTTTCCAATTACTTCAATTTAATTTTTTGCTGTCACCTATATTGATGTGTCTTTCACCATCATTAGGTTTCTAGCAATTTAGATAACCTTGTATAGTCATGCGATGTAAATTATTATACCGGAATCTATTCATCACACAAGTCTATTGACCGAATTAATTTAACCAGTGAACAAACGAAAATTAGAAACATACCGTATTTCTTTGATGGCGATAAATCTGCAGCTATCTTATTCTGATTCGTATTCCCTTTTGTCTTTGTTCCTCATCGAAATTAAATTTATCCAGATGATGCAAATTTTTTACCTTTTCATTCTTAACAAACTCATTTTCACTATTTCTTAAATATCTTTTTAACAATAGTTATATTCCGAAATTATGCCCTGAATGTATGCATCTATTTATCAGATACTCTTATCTGTATGTGTTAATGAAGAGTTTAATCTTTATCGCCAGTTCAAGATCATTAACTTTGAGAATTATTGAAAATTCTTCTTTATTATTACTTGAAGTTATTACCATTCATCTATAACTAAATTAATGCTAGATGCGATATTTATTGCTAAATAGAGAACTATATTACTATAAGTTCACCCTAATAACTGAATAATGATAAATTCAATAAAGATAAATCCCATCACAAGATATCGGTTTCCATTAATATCTTATCTTTGGACAACAATATTAACTTCTGATTGATGTCAACGAATTTATCTTCCTTTGGGCCAATTAAATATGTCACACATAAAGCTAAATAATCATCACATACTTATTAACACAGATGTATATATTATTCAAATAAATATTACATTCCTTTGGGCCGATTAATATTTACTCAATAATAAGCACACAACTTTTTATATCCTGAAATAAAATTAACTTCAACAGAGAGGTCACTTTGGCGACATTATGCTAAAACTAGTTAATTCCAAAAATATATATCCTTATATACCTTTATTTGAATTTAAAATTATACATTAAAGTCGAATATACAACTTTATGTGGGCATTTTTTCTAAACTTTTCAAGGTTGCGCAAAATACTGATAATGGCTAATTTGTAAATATAAAATTATATGCCTTGTTTTACATACAAGCCTTTTATATTATTTTTGGAAAGATCTAACCTTGTATCTTTATCGCAAATTAATCCTTATTTAGGAGTTATTTGCAAATATATATAATTTTTGTCCAATTATATTTACAAGCCCCTATGGTTGAGTTATAAAGATCGGCCCTTTATTTTCCTGAATTTGCGTCAATAATTTAACTCGTTTGATAACTCATTTTATACCTAAAATTCCACAATTAATATGAAAATAATTTTGATACAGACCACTATCAAAATATAATTTTGTCTTAATAAGTTATCAGAAACTTTACGAGTAATAAATAACTAATGGGTTTAATTAGAAATAAAACATATTTTAAATATTACTTAAACCCTTTTGTTTTATTTATTAAATAAAACCCGCCAAATCTATATTCTTAATTTTCTAAAACTGTATTATTTTGGATCTTAAAAAAATAATACATAAATCCTTAAAAGATTTTCTTCTTGGGCAAATAAAACTTCTTGCGTTTAAATTAGAAAAAATATATATAATAAAACCTTATATTTTCTTTAAATCAAAAAATTATGTATAAAATCTTTTATTTATTTGAACTTTAATTTTACTAAAAAAGCAGATCCAAATGCCCATATACATAAAAATGGTTTGCTTTAGAAACTGAATGGCTTAGAGCCCATTTTATATATATTACGGCCCATCCACATCAACCAGCCCAAATTTATATTTGTTAAAATCTGAATTCTAAATTCCGATTTCTATATCCCAATTTTCCTTTTCCCCAAACCGAGAATCAAATTCCGTCTCTCCCAAAAGAACACCTTCAGAGAATCAGACTAGACTCGCGTTTGTTCCAACTCAGCCCCAAAGCAGACGCAAATTGCGTCTTTTCAATGGCGTCTCTTCACCGCACCATCTTGACAGCGATGGCGACAACGACCACCACACTACGCTCAAAAAACTTATCCTTATTTCTCTTCAGTCTTTTATTTCCAAATGGACCCTATATTAGTCGTTTCGCATGACCAGCGACGATAAAGAACGATCATCACCACATGCAAGAGAGAAAGGACATATTGGTTTGGGCCCCTTCTTTCTCCCCATTTATGCGACTCATTAAAGACCGTGAGGGCGACCAACCAAGCAAATTGAGGTCTACAAATATTGAATTAGGACCTGGTTTACATCTATATATACCACCGCCAACAACAATCGTTCTTTCCGACAAAAAATATGTGTGACGCGAAAGGACTCTTGCTCGAATAATCCCGCTTGCCACCTCTCTAAAAAAATTCTCAATCTCCTCCTTTTGATAATGAGTATAGCGATATGATTAGAGTTGTAACGACTTGGCCCCTTCTTCTATTGTAATTTGGTGGTCACAAGATCTTTTTGGTGGAAGTGTTTTTGGTTCTTCAAAGATAGATTTAAATTTCTCAATTAATTGCATAGATTCAGGAACTGGTTTCCCCTGTTCAAAACTGGAAATTGAATCCTGAAACTATTTCCAGTTTTCTGCAGCCCCACGCTGGAATTAGTTTCCCACCTGGAATTTCCAGTTTTCTTCGTGCATAACTGAGAATTGATTTCCTTCTCCCCGTCGTGCAGTTTTGGATCCCCAAACCCGGACTCCATTTCCACCTCATTTAATTCATCATGCAGGATTCCAACGACGTCGCGATCCACATCGATCCACTGTATGTGGTCTCCTTATATCAGTGCCAACAGTTCCTCTCCTTCGATGAATTCCACCGGCCCCACCATCTTTGTCTTCTTCCCTTCTTCTTTCAAAATCGCCATTTCTCCATTCAACAGAAGTTCCACTCGCCAATCCCTGTCTATTTTTATACTACAGCTTCAAAAGTCTCTCTCCCTTCTACAATTCTTCATCGTCTCCCGATCTCAGCTTAGACTCTCTGATCTGGATCGAGCGAATAATCTACTCTGGTAAGATAATTTCGTCAGTTCTACTTAATTCTTCGAGTGAAACAAGATATTTGATTTGATTTGGGGGTTTTACCGTCTTGAATAAACCTTTCAATCGAAATTTCATTAAAAGAGTAGAAATGTTATGAGTTTTGTTATTTACGGACTACTGAAGTTGGTATTTGGGTAAGATAGTTTTTCTCAATTCTGATTTCTGCCCAATTCTTGATTGTCTTGCGAACTGAAATCAAGCTGATCAATTTAATTGTGACGTTTACATACAATTGAATCTGATATTTTCATGATTATGAGACTTTTTGCTTAGACACCCTTAAGAATCTGAAAATTTCACCAATTCTTTTCTATTTTGAATATTGGATTATTGTGGGTTATGTTTTAATGCCAAGTAAGAGGTTATTTCTTTTTTGTTGGCCGTTGTAAAATTCTGTTTTATGAGTTGTAATCGTTTAATTTCTAGGATAAATTGGGCCAAATTATTAAGGTTTTTGTCAGACATTTATTCTTGCATCACAGAAAAATTAAAAGGCTATCTTCACAATTCTGAAATATATTATGTATCTTCAGTATCAACTTTTTTTTAACAAGTTAACTTCTGTGTTAAAAGGCGTGAACTTGTGCAATTATTAGAATTTGATGTGCTTTGAAGCTTTGAAGAATTCTACCAAAATCTTGTACAATTCCAAAAGATAAATATTAAAGTGTCTTTTAGTAACTAAAATTCTTTCAATTCAGCCATTTTTAACCCTACACAAAACTTAATCTACCATAACTAACTCAATTAATACCAAATTATGTTACCCTCCTAATATTTCCTTATCATTTTTCCAGAAAAAGATGATGCAAATGGAGCTACCAATCACGGACCGCCAGCCTGTCAAAGACATGACTCTGCTCCAATTCCAGTGCACCAATTGCGACTCAGAATTAGTACACAAAATCGCACAGCTCTTAATTCCAGGTTTAGCGACAGCCAATATAGACAGCGTAACGGGTGACCCGTTTCGCTCTCCTTCACAAGTAGTAGTCGATCTTCGAAAAGAAATGGTTGACTATTTGACCGAAAGAAGTCAGAATTTTATCACCGAGTCAATTCTCGGTCCCAAAGGGTCAAACGGGTCGGTGCTGACTCAGCAGGAAGTTGTGGAGATGTCTGACGATCCGGCTGAAATTATTTCGGATTTCATGGACGATTTTGCGGAGTTAAAAAGGAATTTATTTTCTAGGGTTTCGGGCTGGTTGTTAAGTGAAAGTCGTGAGGATAAAATCGACAATTTTGGTCAGGAAATGGAAATGAATAATTTCTGGCTGTGAGGCTGTGTCCGCGATTTTTATAAAAAACGTGGACCTAAAGACAAAATTCCACTGCGGGTCGAAATTCGAAACCGAGGAAAAACTCCAGGAGCATTTAACGGAGTGCAGCTACCGTAAAATAAAATGTGAAAATGAGGGTTGCAGAGCGAAATTCTCGTATTTTAAAGAAAGAGGATCATTTAGAGAGTTGTGGGTACAAAACTGTGGAATGTGAGCAGAAATGTGGAGAGAGAATCTTGAGGAGAGAGATGGACAGGCACTGTATTACGGTTTGTAAAATGAGGATGGTTAACTGCCCGTTTTATTCGGTCGGTTGTGAATCGGCCTGTGTGCAAATTGGGGTTGCGCAGCATTGTGAGGAGCGGTTCGGGTTTCATGTGTTTTGCATGCTTAAGAGTTTGCATAAGAAGGAGGTTTTTGAGGATAAGTTGAAAGAACGCGTGCAAATCTTGGAGAAGGTTTGTTTTTCTCCTCTCTCTCTTCAATTTAGGAAATTCAAATGGAAGATCAAATTGAACGAGTACAAGAAAGTAAATGAAAATACGGAAATTTGCACAAAAAAAAAAGAAAAAAAAAGAAATAGCCCCTAGTTATGCTTAAATTGCAAAAAAAAAAAAAAAAGCTCTTCATCATTGGAAACTGCAAAAAGGCTAACTAATATTTTTTGAAATTTAAGCATAATGCAGGGTTTGTTTGCAATTTAAGAATAATGCAAGGGCTTTGAAAAATCGATTTTAATATGTTTCTAACTTAGGTGTACCATCTTTTCTTTTTTTTTCTTTTTGGTCTTTTAAACATCAATTTATGCCAGATGAACTAAGATAATAGTTTGTTGGAAATCTGGTACTGATATTTACTTGTACTTTCTTACAGGATTTTTTAATCATTTTTTTTCTTCCTCTTTTCATTCATGTTTGTTCTTATTTCATTTAGTTCTTTTCTTTTATTTCTCATTAATTTATTTCATTTTTTTCCTTTTATCAGTCGGAGTCTTGGAGCGAGCTGGCGAAAGCAACGAATGTGAAGTCTTTGTCTAAAGCTGTTAAGGAACTAGAAGCAAGATTGAGCGAGAATAATAATGCTAGCTAGAGAGGGAGAGAATAACACAGTTTTCTCTCACATGAATTCAGTTAATGGAGGTAGATGTTATTTTGAGAGCTGTTTTTCTATTTTCAGAGCTGAGTATATGTAATAAAAATGCTCTTAACATGTATTCATACTCTGAAAATAAGACATGTGCTTTCAAAATATCATTACTATAAATAAAGAAAATTTAGATAAAACCCCCTATCTTTATTGAATATAGTAAATACCCCATGTTTTTTCGTTTTGTTAGAGTTTATAATA
Source organism: Juncus effusus (assembly GCA_027726005.1). NCBI lineage: Eukaryota > Viridiplantae > Streptophyta > Magnoliopsida > Poales > Juncaceae > Juncus > Juncus effusus. Next base: position 7,448,759 of record CM050894.1, on the reverse strand, counting down.
AGTGTAATGTTTTTATGAAAATAAATGTAGTATTTGTCTTTAAATACTAAATTATTCAAATGCAAACCAAAATTTGTGCTCAATTTAAAATATTTCACCACAATCTTTGTTTACACCCCGCATCTTTACGACTCCAAGCCTTCTCTGATGCAGATTGGGCTGGATGTCCAGATGATAGACGGTCCACGACCGAATATTGTATCTTTCTTGGTCCAAACGTTGTTTCTTAGAGCGCAAAGAAGCAGGCAACGGTAGCTCGATATAGCACCGAAGCAGAATATCGCAGCCTTGTAATAGCTACCGCGGAACTTGTGTGGATCCAATTCCTACTACGCGAACTCCACATCCTTCAAAAGGAAGTTCATGTCCTATGGTGTGATAATATTGGAGCGACATATCTTGCTATTAACCCAATGTTTCATGCTCGCATAAAAAACATCGAGATTGATTATTATTTCGTACGCGAATTGATTGAACTCAAAACTCTCCAAGCTCGCTTCATTAGCACTAAGGACCAGATTGCTGACATGTTTACGAAAGGACTCACAACACCTCGTTTTATTTGACTACGTGTTAGAGTAGTTGTATATATAAGAATTCATATATCTTGTATTGTAGATTGTATACAATTGTAGGGATTGGATTATAGGCTAGCTTAGATTAGTTAGAGTTCCACTCTATAAATAGAGTATCTCACTTGTAATCTAATCAATCAAATATAATTAATTAAATATTTCTCTCTTCTCTCTCTACTTTCTCATCTATCAATCATGTTGCCAACAAATAGAGGGGTAAATACATAGGAAAGTTGATGTTCAACAAAATTGACTTATTGTTGACAATAAGCCTGAAAATTGTACCTATGACAAAATTTTTAACTACTCAATAGATACTAAATATGAGTTTTTAGAAAATTAATTACAACAACAGTAGAGCCAATATCTCAAATTACCAGAACACTGATAACCAAAATCAATGCCAAGATGAATTATATGCAATTTTGATGTCTTCCCAAATGCATTAAGAATTGTAAAGTGTGTGAAATAATCAGCAGCAGTTGGAAACGGGCTTGCTATTTGAACAATATGATATGCATATAACATATCGGTTTGATTTGCTCGTGTATCAACAATTTGGTTATAGAACTCATCAATGGTTCCAGCTAAGCGAGCCTCGAGTCCAATGGCAAAAAAGTGGGCCATCCTTTGAACACCATTTCCATCGAGAGAAGACTGCTTTTTTATTTGATTTATAAGTTCATTAGCCATTTTATGATCATTTATAGCTATGGCTTGAGAACACAGAATAAGAACACTCCTAAGATCAACAGACACCTTTTGAATTTCCTCATTACTGTCGAACTTTCTTTTCTTCTCCATGATATTACGTAAACGAATGACTTCTCTTTTATAGTTATCTCCATGTAATAGTAACACTTTATTAAATATCTCACCTATAGCAGGATCCTTGAAATAAAGTATGGGTATTTTGCACTTTTGACCCTCAAGAGAAGATAAATCTTTGCAACTTGCGCGCCTTTTACCCTTAGATCGCGTCTTGTTTAGGCGGTTGTTTAACTCAGGAAATAGAAAGGGACGGTTGTTTAACTCAGGAAATACAGAGTTTAAAACGCCTAAATTAATCCTCAATTGTTCAAATAATGCTGTAATTCACCCTCAATTGTCTAAAATTTGCAAATCTTATTATTGTTTTGATTGATTATTTGAGATAATGAAGAAGCCAAATTGAGAGAGAGTGAGAGACCTTGATGATAAGGTAAGTGTTGAACCAGACGCGCTCAATGGAAGGAAGGAGGCGGTGGAGAGGGCTGGGGCGGAGGTAGATGAGCGTGTTGGAGAGGATCAGGCCGGCGGTCACCGGCGGCTTCCAGCCGAGCCTGCTGTACTCGCTCGCCACCTGCAGGCCTAGAAGCGGCAACATCACCCTCGCCCTCCCTCTCCATCCTTCCTCCATTTCCCCTCACTCTGTCCTTTTTCCTTCTCTTCCAAGCAATACTGGAATGAAAGAAGAAAAGAGTTTGATTAGGATTACTTGTTCTAAAGCTAGTCTATTCAGCCATTATTCTTTTCTTCTAGAACTCTCAAGACAGGAGGAATTAAGATTTTGTTTGGAAGGTATAAACAGGATTTTGGGGTTTAGACTTTAGAGGGTGAGGAAAGAAATAAATTCATGGGCCCTTGTTGTTTTTGTCATGGGCTGAGAGTGAGATGGTCAACAATACTATAGACAAAAATGGAATTATAGAGTCTTAAATCTAGTTTTTCAACAAAGACTGCGATTGAATTAGAATTACAAGGGTATTATTTATTCTTCATTCTAAACCTAATTTTCAACTAATTATATAATATTTTTCCTGTTGTAGACCCTACTTTCCTTTATTCTTAGGAGTTTTATAAAAACTTTCTACGTCTCTCCTCCAAGCAACAGCAGAATATTTTTCACAGCATCAACCACTTTCTTATATTCTTAGGAGTTTTGTAAGAAAACATCAACCAACCCCTTTCTATTCTTGGGAGTTTTAAAAGAAAGCTTCATTTTTTCTGTAGAAGATTTTTCAAGTAAGTTGTTATGTTTGTGTTATTAAAAACAATGACTTGAATCAAAAGAGACTATGAATAATTAAAAAGGTAGAAAATATAGGTGTTGTTTTGTTTCCGATTATAGTTGATTTTGATTACATGAGCCTTATCAATTATCATATTGCTGATGTAATCCAGAATAATATTATGAGCCTTATCATATTTCTGATGTAATCCAGAATGATATTAGTACTTAATTAAAGTTTGGTCGAAATCTAAAAATTGTTCTTTTAGTTAGGAGAGGTATTCAAGGGACATGGAAAATTACAGACTTTGACAACAAATAGTTTCAAAGTTCCTTTATGTTTGATAAATGTTAATCATTTAATTAGTAACATATAGCTCATATTGTGATGATTCTAATTTTTCTGATCATTTTTTTATTTACATGAATTATCGAAGCTAATGTAATTGAATTGAATTTGTAGGTAAATTTGTTTTCTCTCTTCAACAAATGGAGAGAAATTCATGTGCATTGGATGAATCATACTCTTTCTTAGATACCAGTAACTCCACAATCTTCCCCAATTATATTCTTACTAAAGATTCAAATGACAATCTTGCATTCAACCACCAAAACTGCAAAACTACATCAACTGAAGCACTCATACAGATAAACCAGATGCTATTTGGTGAAAATATTGATGAAAATATTAATGTGTTTCCAGAAGACTCGGCTCTCAAAGCCGTGGAGAAATCTTTTTATGATATACTCGGGGAGAACTATCCGTCTTCACCTAATCATGAGCTATCTTTTTCAAATTTATCAAATCAAAACCCTAAATATGCCAATCAATACTTCTTGCAAAATGAGAATTTACCTATGGTACAATTCAGGAGAGGAATGGAAGAAGGAATGAAGTTCCTTCCTAGTGTAAGTAACAATCGCTCTTTGATTCATTTACCGGGTAATAAACCTCGGTTTTCATCAAAAACTAAAAAGTGTCGAGATCTAGTTAGAAGCAAATTACAAGGAGAAAAAAATGAAGAATGGGATTATGTGAGATCCAAGGGTAAAAGGCATGCAAATTGCGAAGAATTATATCCTTTTGAGGGTCGAAAGTGCAAAATAACAGTGCTTTATTTCAAGGACCCTGTAGGCGAGATATTTAGTAAAATGCTACTATTACATGGAGATAATTATAAAAGAGAAGTCATTCACTTACGCAAAATTATGGAGAAGGAAAGAAAGTGTGATAGTAAGGAAGAAATTTGTAAGGTATCTGTTGATTTTAGGAGTCTTCTTATTCATTGTTCTCAAGCCATAGCTGCAAACGATCATAAAATGGCTAATCAACTTATAAAGCATATAAAAAAGCATTCTTCTCTCGATGGAGATGGTATTCAAAGGATGGCCCACATTTTTGCCATTGGACTCGAGGCTCGCTTAGCTGGAACAGTTGATGAGTTCTACAACCAAATTGTTGATACACGAGCAAATAATGCCGATATTTTAAATGGATATCATATAGTTCAATTGGCAAGCCCATTTTTAACTGTTGCTGAATATTTCGCGCACTTTACAATTCTTAATGCAATTGGGGTGGCATCGAAATTGCATATAATTCATTTTGGCATCGACTCTGGTTATCAGTGGCCGCGTCTAATGCAAGCTCTATCTGAAAGGAAAGATATGTTGTCTCCAAGACTTCGTATCACGGGTATTGATGTTCCTGAATTAAGATTTCACAATATGGAACAAATCGAAGATGTAGGGCGAAGGTTGGCAGCTTATGCAAGAAGTTTTGGTATTCCTTTTGAATATAGAGCTATTGTGACAAAGTTGGAGGAAATTTGCATTGAAGATATCAGCATCCAGAAAGATGAATTGGTTATTGTGATATGTTTCTATCGCATGGAAAATATGGTTGAAGAAACGGATATGATGAATAGTCCGAAAAATCAAGTTCTTAACATTATAAGGCAGATTAATCCAAATGTTTTCATCCAAGGTATCTTAAATGTATCATTTAGTGGGGCCTTATTTGCCCCGCGTTTTAAACAAGCGATTCAACATTATTCGGCATTATTTGATTTACTCGACACAAACGTCCCACGTGAGAACAAGGCAAGAAAATTGGTAGAAACATTTCTTTGGGCCCGTGAAGCAATTAATCTGATAGCATGTGAGGGGTCAAAAAGAACTCAAAGGTCCGAGACATATAAGCAATGGCATCCGAGGAATTTAAGAGCAGGATTTGAGCAATTGCCGTTAGACCATTTTGTGGTAAAGAAAATTAAAGAGATGGGAAATAATCACAACAAGAGCTTTTTTGTGGAAGGTGATGATGAATGGTTACTTTTAGGATGGAAGGGAAGGACAATCAAAGCTGTTTCGACATGGCGACCAAAACAATTGTAATGAAATTGGTTCTTTATTTTTTTAGTAATTTGAGATTTTTTTATGTTCTGGTAATTTGAGATATTGGCTCTACTGTTGTTGTAATTAATTTTCTAAAAACTCATATTTAGTATCTATTGAATAGTTAAAATTTTTGTCATAGGTACAATTTTCAGGCTTATTGTCAACAATAAGTCAATTTTGTTGAACATCAACTTTCCTATGTATTTACCCCTCTATTTGTTGGCAACATGATTGATTAGATTACTCACGGGTTTAGGCTCATGTGGTGATGTGAGAAATGAAGGGATAAAGGTGCATAATGGGTTTAAAGTCCATCTCACCATCGGTTTGAAGTGTTTTTATGGAGCATGATAGAAGATTTTTGACATGAGTTTTAAAAAGACTAAATGCTTGAGACACTTGGTCTTTTGAAGCAAGAAAATAGATCCATGTGTAGCGCGAGAAATCGTCCGTGAAATGCACAAAATAGCGGACCCCCGAATGAGAGAGAGAACTAGAGCCGGCCCCCACACATCTGAGTGGACCACTTCAAGAGGCTTTGAGGAACGAGCCATAGATTGATGGAACAGTAGTAATTTGTGCGCCTTTCCCATACAACACGCATCACAAAACATCAACTTTCTATTCGAACATGGCAACTTTTTTGACTTCATTAGGTTTTGAACAACGGGAAAGAAAGCATGACAAAGCCGCCTATGCCATATGTCAGCCGAAACTCGCTCGCCAAGGCAAGCAGAAGGTTGAATTATTTAGTCCGGTTTTTGAAGAGACGATATGGACCATTTTCAAGAACTGTGTGATGAAGGATTTTTTTTACCCATATGTAATAACAGGGGTGATATCGTAAAGAGGATTACGATAATAACAGGGGCTTGACACTTGAGAATTATTCAGTGTTTTAACTGGGTTGTATTTATTTATACATGTTGAATTTATTGTATTTGGATATGTTGAATTTTTGTAATTGAATATGTTGGATTTAGGATATGAATTGGTCTGTATATTTGGATAAATGCTGCGGTTTGAATATATAGTAGATTGTATTTGGGTCGAATCTGTTGTATTTTAATGTCTAGATATATGTATTTCAAACTTATATAAATGTATTTTAAACTCGATTATGGCTTTAAACTTATTCATAATTTTTCGGACTTTATAACCATTATGATTACCCGGTTAAAGAGAGTATTAGATTATATTAAAGTATAAAATTACTCATGTTGGAAACTGAGACAATCTCATGTCAAAGGATTATAAATACTTTATGTTATAAGAATCGCTAATGACGTAAAACATGTAGCATTCTTATGGCGGGTCAGTCCAGTATATGGTCTCTAATATACACCTACGTTAATGACTTGATAACTCTTTATCCATAATCAGTAAAACATGATCATCAGTCAACTAACATACTAGCGTACATTTATAGCTTGTCTACAAATATATATTTATTTGTCTCCGTAAGTATATTTGTCTCCACAAATATCCTATAAAGGACCACGGACAATTTAGAATAGCATTCATAATACTTTATAGTTTTGACTAACAAAGTCACGTACTTTGATGACATAAAGCTGAATTGCATATTCATGGTCTATTTTAATTATATTAAAATAACTTATACGCACATATTATACGAAATATCTTAGAATAAATATTATGTTTGTTATCACAATTCATCATCTAGGTCACAAACATTTTGGCATAAGGCATAACACCATCACGTGAAACCATTTGACAACTGACCTCAACCTCCTCTCCTTTCATCTGGCTTATTCGGGCAAAGATCTCATTTGAGTCGGGAATGGAGAGGGGATACCGATTCAAAAAATTAGTCAATCTATTATCCAATTTTCCACCGGTGCGTTGCTTCTAAAAAATGTGCTTCATGTCCCACAAATCACGAAATATCTAATTAGCATCTCACAATTAACACGAGACAACAATATTGCTCTCGAGTTCCACTCCCGTACTTGTTTCATTAAAGATCGCAACTTGCTTTGGCGATATCATCCTCTGAAAGTTATTTTACCTTAATCATCTAATTTCATAATAGCTCTGATGGAACCTACAAAAGCAACAAAAATGATGCTAGCAAAGGAAAATTAATAATTGATTTACCAATTTTTTTTTCTTGAAATTAGAAACTGAAAGTTTAGCCATTTAGAAAAAATATCAAATATAGCTTAATCTCAGCTGAATCATTCCTATGGTTTAATGTCTTATAGTGTTCCTACATGAAGTACTAATTAAATATTCCTCCTTCAGTTATGTGCAATTGTTACTGGTACTAGCATGTAGCAGTGCCATCAGAGTATGCAACCTTGACCCCTAGTAAATTAAAATACAGAAGAAATTTAATTTTTAAGAAAATCAAGCTCTTTAGTTAAATAAGAAACTTAATCTTTGAAGCCAGACAAGTTTTCATTACAACATGAATCAAGCTAGATCTTTGATTTTTGGTAGAGTACACTTCAATAGATTCAAAGAAAATTCCATCAAATCCAAAGCTTAAAACAACAAAATACTACTTACAAATTATCAAGTTGGTTTCCCCCAAATCCCCAAAGCTTTCAAATTCGCCCAAAGCTTCAAATATCTCCTTGAGTAGCTTTGGATCCCATGAATCTGAACCCAAAATCTCCAATAGATTTGAATTTTGTTGACTCTTTTCACTAAGCAATTGAGAGAGAATGAAAGTATGAGGAAAAAATCGGAAGGAAGAAAAATATGCATGGAGAGAAGATGAATCAGTAATGAACCGGGTTTTATGAGCCGGTTTAGTTTGTGGTTATTATAGTGAACAGGACGGTTCAATCAAATCTACCCGGGTTAATTGCATTTCCGATCCTCTAACTTGACCGAACCGGAAATGATACCGGGTCTGCTTTTTTCCGGTTCAACCACCGGTCCGGTCCGGTTCTGATAACACCGCTTGTCAATGATGTTAAATAATATCTCTCAATGTCGACAACTTCAATGTTGTTTAACAACATGTTTATATATTAACCAATGGCGAAGCTTTATAGAGACTAGGGGACATGACCCTCTCAAGATTTTGACAGAGTAGTGTATATTAGTAGTGATTCAGTGAAAAAAAAATTAATACACATATATTTATATGTATTTAAAATTTTTGCACAGTGTTAAGTGTTAATTTGTGGGGAATTTTTTTTACCCCCGAATCAATTTAGTCAAGCTCCACCACTGATATTGACAATGTTATTTAACAACACGTTTATATATTGACTATGTTGTCATGTGCTTGTTAAACAAAATATTGGCTCTATGATTGTTGTAATTAATTTTCTAATAACATATATTAATTTGGTAATATTGACTCAGGAATGTATATTATAAGGATTTAGTAAACAAAATTCTAAAAGATATATATTTTCATGTGTATTTGTTCCCCGACATACCCGATCATTCTCCACCACCGCACGTTTATACAATTTTATCTTCAGTTCATTACATAAAAAAAATCATTTAATTTTGTATGAATAAGTTAACAAATAAATTCCATTCATAGAAGATTGCGATTGAAAGTATATAATAGTTTGTGATTGGAAGTTTTATGGACCGCGGCCCGAGAAGGTCAACAACAGGAAATCTAGGAATAGGGAGCAGGACCGAAAAGGACATAGCAAATGCCATTCAAAGATGACTGCAATTGAAAGTATAGGGCTTGTTTGGATGTGTCAAATTTTCTTGTATATGATTAGAGTATTTCTAGAGAGTAGAATTTGTAAAATCTCAATCCTAAAAAATAAAAAATAACAAACTCTAGAGTATATACAAAATGATATATTTGGATGGAAATTAGTAAAATTCTAGAAATTTACTTATCAATTTTCTTTTCTTTACATGTACTAACCAAAATATTAATTATTTTAATACTATATTATTATTAAATTATTTATTTATTAAAGTAATAAATAAATTAATTAATTAATTGTTTATATGCAAATTAATTATTTAATACTGTATGCAAAACGATACAATTTGTCCACTCAAAATATTTATTTATTTATTAATATTTAACTAATTATTTTACCAACATTAATGATATTGTAAATTATTAATTACATTTTGTTTAATTATTGAATATTTTATTTGTATTAATGACATATAAATATTTAATTACTATTTATAATTTTAAAATATTATTTTTTAATATTTATTTATTTATTTATTTTTAATATTTATTATTTATTGATTATTAATTCTTGTTTTTTTATTAATTCTTATTATTTTTTATCATTTTTATTAACTATTTATTATTATTCATTAGTTTTGAATTTTTTATTGGCATTTATAATTTATAATAATTATTTATAATTTTTAAAGTTATTATTTGTCAGTCTGTAGTTAATATTTATTGATTATTTATTATTGATTATTTTTAATAAATATTTATTATTTTTTAATTACTATTTGTTAATTATCAATCACAGATTATGTCAAGTTTTGGTTATTTTTAGGTCCAAATCCAACGATTTGATGACTAGTTAATGTAACATGGTTTATTTTACATATTGGTCAGATAAAAATAGGTTTTGGCTAATATATTAGATTATGTAATAATCTGTTTTGGCTCATGTCAGATTGAACGAAGTTGGGTCCCAAGACATCAAACTTGACCTATGCTGTTAAACAAAATTGACCATTCTACACAATTTTTTTTGGCCTATTATTGACAATAAGCCTGAAAAGCGTAACTTATACACACATACTATAAATATGATAGTTCAATTTTGTTAAAGTGTGTTGTCATGCGTTGTTGAACAAAATAGACCTATTCTTGACAATGTTGTCAAACAATATTTCTCGATGTTGACAACTTCAATGTTATTCAATGTTTTTAACAACACTTTTAGTTACAACACTTTTATTGAATGTTGTTTAGCAACACTTTTATTGAATGTTGTTTAACAACACTTTTATTGACGATGTTGTTGGACAACAGTTTTATTGACGATGTTGTTGGACAACAGTTTTATGTTGTCATGCGTTGTTGGAGATATTTGTGACTTGCTAGAACCTTAATCAATATTTTGTAGTTATGTCTTCTATAAAATATGCTGATTTATATTTAATCTAAGATGGCTTATTATATTAACCTAAATCAGGAGCTCACCAAATAAAAGAAAGATTTGATCATAAGAATAGAAAACAAAAAGTAAATCAATCAAGAAAATTACAATGAAGTATATAAAGAAGATAAAAAAAAGGAAAGAAAATAACACAGATAATAATTCTGAAAAAAGTGAATGGTAAATGATATACATGAAAAGATAAGCCCAGCATTTTTTTTTGAAGAAGGGTATATGAATTGCATGCCATTCCGAAATTATATTATATTAATTAAAACTTGTAAGTTCATACAAATGAGATTACTGAATTAAAGAAACAAAAAGGAGAGCCTGTCAAGGCAGAAGTCGGCCTTGTTTTTCGGACCCTTCAGTTTTGGAGACCCCTTGCAGGTTTTGCAGCCAAAGTTCCGCTTCCGATTTGCCTCTATCAAAGACTACCGATGGTGTGGTTCTTTTCAAATTCAAGCCGTTGCCATCCATGTTGCATCCCACCATTTCCTTTTGTCCGATGTCATTCGAGAGCGGTTATGAAGCCAGGAGTCCTTGAGAGCGAGCTGGAGAATTGTAGGTTAACTGTAGAGTCTAAACTTTTGACTCGCCGCCACACATTCCTTGGAAACAGGAAAGTGAGAAGGAGGTGATGAGCCGATTCCGGAGCGGAGTTGCAATTTGGGCACGACGAGGGATGCGGCCAAGTTTTCATCCGAAGGTTGTCCGAGATTAGTAGACTTCTTTGCAAGGCCAACCATATAAAGAACTTGAGCTTTGAGGGTCACTTGGTATTTCAAAGCTTGGACGTCCATGTGCATACTAGTCCGGAGTAAAGCATGCGGCGGTAGGCAGATGAAGAGAAGGAGTGATGGGAAGTCCATTTCCACCCTATATTATGCGGGTTATGAGTAGAGGGATAATGTAACGTCAAGTCCAAAAGAAAGGTAGTAAAGTTTGTAGGTCCTTAATAAAGAAGGAGGACCTACCATCCGAGATATCCCCAATTTGAGTAACTAGGTTTACTCCATAGATTGAGTGTACGGTTTCATGCCAAAGCGACTCCGGTTTGGAGTTTATTTTCCAAATCCACTTGGAGAGTAGTGCATCGTTCTGCGTTTTGAGGTCAATGAGTCCAAGACCGCAATTCTTTTTTGGAAGACACACTTTGACCAAATTAACCAAATAATGCCCGCCCTTGCAGTCACGATCCCCTCTCCATAAAAAACTTCGGATGATTCCATTTATTTCGTTGATTGTCCATTGAGGTATCTTCATGGGCTTGCATGAAGTAGGTTAGTAAGGAATTAATTGAGGGTGAACAGGCCTAATTTCGTGAAGAAGTGTGGTTTATAATCTTTTAGGATTTTACAACTTTTTTGCTCTTAGACAATTAAAATAAAGATAAATTGATTAATAAAGTAAATAAGAGTAAAGAATGAATCTACCGAACATAAGACTTGTTGACAAAGTTCGGTGAGATGATTGCGTTAGCCTTAACCATCCGTTTACGCTAGCAACTCTTTTTGCGTTCACTAGCACCTACTCTCCGGGTATGCCTCTCGGCTCCTTGATTGACTAATCCAAGTAGCGTTCTCTTACAATCTCAAATTAATGATCACTTTACAAACTCGTAGTGATTTGTTAAAACAAAAGTCAATGATTTTTTTCAATCAATCAAACAAATAACTCTCGCTAAATCTCCCTAATCTCACTCAAGATTATAGAGTAATTTTACTCAACACTAGAGAGAAAATTCTCAACACTTTGCTCAGAGAATTGGTGAAAAAATCGGAACCGTGAATGCTTATTCTTCTTTTCTAATGTTTGAAACAATAAAAAAGCTTATAATTCTAATTTTTTTGTCAAGACTTTCTAGCACTCCACCCTCTACAGTATCATCTAAAAATTTCTCACTTTAACCTAAATGATAGCACGGAATTCGGAACCCTAATCCTGAAGCCAGAATTTATGAAGCATGAATGCTTAATCTTCTCTTCTAATGTTTGAAATACTCAAAAAGCTTATTATTCCAATTTTTTTTTGTCAAGACTCTCTAGCACTCCACCCTCTATAGTATGATCTAAAAATTTCACATTTTAACCTAAACGATAGCCCGAAATCCGAAACCCTAATCCTGAAGCCAGAATTTATGAACCGTGAATGATTATTCTTCTTTTCTAATATTTGAAATACTAAAGAAGCTTATTTTTCCAATTTTTTTTGTCAAGACTCTCTAGTACTCCACCCTTTACAGTATGATCTAATAATTTCACATTTTTCGGATGAAATACCTCCCGGACTTCCACCTATGAGAGATATATAACATTGCATTGACCTCATCCTTGGTTCTCCCCTACCGAACAAAGCTGCTTATCGCCTAAACCCCAAGGAAAATGAAGAACTCCAGCGACAGATCGAGGATCTGTTACAAAAGGGTATAGTGTGCGAAAGCATAAGTCCAAGCGCCGTACCTGCTCTGCTCGTGCCAAAGAAGGATGGTTCATTTCGCATGTGTGTCGACAGTCGTGCAATTAACAAGATTACGGTAAAGTACCGTTTTCCCATACCTCGACTCGATGACCTCCTCGACCAACTCCATGGTGCAACAATTTTTTCTAAAATCGATCTCCGAAGCGGATATCATCAAATCCGAATGCGGCCAGGCGACGAGTGGAAGACTGCATTCAATACACGCGATGGTCTCTATAAATGGATGGTGATGCCATTCGACCTTTCAAATGCTCCGAGTACCTTTATGAGACTAATGAATTTTGTGTTGAAGTCATTTATTGGCAGGTTCGTAGTTGTCTATTTTGACGATATTCTCATATATAGCAAGGATCCTGATGAGCATGTACGACATCTTCGCCAACTCTTCGAGGTGCTTTATGTCAACCTGAAAAGTGCGAATTCATGACCTCAAGCTTGGTATTTTTGGGGTACGTGGTGTCAGATGATGGAATTAAGGTTGATTCAGTGAAGGTCGAGGCAATTGTGAGTTGGCCAGCCCCGACGTATATCCATGACATACGAAGCTTCCATGGCCTCGCCTCATTTTATCGACGTTTCATCCGTAACTTCAGTACTCTGATCGCTCCAATTACTGAGTGTCTGAAGGGTGGTATGTACAAGTGGACAGATGAAGCTCAAGAGAGTTTTGAGTTAGTCAAGGAGAAGATGACCCAAGCTCCTGTCCTCGCACTCCCATACTTCGACAAGGTGTTCAAGCTTGAATGTGATGCATCTAAAGTATAGGTGTTGCTCTAAACCAAGAAGGACGTCCCATTGCCTTCTTCAGCGAAAAACTTTCTGGATCATGTAAGAATTATTCGACATACGACAAGGAGTTCTACACCATCATCCGAATATTAACACATTGGAGGCACTATCTTATCTCAAAGGATTTTGTTCTTCACTCTGACCACGAAGTGCTGAAGTACGTCAACGGTCAACACAAACTTAAACCCCGACATGCCAAGTGGGTTGAGTTCCTACAGGAGTACACTTTCAACATCAAGCACAAGGCTGGCGTTCTGAATCGAGTTGCAGATGCGCTGAGCCGACGTCATTCCTTGTTGTCTACCATGCAAGTGAATATTATCGGTTTTGATGAAGTGAAAGAGCAGTACAAAGACGATGCATTTTTTGGTAAGGTGTATGACGCTTGTTTGACAGAGCCTTATAAGGATTTTCTTATTCAAGACGGATTTCTTTTTCTTGGAAACAAACTTTGTATCCTAGAAGGTTTTCTTCGGTATGCTATTATTCAAGAGGCTCATGACAGAGGACTTAGTGGGCATTTCAGGCGAGATAAAACTAACGCGTTAATCAATGGACGATTTTTTGGCCAAAAATGGTAAGAGATATGAATCATTATGTCTCAAGGTGTCGAATCTGTCACATTACGAAAATCTCTTCACAAAATAGTGGTCTTTACACGCCGCTACGAGTACCTCAAGCTCCCTGCGATGACATTAGCCTCGACTTTGTAGTAGGGTTGCCCCGGACGCAAAGAGCGAAAGACTCTTTGATGGTTGTGGTCGATCAATTTTCAAAAATGGCGCATTTTGTTCCATGTGCTAAAATAATGGATGCAACCCATATCGTTGATCTCTACTTTCGGGAGATTGTAAAACTCCATGGAATTTCGAAAACCATGACTTCTGATAGGGATCCGAAATTTGTCGGACATTTTTGACGTACTCTTTGGTGAAAAATGGGTATGAAACTTCAGTTTAGTTCCGCGCATCATTCTCAAACTGATGGCCAGACCGAGGTTGTAAACCGAAGCATAGGCAACCTTCTATGCAGTCTTGTCGATAGTCATCTTCGACAGTGGGCTCAAATCCTAGCTCAAGCAGAGTTTGCTTACAATAGTTCTACGTGCAACACTACTGGAAGAAGTCCTTTTGAAGTAGTGTATGACATAAATCCCGCAACCCCGTTAGACCTTCTACCGCTTCCGCCGGGCCGACACGGAAAGCTCAAACCTCGCGCTGACGGTCCTTTCAAGATCATCGAACGCATCAATGACAACGCTTACAAAATTGAGCTGCCTGGAGATTATGGGGTCTCAGCAACTTTCAATGTTAAAGATCTAACACCGTACTATGAAGATGAAGGGATCAACTCGAGGACGAGTTTACACGCAGCAGAGGCGTATGGTGCCCCTTAACCTGCCATAATTACAAATTAGGAAGGAGATTTATTGGGAATAAGGTTTCTTAGCGGAGATTTCGGTATTACCGTGTATTTTTTTTATTTCCTATTTTATCTTTTATGTTAGGCAGTATTGTAGGGCAAATTTAGTACTAAGGTAATTGTTTCTTTTGGCAACCCCTCAGGCCTTGTCTATATAAAGGGTCTATTAGCTATTGTAAGAAACAACCATACAATTATAAATAAAGTTATTTCTTGAGTTGAGTACCACTCCTCTTTTATCGTGTCTTGTCTTTATTCCTCTTTCAATTATTCACTTCCGTACGCCATCAAATAACCTTTAAAAAAAAATTAACAACATATGATTTGTTACAAAAAATTTGTGAAATAAACAAAAGAAAAACTTGTTATTCTCAGTTTGATGATATTCATAATCTGTGAGATTGGTGTAAAAGATTAGATAAATCAAGCTCAATGTGGATGCTTTTCTCCCATCTTGGAAGATCTAGAAGATGTCGCGCACTTCTCAAAAGATCAAGTTTTGGAGCATCTTTGGTGTTTTGCTAGAATAGGTTTAGTTTGTTTTGAGAATTATCTATTTTACACTCTAGAGAGAAAAACAACCTGATTTTTGTGTATTCTGTTCAGAACGGAACATGCTCCATTCTGAACGGAAGATCCAGTTTCTTTAGCCAATTCTGCGTTGTTCACTGGCTGAAATTTGACCCCTTCCGTTCAAAATTGAAGGCTTCCGTTCTAAAAGGAAGGTCAGATTTTTAGCCGTTTCATAGAATCAGCGTTTTAATTCATTTCCTTTTCTGCCTTCCATTCTAAACGGAAGGTTGCATAATTCTTTTGTTGTGAGGCTGAATTTCCCTCTTTAAAAGAGGTCAAGCCTCAATCCATTTTTGATCAAGTTTTCAATATTCTAAAAGGTAAAAACTCTCTCTAGTGTTCAATAGAAATTGCTCTAAAATACTTCTGAGATTAGCGAAATTTTAAGTGAGTGTTTTGTGTTTGTTGGTTGAGATTGAAAGATATTGCTTTGTAAGTTTTATTCTATCGATTCGTCACGGGTTGTTGTAAGATGAGCGGTGGATCGAGATCTTGTAATCTAACACTATTTGGATTAGTAATTATCGGAGCCGAAATTCAAGTCCTGGAGAGTAGGCGCTCACGAACGCGGTAAGGGCCGCTAGTGAGAACAGGTGGTTAAGGCTCACGCGATTCACTCAAAGAACCATTTAAGCCACAACTGCCTCTTTTTCATGCCTCTCTACCGTCTTAGACTCGTTCCCAGAATCAGAAAAGCTTCTCCTATTCGGGTGACCGTTGGTTACGAGGTATATGAGCGAGACGTGAGTAGTCTCACCATACAAAACAAAGCTAGCGCGGGACTAAACTAACCTAGTCACTTTCCCCGAGAGATCGGCTACTAATGGTGGGATCCTCTTCCTCTAGTACTCTCAACGTAACCATGGGAATCGATCAGACTTGAATCGAAGGAAGGCAAGCTAGAGTAAGCAAAGCCAGGTGGAGTCACTGCTAGAGATTCCACAGGAAATGGGAGTACTGCTTTTTTGACCGTCCGTAAAGTCTTTTTGCACTTGAAGTTCCTCTTTGTCCTTACCAAACCAAAACCTGTCCTTAGGTCAGTCAATCTGCTTCATGCAATCCTGCCCGGCTTTCTCAACTTCGCTCACTGGTTATCAATCAATTGAGTTTTGGTGCTTGAGTATCCCCATTTCAGTTATTGGAACTAGTTGGCTTCTCAAAAGTCAGGTTATGTAATTGCTGGATTAGGTACCAGAGTCAATGTTAATGGAGGTCTCTATCTCTTCGGAATAGGGGAAAAGGTGCTCGACCAACTAATCAGTAGTGGGGAGAACTCATCTAGCTATTAACTAATAAAGGTAGATTGCTTTCAAGCTACTCGGCTAACAAGGATTAGAGTAGCAGACTCTCCTCTCGGAGTTTCACTGTCCCTTCACTTCTTTCCCTCACATTTACTTCACATCAAGGATAGCATTCTTCAAGACATGATCGAAACATCAAGGATTCCTTGTTCTTAATAAGGGAATTCTCCTCCTGCCGAAGACTGAGAGTCAACCTTGCATTCATTCTCTAAGGATGAACAAGGTTAGTAAGAGGCTATAGGCTCGACGGCAAGGAGAGACAGAAGCTTATGCCCAATGAAGTGACCGGGGTGAGGACGCATGGAACTAGACATATCCAGTGTCTGATTCTTTTTTATTCTCCAAATATGATTTTCCTTAGAATTTCTCTTAAATCTATTTTGATAAATTTTTGTCCCAATAAAAGTTATTTTAATATAGTTACACAACAAAAGGTTATGTGACATTGATAGCGGATCAGTGTAGTAACATAAATTATTTATTTCTTCATCTTATACTTAGGATAAATTTTGGGATTTTTCCATCCGGATCAGTGTAGTAACATAAATTATTTATTTCTTCATCTTATACTTAGGATAAATTTTAGTATTTTTCCATCTATATACACGTTTGCAAACGAAATAACAACGAAATTTATGTTTCGAAACAAATACCAAATCTAGCATTCTTGGAGTTGTGAAGTTGGATTACGAAAAATGCTAAAAAAGTTAAATGAAAAAATCAGACTTGGGAAGTCCGATTTTCACATTAACATTCAATTTTACATAAGAGGCCCCTACTGCATTAACAATCTTTAATATGATTCTCTATTTCTAATATGATTTCAATTCCATTTCTAAATCTCTCCTAAATTTCTTTGTACATTTATTTCTAGAATTGTTCAAGCACCATTGACACGACAACGATCATACGGAAACGTACCACAGCCGCACGCAGTTTTGTATTATACTCAGCGAGCTAGCAAAGGAGGCCTTCTGATAGCAGAGGCCACGGGAGTGTCTGATACTTCACAAGGGTATAAAGACACCCCTGGGATTTGGACTCTGGAACAAGTTGTGGCCTGGAAGCCAATCGTTCAAGTCGTACACGATAAGGGTGCACTCTTCTTTTGTCAAATATGGAATGTTGGAAGAGTTTCCCACGCTAGTATGTCTCTTCTCTTATATTTTGTATATTTAGTTCTTGTACTGCAGTATGTGGAATAGTAGAATAACTTTTTTACATCTTTAATCCACTATATTACATGTTTTCTATATTCTTTTCAGCATAATAAAAGTTGTTATCCCACATTATTCCACTATTCATACTCTATTCCACTATTCCTGAACAAGTGGTTACGAGTGAAGTACTAGTATAATATATAGTTATTTCTTTTTTGAGAAATGCTCAATAACCAATCGCTTATTGTTACTAATATTAAGAAGAAATTATAATATAGTTCTTTCAAACCAAACGATTGAAATACTGAAGCCAAATTATATAGGAATTATTTAGGAACATTTCAAAAATTTCAAAACTTTCAAAACCAATCACAATTTGAGTACTCTTCTCTTTCAAATTCCGAAGTTATTAATACTCTTAAACAATTCCATGTTTTTAGAGTTCCAACCAAATGGACAAGGACCCATATCGAGCACTGACAAGCAAATACAGCCTCAGCTCCAGCATGACGGTACAGTCGAGGACTACTCGCAGCCGAGGAGATTGTCAATGGAGGAGATCCCACTGATTGTGATTTTAGACTTGCCGCAAGGAATGCAATCGAACTAACTTAAATAGAATGAAATGATGGGTGCTTATTAGTTTATTTAATTAGTTCAATTCAAATTGACAATTGACTCGACCATTTTTTGTTCTATTTGCAAAATTTAGAATAATCTTAATTCAGTTTAATCTGTTAAACCAAACAAATAAAGTGTAAAAAGAAACAAAATTATGCATAATTGATCCACTTTTTAAAAATAGCTATTAAGTCCTATCTTAATCACACACAAGATTGATGTTAGATTTCTCAGGATAGGATTTGACGGAGTGGAGATCCACGGGGCACACGGATACCTAATCGGGCAATTCATGAAAGACAGCTCGAACGATCGAACAGATGAATACGGCGGGAGTCTGGAAAACCGATGCCGATTCGCGCTTGAAATAGTCAAAGCCATTTCGGATGAGATTGGATCCGACCGAGTCGGAATGAAACTCCCGCCCTTCACAGACTACATGGATTGCTTCGACTCGGACCCAGAATCGCTCGGCATGTACATGGTTCAATCACTAAACAAGTTCAACTTGTTATATTATCATAGATTGAACCAAGAATGGCAATAGTGGAAGGAAGGAAACAAATTCCTCATAGACTTTTGCCTTTTAAAAAGGCATTTAACGGAACTTTTATTGCGGCTGGAGGGTACGATAGAGACGAAGGGAACAAAGTAATTGATGAGGGATATTGTGATCTGATTGCATATGGCAGGCATTTTTTGGCCAACCCTGATTTGCCCAAGAGGTTTGAGATTAATGCACCTTTGAATAAGTACAACATGTTGACTTTTTACATTTCCGATCCTGTTTTGGGCTACACTGACTACCCTTTCCTTGAATCTTCGGATTAGTTTGGGAACTAAGTTTGCTTTGTTTTGTTTTGATGTGGTTCTTGCATTCTATTAAGAATTATTTGTGTTTTCTTTTTTTTCTTTTTAAATGTTCAGCATAACATTTATATTTTGTGGTTTTATTTATCCAATTTTAAGCTTTTTCCAGTTGGAATATCTAACATAATAAGAGAATGTGAACTTATATTGTTAGTTGTTGTTGGGTTTCGGACGTGCATAACGCAGCGGAAAATAAAAATTATTCGTCCAAAACCCATCCCGAGGATCCGTGCGTATCGGTTAAATCAAAGAAATAAATCTTAAAGATACCTTTCGGATTACGCTTAATCCGTGACACTCAAACCATGCGTGTTGTCCATGCGTCTCTAAACCGATTACCGTCCTAACCGATTTTACGTCCGTCTAGTCCGTCTAGGTCGGATCATGCGGAAGCCATCTACCGCACACACAATCGGTCTCCACCAAAAACTCTCAACAACCCGTTCTCATCTTCTTAGGCCGAATAGATCACAAGCGCCGAAAGTACGAACGCCTCTGCCGGTATCCACACGAACAAACTTCTTAAAACGGGAAGAAGAACAATATATATGCTAGTAGCTTGTTCTCCTCTTGCATAAGAAAACTCATTTTCTTCTTCTTATTTTGTCTCACAAAAGATGTATAATTCTCTCATATAATTGCATCCTTTCATTTTTTCATATAAAAGGAAAGCACCCTTTAGTAATTTTGTCACACAAATGAGAAAGGATATTTTCTCTTTTTTTGTCTCACAAAAGAGAATGAGAAATAATGAGAGAGAGAATCATTTGGTACTATGAATTTGGAGCCCTCTATATCCTTATATAGAGGTGAAGAGTCATGTTTATTCACACTAAAAGATGTGTATGACATCACTCATCATTATCCACATATCATCATCTAGACTCTTCTAGATTACATGATCTTGTGTGCTCATAGTCTTTATATACATATATATCACATCTTATCACATAAGATGACAATATCTTTTGTGACATTCTTATGCAACTCATCATATAAGTCGCTAGGATTTTCTGCGCCCGTTTCAGTTTGTTCTTTGTGTGTGACCCTGTAGGTTCACTTAATGTTGGCAATAAACTTGACCGTCTATAAATCATGTGCGGACTCTAGCAAGCCATCATGACTATCCAATTTAAGTGAATATCGGTGATCCGATTTACCTAATCAACAATCACGTATTTAGTCCCTTTGTCACGCGATATCTATATCGATCATAAGGCATGTAAGACGCCATCCTTATATTAATCGATTAATATTTCTTGATCCCGAATTAAACTGAACAATAACAAATGACATTAATAACTCTTATTAATTCATTTGAGTATGGCCATACATTTCTTCAGTTCAATTCATCAAGAGGCCTAAAGATATCTCTCTCATTTATTAGAGGAACAAATCCCGTCTTGATTGCACTCATCCCTCTACATGATTCATTATATACCTAATCATAACCGTTATGACTACCCGGTTAAAGGCAGTGTTAGATTATATTAAAGTATAAAATTACTCATGTTGGGAACCGAGACAATCTCAGGTCAAAGGATCATAAATACTTTATGTTATAAGAATCACTAATGACGTAAAACATGTAGCGTTCTTATGGCGGGTCAGTCCAGTATATGGTCTCTAACATATACCTATGTTAATGACTTGATAACTATTTATCCACGATCAGTAAAACATGATCATCAGTCAACTAATATACTGGTGTACATTTATAGCTTGTATATAAATATATATTTATTTATATCCGCAAGTATATATTTGTCTCCACAAATATCCTATAAATGACCAAGGACGATTTAGAATAGCATCCATAATACTTTATAGTTTTACTATCAAAGTCACACACTTTGATGACATATAGTTGAATTGCATATTCATGGTCTATTTTAATTATATTAAAATAACCTATACGCACATATTATATGAAATATCTTAGAATAAATATTATGTTTGTTATTACAATCCATCATCTAGGTCACAAACACTTTGGCCTAGGGCATAACACCATCAATCTCCCACTTGCACTAGGCCAAATCAACCAAATATCTCATACTCATTGATCTATGTGGTATCACATACCAGTTGACCTAACATGATCACCATCATTTAAGGGATGGGGTTCTTAAATGGATTATCAAACATTGTCATATGCAAATACTTTGCATAATTTTTATGTCCACCATAATCTAAAAAGAATACTTTATCCTTCTCAAGTATATAATTATATTCTTGATTATTATCTAGTGACTTTCACTAAGATTAAACTTATGTGTGTTTGTTGCACTTAATTCACATCACATGTAATTATGCTCCCACTGAAGTTCTTGTCAACATAAGATTTATCTTTAATTTTTGATAAAACCAAACTGTTTGGTTATTTCATCAAATAATAAATTTTCAACTAGAGATGTTTGCTTTAATTCATAAATGAATTCATGCAACTTGCAAACTCTTTTCAAAATTTATAGGATCGATAAAACTCTAAAGTTGTATCATATACATACTTTCGTCTGCTTCTATTAAGAAACAACGTCATGACATCCACTTGGTATCTTCATAGTCATACTATGAACATATGCCCAAGAAAATTCTGAAATACATAAGCATGATGACTTGGAAAAATATTATCATAGTCTATACTATGAGTTTAACTTAACCACAAATCATGCATTATATGTTTGCACATTATCCATGTCGGTCTTCCTTTAAAACCGTATTTCCATCTGATGAATCAATCAAATTCAAAACTTGATTGTCTGACATGGATTACATCTCAACTTTCAAAGTCTCTACCCATTAGAGCCTTGACTCATCATAGTCTATTAATAAAATGTGAACTCATCATCTATGAGTATGAAATTTTTATCATTAGACATGAAAAATCTATATTTTTCGGGCCTGCGATAAATTCTAATAGATCTACATGAATACACTTATGTTATATACTCAGACTTTTCAACATCTTGAGAGTCTAGTTGATTAATTGCATACTCAATCACTAGTTGAAATCTGAATTAATTTCCATCCGAGCATTACTGTCAATATGTGGAATTTAAACTTTTCAAATTTACTCCCACTAATTCTTTTGGAAACACTTCTTCCAAAGAAATATAATTTTCGAGTAACAAACACTTTGTTCTCATATTAATTATGGAAGTAATATCCTTTACTTTTCTTAGGATATTCCACAATAAGCACTAATCCGATTAGATGCATGATGCTTCAAATAAGTATCATATCCTCAAATCTTGATAAAAGATAATCTGATACACCTACCAGTCCATATCTCATATGGAATCTTTCATAACTGCTTTAGATGAAATTATGTTCAGTATGAACGCAATAAGAGCGTAACCCCAAAAGAAATAGAAGATATATTTGACTCATCATGATCGAACTATATCTAATAAAGTTCGATATCATTATCATGATGATCAAACACTTGGTTTTCGACTCCTCTAATAAAGAAATTTGATTTTCGAAGCCAAATTTATTCTCTACTTCATTATTTGTAAGTTTTGAACTTTTCAAAATATTCAAATTTACTGTTTCAATAAAGTGCTGAAGTAGTTTTCTCTAGCACCTTCACTCATTGACGAATATACATCACTATGTATGAGAGCCAATAAGTAACTTGCTTTCACCTTACTTTGTGAAAGACGTATATGTCATCTTGTCTAATAAATAAGTTACACATGTTTCAAACGATTCAAAATCAAATGAATTTGAAAATCCATCTTAATGGATTTAATAAATGTTCATCTTATTTAAGTAGACCAAGCGACAATGCTAGATTTAAATTCTTAATATTCATTTATAGATAGACTTATAAAATTATCTAGTTCGATATAACACATAAGGTAATTTTTCTATTCGAACATTTCCAAAGAAAAATGACCTTTGTGAATGGTGAAATTATTATTCTCAATAATAAATTAATGACCATTCACAGTTAAACTCGAACTATAAATAATACAAAATCTATTGTCGACATTAAATAACAATTATTTATGTCGGCGATAAGTCCAAAAAGACAATGTAAATAAATGAGTTACTTGAGAAAATGCAACAACTTTTGCTACATTTGTCACTCATCTCTTAACATCATATTTACTCAATAGTCTACAACTTAATCAGCATATTTTCACAAATGTGTGATTCACATCGTGTATGTAATACACATGATGTGAAATAGACAAGTTAATTTCTATAACAAAAATACTTGAAGCGGTAGTCACACTACCCTTTCTTTCCCTTTTCATATCTTCTTGAGAAATTATGGTTTCTTTCAATGAACCAATTCATTGCGAAAGATACTAATTTCTTACCTAAGGCCGAAGCTCCGGCAACATCTTGTCCTTTATCTTTGGGAGTACTTTTTACGTTCCTTTTAAGCACGAGAACATTATTAACAACACTTGTCCATGTTCATTTTAACGATTATAAGCATCTTATGCTATCTGCCCCTTGACCCCGCCCGCTGACCGGGCAGCGGGATCCCCGTTTTTCGGGGCCGCGCCCCGAACCCCGCACTCACGCATAGATTAATCGTAGACCCCGAATTTCATATTCATAACGCCTTATACATATTTCGTAAAATGGTTTTCAAGTACAACATAATGCATATAACATGGCCTAGTAGATATGTGATGTGTGATGAATGATTGTGATTTGTGTATGATGATGTGATGTGTGTAATATATGTATGTATGTAAAAACGGGCATGGTTCCGTTCTTGGTTGATGTGATGTAATTTATTTTGATGGTTAATTGTAACGGGCATGATTCCGTTTATATTACATGTAATATAACTACCACGATCATACACATCATGGAGATGAAGGAGTTCACCGTCCACCTCATACACATCATGGAGATGAAGGAGTTCATCAATGCCTTGTGGTTGAATGTATCTTAGGAAATGATCTTAATGATTGGCTCATTTAGATCATCAAGGCCATGTTATAACATATCATATTTATTTTATCTATGGATGTGATGTTCTGTGATGAAATACATGATATAATAAAAGGTTAAACATAACAATCCCTCATATAATATTGAATCATAGAAATGCCTCCCATGAATCTATACTTATCATCCCTTTGATCATGCAAAATTTGGGTATGCCAAAGCATAGTGAATTAGCATAACCTTAGGGTGATAAGAAGCGAGAAATGGTGATTCTCGATATTTAGACACGGTTAGATTCAACTGAACTATCAAATTAGATTTGGGTTCGGGGCATATGATAGGATGCATGCATATGATGCTCATCCTATGGATTAATCAAGAGTTGTATGAGATACAATTGGAAACGTTCCTACCTAAATAATTAGGTTCTAGGCGATGAGCCAAAGCTCACTTGGAACTTGATGAAATATGGATCTTGGCCTACTATGAAATTTAAAGTTCAAATTTCCGAATCAATACATTTGAGGGTTATTGATTTGAATAAAATAGTGGGAGTTAAAATTGTATTAAAATATCTCAAATCACATATTAATATAAACCTGCATTTAAATTCTGTGTAGAAAAATGGCAACACACAACACATCAACTTTAACATTGCGATCCGTCCTTGAGAAGGACAAGCTCAATGGGAAAAACTTCCTCGACTGGCATCGGAATTTGAGAATTGTTCTCAAACAAGAAAGGAAGAACTATGTCCTTGAAAGGGCCATTCCTAACCAGCCCGCTAATGATGCTGATCAAGAAGTGATAAACACTTATGTCAAGCATACAAGCGACTCTAATGACGTGACATGTCTCATGTTAGCCACCATGGATGCCGATCTTCAAAAGCAGTTTGAAAATTTAGAGGCATTTGCAATGTTGGCACAACTCAAGGAAATGTTCCAAGAGCAAGCTAGAAATGAGAGGTATAATGCACATTGTGCATTAGCAAGTTGTAAGATGGTTCCCAACTCCTCGGTGAGTGCTCATATTCTGAAAATGAAAGGGTACCTTGATCAACTTGAGAAACTAGGGGCAAAGGTTGGCGATGAGATGGCTACCGATTTGATCCTTAGGTCTCTTCCTCCGAATTTCAAGCCATTTATAATGAACTATAATATGCATAACATGGACAAGAGTATCACGGAGTTGCACGGCATGCTGAAGAACTTCGAGGGGACTATGAAGACAAATGTTGTCAACGATGTTCTCTTGGTTCAGAAAGGCAAGGGTCAAAAGAGAAAATTCAAGGGCAAAGTCAAAGGAAAAGGTAAGGGCAAGGTGTTGTCCGAACCTAAGAACAAGAAACCCAAGGAGAGTGTTTGTTTCTTCTGCAACAAACCAGGCCATTGGAAAAGAAATTGCCAGGCATACTTGGAGGATCTAAAGAAGAAGAAGAAGAGTAGTGAGACTACTACTTCAGGTATTAATGTTATTGAAATTAATTTATCTACTTCCTCATCTTGGGTATTAGATACCGGATGCGGTACTCACATTTGTAATAATGTGCAGGGGCTGCAAAGGAGTAGAAGATTAGCGAAAGGTGAAGTTGACCTCCGGGTGGGAAATGGAGCAAGAGTTGCTGCATTAGCCGTGGGCATTATCTTTACCTTCTGGACTTGTAATAAACTTAAATAATTGCTACTATGTACCTGCTGTGAACAGGAATATTGTGTCTGTGTCAAGATTGGTTTTGGATGGTTTTAAGTTTGTTATTGAGCATAATGACTTTACCATAAGTAAAGAAAACCTTTTCTATGCGAATGGTCAATTAGAAAATGGTATTTATGTTTTAAATCTTGATCATGAACATTACAAGTCTATCTGTAGCATTAATACAAAGAGATTTAAATCTAATGATTTGAATCCGACATATTTCTGGCATTGTCGCTTAGGACACATAAATAAGAAACGCATTTCTAAACTCCACCAATATGGACTTTTAGACTCATTTGATTTAGAATCATTTGAGACGTGCGAATCTTGTTTATTAGGTAAGATGACAAAGGCTCCTTTCACAAAGAGAGGTGAGAGGGCAAGTGAGTTATTGGATCTCATACATACAGATGTATGCGGACCAATGAGCACACCAGCTAGAGATGGTTTTCGATACTTCATTACTTTTACTGATGACTTAAGTAGATATGGATATGTTTACTTAATGAAACATAAATCGGAATCTTTTGAATTGTTCAAAATTTTCAAGAGTGAAGTAGAAAACCAGTTAGGTAAGAAAATAAAAGCACTTCGATCAGATCGAGGTGGCGAATATTTAAGCCTAGAGTTTGACGATCATCTTAAAGATTGTGGAATAGTTTCACAACTCACTCCTCCTGGAACACCTCAATGGAATGGTGTCTCGGAAAGGAGAAACCGAACTTTATTAGATATGGTTCGGTCTATGATGAGTCAAACAGATCTTCCGATATCCTTTTGGGGTTATGCCATTGAGACTGCCGCGTTCATACTAAACAGAATTCCATCAAAAGCTGTTCAAAAGACTTCATATGAGATATGGACTGGGAGGAGTCCCACATTGTCTTTTCTAAAGATTTGGGGTTGTGAAACTTATGTGAAGCGTCAAATTTCTGACAAGTTAACACCGAAATCTGATAAATGCTTATTTGTGGGATATCCTAAAGAAACTAAAGGATATTACTTTTACAACCCATCCGAGAACAAAGTGTTTGTTGCTCGAAATGGTTTCTTTTTGGAAAGAGAATTTATTTCTAAAGGAACTAGTGGGAATAAAGTACACCTTGAAGAAATTCAAGATCCACTAATTAGCAATGAACAGCCATTGGAAGATCCACTAGTCTCTTCAAGAGTTGATGAGTCCGGTCTTGAAACACAAGATGCTCCTCGTAGATCTGGTAGAGTTCGTCATGAGCCCGAGAGATATGGATTTCTCGTGACTGATGATAAAAATGTGGCGCTCATAGATGATGAACCCACATCTTACCAAGAAGCTATGAAGGATCCTGATTCTCATAAATGGTTAGAAGCCATGAAAACTGAGATGCAGTCCATGTACGATAATCAAGTTTGGAACTTAATTGATTCACCTGAAGGTTCTAAGACCATTGGGTGTAAATGGGTTTTCAAAAAGAAAACTGACATGGACGGAAATGTGCATACCTATAAAGCGCGACTTGTTGCGAAAGGTTTCCGACAAACTCATGGTATAGACTATGACGAAACTTTCTCACCAGTTGTCATGCTTAAATCGATTAGAATTCTGCTTGCCATAGCTGCATATTATGACTATGATATATGGCAAATGGATGTCAAAACAGCTTTTCTTAATGGAAATTTACTCGAGGATGTGTATATGACACAACCCGAGGGTTTTGTAGATCCTCAGAATTCGGGTAAGGTTTGCAAATTGCAACGATCCATTTACGGATTAAAGCAAGCATCTCGGAGTTGGAATCTTCGTTTTGATGAAGTAATCAAAGGTTTTGGTTTTATCAAAAATGAAGATGAACCTTGTGTTTACAAGAGGATTAGTGGGAGCGCAATAGTTTTTCTAGTACTTTATGTAGATGATATATTACTCATTGGAAATGACATTCCGACTTTAACAAATGTTAAGACATTTTTAGGAAAGTCTTTTGCAATGAAGGACCTAGGAGATGCCGCTTATATACTCGGCATTAAGATCTATAGAGATAGATCTAAAAGGCTCATAGGTCTAAGTCAAAGTACCTATATCGACAAAGTGTTGACAAGATTTCGAATGGAAGATTCGAAAAGAGGTTTCATACCAATGTCACATGGCATAAAATTGAGTAAGACTCAACGTCCTGCTAATCAGGAAGAACGAAATCGCATGAATAAAATTCTGTATGCTTCGGCTATTGGATCGATCATGTATGTCATGCTTTGTACTAGACCGGATGTATCATATGCATTAAGTGCAACTAGCAGATATCAATCTGATCCCGGTGAAAGTCACTGGACAGCGGTCAAGAATATTCTGAAGTACTTGAGAAGAACTAAAGATTCATTCTTGGTTTATGGAGGATTTGAAAGTGAGCTAGTTGTAACAGGTTACACAGACTCAAGCTTTCAAACCGACAATGATGATTTTAGATCGCAATCTGGTTATGTGTTTTGTTTGAATGGAGGTGCAATAAGTTGGAAAAGTTCCAAACAGGACACTGTAGCGGATTCTACAACAGAAGCGGAGTATATAGCGGCTTCAGAAGCAGCTAAGGAAGCAGTTTGGATGAAGAAGTTCATTGAAGAACTCGGTGTGGTTCCTAGTATCGCAAATCCTGTGGATCTTTATTGTGACAACAATGGGGCAATCGCGTAGGCAAAGGAACCAAGATCACATCAGAGAACCAAACACATACTTCGACGTTTCCATTTGATCAGGGATATCATTGCGAGAGGAGATATTAAAATATGCAGAGTTGATAGTGATAATAATGTTGCCGATCCATTGACTAAACCACTTTCACAAGCAAAGCATGAGGGTCATGCTAGGTCGATGGGTATTAGATACTTGTTAGATTCGGCCTAGTGCAAGTGGGAGATTGTTAGTTGTATGCCCTATGCCAATGTATTTGAGACCTAGATGTATGGATTGTGTTAAACAAACATTGTTTTTATTTAGAGATATTTTATATAATAAAATGCGTATTGGTTATTTTATTCTTATTACTAAAATGACCTTGAATATGATATTCAGCTTTATATCATCAAAGTATGTGACTTTGATAGTAAAACTGTAAAGTATTATGAATGATATTCTAAACTGTCCCTGATCATTCATAGACTTGAGATTATCTCAGTTTCCTACATGAGAAATTTTATACTTTAATATAATCTAACATCGTCTTTAACCGGGCGGTCATAAAGATTATAATTAGGTATATAATGAATTATGCGGAGGAAAGAGTTTAATTAAGATAGGATTTGTTCCTCTCATAAATTGAGAGAGATATCTTTAGGCCTCTTGATGATTTGATTGAAGAAACGCACGGCCGTGCTCAAGTGAATTAATAAGGTGTTATTAATGTCATTTCATGTTCAATCAAATTCGGTGTCAAGAAATACTTATCGACCAATATAAGGTTGACACATACCATGCCTTATGGACGATATAGATATCGTGTAACAAAGGGATACAATGCATGACATAAATTAGGTTTGATCGAATCATCTATATTTGCTTAATTTGGGTAATCATGATGTCTTGCTAGAGGCCGCTCATGATTTATAATCCGTTGTGATTATTGCCAACATTAAGTAAGCCTACAGGGTCACACACAAAGAACAACGATTGAGACGTACACAGAAAAATCATGACTTATGTGATAAGTTGTATGGAAAGCTATATAGTCAAGTGACATATCCAATCCTGCATCTTATATGATAAGGTGTGTTGCACATATGGTTACATAGTTACCATGCACATAGGATATGAAACTGATGGACTATGTAAGCACAAGAGACACCCCAAAATCTGATAAGGGATCATAATTTTTTCGGCCAAATTTTGTGAGACAAAAAGAGAGAAAAATCCGAAAATTATTCTCTTGTTATTTTCTGTGAGAGAAATGAAGAACGGATACTAGCATATATCGTTCTTTATCCGTTCAAAGGGGTTGTTCGTGTGGATACCGGTAGAGGACGAAGCGAAGTGCGGCGTCTTTGTGATTCGGGTTGAAACCGTGATTTGTTTGGAGAATCGGTTCGCTTGGAGATCGGTTTGTTGGACCGGTTAGGCGAAACATACAAAGGATCGTTTTGGAAACCGGTTTGGAATCGGGCAAAGAAAAGCGTCAACGAACTTCGCTTTTGATCATCACGGATTAAGCGTAATCCGAAGGTACAAAGTTATGAAATTTTCTTTGATTTAATTGTAATTCACGTATCCTTCTTTTGGGTTTCGAATTCGATTTTGTTTCGTTTTTGTTTTTCCGCTGCGTTATGAACGGTAGAAACCCAACAGTTTCGACATGGCGACCAAAACAATTCTAATGAACATTGGTTCTTTATTTATTTTTTTAGTAATTTGATATACGGGCTCTATATGATTTGTAATTAATTTGCTGCTAACATATATTTATAGTATGTGTGTAGAAGTTATAAATATGATCATAATTGATGCTTTTGATGCTTTTCAGGCTTATTGTCAAGAATATGCCAATATCGTTAACATTGTCAAAAATAGGAGAAACTCGACCCGACCCGAAAATGTTTACAAGTCATCGACCCGATCCAACCCGAGACCTGAACGACTTGAAACCCGAATGACCCGAGATCCGAAAGCCGAAATACCCGAGACCCGAACAACCTGAACCCGAATCCGTAGCCCGAACCCGACTGACCCGCCCGATTACCCAGACCTAAATAAGCTAAGCTTGAATGCACTGAATGATTGATCACAAAACCGTTAATTTCATAATTATATGCTAATATTATATATTATTTTATAATATCTTATTATGTTTTTATTTTACCACTATACTATTTTGGAAAGTAATATATATTTTTATAATGCTCATGTATAATATTATTTTCTAAAAATTAAATATAGTTTAATAATTGTTTATAAAACTACACATAATAAGGTCAAAACTAGTGAGACTAATTAGCATAACATATAATCTCAAATGACGCAAAAGTAAAACCAAAATTTGACTAAGCAGATGCAATGACCCGATTGATATGTAATACCCGATTGATATGTAATAATGATTTTACTGACCTAAAATATTTTCAATGATCTATAATACAAAACCTATGTTGTGCGGATAGTTCAAAAACTGCAAAGTATCCTGAGGATGCAGGTATCCGATACGGATACGTATCGGATACACCACGTGGCGTATCCGATGATTTTAATAATATAAAAATTCGGATACGTTCAGGATACGGCTGGGATGCTTCTGGGATAAGGCTGAGATACTTCTGTCAGGATACTTCTAGCATATTTTCACTATATATTTTGGTCCATTATACTTTTTTTAACCATTTTTTTTCCATAAATCAAATTTTAACCCACATTCAAACCAATAAAAGACTTATTTGCATTTTATAAGTCACATTCTTTTTTTTTCTACAACTCACATAATTAAAAAATAAAATAAAAAACCAATTCCCGAGAAAGTTAGAAATAATTGACTTTCCTTAAATCAAATCTTGAATTTTACAAACGTTATATATCGAGTATGTGTTTAATTTCATTCATATATTTTGATATTAAATTTGAAATGTTGATTATTTTATTTATTAATTAATTATTATTATTTTATATAAATATAATTAAAAAATAGATATATATAGCCGTATACGTATCCGAAATTTTTTGAGATTTGTCGTATCCCCGTATCCGTATCGTACCGGATATGATACCCGTATCCATATCCGTGCAACATAGTACAAAACACAACGATCAGAAATACTAACTGTAAATATTCGAAACATAGAATCGAATGTCCCGTAACCCATGTTGCACGGATACGGATACAGGGATACGACAAATCTCAAAAAATTTAGGATACGGATACGGCTATATATATATCTATTTTTTAATTATAATTATTTAATAAATAAAATAATCAACATTTCAAATTTAATATCAAAATATGTGAATGAAATTAAACACATATTCGATATATAATGTTTGTAAAATTAAGGATTTAATTTAAGGAAAGTCCATTATTTCTGACTTTCTCGGGAATTGGTTTTTTATTTTTTAATTATGTGAGTTGTTGAAAAAATAAAGAATGTGACTTACAAAATGCAAATAAGTCTTTTATTGGTTTGAATGTGGGTTAAAATTTGATTTATGGAAAAAAAAAAAGGTTAAAAAAAGTATAATGAACCAAAATATATAGTAAAAATATCTTAGAAGTATTCTGACAGAAATATCTCAGCCGTATCCCAGAAGTATCCCAACCGTATCCTGAACGTATCCGAATTTTTATATTATTAAAATAATCAGATACGCCACGTGGCGTATCCGATACGTATCGGAGCCGTATCGCAGACGTATCCGTATCAAATACCCGTATCCTCATGATACTTCCCAGTTTTTGAAATATCCGCGCAACATAGCCCGTAACCAAACTTACCACAAACCCGAATGACCCGAAACTTAGACCCGAAAGATCCGTGACCCGAACCCGCCCGACCCGAGAACAAAACGATCCAAAACCTGATCGATTCGAGACCCGAACAACCCGAAACCCAAACGAACTAAGACCCGAAACCCGAATGACCCGAACCCGACCCAACCCGCCCATTTGCCACCTCTACATATTATCAAATATAATTTTACACATTCAATTTTAATCATTTTGAATTTGGAACAAAATAAACTATAGAATATCGTTTAAAATTTCACATTCAGTTTCAATCTAACATATGTAACATCAGATCAGAACAACCAAACAAATTAAACAAATATCCCGAAACACAAAACCCGAAATGTTTCCGCATCTTAAAACAACTAAAAGCATGACAATAATTTTTGTATACAAAATAAAACAAACAACAAACCAAACATGCCTACACGAATATTTGATTAGTGTTACAACTCATCACATGAGTCATCGTTGCTGCTATATCGGCATTAGACCCTTCAAACTCTGCAATTATTCAAAAAAACGAAAAAGATAAAATTTGGAAAAGAAGATTAATTGCACCAAGTTATATATGCAGACAATCAATCAATTGTATTAATTACCGATAGAATTATAATGAATCAAGAGCAACAAGAGCCGTTGTTTTGTTGGAGCGGTTGCCCTTTTAGCTCGACGCTTGTTGTTGGCCTTTTATCAACTGTCGGCTGACTTGCAACCCTATACAAATCAAAGAAAAAAATATAAGTTTAGTAACAAAAAAATATAACTTATGTAATAGCACGTGAAGAAATAATTGGTCAATTATTTGTTTATTTATACCTTCGTTTAATTTCAGCAGACATGGTTAAGAAAGCTTTTTCAACATTAATGGATTCCTTGGCACTCGTCTCAAGAAAGGGAATGCCTAATGAATCTGCAAATGCCTGCATTTTTATGCAAATTTATCTTCAGTTCAACACATCAAAAAATTCATTTTTATGCGATTCTCTCATTTGTTACTTCAATTTCTTTAATCTTCTTCTCTCTCCAACAACAGACCACAAAAAAGTGAAAAACCACATAAAACTTGCTAAACAGATGAATGTGAACTTTTTCAAAATCCCTATCTTTTGGAATATTACAAAAAAAACTACTTTAAACTTCCAATTTCTCAAATACTTCCCAACTTTTAAAAATAAGAAGTTAAAAATAAGGGGTTTCCTGAATATTCCAAAAGATAAGGGGTTTTTCATACATACCAGGCAATAAAGGAATTTTTCCCAAAATATAATACCTGAGCAGTTTCAGTCGAAACGACTTTATTTTCTGTCAAATCGCATTTATTTCCAACGAGAAGTTTGCAAACATTATCACTAGCATATCGGTCAATCTCACTGAGCCAGTTCTTCACATTGTTGTAGCTCTCCATTTCCGTCACGTCATACATTATCTGAAAAATAATAACAATATTAATATCCAAATAAGCCCTCCTATTTCCTCCAAGTTACAAAAAAAAAATAACTCAAATGCAAATAATTGTAATTTAAGAATAAATTGAGGCTTAAGTTCTTAACTGAAGTCTTATATAATGACATTAGTATTTGGTCCCACAATAAAAAGAAAGAAAGAATAAGGACACTTCTTTTTGGCAAAACGGAAAGCTAATAGTAGGTAAGTTTGGTGATTGTAACAAAGGTGCTTTCTGTAATATTGAGAAGAATGAGGGTGTAAAATGTAAGAAAAAAAGAAAACATTACGATTATTCCATGAGCACCACGGTAGTAACTGCTTGTGATTGTTCTAAACCTTTCCTGCCCTGCTGTATCCCACTACAAAAAAAGAATATAACATAAATTAATTAATTAATTAATTAATAACTAAACTTTGTGGATGTGAAAAATTTATTGCATTCACTTGGGCAGACTACTAAATATTAAAAAAGCTAACAACAAAAGAATTTCAGCCTGTTTTAGACAAATCATAAGTAATTAACTATTACTCGTTCTAAATGTGCATAGAACAAATAGTTCTACACATGATTGAATCATTATTCCAGAAAGAATAAGAAAGAGTTTTAAACGTTAGAACAAAATATTCTAATAAATATTCCAAGTGGTATTTCTTATTCTAGAATATTGACAGGGCATTGATTTGCCTTTTGGGCTAAAGGGAAGCAATTGATTCCTAGTCAAACTAAACTCTACGATAAAATATTCCATTTTTTATAAAATATTCCATTTTTTATTAGACTTTATTCCAAATTGGGAATAAATATATTCCAATGGAATTGTGAGATGTCTATTCTTATCTTGCTTATTTTCGAGCCAATAATGATAAGAAAGTGACAATGCACCATAAATTAAGAAATTATTTAGCGGTTGGTACATCAAATTTTTAGCTTTTTATGTAATTATACCTTGCAAAACTATAATAATGCATAACCCTGCACAAACAAGAAATATAACTTTTTCCCCAAAATAAATAAGGGAAAAAGGAGGTGCTATTTAGGTAATTTTTGAAGAATTTGATAAAGAGGGGTTTTAACTTTTAAGGGACATATGAAAAATATCATTTTATTTACAAAATATCATTCTATTTTCGCAAATCATTAGTAATTACAAAATTATCTTTCAGAATGGAAAATACCTTTTTTTCTGTATTGAATTGCTAAAACTTAAAAAAGAAAGAATAAAAGCAAAAAAAAAAAAAAAGATACAGTGCTTACAATTTGCAATTTTACGGTCTTTCCGTCCAGATCAATTGTACGGATTTTCTGAAAGAAATGAAGCCAATTTTGTTTAAACATAAAAATTCAGTATGCAATAATTCAAATTCAATTAAATTTGAAGCTGAAAAGAGAAAAGTTAACTCACAAAATCAACCCCAATCGTACTGATGTAACTGTCGACATAAGAATCATCCTGAAACAAAAGGGAAAAAATAATGAAAAATTATATAAAAAGTAGAATAAAAGTGATTAATAATCATTGAAAAAAATTAATGGAGCAGAAAATAGTAAAACTATCAAAAAATTATCTGTTCTTCTTCCTCATATTTTGGGGCATTTTGGCCAAATTTAATCAGATAACAATTGAACTAAAATTATTCTTAGGGCAATTTAGAAACATGCATGTGGATAGAAAATTTTCGAATTGTAAAATTAAGTCCGAAATTGAAAAGTCAACTTAGAAAAATCAAATGAGCCTTCTCAAACCCTTTCGTACATTAAATTCAAAGTTGGATTATCAAATTAAACAAACCATTTCAAAACCATATATAAAGAAATTCACCTTTCTTTGAATTTTAACAACTCCAAACTCGCCATAGTTGGTATATATACATGGAAATAAAGCTATACTTTACCTTGAAAAGAAAACAAAATTTAATACAAAATCAAAATACTAACAGCAAATCTTAGTAGGAGGCATGATTTCCCGACAGAGGAATCCCCGATCAAGAGCAGCTTGAACAGATAATCGCTGAAAAGAAAAACAAACAAACAAAAAGAATAATGAAATCAAACCAATCAAATACTATAAAAACCAGAAAAAAATTCAGAAAGAAACGGAAAAAAATAGGAAACTGAGAATACTTACTACTCGTTGTTCATGGCTGGAAAGGAAATGGATGGAAGGAACAGTGGGCTTGTGATTCAATGGAGAAAAGGAGAAAGACAACAGAGAGAGGAGAAAGAACAAAGCTTTCTTGTCTTGTTGAGTTTGTCTATTTCTTTCTTTTTGAGGTTCTTTTTCCATTCAGACCCTTGTGATTGGGGGAATTTATGAATAGTCATTTTGTTACAAGGGAGTTAATTCATTAATCATTATCTCAAGTAGCATCAAGTTTTATTTATATGAAATTAAAAAAAAAATGTAGTATTGTCATTATGTAATTTTTATTCAGAGAAATATTTTTCTAATTGGTATGGTCGATACTCTTTATTTGTTTTCAGAAAAGAAGTATCATATATATAATTTGTAGCATTTGCATCTCATTGTTATTACACAACTATTTCAAGAAATATTAGCTATATAAATATGAAAGTTATATATTTATGTACAAGAACATATTAATAAATAAAACCATTAACCATGAGTTATTTTGTAATTAAATTTGCATGATAAGATAAAATGGATAACGATTTTATAATAATGAAAGCCATATTCAATACTAAGAAATTATAGTTCCTGATTTATATTTTGTTAATAACATAAGCCATGTTAATAAAAGTGTGTAAGAAAAAAAGTAAAATATTTTTTTCCTTTTTTTCTCTCAAAAGAAATAAAAGTGTGTAAGGGAGAATATTTCTTCACACAATTTCTAATTTCAACGAGGTTGCATTCATAAAAGTCCAATCTTTTCTTTACAACAAAAGCACGTAAAGAGAATGTTGTAGGCTCAAATGGGGTCCATATAATCATATAGATTTGCAAAATATCAAATATAAGCCCAACCAAAGGGCCCTGTCAGAATTTCGATTGTATTTGACTGCCAATTGCATTTGTATGTTGTTCTCTTGAATTCAACTTGAAAATTGCTTGATAAGGTTTGTTCGAAAACAGGTTCAATTGAACTTTGAGTCGAACTGTGAGGCAATTAAAGTACCATGTTTGATTGACTTGAGTTTGCATCAAGACAATTACAGTCAATTTATTTCTTTTTGGCAGTATGTAGACACACAAACTATGTACACACGACGATTTTTTTCTTCTACGGATTTGTATGATTAGAGAAATGCATGAATTTGATATCAAATCACACCAGTCCAGTTTATCAAGTCCAGCACCTCAATATATGTTTTTATAATTTAAGTCCTCTACTTCATCATATATTAGTAACTTATGTATTTTCTTCGAAGTTCAAGGTCTTCTCGTGGAAACGCATTGCAAATAAATAATTGTTATTTCTGTGATTGGACGGCAAGGTCCCGTAGCTCAGTTGGTTAGAGCGTTGGTCTTATGAGCCGAAGGTCGCGGGTTCGAGCCCCGCCGGGACCATTGTCATGTTTTTTTAATCATTATGTTCCATTCATCTGTTTCATTAATCGGATATTTCGTTTATTTTCTTTTTCATTAACTATTATTGTCATGATTAAAAATTGCATGTTTGCTACTCCTTTCCCTTCCTGTTCGGTTTAATTTCTTCCGAGTTCCAAAAGCTGGTTTCAAATATGGTAAAAAAAGTCCTCTTGCCTACAAGTTGCAATAAGTACTGTCACTGATTCCGAAATGTGCTTCTTATGTTATAGTTATAGATCCACTGCTTATCTGACAAAGAATTTATATACTCATTTATGGTGCAAAGTTGAGTTGTAATTGCAGCTAGGAATGCAAACTTAAATATTTCTATTTGTGACCAAATAATTAATTTTTTTTAATTTCAATGTGGTTAAACAAACAGTGAAGCAAAAAAAATATGTAATTTTGTCATGAAATGTGTTTTTAACATTATTTAGTCATTTTTGTAGGCAACTTGTGTAGAAATGAAACTAATGGAGTTCATTTTATTTCAAGAATTAAATTATGACATGCTAGTAAAAAAAAATTAATTTGTTAATATGTTGCTTCTCATTTTGGCCTCTCATTAGGTAGCGGAGCTTCGTGGGAAGGCAGGGTGCATCCTGTTGACTGTGCCCATAGTACAAGTGTGTTTCTCCGATGTTTTAAATAGTTGAGTAAATTTCACCGTATGTCACTCAACTTTCATAGAATGATCAAATATGTCATCAACTTTCAATTGTTCTCAATAGGTCACTCAACTTTTGATTTGTCTAAATTAGATTACCCGGTTAATTTTCCATCCATTTATTGACAGAATTGACAGGTGTATGACACATCATCGCTGATTTAAGCAGCCAATATCATCACTGACTTATAACTCAAATAATCATCTCAAGTTTACCAAAATCACGGGAGGTCATTCAACTTTACAATTATTTCACCGTAGGTCACTCAACTTTGAAATTTATCACCAAAGGTCGCTCAACTTTAAAAATATATCACGGGAGATCACTCTTATCCGCTGTAAAAAAGATCAAATCACTGCGAACTGCTATATTACTATTTAGGGTAAATTTAACCGTAGGTCACTCAACTTTCATAAAATGACCATATAGGTCACCAAACTTTCAATTGTCCCCAATAGATCACTCAACTTTTGATTTGTCCAAATTAGGTCACTCAGTTAATTTTTCATTCATTTATTGACGGAATTCACACATGTATGACACATCATCGCTGATGTAAGCAGTCCACGTCATCACCGAATTATAACTCAAACAATCATCTCAAGTTAACCAAAATCACGGAAGGTCATCCAACTTTATAATTATTTCACCGCAGGTCATTCAACTTTGAAAATATATCACCATAGGTCACTCAACTTTTACAATGTAATATGAGGTCTATCAACTTTAAAAATTTATCACGAGAGGTCACTTAACTTTACAAATATATCATAGTGGGTCGGTCACTCAACTTTAAAAATATTTCACCAGAGGTCACTACCTTTAATATATTGGTTTTAATTTGTTGAGACGATTATAGTTCATGTGGGACTTATTTTTTTTTCTTTAAATATTAATGACATGATTTTAGCAAAAATGAGATAGTTATAAAATATCATTTTTATAAAATACAGAACAATATTTTTTCAAAAATACTTTATATCATTTTTTTTTTAAAATTTAAAAAAATTCAGATTTTTTTTTAGAAAAGAATATTTTTTCAAGGAAATATTTTTCATTTTTAAAAAAATTACATTTCAAAAAATATTTTATAAAAGAATATTTTTTTAAAAATGAAATTACTTTATAAAATACTTTAATTAAAAGTATTTCTTTATAAAAAAAATTTGAAACATAATTTTTTTTAAAATGAAAACTATTTTTTTGAAAATATTTTTTCAAAATGTGTTTTTCTGATTTTTTTAAATTTTTTAAAATGATTTATTTTTTTATAATTATTTTGTATTCTTTTATATTTCATAAAAATGATATTTTATAACTATTTTGTTTTTGCTAAATTAAGAAAAAATAAGTTTCACATGAACTATAATCGTCTCAAGTCTCAACAAATTAAACCAACATATAATATAAGGTAGTGGACCTTTGGTGACATATTTTAAAAGTTGAGTGACCCATTGTGATATATCTGTAAAGTTGAGTGAGCTCCTATGATATATTTTTAAAGTTGAATGGCCTCCCGTGATATATTTTTAAAGTATCGATGCAATGGCTTTATAGCCGACATGTAATACGATTTGAATTTAAGTAAAACGTATACACATATTAATTGAAAAATTATGAACATAATAAAATTCTCAATATAAAAACAAAAAATTGAAAACACCATAAAGAAAAAAAATATTATAATTGCCCATAATAAAACGTATAAAAACCACACAAGTTCATTGTTTATAATTAAACACATAGCACAAAGTTTCAAAATAATCACATAAAAACTTAATTATCAAAAATCAACACACAAATCTTAATAATCCAAAATAGTGCAGCCTGCTTCGTATGAAGCAGTGTCCCTAGTTCCTATTATAAGGTGTTATGTTGTCAACTTTCATATTAGAAAATATGTTCATCCTATTTAGTTATTTATTAGAAGAAAATAAATAAAGACTCCACACCATCCAAGTTTTTTTTTTCAATGCCGGTTTGGTTTCGTTAACCAAGTCTTGTGAAAAATTGACAAATAATGTAAATTATTATTTGCTTGTCTTTGTAATGATATAGTAAAAATATTAAAATATAGGTTGTGGATTTAAAACATCGGTTGTGAGTAAGGATAGGGTCATTCATTTCGAAACAAATTAAATGGTGCTATTTTTTCGTGAATTTACAAATCAGAAATAGAAAACACGATGTTATATAAGGATTGGAGGGTCATCGTCTCTAGGGGTGGGCAAACGGTCGGTTCGGGTTGAACCGAACCGGCTAACATAAAACCAACTTGAACCGAACCGACTCTATTATAAACCGAACCGAACCGTTTAAAATTTTGAACCGGATTAAAACCGAACCGAATAAACCGATTTGTATATCGGTTTATTCGGTTCAACCGAACCGAATTAAATAGTCAAAATAACAGAAGAAGTTGAACCTTGGCTGTGGTGGCTATGGGCGGCGGCGGCGGCTCGGTCTCAGGCGGAAGAGAGACAGAGGAGGGGCGGAGCCGCGGAAGACAGGAAGAGAGACAGAGAGTTGGCGGAAGAGAAGAGAAACAGAGGGCGGAAGAGAAGAGAAACAGAGGGGCGGAAAGTTGTTTTTTTTTTAAACCGTTACAGAGCAACTTTGTAACGGTTAATTCATAAAAACCGTTACTAATTACATATTAGTAACGGTTTCCATAAAAGAACCGTTACAGAATTGCCAAAATCTGTACCGGTTTATTATAAACCGTTACAGATTGTGGACTATTTATGCATATTCTGTAACGGTTCTTTGATAATAACCGTTACTAATTACACTATTAGTAACGGTTTCTATAAAAGAACCGTTACGAATATGCATAAATAGTCCACAATCTGTAACGGTTTATAATAAACCTTTACAGATTTTGGACTATTTAACAATTCTATAACGGTTCTTTTAGAAAAACCGTTACTAAGAGTGTAATTAGTAACGGTTGTTATCAAAGAACCGTTACAAAGTTGTTTAAATAGTCCAAAATCGTTACAGATTTTAAAAAACCGTTACTACTTTAAAACCGATATGTATTAATCAGTTTATTCGGCTTATTCGGTTTAAACCGATTAGCCCAAACACGAACCGAACCGTGAACCGTAAACCGATTAACCTCAAAATTTGACCCGAACCGAACCGTTTGAACCGAATAGCACCGGTTCAGTTCGGTTCCCGTTTAAACCGAACCGTTTGCCCACCCCTAATCGTCTCTCCAAAATTTTTAATTTAGCAGTATATATTTATAAGAGCTTAGTGAAAAAAATTACGAAAGTTATGTAGTTTTATCTGTATTGCCAAATTCTGTACAAACATAATCAATATTATCAAAAATGTTATGTCCCCCCACCCCGTCCCAAACATACTTAGTTAAACTCTTGCCACTTATTGTGGGTAGGTGTACAAAGAATTTACCAACCCGTCCGACCCAACCCGACCTATTTTTTACGGGTTTTGATATTGTTGGGTCGGGTCCGGATTTGAATTTTGAAAACCCGAGATTATGGGTTGGGTCTTGGGTTTCAAATTGAAAAACCAACTTAACCCAACCCAACCCGTAGAATACAAAATTATATTATATGAAATATTTTAATCATTTATTTGCTTTATTAATTTAAACAAATATGTTAAATTATATTCTTAATTTAGAATTTCATAATTCACAATTAATACTTACCAATTCTAAATTATCTAAAATAAATATTTATATTAATATAATATGTTCTTGATATAGATTGTCATAATTCACAATTAATACTTACCGATTATAACTTATCTAAAATAAATGCTTGTATTAATTAATATTAATACAACTAATAAAATGCAAAACTTATAATATAAAGTTATAATTAAGATACAAATATAATTATGAGAACTTAGGTTCATCAAGTTTTGCTTGATGGTTTGTCAAATATAAAAATTCAATATATTTGTGTGTGTGTGTGTGATTTTATGTCTTGTTATGTCTCTCCAATGTTTTAGTATTAATACCAAATTTCTATTATTTTTTATGTATTGTACTGTAAAAGTTATGAATTTTATTTGGTAAATCATTCTTCTCTTTTGTTTGAGGTGTCTCTCCTAGGC
Organism: Juncus effusus; assembly: GCA_027726005.1. NCBI lineage: Eukaryota > Viridiplantae > Streptophyta > Magnoliopsida > Poales > Juncaceae > Juncus > Juncus effusus. The sequence continues at coordinate 7,406,657 of CM050894.1, read as the reverse complement.
TTTCTTTCATTTCTTCCCTCTCTCACTTCTCATTATACTATAATATATAAAACTGAATGTGTTTTTAGCCTACACGTGTCACTGCCTGGATTTCTTTCGCTTCCCATCTAACTCGTGTTAGGTTCTCACTTTCCTACAGGCCATTGAACATAAACCCGCAAGGTCCAAGTTCTGGCCATCAAGCCCAAGCTCCACTACAAGCCCAAGTTACAAGCTATCATACAATGAAGATTTATACACACTTCAAACTAGGGCCGGCAAAAAAGCTCGAAACTCGGTAGTTCGTTCGAACTCGTTCGATAACAGCTCGAAAAAGCTCGTTCGAAACAGCTCGAAACTGAGCCGAGCCGAGATCGAGTCTAAACGAGCCGAGCTCGAGCTTGGCCCAGCTCGGCTCGGCTCGGCTCGTCGCTCGGTTTTAATTTAAACATAATACCCGATAACCCATATCCATATATATTCTATAGCCCAATATCAATAAACTCTACAGCCCAAAACCCAATAACCCACCCAATCACAAACAAACCCTAAAATCTAAATCTGTATCATTCTCTTCCATCAGCCGTTCTCCCCCTCTTCTCCTTTTCTTTATCATTTCTCTTCTCATCACCATGGCTAGTCACATTAAGCCATCAGATCTCCACATCTTCCATCCCTCCCTTCTCATCTCGAAGTCGAAGTCAATTCTCGTCCTAGTCTCGTCCAGATCCAGTAGAGAATCACCTGAAATCCTAACACTAACCCTCTCTCGTGCGTCGTCTCATACAATGGCGGCTAGCATAGTCTACAAAACCTAAGCTCTTAGGTTTGTTCTTCCTCTGTCGAGCTTATTCGAGCCGAGCCGAGCTGGCTCGAACTAAACCGAGCCGAGCTCGAGCTTGCAAAATCAGCTCGAAACAGGTTTCATAAACGAGCCGAGCCAGCTCGAAAACGAACCGAGCCGAGCTCGAGCTGGGCTCGGCTCGGCTCGGCTCGGCTCGTTGACAGCACTACTTCAAACTGATAAGAAAGTACCGGATAAGAGAGAAAGATTTTCCCCGGTTAATTAATAGACCTGCTCAACGTAGACCCCTTTGATTGCTTAACACATGTGAACTAGGTTCACGCATGATACATGAATCCTTTCATCTCACATGAATCACTCACCATTTTAATTTATGTATGTACTTTCTAAATATATTTTCTGTAACGAGTCACTGTGACATAAGAAATGACCATTTTATTAGTATAGTATATAGTATATAACAAGCATAGGTAATAAAGTACAATAGAAAACAAACAAGTACAGTTAATAAAAAGAGGTGTTGCCAGCCACTGATCCTACATTATTATTCTACTTTTTCATTCTAACAAATTAATACGAGATGGATCAATTATTTTAAAGTTTGACCCGCACCAGATATGCTATACACAACATATGCAATGAAAAGTAATTTTAGATCATGAATCCATACAACTTCACATATAGTATGTTATTTTATATAGTTTCCTTACAATCATTTCTTTAATGAATATTCTTTGCCAAACATGTAAATATCAGCTATGTCACCACAAATCAGTTCTTTCATGCACAATACACATTAGATATGTAAATATTATATTAAACTTTTTTTATAAAAAAATATTTTACGCTTTAGATATAAATGTTATCTAGATTTTGTATCATTATAATTTTACATAATTAGTATAAAAATGAATAATACAATGAATCTATTGGAAGAGTGTAGCTCGAGTATTATCTCAGTATTTGGGTCGCTATTACAATGAATGCATAACTTGTTATATTAAATTTTGGAAGAAAAAAAAAGGAAACAATTGAGAAAAAAGTTCCCTTTGGCTCAAAACAATCAGCATCAGAGCCTTCAAAATCTGGCACGAGACGAACAGCCTTGTTTTTAGATAACTCATTGGATTGTTAGACTTGTAAATTAGACGGGAGAAAAACAACTGTTTTTAGATAACTCATTGCTCTGATAGACTTTAATATTAAATTAAATGTTTAAAATGTTTTTGTCGAGTTTCTCCTGGCAGATGCCTTGCCACTTGCGAGTAAGCTTTGGCAGAAGAACAGCTCTTTACGCTCTTCATCTCTCTTTGGCCCTTATCTCAAAGCCTCCTTCTCCATCGCCCTCTCTCTCTATCTCTGCATTGCCTTTTTCTCCATTCAGTCAGTCCCCCATGTCCTCTATTTTCACTGAAACCTCTAGCTGTGAGTTGAAGATTTCACTCCGAACCCCATCACAGTATAAGATTTTGACTATTAGTTAAGAGTTGCGAAGGTAAGCTGATCAATACCCGATTCTAATCTCTATTTTCTATCAGAGTTTTATCAAATTAATGACAAATGATTTAAAGGACCAAATAAAAGGGAGATTGTTTGGATGTTACTTGATGGCTTTTTGGCATGTGTTGTTGATTATCTTTAACTATAACACCTTTTTCTTGATTGTTCAATTAAAAGTCAAATTTTCCTTATTTTGGTTTTGTTAATTACCTCCAATATTATAAAGCTCCAAGTCCCCTTCATCATAATAATTTTTTTCTCAAAATGATTGTGCAACTCTGATTTTGTAAAACCTTATTGAATGAAGAACGAAGAATTTAAATATCAGAAAAGAAAATTACTGATGAAACAGGATGTGTATCTTGTGATTTAATTTTATCTTTAGTTCTTGTCATCTTACTCAATTATGAAAAATGTTTCAGTTAATGGTTGATGGTTAATTGAATTCATTGTATATTTTTATAGAAAATAGTTGTGACGATAGCATGCTTCCTTCATTAGCTAGTTGTCATCGACACGCGGGCGAGAATCGTGCGGGTCTTGTGCGTTTGTTTTTGCTGTTTCTGTTTATTTATAGTAATGTGTGTGGCGGGTTGGATTTGAATTTTGAATGAGTCGTTGTATGTGTGGTTGTGTGGGGAGAGGTATAGGAGAGATTTGGGATTTGGAGTCAGTGGAAGAGACGGCTGCTGGACGCAGAATATATAATTTTTTAATATGTTAAAGACAAAAAGGTTGTGTGTACCTTATTAACAACATGTTTTATATTCCAAATTGGAGTTATTAATAACATGTTTTATTAGAATTTTCTTTTTTTTGCAAAATAGCACTGTTTTGAAGGATAATTAATCAGATGGCATTTTTTTCGAAATATTTCAACGGATAGCACTTCCACCGCCAGAGGGTCTGGCGGAACTAGTGATTTTTTTTTGTTGATCCCAGCCATTTGACACCCGTAAACACGCTTAATTAAGAAAAAAAAGTTAGTTCCGCCATAGGGTATGGCGGAACTAGGTAAAATTTATTTTTTCAGGTTAAACTCTTAATTTAGAAGGCCAATTAGCTCAAAAAATTACGAATTCATCAGTTCCGCCAGACCCCCTGGCGGAACCAGAAGTTGGTTCTGGCGGAACTGGGTTTTTTTTGCTAAATTTTCATGGCTGTTTAGAGGGGGAAAAAAATATAAAATAGTAGGTTCCGCCAGACCCTCTGGCAGAACTGCTGAATTCATAATTTTTTGAGCTAATGGGCCTTCTAAATTACGAGTTTAATCTGAAAAAATAAATTTTACTCAGTTCCGCCAGACCCTCTGGCTTTTTTCCTTAATTAAACATGTTTAAGGATTCCAAATGGCCGGGATCAACAAAAATAAAAAAATCACTAATTCCACCAGACCTTCTGGCGGAAGTGCTAGATATCCAATTATTTGCAAAATTGCGCCATCTGATTAATTATTGTTCAAAAAAGTACTACTTTGAAAAAAAAAATCGTTTTATTATCCAAATTGGAGATAAATAAATCATTTCACATAAAAATGTTTTATTTTATCAAAGTTTTTTCATGCCAATAAAATTTGTTTACCCTTTTTTTCTTTCTTTTTCAATAATAGTGATGAATTATTATTATTTATGTTTTTTTGTTTTGCATGAGTTTAGGAAATTGCTTAGAGCTAACATAACATGCATATTTGACTTGGTCTGTCTATCATCATGCAAGAAGAAAAAGACAGAAAAAAAATCATTTTTTTTAAATAAAGAAGAAATATATTATCGTCTTTAGTTATGTTTCTCATGAGTTATTTTCATTAATAAAAAAAATAATATTAAAAAAAATAGGCTTTAAAAAAGATCATTTTTAACAAAATAAATAAATAAATAAGCGAAAATGGAATTATAGAAAAAAATAAAAATTAAATTGGGATTTAAAACATTGGGCCGTGTCCTGCCGTATCGGTGCCGTATCGGAGCCGTGTCCTGCCGTATCGGTGCCTTGTCCGAAAGTCAAAATATATTAAAATATTCGGATACGCCACGTGGCGTGTCCGAAACGTATCGGTGACGTATCGGTGCCGTATCCGTGTCCGATACATATCCGATACGCGTACGGCTGATTTTTTAAAGTATCCGCGTAACATAGTTGGCATGCCATCTCATTTTGAAATCAAGGTGTTTGGAAAAGAAAAGAAAAAATTCAAATCAAGGAGCACAATTATTTGTATATTTATTTTGAAAATGCCCCAAGGCTAGCACAATTAGTTTTGTAGGTCCCGTACCAATTATAAGTGCTATCTGGCATCACAAAAATTGAAAATGTCACTCATTATTTAATGAGTTAAGTTAAGACTGTTGGTAGTGTAGTAACAAAACAACGAATATTTTAAATGTTGTTCTCTAGACGAATTTGGATCAGATTATACTTTCATAATCTCGATCAGCTCTAGGACGTAAATGTTGTTCTCTCTTTGAATTTTGATACATAAAGGACATCTAAAATTAGATATTTTAAATGCTAATTTTAAAATGTAAAATAAATATTTTTAATGTTATTTTTTCTGACAATTTATTATTTCAAAATAGAGATATAAAAAAAAGATAATCAAAATGAAAAAAAAACAACTGCAAGTTTATTTATTTCTAGACAGATAATATTTCCTTCTTTGTTATTTTTCATTTTTGTACTGAAAAAACTAATTTAAATAAAAATAATATCGATCTCAGATCCTCTTGAATGTAGCAGATAACAACAGAGCTCGAAAATTAATGTGTATTCGAATCATAAGAACTATTAATGAACGATATGATCACATTGGTAATGTTATTGTTATAGTTAAAAGCTATATTGCTCAAGCGGTAAGACATTTTAAAATTTTATGAGAAGTCTTAAGTATGAATCCCGCCGAAAGCAATATTGCATAATATATATTTATTAAATTGTATCAATTCACAAATTGTTTGTTGGATCTAAAAAATTATTACTTCTGTTTTTTCCACGACTCATCTCTTGGATGCACAATAAAGGATGTCTCCAGTTTCACAATGACTGGAGAGGACTACCCAATTTCCTGGAGCAGCCAGATCCTGATATAAGCACTTGCGTCACTCACCTTAAATCCAATTAAAAATATTAATTCAAATTGCATATGCCAATATGCCATTATTGGAGAGCCTTCTTCCTTTTGAGGACAACAAACTACCAACAAAAATAAAGAAAAAAAAAATCATCATCATATCACTAAATCTCTCAAAAATCACACAAAAGAGAACTCAGTTAACAGAGAGAGATGGAGCCGATTCCTCTCATGACGCCATATAAGATGGGCAAATTCGATCTTTCACACAGGTAATCTAGCTTGTTCTTACATAATTTTAGGGGTTAATTTTTCGGGTGGGCAACGCTTAATTACATAATTCCTCTTCAATTTCATGCAAACACGATCGAGTTCAATTTATTTCCTTTGTATCTGTTTATTCTTTCAAAAGAGAGCGTAATTATTTCTGTCAGTTTGAATTTTCTTTTTCCGAAAGTTCTGTCAGTTTGAATTTTGAAATGAAGTGTGAGCAAGTTAGTCATAGTATTGAATCAGTATATCTGATTGTAACAAATGATATTTAAAATAACATTTAAGTACTTGTAATAATCTAGTTTGATAAATTGTCGAAATATTTATTATTTTTTGCCTTTTCTTGTGGAAGTTGAATTACTAAAGGACGGAATCGCAATTTAGGCAATTAGCTATGACTTGAAACCTTCTACCTTTTTATTTCCTCAATTATTCTCTCTTTTAATTAGCAAATAATATTCTAGGGTTGTCGAAACTAGAAACATAGATTATTTAATTCTTCATCTTATCTTAAGATAGATTTAATCTCTATTTTTAATATGATTTCACTTTCACTTCTACATCTCTCCTAAATTTCCTTGTACATTTTATTTCTAGGGTTGTTCTTGCACCATTGACACGACAAAGATCATACGGAAACATACCACAGCCACACGCGATCCTTTACTATTCTCAACGGGCCAGCAAAGGTGGCCTCTTGATATCAGAGGCCACAGGAGTGTCTGATACTTCACAAGGATATACAAACACCCCTGGAATTTGGACTAAGGACCAAGTTGAGGCCTGGAAGCGAATCGTTCAAGCAGTGCACGATAAGGGCGCACACTTCTTTTGCCAATTATGGAATGTTGGAAGAGTTTCCCATTATAGTATGTCTCTTCTCTCTTGTAACCATTCTATATTTAGTATCCTTTGGTAACAAGTCTAATTGTAGAATAACAATATATAAAATGTTCTTATTGTATATGTTTTTTTACACATGGAATATGATGGAATAGTAGATCAGAGGATCTATTCCAGGAGAACATGAATGTAATATCTTGGAATAAAGACCTGGAAAAGGAATTTTTTTTATTCCATGATAGATATAGAATTGCTATATACTATGGAATATATTATAATTTTTGACAAAAATATCATGCTCTATTCCAAATTTCATCATATGTGGCAACCAGACGCTCTTCTTTCCTTATTTTATTTCTCCTTCACTCTCTCCATATTTATTTTCTTTTCTACAACTTTTGTTGCTAAAAAAAGATTTCTATGGTTTCTCATTTTTAATTAACACGAAATCATGATTAAATTTTTCATCTAACAGCTCCAAATTATTGTGCTCGGTTTTTCCTCTTGAAAGGCATCCATCAATTATAGTTTTTTTCTTCATCATATTCTTCTCTATTTTAATTAATTAAGAAAACTTATTTTTATGATTGTCTTCTTTTAATGTTGGAAAAATTTCATTCATCAAATTATAGAATGAGAGCATTTTGGTCATTAGTCATTATTATACTATTTAAATTAAATTTTTATTCTATTTATCTAGCAGAATGTTGTTGGAATAAAACAGAATAATCGACTATTATATATTATACTATTCCTCTATTTCATGCTTTGCAGAACGAGATTGAGAAAAGAAAGATAGTAAAAGTTTTAATTCATTCTATTCTACTATTTCATTTCTGACACGTAAAATAGAATTTTCACAAACTTTTAATCCAATTTATTCTATGTTTTTTCATTCCTTTCAGAATGAAAGTTGTTACCTCACTTTAACCAAATCGAGTGATTAGTATTACAGTTCGAGTGATGTACTAGTATAATATAGTTAGTTCAAACCAAACAACTAAAATACTCAACCCAAACTATAAGGGAGTTAATTAGGAACATTTCAAAACCCATCATACTTCGAGTACATAAAAAAGAACATAAGAAACTAACTCTTAAATAGAATGCTTTGTTTGTAGAGTTCCAACCAAATGGACAAGCACCAATCTCGAGCACTGACAAACAAATACCACCTCAGCTACAGCATGACGGTACGGTCGAGGAGTACCCACAGCCAAGGAGATTGCCAGTAGATGAGATCCCGCAGGTTGTGAATGATTTTAGACTTGCCGCAAGAAATGCAATTGAAGCTGGTAATTAATTCCTAAATTTACTATATTTTAACTTTAATAGAGCTGAATTTGATTGGTGTTTATTAGTTTATTTGGTCAGTTTGGTTCGAACTGACCAGATAAACTCTTCGGTTTACAAATTACAAAGAGTGCAGACACAATAAAAAATATTAACTGAACTAGATACTAAAGTAGAATGATAAATCAGATTATTGGGTTAAACCGAATAAGGTGTGAAAATAACAAAATCGCTCATAATTGATCCCAATTTACAAATTAGTACTAGTAAGACATCGCGATATGCATAACATGCCTAAAAATAACGTATGCCATATTTTGATCCCCTGAATTTTATTTATTTTACTTTCCATGAAAACCAAAAACAAGTTTTCAATCCGACCTATTTAACTAAGAGCGTACATATAAATAATTTGATTCGATTAAAAACCAAGGAAATGAATTAATGGACACCCCGATTTATACAAAAAATTTTATTGGATAAATGCTTTCTCATGATTGATAGGATTTGATGGAGTGGAGATCCACGGCGCTAATGGGTACCTAATCGAACAATTCATGAAAGACAGCTCCAACGACCGCACCGATAAATACGGAGGAAGTTTGGAGAACCGATGCCAATTCGCTTTAGAAATAATCAAAGCCGTTTCAAACGAGATCGGATCCGACCGAGTCGGAATGCGACTCTCGCCCTTTATGGACTACATGGAATGCTTTGACTCGGACCCAGAATCCCTAGGCATGTACATGGTTCAATCACTAAACAAGTTCAACATTTTATATTGTCACATGATTGAGCCAATGGAAAATGTAGAAGAAAGGAAACAAATTCCCCGTAGACTTTTGCCTTTTAAAAAGGCGTTTAGTGGAACGTTTATTGTGGCTGGAGGGTACGATAGAGACGAGGGGAATAAAGTAATTGATGAGGGATATTCTGATCTGATTGCATATGGCCGGCATTTTTTGGCTAACCCTGATTTGCCTAAGAGATTTGAGACCAATTCACCTTTGAATCAGTACAACATGATGACTTTTAACATTCCTGATCCTGTTGTAGGGTATACTGACTACCCTTTTCTCCAATCTTCTGCTTAGTTTGAGAAACTAAGCTTGTTTTGTTTGATGTGATTCTTGCATTGTATTAAAAAATCTTAGTTAAAATTTTCATTTTTTCTTTTTAAATGTTGATCAGGTGTGATAATTGTATTTCTGGTGCCTCCCATTATAAGTTTTTGTCCAGTTGTATCATATATATATTTTAAATTTTGATCATAATGAGTGGTGACAGTTCCACCGCTTTCTCTTCAGTGAAGACGGTTCCAATCACGGACCACGGTCGCACCTATTGCGTTTGCCTATATACACACACTTAAATCATTAGGTCTTCCATGTATCAGTATTACCTTATGGAACACATTAGACCATATCTTTTCTATAGGGAAAAGTATGAGTTTGGTCCCTCAAGTATTGAGACATCTCACTTTTGAACCTTCAATTTTTTTAATCTACTTTTAACCTCTCAATTACAGCTTATTTATGCCTCTCCATGCTCGCTAATTCTAACACATATGCAATGACGTGACAAATACTCTCAACATAATAATTGTAAAAGAGTTATAAAAATTACTATTGATGTGATAAATATAAAATGATAAATACTCTTGATTTGCCAAAAACTTTCCACATCATGGCATAGAAGGAGCACAAATTATCCTATTTAATAATTGAGGAGTTAAAATCACACCAATAAAAAATAAAGCGGCCAAAAGAAATAAGGTGGTGTTCGGACAATTGACAGTTGAGGGGTCGGTCAAATCCAGATTTCTCTCTTACATATATAATCCTTAACAATATCATAAATCAAGATTTTCATATCAGTATCACATCCGTAGAGAAAATGAACCTTGAATAGTCGTTGTCGGAGCATGTGGGAAGTCATGCTCTTTAGCATAACAGATTTTTTGCTAAAGAGCTCTATTTTTAAGATTTGAAGCCCTAAAAAAAGTTGTTCAAGACTCCAAATACTTTTTTTGTTTTTGAAGTCCTCAAGTGAGGAGGCTTATTTAAAATAAATTATTCTTACCGAGTATCGAATGAACAACCTCTTGGTTGGTGGGGTGGTGCATTTACCTCTTGAGCTAGCAAGTTTTGGCTTTGTCCAAATAAATACTACATGCTTGTCTTTGTCATGCTTTCTCATCTTCAAATTAAGGAGCACATTTATTTTTGAATCAAGGCTAGCACAATTAATTTTTAGGTTCCATATTATTTATGTTGCACGGATACGGATACGGGGATACGGCAAATCTCAAAAAATTTAGGATACGGATATGACTATATATGTCTATTTTTTATTATATTTATATAAAATAATAATTATTAAGTAATATGTGAGTTGTAAACCAAAAAAAGAATGTGACTTATGAAATGCAAATAAGTCTTTTATTAGTTTGAATGTGGGTTAAAATTTGATTTATGGAAAAAAAATGGTTAAAAAAAGTATAATGGACCAAAATGTATAGTGAAAATATCCCAGAAGTATCCTGACAGAAGTATCCCAGCCGTATCTCAGAAATATCCCAGCCGTATCCTGACGTATCCTGAACGTATCCGAATTTTTTTATTATTAAAATAATCAGATATGTCACATGACGTATCCGATACGTATCGGAGCCGTATCCGTATCGGATACCCGTATTCTTAGGATAATTTTCAATTTTTGAAGTATCAGCACAATATTATATATTATATTATAAGTGCCATCTCGCATCACAAAAAGAGTAAAAAGTCACACATCAATAATGGCAGGTTACTGTTGGTGTTGGCACCGACGAATGAATCTGGACGAATTTTTGATCAGATTTTATACTTATTTTATCATATCTAGGACCTAAATGTTCTTCTCTCTTTGAAGTTGATACAAAAATGACATCTAAAATTAGATGTTTTTAATGCTATTTTTTGGGTCCATAATAAAAAATTTAATGTTATTCTCCTTCTCTCTTTTTTTTCGTTGACTCAACTGTTGGATGCAAGAAACAATGTATCCAGTTTTGTAGACTGGAGAAGAAGACCCAATTTTATGGAGCAGCCTGGGGGCCCAAGATCCTGATATAAGCACTTGCGTCACTCATTTTAAATCCAAGTAAAATATTAATTCGAATTTGCATAGGCCATTGGTCAGCCCTCCTTATAAAGCTCTTCCTCCTCCCGAGGAAAATAAGCTACCAACAACAAAAAACTCATCATCAATCATCCATCACTAAACCTCTCAACACATAACAGAGAACTCAGTTGAAAGAGAGAAATGGAGCCGATTCCTCTAATGAAGCCATATAAGATGGGCAAATTCGATCTCTCACACAGGTAATCTAGCTTGTTATATAAGTTGGGGGTTAATTTTAGGGTGGGCAATGCTTAATTACGCCAATTTCTCTTCAATTTCATGCAAACACGAGGGAGCTCAATTATTTCTTTAGTATCTGTTTTTTTTGTCAACAGAGAGCCCAATTAACTGTCAGTTTGAAATTAAGTGCAAGCAAGTTTAGCGATAGTATTGAATTTAGTACATTTGATTGTAATTTATAATATTTAAAATAACATTTAAGTACTTACAATCTATTTTGATAAATTTTTGTTCCAATAAAAGTTATTTTAATATAGTTACACAACAAAAGGTTATGTGACATTGATAGCGGATCAGTGTAGTAACATAAATTATTTATTTCTTCATCTTATACTTAGGATAAATTTTAGGATTTTTCCATCCGGATCAGTGTAGTAACATAAATTATTTATTTCTTCAACTTATACTTAGGATAAATTTTAGGATTTTTCCATCTATATACATGTTTGCAAACGAAATAACAACGAAATTTATGTTTTGAAATAAATACCAAATCTAGCATTCTTGGAGTTGTGAAGTTGGATTATGAAAAATGCTAAAAATATTTAATGAAAAAATCGGACTTGGGAAGTCCGATTTTCACATTGATATTCAAACTTACATAGAGGCACCTACTCCATTAACAATTTCTAATATGATTTCATCTCTATTTCTAATATGATTTTAATTCCAATTCTAAATTTCTCCTAAATTTCCTTGGAAATTTATTTCTAGAGTTGTTCTCGCACCATTGACGCGACAAAGATCATACGGAAATGTACCACAGCCGCATGCAATCCTGTATTATTCTCAGCGAGCTAGCAAAGGAGGCCTTCTAATAGCAGAGGCCACGGGGGTGTCTGATACTTCACAAGGGTATACAGACACCCCTGGGATTTGGACTCAGGAACAAGTTGAGGCCTGGAAGCCGATCGTTCAAGCCGTACACGATAAGGGCGCACTCTTCTTTTGTCAAATATGGAATGTTGGAAGAGTTTCCCACGCTAGTATGTCTCTTCTCTTATACTTTGTATATTTAGTTCTTGTACTGCGGTATGTGGAATAGTAGAATAGCTTTTTTACATCTTTAATCCACTATATCACATGTTTTTTATATTCTTTTCAGCATAATAAAAGTTGTCATCCCACATTATTCCACTATTCATACTCTATTCCACTATTCCTGAACAAGTGATTACGAGTGAAGTACTAGTATAATATATAGTTATTTCTTTTTTGAGAAATGCTCAATAACCAATCGCTTATTGTAACTAATATTAAGAAGAAATTATAATATAGTTCTTTCAAACCAAACAATTGAAATACTGAAGCCAAATTATATAGGAATTATTTAGGAACATTTCAAAAATTCACAGCCAATCACAATTTGAGTACTCTTCTCTTTCAAATTCCGAAGTTATTAATACTCTTAAATAATTCCTTGTTTTTAGAGTTCCAACCAAATGGACAAGCACCCATATCGAGCACCGACAAGCAAATACAGCCTCAGCTCCAGCATGACGGTACAGTCGAGGAGTACTCGCAGCCAAGGAGATTGTCAGTGGAGGAGATCCCACTGATTGTGAATGATTTTAGACTTGCCGCAAGGAATGCAATCGAAGCTGGTAATTGATTCCTAAATTTACTACCTTCTAACTTAGAATGAACTGACGGGTGCTTATTAGTTTATTTAATTAGTTCAATTCAAATTGACAGTTGGCTCGACCATTTTTTGTTCTATTTGCAAAATTTAGAATAATCATAATTCAGTTTAATCGGTTAAACCAAACAAACAAAGTGTAAAAAGAAACAAAATTATGCATAATTGATCCACTTTTTAAAAATAGCTATTAAGTCCTATCTTAGTCACATACAAGATTGATGTTGGATTTCTCATGATAGGATTTGACGGAGTGGAGATCCACGGGGCACACGGCTACCTAATCGAGCAATTCATGAAAGACAGCTCGAACGATCGAACAGATGAATACGGCGGGAGTCTGGAAAACCGATGCCGATTCGCGCTTGAAGTAGTCAAAGCCATTACGGATGAGATCAGATCCGACCGAGTCGGAATGAGACTCTCACCCTTCACAGACTACATGGATTGCTTCGACTCAGACCCAGAATTGCTTGGCATGTACATGGTTCAATCACTAAACAAGTTCAACTTGTTATATTGTCATATGATTGAACCAAGAATGGCTATAGTGGAAGGAAGGAAACAAATTCCTCATAGACTTTTGCCTTTTAAAAAGGCGTTTAACGGAACTTTTATTGCGGCTGGAGGGTACGATAGAGACGAAGGGAACAAAGTAATTGATGATGGATATTGTGATCTGATTGCATATGGCAGGCATTTTTTGGCTAACCCTGATTTGCCCAAGAGGTTTGAGATTAATGCACCTTTGAATAAGTACAACAGGTTGACTTTTTACATTTCCGATCCTGTTGTGGGCTACACTGACTACCCTTTCCTTGAATCTTCGGATTAGTTTGAGAAACTGAGTTTACTTTGTTTGTTTTGATGTGGTTCTTGAAAGTAATAATGTCCTAGACGAAACTGTTTCACCGTGTGAGAAACGAATTATGTATCAGACATTATATTTTTGTATTAGATGTTTTATCTCATAAACTTTTTCATATAATAATTATGCGTAAAGGTTGTTAGATTATTAATTAACCATGAATATGTATGTCCGTTATATGTCATTAGAATATGTGATTCTGATAGTAAAACCGTAAAGCAAAATGAATACAATTCTAAAATATCTCTAGTCATATATGAGATGTTTGTAAGACAAACATATTTGAAAATTTCAAATCATATATATAGTTACTAGTATGTTATTTGGATGATAGTCACGTTTTACTGATCATGGATATTGGATATTGGATATCAATTCATTAATATAAATATATGTTGGAAAACATATATTGGATCGACCCACTATAAGAATATATATGGTATATGTCATTAGTGTTTTCTCATTATCTAATATATGAGTAGTCATTTGACTTGAGGTCATCATAGATTCCTATATGTATATCTTCATACTTTGACATAGTCAAACGTTATCTTTAACCGGATAATTATAAAAGCTATGATCGGGTATTTAGTAAACCATGAGTTGGAATGTGAATGATCAAGATAGAATTTGTTACTCTCGGATACGAGAGAGATATCTCAGGGCCCCCTGATAAATTGAGACTGAAGGAAAACACACGGCCGTGTACGAAAGAATTAACATGTGTTGTTAATATCTTTTAATTTATTCAGTCTAATTATAATTCAGGAAACAGAATTTATCATAATAAGGATGACATAAAACCATGTCTTATGATCAATATAAATATCGTTTAACAAATGGACTAAATACATAATTGATGTATATGTTATGATCACGTATCATTCATTTAACTTGGGTAATCATAACGTCGTACCAGAAGCTACTTATGATTTATAAACTTGAAGTTTATTGTTAATATTAAATGAACCTACATGGTCGCACACAAACATAACTAACTCGGTTGGACATAGAAAATCAAAAGGAATGTGAAGAGGTGTGAGCATGAGATGCTATAAATAGATGAAGGGTTCGTCTGATTAGGTCAGAAGATTCAGACCACACTCTAGCCACCAATTGAGAGAGAGAGAGAGAGAGAAACAGGATCTAGTAATCTCGGTTTCTCCGTCAACAAGAGCTGTTCGCATGTGGATACGTGTAGAGGGTGGTGCCGGAGTCGTAACGCCTTTCGTGATCAGATCCGCAAGAGAAGCAGGGATATCATTTGGAGACGAATCGCGAAGTCCTACAAACCGAATTAGCCGAATCCGAGGTATAAATAAGATTTATTTTTCTGATTTGATTGATAATACACGAATTCTCGGTAAGGAAACGGGTAAAATTTTAATTCCGCTGTACTTCTTTCAATTAGTGCACTTAAACTAAAAAGACTTCAAAAATATAAATCAAGTTAATTCATTCTTCTTTTTTCTTATCATAACCATGTTTTTCGAAAAAGAATAGTTTTTTTAAAATAATTTTTAACATTAGAATACACTTGTAAAAATAACGATGAGTGAAATTAAATTCATCTCTTCATTTTTCAAATTTTTTTGGGCATTCTTATTATGTCACATTATCTCAAAAATTTCATTTGCAAATGATGAAATGTGATCAATTTTGAATCATAAACTTAGAAAATCAAGTAAGGTCATTAAGTTTTAATAATATATCAGAGGGAAGTTGATTAAAATTAAATAATATATCGTATCAGATCACTAGCTAAATTTTAATGTTGTATCACGATATGTCAGTACAGTAAACACATGATTTCGGAGGGCATCCCAAAATGGAGACCTATTTGTTTTGCTTAAAATTGATTTTCCATATAAGCTAGTGGTCATGAAAACGATGGAAAAGGAAAGGGGAAAAAGGTTATTTCGTATGAATCAGGCTGAAACAAAGGAAAATAGAGACCAACTACCAACTAGTTTCCAGTTTTGTAATGACAGGACTCAGGAGCCGCCAGGATCCTGATATAAGCACTTGCGTCACTCATCTTAAGTCTAACTAAAGTATATAAACGGTGCCCTCCCAATAAAGCTTCTTGAGGAGATCATCAGTAAACCACTCATAAATCAAATAAAAGGGAACCCAATTGAGAAGAGACAGAGAAGCAGACAATTCATTGAGCATAATTACTTAGAAGGTCGAGTGAAAAATGGCGCCGATTCCTCTCATGACGCCATATAAGATGGGAAAATTCGATCTCTCACACAGGTAATCTAGTTTTTTATTACATAATTGTTGTGTGAATTAAAGGGAATTTTTTTTTGTGTTGATTTATTCTTCTCCCCAATTTCTATTTCTAGTAAAGAGAAATTTAATCCGGTTCAATCCATTTCTATTCAATAAAAAAAGATGAAGATAGTAGTTTCAGAAAGAAATGTGGTAAATTACCAGCTTCAATTGCATTCCTTGCTGCAAGTCTAAAATCATTCACAACTTCCGGGATCTCATCTAATGACAATCTCCTCGGCGGCGGGAAATCCTCGGCCGCACCGAAGGACTGTAGCTCAGCCGATATTTGCTTATCAGTGCTTGAGATTGGTGCTTGTCCATTTGGTTGAAACTCTACAAACAGATAATTAGAGGATTAATTACTTGGTCTATGATAGAAAAAAATAGATACACTTGTTATTTTGAATTGCTCATAATGATTCCAGTAAAATTTTGTTTCAGTATTTCGATTGTTTGGTTCGAATTGGTAACACGAACCACTCTTTTAGAAATTGATTAAATAGTCGAATAATATGGAAGTTATCTATTCGCTGAATTAAAATAGAAAAATATCGATGCATTTCCGATTCTGATTTCCCAAACCTCTCTTCCAACATTCCATATTTGGCAAAAGAATAGTGCGCCCTTATCGTGCACGGCTGGAACGATTGGCTTCCAGGCCTTGACTTGCTCCTGAGTCCATATTCCAGGTGTGTCTGTATATCTTTGTGAAGTATTAGACACCCCTGTGGCCTCTGATATTAGGAGGCCACCACTGCTGGCTCGTTGAGAATAGTACACGATTGCGTGTGGCTGTGGTACGTTTCCGTATGATCTTTGTTGTGTCAATGGTGCGAGAACAATCCTGAAATAAAATGTACAAGCAAATATATATAAGGGAGGATTAGGAGTGAAATTGATAATATATTGGAAATAGATTAATTTAATCTTAACAAAATGAAGAATTAGAAAATTTATATTACTAGAATGAATGTTGTCTACAAGACACGATGTAGCCATTTCTTGGTTAAATAGTTATATTAAACAACAAATCACAAAATTGTCATATAGGGTTCAAGAGCCTAATGAAAAGCCAAGTGTTCAGTCAAAACTACCCCTACAAGAACACATAATCATATGTATATGCAATCCACTATCAGGTATTATATTAGTGCACTGATCTGATGGAATGTGAGGTTACATTTCTTTTAATTTCAATAAAGACCCGTTCGTTAACTATGCATTTTTTTTGCTATTTAAGCATTCTTTCTCTTACTCCCTTTTCGTATTCTTATTACTCTTCTTTTCATTCTCATATAACAAATGATACACACAAACCATCATTATATAGAACATGCACTTTTAGAGTCTTATTCTATAAATATAATATTTTACAGTTATAGACACCATAACATACACCTAACCCAATCTTTCACACACATAGATATACTCTTTCACATAACTACATACATATTTTCACGCATACACATCCTTTCACATATAACTACATATAATTAATTAATTAAATATAAAATTTATTATTTTAACAAATGGAACCAACCGGGTTATGTGGTGTCTCTATTATATTTATTTTACTTTCAATTATGAAAAGCAAGTCATGAAACCAAGAATATTTTTCTATGGTGCCTATTTAACACAAAAAGAGTGAGCCATGATTTGATTTGATTCAAAACCAAATGAAATAAACTAACGGACACCCCTATTTATACATAAAATAACTTGATTCGATGTTTGTTCTCCCATGATTTATAGGATTTGACGGAGTAGAGATCCACGCAGCGCATGGTTACCTAATCGAACAATTCATGAAAGATAGCTCAAATGACCGCACTGATGAATACGGCGGGAGACTGGAAAACCGATGCCGATTCGCGCTTGAAGTAGTCAAAGCCATTTCTGATGAGATCGGATCCGACCGAGTCGGAATGCGACTCTCTCCCTTTACAGACTACAAGTCACATGATTGAACCAAGAATGGCAATAGTGGATGGAAGGAAACAAATTCCTCATAGACTCTTCCATTTAGAAAGGCGTTTAACGGAACTTTTATTGTGGCTGGAGGGTACGATAGAGACGAAGGAAGTAAAAGGATTGAGGAGGGATATTCTGATCTGATTGCCTATGGCAGGCATTTTTGGCGAACCCTGATTTGCCCAAGAGGTTTGAGATTAATGCACCTTTGAATAAGTATGACAGATCAACTTTTTATACTTCTGATCCTGTTGTGGGCTACACTGACTACCCTCTCCTCCAGTCTTCTGCTTAGTTTGAGAAGCTAAGCTTGTTTTCTTTTCTTAGGGCCTGTTTGCTAGCGTAGTTTTGAGCAGGTTTAGGAAGCCATGGTTGCAGGGAGCTAATGTGTGACCATCAGGAAGCCATGGTTGCAGGAAGTCAAGCAAAACTGTATGAAATTATCAAAAAGAGGTGTTTGATGAAAACACAGGAAGCTATGTAGAAAGTAGATAAAATGTTAAAAATTATGATATTATTATATTATTATTTATAATTGTAAATATACAGAATGATAAATAATTATATATAATGATAGATAAAAAGTTAAAAATTATGATATTACTATATTATTATTATTATTATTCATAATTGTAAATATATAGAATGATAGATAAATATACATAAATGTTATTAAATATATTTCATATAATACAAAATTATGTGTATATAAATACTTGCATTATTTGAATTCACCATGCTATTATATTATAATAGCTAATGTTATTATAATTTAATTTATTAGTTTACTTAATAAAATATTTTTCTAACTCAGTTAATGTCAAACGATGTGTGCTAGTCATCAAGCTCAAGCATTTTCCATTTATCATCTCGTTTAAATAATTTTTTGAAAAATAAATCAATTGCACAAATTTGAAATTGTTGATATTGTAGAGAAAAGCAATTTTGACCTTTCCGGATTCAAAATGAGTAATATAAAGACAAAGAATTTACTATGTATTCTCTCATTAATACATTTTCGGTCATATATTGAAATTGATACGTAGGAATAGGATCGTGAATTACAATTTTCGTATTCAATAATGCTACACAACATGACAGAAAATTCCGACAACATTTTGAGAAAAATTATTTTGCAAAGATTACAACTAATTATAGAAATAAAATTTGTACAATTAATCTTGTTGGGTTGCCGTCAGAATTTTTCTTTGTTTCGTATCCAACACACTTAAAAAAATAGGGACTTGATATGTCACGACGCACTGTAGCACTTCGAAAGATGAAAACTTGACAAACATGCAAGATTTCGGCTCAATTTATTAAAGAAACAAATGAGACTCAACCCAAAACTAGACCCAACCAGGGCCGGTCTTGTGTAATTCGGGGTCTTTGATGATAATTGTAATGTGACTCGACTTTAAATAATATTATCTGAAATTGAATAAAAAAAATTCGAATTTCAAAAGTGATAAATATTTATAAAAATTAAAATGACTTGAAAGAAATATAAATTTGTATTTAGAGGAATAAAAAAAATAATCAGAAAAATGGATAGAGAGAGTTGAATTGCAATGTTGTGTGAAATTATGAATTATGAGAGGACGAAGGCTAGAGGTGGCAAATCTGACCCGAGCCCGAAAAACCCGCCTGCCCACCCCCCCCCCCCCCCCCTCATCCCCTACCCGAACCCGCCCGATCCGAATCGAACAACCCGAACCCAAAGTGACTTGTCGCTTGATGTTACCCAAACCCGACCCGGCCCGAACCTGAGTGAACCAAACCCGATACAACCCGAGAACCGAAAACCCGAAACTCGACAAACATGACCCAAACAGACCCAACCCATACTATCGCTGGTTTAGTTCAATATTGAAAAATGAGATTCCATTATATCAAAACACAATATTAATATCTAATAATATCATAATTACTATTGTAACTTTTAATTGTCATATTATTCAACAAAATTCAAAAATAAAGTTGATTTATGTAATTAACACAAAATTTAATACAGCCCAAACCTTATAATCTGAAACCCGAACGAATCCGCATCCGATACGACCCGAAAATTTAGAGGAGCCCGAATCCGACCGACCCGACCCGAAAACAATCTCAGCCCGAAAATGAACCGTTCAAAATAAGGCCCGAGTATAACCCGACCTGACCCAAATTGTTCAAACCCGAAGATGACCCGAACAATAAAATAACACGAACCCGAATGAACCGAGCCCGAACCCGCCCGTTTGCCACCTCTAACGAAGGATGCTTAAAAGGAAAAAAAAAATGGAGCCATAACATTATGAGAATTATTGCTTCTTATTGAAAAATATAGAATACTGAATTTCCTTATATTCCTTCTTCTTTTTTTCCTTTCTTTCCTTATATTTTTCTTTATTCATTCGTTCTTTCTAGCTGGGGCTTCATTTATATGTGAGGTTTTAATGAGCAGTGGGCTTTGTGCTTTGGGCTTTGATAGACTTCCAAATAATGTTTTACTATTTATATGAGCTTAGATGGTTAAAAATAATATGGGGCACTTAATTTTTGGAGGCCTTTGGCGCTTGCCTACTGGGCCAAAGCCCAAGGCCGGCCCGGACCCAACCAAACCAAAACGAAAATTGACAAACATGCAAGATTTGGGCTCAATTTAAAGGGAAATGTGCAAACACGGCGCACTATAGGTATACTGTTATTTTTCATTTATATATTATTTTCTCATTTTATATACTGTTTTGCCATTTAATATTATTTAGCCTTTGTGTATTTCTTTTTTTTTACTTTTATATATTGTTTTCCCATTTTTATATACTGTTTTTACTTTTTATATATATATATTGTTATTAGAAAATAAATTATATATATTGTTATGTATATATTGTTATTAGAAAATAAATAATATATACTGTTATTGGATCCCGTTGTAAACAGTCGTGCTACAGTGCGTCGTGCTGTAGTAGGTCTCTTAGATAATTATTGGCAAACAAATGAGACTCAACCCAAAACTAGACCCACCCAAATTAAAACGGCCCATTTACCACCTAGACACAGGATTTAATCAAATCTCAAAGATTTCAACATCAAATCTCAAATATTTCAACATCAAAATTTTCATTTTCAAAAAGAAAGATGATAAGTTCCTGCTGGTCCCGCATCCTTTTGAAGCACAGCCTCAGCATCATTCCTTACCGCTTCACTGGATCGAACGAGCTCAAATTCCTGCGCGTAACCGATTCGTCTCCCAAACGGGCCTCCCGCTTGATCCTCCCTCGTGCTTGCAGTAGTGTTTCAGCCCCTGCCATGGTTAAGGCCATCAGAGTTCATTCCACTGGCGGCCCTGAGGTATTTCTATCTCGTTTTCTTCTGATTTTGTGTCTTGTTTTTGAATATTTTTTTGTTTTGTGTGTGTGTGTGTTGTGTTTTTGTTTTTTTTTGGGGGGGGGGGGGGGGGCTCAGTCGGAATGGATTAGGGCAAGTTGGAGATTTGTAATTGTGGAAAATTTCAAGGTAAAATTGGTAAAATAATAGAGAAATGAAGGAAATTTGAAAGACAATTTGAGTTACTTCACATCACATGCTTGCAGTACTTCAACTTTAATACTCAAAAATGTCGGAATTCTTACTGGAAAAACTAATTTATTCATAAATTCTACAAAGTCATCGCAGCAATGAGTTTCAGCGTTTATGTATTCGGAATACGGTCTGTACTTGTAAATGACAATGGCACCAAAATGGATTCTCCCACTCACTTTGAAATCGGAACATTTACCCTCGAGACCCTGTAAATTCAATTCATTACATTTACTACCTTGCGAACCCTAATTTAAATATATACGATTTAATAATATTTTGTAGGTGATGAAATTGGAGGAGGTGGAGATAGGAGAGCCGAAGGAAGGCGAGATCCGAGTAAAAAACAAAGCCATTGGAGTTAATTTCATCGATGTCTACTTTCGCACGGGCCTCTATGAAACCGCTCTTCCCTATACCCCCGGTACCAAAATAAAAAAAAATAAAAATAGGTTTTGTAATTTACATTTGCAATACGCTTAGCTGTATTTATTATCTTAATATCTATAGTTGAGGACCTATTTTGTTAACACATATCAATTTTACGAAATCATTTATTTTCCCATTTCAACTAGCTCCCATTAGCAAATAAAAGATAGTATGGTTAGATTCAAATTCTAAATTTTAAATAGGTTAGACTTAATCCAACTCCTTTAGAGAAAACTAAACTTAACTGCACAGACTACGTCTTTTCGTAATTTCGTTATCAACAAAAAGTCTTTTTTTCTAAGTAAGGTATAATAATATAATGTCTTCTTTTTTCTATTTATTTATTTATTTTTATTTAAGGAATGGAGGCGGTGGGAGTGGTGATGGCCGTGGGATCCGGCGTGACGAAAAGGAAAGTGGGAGATGTGGTCGCATATGCGGGCAGACCGATGGGATCGTATGCGGAAGAACAGATCCTTCCGGAAAGTATAGCTGTACCAGTTCCTTCTTCGATAGATTATAGTGTCGCTGCTTCCGTAATGCTCAAGGGCATGACTGCTCATATGTTGTTACGACGCGTATTCAAGGTCCATGATATGATATGATATCTTTCTGTACGGGGATATATGTAGATTATCTCGAAATGTTAGTAGGTGATGTTGTTGATAGGAAAAAAAATCTAAATTTGACCCCCTCGGATATTGAGATAGCTCGTTTTTGGCCCAATCAAGTTTTTTTCCCCTTTTTGGGTGTAATTTTAACCCCTCAATAGTTGAGACAACTCATTGACAAAAGACCAAAAAAAGGTGGCCCCGCGAATATTTGTGTATTTAATAGTTGAGAGGTAAAAATTAGACCCAAAAAAAATTGACTGTCCAAAAGTGAGCTCTCTCAATCAAAATAGTTGAGCGACTAAATTCATACTTTTCCCTTAACAAACTATATAGTCTAATGATTTTGATACGTTAATACCGATAATATACACAGTACACTAAAGATTTGAAGTATCTTTATAACATGGCTAAACTAAAACATGATCATTCCTTGATTATTATATACAGGTTGAGAGAGGCCACACAATACTAGTGCATGCAGCAGCAGGAGGGGTCGGATCGCTGTTATGCCAATGGGCGAACGCACTCGGTGCAACCGTGATTGGAACCGTCTCCACCGAAGAGAAAGCGGCTCAGGCCACTCAGGACGGATGCCACCATATTGTTCTTAGCAAAAAAGAGGATTTCGTTACAAGAGTGAATGAGATTACGGCTGGCAAAGGCGTCAATGTGGTTTACGACTCCGTTGGCAAAGATACTTTCAAGGTCGGTTTATCCTACAAGTGCTACTTTCCTTTTTTTCAGTGTTTCAATTTCATGTGATTTGGAATTTTGTGTGAAGTTAAGCCTCTTAGTTGTTTATTATTGTCTAAAACCAGTAGAAGATCAAATTAAGATAGTACCATTAATTTACAAATATAACCTATCATGTTCCTAAGTTCGATTAATTTTTATTGAAAAAATATAAGGTATCATGTTACCATAAGTTATTTATTCTCAATTGGAATACATTGTTGGTGAAAAACAAGGAGAAATTTTCCGCAACTTCAATAGAACATCAAATATTATTTATTTGGAAATAAAAAAAAATTAATCAATTTTATGTGAAAACAGGGATCATTGTCATGCTTGAAGACAAGAGGCTACATGGTCTGTTTCGGGCAATCATCCGGTCCACCCGATCCAGTACCGCTAACAGATCTATTTACCAAATCACTCTTCCTGACAAGACCTTCCGTGTTTCACTACACGGCCACAAGGGAGGAGCTTCTAGAAGCTTCCGGAGAGCTCTTCGCGAGCATTGAGTCGGGCATGTTGAGGCCGAGGGTGAATCATACTTATAGGTTGTCTGAGGCGGGTCGGGCTCACGCGGATCTCGAGGCGAGGAAGACTACCGGGTCCGTTGTTCTTATACCCGATTGTTAGTTGGGGTTTTTGGAGAGTAGAGTTTGGGTTGGAATAAAGAGATGTGTTGTCTCCTAGAATTTAGGATGGAATTTTTTCGGATTAAAATCGTTGATGAATCTAGGATCAATAAGAACTCAGACAAGTTTTTGTCAGTTGTGACAGTTTTAAATCACTTTTTTTTTTGTAACTTATCAGTGTCATCCAAATGATAAATAAGTGAATAAAAGAATATTGAGGTTCATCATGTGATTTGATGAGTACTTATTGTGGTAGTGTGTAGTTAGTGTTTGATGACTAAAATTATCTTCAGATGCATTTTTCTGTTCACAAATAAAAAAATCATTATATCTCAAGCCTTCAGTCCGACTCTATTTGATTCCTATATTCCTAGGTTTCATGCCGCATCAAAACATGAGAATTAAATAAGTCGAAATTTCATTGAAGTAATATTTAAATCCAAATAATTAAAAAAGCACGAAAAAAATATTATCAAAATTCCAATTCCAACTATTGTTACCAAAATCTCAAATAAATGATATTTATAAGCTTTCAATATCACTTTCACATTCACTTTCACTTTCACTTCCACTTTCACTTTCACTTTCACTTTCATCCTGATTTATTTCTTCCAAGTTTCTTTCTTCATCAATGCCAAGAAGTTTTCTCAAATATTCCAATTGATCGGCTTCATATTGAAGCGCTTGCCACTGCATACACAATATTCAAATTGAGTAAAATACATAAAGTACACGGTTTAAATGAAAAGATCATAAAGAAAAAAAGAATACATACATATTTTTCGAAACAAAAAAAAAAGTGAAATTAACCAAAAGGATTTTACCCCATACTAACTACATGTTTATTATATAAAATAGAGAAAATTAATGGAGACAAAATAAATGTGTACCTCTTGATAAGATAAGGTAACAAGCTTCCAACCAGCCGCTGTAATGTAACGACGTTTCATCATAGTGTGGCCCAACGGTGTTCCTGTCAAAAAATACAAAACAAAATGGCTTTAGTCTTATAAAACACAAACGTTCTTCTTTTGACATATAAAATATCGCAAAAAATGTATTTTGAAAACACAACTTAGAAAATTTTGTTTTACATTAATTTTTCATATATGTTCTGATGGGACAATTTACATGCATGAAAATGCATATTTAATCATTTTTAGGGGGTATTTAAGGATAGGGCATCGTGATAGGACCTCCAAAATGCTACTATACATGTTAAACAAGTTAGAAATAAATTCTAATACAAAAGATTAAAAAAATTCTATTGCAAAGTGCAAACAAAAGAGAAATGAAAAACACCTAAATTATGAACCGGATCCATACATCTTTTGTGCCAGTATAATGCTTTTTCCTGGCTTATTTTGAGTTTTAACGGTGGTATCATAACAAAAATGACGCTTAATAATTATAAAATTTGCCCACTAACACCGCACACTGACACAAGTATCAAACTTCCAGCCAAATTGAAACCAATTAACACATAATTAAAAAAAAAAAAAAAACTCATACCTAAATTCCTTGAAAAATGTGTGGGCCCATCCATCTCAAAAGCGAGTTTTTGATCCACCAAAGCCGCATCAACCGTATATCCATCAATTTCATATTCTCTCACAAAATCCAAGCCGGTCGAAACCAAAACCCGGCCCACTTCCTTTTGAAACAAAGAACTAATCTTCATATTAAACCTCTTTGTTTTCCCGACCCGATAAATTCTCTCTTCTAATCCGCCACTCAAAGCGAGGCCCAAATTAGGGTTTTCAATTTTGAGGCATTGGTTCGCGATGTAAACTTGATTGGCGAATAATACGTCCTCTCTATATTGATCGGATATTCTTTGTCTCTTGAATTTGGATAGAATATTCCAAATGGTTGAGAAAAAGGGGCGGCCCGTTTGACCCAAAACCGCATAGGACCAAGCTAGGTTACCGATTTGATCTCTTGTGAAATTTAATGCGAAATCTTGTTGTTGTTCGGTATTTGAACTAGTTTCCAAGAAATCATCCAAACCTTTTAAATCATCCAAACTTTTTAAACCATTCAAACTTTTTAACTCATCCAAATATTTTGAATCACCCAAATTTTTATAATCATCAAAAATATCATCTAACTCATCCAAACTTTCCAAATCATCTATCTCATCTACATTTTCGAAATCTTCATCTTCATCTTCACTTTCAGTTTCTATATCATTTTCACTTTCAGAAATTTCATTTTCATTTTCATCCTCATTTTCAAACTCATTATTATGTAAAAGACCGACCCGGAACGAAAAACACTCGTCTAACGCATCAAGAAAAGGGCCCGCATCAGCATTTAATGTAGCACAAGCCCACAAAAACTGCGTTATTTCTTTCTCATTAAACGTCTCCACAATCTCACCTGCCCTAAAAACCAATTTTATGAAAAGGTCCTCCGAAGCGTGCCGCATTGACGCAAATGCCCCTGCAACATTCGCGACATTTTGCGCATTAAATTCATTGATTTTAGTCACCGCCACGTCAGCAATCCGATCCATTTCAGAGCTGTACAATAAATCGCCCCCAATTTTGGACAGAGCCCAAGCTATGTTAGAAATGCCTTGACTGTTACAATCTGGCAAAGCAATCATACTAATTCCCACTAATAAAGCCGTCTCTTTTTGCCTTGCAAACCCTAATCTTGAAGGTTCGACCATTTTTACCCTTTCCATGTTTTTTGCGATTCTATGTAAGGCCGTAGCGATATTTAATGGGCTTAGAGGCGAAGGACTCAGCCCTTTTGCGACAGCTGTCACAATATCTGAAATTACCTCTAAAACTTCTTGTGCTGACTCAGCGTGAATTATTTGTTTGTTCAGTGAAATCTCCTTTTTACGGTCTGAAGGGCCGGCGAATTTGGATAATTTTTCGACAAATGCCGCTTTTGCCCTTGCGCGTTTCTCTTCGAAAAATCCGTCGGCAAAATGTGTTACCTGGTCTTTAAGGGGATTTTGGTCATCTGAAAGGTCGATTGTGAATCCTTCTTCATCTTCTTCTTCTTCTTCTTGGTCCGATTCGAGTTTGTCAAGGATTCGGTCTATGCCACGTGTATCTAATTTTCCGTATTTTTCCTTGTTGGCCTTTCTCTTCTTCTTTCTCTTCTTTTTGGGGGTGACCATTCGCTCCAATTTGTGACTAAAACCTCTTGCTTCGATTGATTTTAAGGCCAATTTCCTTGCTTGCACGCACCAATCATAGCTGCCAGAATCATCAGTATAATCTGATTTACCTTTAAGCTTGTTTTTCTTTGATCCGTTGGAGTTTTTAGAATTGGTGGTTTCTCCCAGAAAGACGGATTTCCATGGAAAGGCTTTTTTAGCTTTGCCCTTTCTACCCTCTCTCTCAGTCTCTTCGCCCTCTTCTTTATCTGAATAAGAATCTTTTAGCTGGCATGAACACCGGGTTTTAGCTGTATTTTTGGTTTTGAGAGTTGAATTTGAAAACCCAAATTGAGATTTTGCGATTGTGGAAATTTGGGTTGGTTTTGAGGGGAAATTCAGCAGTGAAAAACTGCTTCCCGGGAGAACTGTTGAGAGATGCATCTCAATTTTTTTATTTTACTTTTCTTCTTCTTCTCACTGCAATATCAATTGTGCATGCTTACACACAGAATTACGCGATTATGAATACTTACAGAGTAACTGGAACTAATTGAAGGAAGTCAGTGAGAGCTGATGATACGAGAGAGAGGGAGGGAGGGAGGGAGGAAGGGTTTTACAGGATAAGCCCAGCACTTTTCTAAAGGACCCCTTCTTTTTTTATTAGGGGTAATATCACGTATACCCTTCCAAAAATCCAAAATATCAAATTTACCCCTCCAAAACTGAAAATATCAAATTTACCCTCTTAAACTTTATTTTATATCAAATTTACCCAAAATTCTATTTTACCATCCAAATTAATTAAAAAAATGCTGTAGCACGACGGCACTGTAGATATACTATTTTTTTCATTTTATATACTGTTTTCTCATTTTATATACTGTTTTGTCATTTTATATACTGTTGTTTATTCTTTGTGTATTTTTTATTTTTTACTTTTATATACTATTTTTCCATTTTATATACAGTTTTTTTCATTTTTATATACTGTTTTCACTTTTATGTATATACTGTTATTAGAAAATTAATATTATATACTGTTATGTACATACAGTTATTAGAAAATATACTGTTATTAGATCCGTCGTGAACAGTCGTGCTACAGTACGTCGTGCTCTATCAGGTCCCTAATATATATTTAAATTAAAATAAGAGATGAGGGACATATTAGTCAACTAAATATATTATTTATTAAAGTAATTAGGTTTTAGAAGGTTAAAATATAGTTAATTTGGTAATTTGGGTAAATTTGATATTTTAGAAGTTTGAAGTGGGTAAATTTGATATTTTAGAAGTTTGATATGGGTAAATTTGATAATAGTTAAACTTTAGAAGGGTAAATTTGATATTATGAACTTTAGAGGGGCAAATTTGATATTTTGAGTTTTTGGAAGGGTATACGTGATATTACCCCTTTTTATTATTATAATGTATAACAGGATAAACCGACTACTTAATCTAAGAGAGGCCTTCCTTCTCTAAATAATATTATAGCTTAATTATTTTCTCCCGAAAACTGTTATTTATTTTTGGGACCTGGTAGAACACATGCCGGCTCTCAATCGATTCCTCTTCATCGTACATCACTTACGTCACACCCATAACAGTATATATATATATATATATATATATATATATATATAGAGAGAGAGAGAGAGAGAGAGAGAGAGAGGGGATTACTAAACAATTTGTACAAGCAAAATCCGGATTTTGCTTGTGACCAAAATTCATCAAAAATTCAAATTTCAACCGTACGGATGGAATATATATATTTTGAATATGATGTAGATTAATTTTCACAAGAATCGGAATATTATATCATTGTCATCATGTATCATCAAAATTCATCAAAATATATATAATATGTATTATATATATTTTGATGAATTTTGATGATACATGATGACAATGATATAATATTCCGATTCTTGTGAAAATTAATCTATATCATATTCAAAACATATATATTCCATCCGTACGGTTGAAATTTGAATTTTTGATGATATATGTAGTATTTTGGTCACAAGCAAAATCCGAATTTTGTTTGTTCAAATTATTTAGTCATATATATATATATATATATATATATATATATATATATATATATATATATATATATTACTGTCTTGCTGGAGTAGAAAAGAGCGTCGGAAAGAAAGATTAGAGGTTCTATCAACACATTTCCCTTTATTTTTTGTTATAATTTTGTTTGTTGAACTTAAGCAAAATTGAATCTTAGTTTGTCTAATTAGTTAGATTGATTTTATTTGTAACTTGTAAGAACAAATTTTTAGTCCAATTAGTTAGTATTACGGCAAAATTTAACTTTCATTATATGGGAGATAGCAAAAAGAATTAGTAAAAATCTGTTTTTTTAGACATTTTAGGAAAAATCTGTTACATTTTTTTTTTTTTTTGAAGAAAAGAACTTTTCCTATTAGCTAATAGAACTAGTGCTGTAAAAGTTCTCATTGGTTCTCTATTAGTACCTGATTAGTCCCAAGTTTCTAGGAAGTTGGCACAATTTTGCAACAATCATTTGACCCAGTCAATAGATCGACTTGAGCCAATTTCTTTGGTTTTTACTTTTTAGGCTTTTACGACCAACTTAGCCCAGTTACACATCTTTTTTGCTGATTTTGCGATTAGTCTGTCTTTTTTTTCAAAAATTATTTATGAAAATAACGTTTATGTTGTTATTTGTATTGTTGACAATACTTGTGTTATTGTGATATCTTATAATTAAAATATATTTTGTGCCAAGTCATGGGTTCAAATTCCGGCAAATGGAACATAAAAAAAAATCCCGACAAATGCAGTCATGTTTAGCATATATTTATCAAAATCTTCTCAACTCATTAAAATATGAGTTGAATCTCAAAAAAAAAAAAAATGTTTACCGTGAAATGCACCGCGCTTTTCAAATTCTCTCTCTTTTGGAAATTAACTCACTATGAATCCCTCTAATCCATGTGTTATTATGAAATGCGCTGCGTTTTCGGATTTTTTTTTCTTTTGGAAATTATCACTATATACAAAGTCCACTTTGGATTAGAAATTTGACATGAGCTATGATTTTCTGTGGCCAAATCTTATAATATTCAATATAGCGAGTCACATTTAAGTATATTATGAAATTTTTATTTTATCCACTCAATTTACATATTGATATTTTAATACTAAAATATTTTATTCAAATATAATTAAATATTTTTATAAACTGACATTTCTTTTATAATATTTATTATTACTGCTATGGCTAAATCTTATAAATTCAATGTAGCGAGTCACGATTAAGTATATTATGATATTTTTATTTTATCCACTCAATTTACGTATTGATATTTTAATACTAAAATATTTTATTCAAATATAATTATATATTTTATAAACTAATATTTTTTATATTTATAATCATATATTATAATGTACTTTATATTACTATAAACAAAGTTGAGTTTGGCATAGATTTTTGACATGTGTGTCTCAACAAAATTTCTTTTGGTCTATATTGTACAATGTTATATAAAGTGAGTAATTAATTAAATCATTAAACTAAATCAATTAATTTATTTTTGGAACAAAATATTTCTCATTATTTTTTCATATTTTTTATAATCAATTTAATTTAATAAATCAATAAATAAGAAAATAATATATTTGCAGGATTTTATATTATGGAAAATATGAACTTTTTCTTTCATTTTATAAAAGTATGTTTAAAATTATTATATCAAAAATACCACTTACACTATCTGACAATAAAAATAACATTTCCATTTATACATATGTAAAATATAAACATATTACTTTTATCACGACAAAATTGTAAATATTTTCTTAGAAAAATATATTATATGTCGAAGCGGGGCGAGATTATCGACTGGTTAACATTAGATTTTAGCATTATGAACTTGCAACAACTAATATTCATATGAAACATGCATGTGCAGAAAATTGATATCGGAAGTTTGCATAAAAAAAGAAAATTGCAAAATAATAATGTTCATGCCAAACACGCATGTGCAAAAACCTAATGGTGGAAGATTCCACAAAAAAATAAAAAATTGCAAAAATGCTCATGCATTTACTGAAATTGCAAATAATTATGTATTATTGAAAAAAGAGAGAAATCCATTTTTCTTGTGGCAATTTCTACAAAATTGGAAAGTGCGATTGGCTTTCGCATAACCATCTAAATAATGGTCCAATATGCAAAATATATTATTTTTTCTGTTTGTCAATATATTATTTTTTTCCTATATATTATTTTCAATGTTTTACGTATATATTGTTTTGTGCATTTTTTACCGTTTGAAAATTGTATATAATGTTTTATCGCTTTTCAATATACTATATTTTTATATAGTATTTTTAACCATTTAAATATGTATTATAAAATTATTTATTGCATTTATATATTGTTTGTTGTCTCTGTATATTGCATCGGGTCCTTTCTACATAATGCGAAAGTCTAATATTAATTTTGAATGATACAAGGTTTTTAAGAATTCCTTTTTTTTCATTTTCCGATATATAAATAGAGCTAAATCATGATATTTCCTTTTATGCATGATACATATGATATTTTCAAGGTTTTGTGGTCTAACACCTAAAATTCGCCCATTTTAAATGACGAATGATAAAATGACAAATCTCAACGAACCCGCTAGTACGATCACTCTCTCTCTCTCTCTCTCTCTCTCTCTCTCTCTGTCTCTATCAAGTTCGAGCTCTGATCTGCTCAACAATGGGTGGAGAGGAGAAGAAGAAAGTCATCATCGACACTGATCCTGGAGTCGGTATGTAAAACTAAGACTTTTTTGCACGATTATTTCCTAAACTAGTTCTGTTTTTTATGAATAATATAGTGAATTTTTGAGATAAGTTGTACTTTTTTTTTTTCCAAATTATGATTGAATTTGTTGTCTAGTCAGTGACTAGGATTGGTAAGTTTGTAAAAAAGCTTGTAATGGAAAAAAGAAAGGAACTTTGCAGTAAAATACCAATTTGAATCTACTTTCCAAAAGAAGAATTCAAGCACAAAAATTCTTTGGGCGCTGTTTTTTTAGTCTTACTCTTAGCTCAATTGGGTAAATTAAGGCTTAATTGAATCCTAATTAAGGAATGATTGTAGGGTCTATTGAGGCAGCATTACACGGAGGCCAATTTTTTGGATAACTTTGCGAAATTATTACCACTAAGTTACAAATATTTCTTTTTAACTAATTTGTATTATTATTTATTATGGTTTTATTATTAGATGATGCCATGGCGATTTTTGTTGCGCTAAATTCGCCGGAAATTGAAGTGATTGGTCTCACAACCATATTTGGAAATGTGTACACCTCACTTGCCACTCAAAATGCGTTGCATTTGGTATTTATGCTTTTTACACAAGCTCAATTAATCTATAGATTAACTTCCAATTATTTGATTCATTAAATGCATGGATTTAACCACCTTATCTTATAAAATATAGGTGAATGATTAGATGTTTGGTTTAGGTAATGTGATTTTATTTGGAATGAAAAAGAGAAATAGGTTTAGTTGACTTTTTGTAACTTGGGCATAATATTTGGGTTTTTTATGCAAAATTGTTATGTTATTCTGTATATGAACGCCAAAGCTTTGATTTTTCTTGGTAATACTAACTTCTATATATTTGAGATATTTTACTTTCTTTTGATTGCATACTTTTCATTGAGTTTTGTGATTAATTAATTAATTTTTCTTTTAAATAATAATAGTTAGAGGTTGCTGGCAGGACTGATATTCCGGTTTCTGAGGGATCTCACGTGACAATAACGGTATGAATTGATTACTAAAAAAAAAAATAGCAATATTTTTTTGCATTTAAGTCCCTATTTTTTTTTCTTACCAATATAGAAATGTAGAGATTTACTAAAAACCTACAACCGAACAAACTATGCACACAAAGAAGCAAATATACTTAAATTAAAACATCATAAAAATTCTCCCATGTCAAACAAACAAAAAGTAGTAATATATAAACCAAAAATATACAATACCAAATCTTTTCCATAAACTCTTACTTATTTATCATCCCTAATTTTTTACCTATTTTTTCTTTCTTAAAAAAAAAGAAAAAATACGAAGCTCAGAATAGCGAGTTTCGTACACGGCAATGACAGATTGGGAAACCAGAATAAACCAATATAGAATTATAGAGATTCATTCAAAAAACTACAAACTTAATAAACTATACACACAAAGAAGCAAATATATAAATAAAACATCATAAAACTTTGCACGTCAAACCAAAATAAACAAACGATTAGAAACCAAAAATATACATCACATAACCATTTCCATAAACTCTCACCTCTTACCATCCCTCATTATTTCCCTTCTTTTTTTTTTAAAGAAAAACACGAAGCTCAGAATCGCGAGTTTCGTACACGGCGACGACGGATTGGGCAACCAGAATTTCCCTCCGCCAGCTGGACGGCCGATCGACCAATCAGCCGTCTCGTTTCTGATAGAGCAGGCCAATCTCCATCCTGGCAAAGTGACGGTCGTCGCGCTGGGCCCGCTCACTAATCTCGCTCTGGTATTTTTATTTTTATTTTTTTAAATAAATTGGGATAATTTTATGTGTGTTTGAAAAATCTCGAAGTATTAGGGATGTTCCTACGAAACATAGGAAATGTCATGTATGCCTCTGCTTTTAGTAATTATTTATAAACTGGCCTTGTTTTGTTCTCTTTTATCTGTACATGAATAAGTGAGAAAAATGGGTAATTTGGGAATTTTTTTTATAAAATTATGTGAGGAAGGGTATAGTGATATTTCATGTCTTGTAAGGGTATTCATGGTATTTCACATCTTGGAGGGATATATGTGATATTTCAGATATATTACTAATATAACCTTCGAAACACGACACCTCATTTTTACCAATTTTGTCCATTTTTATTACTATGGATATGAGTTATTTTGGAAGGACATACATGAAATATTCTCCTGGTACCTCATATACTTTAGTTTTTTGCTTTTAAGCCAAATTTCATGCGTACCCTCGTAAAGCCTCAATATATCACTTACACGTTACACCCCTCCAAAATGTGAATATCATAAAAATCCAACAGCTAGTATATCATGGTTTGAGACTTGTACCAAACCCATTCAGACTTACTGTTAGAGAATATAATGAAGTGTTTTATTTATTTTTCTTTTTTTATTGTATTTTTATTTTTTGATAGGCGATTGAACAAGATCCAACTTTCGCAAAGAAGATAGGCCAAATTGTGCTTCTTGGTGGTGCTTTCTCTGTTAATGGAAATGTGAATCCTGCTTCAGAAGCAAATGTAATCAAATTATCAAACTCTCAGATTTTATTCTTCAATTTGTCGGATTTTTTATTCTAATGTTTGATTGCTGTTGTTATTGTTGTTGTTGTATAATTGCATAACTGAGGGTAAATTGAAGCATAATTCTTCTCTTAGTTTTAATTTAGGTTAATTTGAGTTAAAACGGGGGTACATTGTGAAGTTTTGGGCTTAATTGCAGAATTTGGGAAATAGTATACATTGGGCTGGAACTTTACTCTTGAAATATTTCTTTCTTCTTTTTGATAAATTGTTTGTTCAATTTAAGTATTTTATTACAATCATTCAATGACAAAACTTTTGATTGGAAGAGGAATGCCAACTTTTGTCTCTATTCTCAGTTTTATATATGTTAGACTTATTTTAAATTTGAAATCTCATAATAAGGAATATTGCAGTTTATTTTGTCTAGTTCAAAGATCTTTAAGACAGTTCAATCAATTTTTTTATTTTATTTTTGATTTTTGGTATGTTTTATGAACAGATTTTTGGAGATCCTGAAGCGGCCGATATTGTGTTTACAAGTGGAGCTGATATTTTAGCTGTTGGAATAAACATAACACACCAAGTCATTCTTACTGGTATTTTTTTTTTTTTTTGGAGTTGGCTGATTTACAAAAAATTTGTTGGCTAGCTACTATTACAGTAGATTTTTTCCTTTTTTATTTCTCTTTCTTGAGATAATTTTGTGTTTAAGTGGAGTTTTCTAATTGAATTGATGGTTATATATACCACAAGGATAGCTAAAATGCTTTGAAAAGTATAGCACATTTTATACTTAGGACTCTTTCATCCATTGGATGTGCATCGTGATTCGTGTTAAAGAGAGAGAAATGTTTAATTTATTGCATTGCACAAATCACAATGCATATCCAATGAATGAGAAGTCCAAAGTATAAAAGGTGCTATACTTTCCAAAGCATTTTAGCCATCCTCTATATACTACCTCTTTTTGACTTTGGTTTTTACATAGTCTAATTTCAAACATAGTACATGTAGATCAAGCTTTAAAATGTTTACCTAGATGTTTATATTATATGTGCATATAAAATAAGTAGAAACCATTAATTATGCATTTTAGTGTTTTTAGGTTTAAGAAAATAACTATTTAAAAAAATCACTTTATGATTTCTAGGTACTATATTTGTATTTACACTCTTTTGTCTAGTACTATTATTAAATATAATTATGAATACTGGAATAATTAACTTGACTTATTTCAGATGATGATCGGAAAAAGCTGGAAAATTCAAAGGGTAAATTTGCACAATACATGTGCAAAATATTAGAAGTTTATTTTGCATATCACAAAGAGGCCTACAAAATTGATGGTAAGAATTAATATATGAAGCTTCCTTAATTGAGTCTTATTGCATAATGTTGCGTTAATTGAGGCC
Organism: Juncus effusus; assembly: GCA_027726005.1. Lineage (NCBI taxonomy): Eukaryota > Viridiplantae > Streptophyta > Magnoliopsida > Poales > Juncaceae > Juncus > Juncus effusus. The sequence goes on along the minus strand of CM050894.1, from coordinate 7,370,890 downwards.
TAATTTAATGAAAATTGAGGCAAGATTGTAAAATTGGGGTTAATTGAAGTTCAAATAGTTTGATAAAATAGGTTTAGGGTAAAATGGACATTGTACCCTTTGACCTCATTCAGTCATTTGTGAGAAAAAGGCTTATAGATCCTAATACTAATTATGTGGGGTATCAACATTTTAAGAAAAAAAGCATAACTATTCTCTATGATTTTATTATTTCATCTACATAAAAAAAAAATTGGAATTTATCAAAAAAATGGTAAGTTATCATCATAACAGATTGTTTTATTATGTAATGTAGGAGTACATCTACACGATAAATTGTTCTATCATATAATATAGGACCATAATAAATTGTTTTACTAGGTAATGTAAGAGCATAATAATTTTTTTTTTTGAAACTTGAAATGTAGGAGTATATTTGCATGACCCAGCTACAATTATAGCGGCGGTAAATCCATCGTTATTGACTTACACAGAAGGTGTTGCTAGAGTCCAAACAAGTGGCATCACAAGAGGCCTCACACTTTTCGACAATACAAATAAAAGGTTATACTACTTTTTATTCTCAACTAAAGTATATAGACAAATTTACACAAATGCACCTACGTTACGCCTAAATTGCAAAGAGCTGACCGAACTATTATTTTGTTAGTGTCGAAATTTTAGTTTGTAATCAGATGAATTCTAATAAATATTTGTGAATAATATTAGTTATGGAGAGATGACAGAATGGACAGACAAGCCTAAAATCAAAGTGGCGGTAACTGTTGATGCACCTGCTGTTCAACAGTTGGTCATGGATCGACTCATCAACTCTTAGTTGTACATTTTATTTTAGTTGATTGCAATAAAATGTCTTATGTATCAACTACTGATGAATCCAGTTTGTTCTTGCTGTTGATTTGTAATTGTATTATTTTTTTTCTTAAGGTTTGCTCATTATGTGATTGTAGGGACTCTTTGTGGACTCTGATCTGATCACTTGCAAATTTCGTTTACATATAAACAAGTTATTTCCACTTAATTAGTACATAAATATGAGTAGATCTGACTTCTGAGTTCATCTATTTCCTAGTAAAGATCTCTCAATCTCTACCATGCAAATTGTGACAAACTTTAGAACTATGAAAAGTTTATTTTATCCATGCACAATTAAAATGGGAAATTTTGAGGAGAATCACGTTTTGGAGAATAAAAAAGAATTAGACACTGGATATGTCCAATTTCACGTGTTTTGACCAGTTAAAACGCGTCCTCCACGGGCACAAAAATCACTGACATCAGCGTCCTCACTTCAATGCAGAATTCTTATTCAGGAAAAATTCACCCTTTTAACAGTAAGAATATAATTTTTAACGGTAAGAAAATATTCTTATTTAGAAAGAATTCACCATTTATTTTGGAAGAATTTACCCTTTTAACATTAAGAATATACTCTTTCAGAAATTTTGTACAGCGACCATTAAATCCCGCGTTTGAATGACCAAAACATTTTTTGACCAGTCAAAACATGTTTTCTTTTTCAAGCCCACTATTTTGTTACCACATGTGGCGCTCCTATTGCTGATTCTTTTTTATTCTCCAAACGTGATTCGAGTTAGCAGCCCTTAATTAAAATTAGTTCGAGGGCTCATTCTCCTAATTCCAAAAGGACAATTAAGAAGATGATTTATAAGGATTTTTTTTTTTTAATATTGAACTCACAATTTATGAGTTGATATACTTCACTAAATATGTGCTACACAATATTGCGTTTGGCGAGACTCGAATTTGGGATCTCTCACAAAATTTTAAGGTGTCTTTGATCTAGCAAGCTTTGGCCAAGAAGATTTGTAAGGATTTCGGTAATGCTAATGTTATAATTTGAATCTTAAATAAATTATAACAAAATCCAAGTCTTTCATTAAATAAAGTTCATTGGCTCGTAATAATGTGACCTCTTAACATTCTCGTGTTACAAGCCTATGGAAAATTCATTGGCTCGTAATGATGTAGCCGAGCTAACATTCTTAAAATTGTATCTGAAGCAAGTTGAAGTGGCATTTCTGGCGTCAATTTAAAAAAAAGGAAAAGAACAAGCTGAAGTGCTATTTCCGGTGTGTGTATATCTCATTGGCCAGATGGCGTCGCAGGGCATGCAAGGCAATAAATGATATCTTAGTCAGTACCAGCCAGTATTTCATTTATTTTAATAACATCGCTGAATGTATTTTAGCTGTTTATGTTTTTTCATTTCAATTGAAAGTGTGATCAATTTGTGCTTTTTTCAATTTATAGTTAAAAGGTAAAAAAAAAAAAAAATTAAAAAGTCTCCTATGATCTGTACTTACCATGAATTTGCACCAGAGGGTCTAACACTTGCTAGCATAAGTAGTAAAGGCATCACTCGAACAAGGAAGAAATCATAAGTTCGAGCTCGGTATAGGTCAGAGCTTTTTGGAGATATACAAGCGACATACAAGTACTATATACAATTAAAAAGGAAATTTACATTACAGTAGCAAGCAATAAAATTATTTCTGGTAAAACGCTATAGTGTTGTGAGTATGATAGAATTGAGAGGATCTTGAGATTCTTGATATAGAAAAGAAAGAGAAATATAATTTTATTTAACTTAAATGAATTTGAATTACAATACTCGATCCTTTAAAACAAACTCGACTATCTCTGCCGTCCATCTCTAACTAAATTATCTTAGTTGTTTTTTTCAAAAAAAAAAAATTATCTTAGCTGTACAAGTAAAATAGAAACAGAAGTACTCTGTCAAGACTTATAAACTAAAGCCCAAACATATGCCCAAATTATTTGTCTTGTGTGATTGTTGGAGATAGACGACATACTCTCTGTTTCGAATGATGCTGGAGATGTCCAGTATCAAATGTGGAAGGAAAGGAACAATAAGGGTTTTCAAAACACTTCTTCCACCCCTCCACAAGTCTACAACCGGGCCGTGTCCCACGGCCACCCAATGGTTGAAGGCGGGAAGATATAAGGAGAATGCAAGAGCATAACGAACAATCAACCCAAAAGAAGATCAACACGAAGTCAAATAGTTAGGATAAACTAGTATTTGGCCTATTATTCAGTATTGTAATTAAAACAATGTAGCAACTAACTATCCATATTAATTAAAGTCTTTTGTAGCCATATTGGCTACTCCGTCAAAAAAAATATATATATTAATATTGGGTTTTGATTCAAACTAGGAAATAAATAAAACTTATAGAAAATGAAACTAAAAATAAAAATATACTTCTTTTTTAATTTGATATTACTAAGAGAAAAAATAATTAACTGAACTTGCACCAAAAATTCTCATTATTTTTCATTTGCAATATTTTTGCATCAAATTTGATATATGTTATATTTTTAAGTGTAATTATGGCAAATAGATGGCTGCTTTGGGTTTTCAAGAGCTCTGGACTGGCGCATTACCATGATAGAATTGAGAGGATCTTTGAGATAAAGATGAAAGAGAGAGATTATTTAGTATTACTTCTTGCTTTTCTAATAGATTTCCTCATATATCTCATTACTAAATGTAAAAAGTCTAAAAGATGCATAATACGTACAATCATATAACTGTAATTTTTTTTAATATCATGTAAGTATAACTCAATATACTATTTATATATTAACTAATCAGTAATCACACCTTTAGAATGCAAGATCACGCTGAACCCATAAAGTTCAACTGTTGAACTATTATATTCATATAGTTAAGTTGTGAACATGTCATGATTTATTTGTTGGGGAAAAGTTGAGATCATGTACAATCGAATAACTGTAATTTTTTTTAATTAATATCATGTAAGTATACAATATTAACTAATCAATAATCACACCTTTAGAGTGCAAGATCACGCTGAACCCATGAAGTTCAACTGTTGAACTATTATATTCAATTTCATACAGTTACTTTTTTTTCTAAAATGCATGCGAATTACATGAAATTGTGAACATCTCATGATTTATATGTTGGGATAAAGTTGAGATCATCCATAGTTTCAAATTAATAGTTTTGTATTTTGCAAAAATAGGTTTAGAAAAAGATATTCGGAATAGTTAAAGAAACAAGTGTCCTAAAAATGATCAGTCATACCAAAATCTCTCTAACTCTAAATACATTCTGCTAAACAGAACAGTTTACAAAAATTGACAATATCAACCCCTATCATATAAATAACATTTTAAATGTGCACAATTTTTAACATTCACCCATTGTTAAGTCCTTTACTAAGTAACCAGAAGAGAAAACAATGAATTTTCTATGAGTTCTATCTTCTTACAAGTCAGCCCGGTCTAAAACTAACGTCTTTCTTGAAATTCTAACCATTAGATGATTCCCCTTGGTTCCTATAACACTGCAAAAAAAATACATACAATATATACAATTTATTAAATCACACTCATGTGTCGTTAAAACTAACCTAAAACACACACATCACAAATTCTACTCACCCAAAAAACGCTCTAAGAACAAAGATTTTAAACAAACTATATCCAATTTAAAATAAATATATAAAATAGATATATAAAAAAACTACAATTCAAAAAAAGAAAAAAAAAAAATATATATATATATATATATATATATATATATATATATATATATATATATATATAATAGAATGGACAACATTACCCTATAGCAAACGACTGAATCGCCAGGATACATGATGAAAAGTTTTGTAGTGAGAAGTGTGTGACACGAATCACACACTGTTTCATCGGTCAACTGCACGTGTCTTGACCTCTCTTCCATTCTCGCAGCCTATCATCTAGGTTTATCGCCTTTGATATGTTACGCACAATCTAAATGAAATTTCTAGAGAAATATATTAAATGTACTAGAGCCTTGGAAAAATATATACATGTTATTTTGAAGTACAATATGCATGTACAATAATAGTTTTTGGTAGATAAGTGGATGATCATATGAGTAGATTAGCGAGTAAGTAAATAGATGGGGCAATTTCACTTGTAAAAAAAATCCAAAAAGATGTGAAATGACAGAAATAACCCCATATAATATGAAAAACTATAGGCTTATTTATCTTCCAATGATGACTGAATTAATACCACTACTTTGTCACTAGATATTTTCTCTCTAGATGATGAGATGCAAAAGAAGTGCTCAGATGGCGTAGGGTTTAGGGTCTAGAAGGATACGAATGATATTTCGTCATTTTGCAGGGGCGTATGGATATGTGTCAAATTCGCAAAGAAAATATTTTGGTACCTGGCCTTGGAGATGATGATGTAAGCGTTCTCTCAAAAATTTTAAAATTTTGTATCTGAAGCTAGCTGAAGTGGCATGTCCGGCGACAATTTCTAAAAAGAAAAAGAAAGAAAAAAAAAACTGAAGTGCCATTCTGCTGTGTATATATGTTTGTATGTATAGCACGATATAAAAAAGAAAAGGCTCGGGTGAGTTAGTATGATAGAAATTGAGAGGATCTTGAGATTCTTTGAGATAGAGATGAAAAAGAGAAAAATAATTTTATTTAGCTTGAGTGATTTGAATTACAATACTGTTATTTAAATAGGACTCAACAAAAATAGTAACAAACTTTGTTATCGCAATTGTCCAACTTTAACTAATTTATCTTAGTCGTACAAGTAAAAATACTTCTTTCTCCGCTACTCGATTAACGAATCCCTTCTTGGGGCATTAGGAGTCCCTCAATGTGATCGACTAGTCTCGACCAAACACAGAAGCGAGAAAGGTAACTTCAGTCTAAGTGAGTAAGACTCGCCGCTAGTTTTCAATATAGTATACCCATCCGAAACCTTAGACCTTAGCGATTTTACATTCCGTCTTTCCCTTGTGATCATTGGAGACAGAAGACATGCTCTCTGTTGGGAACAATATTGGAGATTTCCAATATCTAATCTAATAGCCCCCCTCAAGTGAAAGAGGGGACTTTTCCACTTTGAGTTAGGATCGTAACGATTCATTTATTAGTTATTTGTAATTACCAATTTAAATCGGACAATTATTCATATAGTTTTAACTACTTATGTATTCACAACAACAAAATTCCATAATTTTTCAAACAACCAAACAAAGAATTATATTTTGCACCATCTTATACTTCCAAGTCCAACATCCAAATAAAACAAAGAATTAGCAAATTCCAGAATTTTTACTTGTCCATCTTACAATCCGGTTCAATTCTACTAATTCCGCATTTAAAAATGGCCAATAAACCATCTACCAAAATTATTATTTTTTTATGTTGAAAACTAATTTTTTAATAACAGAAAGTTTCACAAGGCTTTTACCAGTCAATCAATCCCAAACTCTATATCTGAAAAACAAAATCCAAAGTTTATTCATCTAAACAGCTTAGCTGCCAACATTTATTCGGACACACACACACGCGCGCGCGCGCGCACACACAGACACATAAACTACCATTACTTCTTTAGAAACTTCTCGAGACCAAAGAACAGTTTAGCTTAATACATGTCCTTCAAAACCATCAAACCCCCCCTAAATTTTCTGAAAATACACATCAACGATAACTCCTCTCTAGCCAGTTGGTCAAGAGAACAAACGAATCGCACAATAAGCATCTAACTTGTCACCCTTTCTCGCATAAAATGAAAATCACTTTTAATATGCTTTGATACCATGATATAATTGAGAGGATATTGAGATTCTTGAGATAGAGATGGAAGAGAGAGAGATATTTAGAATTACTTTTTGTTTTTCTAATAGATTTCCTCCGATGTCTCATTACTAATGTAAAAAGTTAAAAGATACATGTATAATCATATAACTATAATTTTTTTCTAATATCATGTAAGTATAGCTCAATATACTATTTATATAACAATCAATAATCACACCTTTAAAGGTCAAGATCACTCTGAACCCATGAAGTTCACACTTAATTGTTGAACTATTAGATTCATACAGTTTCTATTTTCTAAAATGTGAACTGAATGACATTATGAGCATGTCATGATTTATGTGTTGGGGTAAAGTTGAGATCATCCATAGTTTCAATTAATAGCTTTGTACTTCGTAAAAAATAGAATTAGAATAAGATCTTCGGAAGAATTCATAATTGCTATTTCATTAAATAGTAACAGAATCTCTCTTAACTCTAAATACATTCTACTAAACAATTCACCTTACAAAAATTGGCAATATCAACATTCACCTATTATACAAATAACATTTAAAATGTGCACAACTTTTAACATTCACCCATTGTTAAAACTTTACTAAGTAACCAAAAGAGAAACAATGAATTTTCTATGAGTTTTATCTTCTTACAAGCCAACCCGGCCTAAAACTAACAACTTTCTTGAAATTCCGACCATTCGATGATTCCCCTTGGTTCCTGTAACACTGCCCAAAAAAAATACAATTTATTAAATCACACTCATTTGTCATTAAAAGTAACCTAAAACACATCTCACAACTTCAGCCCACTAACAAAAATGCTCTAAGAACAAAGATTCTAAACAAACTATTTAAATTAAGATAGATATATAGAATATAATTAACAACATTACCCTATAGCAAACGACAGAATCATCAGGATACATAACGAACAGTTTCGTACCGAGCAGAGTGTGACACGAATCACACACCGTTTCGTCGGTCAACTGTACGTGTCTTGATCGCTCTTCCATTCTCGCCAGCCTGGCGTCTAGGTTTATCGCCTTTGATATATTGCGTACAATCTAAAAAAATTCAGATAAAAATGAATTAAATGTTGATGAATATTTTGAAGGGTATGAATGATATTTGTTATTTTGAAGGGGTATATGTGGACAATTTTTCGTAAATAAAATAGTTGGTACCTGGCCTTGGCGATGATGATGTAAGCGAGCTCTTAACATTCGCAAAATTGTATCTGAAGCTAGCTGAAGTGGCATTTCTGGCGACAATTTCTAAAGAAAAGAAAAGAAAAGAAAAATGGTAGATAAATTAATTCTTCAAAAGATTAAAAACTTCTTGACCAGAAATATGACTCGCGATAATTAAGTACAATATTATTCTCTTTTTTTGTGTCTAAAAGAGTATAAGAAATATCATGTATAACTAACCCCCATTTTGCAACAAATGATCAGTAATTTAAGCATTTCTTAGAAAACTGAAAAGAGTACAGGTCCAAATAATATTTCATGTTTACTTTATCTAGCAGGAATATTTGTGATATTTTGATACTTTTCAAGGTTACGCATGAAATTATGCATTTGAGAAACCCTAAAAAGAGATTAATAGTTAAATACCTCTAAAACTTGTAAAGGATCGAGAGATTCGCCATGATTATGCAAAAGCCTTACAGCAGCTGTAAACATCGGTTCTCTCCCGTTTTGCGGATCCAAATACAAATCCAACAACCTAACAAAAAGAGAAATAAATTGTCATGGAATATATCTTAAAAATAGACAGGAACTAAAAGAAAAATATATACTGAATGTATGCATCGTCTCTGCCAATCTCTGCGCAGTATTGCTCGGCTGCTTCACTATCTTCTAGCTTCCTTCAGAATAAACAACAAAAAAGAATTTTAAAATAAAACTAAAATATAAAGTCATATATATATATATATATATATATAGAGAGAGAGAGAGAGAGAGAGAGAGAGAGAGAGAGAGATTTGAGTGATCTTACAATGCTAGGATCTGAAGCACAATATTCTCTTGCCCCATCTTTCTGTACAATATTGCCTGTCCCATCCCACAAAAATAAAAAATAAATAAATAAACGTCACAAAAAACAACACAATACAAACAAACAAAACCTTTTCGAGCCATAATTCAGAATCTTCTATCAAATAAAGCAGCTCTTCAGCGTCGTACAAATCAGAGGCTTGCAGAAACAACTGAAGCCTCTCTCTCACCGAATAAACAGACTCGTTCGAATCTTCTGACAAATCTCCATTCATTCTCTCTCTCTCACTACTTTCGGTTGAGAGAGAATCTAGGGCTGACCTGGCGAGAGAGAGCGCGTATAGAGTGTGGTATTGAGGGTCGTCACATGCTTGGTCTTCAATCAGCCATTGTAAATATCTGTTGAAAGAAATCGTTGAAATGTTTGTCTGTTATTTAGGCTGATTTGGGGATCAATTGATGATTGATATTTGTATTGGAGGCCGAAATTAGGGTTATTGTTTTTATATTTAGGTTTAAATGTGTGGAGTGAATAATACCTTTGGCGAATTGAGATCTTTCCAGCATCAACTGCACCAAGTACACTGTCTGTAAAAATAAAATTACGAGTTATAGAAAAAAAAAAAAAGAGTAGAAAGATTGCTTTTTGTTGTTTAATTTCTGAATTAGATCTTAATTGAGGGGTCGATTATTAACTTTCGGCAATTTTTGCGTAGTAAAATCGCTAAATATCGCAGTACATAAACAAAATGAGTAGTATCATGGAAACCCTATAAAAAATTGGCAATATATAACCCTAACTTAACTCATTTTCATTTACACCCAATAATTTAAATGATTTACCTGGCGAAAGCTGATTGGTCCTTTTCTCAGAAATTAAAACCGCTACAGCAAGATCTTCATCAATATCTGAAATCTACAAAAGAAAAATAAACAAGCATCAATCAGCAAAAATATAAAATAAACACACCACATTTCAGCAACTAAATTATTTGTTACTGAAAAAATGTATTATTTTGCACATTCTATACAAATACACGAGACATTTCTCATTTTGCAACAATATTCATAATATTTATCTTTTTAGGGTTTATAAACATACCCAACCAAGATGCTCCAAAACAAGATCTTGATCTGAACTCAACTCAAGCAATTTCGACGCCTCTTTAGCCGCGATTCTCTCACTAGAAACAGAATCCCCCTGTTCTGACGCGTCAGAATCATCATTCTCTCTCCACAAACCGGCGCCGTAATTTCTGGCCAAGAGGCGCCAGCTGGCGAGAGATTTGGAAGCCATTTGTTTACTGCCATATAAAAAAGCGAGCGTTCTTAAATAGTGCGAGTCGTCCAAAAGAGCCTCTAATTCCTCCTGTACATTAAATGATTCATTGATAAGGGAAATTTGTGATAAAGTCCCTGCGTTATGACTGAATTGCAAGAAAAAGGACATACGTTATTGATTCAAAGCTGCAACAGAGCCCTTCTATTCTTAAGAAATTCAAATTCAGTCCCTATATTATTGAATACTTGAATTTCTTAAGAATTTGGATCTTTTTGCAATTTAGGCATAAAGCAGGGTTTGTTTTACGAACTTTCCGTTATTACAATGTTTAACAAACTCAATACAGCAGAAATGAAGCAAAGCGGAAAAAAGACAGATCACATTGATACCAAATGGTGCATAAAATATCAACATTTAATTTAATGGGTGAATAGATTTTTATATATAAATATACCACAAAACAACTATTTTCTGACGAGGCGAGCTTTTCCATTTCAGGAATAAGATCAAGCGCTCTATATAGATACATTAAAAGCGTATCTACCCCTTCTTTCATCTCTGGGGATAACTCCTTATCCCTTGCGGCTACCAAATACCTAAAAAAATAAAATAAATAAATAAATAATAAAATAAAAATAACAATAACAATTGGTCTGCAAAACATGTCAAGAGGAGTTTACATGAGTAAAATATGATTAATTATGCGCCAATTGAAACAAAATGTCTGAATTGCTAATTCAGTTAGTCTTACGATCAATTGGGCCAAAGTTTGAAAATCGAAGGCTTCATTAGCATTAATTGGGGGTTAAATGCAAATAAATACAAACTGTGCGCTAAATCATATAAATACAAACACTGTGCGCTAAATTGCAGTTTATTGCATGTTTAAAGACTAATAATTGTAAAATCTGACGATTAACGAGGTTTCTAATTGCGAAAACGACAAACATGCTTTGTGTAAAACAGAACCTTATAATGTTTCTTATAGCCAGCTCAGACAGAGTGGATCTACTAGGCGGATTTGAAAGAAAACTCTCGTCCAAAATTACATCCACGCCCGCTTTTTTGAGGAATATCGCGCGCTGGACCCCGGCCAGCCCTTCGTCTATCACTTCCTCCAATGGGACAGGTGGCGGGTGTAAACCCCAGTACCGGTTTCTTGGCACCTAAAAAGTAAAAACATTTATTTGATTAGAATATTATTTTCAAAAAGATAATTGAAATATTTTTACAGAAATATTAATTTCTTGGGAGCTAAAGAGTAAGAACATTTATTTAATTAGAACATTATTTTCAAAAAGATAATTGAAATAGTTTTACAGAAATATTAATTTCTTGGCACCTAGAAAGTAAGAACATTTATTTAATTAGAATATTATTTTCAAGAAGATAATTAAAATATTTTTCAAAAAATACTAATTTCTTGGGACCTAGAATTTAGGGTTGGTGGTGTCTAATTAGAGGATTTAGGGTTGATTGGGTCTAGTTGAGGGTTTGAGAGAAAGATTATAGAGTTAATTGAGGTTTGATTGGGCGCTTAATTCGTTTGTTTAGTTGGAGAATTGAGGGTTAATTTGGCCTGAATTAAGGATTTAAAAAGGAAAATTGGAGTCAACTGAGGTTTAATTGGGCGTTTAATTTATTTGTTTGATTACATAATTGAGGGTTAATTGCGTCTAATTGAGAATTTAACAGCAACATTACACTCAATTGAGGTTTAATAATAAATTCGGCACTTAATTTACTTGGGGAAATTAATACAGTACAAATTTCAGAACCAACTCACTCAAATCAGCAAAATTAAAATTTAAAAATCAAGAAAAATAAAAATAATAAATTCAAAGTACCAATTCAGACCAGCGATTTGGGTCCCGCATGATAAAAGGGAAAATTTCAGACGGTTCCAAATTCTCTGACGATAAAAAGTGGTCAACTGCCTCTTTGAACCTCAGATCGAAAAACAAAAGGAACCCGATTTGCGCATGAACAAAAGAGAGGGTGTTTTTCGTAATTTCGCCGTCTGACATCAGCCCTTCTGATAAGGAAATTGCAGTCTCGTACTTTTTATTCCTCAATAGGGCTTTTATTTGGTCCTCCATTGAAGCTTTACGGAAGCACATAACCTAATTAAAAGTTAAAGAAAATGTTCTTTCAAATTTTTTAATCAGATTTGCATATATGTGCAGTTATTTCTTTCTCTTTCTTTCTTTCTTTCTTTCTTTCTTTCTTTCTTTCAGGGTGATTTTATGAAATTAAACCACCTATTGCTCTTAAGTTCTAACACACATATATGCAAAAACAAAATAAAATACTAAAAATAAAAAATCCAAATCAAATCAAAATTGCTTATCAAAAGCTACTTACCTACCTTACGAGTATTAGCCACCAATAAAATATCTCCTCTCCCCATTTCATCACCGCCCAAAAGCAAATAACTCGACGTAAAATTACCAAATTGCCCCAAATCAACCGACTGAACAAACTCTCCGTTTCTTCTCCTATAAATCTCCAATTTCTCATCCCCACAAATCACTATATAAGACCCCAATTCGCAAATTAAATCGGGTGAGAATTTAAAAACCAAGCTGTTTCCTCTCGGTTGGCCGAGTAAATCCACAATCACCCCCAAATTGTCCATTAATAAAAGAATTTCTGTATTTTTTGGCAAAGGCTTCAGCTTTGTGCTTCTAGAAGATTCCGGAAGGGTGAAAATCTCGCTGTTTTTACCTGTTTCGCTCGAAATCAAGAAATATTTGTTTGAATTTCCGACGAATATTGAGTCGTTTATCCATGCCAAGGCCTTAATTCCTTCAACTCCTAGCATTTCTTTTAAATGTATTTTTACATTGTTTTCAGATAAAATCATTTCAATTAAAACCAATTTTCTCCCCATTGAAGCGACAACAAAGCAACTATTGCTAAAATGGGTGCTTTCATTTGTGGTAATTTCTGAGGTAGAAGCTTCATTTTCTGTATGAAACCTCCTAGCAATAGCTGTCACCTCCTTCAAAAACCCTAATTTCTTCACGGATTTTGATAAAGACCAATCCACCAAGTACAAAAACCCATCTGACAGTACTAAAACGGCCTGAATCTCAGAAAGAACTAAAATTGACTCGATCAGACGACTCCCAATTGAAATTAACTGAACAAACTGCACCGAGTCAGGCGAAGAGGGGTTAATTGAGAAAAGAATCAGCTTTCCACCTCCAGTGCCAACATAAATTAAAGTCTCGGATTCAGATTTGGGAGCAATTGCGATGGATCTGATTGTGATTGGAGTTGCCTGAGGCAGGTTGGCGACTACAGCAGGGTCGAGCTCAACGAACTGCTCAACAATGGTGATGTCTGTATCCATTGATGAAATTCAGGGTTTATGGTTTGTGGAGAAGAGATTCCATTGAATGATGGTAGTGAGAGGATTCTGTGAATGGCTCTGGAGCGATGAAGATCAGCAAAATGGTGTTCAAAGAGAGACGAAGGAGGGCAGTTTAGTGATCTCAGAGGTTTGCTGGAGTTATGAAGAAATCAAACAATGGAGGAAAAGAGTAGAATGGAATGGAGGTTCAGGTTCGTTCACTGGCTGAGTTGAGGAGAGGAAGATGAGGAGAGACGAAGGAAAGAGAAGACTCAATAAAATGTGCATCTTTACTGTTCCATAAATTATTTTTCCATGTTTAAGAAAAATTTAACAAATAATTTTGAGAATAATATTGTTTAAATGTTATTTTTTGAGATCTATTGGGTGAAAAATATTTTTTGAATTTTAGAAAAAGGTTTTTAAAAGAATAGAAATTTGTATTTTTAGGAAAAAAAAAATTGGTTTCTAAAATAAATGAGGAATTTTATTTAATAAGTTCTTGTAAAAATATATTTTGAATCTTTCTTAAAATATATGTTTCAAACACCAACCCCATATCCATATACATCAACGATGAGCAAAAGTACAAGCATTTTTTTTATCTTTCTTAAAAAATGATTTTTTCAATAAGTATTTTTCATTTTTTAAACATGTACTTTCAAAAATACTTTTCGTAAAAAAAAAATTTCAAAAAAAATTATTATTAAAGTACTTCCGAGAATATTCTTTAGACTTGTAGAAAAAATAAATCACATCATCATAAAATATCGTATATGCATTGAGGAACAGACCGTTATAGAGACCGAGGAGTCATAACGTTCCAAATATTTTGACATGGTAATATATGTTATTGAGATTGTATGATAATTTAATTTCTAAATTTATATATTTGTGTGTATTTGCCTTCTCCTAGTTACAGATGAAGCTTAATACATACTGACCTCCAAGATTTTTGATATACATTTATATATATTGCCCCCGCCCAAAAAAAACTTTTTTTTTTTTTTTTTTTTTTTACAAAATCAATTTTATGCTCTGTCATTGCTAAAAAATCAATTAAATGCTCCATCATTGCTCCTAGCCCAACCAAAAGAAATATATAAAACTTAATTGCAATTTTAATCGGATGAAGAATTTTTTTTTGGAACATCACAGTATATATGGTCGAGATCCGTCTCTATATATATGTAAGTTACATAATGTTTTTTTTTTTTTGAAACCCCGTAGGCAAGTAACATTTCCTTTAGGTCACCATAAGCACATCATTAATAAATTGTTTAAAATAGATCATAGTTGAAAAAGAATACTGGACAATACAAAATTAACTAGGATAATACTGGCGCTTCGCTGCAAATATTTCAATTTTATTATTCATTTCAATCTATGTGTAAATTACAATTATAAAAATTCAAAATAAAAATTTGAAATAAATTCATAGTATATAAATAATATATAATAATTATGTTAAATAAGTTGTTTATGTTTAAAATCATTTTGAATTACATCATAAGATATCATTAAAATGTCATTTTTTTTTCTTCTTTTGGTTTTCTTATGCCGTTATCTCATATTATATTAGAAAAAAATCAAGTATTAATCAGGCAAGATAATTTATTTCAGAGATTTTAGTTGAAATCACATAAGATTTAATTATAGATGATTGACTTTAAAAAAGATAAAAATAATAATTATATTTAACATGATTCATAAAAAAGAAATATGATATTATATATATGGAAAAAGTATGTATACTATACATAAAAAAATGTAATATGACTCATTTTCTTAAAAAATGATCACCACTATTTTTCTTATTTATTTTTTATTATTTAATTGTTAAAATGATACGGATTATGTATAAATTGATCACATATTTTTTTTAAATCCGTAATACATTAAGTAATACAATATAGTTCTTACTACTCTGAAATTTTATTTTATATGATAGTTCTCACGTAATTGGAGATATAACACGAAACATTAATCTAACTGATCATGTGATATTGTGGTAATAATTTAAATGAAAAACTAAGATTCGGAAAATTTTTGATCCAACGGCCGACTTAAAATTGTGAATAAGTTTCTTGAGAATGCTCAAAGAGAGATGAAAAATAAGATATGAGTTATTGAGCGTATCATTTTTGTACATGTTCTCTTATATAGTTTATATTCATATATTTTAGCAAGAAAAAAAATTAAATTGGAACAATAACAATATAGCTCAAAAAAAAAATTCAACAAATTTGTATTTGATGATTTTAACATGAGAAATATATTCATTAAGAACTATATTTTTTTAAAGAATAAAAGAAAAAAATCTTTTTATTTTAATGAGTGAAGTCTTTATTAACTATTTGTATTAATAATTGATATAAGTTTGAATTATGATTCATTGAAACCATCTGATGGCTAGAAACAAATTCAACGGTTCTCACTAAATCGGGGATAGAATACAAAACATCAATCCAATCAATTATATGATTATGTTTTAATAACCACATAATATCAATAAATTTGAGAAAATGAATGGTCAGGATTTGACGAAAAATTTGATCGAACGATCGAGATAAAAGTGATGATGTGGCATTTTGAGAAGGCTCAAAAATAAGTGAAAAATAAGAGGTTGGGGTTAATTCACAATCAATTTTCATTCATCGTAATAGTTTTACATGCATGGACAAATTTTTGATATCAAAACTAACAAAAAAAAAATGGAGAAAAGAAAATTTACATACAATATATACAAAATACCTAAACAATTAAATAATTTTTTCAATTACTCAAAAAATAAACAAAATTATTTTCTTTTTCCAATTCTAAACTCATATAATTTGTATATGACATCAAAAGCTTTAACACTGACTTTGACGTAACTAAGCTTCATTTTGATCAGCTTGTATTCCGATGTGTCGAGAAAGTCTGGCCAGTCAAGGATCCTGCATTGTGAATGCAATTTGATAAGTTGCAAAGTCTCTTCCCTGGACAGGCGGGGTGCCTCTTTGGGGGCATTGGGATCCTCGTATCGGGAGAAGACATATTTTATTTATTCTGTTTAGAATCTCTTGAATTATTTTATTTGGTGGAGTATTTTTTCTGTTTGATGAGAGAGATACAATACAAGGGCTTCTTTTATATAGAGTTGTATTGTATGGCGGTATGGAAAATTGGTGGACACTCATTGGCAAATACTTGGGAAAGTACAACATGAAAACTCATGAAGAAACTGAAATTATGATATGGAAATATTGAAGGCGGTTATGGAAAATTGGTTGGTATTCTCGTTTGAAAATATTAGAGAAAGTCACACAATGCAAATTCTAAAAAAATTTGAAATTATGTTATCATGGAAGTTTTACACAACGCGCGTTATATAAGGAGTTTTCATGTAGATTCATGAATTATTTTAAACTCAGAAAAATAAGGCGCATGTTCGGCTGATCAATTTGCAGTCTCTACTAGCCTGCTTAATAAGGCCCAATTTACCAACAGTTTCATTAATTTCAAATTGATAGCTAGAAAAAAAATTAAGCGAAAGTATACAATTGAGTTTAAACAAATAAAATTGAAATAAATTTATCTATGCAAGTTTTAGCATAAACACTATAATATTTTACTAAGAATTAAGATTTTTCTAAATTGAATGTTATTTCTCATTCTATGGATGAACTAATTTTCTATTATTTGTCTTAATATATAAATTAATATCAAATGATAAATGATTTGGTAGAATCAGACCAATATGAACTAATGGGATGACACTAAACCACATCAAAATACAAGATGATGAAGTTCGAGTAAGACACATCAATAATACCTCAAAACTTGCTAGCTCAAGCGGTAAATACTTTAGAACTTTAGGAGAAGTCTCAAATTTGAATCCCGTCAAACGTAATTGTGTATAATACATATTTGGTAAAGTCTATTAACATACAAATTGTGAGTTCGATCTCAAAACAAAAAAAAATGATGTGATTCCCCCCCCCCCCCCCCCCCCCCCCCAAAAAAAAATGTTAAAGGTTAGATAAATAAATTGGACAAAAAATTGTCTTAATAAATAAACCCTTTAAAAAATTCAGTGACGGCAATGACTTATAACCTCATTAGTAAAGTCTTTCAATTCATGAAATACACCGAAGTATTGAAATTTATTTGGGACAATGTTGCTATGAAATTAGGCTAAATTATTAGCAATTAGTTTGTTAGAAAAAATGATAAGGTTCCCTAGCTAAAATTTATGTGATTTGCTTAATGTCAGAGATATCATATTAATTATTAATTATTCTTTTAGGTGATTAAAATAAGTCTTGATTGGTTATCCACAATATTACTACATTTTAGAATGAAATATGATAAATAACATAAATTCTTCATATCTTGATTCATTTATTTACTCTTACGAACAATACATAATATTTTTTACCTTACTGTAAAATTCAAATTAATGTTAAAATACAGTATTTCATATATTTACTTCCCTTATTTTATTTGTATCATATTTTTTCGATAGTACAGAATAAAGACAATAATTTTATTTAGGACTTGAGCAATCAAATGAACAAGGCCGGTACTGCCCAAATGACACATGCTTTGAACTTGGATATTCAGACTAGATTGACATGTAATGATGTAATCAAAACACGGATTGATTCGAAACTGAAAGTGATCGGATGAATGACTCAGTATCAAAATGATCTATATAACTTAACTAGTATGAGAGTTGCTGATTTGTAGATATATATTAGCATGTATGTTAGGGCTTAACAAGCACATCATCATTTAATTGATTGAATGAAATCGTAGTCGAAAGGGAGAACAAGACCGTACAAAAACTATTCACAAACAAATCTCATTTCCTGATAATAATTTTCCATAAGTTATAGTTTTCCATAATTTTATATGTATACACACTTTTTTAGTATCAAAACAAACAAAAAGAAATGTGAAAGAAAGTACATTCTACATAAAAAAAAAATAACAAATATCTAAACAAACAAATAAATATAAAATTTCTCTCCAATTTTTTGTCATATAATTTGTATATTTTACATCAAAAGACAGGCGCCAGACAGAAGGAAGCTTCATTTTGAGTGCGGATTCCAAGATGAAGATACATCTCGTATGTGTAAAACTATCGAGAGTTTGGTAGCAGTCGAGGATCCTGCATTATGAATGCAATTAGACAGTTTGCAATGACTATTTCCTGGACATGCTGGGTGCCGCTTTAGGGGCATCGTATTAAACTAGAATGACTCAATATCCAAAATGATCTATAACTTAACTAGTATGACATATTGATCCGCTGCGCTGCGTCTGAGATCTGCCGCTTTGTACGTATAAATTAACATGTATGTTATTATGGATTGAAGAAAATCGTAGTTGAAGGGGAACACAAGACCGTACAAAAACTATTCACAAACAAATTTTAATTCTTCATAATAATTTTACATGTATACACAATTTTTTGGTATCGAAACTAGCAAGAAAAATGAAAAAGAAAGTACATTCTACATTAAAGTATAACATATATCAAAACAAACAAATAAATAAGAATTTCTATCCAATTTTAAGTCATATAACTTGTATATGTCAAATAAAACACCGCCGCAAACGGAAGAAAGCTTCATTTTGAGTGCGGATTCCAAGATGAAGCATGATACGTCTCGTATGTGTAATACTATCGAGAGAGTCTGGTAGCAGTCGAGGATCCTGCATTATGAATGCAATTCGACAGTTTGCAACGACTTTTTCCTGGACATGCTGGGTGCCGCTTTAGGGGTATTGGAATCTTCTTCTCCGGAGAGGACATTTTTTTTTAGTTCTTGTAAATGAAATTGGATTAAATGATTTGGTAGATTACTTTTTGTGGTGAGAGATAAAACGCAGGAGGGGGGTATTTTATTGTAGGTTGTAAGGCGGTTTTAGAAAATACTTGGGAAGGTTAACAAAGTGCAAATAAAATAAAATAAAATTGATATTAGGGAAGTTTGACACAACACGTATTATACACATGTAATTATGGATTTTACATGTAAGCTTCTTACACTATTTCATATGAAGTTTTCAAGTAGTTTACTTCGAAATTTAGGAACATGATGGGCTGATCAATTTGCCGGTGTACTTAGCCTGTTTAATAAGGCCCAATCCGACTTCTTAAGTTTTAAATTGATTCCATCCACAATCAACATACTTAAAAATAAATAAGCTGGAATCATATGCTTGAGTTTAAAGAAAAACAAAGTTGAAAAACTGTATGAAAAATATAATATTCTATTAAAAGTTATTAGTTTTTTAAAGACGAGGAGAAAAATTAGATGTAATTTGATATATGAATTATGCCTCTTCTATTTGTATTGATATATGTATTTAATCTCAAATTACAAATAATTAGCAAAAATCCGTCGAATATAACCCTATCAAATTATAAGAATCCACTCACTAATACCATGATTTGAGTATGGGAAAATGCTCAAAGTTAGGTCCAAAATTAGAACACATCAAAAAATTTTAGAAGTAGAACACATAAATGCATGGGCCTTTATGACGAGGTCATGGCGTCATGAAATTTTTGACAGAATAATATATATTGTTGAGACTCTAGCATATTATACGATAATTGAGCTACTAAATTTATATTTGTGGGTATTCGCCCCTCCACACCCTATTCCCTAAAAAAATAACTTAATTGCAAAATTTAATAGGTGAAGACAAGAAAATTTTGAATCCATCAAATATCTATGATCGAGATGAAAGTAAAATGAACACCGAATCATACAAAAGTAATTCACAACAAAACATAAATTTTCATAATAATTTTACATTTATACACAAACTTTTGGTATCAAAACTAACAAAATATGGGAAAATGCATTCTACATAAAAATATAACAAACAAATATACATTTTTTTTCCCTCTCCAATGCGAAGTTATATTATTCATATATATGACATCAAACGCTGATGATAACGCAAGCAAGCTTCATTTTGACTAGCACGGATTATTCAAATATATGAAGTTATATTATTCATATATTTGAATGCAGGTTGATAACTTGCAGCGTTTAGCGGGGTGCCTCTTTGGGGGGCATGAGAGAAGACATTTTTTTTTTTTTGAGAAATGAGAAATCAGGGCGGGTGTACTGTAACGATCCTGTAGTAACGGATTGAAATTATATACTGTTTTCTCGTGTTTTTACATATACTATATACTATTTTTATTTTTTTAAATATATACTGTTTACCGAATGAATTTTTATATACTGTTTGTTTTCAGTTTATATTTTTTTCAGTTTTTATATACTATCGCTATAAAGTCGCTACAGTACCCATCGCACAATATCAGCTCATTTTTTTAAGGAGTTGAATTATTTTTTGGGACAAGACGTATTTTAGTTATTTATTTAGAATTTGTTGAATTATTTGATTTGGTAGTGTATTTTTGTTTGACGAGAGAGATACAATGCAAGGGCTTTATACTGTAGAGTTGAATTGTAAGGCGGTCATGGAAAATTAGTGGACACTCATCGGCAAATACTAGGGAAAACAACTGAAATTATGATATGGAACTATGGAAGGCCGAAAACTAAGGAACCCACGCTACTCTTCGGAATATACTGAATACAGTTTTGTATTTAAACAATATATTTTTCGTCCATTATCTTTGAACTAAATAAAAATTAATATATATTATTCAAATATGAGAAAATTGTTGTTCTTGGTTCGATGATGTTTAATTAATTCCGTAATTATTAATCATATTTGAGTTACGTGTATTGAAAGTAATAATATCCTAGGCCAAACTGTTTTGTCGTGTGGGAACGGATTATGTATCAGACATTATATTTTTTGTATTAGATGTTCTATCTCAATAATTTTTTTCATATAATAATTGTGTGTAAAGATTGTTAGATTATTAATTAATCATGAATATGTATGTCCGTTATATGCCATCAGAATATGTGATTCTGATAGTAAAATCGTAAAGCAAAGTGAATACAATTCTAAATTATCCATAGTCATATATGAGATATTTGTAAGACAAACATATTTGAAAATCTCAAATCATATATATAGTTACTAATTTGTTATTTGGATGATGATCGCGTTTTACTGATCATGGATATTGGATATCAATTCATTAATATAAATATATGTTGGATAACATATATTGGATCGACCCACAATAAGAATATACATGGTATATGTCATTAGCATTTTCTCAGCATCTAATATATGAGTAGTTCTTTGACCTGAGATCATCATAAATTCCTGCATGTATATTTTCATACTTTGACATAGTTAAACGTTGACTTTAACCGGATAATTATAAAAGCTATGATGGGGTATTTAGTAAACCATGAGTTGGAATGTGAATGATCAATATAGAATTTGTTACTCTCGGATACGAGAGAGATATCTCAGCCCCCCCTGATAAATTGAGACTGAAGAAAAATCCACGGCCGTGTACGAAAAATTTAGCATGTGTTGTTAATATCTTTTAATTTATTCAGTCTAATTATAATTCAGGAAAGAGAATTGATCATAATAAGGATGACATAAAATCATGCTTTATGATCAATATAAATATCGTTTAACAAAGGGACTAAATATATAATTGATGTATAGGTTATGATCACGTATCATTCATTTAATTTGGGTAATCATAATGTCGTACTAGAGGCTGCTTATGATTTATAAACTTGAAGTTTATTGCCAATATTAAATGAACCAACATGGTCGCACACAAACAGAACTAACTCGGTTGGACACAGCAAAAGGAAGGTGAAGAGGTGTAAGCATGAGATGCTATAAATAGATGAAGAGTTCGTCTGATTAGGTCAGTAGATTCAGACAACACCCTAGCCGCCATTTGAGAAGAAGAGAAAGAGAAACCGGATCTAATAATCTCGGTTTCTCCGCCAACAAGAGCAGTTCGCGTGTGGATACTGAAAGGAAACGCGCAATCACAGAAGCACAACGGAATTAAAATTTTACCCGTTTCCTAACCGAGAATCCGTGTATTATCAATCAAATCAGAAAATAAATCTTATTTATACCTCGGATTCGGCTAATCCGGTTTGTAGGGCTTCGCGATTCGTCTCCAAACGATATCCCTATTTCTCTTGCGGATCTGAACACGAAAGGCGCTACGACTCCGGCACCGCCCTCTACACGTATCCACACGTAAGAAGCAAAAAATTGGGGCCGCCATTGATGCATACACTGAGGTAAATCCTTCATTTTCTCTTTTTTCTCTGTGAAATGTATAGTTTTGCATTTTATATGCCTCATTTCCCCTAAAAGATTGGTTCTTTTCGCTACCATTGTTGGCCTGTTTGTGCTGATTTCTACCGGTAACATACCTGATCTCATTCTATGTATATTTTCTTTGAGGACTTGCGTTCCCTGCATTTTGCCTAAATTGCTAAAAAAAAAACCCTACATTATTGAATGTAATGTATAGATATTACATACTTTCTTTTTCTGTAACATATGGCTCGATTGGTCCAATAGACAGCTACATTGGATAAAAATTATATTTTTCCAAAATTAATTTAAAAGAAAATAATAGGAACACCATCACAACGGTAATAACATAATGGTTAAGTTAATTACAGTAATCACCATAATTTGATTTTTTTATTTATCTATAAATCAATCTTATTATTTTTGTTAATGCCTCTACAACTGGTACCACATGTAATTTTGATTTGTGTTTCAATAGGTAATTATTATTTGGAATGAGAAGAGAGAAAGAGTCATTAATACAAACAATATGATTAATTATATTAAGAAGATGTTCATTATAATGATTAGAGTATATAATTAAACCAGCAATGTTAATCATCTAGCGGGAGGGACAAACGTTTGTATTTTCTCACGAACATAGATTTTTGCTTGAGAAGGAAGACTTATCTGGTGGTATCATTGAATTAGGAAAGGTTTCTCTCTCTCTCTCTCTCTCTCTCTCTCTCTCTCTCTCTCTCTCTCTCCAGATTTTGGATAAAAAATGCAAAAATTCTAAGAAAAGACATACAATTGATGTGTTTATTTATTTATTTTGCTGAAATAGGCTTTGGATATTGTGAGAAGAACCGACTCATGTGGAGTGGAAAAAGACGAAATATATCAGAGTTTGATAAAAGCAAAGTATACGGAATGGGAGCTTACCTCTAGTGAGCGCTCTTGGAGGCTTCAAAATCTCAAGTACATCAAAAATTCTTCCTTACTAGGTTAAATTTTAATAAAATGTTGAAATTATTGGACTAGATATTTTGTTTATATTTGTTTGGAAGGAATACCGGGCTTTTAAACGCACGTTTTGATTTATAAATGACAAATATGCATTTACATTTATAGATATATTAATTAGTTAGAACAAGATGCAAGTCTTTACATTTTATCTTTGGTAACTAGGGAAGCGTGTGAGAGTGCATTGATAGAGCAGAATTTTCTTGACGAAGGTTTCGGAAATAATAATAATAATAATAATAATTCTCCAAATATTCTCTCACAACAACTTGAGAAATTGAATGACGTCTTTCACAAAGCTTCTGAAGCCGATACGCCAACTGATGTATGTATGCTATTCCATATCCATTTTTTCTTATTTGTTTCCTTAAAAAAGTTTATGTGTACGCATTTTTTCTTATTTTGAGTCCTTATAATTGAAAAGAAAAATTACATATATATCCCTGCGAAACCTAGAAATTTCATGGATGCCCTTGAAAAGTCTTAATTTCCAACCTTGAAAAGTCTTAATTTCCAAGAAGAAAGTTGCTGTTGTATTGATATAGGAATTTTTAAGAGGCTAGTTTGATTGTGGAATTTCTAAGAAGAAAGTTGCTATTTTAATTTCTTTGATCATTTTCTCATAATTATTCGTTGTGGAATCAATTATAGGTACCTGACTTCTTATGTTGCAAAATAACCTTTGACATATTTACTGATCCAGTAATAACTCCTAGTGGTATAACCTACGAAAGATCTGCTCTTCTTGAACATCTTAAAAAGGTTTATTATTTACATTTTCCCCATCATTTCTTTCCTTCTCATTTTAACCTTGTGCTTCAAGACCAAAACTGTATGGACCGGCTTATCCTTTGGTCCTTTTTGAGTGTATGCAAATGATTTATTTCTGAAATATCATTTGACAATTGAGATTTGAAGTGATATATAATATAGCTGATGTTTTTTCTTCTTTTTTAAACTTTTGGATAGGTGGGTAGATTTGACCCCATAACAAGACAACCTCTTTTAGAATGGCAATTGGTGCCGAATTTGGCAATTAAAGGAGCAGTTCAGGCATACTTATCGAAGTATGGTTGGGCTTATAAAATGGCTTAATTTAACAAAATTTGTTGGCTTAATTTTGTTCTTTTGTTTATATATTGCTATTATGATCAAACAACTAATTCTTAATAGAAGATCATGTGATCCGACTACTGAAAATATTGTGAGAAACATGATATTATCTTTTCTTGCAAGTCCTTTGATCAAACTACTAAAATAATAATCTATGGCCCATCGCAACTGTTGATCTGGACGATTTGAAACTCATTATGATCAATTAATTAAAACTGTATACAAGATAACTTCATGTTTCTCTTATTATATTAGATGTACACTCATTATGATCAAACAACTAAAATATATACAAGATCAGTTCATATACTCTTATATTAGATGTTCCACCCCGAAAAGGATGAAAGTAGGATAGAAAGAGCACAGAAAATACAATTATTAAATCTGAATATTTTAAAAGAAAACATATAAGTAATTCTTATTATAATGCAATAATAACCACATCAAAATATTAAAAAAAAAAGGTCGCAAACTAAGCAGAAGAATCAAGGAAGGGGTAGTCAGTGTAGCCCACAACAGGATCAGAAGTAGAAAAAGTCGCCCTATCGTACTTATTCAAAGGCGCATTGGTCTCAAATCTCTTGGGCAAATCAGGGTTAGCCAAAAAATGCCTGCCATACGCAATCAGATCACAATATCCCTCATCAATTGCTTTGTTTCCTTCGTCTCTATCGTACCCACCAGCCACGATAAAAGTTCCATCAAACGCCTTTTTAAATGGAAGAAGTCTATGAGGAATTTGTCTCCTTCCTTCTACTATTGACATTCTTGGTTCAATCATGTGACAGTATAAAATGTTGAGCTTATTTAGTGACTCAACCATGTAGATGCCTAGGGATTCCGGATCCGAGTCGAAGCAATCCATATAGTCTGTAAAGGGAGAGAGTCGCATTCCGACTCGGTCGGATCCGATCTCATCAGAAATGGCTTTGACTATTTCAAGCGCGAATCGGCATCGGTTTTCCAGACTCCTGCCGTATTCATCGGTGCGGTCGTTTGAGCTGTCTTTCATGAATTGGTCGATTAGGTAACCGTGCGCTCCGTGAATCTCCACTCCGTCAAATCCTATAAATCATGAAAAAACAAATATCAAATAAAATTATTTTATGTATAAATAAGGGTGTCCATTAGTTTATTTCATTTGGTTTGATTCAAATGGAATTATTATATGTAAGATAGCTCGCGCTTTTGGTGTTAAGTAGGTCCCATAGAAACTTGTTTTGGCTTCATGACATGCTTTTCATAATTGAAAGGAAAATAAATAGAATACGGAGGCCCCATAACCTAGTTGGTTGATTCGTAAAACACAACAAACCAAAGCTGGGTTTAAATTATGTTGGCATCAAACTAGAATTGGGATAAAGACTCATTTTTATTCAATAAAAGAACATGAAGATAGTAGTTTCAAAAAGATATGTAGTCAATTACCAGCTTCAATTGCATTCCTTGCTGCAAGTCTAAAATCATTCACAACCTGTGGGATCTCATCTACTGGCAATCTCCTCGGCTCCGGGTACTCCTCGATCGTGTCAAATAACTGTAGCTCAGCAGATACAGGCTTATCGGTGCTCGAGATTGGTGCTTGTCCATTTGGTTGAAGCTCTACATGCAGTGAATTAGAGGATTGATTACTTGGTCTATGATAGAAAAAAAAAAAGATGCACTGTTCTTTTTAAAGCACTTGTTGTATGACGGGTTTTGAATTGCTCGTAGTGATTCGAGTAAAATTTGGTTTCAGTAATTTGATTGTTTGGTTTGAACTACATATAATACTAGTACGCCACTCGAACTGAAGCACTAACCACTCGTTTAGAAATGATTTAATAATGGAATAATGTGGAATAAACATCTCTATTTGCCGAATTAAAATAGAAAAAGATCCATATATTGCATTAAAGGGGTAGAAAGGATATTCCATGTGGAAGATAAAATAGTAGAATAGAACGGAATAAACTCAATCTTTACGTTCTTTATTTTCTTAATGAAAAACATTAATTTACCTTACTATTCCACTATTTTATTTTGCTAAACGCATACAAAATAAATTTGAAGAATCCACTACTTCATAGTTCACTATTATACTATTTCACTTGTTGCTAAGCAGGCGCTAAAACTACAAAAGAACAAGAGAAAAGACATACTGTAGTGGGAGACTCTTCCAACGTGCCATATTTGGCAAAAGAAGAATGCGCCCTTATCATGCACGGCTTGAACGATCGGCTTCCAGGCCTTGACTTGTTCCTGAGTCCATATTCCAGGGGTGTCTATGTATCCTTGTGAAGTATCAGACACCCCCGTGGCCTCTGATATTAAGAGGCCACCTTTGCTTGCTCGTTGAGAGTAGTACAAGATTGCGTGCGGCTGTGGTACATTTTCATATGATCTTTGTCGTGCCATTGGTGCAAGAACAACCCTAGAAATAAAATGTATCAGGAAATATAATATAGGGGAGAATTAGGAGTGAAATTGAAAATATATTAGAAATAGATTAATTTCATCTTAACTATAAAATGAAGAATTAAACGGTTTAATATTACTAGAAACAAATGTTGTCAATAAGACATGATTTAGCCTTTTCTTGATTAAATAGTTGTATTAAGCAACAAATCACTAATTGGTTATATAGGGTTCAAGAGCCTAATGTAAAGCCAAGTGTTCATTCAAAATTACCCCTAAAAGAGGAACAGATAATCATATGTAGTATATGCAGTCCACATCAGGTACTATATTAGTTCTCTCAGAGAATGTGAGGTTATATTTCTTTTAGTATCCATAAAGATCCGTTCCTTACTCTGGTAGTTTTTTTACTAAGCATTGCTTACCCAATAATTATATACGAAAAAGCTAGATTACCTGTGTGAGAGATCGAATTCGCCCATCTTATATGGCGTCACGAGAGGAATCGGCTTATATGGCGTCATGGGCAGAATGTGCGCCATCTTTCACTCGATCTTCTAACTAATTATGCTCAATGAAATGCCAGCTGCTCTCTCTTCTCATGTTAGTTCCCTGTGATTTTTGGGTGGTTTAGTAATATTGTCCTCATGATGAGGAAGAGCTTTATAGGGAGGGCACACGCAAATTCAAACCAGTAGAAGAATCCACAGTCCACACCATGTTAGAAAATGTTCTATGTGTTAAATTAGACTTAAAAGATGAATGACGCAAGAGCTTATATCAGGATCTTGGCAGCTCCCAATTAGGAAGTTGGATCATCTCGTGAGTCCTGCAAATACAAAACTGGAAACTTGGTAGAGGTTGGTCTCTATTTTCCTTTGTTTCAGCCTTGACTTAGGAAGTAGTGTTTTTTTTTCTTTTCCTTTTCCTTTTCCACCGATATTTAGCATGACCGCTGCTTAATCTTTATATGGCAATTAAACTATAAGTCAACAAAATAGGTCTCCATTTTCCAAGCTTGTATACAGTACTCCACATTGAAAATATTAGTTCTGATAACCGGTCTAAATTAGCCTAAAAATGGAGTACTATAAACGTTTTTTCTATATAAAATAAATTATCAAAGGGTAAAATCGTAATTTAGGATCTAATTATATTTCTTTCTTTTTTTTCTAATTCCCTCGTGACTCTTCATCTCCAGTACTTGAAAATCATGAAAAAATCCTTTCTGAGAAACGGAGAAAGAAAGAAAGAAAATATTTGGAATTGATTTGTTTCTTTTTTCACTGTCTACATAAAATATTTGGCATGAATTTGTTTCTTCTTTTTTATGCATGACAATAATTAATACAGTATGACACAACATTATATTGTATTATATTATATTATATTATATTATATTATATTATATTATATTATATTATATTGTACTACATTTTATTATATTATATTATACTACACTATACTATATTATATTATACTATATTGCACTATACTATACAATTAGACTGAATAAATTAAAAGATATTAACAACACATGCTAATTCTTTCATACACGGCCGTGTGTTTTCCTTCAGTCTCAATTTATGAGGGGGGCCTTAGATATCTCTCTCGTATCCGAGAGTAACAAATTCTATCTTGATCATTCACATTCCAACTCATGGTTTACTAAATACCCGATCATAACTTTTATAATTATCCGGTTAAAGACAATGTTTGACTATATCAAAGTACGAAGATATACATGCAGGAATCTATGATGACCTCAAGTCAAAGAACTATTCATACATTAGATGATGAGAAAACACTAATGACATATACCATGCATATTCTTATAGTGGGTCGATCCAATATATGTTTTCCAACATATATTTATGTTAATGAATTGATATCCAATATCCATGATCAGTAAAACGTGATCATCATCCAAATAACATACTAGTAACTATATATATGATTTGAGATTTTCAAATATGTTTGTCTTACAAACATCTCATCTATGACTAGGGATAATTTAGAATTGTATTCACTTTGCTTTACGGTTTTACTATCAGAATCACATATTCTGATGACGTATAACGGATTTACATATTCATGATTAATTAATAATTTAACAACCTTTACGCATAATTATTATATGAAAAAGTTTGTGAGATAAAACATCTAATACAAAAATATAATGTATGATACATAATCCGTTTCCCACACGGCAAAACAGTTTGGCCTAAGGCATTATTACTTTCAGATATGTGTAGAGGGCGGTGCCGGAGTCGTAGCACCTTTCATGATCAAATCCGCAAAAAACACATGGAGATCGTTTGGAGACGAATCGTGAATCCCTACAAACCAGATTAGCCGAATCCGAGGTATAAATAAGATTTATTTTTCTGATTTGATTGATAATACACGGATCCTCGGTTAGGAAACGGGTAAAATTTTAATTCCGCTGTGCGTCTGTAATTGCGCATTTTCTTTCATGTATAAGATCATGAAATACTCAAGCTCCAGTCGACGTGCAAGAAGTTTATCTCGATCGGATCAGAAGTTGTCGAAGAGTTGCATCGCTTTTCAAGTTTTTATGACTCATTCATGGCGCTCAAGAGTTGGAGTTCTTCTTTAATTTTGAAATTTGTTTTGTATTTTTGGGTTGATTAACTAAACTAAAATCTAGAGAGAAAATCTCAGTTTTCAACTCCAGCCCGTTCAGAACGAATCTATTCCGTTCTGAATGAACCTTTCCGTTTTGGCTCCGTACAGAACGGAATTCTTCTGTTCTGTGCTTTTCAGTTCTGACCTGTTTCTGTCTCCAGTCTGTTCGAACGGACTATAGTCCATTCGAATGGACTTGATTTTTTTATAACCGTTTGATTTCAAATCTGCATTGATTTCATTCCTTTTATGCAGTCCGATCGACGGAGTCCCTGTTGTTTCCTTTTTTTGTTTAGTGTTCTTTCCCCCTTTATTAAGAGCATCCTCCAATTCTGTTTTATTTGTGTTTTCTCTAGAGACTAGTCTAATTAATCAAGATTATTTTGAGAGATTTTGAGAGATTATAGATCTTGTTTGTTGGTTTATTTGATTGAAAGAGATTAGTTTGTTTAGTCTCGACAAATTGCTACGAGTTTGTAAAGCGATAATTGAATCGAGTCTTGTAAAATACTATTCAGATTAGTGAATCAAGGAGCCGAGAGGCATATCCGGCGAGTAGGCGCTCGTGAACGCTGATAAGCCCGCGAAATAGGTCGTTTTGTGTTTTCTAATTAGCGGAATTATGCAAACAAAATTGTATTATTAACCCTTTCTTTTATTTAATTTCAGGTAGTATAGAATGAGAAAGGGGTTGTGTCCACAGAGAGGAGAGAATTAATTCTGGATTTAATTGATAAAGGATAGACCAGGAAAATGTACTTTCAATTTTATCATCTGTCTCTCTTGTTTTTTTTTTTTTTTTTGAATAGGTCCCCGGTATTTTACGAAAATGTCTTTTTTGCTATGCAATTTCAAACAAAACAAATTTTAATATGAATTTTAGGGTTTTAGAGTGTTTTAAAATTATTGGTGAACTTAAAATTTGGAAATACTGATCCAGGACGTCCCAAAAAGAAAAATTCCAGTAACAGTTTTAAAACATTTTTTTTCTTTTTGCAAATATGTCCCTAAACTTCTTTAAATCATAACTTTTTGATCCTTCATCTAAATATAGCAAACTTTATGTCTATTTTGACTGGAAAAATATGAGGAATCCAAATATGAGATTAAAACAGAGAAAAGAAATCAAAAAGTTGCTGAATTTGTCAATTTTCAGTTCTGGTTGCAACTTAATATTTTGGATTTGTAAGGAAAATAAGAATTGAACAAAAATAAAATCACAAAATTGTTTTGGGATGTTTTTAGGACTTATATTAAGCGAAAAAACACAACAACAACAACACAATCGTCACATAAATTGAGAAAAATCAAGAAACTTCCCTAAAATCAAAACCTTTTTCCAATGACTTTTAATTCAGCAAAATAAGAATTATTCGATGAGAAGAACTTAACAATGACGCTTATTCAACCACTTAATAATCCTATTCAATTATTACAACTCAATCACTCAACAATTATTTAGATTAACACTAAAATTTCTCTAATTGATCGGAAAAGAGAAATTATAACATTTTAACCTAAATTTAGAAGATGATGTTGCGGCAAGCGTGGCACAGTAAGTCGATGCTCTTCCGCGTTTGAAGGTTCGAGATTCGCACACCAAGAAACGTCGTTGGATGTGCAAGTCCGTCGTCGAATTCCTTCGATTCGCGTCGTTCCGGAGCGATTGGGTCGTGTAGCACTCTCAGGAGTTTTGGTGAATCTAACTGAACAAACAATTCCAAGATAATCGTTGGAAAAGCTTGTTCAATCGAATTTTCGGTTTAGGGTTTATTTCTCTCTTCTTCTCAAAATCTGGCCGAATTCGTGGAATTAATGGTTGTTTCTTTCGTCCTTCTTCTCAGCGGCTAGGGTTCTTGGGAACTATATAGGGTCTATTTGGAAATTTTCCCGCATTGAAATCCTTCCTTTTCTTCCAATTTCCAAGTTTGGGGTCGAATTTACCATTTTTGGCTGCTCAAAATGGGCTGAAGAACAGGAGAAACAGCAACCGTCCGATCAAAATCAGATTTTCCTGTGATTTAATTCGGACCGTTTGATTAGAATAACGGCTGATAAACGTCCACTTAACGAAGAGAGCGGTCCACTGATTCTGCGCGTCGGATCAATCTTCGGACGGTTCAGATCGGCCGGTCCGTTAAATATTTAACGGACCAAACGGCGGTCTCAGATTTTGGTTTTTTCTGTGGCGTTCTCTCTGTGCGGCGGCTCAGTTCTGACCCGTGTAGCCTTCTGTGCAGTATATCTGTAAAAATCAGAGAAACATATATATTTTTAAGTGCAGATTTTTGCAGAATTGTTTTAGGGAGTTTTATAAATCCAACTTAAGCATGTAATATATTTCTGGAAATATAAAAATGAGTTTACCCTTTTAATCAAATACATAATATTTTGAACCCTTTTATGTTATTTTTATATTTATTATTGCATTATTAAGCCTAAAATACGTGTATAAAAATTCGCACATCAAAAATCCCCACGCTTAAACTATGCTTGCCCTCGAGCATACTCTTAGAAAATGGCTTAATAATGTAGGTGGAATAAATACAACCAAGGAAAACCATCTACGTCACAACCACATTCTTTTTGAAAATACGTATAGAATTTCGACCATTCACTTTCCTAATTACCGATTGCAACTAAACCTGTATTTATCGCTTTTAACCCGAGTTTCCGAATTAGCAGTAACTTATTAAGAGTGCCTACATCTCTCTAGCTAAACCAACCGTTTGTATTGATGCCTTTAATGATTATTTTATTTATTTTTATTTTTATTTTTTTGGTTTTCACATATATGCCTAAACCTGCCTTGCCGACCTTGCCGCATCCGATTCCAATGATTCATGACCAGTGAGGACCTATTCAAGCCACGTGACATGACTGGGGCGGTAAGCTCTGTCGAGGGTCAAGCAGCATCGTTGAGAGTAAATGCCCTTGGAAAGGGTTGAGCTCTCGTAGGTCGGCTTATTAGGTTGGACAAGACAAATCGGCTAATTTATTTATTTATTTATTATTATTAAATTTTTTTTTTTATATAAAAATAGATTTTTTTATTTTTTGATTAATTAGGGTTCATTCTTTTCATTCTAAGGGCACAAAATTCAGGAAAATTTTAAAATTTTTCAATTTTTCGCTACTCGACAAGAATTAGTTAGTTTTGGCTATAATTGTGTAACGATTTCCTCTCCCCACACTTAAAATCATGCTTGCCCCCAAGCATGCGTAAATGTAAGGATAAAACTTAATAAAAATAAGTCATAGAAAGATACAACCTTTGAAGTGAAGTTGCCTCCATCGGGAAGTGTTGAAACTCGTCTTTGGCACGAAGAGAAGACGAGACCTTCATTTGCGGAGCTTTTGTGGCCTTTTTCTGAGAGAAGCACTCGGGTGCTCACTTGTATGCTACTCGCCATCCGAAAAATGCCAGTTGTTGTTAACACTTCATGTCCCGAGGATATCTTTTGTACCTGCACATACACACAGACAAACACATCTAACTAGTACCCCCTTTTTAGTCCTGTAACCCTCTCCACCCAGTGACCTGGGTCTTGTACTGTTGGAAAACAGAGAGAAGAAATGAGAAGAAGATAGAACGTGCAATCTTGGTTGGCGCCTTGGAGAGAGAACGGTGCCGGGAAAAGCAAGAGACTCCCGAACCGAAGTGAAAGAGATTAGAAGAAAGGAGAAAAGATAACCCGTTCAAAGGTCGCCAATGATCCCATTGAGGAATGAGCATCTCGAAGTTTTATTCTTGGGTTGCCTCCCGATAGCGCCCTTGTTTATTGTCGTGGACTCGACTTATTCTCGGGCTGCCTCCCGATAGCGCCCTTGTTTATTGTCGTGGACTCGACTTATTCTCGGGCTGCCTCCCGATAGCGCTTCGTTTAACGCCTTTAGCTAGGCGAAGCCTCCCCACACTTAAGTGCTTTGTGGGGGATCCACAAACTCTTCGTCATTCGACCATCCTTTGTCGAAGTTCCCATAGTAAGGCTTGAGACGGTGCCCGTTCACCTTGAATGTTCTTCCGTTTTGTTCACTTGTGACTTCATAAACTCCATTATCACAATCCTTAGAGATGACAAACGGGCCTATCCAGCGAGACTTAAGCTTTCCTGGATGAAGTTTGTGTCTCGAATTGAACATTAAGACCTTGTCATTAATTTTCAGACTTTTGCTCTTGATGAACTTGTCATGTAAGGCTTTGGTCTTATCCTTATAGATTCGAGAGTTCTCATAGGCATCCAGCCTAATCTCCTCCAACTCGAGAATTTGCAACTTGCGAGCTGTGGCGTCATTGGGGTAGTCCAAATTGCATTGTTTAATTGCCCGATACGCCCTATGCTCCAACTCAACGGGTAGATGACATCCCTTACCATAAACCATCCGATAAGGTGTCGTTCCTATTGGCGTCTTATACGTTGTACGGTAAGCCCATAGTGCATCGCCAAGTCGCAAGCTCCAATCCTTTCTATTTGGACTGACAACTTTTTCGAGGATAGACTTGATTTCTCTATTCGAGACCTCGGCTTGACCATTAGTTTGAGGGTGATAGGCGGTTGACACTTTGTGTGACACATGATAGGACTTGAATAAGTTCTCCAAACTTTTGTTCACGAAGTGTGCGCCCCTGTCACTTATGATTGCCTTCGGTGTACCAAACCTTTGAAAGATATTTTTCTTTAGGAACTCAACAACGGTTTTAGAATCTGCCTTCCTAGTGGCTATGGCTTCTACCCATTTAGACACATAGTCCACTGCCAAAAGGATGTACTCGTACCCGTAAGAAGATGGGAAGGGACCCATAAAGTCGATTCTCCAAACTTCAAACACCTCACAGAACAAGATTGGGTGTTGGGGGTTTTCATTTCTTCGAGAGATGTGTCCTATCCTTTGACATCTATCACAGTTTTGCACAAAGGAATGAGCATCTTTGTGCAAAGTGGGCCACCAAAATCCACTTTCTAGAACTTTTCGACGCGTTCTTTCCACACCAAAGTGGCCCCCACAGTGTAATGAATGGGAAAATTTCAAAACTGACTGCACCTCATGGTCGGGCACACAACGTCGGATAATTTGGTCGCCACATAAGCGGAAGAGATCCGGGTCATCCCAAAAATAATACCTTGCATCAGATTTTAGCTTGTCCTTAACGGCCTTAGGGAGGTGAGAAGGGAGAACTCCCGTAGCAAGATAGTTCACTATATCAGCAAACCAAGGCTCAGGTCCGAATGTGACGACTGAGAAGATGCCATACACATGTTCCTCTGGGAACAGTTCGCTAATTGGCAAGATATCGCCTTCTTTCGTTGGAAGCCGGCTCAAGTGGTCAGCCACTAGGTTCTGCGAACCCGCTTTATCCCGAATTTCCAGATCAAATTCTTGCAATAGTAGAACCCATCGCAAGAGTCGTGGCTTACTTTCCTTCTTTTTCATTAGATAACGCAATGCGGCATGATCGGAAAAGACTACTACTTTAGTCCCCAAAAGATACGACCTAAATTTCTCAAGCGCGAACACTATCGCAAGCAACTCCTTTTCGGTCGTAGTATAATTCATTTGCGCAGCGTCTAGCATCTTCGATGCATAAGAGATGACATGCGGCTCTCTCCCGATTCTTTGTCCCAAGACCGACCATAAATTATTCTATGATGTTTCAATGATTTTGATAGTTTATATCCACAATAGTTAAAATCAAAAGTGTTTATCATGGATTTTTGAAAATATATTGTGTTACAATTTAAGATAAAATAGGTCATATTTTGATATTTTACTGAGGTATGATTAGAATTACTATTTATTTACAGACTATTCGATAAAATAATAGAAGTTTAGGTAAATAAACCCGACACTGTAAATGCAAGAAGTTGAAAAAAAAATTAAAAATAATTGTAGCGAGCTAGGTTTGATCCTTAAACCTCGTAATAAAAAAGCCTACAACGTTACCACATGTGCTATATATTTTTTCTGAAAGATTCTGCTTAAAACGTAGTAAAGATTCTGCTTATAACGTTATAATAAACTTTTGTAGTGGATACGTAAAAATTGGAAAGAAAATTAAGAGGAAAAGTGCTCATGGTGAGGATCGAACTCACGACAGCATGTATGGAATGGAGGGCGACTTCGATACCAATGCGCCTAAGTTTATATTTTTGTGTCTTCCCTCAAAAATTTATAAGTAGATAGGGATACATGTTTCAACTTAGAATGGTAAACTGGCGATATTATCCTCGGGTTTTTTGGAAGCGGTGGATTTTTCTGGGGGTATTATAGTAATTTCCTCCGTTTTAGCTCTTAATGATGAAATGACGATATTACCCTTGCTTTTTTTAAGCGCCGGAGTTTTTTTGGAGTATTACGGTAATTTTAGTATACTATTTTATTTCATGTAGTGAAATGATGCTATAGTCCTCGGAATTTTGAAAATATTTAATAATTAAAAAATTTCATGAGGTACAATTTGGGTCTATATAATAAATTTCTTTTAAAGTTATATTGTAGGGATATAACTTGGGTCTATGTAACAAAAATTCTCTTAGGAATGATAGTCGACAAACCTAAGTGCAACTTAAATTTCCTGGTAATAATGTAATCTATTAAGAATAAGAATTATGAATAAGAATTAAGTATTGATTGGTATTCTTAAATACTAGAGAGAGTCACTCACTGCAAATTTGAAAGAAAAAAAAATGATGCTATACTGAGTTTACATGTAGATTCATATTAAATTTTCAAGCAGTTTAAACTTAGAAAAATAAGTTGATGTTGGCCTGACCAATTTGTAGCTATGTTACGCGGACACTTCAAAAAATCAGCCATGCGTGTATCTGACATGAACACGGCTCCGATACGTGTCGGACATGCAATGTGACGTGTCCGAATATTTTAATATTTATTCATTTTCGGACGCGGCACGACACGGTGTCGACACGGGATGGCACGGTCAGGACATGGCGCAATGTTTAAAATCACAATTTAATTATTATATATTGCTATAATCCGATTTCTCATTTTTTTTAATTATTTTTTTTTGCTAAGAACCCTCTTTTTTAAAATCTATTTATCTTTAAAAATATTTTTTTTTCACTTTTCTATTTATCTCATCTTTTTTGTGTAATAGACAATTTCTTCTCAATTTTTACTCATGTTTTTTACTTGACATTTTCTTTATCATATTTAGTTATTTATTATTTTTTTTAGAAATTTTTGTATATAATAAATTATATAAAAATAATAAAATTATATATATATATATATATATATATATATATATATATATATATATATATATATATGTATATATATATATATATAGTGTCTAATGATTTTTTGAGATTGCCGTGTCGTCATGTCCATATCATATCGGATACCACGTGTCTGTATTCGTGTAACATAAATTTGTAGTCTGTACTTAGCATGTTTAATAGGTCCCAATTTACTACAACTCCATTAATTTCAAAGATAGATGACTCATCGGAAGTACACAATTGAGTTTAAACAAATAAAATTGAAATAAATAAATCAGTAAAAATTCTCAATCCAACGGTTTAGATAAAAAAGAGTGACATGGCAGACTGGTAAAACAGTAATATTTTATGCAAGTTTTAGCATAAATATTATAATGTCTTACTAAGAATTATTGGTTTTTTTTATAAACAATGCAGATTATTTTTCATTTGATAGACGGACTAATTTTTTGACCCACCAAACCTGAATAACTTTTTTTATATGCAAATAATCATACCACCAGTACCGTTAGTGGAGTGGTAATAATACTAATTTTATCTTTTCATAAATAAGAGGTAAGAATTCCGCGTTTAGCATCTCTTGTACACCTCATTTTTTTAATATGTAAATAACCATATATTGGGTCTGAATCCTCAAAATATGTTTTACATATTTGTACTGACTCAATGAACTAAACATGGGCTCTAATGATCCAACAATACAACCATAATACCCGTGAAATCCTAACCCAAATGACCCATGCTTTGAACTTGGATATTCAAACTTCTTTCTGGAATAAATCTTTGACATTAAAACTTGATTGACATGTAGGATGTAACCAAACATGAGCTGACTCGAAACTCAAAATTATCGTATTAAAGTTGAATGAATGACTCAATATCCAAAATGATCTATAACTTAACTAGTATGACATATGGATCCGTCCGAGATCTGCCGCTTTGTACGTATAAATTAGCATGTATGCTATTATTGATCGAACGAAATCGTAGTTGAAAGGGAACACAGGACCGTACAAAAACTATTCACAAACAAATTTTAATTCCTCATAATAATTTTACATGTACACAATTTTTTCGTATCAAAACTAACAAGAAAAATGAAAAAGAAAGGACATTCTACATAAAAATATAACATATATCTAAACAAACAAATAAATAAGAATTTCTATCTAATTTTAAGTCACATAACTTGTATATGTCATAAAACACCTCTGCAAACGGAAGAAAGCTTCATTTTAAATGCGGATTCCAAGATGAACATGATACATCTCGTACGTGTAATACTATCGAGAGAGTATGGTAGCAGTCGAGGATCCTGCATTATGAATACAATTCGACAGTTTGCAACGACTTTTTCCTGGACAAGCTGGATGCCGCTTCAGGGGCATCAGAATCTTCATATCTGGAGATGACATTTTTTGGTTCTTGAGTTTGAAATTCTTGGATTAAATGATTTGGTAGATTACTTTTTGTGATGAGAGATAAAACGCAGGGGTTCTTTTTATAGTAGGTTGTTAAGGCGGTTTTAGAAAATACTTGGGAATGTTAACAAAATGCAAATAAAGAGACGGAACTTATGATATTAGGGAAGTTTGACATAACGCGGGTTATACATCGAATTATGGACTTAACATGCAAGCTTCTTCCATTTTTGCATATGAAGTTATCAGGTAGTTTAGACCTCGTTTGGTATCGTTGCCGTTTTCTGTTTTTTATTTTTTTTCTCCAGAAAAAAACAAATCGTGTTTGGCAAAATGACTCTGTTTTCATTTTTTTCTATCCAAATGGCAAAAAATAAACATGATTTTGGAAACAAGAAAAAGTTGTTTCTTCTTTTCTGATTTTCACTACCAAACATATAAATGTCTGAAACCACACGAAAATAATATGATAATACTAAAAAAGAATATGGACCTTGAAATATTGTATTGCGCTAAAAAAAGTAAGTTGGCGTAAAAAATAGTATATTCATATTAAAAAGGAATTTTGACCGTAAAACTTTATATCCACTAAAAAAGGTAAGCTGACACTAATTAAAAATCTTGACCATGAAACTTTATATTGCAGTAAAAATAAAATAACTTACCACTAAAAATAATATAATGATACCGAAAAAGGTTTATTAATACTGAAATCTTTATATTCACACTGAAATGGTATATTGATACTAGAAAAAATATATGCCGATATTAAAAATGATATATTAACATTTTAATACTAAAATGATATATTGACATTGAAAGTGTTGTATTGATACTAAAAAACAATATTTTGATACATTAAAAATAATATATTTTCACTGAAAATAGTATATTGACATGGAAAATGATACATTGATATTGTAAACGGTAGATTGACACTAAATACTCAATATATTGGCATTGAAAACATCATATTAACTCTAAAAATGATTCCTGAAAATAGGATATTAATACTCAATAATGATAAATCAACATTATAAACGGTACATTGATATTGGAAATTATATATTGGTATTTAAAACGGTATATTAACGCTGAAAATATTATGTTGATACTATAAACAGCATATTGGCGCTGAAAACTTAATATATTGGCGCTGAAAATGTTATAAATATACATTTGATAAAATAATAACTAGGAAAAATATTATCGGTTTTAAAAACAAAAAACAGTCTTTTTGAAAACAAAAACAGAAAAACAGAAAATTGATTTTTATTTTTAAAAAACGAAAAACGGAAATGATGCCAAACGAGCCCTTAACTTCTCAAGTTTAGGAACATGATGGGCTGGCCAATTTGCCGGTGTACTTAGCCTGTTTAATAAGGCCCAATCCGACTTCTTAAGTTTCA
This sequence comes from Juncus effusus, assembly GCA_027726005.1. NCBI lineage: Eukaryota > Viridiplantae > Streptophyta > Magnoliopsida > Poales > Juncaceae > Juncus > Juncus effusus. The sequence continues at coordinate 7,331,129 of CM050894.1, read as the reverse complement.
AATTGATTCCATCCACAATCAACATACTTCAAATAAATAAGCTGGAATCATAATTGAGTTTTTAAAAAAATTAAAGTTGAAAACTGTATGAAAAATATAATAGTAATTTTTGAAGTAGAGAAAAATTAGTTGTGATTGGATATATGGAGAATGCTTCTTCTATTTGTATTGATATATGTACATTTTGTTTTTGAGACAACCCACGATATGATCTATGAGTTGTTAAATTTGTTAAATATTAAGTTAAATATGTTCGTTGAGACTTGAATTTGAGTCTCTTCCAAAGTTGAGAGGATGTCTTATTACTTGAGCTAGTAAATTTTGGTATATATATTTAACAATATTGCAAATAGCGTTTAGCGCTTTGCAGAGTTCAGGATTTTTTTGTAGAGAATAGCAAATGACAGACAATATAGCGCGCTACACTCCCGTATCAGATAATATTAAGAAGCATTTTTTTCAAATATCTACAAACTGTCCCTATAATAATTATCAAATATTAAAATAAGATACGATTAATACCAAAGAATTAGCATACAACATATAATGCAATGTATAAAATAATAGTTCAACAAATATCATATAATTATAATTATACAATAAGTCACAATGTAATCACTAGTTTTACGAGCATTAACTAATATTTATATTTCCGACGTGTCATAATTATTATTATGACTTTACTTTAACATTCAAAGTAAATAATAGCAGCATTATTTAAACAAATTTTGCAAACTATATATTAGAGTATGTGGCAATAGAGTGTTGGAGAATGAAAAAAGAGTTGTCAACCAATCAGTACTAAGATAAAATAAGAGACGTAACAAGAGGTGATAATTATTGATGGAGAATATTGGGTGATAATTATTGATGGGGAATTAAGAAAGAGTTTTTAGTTTATTTCTTCACAAAAAATATTTTTTAATTATTTTATTTATTTATTTAATAAGTTTTATAATTAAATCTATTTTATATTTTATAAGCAGAACCCAATAACTCTATTCAAAATCACAAAATGAAAAAAATAATGAAAATTGAATATATCGGTTCACTGCACGCTATACCGCTATATTGGACCGCTACATCGCTATATTGTCAAAAATGCTACACAGCTACAAAAACGTAGCGTCGCAGCGTTTAGCCTCCGGAACTCGCTATATCGCGTTATAGCGCCACTATACCACGCTATTTGCAACACTGATATTTAATTTAAAATGATAAATAATTAGCTTTGCAAATGATCATGTTTAATGATTGAGTATCTTGCTTGAGGTACAAAATATTGAAAGTTAAAATTTTACATGAGGTACAAGAGGTTCTATATGTAAAAAAAAAAAATTTAAGTGAAAAGAAATGTGAGAATTAATCCCAATCCATTATTTTTTACCTCCTTTTGAGCTTTTTCAAGAGGACACATCACTCAATTAATTTAAACCGTTGAGTGATGTGAAATGTTTACATATTAATTGTTGATTTAAGCTTGATTTCATGAGCTTTATATATTTTTGTAACTATTAATTTGGTAATAACTTTTTTCAAAAGGCCACATCACTCAATTAATCTAAACGGTTGAGTGATATGAAATGTTTACATCTTAATCATTGATTTAAGCTTGATTGCATGAGTTATATATATTTTTGTAACTATTAATTTGGTAATAATTTTACATCATCTTTTAAGCTCTCTCAATATGTCATCATCATACTCATTAATATTACTACCATTCAGTGGCGGAGCTTTATAGAGATTGAGGGGAGGGGGGGAGGGGGGCATGGCCCCCTAAGATTTTGGCAGAGTAGTATATATCAGTCATGTTTTAGTGGTTTTTTTTTTGAAATACATGTATTTCTATATATTTACCCTCCCGCCCCCCCCCCCCCAAAATTTTTTTTTTTGTACAGAATTAATCAGTAGGAAGAAATTTTTCTGCCTACCCCCCTCCCCCCCAAATTTTTAGTCAAGCTCCGCCACTATTACCGATGGATGCGAATTCAACGAACTAGATTGTTTGTATGATTTTGTTTGTTCACTTAGCACACATATTCTTATTTTCCCTCTTGACAAAAGATGTAGAATATCAAGCCTGAACTAATTATGCATTTTAATTCGAAAAAAAGATGAAAACTTCATCTATCATTACACATATTTTTTTTCTTTTTCTTTTTATTAAAGTTAGTGATTTTTTTATTATCAAATATTAGTTTTCTTCTACTAACAAACATCATATATAATTTCGCTCGAATTTTCTCTCTGTTTTGAACTCTATATTGGTATGATTCCAAGTTAATTTTTTTATTTTACTTAAGTATGTGAAGATGGACTATATACGATAATATATGAAAATTGATTATATAAGGTACACTTATATAAAATAATATATTTTTAGGTAATTAAAATTACATAATTAAATTTTCAAAATTTAAGATGTGCTACATACAAGAATATACATAATAAAAAAATACATAAATGAATTTATGTAAAATAATTTATATATTTAGATAATCAAATTACATAATTACACCATTAAATTATATTCTAATGAATTGATTAACTTCCTATATTATTGTTATGTTATGATATTTTTCGTTAATGTTAGTATTTCATTTCTCAAATCATGATCAGAATATTATTGACTTTGCTCTTTGATGTTTTTACAAAGTTATTACTTTATAATCCTTTATTTTTCGTACTTAATTTATGAATCACTAACAATTTTATAAAATAAATGATAATACATAAATATATCTTATTAAGTAATGTAAGTCCATAAATAAAATGATCTTGTAAACTGACTTTATATGATTATGTTATATTATTTCTATATTATAAATATGAAATATTATTTGAAGTGACATTACTATTATTTTTACGTTTTTGTATCGAAGTATATACTATGATTAAAATATTCACAACGTAAAGCAACTATTAATGTAGTTAATATATAGAAAGAGTATATAGAATTCAATAAGTGTACACAACCGGATATTGCAATTGGATTTGCAATCGGAGGATGATGATTTAGCATATTTATTATTCAATTTTTTGATGAGTTAGATAAATAAAAGATGCTATATAAGAAAAAATTTGAGTAAATAGTATGACAAATTATTATCATGTTCCGAATCTGGTTCGTACATTTATCGTATAGAATTTTGATTTTACAAATTCCTCAGATCAAATGTCAAAAAACGAATCGACCAACACAATAATTTCAGACTTTTTTTTTGAAGTGGCCAAAAAAAAAAATAATTAAGAGAATGGCCTAGTTTTGAAAATATTTGCAGAAGTAGCCATTTCGCCCAGTCGCTGGGCGAAACACGAGTAGTTTCGCCCAGCCACTGGGCGAAACATCTTTTTTTTTTTTTTCGCTATGTTTCGCTCAGTGGCTGGGCGAAACACACTGTTTTCATCACTAACAGCGCTTAATCGGTTTCCGGAAAAAAAAAAAATTGTACATTTAGTATCGGTTCTTACCAAATAACCGATATAAACTACAAACATCCGCAACGGTTATTTAGGGATAACCGTTACAGAATAATTTAGTAGCGGTTATTTATTTATAACCGTTACAGCATCCTTTAGTATCGGTCATATTTAAAAAACCATTACAAAAACATTTAGTATCGGTTCTTTATAAATATTTTAGTTTATAAATCTAATTTCAAACCAACCAAACAAATGGAAAACTAATTTTGAACAAATAAACCTAATTTTAAACAAATAACCAAAATTAACTAAACCTAAACTTTCGAAAATTTTCAAAAAAATCAGTCGAAACAGAGAAAATTATTAGGGTCTATTTCGCCAGCCTTTAGTATCGGTTCTTACCAAATAACCGATATAACATACAAATGTCCGCAACGGTTATTTATAGAGAACCGTTACATATAAAATTAGTAGCGGTTATGTATAAAGACCGTTACAGAATCCTTTAGTAACGGTTCTTTATACATAGCCGCTACTAAATTAGTCTGTAACGGTTATCTCTAAATAACCGTTGCGGATATTTGTATTTTATATCGGTTATTTGGTAAGAACCGATACTAAATGTACAGTTTTTTTTCTTTCCGGAAACCGATTAAGCGCTGTTAGTGATGAAAAGAGTGTGTTTCGCTCAGCCACTGGGCGAAACAAAGCCTATCGGGCGGTAATCCGTTTTCGCTATGTTTCGCCCAGTGGGCGAAACTACTCGTGTTTTGCCCAGCGACTGGACGAAATGACTACTTCTGCAAATATTTTCAAAACTGCCATTCTCCAGAACGTCATCCCTTGCATCAGCCCACACCCTCTTTCATCATCCCTTTCATAATTTCGCCCTCACTGCACTCACTCTCGCCTTCCTCGCTTCGATCCTCTCCTCAAATCACGCTTCGTGATCTTCTTCCTACTTTCAGCTCGCGGTGCAATCATGGTTAAGGCGATCAGAATCCACCAGCTCGGCGGCCCTGAGGCATGAAAATTCATTCCATTTTTATAATCTTCTGATTTCTTTCTTTTTCTTTTAGTTTAAAAATCCCCAACTGTAGTAATTAATGGAAGATTTAAAGGTCGAATTATGATTCTTTGAATAGGTGATGAAATGGGAGGAGGTGGAGATAGGAGAGCCCAAAGATGGGGAAATACGAGTGAAAAACAAGGCCATTGGAGTTAATTTTATTGATGTTTATTACCGTAAAGGAGTCTATAACACTTCCCTGCCCTTCACTCCTGGTATTACAATATTAATTCTTCTCTTTTTAATTGACTAGTTATTTGATCTAGTTGTCAATTATTTGGGCTTAATTGTCATTTTCGCGTGAGATCATTATCATGCCAGGCTAAATTATACTATCAATATCATACTAGCCCTAGTTAAGACTCGACTAGCTTTCATTGTGAAATTAAGCATCAACTAACCCTCAATTATGCAATTATGCCTCAATCTAGCAATTTCACCTAATTTAGTCTGAGTATAAATTGAGCAATCATGCATAAATCACACCGAGGAAAAAAAGAAAAGAACAATTCTGTAAAAGATATTGGCAAACTATTACTTGTAGGAACCTCTACCTAACCTCACACAAACTGTACAAAAACTGGTACTTTTAAGGTTGTACCGTACCACCATGCCGCAATAGAACTTGTAAACTTTCCATAATTTGCAAAAAAGCCCCTAGATTATATCTTAATTACGAAAAGCCCCTACCTTATTGAAAATTGCAAAACAAAAAAAATTCCTACCTTATTGTAGTAAGAGTTGTCATGAGTTTTCCAATAATTTAGGGGCTCTTTTTTTGCAATTGAGGTATAACAGAAGGGCATCTTTTTGCAAATTTCTGTTAGAATCTAATGTGTTATATTTTAAAAAAAGCTCCTACTTTACTGTAATAAAGAGATTTGGCGTGCTTTTCCAATACGGCAGGTCTTTTTTGTTTTTTCTGCAATTTAGATATAATGAAGGTTTCTTTAATATTTTCTAATATATTTTACAGGAATGGAGGCAGTGGGAGTTGTGACGGCTGTGGGCCCTGGCCTGACGGGTCGAAGAGTCGGTGATGTCGTTGCTTATGCCAGCAATGCGATCGGATCGTATTCCGAGGAGCAAATTCTTCCAGCAAATGTTGTCGTGACGGTGCCGGATTCAATGGATTGTGCTGTCGCCGCTTCGGTCATGCTTAAGGGGATGACTGCCCACATGTTGTTACGACGCACTTTCAAGGTCAGTCCCATGACTAGATGATTGTTATGTTGAAATAAATAGTAGTTTGGGATTTTGAATGTTTTTAATTTTAGTGGTGTTAAAAAAGAGGAAAAAACTTACTTTTGCCCCCTAAACCTTTAAAAAAGTGTAACTTGCCCCTCAACTATTTTCTGAGCACTGCAGCCCCCTCCATCATGCTAATGTGGCACTGATGACATGGGAAAAATACTCGAAAAATAGTTGGGCAGGTAAGCGGCACTTTTTTAAAGAGTTTATGGGGAAAAAGTGAGCTTTTTCTTAAAAAAAAGGAATTTTTATTTTAGTATATGACTAGGCTACGAGGGATTTCATTTATCTGTTTTGAGTTTCTATTGGGATTATAATTGCCTGTTAGGCCAATTCCCCTTAAGGTTGAGTTGGAAACAATTTCCTTTGCACTTCTTGACATATCCAAATTTCATTTTTTTTTTCCAGGTGGAAGCAGGCCACACAATACTAGTCCACGCAGCAGCAGGTGGAGTCGGATCGCTGTTATGCCAATGGGCCAACGCGATCGGCGCGACCGTGATCGGAACCGTCTCCACCGAAGAGAAAGCGGCCCAGGCCACTCAGGATGGGTGCCGCCACGTCATCGTTTCCACCAAGGAGGATTTCGTGAAGAGAGTGAGTGAGATTACGGATGGGAAAGGAGTTAATGTTGTTTATGACAGCATAGGGAAAGATACTTTCAATGTAAGCTTTTTTTTGTTCATATTCAGCTGATGGATGGTGTTGTTTCGCAAAAGTTAATGCCCTTGACAAAACAAAGTTGTCTAATTAGGATATATAGGGGAATTTTGTCATGTTAGTTTTGAATCAAGTAGAAAGATATAGTTTCAAAGGTGTTTTAGTAAAACATTAGTTGACCATATTCTCAGTTCTAGGAACTTTCAACTTCCAAGTAATATTAATTAGGTTAATGTTTTTAGTACTTTAATTAGGTTAAAGATTATAATCACTGTATCTAAATTCTGAAAACTCATTACAGACTTTGTAGAAAGCCAGTCATATTCTCAGTCGGAACTCCAAAGAAAAGAAATATTACAAAACAATACCTAAAGTCATTATTTTCCCACTTGTGCAGTTTTTCTTTTCTTCCTCATAAAAAATTAACCCTTTTTCTACATAAAACAGGGCTCATTATCCTGCTTAACAACAAGAGGCTACATGGTCTCTTACGGCCAATCATCCGGCAAACCCGACCCGGTCCCCCTATCAGACCTGGCTTCAAAATCCCTGTTTCTAACTCGTCCGTCTCTGTTCCAATACAACTCGACTCGTGACGAGCTGTTACAGTCGGCCGGCGAGCTGTTTGCTGCTGTTGGGTCTGGAATGATAAAGGTGAGGGTTAATCATACTTATAGGTTGTCTGAGGCGGGTCGGGCGCATGAGGATCTTGAGGCGAGGCGGACTACTGGGTCTGTTGTTCTTATACCCGATGAGTAGCTGTTGGTGTGGTGTACTTTTTTTTATTTTGTGTGCATGAATATTGAGAGAGAGTTTAATACGTGGAGCTTTAATTTGGTCTTGGTTGTAATGTGTAAGGTTGAATCAATAAGCTGTTGTTGTTAAGTGTTAAATTGATGTTTCTTGTTTTCTTTCTGAGAATAATAAGCTGTTGTAGATGTTGAATTGATGTTTTTTGTTGCATGGTGTAAATTAGGGAGGGCAAGTATGTTGATTCTAGGAAATAAAAGGAAACTTATTGTAGGTTGTTGTTTTGTGTACTTGTGTTAATTGCAATGGTTATGAAGTCTAATGTTCTACTTCATTTTCATGTTTTGAGTAATTATCATCTTTCCATTTTTAATTACCTAAATAAGAAAAGATTCGTAATGTTATTTTTAATTCCAAATAAGTTACTTAAAATATAATTAGATCGAGACAAAACAAGTCATATCTATTGAAGTGTTTCTTAGTAATTTGGGCCAATTTGGCCCATTAGAGTGCTACCTCCTTTTCCTTTTCCCGTTTTAAATCCGCCCGACTGAAACAAAACAATTCTCCTGTTTCGTCCCTTTCAGTTCAGTTCAACTCGTCGGCGACTCTTCATTGCCTCTCTCCTCTTCGTGCTGACAGGCGACATCTAGGGTTTTTAATTCTCTCTCCGGTATTTTATAATCTCTTTTCGTTTTTCTTTCCGAACAGTTACTGGAGTAATGAATGTTTATTGCTGACTGAGTGATTTCTTATTTAATGATTATTGCTTGGTTATTAGTGTTACGACTTGTTATTTTTGGTAATTACGGTTTTGCGTATTTGTTGCTTTGCTAAATTTGGTTTGGTTTGTATCTGCTGCTAGTAGTTGGTACTTGTAGTTGTTAGCATTAGATTTAGGTGTTAATTAGGGGTTTTCCATCTTAGAAAAGAAATTTAAAAAAAACGCTGATTTGGTTTGTGAAAGGCTAAAAATATTGACTGCTTTGTTTTGGTTTGTGAATTTAGTTAGGATTATTTTTATTAGTTGAGTGGTAAAAAACAGGCTTTGAAGAATTAGTCAAAACCCTAAAACTGGGAGATTAGTTTGCCTCGTTTCTTCATTTTTATAAGCTTTGACTTAGTTCTTTTTAATCCATTCGGTCACTATATATGTCACTTCTTACATTAATTTGAGTCGATTAAATTGTGCGAAAATGATATCTTTTATTTGATTTTTTTTTTTAATAAATGCAAGAGTCTTTATACTGTGAAATTTACAATTTCTGATTTTACTAAGAATTTCAAGATCTATAAAAACCTAGTTAACTTTTTTTTTATAAATTTTGATTGCTCATATCATTTGTCACTTGTTCAACTAGTTAAGTTTGAATTAAGATTTTAAATTAATGAATTTATTTCCCGAATATGCTAATTTATTGTATGATACCTTATCATAAAAGAGAGAACTTTTATGAATAAGAAGAAATATTAATTATGAAATTTTGGATGTAGTGCAAATTTCAGTCAGTAAATACAATTTTGGACTATCAATAAATACAATTTTGGATGTAGTGCAAATTTCAGTTAATTCTGTTTTATTGCAGTTATTATGGTACCATACTGGTACCAACTTGTTTTATTTATACCTTTTTCATGTCTTTTTTTTTCTGTAAATTTCCGTACTGAGGTTAATTTATAAGTTTAATTTCAAATGAATATATGACTAAAGTCATGTTCATTGATGATCAATTGATCACATGATTGCATATTTGAGAATTTAATAAACCTAAATTGAGTCTTACTTGTTTATTTTAAATCCAGAATCATTATTTATCATCATTTATTTATTTAGTTTGTAAATTTTCTCAGGATTCTCTCTCTATCTCTACAAGATGACGTCATTTGCCAGGCTTGCACCCAAAACCCGAAACCTAATTGTCGCTGGCGGATTAACATCGTTTGTATTCGGCGTCTATTTCTACACCATGAGAGCCGTCGGCGGTACGGACGAACTGCAAGTCGCGATCGATAAGTTTGAACAGTTGAAAGATGAAAGCAACGAAGGAAAAAACGCCTCGTCATCATCCTAGATGATGTGGCGTGTTTTGATTGGTTGAGTTTTTTTGTACATTGGTTTGTAATAATTTGACGCTTTGCGGAATTATATGATTTTGTTTTTTGCTTTTTGCTAGGCGCGTGTAGTTTTTATATGCAATAATGAGTTGTTTGATAAATGGATATTTTTGTATTACTGAAACTTGGATTAAGTTGAGATTAAGCTGAAGGCTGGATAGTTTTTCATTTTCTCAGTTTTTGCATCTTTAAATTAAGTTGTTTTTTTAGTGCAAGAAAGAAAGAAAGCTTGTTTTTATGCATTTGTGTGAAATTTTTTTTTTTTTTTATTGCATTTTAAGTTGATTGAGGGATAAAGTTTTGACAAAATCTACACTCAAAGGTAGAGGTGGCAAAATCTAACCCGATCCATCCGAACCCGAACCCGACCCGACCCGAAAATGTTGACAAGTCAACGACCCGAAATCCGATCCGAACCCGAACGACCCGAAATACCCGAGACCCGAACGATCCGATCCGAACCCGACCGGACCCACCCATTTGCCACCAGTTTGATATGAGAAATTATGGGGTGCACATGGTCCACCATGAACCAAGCTGATGAACTGCCATGTCATTGCATTTGATGACTTGGCATTTTCTCATTGGCTAGTCTGTTGTGGATCTGTGCCAACGTATATTTTTCTCCAGTCGAGCAAGGAATTTGAAAAATATACATTGATACTCTAAAAATAGTCGATCAAAATCTTCATCCAATTCAAAAAATAACGTTTAGTCATAAATTCTAAAAAAAGTAACATTTATTCAACATTCAAAATAGTGTTCTAATCACAATATATTGAAAATATAGAGAATGATCTTATTGACACTAATATGGTATATGGAGCAACATCATGCATGTAAAAACAATATTGACATTTGAAAAAAAAACTAGTTGGAGGAATTCATTAAAGCAAAATCAATCAAATTTGTACCTTTAAATTAAGCCCATATCTAATTATGATTTAATCAAAATTAATCCAATATACCAAATTAACCAATCTAAGTAAAATACGTGAATCTAACAAAAATTTATCAATACATCAAATTTGTTTCCAATTAAACCCAATATCTATGAATTACATCCAATTTTATTTCCATCTTAAGGAGAACTCATTACTAGTTATATCAATCTAACACAATTCAGTACAATTAAAAACCAATCTAGTTATGCCAAAATAATACATTTCAAAATTAACCATCAATTAAGAGCTTATATGCACTTCAGAAAAAAAAATGCTTCTTTCACAATCTCTCTAACTCTGATTTCATGCACTTAAAGTGCCTCCTAGTCATAATTAAAATAAAAAACTGAAACTTACTGCATTTAAAAAAATAGTAAAATACAAAATATTAGAATAAAATTAAATATTACAATCAAACTTTTGTGGCACCAACTTCTACTAACCCTTCACAGTAGTTTGCTCCTGTCCAATTTTACGAGTTGAATTAAGTGATAACTGAATAATCATCACCATTAATCATCATCATCAAACTGTCATCATGCACTTTGATGTTGTAATCACTGAATTAAAAAATAGAATAAAAATTAGAAAAATAGAAAACTAATTACTTTGTCTTGGTTTCTCGCCTTGCTCGATTTGGATTTGGTACCAGTCAAACCAGTTACTAGTACAGAAGAAGAGGGCTCTTCATCCATAAAATCTTTAACATCATCACGAAATACAGACATGTCGACTTTCTTCGATTTCCGTCCGGGCGGAGCCATCGACTGAAAGGAAAAAACGTTAAAAATGCATTAAAGCGTTTGGTAAAGGAATGAAAAATGGAGGATTTTGTGAGAAATGAAAGTGAAGGAGAGTACTGGAGGAAGGAGAGAAAGGAGGGGTTTCTAGAACTCGATCTTCACGTAGAGAGAGAAGGAGGTCGAGATTGGTTAATTTCCCTTTAGGAAAACCTCTGCTTTTTAGCATATTTAGGAGAAAATGTCAGTTTACAGTATCAAAGGCTTTAAAGAAATCTACTTTAAGCATGATTCTTGATATTTTGCTATTCTTGAATGCATTGAGGTATTCTCTTGCTGTGATGAAGGATTGAATGATAAATCTCTTTTTGATGAATGCGGCTTGCTTTTTGTTAATCAGTATCTCCATGTGCGGCTGCAGTCTGGTTGCTAATGCTTTTGAAATAATTTTTATGGGTCCATCAATTATATTATGGTGATGTTGTGCGGAAGGAGGAGAGAGAGTAGGTCGTGTTAGTTAATTTTGCTAATTGGACCTCCTCTTTCCATCGCCAAGATTTGCGTAATGCGGAGATTAGGTCTTGCAGAGAATGATTCGGAACAATCCTTGCATCTATGATTGCCAAGTGCTGCAATCTTTTTAGATTGTTGTCGAGCTCCTCTGAGTCATCAATGTGACATTAGGTATCGGTAGGTCGATTTGGGTCATCGATGTTGTCTGTCTCCCAAAGCTTTGCATTAATGTCCGAATCTTCCTCTTCGGATGGCAATTTAACGAAACAATGGCGTGCTATATGCCCTAGCTGATTGCACGAGGTGCGATAGGAAGGGAGATTGCCAAACTCGTGACAATTCAAACATGTATGCAGGGCCGGCCCGGGCATTTGGGTTCCCCTAGCCCGAATTGTTACCAGTCCCGAAATGTATCCTCCATAATTTGTTTGTGGTGCGCCTCTGTAGTTTTCCTTATCATGTCTTCATTACTTTCTTTAATTGTCAATATTAGCATTCTCATTCATAGATTGCTCATTAAAAATAGTATAGACCTGTTGATTACTTAATTATTAACCTCACGCAAGCAATTTTCTTTTAAGTCATTGCATATAGAGACCAAACCATCAACGACTTCTACAATTCACATTTTCTTTTCTTCATTTTTTGCCATTGATCTAGAATTTTGGTTGTGACTACTTTTCATTCCTCATGCAATATTCTTCTCTTGGGAAAATTATCAAACACCTTATGTGCAAAAAAAAATATGAGAAATAGTTTTAGATGAAAAAACAAGAGACTAAACTAAAAAAAATGTACTCAAATTAGAAGAAAGAAATAGAAAATAGAAAAATAACACTTAAAACTACAAAAGATTAAGGGTTACATGTACCTGCCATGCCACGAAACAAAAAAGTAAGAAGTCTTTCATTTTTTCTTCATTGTTTTTTCCTGGTTTCTTAATTCTTCTCCGGTGTTTAACATCATTTTCTTCTCCGGTCCTCATCACCATTAGAAAAAGATAAAGAGGGCGGATCCAAACATCTCTCCAGTAAGGCAAGAAACTGAGGCAGCTTAGATGGGCACAGCTCGCTAAAGAGAGATGCAACATTTATATGGGCCTTACTTTTTAACATGCCTCACTTATTTTAAGAAATACTAAACATAAAAAGCCTTATACTATATTAAATATATATTTTGGTTGCCCCAGCCCAATGGGTTACCCTCTTGCTGGGCTAGACCTTGGGCCGGCTCTGCTGATGTATGGAACCAGGGTTGTTCCTCATGATTGGCCGGCAGCGGTCTATTATCAAGGTGGTCTTTGGTGCTGGAATATCTCCACTCTTATTTTTTCCTTAAGAGATTGGTTCCTGTCAATGGATTGCGTAGTTGGCTGTGTTTTCCTTCGAATGGGTCCTGAATCTTTCTCTTGATCGATTGCTTTTTTTGCTGCTTTAGCGGAATTTAGAGGTGCTCTATTTTTCGTTTTGTGTATGAGTGTTGCTGGAAGAGGAGGGATTGAATGAGGTGATGGGTGCCTGGTGAGAGTTCCTGAAGCGCTCAGGAGCTTGGTGAGGGTTGCTAAAGTGGCGTGACTCCTTGAAAGGTGCTTGCTTTTGGGCCGAGTAAGCCTGGTGGCGGGATTGTTTATGGTAGCGGCTTGATTGTGAAGTGGAGTAGCGATGGTTTTGATGGTGGACGAGAGTTGTTCGTGTCACGAGAAGAGTTTTCGGCTTGATTTACGTGAGTCGCCATTGACAAGCTTGCAAGAGTTGCAGAGCTTCAAGTGTGCGTGTATTGTTGAGGGAGTGAAAGTGGTTATGGAATGAGGGGGGTTTTGTACCGTAGCGTGGCCTTCTCTGCGCAGAAGAGAGAATTTTTTTTGTTTTTGGCACCGTTTTGAAGAATAATTTACCATGTATCACTATTTTGAAAATAATTAAGCCAGTTTATTTTGAAAATAATTTATCAAAGGTTCTGACGGAATTAACAATTTTTTCATTTTTGTTAATCCCAGCTATTTAGCATTCTTAAACACGCTTAATTAAGGGAAAAATAGTCAGTTCCGCCATAGGCTCTGGCGGAACTGAAACAAATTCATTTTCGGCCCAAATAGCCCAATTTAGATGATAAAATTGGCCCAAAAATGACGAATTCACAGCTTCCGCCAGAGAGTCTGGCGGAACCTGTATTAATCCAATTTTTGAACTGATTCTGGCGGAACAACTAGTTCCGCCAGGGCCTCTGGCGGAACTAGAGACGATTTTTTCTTGTTTCTTCTAGACAAGTCTGGACCCAAAAAAATACAAAAAAAACTAGTTCCGCCAGACCCTCTAGCGAGCAACATAGACAGCTTATTTTTACATTCTATATCAAAATTAAACAAAGAAATGTAAAAAGTAGAATTTCACTTAAATTCAAACAAACCTAGATTTTCACCAAATAAGTCCTAACCATAATTAATTACACTACAACATTAAAATCTATATTTTCTCACCAAATTTACCATACTCACCTACTTATTTCCCCCAAAAGCACTCAAAATTCACGAATTGGACACAATAAGCTCTTGCACACTATCATCATCTCCATTTCGCTCGGTCAAAATCACATCTTCGCTCCCGGTACTACTAAAATGGTACTTTTCCCCAATAGCCCTCAAAAGTTGGTAAACCTCAAACATCGTGGGCCTCTCTTTATGAGCCGGCAAAACACATACTGTTAAATTGAAGGTTGAATATACCATATCGTATTGGAAGACTTGGACGCAAAGCAACACGCGTTTCGATTCTTATTTGGGGGTTGGAGGGAGGCTTATAATTTGTCCCTGAATTGATGGTGGCAATAACAGCAACAAATCTTGGTACTCTGTATACATTTTAAAACTGGTGGTCCAAATAATGATGGTGAGTTGGAGTTTAAATGTCTTTTTTGGGCATTTGGCCCATCACTCCACGGTTTTCAGTTTTACAAGCCCGTCATAACAGTAAATAAAACATTTAAAACTAGAAAATACCAAGGAACATTACTGACGGCGATTGCTATCTGCTTTAGTTGAGCGGGAGAAGAATGAGACATAGAGGTGATTTTTTAATTGTTTGGATGATGTTCTCGGAGAAGAAAATATGTATTGTATTCTTTCGGATAGACATGCTGGCATAATTAGTGCAATGAGAGGGAGAAGGTGACAGCCACTTTATGGTTATCATGTGAGATATCGGGTGGCTGCTGATATGAGGGAAAAAAATTGGTCGGATATAGTGATGCTAAAAATGGAACATAGACGCATTAAGCTGGCTGCTAGGCATGAAGTCACTTGCTACAATTTAGACCAAGGTATTTATCAGGTACTTACGCAAGCTCGGCATACGACGAGTGGTATTGGAATTCCGAGAAAGAAATTGTGAGTGGATATCAACGAAGGTAAATACGAGTGCCAGAAACTTATGATATATCACTACCCGTGGTCTAACGTCATAGCAGTTTGTATACGCAAAGTTGTATCTAGCGATGTTTTCATTCATCCATATTATTCTTTAGATAATTTGAAGCGTACGTACAAAAAAAGTTTCTATTCTGTAAAGGAAAGATCACAATGCAGGCCACGTGGAGAAATTTGTAATTTCACTTTATTTTCTGGTGATAAACTTATAAGGAAAAATACCAACGGAATGATGAAACCCTAAACAAGTAAACCCTAAACAAACATAAACCATAACATAGTCCAAATCCCCAAACATAAATCCTAAAAAAACATAAGGCCTAATCACCTCCGCCGCGAGCACCACAGCCGCGTCCTCTTCCTCTCTTCCGTGTCTGGTTCCGAGTCTGTATCTGAGTAAGCTGACTGACGTCTTCTCCTCTTGCAGGGATACTCATTGAGCTGAGTACAAATGAGTTTTTGACATCCTAACCACTTTCTTACGCCATCCCTTACCTCTGTTCTCATACTTGCAGCAAATTCTCTGAGCATTCTGAACCCTATGCGAGCTCCCTCCATGGCGGTTTATGTCTTAAACAAAAAATAAGTATGAAATTTAACTTAAAATTTAAATATTAAATTTAAAATTTAACTTAAAAAATATTAAAATCTACCGCTAATCTTTTCTCCGGAACCATAGGACGGTATGTGCTCGAACCGTGCGAAATGGTTATCTGTACCAACGGATCAGAATTCTGCCAATACCAACTCATGTATACATTATGATCGCGAGGGGTATTCATTTGTGAATACCAGTACCATTTATCGTTCCAGCGTGTAATTCAATTCTTGTGAACCTTAGACCAATCGTTCCCGCGACCATTCATCATTTGGCGCAAATCTTTGTCGACACTTTTGTTGGCGTCAGTTATTTCCGGGGGTATTTTCTGCCGATACCCGAATTGTCACATCACCCTCTCAGGGCGATAATGCTCGACGATCCAGAAATAAATCAACGGCAAACTGAGTAGCGCCGTAGTTCTTTCTTCCTGACAAATGGGTGGTCGTTTGTCGCGGAATGGCTCGTAAGGTATCCAAAACACATCACTGGCCGGCATGCTATCTAACAAGTTGCGATTTCCCCACAAATGAGTAGTCGACGGGTCCTCTTTAAGTTTTGCATCTCTTCAGAACATGCCAACCGTATCATTGTAATCCAGATTGTCGTAAATTTTCAATTTTTCCGGGTTCAACGAAACAACCGGTCGTCCGGCTGCTAAATGTTGCCATGCCCATAGTTGTAGCAGTAGAATACAACCTCCCATATTTACCCGATCGGGACCTGAACTTTTGCACAACTCTCTGTATAAGTATGCAAGTACCCCACTACCAAATGCCCACTCATGCAAATTATCCATATCTTCTAAAAGTGCCAAAGGCATGAGTAAATAAGAATCCCCATTCAGGTCCGTAAATAAAATGTCGGAAAAAAAAAATGCGATCATGTAAGCTCTACAATACTGCTGGGCTCTTACTAGCGGGGCATCTTTTTCTAAATCGAAAAAATTCACCCTGAACCATTTCATATTTACCAATACTTTATTTTTCTTAATCTCTGTTCCTCTGAACATCTCTTCGGGGGGTGCTTTCCCGAGTAGTTCTGTGCCTTCAGTTGCCCAGTTAATACCGCTATTCTTCACACAAAGGGGCTTGTCATCTACCCGCATCCCCAACAAGCATGAAACATCCTCTAACTTTACGGCTATTTCTCCGTGAGGCATGTGGAACGTATGCGTCTCTTTTCTCCACCGTTCCTGTAGAGCGGTTATCAGTATACCATCGATTGGTACATAACCGATCCTCTGCGTTTGTAACAAGCACGCCCTCAAAAAATATGGTTCGAACAGGTAATTCCTTGGCACATGCAGAAACGGAAAATATAAGTAAATTTTTTTTACCTAATTAAATAAATACATATATAGAAATAATTTTACATACAATATATTAATATGATGTTGCCTGCATCGAAAATCCCCCTTTCCTTTAGCCTTCGTGTTGTTCGGTTGGCTGAAACACAAGGTTCTGTGTTCATGCTGTAATTCGTTCAACGGAGGATATAGCGGAGTTTCTGGCTCAACCATAGGAGCCTTCCCCCGATCCGTCCGACTAGATCCGCTCCAACTAGATCCGCCCCGACCTCTAGATGACATCCCTATATAAATTTTTTTTACTTAATAAAATAATAACTAAACAATATATAATTACGTAACTAAATAAAACTAATTAATACAAAAATAAACAAATTTCTTCAAACTCTTTTTTAATAAAAAATATTATATATAGTCAAAAATAATATTAACAATAACTATAAATAAATATATTACTAAATAAATTTATATTATACTTTTTTTATTCAAATAACTAAATAATGAAAACTAATCACTAAATATTTTCATACCGAATAAAATTGAGGGAAAAAAAACTATAAGAAAAAAACCTGAATTTCAATTCTCTTATCCTCCTTCTTCTTCTTCTTCTTCTTCTTCTTCTTCTTCTTCTTCCTATTTCACTCTATTTCAAATAAATTTCAATCAATTGCAAACAAATTTCAATCAATTTCAATAAATTCATTCACACAAATCAAACAAACAAATTCAAACAAATCAATCTACTTAGATCAACTCTAACATATTTCACACTAATTTCACTCAATTCAAATGAATCAACCAACATCAAACTCTAAATCAAAATTCAAAATCAAATTAAATAATTTACCTTATTCTTCTTCTTCTTGCTAATTTCTTCTTCTTCTCCTTTATTTTTCCCTAATTTATTGATTTTTTGAGTGAAAAATCACCCCCAAATCACCCAAAATCGCCAAAGAAATCGCGCTCTTTTACTTGTGTCGGGTTAGTGTTCTGTTCCGGAGAGAGAAGAACCCGTCATTTTTAACGAGGGGTCCATTTACTGATTATGGTTCCGCCAGAGCCTCTGGTGGAACTATCTGTTCTGTCACAGAGTTTGGCGGAACTAGCCCATGATTTACATATGTGAACACATATATGTGAACACCCATGATTTACATATGTGAATACATATATGTGAACGCATATGCAGAATATGTGTTCACATATTCCGAATATGTGTTCACATATGTAAATCAATATAAACTTATAAAATGAAAATATTTTGATGTAATTGTTTCACGATATCGAAGATATAATACGAAATATTATTCTAATTATATACTAAAATTAAAATATTCACAACGTAACGCAAACATTATCCTAGTTAATTTTAATATGCAATAGTAATAACTAGAACGTGCAAAGCACGTACTAGAACTTAGTATAGAGTTAAAATGGGATTTTTTTTTTCAAAATGGCACTGTTCACGGAAATAATTAAACAGATAGCACTCGTTTGGAAAATTTGTGGAAACTAGCACTTCCGCCATCACTGTTGGCGGAACCAAAGTTGGTTTCGCCATCAGCGATGGTGCAACCCATTATATCCCTATTTGGCGCCCTAAAACCCATTAATTAGCTAATTAACGGGTTCCGCCATCACCGATGGCGGAACCAATGTGGCATTTTCGCAATTAACGCTAGGGTTCAGCAGTTTTTTAGCAAAAAAAAAAAAAGAAAAAAAGAAAAACACTGGTTCTGCCATCAGTGATGGCGGAACCAGTGTTTTTCTTTTTTTTTTTAAATTTTTTTATACGCAAAACTGCCGAACCCTAGAAATTTTTGCGAAATTGCCACGCTGGTTCCGCCATCGGTGATGGCGGAACCAATGTCAGTAACTTCTCGCGCAGGAAAATTGTTCGAAAAATCTCTAGCACTGGTTCCGCCATCGGTGATGGTGGAACCAGTTAATTAGCTAATTAATGGGGTTTTAGGGCGCCAAACAGGAGTATAATGGGTTCCGCCATCACTGATGGCGGAACCAACTTTGGTTCCGCCAACAGTGATGGCGGAAGTGCTAGTTTCCAAATTTTTTTCAAACGAGTGCTAACTGTTTAATTATTTCCGTGAATAGTGCCATTTTGAAAAATAAATTTTAAAATGGAACTAGTCCTTAATCCCAAATAAAATTGTTCTTGTCTCATCTTGTTCCCACTAAGGCTTTGTTGCCGCCGCTGATGTTGATGGCGCGTTTCCCGGTGTCATTTTAGCCTGCAAAAGAAGACAAAATCTAACCTCTCATTCTAACAAAATCTAACCTCTCATTTTACTCCTTCAAAGTTGGCTTCTTTATATGCTCCTTTGCATAAACTAAGTGACGTAGAAGACATTCTATTACCGTAATTCTTTATAAAATAGTAGGCGAGCCAACCAATTATATCCTTGCCATCAGTATCAGAAAAAAAAAATCCAAGTACTTGAGTATATCAATTACCAAGGGCCTGCCTCCACAATAGGTATTTCTAACATTTTGAGAAACAAAGTCTCATTCTCTCATCTCTCTCTCTAGTCTCAGTTTGAAGTTGGGATTAAATAGATGATTCCTTCATTGAAGTTCTCTTACGAATGAATTACCTAATACAACAGACATAACTTGACTTTTTTTTAAAATGAGACTATTATGAAAAATAATTCATCAAATAGCATTGTTTTGAAAATAATTTAACAAATTACATTTTCGCTAGCACTTCTGGCGGAACAGAGGTGGTTCCGCCACTTTGACGGAACTGACCTTTTTTTATTTTTGTTGATTGCGGCCATTTGGAGTCTTAAACACGCTTAATTAGACAAAAAAAGCAATTCCGACAGGGTCTTTGGCGGAACTGCTTAAAAATTATTTTTTTGCCTAAACTTCAAATTTCGAAGGGAAATTAGCGTAAAAATTACGAATTTCATGATTCCGCCACCCCCTCTGGCGAAACCAACATTATTTCACTTTTGATCCTGGCTGCATTAGTAAGGAGATTTAGTAAATAAATAAAAAAAAAATTTAATATTGTTCACTGTTCCGACAGCGCCTGTGGCGGGACATTGATTTTTTTTTTGGCTAAATTTTCATGGCTCTTTTGAGGCAAAAAATATATATAAAATAGTCTATTCCGCCATCTGGCGGAACTGCTGAATTCGTAATTTTTGGGCTAATTTTTTTCTCCTAAATTTAAAGTTTAGGTAGGAAAAATAATTTTTAAGCAGTTCCGCCAAAGGCCCTGGCAGAACTGCATTTTTGCCTAATTAAGCGTGTTTAAGACTGTCAAATGGCCGGGATCAACAAAAATGGAAAAAAAACCCAGTTCCGCCAAAACTTCTGGCAGAACCACCTCTGTTCCGCCAAAAGGGTTGGCTGAAATGCTAGTTGCTGAATTATTTTCAAACCAGTGCTATTTGATGAATTATTTTTTAAAAAAGTGCTATTTAAAAAAAGTCACATAACTTTAGAAATTTTGGAAAAAAAAACTAGATGGTTACTTCATTGATTTCTCTTATGAATGAATTACCTACTACAACAGACATAATTTTAGAAATTTTAGACAAAAACTATTAATGTATCACTCATAAGAAGGAAGTGCTTTAGAATTTTTTGCACTCCATCGTGATAAGGAAGTATATCATATTTAATTACCTACTACATCCATATTTATGGGAAATGATTTGGACAACAATATATTTGATGGAGTGTGGAAAACACAAAATGAATTATTCTTATACCACCTTCATATATGAATAGCGAGCTGTACATATTTTCTCCTTAAATTAATTCTTCTTCCTTTTTAACTTGTTGCGTATTTTGTTTGCCTCTCTCTTCTAAATTATTTTTTCCTTAATTATTTTTACAGAAACAAAAAAAGAAAAAAGAAAATAATGAATGAAAAATTAGAAGATGAAAAATAATAAATAAAATGTTTGGCAAAAATAATCTCTTAAACTAATAAAGATATGAAAAAATGTTTATGAAAGGAAGTCCATCATATAGGTCAAAAACCTTTTATTTAATTAATGCATAGAAAAATAAAAACTCATGATTATTTTTTTTCAACTGATGTTATTTTAACGTTATACAAATGAAATTTGTTACTCTGCCACGAGCTTATAAAAAATAATTTAAGGTTTCTATTTTTACTCTTTGTAATTACGAGCTCCTCTCATGAAACAATCTCATTTATGAGGGGTAAAAAAGTAAATATCATTTATGATTTCCTACGGGGATTGATATTGCCAGGCTACAATTTGAGCTAGACAAGCAACCTCAATATTTTTTTTACTATTTTACCCTTTACAATTAATGCATCAACACAATTATGAATTAATACATAAATTAAAACGGGATCTTTCTTTTAAAAACTCATTCCATTTTGGATCAATTAGTTTATATTTTTTTTCTATACGCAAAAAAAAAATTTCCTAAACAATAATTATTGTGTCCATATTTTTTTGTTTTAAATTCCTCCTATATTAATGTTTTAAATTCTCCACATTTTAAGAATTTGTTCAATAAAAAAACAATGATATGGCAAATGAAAAATTAAGTAAAAACATATGAAATGTATAAACAAATAATAATAATAATAATAATAATAATAATAATAATAATAATAATCGATATCGCTATCTCTGTCTAGTTGAGATATAATATAATATAATATAATATAATATAATATAATATAATATAATTCTTAATAAATTACTAGAAAAAAACTTGATAAAAAGTTAAGTTTTCAAAGTTGGAGCTTTTGGAATTTTTTTGCAAAATAGCATTATTTTGAAGAATAATTAATCAGATGGCATTTTTTTCAAAATATTTCAGCAGATAGCACTTCCGCCAGACCTTCTGGCGGAACTGAAGTAGTTCCGCCAGAGGGTCTGGCGGAACTAGGGAATTATTTTTTGTTGATCCCGGCCATTTGACACCCTTAAGTTTAATTAATGGAAAAAGCTAGTTCCGCCATAGGGTCTGGCGGAACTAGGTAAAATTTATTTTTGACCCAATTTGGATGGTAAAATTGGCCCAAAAAGGACGATTTCATGGTTCCGCCAGACCCTCTGGCGGAACTGAAGGGATTTTTCAACTTACAATATGACCAAGAAAAATTCAAAAAAAACAGGCTAGTTCCGTCAGGCCCTTTGACGGAACTACAACGAAATAACAGGTTCCGCCATAGGGTCTGGCGGAAATAGATCATTTTTTTCAACTCGCAATCTGACCCAAAAAAATCAAAAAAAATGGTCTAGTTCTGCCGGACCCTCTGGCGGAACTAGCTAGAAATAACTAGTACCGCCAGAGGGTCTGGCGGAACTAGACCATTTTTTCCAAATTGCAATCTGACCAAAAAATTTCGAAAAAATGGTCTAGTTCCTTCAGACTCTCTGGCGGAACTAGATAGAAATCACAAGTTCCGCCAGAGGGTCTGGCGGAACTAACCACTGCGTTTTTTTAAACCCTCATTTAAACCTGTCCGACCCTCATTTTAACCCTACCAGTCCATTCGAAAAAGACCAAATTTGAGGGCGAAATTTCAGGCGATTCTAGAGGAAATTAAAGAGGAAAAAAGGGAGAAATTAAAGGAAGAGAAGGAGAAGTTAGAAAGAAGAAGAAATATGTAAGTTATTTTGTTTGATTTTGAGTTTTGATTAGTTATTTTCGTTGATTTGGTTGAATTAAAATTAGCGTGAAATAGGATTTGATTGAGTAAATTTAGTACGAAATAGGTTTGGATTTAGTGAGATTAGTTTGAAATTGATTTAAATAGGTTGATAGTATTAAAATTTATTTGAATTTTTGTTGATTTATTTAGAGAAGAAGAAGAAGAAGAAGAAGAAGAAGAAGAAGAAGAAAAAGGACTAAATTTTTCATCAAATTTATTCGGTATGAAAAAATTTTGTAATTAATTTTTAGTACTTAGTTATTTTAAGGAAAAATATAATATAAATTTATTAAGTAATATATTTATTTATAGTAATTGTTTAGGGTTTTTTTTTATATATATAATTTTTGGTATTAAAAAAAAGAATGAAGCAATTTGTTTATTTTTGTGTTAAATAGTATGTTTATTTAGTTCTGTAATTATATATTGTTTAGTTATTATTTATATAGGGATATTTTTATCAATTTTATTCGGTATGAAAATATTTAATAATTAATTTTCATTATTTAGTTATTTTAACAAAAAAAATATAATATAAATTTGTTTAGTAATATATTTATTTATAGTCATTGTTTAGGGTTTTATTTTTGACTATATACTATTATTTCTATTAAAAAAAGATTGAAGCAATTTGTTTATATTAAAAAAAGATTGAAGTAATTTATTTATAGTAATTGTTTAATTATTATTTATATTAAAAAAATAAAATTTATATAGGGATGTCATCTAGGGGCGGATCTAGTCGGGCCGGATCTAGTCGGGCGGATCGGGGGAAGGCTCCTATAGTTGAGCCAGAAGGTCCGGTATTTCGTCCACTGAACGAATTCCAGGATGATCACAGAACCGTATGTTTCAGCCAACCGGACAGCACCAAGGCTAAAGCAAAAGGGGATTTCCGATACAGGCAACACCATATTAATGTATTGTATTTAAAATTATTTTTATATATCTATTTATTTAATTATGTAAAAATAATTTACTTGTATTTTTCGTTTCCGCATGTGCCATGGAATTATCATTTCGAACCATATTTTTCGAGTGCGTGTTTGTTAGAAACGCAGAGGATCGGTTATGTACCAATCGATGGCATACTGATAACCGCTCTGCAGGAACGGTGGAGAAAAGAGACACATACGTTCCACATGCCTCACGGAGAAATGACTGTAACGTTAGAGGACGTTTCATGCTTGTTGGGGTTGCGGGTGGATGGCAAGCCCCTTTATGTGAAAAACAGCGGTATTAATTGGCAAATAAAGCAGGGGAACTACTCGGAAAAACACCCCCCCAAGAGATGTTCAGAGGATCAGGGAATATGAAAAGCAACGTGTTGGTAAATAAAAAATGGTTCATGGAGAATTTTGCCGATTTGGAAAATGAAGCCCCTATATTACGAGTCGAGCAATATTGAAGAGCTTACATGATCGAATTTTTTTCCAACATTTTATTTACGGATCCGAATGGGGATTGTTATTCGCTCATGCCTCTGGTACTTTTAGAAGAAATGAATAATTTGCATGAGTGGGCGTTTGGGAGTGGGGTACTTGCATACCTGTACAGAGAGCTGTACAAAAGTATAGGTGTTGGGTTTCGGATGTGCAAAACGCAGCGGAAAAACAAAAATTTCGTCCAAAACCAATCTGAGGATCCGTGCGTATCAGTTAAATCAAAGAAATAAATCTTAAAGATACCTTTCGGATTACGCTTAATCCGTGACGCTCAAACCATGCGTGTTGTCCAAGCGCCTCTAAACCGGTTACCGTCCTAACCGATTTTCCGTCCGTCTAGTCTATCCAGGTCGGATCGTGCGGAAGCCATCTACCGAACACACAATCGGTCTTCACCGAAACTCTCAACAAGCCGTTCTCATCTTCTTAGGCCGAATAGATCACAAGCACCGAAAATACGAACGCCTCTACCGGTATCCACACGAACATTCTTAAAACGGGAAGAAGAACAATATATATGCTAGTAGCTTGTTCTTCTCTTGTACAAGAAAACTCTTTTTTTTTTCTTCTTATTTTGTCTCACAAAAGAGGTATAATTCTCTCATATAATTGCACCCTTTCATTTTGTCATATAAAAGGAAAGCACCCTTTAGTAATTTTGTCACACAAATGAGAAAGGATATTTTCTCTCCTTTTGTCACACAAAAGAGAATGAGAAATAATGAGAGAGAGAATCATTTGGTACAATGAATTTGGAGCCCTCTATGTCCTTATATAGAGGTGAAGAGTCATGTCTATTCACACTAAGAGATGTGTATGACATCACTCATCATTATCCACATATCATCATCTAGACTCTTCTAGATTACATGATCTTGTGTGCTCATAGTCTTTATATACATATATATCACATCTTATCACATAAGATGACAATATCTTTTGTGTCATTATTATGCAACTCATCATATAAGTCGCTAGGATTTTCTGTGCCTGTTTCAGTTTGTTCTTTGTGTGTGACCCTGTAGGTTCACTTAATGTTGGCAATAGACTTGACAGTCTATAAATCATGAGCGGACTCTAGCAAGCCATCATGACTACCCAATTTAAGTGAATATCAGTGATCTAATTTACCTAATCAACAATCACGTATTTAGTCCCTTTCTCACGCAATATCTATATCGATCATAAGGCATGTAATACATCATCCTTATATAAATCGATTAATATTTCTTGATCCCAAATTAAACTGAACAAGAACAAATAACATTAATAACTCTTATTAATTCATTTGAGTATGGCCATACATTTCTTCAGTTCAATTCATCAAGAGGCCTAAAGATATCTCTCTCATTTATGAGAGGAACAAATCCCGTCTTGATTGCACTCATCCCTCTACATGATTCATTATACACCTAATCATAACCGTTATGACTACCCGGTTAAAGGCAGTGTTAGATTATATTAAAGTATAAAATTACTCATGTTGGGAACCGAGACAATCTCAGGTCAAAGGACCATATATACTTTATGTTACAAGAATCGCTAATGACGTAAAACATGTAGCATTCTTATGGCGGGTCAGTCCAGTATATGGTCTCTAACATATACCTATGTTAATGACTTGATAGCTATTTATCCATGATCAGTAAAACGTGATCATCAGTCAACTAATATACTGGTTTACATTTATAGCTTGTATATAAATATATATATTTATTTATATCCGCAAATATATTTGTCTCCACAAATATCCTATAAATGACCAGGGACGATTTAGAATAGCATTCATAATACTTTATAGTTTTACTATCAAAGTCACGCACTTTGATGACATAAAGCTGAATTGCATATTCATGGTCTATTATAATTATATTAAAATAACCTATACGCATATATTATATGAAATATCTTGGAATAAATATTATGTTTGTTATTACAATCCATCATCTAGGTCACAAATATTTTGGCCTAGGGTATAACACCATCAATAGGTCCCGATCGAAAAAATATGGGAGGTTGCATCTTATTACTACAATTATAGGCTTGACAACATTTTGCAACCGGCACACCAAAAGTTTCATTGAACCCGGCAAGATTGAATATCTACGACGATCCGGATTACAATGATACGGTTGGCATGCCCTGGAGAGATGCAAGAGCTAAAGATGATCCGTCGACTACTCATTTGTGGGTGAACCGCGACATGTTAGACATCAATCCTCCAAGTGATATCTTTTGGGCACCTTACGAGCTATACCGCGATAGACTACCACCCATTTGTCAGGAAGAAAGAACTACGACGCTACTCAGTGTGCCGTTGATTTATTTCTGGATCGTCGAGCGTTATTGCCCTGAGAGGGTGATGCGACAGTTCGGGTATCAGCAAAAAATATCCCCGAAAATACCTGAAGCCGACAAAATTGCCGATAAAGAATTACGCGACCTGACGAATTTTCGCGGAAACGATTGGCGTAAGATTCACAAGAATTGGATTACACGTTGGAACGATAAATGGTATTGGTATTCGCAAATGGATCCCCTGGAGCCGTATACCCCTCTCGATTATGATGGTTACATGAGCAGGTATTGGCAGAATTCCGATCCGTTGGTGCAGAGCACCATTTCGCACGGTTCCAGCACATATCGCCCTATGGTCCCCGAAAAAAGATTAGCGGTAATATTTTAAATTTTTTTAATATTTTTGAAGTTAAATATTTAATTTTAATATTTTTAATTTTTCGTACCTCCTGTCTTCTTCCACGTTTCATCCTTTCGTTAGCATTTTTCCTTATAAGTTTATCACCAGGAAATAAATTGTAATTACAAATTTCTATGCGTGGCCTCCATTGTAATTTTTCCTTTACAGGATAGAAACTTTTTCATACGTACGCTTCAAATTATCCAAGAAATAACACGGATGTATGAAAAGTTTGCTAGATATAACTTTGCTTATACAAACTGCTATGACGTGCGAACACGGGTAGTGATATATCATAGGTTTCTGACACTCGCATTTTCTTTCGTTGATATCCACTTGCCATTTCTTTCTTCGAACGCCGGGCTTGCGTAAGCACTTGATAAATACCTGGCTCTAAATTGTAGCAAGTGACTTCATGCCTAGCAGCCTTAATGCATCTACGTTCCATTTTTAGCATCACTATATCCGACCAATTCTTTTCCCTCATATCAACAGCCGCCCGATATCTCACGTGATAACAATTTTGCTTATAAAATGCCGCCTCCACAATTGCCGTAACAGGTAGTTTTCTTATACCTTTGTAAATAAAATTCATCACTTCGGCGTTATTGCCAGTTGGTATGCCCCACCGACGACCTTCAGTATCGTACGAAATCGCCCAATTTGATTTATTTATCTTCAGTAACCAATTGGTCGCTGAACTATCTTTTTTTCCATTTTGTTCCCATATCTTATTAAATTTATATTTGTTGTGCGCACATACTAAGCCTTGAATCATTGGAACCACTGTTTTGTCTGTTACAGCAATACTGAAATTTGCTTGAAGATGCCACATGCAATAACGATGATAACCATAAGGTGGCAGCCACCTTCTCCCTCTCATTGCACTAATTATGCCAGCACGCCTATCCGAAATAATACGATACATATTTTCTTCTCCGAGAACATCACGCAAACAATTAAAAAACCACCCCCATGTCTCATTCTTCTCCCTATCAACTAAAGCAAAAGCTAAAGGAAATAGCTAACCATTTGCGTCGGTAGCAATCGCCGTCAGTAAAGTTCCTTGGTATTTTCCGGTTAGAAATGTTCCATCTACTGTTATGACGGGCTTGCAAAACTGAAAAACCATGGAGTGATGAGCCAAATGCCCAAAAAAGACCTTCGAACTCCAACTCACCATCTCTATTTGGGGCACCAGTTTTAAATGTATACAAAGTCCCATGATTTGTTGATATTATTACCGCCATCAACTCAGGGAGCAAATTATAAGCCTCCCTCCAACCCCCAAATAAGAATCGAAACGCATGTTGTTTTGCGTGCCAAGCCTTCCAATACGATATGGTATATTCAACCTTCAATTGAACGACTTTTATTATCGTTACGGGCTTAACATTTAAATCCGCTCGTATGATATCTAGAATTAGCCCCCCAACAAGCGCACTCGTTAACTGTTTGTGGTCTCTTCTAGGTGTTTGGTTAATACATACGTGTGGTTGTCTAAATATTTTAATCTCCCATAAATTATTTTTTTATTAATCGAAGCGTGTATCCTCCAACTACATCCTCTAGTACCTTCATCTTTAAGCTTGCATATCACAATATATCTCGTTTTGTTCGAGTGGTCTACTTCTATTTCTCGGTGATATTTGACACTGTATGCTCTTACAGCCGATTGTAGTTCTGATTTCGTTTCAAATGTACTACAATATTTCATCATCATTTTCATTCACATTCATGCCAGATAAGACATCATTTCTCGTATATTCCCACATTGAACTATCTTTGAATTCTGCAGCTGGCGCATCACCGAAAGTACCTACACTAACCATCTCACCCTCTTCCGCATATATAAATCACGTCTGATGGTCCACTCTCTCCATTTCTTCATCGCCATCTCCATAAATTTCTTCCTCGTCCTCTGACTCCATTTCTGGTTCCTCATCTAATTCATTTTCATCATCATCTATTTCGGGAAGTACATTATTGCTCACACGTGCCATATCAAAGGTCGCAAACGGGTCCTCATTCGCATTTCCATTATTTATTTCATTTTCAACGGGTTCTAATATCTCATTTTCGTTTGCATTTGGAATTATATTTGATCTACTACTAGTTCCTATCTGATATTCTTTATTTTGGACGCGATCGACATATATTTCTAATTCCTCCATCCCAACCCTTATGACGCTCCGCAAAATTAACCAATTATGTATTATTCATAATTTTCACTAACCTATAATGCCAAATGCCTTTCTTAAGGGAAGGAAGCCGACCTCAGATTAAAAGAATATCACTATATGACCAACCGAGATTCTCATAAATTTCGTTACACAGTTGGTCATAGTCCCTATTTGCGGTTGTACTTTATGGAATATAAGCCGGTTCCTCCGGGTCGTAATTACATCCGTTCGACAGATTTATAATAAGACCATCAGAATATACAAGAATTTGAGAGTTTTGTGCCATTTTCTTCTTACTAATTGCAATAACATTTCAACAAATTAACAATAAATCTATAATAAAATCAATTAATTATTTAATGAATCAAAAAATCTATAATAGAATACCTAATTTTCGTCTTCCTTTTCTTCTATTTTCTCTATTTATTTGCGTCAAAATCACCTCAAATACACTTCAAAATCGCTTGAATAGTGTTTTTTTTGTTGGGGGCAGACTTTAGGTTAGATTGGGGGAGAGAGAGAAAGATTCTCGTTTTATAAGAGGCTCCAATGATTGAACTAGTTCCGCCAGAGGGTCTGGCGGAACTAGGCTATTTCTCAATTTTTTGGTGTCAGACCTATCCGGAAGACACACTGAGACAGGTTCCGCCAGACACTTTGGCGGAACTAGTAGCTAGTTCCACCAGAGGGTCTGGCGGAACTAGACCATTTTTTTTTATTTTTTTGGGTCAGATTATAAGTTGAAAAAATGGTCTAGTTCCGCCAGACTATCTGGCGGAACTAGTTATTTCTAGCTAGTTCCGCCAGAGGGTGGCGGAACTAGACCATTTTTCCGGATTTTGTTGGGTTAGATTGTAAGTTGAAAAAATGGTCTAGTTCCGCCAGACCCTCTGGCGGAACTAGTTATTTCTAGCTAGTTCCGCCAGAGGGTCTGGCGGAACTAGACCATTTTTTTTTATTTTTTTGGGGGCCTGGTGGAACTAGCCTGTTTTTTTGAATTTTTTTTGGTCAGATTGTAAGTTGAAAAATCCCTTCAGTTCCGCTAGAGGGTCTGGCGGAACCTATAAAATCGTCATTTTTGGGCCAATTTCACAGTCCAAATTGGGCCAAAAATAAATTTTACCTACTTCCGCCAGACCCTATGGCGGAACTAGCTTTTTCCATTAATTAAGCGTGTTTAAGGGTGCCAAATGGCCAGGATCAACAAAAAAAAAGTTCCCTAGTTCCGCCAGACCCAATTTAACGATTTAATCTAAACTGCATTAAAAGAAACAAAAATATCTAGTCCTTCATGTGGATTTGACACCCAAATTACTACACCTAGATCGTGCGCTTACAATCGAAACTGAGTAATTTAGGGTAATTTGGAAAGCTATTTTATCATATACCCTCACGACACACCAAGCTTTTCTGGCGCCTTTGTCGGGGAGGAAAGCTAGATAATTTTAGATTCTTGTGGGATCGGATTTTTATCTTTCTATTTTTACTTTTGTTTTCCTTTTTTATTTCTTCAGGAAGGGATGCTGGCTAAATCTGTGCGCAGATATCCACTACGAAACAAAACGAACAAACCAGTGCGCGTTCAAGATCCAGCAACGACCGCGGAAGAAGAATCCGCGTCCGCTGTTAACCTCGCCCCGACAGCAGTATATCTCGAGATGACGAACAACGCGAACACCTCGACGAACAATCACACTCAAGCCCGAGTGAAGATACTGAGAGAGCATGCAGCACCTCATGCTAGATTGGTTCAATCTTCTATCAAAGCATCGACCGTCGAAGCAAACAACTTTGAACTAAAACTCACTCTTCTCAGCATGATCTAGCAGAACTAGCTTGGAGGAAGCCTCACCTAGGATCCGAAGTTACATCTACAAATCTTCCAAGATTACTGTGACACACTTCAACTTAACGGTGTAACCCCAGGCACGATCCGACTTAAGCTTTTTCCGTTCTCTCTGCGAGACAGAGCCCGAGCATGGCTCAGGTTACTACCAGATGAATCTATAGAGACGTGGGATCAATTATCTCAAGCATTCTTGGTGAAGTACTTCCCGCCGAGCCGAATAGCCCAACTTCGACAACAAATCACTTCATTTAAACAAAGTCCTGACGAAAAAAAATTCGAAGCCTGGGAGAGAGATTCAAAGACCTACTCCGACCATGCCCTCATCACGAATTGCAGCTATGGCTGTTCGTTCTAAGCTTCTTTCAAGGAGTCGACTCCGTCGCCAAAAGTACTCTACAGACGGCCGCAGGAGGAGATTTTCTGGGAAAGGTTCCAGATGAAGGCTTTGCGATGGCGGAACTACTTCAGTTCCGTCAGAAGACCTGGCGGAAGTGCTATCTGCTGAAATATTTTGAAAAAAATGCCATCTGATTAATTATTCTCCAAGAAAATGCTATTTTGCAAAAAAAATTCGAGCTTTTGTATATAAAATTTACTAAAAGTTCCCTAATCCTACCTTAGAAATTTCTAAAATGTATCCAAACATGCATTTTCAAAAAGTTGGAAATTTTTTTCAATACTAGACTAATACAAACAAATACTATCCATCCAAACAAGCCCTTATTAGTTTGTCACATGCGCTTGTAAAACACTACAATACTTGGCTTAATTTGTCTTTTTATTTTATTTTATTTCATCTTCTTGAGAGGGGCAAAAGATGCTTAAACCCGAAAACTACCGGTCCGTATTTGATAGTGACGGAAAGATAATGAGTTTCTTCTTTTGAGTATCGAAAGCATTTAAAAGTGGCTCGAAGTTTTTTTTTTCTTTTATTTTCTTTCCCCATCATTTCAGTTTTTGCCAAAATTCCAAAATATAATAGGGATTTCTCCCTCTTTTTTTTTTAAATTTGCAAAGACTCTCTCTCTCTACAAGATGACATCATTTGCAAGGCAGGCGCCTAAAAGCCGAAACTTAAAAGTCGCTGACGGAATAACATCATTCGTATTCCTATTTTTACACCATGAGAGCTGTTGGCGGTACAGACAAATTGCAAGTTACGATCAATAAGTTTGAATGCATGAAAGATCAAAATGACGGAAAAACGCCTCGTCATCCTAGATGATGTGGTGCGTCCTGATTTGTGGACTTTTTCTTCTGTAAATTATTTGTGTAATAATGTGATGCCGTGCGAAATTATGATCTCTTGCACTTGATTTTGTTTTTCAATTTGCTGCTGCTTTATTTTTTATAATAAAAAAGTTGTACTTTAAATGAATATATATTTTTTTGTTGTTTTAGTATCATTGGGATTTGAATTAATAAGGAATTAAAATGAAATTAAAAACTTCCTTCTTTTTTTAGTCTTTAATATTATAAGTCTGTTATTTTGGGTACAAGAAAGAAAGAAAACTTATTTTTATGGTTGTGTGTGAAAGAAAACTTAATTTTTATGCATTTAAGTTGACTGAGGGATAAAGTTTTGACAAATTGTACACTCAAAACTTTTGATAAGAGAAACCATTGGTTGCACATGGTTCACTATGGATCCAGATGACGAAACAGCCATGTCATTAAATTTGCTAACCATGCTCTCATTGGCTGAGTCTGTTATGGACCTGTGCCATGTCATATTTTCTCGAGTCGAGCAAGGAATTTGCTTGGTAATTGTCTAATTGCCCAAATATATTATTTTATATTTCAGGAAATGGTAAACAAAGACATTTTTCATATAAACCCAGAATATATTGAAAGAAATTTCTGCATGCATGTAAACATTCTTGTTGTTAAATGTTAATTATTAAACATATATTGGTTAATATAGAGTTACAGGGCAGATTTTGTGTCACGATTAGATGAAAGAACTGAATTTTTCACCATAACTAGTATTAAATTTTACTTCATTATCATATATTGGTTAATATAGTTATGATATCTTTCTGTGGTAAAATCGAATAAAAAAATTGAAATTTTCAACAATTAGTGTTCAATTTTACGCCACAAAATGTAGTGCATTGTGATAGTATGAGATTTCCAAGTAATTGTATTGTATTCTTTGTTTATGTTTTTGGAGGGTTGTATTACATATTAATTTCAACAGATATGTATAATTAATAAAAGCTCCCAGGATTATTTCAACAGAATGCTTACAAAAATAATGTTTTCACAGAAGAAGTCAACTATTTTAATAGAATGCTTAAAAAAAAAATCTCCTAAAAGAAATGTGCACGAAACCAAACTTCATAAAGGGGTTGGTATAAAAACATACAACTTTTTATCATTTTTTTAGGGTTATATCTTATAACTTGTAATATATGTACACATGAAATTATGTTGGTGAAAAGAAAGAAAAACAAAAGGACAGAATCGGAGTTAATTCACACCCACTGCTGACAGACCGAAGAAATCAAGAGAAGAAGAAACCCAAACCTAAACACAACACAACACAACAGAACAGAACCCGTAAATCTCATTCGATTCAATTCTGGTTTCTCTTCACGATCCCCAGTTAATCAATCTCCGTTTACGGTAATTTAAATGTGCAATTTGTTTGATCAATTCAGTATTTTTTTTTATTTTTGTTCTCCGATCTGATTTGATTAGTTTTATGCTGTTTTTGGCTCAATTTCATTTGGGGTTACGCAATTGGGATGGTTGTGTTGAATCTGTATTTGGGATCAAATATGTGTTGTTGTGATTTGTGGGTTTAGTTTCCTTGTGTGAGACTGCAACAAGAAAAGATGCAATTCTTTTCCCCATTAATTTCGCCTTGAACTTTATGTTTAGAATATTTATGATTTAAACTATCCATCTTTATCTCTGTCGTTGTTTGCATGCCTACCGCTTTGTTAATGAAAAATTGTAGTGTTCACTACACACAGAAGCACACAATTTCACACTGACATCCATAAATCGTTGGATATATTCATGATTTTGGTGTTCTTTTTTTTGAATTTCACTCTGATTGTGAGTTAATTAGTTCAGTCGAAAATGGCACCTGAATTTTCTACATTTCACTTGAATCTTTTTCTTCAATCGAGTGCTTGAACTGTGAAGAACCACCAAAATAAAATAAAAAAGCAAATTTCTTTAATTACTACCCATAATCAGTTGAAACACGTACCTGAAAGATCCAAAATCACAATCATTGATCAAATTTGGTTCTTGTGTTGGATACTCATATAATATTTGATAGTTTCCTTTGTTTATAGAGAGAGAGGGGCTAGAGAGAGAATGTCCGAGGATGAAGGAGAGGCAGGGAGATGGATGTGCGGACGAAACGGAGTTGTCAATCTGCACCGCGTCAGTGCCATTGTACGTGACATGCGCGATCCTTGCCATTCCTCTCCTTCCAAGGTATTTTATATTATATTTATTTTACCATCTATATTATATATACTTGCCAAATGTATTGCGTGCAATTATTTCTGTTTGATACTGCGAACCTTGTTATGTTGGTAATTTATATCTAGGGTGAGGCTGAAATATTTGACTTATTATTTGACACTTGCTACTTAGGAGTTCATTTACCTTTAGATTCACAGATTTGTGCTGCCGATTTTATTTAGCCCTATGTATTTTTTAGCCTCACCCTTAATATCTAGATCCCTGTATTGTTTTGTCACATGAGGTTCTAAAATACTACAACACTTACTTTAATTTGTCTTTTTTGTTTTATTTTATCTTGATTTTCACTTGTTGCGCAGGGGCATAAGATGCTTAGACCCGAAAAGTGGCAATCAATCTTTGATAGTGATGGAAAAGTCATGGGCTTCCACAAAGCGCTCAAATTGATTATTTTAGGGGTATTTTCGTAATCCTTTTTCTTCACAAATTTCAATTCAACGATAAACCATGCAATTGAACCTTAATAAGACTTAATTGTCATCATTTTATCCCAAATCAGCTCAATTCACCTTTAGTTGTGCAACTAACCCACGCAAAAAAACCAACAAAAGCCAAAATAAATAAATTAATTAATTATAATATATTCTTAAATTTGTAGGGTGTGGACCCTTCGATAAGGGCAGAGGTATGGGAGTTTCTCCTTGGTTGCTATGCTTTGGGCAGTACTTCTGAGTATCGAAAGCATCTAAGAACGGCTCGAAGGTTTTATTTTTTTTTTTCCTTTTTCCTTTTATATTGTTTATTTTATTTTATTCTATGTTATTTTATCTTGTTTCGATTTCCTCATTTGTTTGAATTTAATTTCCGTCAAAATTCCAAATCAGTTGGATTGCTGAGATAACAGTCATTAACTTTTGATCTGCTAGCAAAACAGCAATTTTCTATAAATATCATTTATCCAATTGCAAACATTTATTTATTTATTTACTTCATTAATTAATTTATTTATTTTCCAACAGGGAGCGGTACCAACACTTACTCAACCAATGCCAATCCATGCACTCAAGCATTGGCACGGGCGAGCTGGCGTACCACGTCGGGTCCCGCGTGATGGATGTGCGTACCGCCTCAAAGGAACTCACTCCAAGCCCCAAGAACGACATTTCCAGCCGTACCAGTCAGAACAACAACAAGAGAAAAAGCTACCGAAATTCAAATTCCGTTCAGTCGCCTCTTTCGCGAAATTCTAATTTGAATTTTGAGAATGATGAGGGGCCGAAGTACGATAGCGATGATCTGTACGAGTACCCTTCTATACCAGTCTTGTGGGACAAAGGCGATGAGAATGAAACGGATCAAGATATGCACAGTTTTGAGATTAGTAATAACATAGACCTCATCATGGAATCGAAAAACAATGATGATGAGGAGGAGAAGAGGGAGAGCGAGAGGTGGGTGGATAAGGTGAGGGACGGATTTGGGGGACCCGTAGAGATTAACGATTCCTTGCGGATTTCAGATGCGCCGATCGGGGACCCGTTTGGGGGACCCGTATCGGTTAACGGCGGTTTGGGTTCTGATGGGGACCGGGTTTCCGAGTGGCTCTGGACTCTTCATAGAATCGGTCAGTTTACTAATTATTTCTTTTCTTGAATTTTTCGTTAGGAAATTTTACTTTTCGAGGCATAAGTTTCGGTTCATTGATTAGTTTTGCTAATTATTCCTTTTCTTGAATTTTTCTTGAAAATTTTGTGTAAAATCCAATTTCAGTTGTATACTGAAATCTCGTTCTTAACGAGATGGCTTTTTATTCGTATTTGTTTATTGTTTTGGAATTGAATTTTTTCAGTTGTGGATGTGGTGAGAACGGATAGTAATTTGGAGTTTTATGAAGATTCTAGAAATATGGCGAGGATGTCGGATATTTTGGCTGTTTATGCTTGGGTCGATCCTTCAACTGGATATTGCCAAGGTTCATTAATTAATTTTAATTATTCTTAATTTCTTAATTTCTAAATTTTTTTGGCTAACTTCTTTTTGCGAGTTTTAAAAATACTTCATTGCCAAAATAGGTATGAGTGATATTCTCTCGCCTTTTGTTGTTTTGTATGAAGACAATGCTGATGCTTTTTGGTGCTTTGAAATGCTCTTGCGCAGATTGGTAAGATAATTAATTCCTGACCCTAATTTCCACATTTGTTTAATTCATAACCCTAATTTCAACTATTTTTAATTCCTAACCCTAGTTTCATCCTTTGTTTTATTCCTAAATCCTAACCCTAATTTCAACATTTGTTTAACTCCTAACCCTAATTTCCACATTTCTTCAATTCCTAACCCTAATTTCAACTTTATTTAAATCTCAACATTTGTTTAGTTAACTTTTAATCTATCTTACATAGCATATATCTGATATTTTGAAGCAACCTCTTATCTATATATGTTTTCTTAGAAACATGACGGTTAACAAACCCATTTGCATTTTTTCCTATCTAAAAATCAGAGGGATAATTTTCAAATGGAGGGGCCAGCTGGCGTGATGAGGCAGCTAGAATCCCTCTGGAAAATAATCGAGATAACCGATTTTGAATTATTCGAGCATTTATCGCTAATCGGTGCAGAAAGCCTTCATTTCGCGTTTCGCATGCTTTTGGTGCTTTTTCGCCGCGAATTGTCTTTCGATGAGTCTCTTTCCATGTGGGAGGTTTGTTCGTTTGTTTTTTGTTTTGTTTTGTTTTAGTTTGGTAATGAAAAGAAGGAAAAAGTTAAGGGAAGAAGAACTAGGGGAGGTTTGTTCGTTTCTTTTTTATTATTTTTTATTTTTTTAAATTGTTACTAAAAAGACGGGAAAAAGTTAATGGAAGAAGAATTAGGTAACAGTTGCGGATATTGTGAGTCAACAAGGTACTTGACAAAGTAATGATAATAAGGAATAGAAAAAATAATAATAATAATAATAATAATAATAATAATAATAATAATAATAATAATAATAATAATAATAATAATAATATTCTCATGTTAATATTTATTATTAATATTATTATTATTAAATACCATTATTATTAACTTCTTTTCTCCTTTTCTTTGGATACCAAATTCTTCCACTCACCTTTTTTATTATGTTTTCTATTTTTTTAGATGATGTGGGCTGCAGATTTTGACGAAGAAATAAACCGACAGTTAGACCAAAATTGCTTAGAACCATTAAACCTCGACCTTTCTACCACCAACACAAACCCAACCGACAACTCAAGAAGAAAACCAAAGCATAAACGGAGGGCCCACTACAAAAATGGACAAAATTCCGGGTCTTTTCGCAAAAACGCCACGAGAAGAAACCCTCTTTGTGGGTTTCCGAGAGTCAAAAGGAACTTTTGGGTCGCGAAAGAAGAAAATGAAAATGAAATAGGGGCGTGTGGTGTAAATATCAGTAAAAGTGGGGATGATGAGCTGGCGGTGTTTTGTGTGGGGGCGATTTTGATTATTAATCGGCAGAAAATTATGAGGGAGACTCGCTCGATTGATGATATTATTAAGGTAATTCTTTTAATGAATTTATGAGTTGTAATGTTAATGTGTACTAAATTTGCTGCATGGTTAAACTAAACCGCAGTTTTTGAAAGCGAGCAGAAGGCTACTTTTGCATATATGCCCCTGTAAATTGTAAATTCTGAAATGAATTTTACATTTTGCATATATGCCCCTGTAATTTGTGAATTATTATAAATGGGGTTGCATATGGTAAATGATGAATGCATGTCTATTTGATCAATGTCGTTAAATTTGATAATTTATTTCCCTAATTGATAGAAAATAGTCTTTTTGATTGAATGTAGATAACTTGTTTATTGAAGATCAATTTAATATTTATTACGAACAGTTCTTTTGTTGATATTTGGATCTGCCATAAGGTGCTAGTGAGAGAAGAAAATTAATTAATTAATTATTATTTTTTAACGCCAGATGTTTAATGATAATGTACTGAAGATAAATGTAAAGAGATGCGTACGCATGGCCATCAAGCTTAGGAAGAAATATTTCTATAAGGTAATTGCATTAGTTATTGCTTATTTTTTAATCAATGTTTCAAAAATGCAGTAATTAAGAAATAAAAATTCAAAAAACGGAAGATAAAGTTTATATTTTTTATTATTGTTTTCTCATTTTTTTTATATACAACCTGAAATACAACATTGGAAAATCTTTTTTTTTTTTTTAATATTTTTTTATCTTTTGATTTGCAGTTAGTGAAGACTAGTGTAGGAAGCAATGGAGATCAAATGGCAAAGGACCATATGTGAATAATATTTATACTTATAAAAATTTTAGATTTAGCATTCAAATTATCTAAAGATAGTAATGAAATCAAGACTAAGACGCCCTCAGCATAATGTTTCATAATAATATCTGTACCAATTTAATGGTACAGCTTTTAAGGTACGCCATCTTTTTTTTACTTTTTTTTAATTCAATCCTTATTAATTATTATATTTACATCTTCTATAATTTTTGCATGCTTTTGATATTATATTTACTCTTTTTTATATTTTATCTGTGCAGAAAATGTATATATTATAAATATTTTTGGATGAGTTTCATCAGCTTCAAAATTAAGAAGGTGGTTACTGAGAAATTTATTGATTTGGATATGTGATTAAAAATGATTTTATGTGGCAAATGCCTCGTAATCAAGACTGGAAAAAATAATTGAGTGGAATCAATTTAATTGTAACTGGATTCCATATTTAAATGAAATTCTCTCTCTCTCTCTCTCTCTGTCTCTCACTCTCTCTCATGATATGCTGAATGCTATCATTATTTGAATTTGTACATATAAATATATCATATATGTTTGAAGAAAGAGAAAATGACCACATTATATACAAATAAAAAGTTTTAGGTCCTCCATCTTAGGCGGCTTTTTAGGTTCTAGCCCAATATATAATCTTTTTTCGCAAAGTAGTTTATCTTATCAGGCTAAAATAATTTTCTGCTTGCATAACCTAGTTATCTTTTATAAACCCAATAATGCAACAAACGGTTCATAACAATTAGAAGACTATAGATCACAAATTTTTCATTTTGAATATATAATAATAAGAATGTACAGCTGATGGCTGCAACGGCGCAATGTGGGAAAAAGGAGGGGTGTGACACGACACAGAATCCAGTGATGTGATTTGCTAAAAATCAGAAATATGTGATCTATATATATACTCATGGAACCCCAATTTCTGCACAATTTCTCTTTTTTCTATGGATTTAAATTTGACAAAAAAAAAAAAAAAATCTTGTAACCGGAATTTATAAAAGAATCTGCAAAAATGCAATCAATAATTATAATGCTTCAATATATTCTTTTTTGACATTGCATGTTGGTTCAACCTACTAAAGTCCTAAGCCCTTCAAAAACTCCTCTAAAAATCCTTATTCAACTTGCGGATTTTACACACTAAGTGAACCTTTTAGCACATATTAATAGAGTATATTATGGAACACTTCAAATGATTTTGATTTTGTCTCTAAAAACATTGAAATATCATATATGCACCCACAGAACAAACAACATTATATGAAAATTGAGTGAAACTTCAATCCTTCAATATTTATGTTCCGAACAAGAAAATTCATATTTGAGGCTTTTGTACCATTTTTCAACCCCCATGGATAAAGATAACACTATCAATAATTTATTTCTTTTAGATAATAATGACTTCTTGATACTAGCAACATAGACAGCTTATTTTTACATTCTATATCAAAATTAAACAAAGAAATGTAAAAAGTAGAATTTCACTTAAATTCAAACAAACCTAGATTTTCACCAAATAAGTTCTAACCATAATTAATTACACTACAACATTAAAATCTATATTTTCTCACCAAATTTACCATACTCACCTACTTATTTCCCCCAAAAGCACTCAAAATTCACGAATTGGACACAATAAGCTCTTGCACACTATCATCATATCCATTTCGCTCGGTCAAAATCACATCTTCGCCCCCGGTACTACTAAAATGGTACTTTTCCCCAATAGCCCTCAAAAGTTGGTAAACCTCAAACATCGTGGGCCTCTCTTTATGAGCCGGCAAAACACATGCACAAGCCACCTTCAAAACTTGCATCACCTCCCCCACAAAATCATTATTTCCAATCAGGTCCCTATCAACCGCTTCAACAAGCGCGTTATTTTCAGAAAGGTGCTTTATCCAATCCACCAAATTGCCCTTTAAACCCTCTTGAGCCCTAGAAACTTGTGTAGGCTTTTCTTTCGTGACCAATTCGAGTAAAACAACTCCAAATGAAAAAACGTCACCTTTTGGCGTCGCGACAAGTGTCCTTGCGTATTCCGGCGCGACATAACCAAACTCCCCAAATTCTCCATTCACAAAAGTGCTCAAATGGGTATCGATTGGATTCATCAACCTCGCGAGTCCAAAGTCCGATATTTTGGGCTCGTAGTTTTGATCAAGCAAGATACATTTCGAGCTAATATTTCGGTGTATAATTCTAGGGTTACAAGTGTGGTGAAGCCAAGCCAACCCTCGAGCCGATCCGATCCCGATTCTCAACCTAGTTGCCCAATCTAAACGGTCCAATTGGTCGAAAAGTGTGCCGTTTGGCATGTATTGGTACACCAAGAACCGTTCTTGTTTCGCCACGCAAAATCCGATCAAAAGAAGGAGGTTTTGGTGCTTGATTTTGCCTAGGGTTTCCATTTCGGCCTTGAACTGGGGCTCAGAGTAGACCGAGTCTTGGAGTCTTTTGATCGAGAGGAAAGATCCGTCTTGGAGCGTGGCTTTGTATATGAATCCGGTCCGTCCAGATAAAATGATGTTGTCATTGCTGAAGTCATCGGTTGCTTTCATTAGGTCGGCGAGTTTCATTTTTGAAACCGAGTTTTCAAACATGGAAACCTGTGTGTTAAATGAGATAGTGATTAAATGTTGGGACTTAATAGAGATAGAACCGAAAATTGGGGATTCACTGAACCATAAACCATATGTCCATACCAAATTCCATAAAGAAATGTTTTTACATATAAAACATAGCAAAGTAATGTTTAATGCTCCTTAAATGTTAAAATATTGTTAAAGCATAATAATCAATTGTTCCTTAAATGTTAAAAATGGCCTAAAGTACTCTTCTATAATATATCATAATACCTAACATCAATAAAACATGTATTGTATAGCTTTGAAAGTTCCGTTCAAACAAATATGAACTTTGCAATGCTTTTCGGAGAAATTTGGAAAATAGTTAAATTGCTCAAATTTTCATACACCAACAATAAATGCGCAATTTACAAACTAAATATGAGAGAGATTTCACCTTGGTCTCTTTTGCACCCTTAAGAACCTTAGCCCACTTATTCCCCTTGGGATCCTCAACCCTCTTTCTCTTAGGCTTCCTTCTCAAAAGCACATAAATCAACACACCAACCAACAAAACCACCACCACAATTCCACCAATGGCCGAGCCAATAACAGTCCCCAAATTGCTCTTCTTATTAGACTCGGTACACGGGCCCAATGGGTTTCCACACAAACCCGGATTATTCGCGAAATTATCCGCTGGAAATTGGGCTTTGAAATTCGGAATTGGGCCCGAAAGGAGATTGGAAGCTACGTCGAAAGAACTGAGACGGTCTAGTTGGGCCAATTGACCGGGAATTTGACCTTGGAACGAATTATGTTGTAGATATATTGTGTTTAGGTAAATGCATAGAGAGAGATTTGTTGGTATTTGGCCCGAAAAGTTGTTGAATGAGACGTCTAGAGAAGTAATGAAGGGTACCTGTTGGCACAAAAAATATATATATTAATTAAAGGTTTGGTCCATGTACTTAAATTGAATTGTAATTTAGTCCATGTACACTATTGATTTAAACTTTTTGATCCCTGTACTTAGTGAAAAAATTTACACAATTAGTTCTTGAGTAAGGGACTAATCATGCACAATTCTACAAAGCATAAGAGCCAAAAAGTTCAACTCAGTAGAACAAGGACGAAATTGCAATCCAATTAAAGTATGAGGACTAACTGTGCATTTCCCCTAAAAATATAATCCTAAAATTACTATTTTCATCTATATGTCTCAAGAATTTAAATTGGATGCATTAAAGATGCGCAACCTATAGGACCAAAAATGATAAATATGGTACCAAAAGGGATAAAAAAGGTACCGTGTTACTTATATTTGTCGGTAGGGGTCCGGAAAAGTTGTTACCAGAAAGATCCAAACCCGTTAAGCTGGTACACATATCAAGTCCTGACGGAAAATGGCCAATCAGGCCCATATTAGCCAGTCTCACATTCAAAACCCTATTTTCATTCTCATTCCAACACTCAATTCCGTTGAATTTGCAAATAAACCCTTGTGTTGAGTTACTGAAATTCCAAGAGCTCAAATACCCGTTCGGGTCGGAAATTGAGCGTCGTAGGGTTTGGAGGCATTGAATGTCGGTACCGTTTGTTGTACCGTTGTTTGCGCTGTAAGTCTGAGTTGTTATTAGAAAGGAGAAGAGGAGTTTGAGTAGGGTTGAAACAGAGGTTTTTCTCATTGGTAGAGATTTAAATTGATTTTTTACGAATAGAACCCTGAAAGATTAGTGATGATCACACCTGCACAAAAAATATTTTAGCTGTGACAAAGAAGAATACTTTGGTAGTTATATTTAATATCAGGTCCTCTGCTAGTTTGGTACCAGTACACAGTCAAAGATTTAAGGTAAAATTAAGCCTATAATATGATTTTTTTTGGCCTTCTTATTAAGAAACAAGTGAAAATCTTTTCAAAAAAAGAAAGAGAAAAAGAAACAAGTGAAAAACTGGCCAGTACTAAACCATACATGCTCTGTACGATTCAGGTGAACTAAAGGTGTATCCAATTACTGTCATGATATAAAACAGATGCACTGGAACTAATCATTGTTTACAACAAAATTATGCGAATAAAAGAATACAAAAAGCTTGAAATATTGAAAAATAACAAGAATCCATTCAGCACAAATTGATTAAGCACAACTTCACGAATCAAAAGAAGCTCAAGCTATGCTACTCAATCAAACAAAAGTGGTTTTTTCACTACTTGCGAGTCCTACTGAAGAGAAAAAAAACTTACAAGGGGTGAGAGACCTCAGACCAATTCCCAAAAATCGAAAATTATGTTGAATTATTGAGATGAATTGGAACTGTGTAGTAGTGAAGAATTCAAAGTATTCAAAGAGATTGACTGGAAAACTTGGGCCCTTTGGCAATTAATTCCAACCCCACAGAAGAAAGCAAAATGAGGAGACTGACTGACCCAAAGTCGTCGTCTTTGGCAGGTTTTTCCAAGCAGGAAAGAGGGAAAGAGACAACACAGTCCCTTCAGATTTTTTGTTGGGCCCTTGGTTTTTCATTTTTTTTATGAATGTTTTTCATGGATTTATTTATTTATTTACATGTAATTTGTTGTTAATTATTATTATTGTTGTTGTTGTTGTTATATATTTATACATAATTTGTTGTTAATTATTATTATTGTTGTTGTTGTTGTTATATATTTATACATAATTTGTTGTTAATTATTTTATTATTACTATTGTTATTATTATAGAAGTTGTACTAAAACTCATGTATTATGAAAAAATTGTAAAAAAATAGAAATGGATGAGGGATATTCGGGTAAAAAAAAAGAAAATATGGACGAAATATTAGAAATAACATTCGTAGGAGATAAAAAAATCAATTTAATTTTTAGGAGATTTTTGAAGGAATTCAAAATGTGAAGAATTTTTTTTAAATATTCAGAAAAAATTAGAAGGTTGTTGAAAAATTGCGGTTAAAAAATTATAGGGTCTAAAAATAATATAAAAATATTATGTCAGAATTTTTTTATATGATATTTTTATATACCCTTTCTTTTTTTCTAATCTTTTCCTTCTTTCATTTTCATTAAAGTTTGAGAAACTGGATATTGTGATGCACGACGGTGCACTCATATAATTAGTTTAGGATGGTACTAAATTGAGAGTTGCATGTGTTGTGTTTAGAGCGTTTCAAATTTTATCTATTAAATATCTATTTTGCTATTATTAATGACGGTTGATTTATTTTATCATATCAAATTTTCTCTCTTCATAACATCTATTAAGATTTAGTTAGATGACAAACGAGAAATAAAATAAAAGCTAAATCAAATATTAACCACATAAATATTTCTGCCGTGATCTATCCTCTCCCATAAGCTAAGAAT
Organism: Juncus effusus; assembly: GCA_027726005.1. Classification (NCBI taxonomy): domain Eukaryota; kingdom Viridiplantae; phylum Streptophyta; class Magnoliopsida; order Poales; family Juncaceae; genus Juncus; species Juncus effusus. The sequence continues at coordinate 7,286,788 of CM050894.1, read as the reverse complement.
TATTAACCACACCATTCTTTGAACTGAGACACAATCTTGACTCTTGGCTCGAAAGAAAGAGCAAAGACCAAGTCAAACATATGTCAGTTCTTGCATACTGATTTCATTATTTTATTTGAATTTCTTGCATACTGATTTCATTATTTTATTTGAATTTTTCATTGCATCTCTTTATAACTGGATTCATTGTCCTGTTGGAATTATTTGGATACAATCAAGCCTAAAAATAATTATTTACTTGAATATAAAAATCTATTATCTATTTTAATGAAGATATTAACATTCAAACACAATTTGTTAATTGTTTCTACTATTTTTTGTTATTTTTTTTTTCTTATTTTTAGATGACGAATCATGGATGCTGCTGAATTTTTGTCATGTAATTAAATCTATGTAGATATTATGAAGAGATAAAAATTAATATGACATAATAAATGATTCATCATTAATAAGAACAAAACGGATATTTGATGGATAAAAATTTAAAACGCTCTCAACACAACAAGTGTAGCTCTCAATATAACACCACCTTTTTTTTTAACCCGTGTTATATATTTTTTTTCTATAAGAATAGTCTATAAAACACAAGAAATGATATTTTATATATAGTTTTCTGCATTTGTATACTGTTTTTTGTGCTTTAGATATTGTTTCTATATATATTATTTTTGTATTTTAATATATTCATTTTAATTATATATATTGTTTTCAGAAAATATACATTTGTACACTATATTTGATTTTATACTAGTTTTCTATTCTATATGCCTTTTATATATACTATTTTTTACATTTTATATAATATTTCTGTTATATTTTTTTTTTAATAAACAATTATGTACTACCAGTAACAAATAATAATAAAAAACTGCAGCATCAAGTCACCTCCATTTTTGTTGCCTTCTTTTCCTTGGAGAAACCAATATTTGCAATTTGAACCCTCATAATGATATCTCATCACCATTATGCACCTTAATTTTCACAAAATCTCTCAAACTAAAACCCTAACCCATTACTCACGATTACATAACAAAGCTTCTTCTCTATCAGACTCCATCTCCATTTTAGAGCGTCTAAGCCCTTCTTCGCCTGTTCATCTATGGAACCCACTCATTCAAAACGAGGTAAAAAACGGCCAATACAACAATGCTTTGACAGTCTTTCGCCAGATGATCCGTGCCGGTACAAAACCGGACCATTTTACCCTCCCTTTCGCCCTGAAAGCCTGCGCGCAGCTGCCTTCATATCTCAGGGGCAGTTTGGTCCATGGATTAGTTCGCAAAACGGGGTTTGAATCCAACGTTTTTGTTTGTAATGCTTTAGTGGCAATGTATGGTCGTACCGGTTCTTTAGAGGAAGCACGCAAGGTGTTTGATGAAATGCTTCATAAAGGAATTGATGATGTTATTTCTTGGAATTCAATCGTTTGGACATATTCTAAAAATGGGTTTTCTCGCCAAGCTTTGGACTTATTTGCAAAAATGCAAGGGGTTGTTTGTTTTAAAGATAGCGCGAACAGATCGGACGTGATAAGCCTTGTTAATGTTCTACCAGCTTGTGCCTCTTTAAAAGCCTTAAAACAAGCTCTCGAAATTCATGGATACGCAATTCGTACCGGTCTATTTTTGAACATATTTATTGGAAATGCCCTAATTGATGTATATGCAAAATGCGGTATAATGCAAAATGCATCGAATGTTTTTAACTCAATGGAGGTAAAAGATGAGGTTTCTTGGAATTCAATTGTCACTGGACTTGCCCAAACTGGGAATTTTGAAGAAGCTTTTAGGTTTTTTGAAAGGATGAGAGAAAATAATATACCATTAAATGTAATCGCATGGACCGCAATTATTTCAAGTTACGCTCAAAGAGGCCAAGGTTTCAACGCATTAAATGCATTTCGTCAAATGTTAGTTTCTAAATCTGTACCAAATGAAGTTACAATCATCTCTCTTTTATCAGCTATTGCCTCAATCGGTTCTTTATCTCACGGTGAAGAAACACACGCTTATGTCATCAAAAATTTGATGGACTTACAAGATCCAATGGTGAAAAATGCCCTAATTGACATGTATGCAAAATGTGGTAGTTTTAACTCCGCTCAACATTTATTCAATTCGGTACCGATTAAGGACCGTAATGTGGTGACGTGGACCGCTATGATTGGTGGACACGCTCAATTTGGGGATCCTAATTTTGCCCTAAAACTCTTTTCAAAAATGTTTTTAAAACCCTATGCAATAAACCCTAATTCCTTCACCATTTCATGCGCTTTAATGGCAACCGCTCGTCTTTCATCCTTCCATTTTGGGAGACAAATCCATGCTTATTTGTTCCGCCATGATTATCTCCACATGAAACTTCACGTATCAAATTGCCTTATAGACATGTATGGAAAATGTGGTGATATATTTTCTTCTCGCAAGGTGTTCGATGGAATGCATGAGAGAAATAATGTCTCTTGGACTTCAATCATGGCCGGCTATGGAATGCAGGGACAGGGCTCAGAAACCCTAAAATTATTCCACCGAATGCAAAATGGGGGTTTTAAACCCGATGAAATCACATTTCTAGTGTTGCTCTACGCTTGTAGTCATGCCGGTTTGGTTGATACGGGTCTAGAGTATTTCGACAAAATGAGCCAAAATTACGGAATTGCCCCTAGTGCGATACATTACGCATGTGTAGTAGACCTTTTAGGCCGAGCCGGCCGGTTGGAAAAAGCATGGGAAATGATTAACAACATGCCGATTAAACCGACTCATGTGGTTTGGGTGGCTTTCTTAAGTGCATGTAGGGTCCATAAAAATGTCGAGCTTGGTGAACTAGCTCTGGAAAAATGGGCACGGAACGGGTTGAATTTCGACTCGTCTTACACATTACTATCAAATATTTATGCAAATGCCAGTCGTTGGAAGGATGTGGCTCGGATCCGATTAGAAATGAAGGAAATGAGGATCAAAAAACAGCCTGGCTGCAGTTGGGTCGAGGGCAAAAATGGAATTTCCACATTTTTAGTGGGAGATAAATGGCAAAAATGGAATTTCCACATTTTTAGTGGGAGATAAATCTCACCCTAGGTCTAAAGAGATATACGATCTTTTAGGGAGGTTAATGGAAAGGATAAAAAGTATTGGTTATACACCACAGATCGATTTTGCGTTGCATGATGTGGATGAAGAGGAGAAAAGTAATATTTTGGGGGACCATAGTGAGAAATTGGCACTTGCTTATGGATTGCTGGTTGCGCCGAAAGGTGAAGTGATTAGGGTTTACGAAGAATTTGAGGGTTTGTGGGGATTGTCATAGTGCTTTTTCGTTTATATCGAAAGTTGTTGAGCATGAGATTGTTTTGAGGGATTCGAGCCGGTTTCATCGTTTTAAAGAGGGTGTTTGTTCTTGTGGCAGATATTGGTGAAAGAAGCGTTTTTTTTTTTTGTTTATAAATTATGAGGGAATTCACGGTTCTATTTTATGATGAGAAAAAAACTGAGATGAGAAAATTGTGGTTGCAGTATTGTGGAGTGATCAAAATTTTAGTTTAAATAATCTTTTATATGATAATGTTTTTCTTTGAATTGTTTTACACCATTACTGAATATAATAATCTTGAAAACATATTTGAGGTGTAGCACAAATATTGTCTTTAAAAGATTGGCAGAGACACTAATACAGAATAAAAATATAAGCTATTTGGGAATGCAGCTCTTTCGCTAACGAAACTCAGAAAATTCAGTCTCACTCATTATTTCATGTCAATAAAACTTAAAACTAGTAACTTATATTTCGATGATAATTAACTAGATTAAAAGATATTGGGTACTTGTTTACTTGGAGATGCAGAATAAAATTGTAACAAAAGAGCCAATATAAATCTATGATAATTATTAATTAATGTTGAATATACTCTTCATAGTTACAATCTTCAACCACATAACAAAAATGAAATAAATAAATAAAATAAAATAAATCTATATAAAACCCCCAGAAATTAATAAATACAAATTAATCTCCAAACCGAGATTTGAACAGTCTTTTTACTCATAAAAAAAGGTTCACCAACCCTCAAAACTAATAAAAAAAAAAGAAATTTGAGGAAAAAAAATAATATGAGCATAAATAGAAAAATGCAGATAAAAAATTTATCTCATTCCCCAAAATCATGGCAAAAAAATAAAGAATAAACTATCAGCTATTATTTGATTTATTTCTTCAGGAGAGAGAAACATGCATACTTGCCAAACATTAGATAGACTTAGAGGTCTATATCTACAATTGGCTCCGCTTTACCCACTTCATCTTTTTCTTCGACTCACCCTCGACGGCCTAAAATAGAAACCGTTACACGTGCGTATAACTTCTTCTTTGTCATTTTTTTTGGTCATCAGTACCAATCCCAGATCCCTTCTAGCGTCATTTATCTCCTGAACACCACAATCGTAATGCTCTATGAGTCCAGCATTCATCAAAAAACGACTTGACAATACTCCCCAATTGTGTATATGATCCCTGTTAATTAAACCAATACGCCTTCCGTTCGATCTCATACTTGTCTTTATACTAGTAAATACCGGTTTGAGACGGGCGCATTCACAAATGCAAACGGCTATTATAGCCAAACTCTCCTTTAAATCCTCACTCACATCACTTCCATCCTCAAAATTCCAACATTTGAGCACTGCTCGCATTAGTTCACTTCGACCTACGACAAGATCGGCAAGGCGTCCCGGAAGGTGTCTCAACAGGTCATCATAATGTATTGAGACGTTAACCCTTCTACTTTTATCCAATCCAAAAATATTTGGCGAATTATTAAAAAGATTCCACATTGAATTTTTTTTTTTTCCATGCGATAAAATATAGATTATCAGCCCTCAAAGCGATCAACAACGCGTCTTCATCAGATGGACCGGTTTTTATTTCAATCTTTATATACTCGCGAGGTTTTGGACGCGTTTGGTTTATGAGAAAACGTACTCGACGCCCCCATCTACGACGTCGATGACCTCCAAATCTACGTAGCCTCCTTATTGATTTTCCGAAATTATTTACCTTGAAACGTAACGTGCGACCATTCTTGAGTATGCATTTACCCTAAAAACAACAAATAAAATATGAAATAATATGAATTCTTAGACGACCGGAATACCCATAACCCGAATGACCCAAAACACCAATTGGCCAGAAGTTGAATTGACCCGAGCCGAACCCAACTCAACCCGCCCCGTCCTTTTGCCACCTTACCCCTTATATTTTTCCTTCCATATATTCCCTCCCAAACTGGTATTCCCTCTTTTATTTCTTTCATGATATTATTTTTTATATAAACCCTTAGGTACCGCCCCGGAGTCTGGTGTGCCCCGTTAACGTCGACTTTCCTATTTGGTGAGCTAGTCAGACTCAATCATATGATAGGTCAAAAGCACATAAGTTAGGGATCTTTTTTTTGGCTCAGTTTCATCATTTGCTGGCCTAATTGAATAATAAGATGCTTTTAAACATAGACATGTTGTTCACACAAATATTACAGCCCAAATATTACAAAACTTTAACAAATAGCTAATAATAAAAAAGAAAGGAAAAACCAAACAAATAAACAGAAAGAAGAAGACACTAGATATATTTCAAAAATGCAAGGGATGAAAACACCCTCCTTGTTCCTCTTTCTCTGCCACAAAACACAAATGTGGATCTTTCATGACATGTCACTTACGTCGAACTTATCACGTTGGTCCTTCATCATAGACTAGGCACCACTACACGATCTTCAAACTTGGTGTTTTGGGTGATTAAGCACAACTTCTTCTTTTATTTTCCTACAATATTTCTTATCTTAGTTGCAGATTTAAGTACAACGGAGGGATTACACATCTAATAGTTGTAATGTCATTGTTCTATAGTATTTTTTAACACTCCTGGTAAATCAAATAGTTACGTTTGATAATTAAAAGTTCTAATACTATTTACTTATTTGTCTGTCCATTCGTTCGTTTTTGTTTATTTATTTATGCATTAATAACTACAAAAATGATATTATTACACAAATATGAAAATTCAAAAAGGAACAAATAATATAAATTTTTACCTTACAAAAGAATGTTCCAATTCTTTGTTCAAGAGTAAATTTGCCCCGGTCTTGCCGCTTCAAATACACTGGTAAAAAAAGAAAAAATAGATTTGACATATTTTCATCTCTCAGATAATCAAATTTGATATTTTGAGCTTTGGAATAGTAAGACTAAAATGGTTGAATCTACTTGAAGTGCTTTTAGAGGCAGAAATAGAACCAAATTGGACATAAGGGTTTAAAAGACACACAAGTGCAAATCGACAACAAAATTTGTGTTTGATTTGAAGCACTGGGGAGAATTCTGTAGGAAATACTTCCGGCTGAATTATTTTTCTTCTTCTTCTTTTGATAATTATTGAACATTTATGAAAATGGAAATAATATATCATCTTTTTGATTGCTTGAACAGTGCAAAAAAGAATCAAAATTATGAAATGAAAGGTCAGTCAAACTCAAATAATGCAAATTAAGATGAGTTCAAACAAAACATTCAAAACTTTCTATCTGTCAAAAATTATGCAGTATGGTAATTGCCTAAAATCGATTATCAAAATCCTCAAATGACAATCGAATTGAGTGACACACAAACCAAATTAAAAACAAAATAAAATGAACAAAGAGAGAAACTCACATTGGCTTGAGCAATAGAGGGAAAAATTCAACCTGGGCCGTCGGGTGTTGGATCAATCGGACAGCAGCTGTCGGGTGTGATCAATCGGACAAAGAGAGGTAAAGATGGAGGGCGGGATATTTTAGGGTTCAGAGAAAGAGAAGGAGAGGAGTGAATGGGGATCGGCGGATTGGAGGCGGTGGAGGTCAGCGGAGGTTGATTTGTGGCGAAGCGGGAAAGAAGGAACGGAGAGAGAAGAAGAAACACGAATTGGAGATCTCCATTTCATTTATTTTGTATATTGATTGTGTCTATGGACGTACTCAATAGCCCAACTATTCAGAACTGGTCTATTTTCATTCAAATACACCGAGATCTAATCTAAACCGTTGATCCAGGCGCTACCTCTCTTCACCTATTAATAGAAACTATGGCGGCGCAAAATAAAACGCTGCCCAACAGAATCATAATTTGTACAAGTTTAAATATTATGTTTGCACAGGATAGAAAAAAGGAGTGTTGATTATTAAATTGTGTGTGGGCCGAATTCCCTCTACTGGGCTGGGGCTACGCTGTGATAAAATGGATTATAGTTTCGAAGAAGAATCATAAATTGTGACAATTGCGTCGTCTCAGCTCAGCAGTCTATTTAAAATAAAACATACGTACATTTATTTATATAACCCTCACCCGACGGAGAATTGCCCTAACCCTAAGCGAGAGCGGAGATGAAACTCAGTAGAGGGCGGAGATTATCTCGGAAAGAAGGTATGGTATGGGGCTCCATGAAGTGGACGGTGGCGAGAGGCATAGGGGTAACGACTGTTTACCATCGTTTTGGAAAAGAGATGAAGAAAGGGAGATGCACAGAGGCGACGACGGCTGTTTACCATCGTTTGGGGGAAGAGATGGAGAAAGCGAGATGCAAGGAGGTTGAAGGAGGATTCCCAATTGCTGAGGAGGCGACGACGTCGTCAGGGGCTGGTCGTCTTCTGCGGAAAGAGAAAGCGAGCGCCGCTTCTGCTTACAAGGCGATACCTAGACCGCGAGCAAATTATGAGTACGGAATAATTGAGCCTACCTTTCAAGGGGAGACGGCACCGATAATTGGAGGAGGATTCCCAATTGCTGAGGAGGCGACGACGTCATCGTCGGGGGCTGGTCGTCGTCTGGAGAAAGAGAAAGCGAGCACCGCTTCTTCTTACGATCGCCCTGCTACATCGACGCAGGCTGGTCGTCATTTGGGGAAGGAGAAAGCGAGTGCCATGGCTGCTTACGACCGCCTGGCGATACCTAAATCGCGAGCAAATTACGAGCCTACCTTTCATTTTCAAGGGGAGACGAGAATTGGAGAACCTATCCCTCATAAGGAGACGCCTAATTATGGTTGGTCGTGCTTGGTTGCTTACTATCCGGAGATACCTAAATGGCCAGCAAATGGCAAGTGTGGGATAATTGAGCCTACCTTTGAAGGGGAGACGCTCCAGATAATTGGAGGACCCCCAATTGCTGAGGTATTTCCTTCTCTCTTTTTTTTATTCATTTTGATTTTTGAATTATCTGTGATTCAAATTTTGAACCGACAATTTCCATTGGCAAATTATGTTATTTGCAAAGTTAAGCCTGTATGAAGATAAGCATTGTAGAAGAGTAAAGGGTAGTCTTTTTTTTTTCTTTTCCGTTTTTAGTCTTTTAGGGATAGCTGTTCAAATTAAGTTGGATGTTAATTCTTATTTGCTAGCTACAAGATAAATAAATAAGTAAATAAATATTACATAATTATCCTATGTAATTTATTGAAATTTTGTATTAACAGATATTAGAGGTGGGTATTACAACGATCGGGGAAAAGAAGATCTGGGGCACTATAAAGGTGCGATGTGAGAAGATGGATCTACTATTTTTCGATCGATCTCGCCGCAATCCTCAAATTGTCCATGGCAAGGTACTGCCCATTATTCCTCCCTTTGTTTATTTATTTTTAGAATTTTATCTCTGAGCAATTTCGTTTTACCAATAAGCAGGATTTGCTCGAGTTGACTCGACCGCGGGTTGGTTTGACTGTGTGGTTCCCTTTAGAGATCAAGGCCACTATAGATGTAGGTTGGGTCGATATGAATGAAACAGTAGATATGAATGTATCTTGGGAGCAATGTGTGGACGAGTATGACAAGGTCAAGAAAGAGAGGAAATGCGGCGGGAGAGGAAGTTTGTTGCATGTAAGTTATGTGGTTTATGAGAAGGCCGTTATGGCATGCATTGAGATTATGTTCGAGCCCCGTTGCCCCGTCGAAATATGCGGGCGTATTACGGCACATAATAATATGTTGCCTGATTGGAAATCCGCCTTGTTTTGCAAGAAAAGGAGTCCTGGGGAGCATTTCAGAGTGGAATGCGGGGAGCAACAACTCCCGTTGCTGAGGTCTGTAGCAACTGTGCCAATCTACAGTACTCCAACAGATCTAGTGCCGCGGGATGAGATATGTTGTACTGATGAATTCGACGAGGCAAAACTACAGGACGGTTGTCTTCAGATTGATTTCAATCTCACAAACTTTCGTGACCGGGGGACGATTGCCCATGGGAATTTGAAGTTTCTTATTAAGAAATACGGGGATTGTATTTCCAGGATTTATAGCCAATATGGGGTGATGCAAGTCAAGGTTTCTTTTGTGAACCCCACGGACCTCCTTCCTAGATCAAGGAAGAGATAGATCAAGGAAGAGAGTGTTGTGAAGAGAAGGTTCGTTGTGTAATAGTGTGATTGTGAAAAGTATGTGTTGATAGACGTCAAGACTTCTTTTGAGATCTTCCAGGACCACCTTCCCTATTGAGGGTTTTTTAAGTTCTTTTAAGTGTTGTGTTTTTATGGTTTCTTTATTGAGCTCATACTTATTTTATTCTACGTCTAAATTATGAATTGAATGAACAAGCATATACTTATGGACTGATGAATGCATGTGACTAGCTAGGGTTTTGGATTGGATATGTGTAATTAAATGAAATTGAATAAAAATGGGTTTGGAGTTTTTGCAATTATTTTATTTATCACATACCAGATGACCTTTTCTGGTAGAATATATATATATATATATATATATATATATATATATATATATATATATATATATATATATATATATATATATATATATATATATATATATATCCACTATCCTGCTAATATCACACATCATTAGAGAGGCTACTTTCAAGAAAAGTACTAACCAATATGATTTTAATATAATTTTGACACTACATCTAGGACATCTAACTAGTACATAGGCGCAAAATTGAACTATACCAGTTTGGTCTTTACCCAACTAAAGACATGTCTTAGATTTGCGCATTAGGATTTGTATAAATAGGTCAGAAGAATATTATAGCATATTAAGAAAAGGAAAAGGCGAGGAAAATTCATGTATGTCATGCAAGATCACTTGTCATGTTTCAAAACGACGTTGTAAACAGAAGGTTCATATTTTGAACATTTTTCATTATACATTGCATGCAAAAATAATATAAACATGTAATTTCTCAAAAAGTAATATAAAATTATGTAATTTTGTGTACATCCTTGTTTCAAAAACCCATCTAGTTACCAAGATGGTATAACTAGAGATTATAATATTCTAGAGATTTTGTTTTTGAGGATATTTTTGACATTGTATTATACGACTTTCTAAACCTAAAAACAAGGTCCTAATAAACGGTACGAAAATCTGAAACAAACATGTTCTTAATTTTAAAGGTCTCAATTAAGTTGACAAGCACACTAAACAACTGTATAACATTAATAACTTACCAAATAATAAAAATATTTATAAAAACCTCAACATAAATAAGCTGCATAAAACATATCAACTTAAATTAAAAACCTTCCTCTCCTAACAAATAAAAAGGGTCTTCTAACCGTTACTTTTCCAAATTAACCTTGAAATAAAAAAAACTAATTTCAAAAAAGTCCTTTACTGCCATTTTGCAAATAAATCCGCTTCTTAAAATCTGAGGTTCAGCATCCATCACCCAAGCGAATTTCGCCAGAAGCAACGTATTAAATATCTGTCAAAACAAAAAAATTAAAACCATATAAAATTCTGGAAAAAAAGAAGGTGAATAAAATCGGGAAATTCTATAAAACAAAATCCCAACTTTTCAAAAAACCCAACTCTTTAGATTCTCCCTTTTAATTCCTCTAAAATACATTGAATTTATTCATATTAACATGAGTGTGTTTTTTTCTTTTATTAAATTTTCAAGTGTATAAGCGTAAAAATGCTGACCTTTTCGAAATGTCCTGAAATATAAAATATGAATAAAATTCTATAAGATTAAGATAGAACATTCAATATACTTTAGGGGGGGATTAAAATAGAGAATCAAAAAAATTCATGGTTTCTTTTAATATTATGAAAACTTTCCCAACAAAATTAATTTCCCAACAATATTATGAAAACTTTCCCAACAAAATTAATCAAAGGGGAATTATATGCAGGCATCAACTTTCAGGGCTATAACCGTAGATTTACAAACCTTTTCGATGGGGACTTTGTGCACCATGCGACCGAAATTCTTGGATCTAAATAATTGAGTTTTGAGGTGCCTAAAGCAATATTTTTCATCACGTCTTTTACTTGCTTGTCCAGCTCCATTCTCTCTATGCGAGCGTCCATTTGCAATATTTTCTTCTCTATCCTCTAACAAGTTAATTAAATGAAAAAAGTGTTATTTTTAGGCTTTTGAATTTTACTTTTTGGGGCTTAGGGATTTTTGAGATATTTCATCTCTATTTTGTAATTTCATTTTTGGTGTTAGCTCTAAATAGGCATGGCCATTGTTCTACTATTACTAGTATATGTTTTATTTAAGGTATAGGGAAAGATTGTTACGGGTATGAATGAGAAGTTTCTTTTCTTGGTACTAAGTTTGTTTCTTAGGATTTAGGCTAATTTACATTACATGGCCTATAAATGAAAAAGAGAGTTAATTTTTTATATTGGACCGAAATTTGTTTAGGGGTTAGGGGTATAAACAAATGAAATAAGTTCTTTTCTAAAATGTTGAGTTCTACTTGTTTTAGGGTTTAAAGATAATTTATAAGGGGTGTAAATGAGAAGATTTATAAGGGTGTAAATGAGAAGAAAAATTATTCCATAAAAGATTTAGAGTTCTATTATTTTTTTAGGGTTTAGAATGACCAAAATATTTTAGGGTTTTGAGTTCCATTTAACTTACGCTTCAGGAGCGAGGTTTCTTTTCTGTTTGACGTCTTTGTCTTTTAGGGACGGCTTTGCTTTTTTGGCTCGGTTCAAATCTGTCTCTAGTTCTAGCTCCTTTCTTTGCTCCTATATATTTGAACAAATAGATAAATAATAAATAAAATAGTTGAAAAAATAAGTAAATAAAATAATTAAATAAATAAATAATAAATAAAATAATTGAAAAAATAAGTAAATTAAATAATTAAATAAATAAATAATAATTAAAATAATTAAAATAATTAAAAAAATAAGTAAATTAAATAATTGAATAAATAAATATAGATGACCTTTAATTCATCAATCCTTTCACTTAGTTTGGTCATCTGAGAGTCGTGCGATTTTGAGACGGCCCTTTGATGCCTGCATATAATTGCCACCTATTTTAATAAAAATAAAAATAAACCAATTTCATTATATTGGTATAATATCACCTTGTGTAAAACATACAAATAATTATTATACGTATTATTGAATTTTCAAAAATTTATTTACCTCTTTATTGGCGTGCTGATAAATAGAGCGACCTTTTTTGGGACCCTACCGTCTTTGTTTCCTGACTCGGCTGTATATCAAGAATAGTATATTACAGAAAATGAACAGAACATTCAAAATAAAATAAAAAACAATATTTAATCCCCATTTGGTTTACTTTTCTAGAGATAGAAATAAATAAAAATAGAATATTAGAAAAATTAAAAAAATACTCAGAATAATTCAGAAAAGGAGGAATAAGTTAAAAAAGGCTAGCATGTTGAAACAAAGAGAAAAATAATATCAAAATTTAGAACATTACAAAAAAAACTAAAACAATAAAAAAAATATTTATATTATAAAATACTCACAATATCATCTAAAGTAATAGACGCATTATAAGTACGGAAAACCTTGGCACTGAAACCACACAAAATATAATATTTCAAATTAAAAAAAATAAAAATAAAACAAGACATCAAAATAAAGAAAAAAAGAAAGAAATTAAAAATTACAAAAAAAAATATAGATAATATTGGAACACAGAATATTACAAAAATACTACAAAAAAAGCTAACATCATTATAAAACAAGAGAGAAAAATAAAAGAAAAAAAGGAAAAAAAAAACTAATATAAAATTAGAATACTACAAAAAAGTAAAAGAAATAAATAAACTTACAATATCATCTAAAGTGATGGATGCATTTTAAGTACAGAAAACTTTAGCACTCAAACCAGGCATTATTTCCTTCAAATGTGCATTTACTTTACTCGTGTCAAGTAAATCAAACAAATTGCCGCTTTTTCCTTTTCTCTTTCCATCGCTTTTCACTAAAACCACCAAAAACTTAAAAATTAATTAATTAATTAAAAGAGAAATTTGCCGAAAAGCCCCTCAAATGTTTGAAATTGTGAAGAAAACTCTGTTAAGTGGGGTTTTTTGCGGGGTTTTGGGAATTTAAGCATAATTTAGGGGCTTTTTTGCGAATTCCGCAAATAAATAAATTAGAGAAAAAATAAATTAATTAATTAAAAGAGAAATTTTCCGAAAAGCCCCTCAAATGTTTGGAATTGCAAAGAAAACTCTGTTTAAGAGGGGCTTTTTTGTGAACTCCGCAAATAAATAAATTAGAGAAAATAATGAATTAATTATTAACAAATTAAAAGAGAAATTTGACAAAAGCCCATCGGATGTTTGAAATTGCGAAGAATACCCTATTTAAGAGGTGCTTTTTTTGTCATTTTTTGGAATTTAAGCATAACGTAGGGTTTTTTTGCGAATAAATAAACTAGAGAAAAAAATAAATAAATTAATAAAATAAATGAATAAATAAATAATTACATGTGCGAAAATCTTCAATTGCTTTGAAGACCAGTAACTCGACCTCCACTGTGTTTTCATATCGGATCAAATCCTTACCAAGAAAATCAAAGTACAAAAATACAAAAAAAAAAGATGAAGTCAATATAATTAAATAAAATTTTAAAATAATTAATTAAAAATAATATAATTTAATTATATACTTTCAATTTATTTGGAGGTTCGCATGTGACGTTTTCCACTTTGAGAGTACAACATCCACCTCAACATCATACTATAAAAATAAAAAATAATTTCGATTTTTTATTCATCCAAAAAAATATAAAAAATAAATATTATTTTTTAATTTATCTTGTTATATACCTTCTAATTACCGGCCCTAAGAGCGAGTTTATCGATTAGATAAGTGGCCACGGTGATCTGCCTTTTTGTGGCGTCTTTACTCGTGAAATCACTCGTGTAATTCACTCTAATCGTATGTATATATTCCTTCAAAATACAAATAAAATGCTGAAACTCAAATACCATATCATAAACCATATTATTAAGGGAGATTCTTTAAAACACAGTGTAATTTCACAAATTTTCAGAGAAGTGAAAACCCCCAAGCTTTTAGAATATTAAAAAAACAGTAATATTCAAACAGCACATAAGCACATTTTGCAAAATATTTATCTATTATTTCAAAACAAATTAAAGTCTTTAGACATTATTTCTCTATTGTTTCAAAATGAGTTGGTGTCTTTTTCATAAAAAATTAAAGTTAGGGAGGGCTTAATTAAAAAGTTAAAATGAAAGGGTTTTTTGTGTGTTTTAAAAATGAAAAGTTAAAATGTAGGGAGGTCTTTAAACATTCAGAAATAAAGAGTTTTTTTATAAATAAGGAAAATAAAGAGGGATTCACACAGATTACCCAATTAATAACATATCACTTAAATTAATTAAGACAATCACATAATATCCCTCTATTATTTCAAAACGAGTTAAGACTTTTTCAGAAATAAATTAAAAAAGTTTAGGGGGGTTGTTGTAAATAAAATAAAAAGTTAACCTTAGTTTTTTTTTAAATTGAAAATTTAAAAGTAGGGAGATCTTTAAATATTCCCCGATTGATAATATATCATTTAAATATCAGATAAATAAATGAAAATAAAATTTACCTTTTAACTTTTACTTTAATTAAAAAAATAAATACAATATAATTAATACATAAACACATTCAGCAAAAATATCAATCAATTACTTCAAAATAAATTAAGACATTCACAAAATATTCCTCTAATATTTCAAAGTGAGTTGTGCGTGTGTGTGTGTGAGGATTTAACCTCCTTAGGGGTTGTTAAAAAAGTTAAAAGTAGGGAGATCTTTTAAATATTACCCAACTGATAGCATACCAATTAAATATCTCATGAACAAATAAAATAAAATGTACCTTAAAGAGCCGTGGCTTTTCGTACTTTTCCTTGTCGCTCTGGCCCTTCACGGAACTACTTGCGGCCACAAAGATGTACTTGTACTCCCTAGAGTTGATGGGGTCCATCCAGTACGCCAGCCAGGTCACCGTGTTGTCGTGCCTCACCTCTCCCCACCTAAACAATCAAATAAATAGAGAGTTTTAATTGACAATATTCCGTTTTGATGATGAAATAAATGAATTGTTTTAATCACCGATATTATGTCTTGGTTGTAAGAATTTACATACTGCCAAAATAAACTAAATGGATAAAATCATTTTAATCTCCAATATTCTGTTTTATTGATAAATATTACATAATATTCTATTTTGATAATGAATATTACATACTACTTAAATGAATGAAAATTGTTTTAATCACCAATATTCCATTTTGATGATAAATATAGCGTACTTTTGGCCAGGAATCGGGCACTCAGCAATCCGAGCTCCTTTTCCAATGTTGATTGTTATGTAGCTCAGTTTTGTACGCTATTTCAGCTTCCCCATCTAAAACATAAATAATTATATTTATTTTAATTTTATAATTTAAATAAAAATTTGCAAAGAGGCCCCTGCATTATGCTGAAATTGCAAAACATAGCCCCTACTGTTATTGACAAAATTGGGAAAAAAGGACTTACTGATGGTTACGAGTTAACAATAATAGTTTAATTTTAAAAATAATGCAGGGGTCTTTTTGCAATTTCGGTATAGTACAGGGGATTTTTGTAAATTTCAATAATTTAAAATATTTTATAAATGTAATATTTTATTTTCATTATATAATTGAGACCTTCGGGTGCTCGCCACAGTCTCTGAATAAACCGGGCAGCTCTACTCTGAAAATCCCGGCCTGAAATATACAATTTGTTTTTCTAAGATTAGAAATAAATGAAAATAAAGTATAAATATGATAACAAATTAATTGATTGATAAATGGACCTTTTCTTTGACACCATCAACAACAGCCCACATGTATTTCTCCTCTTGTTTCATTTTCTCTTCTTTTATGGCTTTCTTCTCCTGTGTTTAATACAAATAATTTAATGAAAACATTAATATGTATTTAGTATAAACAATACAAATTAAATTTGAATTATTTTTATTTAATTAAATTGCCTCAGTTATTATTTGTTTCTTCTTCTCCTTCTCCTTATTGTGCCACTCATAAATGGGGGTAGAATCGCAAAGATCCAACTTTTTAATCACGTGATCTTTTCCGAGTATTTTTTTTCCAATCGTTGAAAAAATTCTCCCTGAGGAGCTTGTTCGCTTAATCCGTGTCAACCATTACAGCAAACATCGTTGCCACCAGGCAGAGAAAAAAAAATTAATATGATTATTAAATAAAATATAATGGATATGAGAGAAAAAAGTAAACCCAAACTAGGCTTTGTTCATTATTTTTTATTTATACATGAACAAGCGATAAAAAGGCTCATTTACGACTTAATATATTTATACATAAAAAAGTGAGGAAAAAAAAATTAGAAACAACAATCGTTGACTAACATAAAACGACCAATTAAATAAAAAATCACAATTAAACAAAACTGATTATTTATTTTCTTAAAAAAAACATAATAAACCAGCAGCATTTTCTTTCATTTCTTAACCTTTACACCCATATTTTGTAATAAAAGACAAATAAATATTTTTTTTAATAAAAAATTATCTCTTCTTGTTCAGCCGTGAGGTCAACCGTTTGACAATTATACAACTAAAATAAAACTAAAAGGACCAATTAAATAAAAAAACACAATTAAACAAATCGGATAAGTCATTCATTTTTTCCAGCAGTACCATTTTATATTGCTTATCCAATTCATGATACCCCACATTTTAAACTACCCAAATAAAAGAACAAATAAATACTCTTTTATTTAATAAAATATTACCTCTTCTTGTTCAGGCGTGAGGTCAACCATTTGACGATTATCCAGCATCTTAACACCATGCGGTTTATAATTCAGCGGGAATATAACTCCGTTATGCTCCAACGTAGCCCACTTCTTCCCGTCCCCGCTGCCAGGCGGCACCTTCATACTCTTCGAAAACATACTATTCTTCTTCTTCTTTTTCCCTTTTACTTTTTTATTAATTGTTTTACTGTTCTTTTTCGATGAGCTGGCGGTGGTGGGCGAGGGGAATTTGAAGGATAAGGGTTTTTCGTCGTCAGAGTCGGGTTTTGGGGGAGGAGTTTTTACGGTTTTGGAGGGCTGAGAGTCGGAATTTAGGGTTTGGAGGGTTTTTGAGGGGAAAGCAAAAACTTAAGGCTTTTCATCTTCTGAATGCGAGTCTTCCTTTTTGACAGGTACGGATTTACGGGTACAAGTTGTTTGTACCGGTTTTTTACTTCCCTTGTTGGAAATTAAAGGTTCTTTAGTGAGAGGTTTTTCATCGTCAGATTCGGTTTTTATGGTGTGAGTCATTTTGAGACTTGAAATGGTTTGACTCTGACTTTGAATTTTGTCGGATTTTGATGTGGAGGCAATTGATCTGCCCTTTTGTTGGGGGTTTGAATTTGAGATTTGGGGTTTAGAGTTTTAGGTTTAGGGTTTGATCGCTTGAAAGATAAGGGATTTTCATCGAATGAATCTGAATCATTATTCAGAGCGACTGGCTTTACGCAACATCAACGGCCATTTTCAGGGTTTTGTAAAATGATAAACCTGTGAGACAAGAGAGAGAGAGAGTAAGTAACTAATCAATCATCATAAGAAGAATTCTGATCTGTGCCAATCTAATTGATTTAACAATTCAACCAACACAGAATGAATTAAATCTATTTTTTTTACAAAGCCAAGGTAAGAGAGAGAGAGAGAGAGAGAGAGAGAGAGAGAGAGAGAGAGAGAGAGAGAGATGATGCAAGTATGACTCTTTCCTTCAAAAATCAAAGAAAGATGTTGAGCTTGAGCTGGATTAAGCATAAAAAAAATGGCGTGAATGTAAACACCGAAAAAACTGAAACAATTTCAAACAATTAACATAGCTCAGAAAAAGTGCATGAGTGACAAGATATCAAATGAAATTAGATTCAATCAGCACACAACCCCGCAATACAGAAAATCAAGCTCACAGAATCAATTCACAAACCAATTCCTAAAACTTCACTTCAGATATACAGCTCAAAACATCCTAAATACAAATAACTAAACACAAGAGAGAGAGCTCTAGGGAGAGAGAAAGATCCAGCAGGTACCCAAGAAGATACAACAATTTTGAATCTCCGACGATCGGTGAAGGTGGCGGAGGAGAGGATTTCGGCGATGGTCGGAGAATCCAAAGAAGGGTCTGACAGAGAAGAAGAAAGAGAGGAGACATTAAATTACAGAAACAAATGAAAAGGGCACGAGCTCGTCCGTTTAAACGGCGTCCCCCTATAATAAAATGTGTTCAATTTATTCTGTAGATAATTATATAGCGGGTTACAGTTCGTTAATAAATGACTCGCCACACGAAAACCATAGAGAAAGAAGAGTAAGCACGGCCCAATTGGTGATGGGCTGTGCTTGTCTTTCTTGAGAAAAGTCTATCACCTCTCAGCTATTCAATTATTCCCTCTTTTGCCTTCCGAATTTTAACTCTATGACTGTTAAATTAGTCTTTTTTTATTCTTTTATCCATTAAATACTTACATATGTATTAAGTTAACACGTAACCGATAATTTAATATATAATTATGAGTTATAATCGTGATACGACAATTATTTGAAAAAAAAAAAAAAAAAATCTTACCGTGCTTTTAGTCATTTTTTTCCATAATCTTTCTATCTAGTATTTTTTTTAAAACTTAATCAATGAAGGAAATTTATATCGAATCAAACTTAAGGGCAAATTTTAGAAAAATATAAAATAGAGAAAATACGGGGGAAAGAAAGGAGGGGATCAAATCTTTTTTTTTTTCCAGATAATTGTCATATCAGAATTGTCGCATCATAATTACATGTCAAATTATCGCTTACGTGCCAACTTAACATGCACAGAAGTATTTACTGATGGAATGACCAAAAAAGAACTAATTCAATAATTGAGGGGTTAAAATCAGACCTATAAATAAATAAGGGGCAAAAAAAGAACTAATATGATAGTCGAGAGGTCAAGAATGAAGTTTTCTCTTCTTTCTTTCTTTCTCTCTTTATTTCTTTAAATGGGTGTTTGCTAGCTTGAAGTGTCTTTCTCTTTTATTACGAAGCAACCTTTATTGTTTATTTCTTACAACTGTAACTGTTTATAAACATTTTTTAAGAAATTAAATAACTGCGCTAGTAATGACATTTCGTGTCTTCTTATGGTTTCCACACCAAAATTTGAGATCTCCTGATTAAAATAGAAAAAGAGGTCAAACCACCTCTTGTACAGTAGTAAGGCCCACCCCACTAACACAAAAGTTGTAAATTCAATACTTGATAAAATTAATATTTTTTGAGTATAGATGAGGGACAAATTAATGAGCTCTCTTTATAAAATAAAATAAAAATACAATAGGAAATTTATTATGTAATACAAATGTAAAGGAGTATGTTTAAAAGGCCTATCAAGTGTGAAGTGTAACAGGAACAACTTGGTATTTAGAGTATATATATCAGGTAACCCGAAGAGTGTTCCATATCCACGCATTGAGTAGGATGCTGATGGAGATTTCTACGTGGATTGCTCAATATGAACGGGCCGAATAAGTTATCCAAAGAATGAATGGGCCGTTGGTGGGTAGCGCAATAGGGAGACAAATGGTTGTGCTTGAGTGGGTAACGGACAGGACGAGGCGACCGTACTAGTCGGCCTGCCATAAACAGTCGCTTCACCTCAACAGAAATGAATACTGTTGACACCGGATTTCAATTTTTCTTGAATTCTGTTTAAAATGCGTTTAGATAATAAAGGAGGAAGGCGACTTTTCCTTGTCCACAAAAGCTTATAAAAAAACTGTTTCCCCTGCAACCAACCATCCTCCACAATCACTCGCCATTTACTGATGCAACAGTCTCAGATATGTCATGGCTTCATCTGGTTTGAAATAAAAAGCGAAAAGTAAGTCACCTCAGGTAAATATTGATCAGCGGGATGTTACTAGTATTGATAAGCCCAGGTATGTTACCCACTCGATGTCATTTCCTTCTTGTATAATACTTTCATTTTATCACTGATAAACATCCTTGCAAGACTCATTTTAGTAATGATATGGCTCGTTTATATTTTGTGGGAAATTCTTCAATACATTAAAATTTTGTGGACCATGCAGGCTTAGATCAAATTGAAAAAGTCGCTAGAGTTCACTAGCCAATAAAAATGTCTCACTAGGCTGTTAAAAGTTACTCGTAACTAGTTACTGAATTTATTAGAAAAGGGTATAATAGTCATTTTAGCGAGATGATCCCCCTCTTTCTCCTCTCTCTCTCTCTCTCACTCACTCATCTTGATGGCTCCATGTTCTCCCCCGTTCCTCTAAAATTATAGGGTACTAGAGAGGATCTCGCTCCGCTTCGGTGTCATTTGAGAAATATTGGTTCACAGACTCATATGTGACTATTTGTCGCTCCGTTTCATTATTTGAGAAATATTAGGTCATAGACTAATATTTGATTATTTTTGTGCATGTTAAAAGTTAGCAAACAGAAAAATGTATTGGATATTTGAATGTGCTTGACATACTTTTGTTCATTTAAAATATGATTGTACAAAAAGTATTAAGTTCTATTTCATTTTTAATTGATCATTCTCACATTTTCCTCACTTCATTTCAAGAAAGTTTTAAACCTTAACTTTCATATTTAATACTAAAATTTTTATTTTTTTTTGAGAATAAGTGATCCAAATTTTTGAGAGGTGTAATATATATGGAGAGTTATTTTCAGATAATTTACATTATTTAATCGGCCAATTACATGGTGCTTACTCATTTATTTATTATTTCTGTACAACATTCTGGAAAGCAATTTCCACTGTGAAAATCAAAATAGCATTAGCAACGTTGAAAGACTTTTTTGCTTAATATATATATGAGTTATTATCTTTATAATGAGTTTATATCAATTCTTATATGGGTAAATAATAACGATGCAATCCATTAAGTTCCACGAATAATAACATTGGCCAAATCTCACCGGATTATCCTTTTATCATTTATGGCGAAATAAATAAAAAAAAGTCTTGCAATGATAATTATCTCGAACGCTTTTGATTTTTATTTACCAGCTGATAGCGTTATATATGTGTGAGTGATGTATATATACAAACCATTAGATGTTCATCTGGCGGCTCTCAATACGAATCTTACATTTCATATGATTTCAAATGACTTGACTATTGGTTCCGTAGTGTGTACTGCATATGATGTTCTCACTTGGCATAATTTTCACATTTTATAAAAGTTTGCATGCCAAAATGATATATAAATTTTATTGATGCTATAACAATGTCTTTTTCTTAATTCTAAGTTTCTTTAAGGTATTAAGAATAATAAATTTAGAAAGATATAACTGATACTTTGTTTTTTTTTCTTTCTTTTTTTTTAGTCTAATACTTTGTTTTATCTACTCATGATCGTTTGAGAGTGGTATGAAAGACCGGTACTTTCATGTTTCATGTTTTGTCTACTTAGATATTTTCCTTTTTGCCGGGTTATACCTGACATTTAAATTTTGCGGGATGAACATGAAGTTAAGTGTATATTTTCTTATTGATACTTTTTTATTTATCATTTTATAGGGGCCAAGTTTTGAGATTCTTATATTTTGTAAAATAGCATTCATATTTTTCATCATACTGTAGAGATTATGATGCATACTGGGATACTGCAAATTATTTCTCTACCCAGGGACAAAATTAAGGGTGCCGGCGGGAACCCCGCTCCCCCCATGATATTATAAAGGGAGCTGATATTGTGCGACGGTATTATAGCGATCATGTAGCGACGGTATATAAAAACTAAATATATATATATATATATTAGGAACGAACAGAATATAAAAAATTCATTCGGTAAAACAGTATATACTTAAAAAAATGAAAACACAGTATATAAAAATAATATAAACGGAAAACAAACAGTATATAATTTTTTTTTGGTAAACAGTATATAGTGTATACAGAAACGCGAGAAAACAGTATATAATATCAATCCGTCGATAAAGGATCATTACAGTATCCTGTCGGAATATAGCTTCAATATTAGTATATTAGTTCTTTCGTTCATTCCATATCATATCTTTGATTGTGTTCAGATGGTTATAATGCGTCTTTGAAGACTTCGATGCTATGGAAAGACCACGTTTCAATTCCCGTTATTAACATTTTCTTTCATTTTTTTTAGAAAAATTTAAAGGAAAAATTTGTTTGGAGCCGGGTTAAAACTCAGGTCCCTAGGTACATGGGCAAGTGGTCCAAACTTTTATTCGATTTTGGACACCCCCCCCAAAACCGAAATTGTTTTGTGATTTACATAGGCTGGCATTTTAAGATTTCACAGGAGAGTCGCACACATTATTTCAGAATTTCCAAGAATACATATTAAATTATTCTATGCCTAAATTATTTTAAAGGTATACACAATATGTCCTACATTGAGCAAGGTATTTGATGATATTTTTCATTTAAAATGTTATAATGACATATTTTTATAAAGGTTATACATCATATATGACCATAATTTTAATAAAGGTCAAACATGACAATTTGAAATACTTATATTTTTATCTCTTACTAGGTCTAAGCACGTGTGTTCTACATGTTTAGTCGCGTATGTGATTGCAGTTTGGCTAGACAATGAAAGCAATCTATAGCAACAGAGAGTGTCTATTGTAGTTTAAGTTATACATATCTAATATATAATCATTTTTAGTACATAAAAAGACATAAAGTAACTTAATAACTACAAGTTCGAAGTTTGTGAAAGTTGTCATATTTACATATTTTGTTTACGTACCTTTTTTTATACATTTATAGATAGAGGAGCCACTATATATAAGTATTCATTACTTCTTGCGTCATTTTGCGAGTAAGTCCGGCCTTTCTAACATCCATGACAATGGTTTCTCAGCGTTGTTGTGTGTGCCATTCTCGTTTGAGGCATTGTATTTGAAATATGAACTTTGTTTTTGAAATCATTTGTAGTATTTTCTTCATCTGCGACCTACATTAAATTTTGGTAATGATAGTGGATGTTAAAGTATTTATATGTTATGATAATAGTGATATATATTTTGATGATACATAATGACAATAATATATTATTTCGATTCTTGTGAAAATTAATTCACAACATATTCAATATATATACACGGTTGAAATTTGAATTTTCACTTTTTATAACCACGGTACACATCTGTAAGCAAAATTTGAGTTTTGCTTATATATATATATATATATATATATATATATATATATATATATATATAGAGAGAGAGAGAGAGAGAGAGAGAGAGAGAGAAAGAGTGAGAGAAGATATTTTATACATAATTTTCAACATTTTGTATATTATTTTTTTTCCTTATTTTGTTTTTATATATATTGTTTTGTGTTTTTTATATATTCTCTTTTATTTATAATTTCATATATATTGTTTTCTTTTCACAAATATATATTTATATATTATGTTTTGGTTTTATATATTTGTTTTCTATTCTATATATGATCTTAAATACTACTTTATATATTTTATATAATATTTTCTATTGTATACTTTTTTTAAAAACAGAAATTTGTATACTTCCAGTAAAAAATAATAAAAAATTGCAGTATCAAGAGTTCAAGGCCCTCCTTTGTTGCCTTCTTTTCCTTGGAGAAACCAATATTTTCAATTTGAACCTCATAATGGCATCTCATCAGTCATCACCATTATGCACCTTAATTTTCACAAAATCTCTCACACAAAAACCCTAACCCGCCTCTCCTTCTCCACTTCTACTTCACGCTCTCTCCTCACAAGCACAGAATCACCATCAAATTACTCACAATTAAAACATAACAAAGATTCTTCTCTACAAGACTCCGTCTCCATTTTAGAGCGTCTAAGCCCTTCGCCTGTTCATCTATGGAATCCAATCATTCAAAACAAGGTGAAAAACGGCCAATACAACAATGCTTTTACAATCTTTTGCCAGATGATCCGTGTGAAACCGGACCATTTTACCCTGAAAGCCTGCGCGCAGCTACCTTCTTATCTCAGGGGCAGTTTGGTCCATGGATTAGTTCGCAAAACGGGGTTTGAATCCAACGTTTTTGTTTGTAATGGTTTAGTTGCAATGTATGCTCGTACAGGAGCTTTAGAGGAAGCACGCAAGGTGTTTGATGAAATGCTTCATAAAGGAATTGATGATGTTATTTCTTGGAATTCAATCGTTTCGACATATTTGAAAAATGGTTTTTCTCGCCAGGCCTTGGACTTAATTGCAAAAATGCAAGGGGTTGGTTGCTTTAAAGATAGTGGAAATAGATTGGACGTGATAAGTCTTGTTAATGTTCTACCAGCTTGTTCCTCTTTAAAAGCCAAAAGGCAAGCTCGCGAAATTCATGGATATGCAATTCGTACCTGTCTATTTTTGGACGTATTTGTTGGAAATGCCCTAATTGATGTATCTTCAAAATGCGGTATAATGCACAATGCATCAAGAGTTTTTAATTCAATGGAAACAAAAGACGTGGTTTCATGGAATTCAATTGTTACTGGATTCGCCCAAAACGGAAATTTTGAAGAAGTTTTTAGGGTTTTTGAAAGGATGAGAGAGAATAATATACCATTAAATGTAATCGCATGGAGCGCAATTATTTCAAGTTACGCTCAAAGAGACCAAGGTTTCAACGCATTAAATGCATTTCGTCAAATGTTAGTTTCTAAATCTGTACCAAATGAAGTTACAATCATCTCTATCAGCTATTGCCTCAATCGGTTATTTATCTCACGGTGAAGAAACACATGCTTATGTCATCAAAAATTTGATGGACTTACAAGATCCAATGGTGAAAAATGCCCTAATTGACATGTATGCAAAATGTGGTAGTTTTAACTCCGCTCAACATTTATTCATGTGGTGACGTGGACCTCTATGATTGGTGGACACGCTCAATTTGGGGATCCTAATTTTGCCCTAAAACTCTTTTCAAAAATGCTTTTAAAACCCTATGCAATAAACCCTAATTCCTTCACCATTTCGTGCGCTTTAATGGCAACCACTCATCTTTCATCCTTCCATTTTGGGAGACAAATCCATGCTTATTTGTTCCGCCATGATTTTCTCCACGCGAAACTTCATGTATCAAACTGCCTTACAGACATGTATGGAAAATGTGGAGATATACAATCCGCTCGCAAAGTGTTCGATGAAATGCATGAGAGAAATAATGTCTCTTGGCCGGCTATGGAATGCAAGGACAGGGCTCAGAAACCCTAAAATTATTCCACCAAATGCAAAACGAGGGTTTTAAACCCGATGAAATCACGTTTCTAGTCTTGCTATATGCGTGTAGTCATGCCGGTTTGGTCAATACGGGTCTAGAGTATTTCAAAAAAATGAGACAAAATTACAGAATTGCCCCTAGTGAAATACATTACGCTTGTGTAGTAGACCTTTTAGGTCGAGCCGGTCGGTTGGAAAAAGCTTGGGAAATGATTAATAACATGTCGATTAAACCGACTCATGTGGTTTGGGTTGCTTTATTGAGTGCTTGTCGTGTTCATAAAAATGTCAAGGTTGGTGAACTAGCTTTGGGAAAATTGGCACGGAATGGGTCGAATTTCGACTCATCTTACACATTACTATCAAATATTTATGCAAATGCGAGTCGTTGGAGGGATGTGGCTCGGATCAGATTAGAAATGAAGGAAATGAGGATCAAGAAACAGCCTGGCTGCAGTTGGGTCGAGGGCAAAAACGGAATTTCCTCATTTTTGGTGGGAGATAAATCTCACCCTAGATCTAAGGAGATATATGAGCTTTTGGGGTGGTTAATGGAGAGGATAAAAAGTATTGGTTATACACCGCAAATTGATTTTGCGTTGCATGATGTGGATGAAGAGGAGAAAAGTAATATTTTGGGGGATCATAGTGAGAAATTGGCACTTGCGTGTGGATTGTTGATTGGTCCGAAAGGTGGAGTGATTAGGGTTACGAAGAATTTGAGGATTTGTGGGGATTGTCATAGTGCGTTTTCGTTTCTTTCGAAAGTTGTTGAGCATGAGATTGTTTTGAGGGATTCGAGCCGGTTTCATCGTTTTAAAGAGGGTGTTTGTTCTTGTGGAGGGTATTGGAGAAAGAAGATTTTATTTTTTTATTTATTGATAAATTATGTGGGAAGTCGCCTTTTTACATTGAAAATATAATTAAATGAATGGGGAAAAAAATAAGAAGATTGTGATTATGTCAAGTAGTTGAGAAGATTCGAATCCTGTTGTGGTCTACTTTTCTTTTTTTGGACTTAACATGTTATATATATATTTTGGTAAAGTGAGTCATCTTACATCTCAAAACATTTGAACAACTAGCAACTCATTAGATGAACTTAAGTCAATAAATGACAGCCTAAAATACATTCACATATGTTATGTATACCCAAATAAGACAATTGTCATCAACTTTCCAGGTAGAGAAGTAGATTTCATTTGTACACAACAAATGTGAATTTGCTCATTTTCTAATTTGTACTGCTGCAGAATTTTAAATATTGTCATCGTATTTTATGTTAAATCTTCTAATTTGTACTCCTGCAAAATTATACATTACATAAAATACATGAATACATTAAATCTTCTAATTTGTACTAGTTTTGAGTATATTCATCATATTGTACATCCTTTTAGAACAAATAATATTTTTAGTATATCATGGTATTTATATTTTATTAGAACATATATGATATTGGACATAACTACATAGTTTCCTACAAATAGTTCAAATGTGAAATACAAAAGTATATATTTTCATAACAAATCGAACATCAATTTCACAAGATCGATATCTAAAAATACAAGAAAAATGCGAATACAAAATTTAAAACTATTTCAATTGAAAAAAGAGATATATATGTGACATCACTTTCGTTTCAACATTTGACATACTTCATGCAGATTGATGCTTGATACCATGTTTCTTGCAGGTTGATGCTTAATTCTATTTTTTACTATAATTTATATCATCCGCTTCATGATTTCGGTTTCCTCCAATGCCTAAACTAAATACTGTAGATCAATGGTATGTAAAAAAATATAAAATCATAAGAAATATACTAGAGAGAATATAACTGTAAATAAATTCTTAATGTTACACATTGAATAACAAAACTCTTTCATATGTAATAACAAAACATTAGAATGTTTATAGTGCCGCAAGGCCTTCAAATTATGAAATAGATCATGCTAATTATGAAATAGATCATACTTTTCTAGCTTTACCTTCATATGTTTATCATGACTCTTCTAGTTGAGAAAACTTTGCTTATTTATTGCTATATTGTAGAATGATGCAAATTTTAGTTTAAATGTTACTTTTATATGATCATGTGTCTCTTTAAATTGTTTCATATTCAATATGGATAACTTAAAAATACTAATATATATATATATATATATATATATATATATATATATATATATATATATATATATATATATGGGAGATGCTAAAAAACATACGTATGTTTTTGGGGTGAAAAACATACGGTCCAAAATACGTATTAAATCATCAAAAATTCAAATTTCAACCTACGGATGGAATATATATGTTTTGAATATGTTGTAAATTAATTTTCACAAGAATCAGAATATTATATCATTGCCATCATATATCATCAAAAATCACATAATCACATATATATATTATACATACTTTGATGATATATGATGGCAATGATATAATATTATGATTCTTGTGAAAATTAATCTACAACATATTCAAAACATATATAGTCCATCCGTACGGTTGAAATTTGAATTTTTGATGATTTAATACGTATTTTGGACCGTATGTTTTTCACCCCAAAAACATACGTATGTTTTTTAGCCACACTATATATGGGTGTGGCTAAAAAACATACGTATGCACAACATACATTTTTTTGCCACACCCAAAATACATATTAAAAAAATAAAAATAAAAATTTCAACCGTACGGATGTAATATATATGTTATGAATATGTTGGAGATTAATTTTCACAAAAATCAGAATATTATATCATTGCCATCATATATCATCAAAAATATGCAGAACTATTCAAAACATATATCGGAATAATAGTTTGATGATACATGATGACAATGATATATAATTCTGATTCCTATGAAAATTAATCTACAACATATTCATAACATATATATTACATCCATACGGTTGAAATTTGAATTTTTACTTTTTATAACCACTTTACGGGTATTTTAAAAAAATGTATGTTCGAACATACATATATTTTTATAGCGGATAATATGTGTAAATATTTTTTTCCTATATACCGTTACATAATATATGCACCACAAAATCTAAAAGAAGAAATATGCAACACTAAAATATGATTAATATTAAAATATTAACTATAAAAGTTTGAAATGTTCTTGTCAAAAGTTAAATGTCCAAAATCAAAATATGATTAATATTAAAATATTAAAATACAACATATCTATCCATTAAAAAAAAAATCCATTGAAAAATAACCATCAAAAACACTATTCAGAGCGCTACATCGCAATACACACGCGCAACACCTTTATTGCGGACCGCTTCACCGCTAAATCGTCGAAAAACGCTACACCGCAATACAATGAAATTATAATAATAAAGAGCCACTATGATAATTATTAATTAATCTTGAATATAGTCTTCATAGTACCAATCTTCGACCACATAACAAAAAAAGAATATTTATCATATGATAATTATCAATTAATGTTGAATACCGTCTTCATATTACCAATCTTCAAGCATGTAACAAAAAGAAAGAATATTTATCATATCATAATTATTAATTAATGTTGAATATAGTCTTCATAGTACCAATCTTCAACCACATAACAAAAAAAAAAAAGAATATTTATCTCCAACCCCCAAAATAGTAATAAATAGAAATTAATCTCCTAATAGAGATTTAGGACATTCATTTACTTGTCACCTTTACTGATAAAAAAAAAGGTTTCCAATCCCCCCCAAAAAAAAAATAAGAAAGATGAAAAAAAAATAGAAATCGAGGGAAAAATAATATGAGCATAAATAGAAAAATGCAGATCAAAAAGTTATCGGAGGGACAAATTTCAGGCAAAAAAAATAAAAATAAATAAATAATCAGATATTATTTCTTCATATGAAAGAAAACTGTGTTATTCTCTCTCTCTCTAGCTAGCATTATTATTCACACTCAATTTTGCTTCTAGCTCCTTAACAGCTTTAGTCAGAGACTTCACATTCGTTGCTTCCGCCAGCTCACTCCAAGACTCCGACTGATAAAAGAAAAAAAAATGAAATAAATTAAAGAAAAGAACTAAATGAAATAAGAATATCATTTTAAAAAAAAAAAAAATAAGAACATGCATGAAAGAGAGGAAGAAAAGAAAATAAATTATCAAAAAATCTTGTAAGATAGCACTAGTAAATATCAGTACCAGACTTCCAACAAACTACTATCATTTTTCATGTCACAAATTGATGTTTAAAAGATCAAAAAGAAAATAAAAGATGGTACCCACCAAGTTAGAAACATATTAAAAATCGATTAAGCCCTTTCATTATTCTTAAATTGCAAAAAAAAACCTGTATTATGCTTAAATTTCAAAAAATATTAGTTAGGGTAATTAAGATGACTCAACAAAGAGGGACTCTTTTCCAATTTCCAATAATGAAGATGCTTTTTTTGCAATTTAAACATAACACATGGGCTATTTCTTTTTCTTTTTTTTTTTGAAAATTTCCATATTTTCATTTACTTTCTTGTACTTGTTGAATCTGATCTTCCATTTCAATTTCCTAAATTGAAGAGAGAGAGAGAAGAAAAACAAACCTTCTCCAAGATTTGCAGGCGCTCCTTCAACTTATCCTCAAAAACCTCCTTCTTATGCAAACTTTTAAGCACACAAAGCACGTGAAACCCCAACCGCTCCTCGCAATGCTTAGCGACCCCAATTTGCACGCAGGCTGATTCACAACCGACCGAGTAAAACGGGCAGTTAACCATCCTCATTTTGCACACAGTAATACAATGCCTGTCCATCTCTCTCCTCAAGATTCTCTCTCCACATTTCTGCTCGCATTCCACAGTTTTGTACCCACAACTCTCTGAATGATCCTCTTTATTAAAATACGAGAATTTCGCTCTGCAACCCACATTATCACATTTTATTTTACGGTAGTTGCACTCTGTTAAATGCTCCTGTAGTTTTTCCTCGGTTTCGAATTTCGACTCGCAGTGGAATTTTGTCTTTAGGTCCACATTTTTTATAAAAATCGCGGAAACGGACTCACGACGGTCCATCGGCCAGAAATTATTCATCTCCATTTCCTGACCAAAATCGTCGATTTTATCCTCACGATTCTCGCTCAACAACCAGCCCGAAACCCTAGAAAACAAATTCCTTTTTAACTCCGCAAAATCGTCCATGAAATCCGAAATAATTTCAGCCGGATCGTAAGAAACTTCAATAACTTCCTGCTGAGTCAGCACCGACCTGTTTGACCCATCGGGACCGAGAATTGACTCGGTGATGAAATTCTGACTTCTTTCGGTCAAATAGTCAACCATTTCTTTTCGAAGATCAACTACTACTTGTGAAGGAGAGCGAAACGGGTCACCCGTTATGCTGTCTATACAGGCCGTGGCTAAACCTGGAATTAAGAGCTGCGCGATTTTGTGCACTAATTCTGAGTCGCAATTGGTGCATTGGAATTGGAGCAGAGTCATGTCTTTGACAGGCTGGCGGTCCGTGATTGGTAGCTCCATTTGCATCATCTTTTTCTGGAAAAATGATAAGGAAATGTTGTGAATATGTTAATCAGGAGGGTATTGATGTAAATTTGATGTATCATAATATGGTATTAATTGAGTTAGTTATGGTAGATTAAGTTTTGTGTAGGGTTAAAAATGGCTGAATTGAAAGAATTTTAGTTACTAAAAGACACTTTAATATTTATCTTTTGGGCTTGTAAAAGATTTTGGTGGAATTCTTCATCAAACCACATCAAATGCTAATAATTGCACAAGTTCACGCCTTTTAACACAGAAGTTAAATTGGTAAAAAAAAGTTGATACAGAAGATGCATAATATATTTCAGAATTGTGAAGTTAGTTAGCCTTTTAATTTTTCTCTGATGCAAGAATAAATGTCTGACAAAAACCTTAATAATTTGGCCCAATTTATCATAGAAATTAAACGACTACAACTCATAAAACAGAATTTTACCAAGGTCAACAAAAAAGAAATAACCTTTAACTTGGCATTAAAACAAAACCCACAATAATCCAATATTCGAAATAGAAAAGAATTAGTGAAAATTTCAGATTCTTAAGGGTGTCTAAGCAAAAAAAGACTCATAATCATGAAAATATCAGATTCAATTGTATGTAAACCTCACAATCAAATTGATCAGCTTGATTTCAGTTCGCAAGACAACCAAGAATTGGGCAAGAATTGAGAAAAACTATCTTACCCAAATACCAATTTCAGTTGTACGTAATAACAAAACTCAAAACATTTCTACTCTTTTAATGAAATTTCGATTGAAAGGTTTATTTAAGACGGTAAAGCCCCCAAATCAAATCAAATATCTTGTTTCACTCGAAGAATTAAGTAGAATTGACGAAATTATCTTACCAGAGTAGATTATTCGCTCGATCCAGATCAGAGAGTGAGAGATCGGGAGGCGATCAAGAATTGTAGAAGGGAGAGAGAGAGAGACTTTTGAAGTTTTAGTATAAAAATAGAAAGGGATTTTCGGTGGATCAACAGTTTTGTTCATTTTGCTGTCAAACCGTTGATAATCAGTACGGGTCGGGTCGTGTCGGGTTCCGGATTTAGGTTAATTCGGGTTCGGACGCATTTGAATAGTGAAATTTTCTTTTTAAGGAACATGAAAATGAAAATTACATAATAAATTTATATCCAGATGATAACTTTAACCCTATATTAATATAGAGATCTGATAAAGCACGACGGCACTATAGTACGACTGTTCATGACGGATTTAATAACAATATATATAATTTATTTTCTAATAACAATATATAAATATAACAGTATATATGATTTGGTTTCTAATAATAAAATAGGAAAACTGTATATCTACAGAGTCGTCGTATTTGCACATTTCCCATTAATATATTTCCCTTGTTAACAAAATAATGGACCATTCAATAATTCAGATGATCCAGATGATAACTCATATCATATTGTATAATAAACATTTAGAAGTTTAACAAAATAAATTTACAGTCTATAATCGTTATATATAATTATGCATAAATTTGATAAAATACACAAATATTCTATTTATATATAATTATAATCACACTAACAAAATGTAAATAAAGTAATGAAGTTATCTGCAGTGAAGCGTGGCTATGATACTAGTTAGCCATAATTAGTGGGTTGTATTGCAAAGAAACGGTAAAATGAAGGACCCAAAATGATTAATTTTTTTTTTTAAATATAGGAAGGATCTCGTATAATATTCTGAGAAAAATCCATTCCTTGGGCTGTGATGTGAACCAAAAGTCTTCTCGAAATTGTTTTGATATATGATTTCTTGAGATAGCAAGTTTTGGCTCTAATTTTAAGTATGACATTAAAAGATTAGCATAACCTCATAAGACTTGATTTTGTTATATTAAATTCACAATTTTTGATTTGATAGACTTTGTTAAATATATGGTACATAACATTATATTTTCAGAACTCGAATTTAAGATATCTCACGAAGTTCTAAACTTAGCAAACTTTGGCAACATGACTTCATTTTTATGAAGCTAACACATGGTATTGTGCATGTTGGAATTTTCATTTGGGCACAGTTGACCCGTTCTCATATCTACATCTACAGATCTACTAGGGAAGACCAAAGACCAGAGATGGGACTTGGGAGACTTAGGGGTTGACTAGACTACTTAAATACAGAATTTTGTAAAGTATATCTCCATTTATAAACCCTCTACTCACGCAATGGTTATGAAAAAAAATTCTCATGCTACTATTCTTACCTTACTCTTCCTTGTGTATACAATAATACAACGAACTCAGAGTTTGATAGAGAATCCTGACATCCTATGTCTGAAGACACTGAAGAATTCCATCACCGACCCGAACGACTATTTAAGCTCATGGAACTTCAATTTAACATCTGAATACTGGCCCGGATTTAGAGGTGTGTCTTTCTGGAGCCATCAAAATAGTGTCGGAAATCGATCTTAGTAACATGCGCTTGCAAGGTAGCTTCCCGTCCGGTCTTGAGATGTGTGAGGGCCTGACAAATCTATACCTTTCCGGCAACAAGTTTTCAGGACCCATACCAAACCTCTCCTTAATGGTATTGTATACTTCACCCCTAAGAGTGAAATAATACCCACATACTAATTCCCATAATATTTAATGCATAGAAATGACAATATTTTTGTCCTCCTAATTAGCTAATTGTTTCTCCTTCAAATAATAAATCTTTTTAAAGCTCAAGTCTTTTTATATATAAGTTCTTGTTAAGCCACGTCATTTATATATAATCAAATATTGAAATCTAAGTAGAAGTCTCTTTCACAATATATTAATTACCAGTCCCTATCTACCTCCTACAGACTATGGTCCTATTTCCTTTTTTTTTTCTTTGTGAAGATTCGTCAAATAACAAAGAAAATAGAATATTTGTAACATTTAATTGGTGCATATAAGATAACCCTCAACGTTTAGTATTTCAATCAAAATACCAAACTATTAGAAGAATCAACCATTTGATATCTCCTATTTCTTGCCTTTTTTTTTGTACTCTAACAGCGTTAAATGAAAATTGGTTGCAGGAGTTTTCATCACTATAGTATGAACATATCCCCAAATATTACAATTTTACTGATTTATCATGAATTTATCTCTTGATTTATCTTCAATCGCTCTTGCGATTCTATTTTTAATGAAATTAAAACAATACAAAAAGAAAACTTATTCTACATGCATACATCTTCTACCCCCAAGTCCAATTCTAGAACCTAAATATGACACAATTATTGAATAATTGATCAATATGTATGGTATGAGGTAATATATAAGCTATTAATAAAGTAGATGTAGCGCGCTTCCGTCTTTTTATAGCGGATAGCGAAAGCGGGCGCTATGGATTGTAGCGGACAAAACTTTATGTAAAACATACAATACCATATTGTGGTATCTTTGTTGATGGTGTTTTTTTATTTTTAATTTTTTATATTGAAAATTTTATTATGATCATAATTTTTTAATTAATGTGTCAATGTGTTACATAAATTTTTAATCGTACTGCATGTGCGATGTAAAGCCCTAGCTCTTCTACAGCGTCTGCTTTCGCTATCTGCTACCAAAAAAATGAAATCACCTCGGGCCGCTGCATCGCTACTTAAAACATTGATATATACTATTAATTTGAATAATCTAGATTTAATCTATCATGAATATGAAATCTTTGCACTATGAATAGGTACCTTACCTCACAACCCTTGATCTCTCCTTCAATCTTTTTTCTGGCGAAATCCCAGCAGACTTTTCTTCGTGTATATACCTCAACTCGCTTAACCTACAACACAACAACCTAACTGGCCAGATACCAAATGAAATAACCCGTCTTCAGAGACTTAAATTTTTCAACGTGTCATTTAACCAACTTTCTAGTCAAATCCCTGAACGTTTCGCTAATTTCTCTTCTGACGATTTCTCTGGCAATTCTGGTCTATGTGGAAAACCTCTCAAAGATTGCCTCCTGAGTTTGAGCAAAAAGAATCTTGATACAGGAGAAGTTGTTGCTTCGACGCTTGGAGTAATTATCGGTTTCTCGATTGGAATTATTGTAAGTTCTCAAATTGATTTGGAGAATCCAAGAATTGCATGGGCTTTCTATTGTATAGTTGTAAAAAACTCATGGCTTACTTTTTCAGAATATGTGTTGAAGTTTTTTAAGAGGAAAGCATGATAGTTATTCCATGCATAGCATGCCAAACAACAACATTATGAAATGTGTGTACGACTACAAAATAAATTAATTGTGAAAACGTTAGGGTCAGTTTGGCAACGTTTTACTTCTACGTTTTTCGTTTTTTTGGCTAGAAAAGAAACGAAACATGTTTGGTTACGGGGCCTTGTTTACATTTTTTTTTTTTGCTCATATCGGAAAAATTAAACGGAATTCTGGAAATGGGGTGTGTTTGGGAACGTTTTTATTTCCTG
This sequence comes from Juncus effusus, assembly GCA_027726005.1. Classification (NCBI taxonomy): domain Eukaryota; kingdom Viridiplantae; phylum Streptophyta; class Magnoliopsida; order Poales; family Juncaceae; genus Juncus; species Juncus effusus. The sequence continues at coordinate 7,251,235 of CM050894.1, read as the reverse complement.
TTTTTCATTTTTTTTTGCCATAAAAAAACGAAATGTGTTTGATATCTTCAGTCCGTTTCCATTTTTTTTTGCCAAATTGCCAAAAAACAATTTTACTTTTTCTCTGCCGCCGCTCCACTTAGTACATAACCTCATGTCCAGACGAAACATTCATCCAAACTCCGATAAAGTTCTAAACTTGTCATATTGTGTGCTTAATTATGTCTTATATATTGTACTGGTACCTCACTAGCATAGGATCTCATATTAAATTTACACCAAACTTTTGTTCTTCATAACAACTAAAATATTTTTCTGCAGGTGTGGTAACTAATTCATTAACTCTGTGGGTTCTATTCGGAAAAAAATACGTTTGAAGTGTAAACCTCCACCAATGAGAAAAAGATCTCTTTCAACCCTACTCAAACTCCTTATTTCCTTTGCAATAACAACTCAGACTTACAGCGCAACCGACGGTACCACAACTGTTCCCGACATTTAATGCCTTACAGCCCTGAGATCCTCAATTTCCGACCCGAACGGGTATTTGAATTCCTGGGATTTCAACAATTGAACGCAAGGATTTATTTGCAAATTTAGTGGAATAGAATAATACTAGTAATAATAATAACTATAATCGCAAGAAGGTGCGATGTCAGATCTGAAAAATTCCTGGTCACACTGCTGATATATGTCGCTGGCGTAACAACAACAATAACAACAACAACAACAACAATCAACCTCAAGCCAACACGCTCTACGCTCCACCAACCGTTACCGATGGATGGTATCTCGACTCAGGCGCCACAAATCATGTGACTTTTCAACTCGTCAACCTAAACTCACACACTCCATATCTTGGCACTGATCAAATTCGTGTCGAGAATGGAACAGGTTTGAAAATTAATAATCTTGGTAAAACTCATTTTAATTCTTCTACACGTGAGAAAATCGGGTTTTGAATGTAAGGCTGGCTAATATGGGCTTGATTGGGAATTTTCCTTCCGGACTTGAGATGTGTACTAGCTTATCGGGTTTGGATCTTTCTGGTAACAACTTTTCCGGACCCGTACTGACAAATATCAATAAAATGGTACACTTTTTTATCGCTTTCGGTACCACTTGTTATTGCTTTTGGTACTGCTTTTCTAACTTGTGGTGGTATAGGTTGCACATCTTAGCTGCATTACAAATTTTTAATTTAAATCTTGAGGCATATACATGAATAAAGTAAAAGTAATATTAGTACTAGTAATGTTTGACTTACCAAAACATTGTATTGAATTATTTCCGTCCCGTTACTCATATATACATTTCTTTAATATATTTAAATTCATTTTTTTCTCCAAATAGGTACCCTTCATTACGTCTCTAGACCTCTCATTCAATAACTTTTCCGGCGAAATACCAACAAATCTCTCTCATTGCTTTTACTTAAACACAATAAATCTACAACATCAAGGTCAAATTCCTGATGAACTCACACAGCTAGATCGCCTCAGTTCTTTCGATGTAGCCTTCAATCTCCTATCGGGCCCAATTCCGAGTTTCAAAACCCAATTTTTGGCCGATAATTTCGCAAATAATTTGAGTTTGTGTGGAAAACCTCTCAAAGATTGCCCAATGATTTTGAACAAGAGAAATCTCGATACAGGAGAAGTAGTTGCTTCGACGCTTGGAGTAATTATCGGTTTCTCGATTGGAATTATTATAAATTCCCTAATTAATTTCAAGAATCTAAGAATTACATGGGCTTTCTATTGTATATTTGTATGAAACTCGTGGCTTACTTTTTCAAAATATGTGGCGAAGTTTTATAGAAGGAAAGTTTAAGTATGAGCTATGGTAATAGTTATTCCTAAAAAAACCGAAGATAATTAAAAACAGAGGCTAATCTTAATATATATTGAGAGGGTCCTTTCTGATGGAATTTTTGGTACGATATGATGCCGATTGTAATATTGTGATTACTTAATATCAGTAAGACCTCTTTTAAAAAAATGGTCAGTGAATATACACTCCAAACAAAATGCGATATCACAGCCAATTTTTCAAAATGTGATTTTATCATATATACTCCTAAGAAAATGATTTATCATTATACTCCTAAGAAAATGTAACTTACAAACTTTATCGTTTCTCATTTTTCTGTAAGATAATTTTATGCATACCATCCAAATAAGAAGATATCATACGTACCACTACACAATGGAAAATATAATAGCTATTAAATTATAGTAGAAACATATGAAGCGTGGCAAGAGGACACTGGTAACTCTAATCGAGCATTACAACTACAAGCTATGTTAAGCATATACTTTAAAAATCTAGCCGTATCATATCGTATACCGTATATGATAATTATATCCGTATCGGAAGTTCGGATACCATATCGAATACACCACGTTGCATATCCTAATATTTTAATCCAAAAAAATATCAGATACTTTACAGATACTTCCCGTATCCGCACTGGATACTTCTAACATAAGAATATTTATTTTAAAAACATAGGATAACATATATAAAATAATAAAATAAGATTAAAACATCTAAGTATTTAACTAATTATAACAAACAAATATTCTGTATCAAGATATATCTATAACAATAATTTTTTCGTATCTCTTACATCAAATTGAATATCTAAATATATATAAAATAATTAAATATATAAAATATAATTAATAAATAATAAAATAATATATAAAATTCCCGTATTCATATCCTATATTTTTTTGAGATTTACAGTATTGTCGTATCTGTATCGTATCGGATAATCCGTATCCGTGCATCATAGGCCAGAAGTCTCTCACTTCTAAGCTCTAACCCTAATCAGTTTTATTTTACTTGACATGTAAAGCTTCGCAGAAATTAAATTTCTGTCCCAGTTCTGGATAAGATTAAACCAGTCTCAATGGTGGCATTTTTATTCATTCATAATATGTAGATTTATTATGTTCATATACTATTTTTCAATACACTTTTATTGAAATTATTCCGGCCTTATAAAGTCTAAACTTCCATTCCAGAACAAAAAAAAAGAATCAAGTCCCACTAATTATAATTTAGCAACATCCGGCGTGTTATCCAAAAATAAGACAATAAAACAAAAAATAGAAAAAGAACAAAAAAGAGTAAAAAAGGGTATACAAGAGACAAAATCGCTCATATTTTAAATTCTTCCAAATACAAGGGTCGAAACAAAAAGCGGCTAATACTGAGAGTCTAAATCTGTCAATTTTTCTTCCATAATCTGCAAGTCTTAAAACTCTCATAGAATGCTTCTTGAATCTTGATTATTTTAGTTTGGGAAATCCGAAAACACACCTAAGAGATAAGCATATACTGTTTCTTCCACTTTTCAATTTACTTTTTGTATTCATATACTGTTTTCATTATTTTACATATACTTGTTTTAGTATCTCTACAAAAATAAATTTTATATATTGTTTGTTTAATTTTATATGTTATTTATCGCTTCTATATATTGTGATGCAACATCAGGTTCCTTTTTGGTTTATATATGTACTCTTTCTGGTCGGTACACCACATAAATCATGACCATACACTTGTATATCACTTAAATCATGACCATACAATTAACATCAAACGGCCTAGAGAAAGAGTATGATATGGCTCATTTGAGTGGAAGAACTGTAGCAAAGGGGATTTAAAATATATATATTAATAGATTTTGTCTTGTTTGCATATATTCTTATTTTACTTTTAAATAGATTATACAAATAAAAGACAATATAGAAAATGAAAAAAAATATTATATAAAAAAACAGTATAAAAATCCTGAAAATAGTATATAAATATATAATTTTTGACAACAATACATAAACAAAAAACAATACATAAAAATTCAAAACAATATATTATATAAAATACAGAAAAATTGTATGAAATTTTGTTTTTTGTTTTTGAAGTGCCATCGTGATTTTTTGCTGACGTGAAGACGCGTTTCTCTTATTTAATTCTTGCCCATTTTATCCATATTTTTTTTGTGGACCAAAATACACTCATAAACTTTTTTATATTTTTTTTACAATTTTCTATAATAATAATAAAAATAAGAAATTATATTTAAATAAATAAATCCTTGAAAATCCAAGGAGCTAATAACAAATATGATGGAACTGTGTTCTCCCTTTCTCTGTCCTGCTTGGAAAAACTTGCAAAGACGACTTTGGGTCAGTTCTCACTTCGCTTTCAATATGGGGTAGAACCGTAGAAATTAATTGCGAAAGAGGAAGGGCCCAATTTTTCTGGTCAATCTAATAGAGTGGAATAGTACTGCTATGTCGGATGTAATGTAACAAACTAGTATGTAAGTAGGAACATGGATTGCATAGAATTTATAGAATAGGGATTTCATAGAATTGTAAATAGCTAGAATGTAGGATTATCAACTCTATTAATAGAGGAACACCACTTGTAATCTAGTTAATGAAATCAATCAATTTAGTTCTTGCATCTCATGACAATCTCTTTGAATTAGCTTTAAATTCTTAGTTAAACAGTTCCGGTTTCATCTCAATAATTCAATATATTTTCGTTTTTTTGCGTACTTGGTTTGAGGTCTCTCTTCCCTTGTAAGTGATCTTTTTACTTCACTACAATTGAAAAGTAGTTAAAAAATAACTGTTCTTTAATTTTGATCGTATAAAGCTTCTTCTTTTTGTTCAAGAATTTCTTATAAAGCTTCTTTTGATTCGTAAAGTTGTACTTAGTCAATTTGTGATGAATAAATTCTCTTTTCTTTTCAAAATTGCAAGTTTTATATTGGAAAAGTATTTTTGTAGTAAACAATGACCGAGTCCCAAACATATTTACATGCTTAATTATGTCTTAAATCTCGTCTCTTCGGAGAAATCCGTCAAAATTGGAATTACGTCTTAAATCTTGTACTAGGTACCTCACTAGCATACGATCTGATATTAAATTTACACCAAAGTTTTGTTCTTTGTAACAACTAAAGATAGTTTTCTGCAGGTGTGATAATTAATTCATTATCTTTGAGAGTTCCATTCGTAAGGAAATAAGTTTGAAGTGTACACCTCCTCCAATGAGAAAAAGATCTCTTTCAACCTTACCCAAACTTGTCATTTCCTTTGTAATAACAACTCAGACTTACGGTGCAAGCGATGGTACCACAAATGTTCCCGACATTCAATGCCTCAAAACCCTGAGATCCTCAATTTCTGACCCGGACGGGTATTTGAGTTCCTGGGATTTTTTCAACAATTCAACGCAAGGGTTTATTTGCAAATTTAATGGAATAGATTGTTGGGATGAGAATAAAAATAGGATTTTGAGTATAAGGCTGTCTAATATGGGCTTGATTGGCCGGTTTCCTTCCGGACTTGAGATGTGTACTAGCATGATGTATTTGGATCTTTCTGGTAACAACTTTTCCGGACCCCTACCGACAAATATCTCTGAAATGGTACAACTTTCATCGCATTCTAAATTTCCATTTTTATGATTTAATTTGGGTTGTGATATTATACTATTTAGATAAAATATTTTTCATTGATATATTTGCATTCCCTTTTTTCCTCCAAACAGTTAAAATACATTACTTTGCTAGACCTCTCATTCAACAACTTCTCTGGCGAAATACCAACGAGTTTCTCTCAATGCATTTACTTAAACACCTTAAATTTACAATATAATTCCTTTCAAGGTCAAATTCCCGGTCAACTCGCCCTATTAGTTCGCCTTGCGAGTTTCAATGTAGCCTCCAATTTCCTATCGGGTCCAATTCCAGCTTTCAAAGCACAAGTTACGTCGTATAATTTCTCGAATAATCCGGGTTTGTGTGGAAAACCTCTGAATGATTGCTCTATGAGTTTGAACAAGAAAAGTCTTGATACAGGAGAAGTTGTTGCGTCGACCCTTGGAGTGATTATCGGTTTCTCGGTTGGAATTGTTATAAGTTCCTTTGTTGATTTGGAGAATCCAAGAATTACATGAGCTGTCTATTGTATAGTTGTAAAAAACTCATGGCTTACTTTTTCAGAATATGTGGCTAAGCTTTTTAAGAGGAAAGCATAATAATTGTTATTCCTTAAAAAAGAAAATAAAAGAGAAAGAAAAAAAAACTATGATTATTAACTAAATACAGATTGTAATGTTGTGATTATTCAATATCAGTATGACTTAATTTGGTTGGCCAATATATATAGTCCATAAATGTTGTCATCGGTCATACTTAATGTTTTTTTTTTTTTTGCTAGAAATGTCCGTAGTAGACTTACTTATATTGAATAAATTTGGGCTGGTAATACCACTTAACGGCGGATAGACTGTCCAACCAGTGCCGGTACGCACTTCTACTTAGGCTGAGCTTAAGAGGAGCAACTAGCAAGAGATTTGGGGGCAACAACCAGAATAAGATATTATTTAATCGTGGAAATGCCATGTCACGTGCACCTATCAAAATAGGAACAAATCAGTTACCAAATCCATCTATCATCACAGGCAACACCATAAAGAAGATCATTAAAAAAGCGTGAAATGTGAATAAAACATTATAAAATTGATAATTCCTACTAAGAATTTGATCACCGGGTCGAGCTAATTCCATACAATCAATATGGAGAAGCATGTGCCCATTACCCCAGCAATGGCACCAATGACACTACTATAAAAAAGACTTTTAGTAACGCCACTTTAATAACGGTTTATAAGAGAACCGTTACTAAAAGAGGCCAATGGCAGTTTCGAAATTAATTTCTAAACTTTCCATATCGGCTGTAACTCAGAAACCGATGCTAAGTGAGACAAAAAAAGATTAAAAAGTTGGCAAGGGTATTCTATAACGATAACGGTTTCTTCAAAGAACCGATGCAAACTCTGTAACGGTTCATTGGAGAAACCGTTGCGTATAGTGTTAGTGTCTGTTCCTCCAAGGAACCGATGCAGCTCTGTAACGGTTCCTCCATGGAACCGATGCAAATCTGTAACAGTTCCGTGAAGGAACCGATGCAAAATGTGGCGTGCGCCTTTGGTAACGGTTTTTTTGTAAAAACCGATGCAGATGCAGAATGTCCTGTTCAGCTTTGGTAACGGTTCACGAGTTCAACAGTGCCGTCGAATTCCTCTTTCTTCCGCCGATAGGGGTGGTTCCGACGAAGAAACCTACGATGTCCCATATACACGTTCTTCTTACAGTTAGGCAACCGTATAGAACACGTTTCTTCCGCGCAAATAGGACATGCTTTGGCTCCTTTATTCCTGAAACCCGACAAGTTACTGTATGCGGGAAAATCATTAATCGTGCACAAAATCATGGCACGGAGGGTAAAAAATTCTTTCTTCCATGCATCAAATACACGCACTCCGTCCCTCCACAGTTTATCAAGTTCCTCAAACAATGGAGCCAAAAACACATCTATATCATTACCCGGCTGTTTAGGACCCGAAATTAGTAAAGACATCATTAAATATCGTCGTTTCATGCACAACCATGGAGGGAGATTGTAAACACATAGTAAAACTGGCCACGTACTGTGACGACTACTCATATTGCCGTAAGGATTCATCACGTCCGTACATAGCCCTAACCTCAAATTTACATATACATATATATATATACTTACATATATATATATATATATATATACATATATATATATATATACATATATATATATATATACATATACATATATATATATATAAATACTATGTAACGTTGTTTTTTGTTTTTTTTTTAATACAATATTTATAACATATAGTTTTTTGTAAGAAAAAGAAAAAACATTTGCGCTACGCCATCATGTTTTCCCCGATGTGAAGGTACATTTCTCGTATTTAATTCTTAACATTTTATCCATGTTTTTTTGGACCAAAATACCAGTTATCAAATATTTTTATAATTTTTTATAATTTTCAATAATAATAATAATAATAATAATAAGAAGAAGAAGAAGAAGAAGAAGAAATTAGATGTAACGAAAATAAACCCGAGATGTAAGAACAAATATGATGGGACCGTGCTGACGTGCTGTTTTCCTGCTTGGAAGAACTTGCAAAGATGACTTTGGGTCAGTCAGTCTTCTCACTTAGCTTTCCCTGTGGGGTTGGAATTAATATTTTCCAGTCAATGTAATAGAGTACAATAGAAGTGGTGGTGGGATATAAAAATGTAGTATGTAAGCAGGAACATGGATTGTATAGAATGTACAGGACAGGGATTTCATAGAATTGTATAGAATTAGAATGTAGGATGATCAACTCTATAAATAGAGAATCTACCATTCACCACATGTAACCTAGTTAATGAAATCATACTAATTAATCTAGTTCTTGCATCTAATTACAATCTCTTTGAATTAGCTTTAAATTTTTAGTTACACAGTTCCAATTTCATGAATAATTCAATATATTTTTGATTTTCTGCGTACCGAGTCTGAGGTCTCTCTTCCCTTGTAAGTGATCTTTTTTCTGCAGTACAATCGGAAAGTGGTGAAAAAATAACTGTTCTCTGATTATAATCGTATAAGTTAAGCTTCTTTGATTCGTGAAGATTTAATCAATTTGTAGTGAATAAGTTCTTTCTTTTCAAAATTGCAAGCTTTTCGTACTCTTTAATTCACATACTAAACAATTATTCAGTTCCAACCCAATGCGTCTATTTTATATCGGAAAAGTAATTTTGCACTAGAAAGTGACAGAATTCCAAACGTATCATATTACAGGTTTAATTATGTCTTAAATCTTGTACTGTAACTCACTAGCATAGGATCTGATACTAAATTTACACCAAAATTTTGTTCTCTATAATTAAAAATATTTTTCTGCAGGTGTGATATTTAATTCATTATCATTGATCGTTCTTTCGTAAAAAATCCGTTTGAAGGTTAAACCTCTAATAATGAGAAAAACCTCTGTTTCAACCCTACTCAAACTCCTCTTCTCCTTTCTAATAACAACTCAGACTTACAGCGCAAACAACGGTACAACAAACGGTACCGACATTCAATGCCTCCAAACCCTAAAAAAATCAATTTCCGACCCGAACGGGTATTTGCTCTCTTGGAATTTCAACAACTCAACACAAGGGTTTATTTGCAAATTCAACGGAATTGACTGTTGGAATGAGAATGAAAATAGGGTTTTGAATGTGAGACTGGCTAATATGGGCCTGGTTGGCCATTTTCCGTCAGGACTTGAGATGTGTACCAGCTTAACGGGTTTGGATCTTTCTGGTAACAACTTTTCTGGACCCGTACCTACAAATATCTCTGCAATGGTACCACTTTCACCGCATTCTAAATTTCCAATTTTATGATATAATTTTGATTATGATATTTTACTATTTAGATAAAATATTTTTCATTGATATATTTGCATTCCTTTTTTTTCTCCGAACAGGTACAATACATTAATTCGCTAGACCTCTCGTTCAACAACTTCTCTGGAGAAATACCAACGAGTATCTCTCAATGCATTTACTTAAACACAATATATCTACAACATAATTCGTTCCAAGGTCAAATTCATGATGAACTCACCCAGCTAGACCGCCTCAGTTCTTTCGATGTAGCCTCCAATTTCCTATCGGGTCCAATTCCAGCTTTCAAAGCCCAATTTCCGGCTGATAATTTCGCGAATAATCTGGGTTTGTGTGGAAAACCTCTGAATGATTGCCCTATGAGTTTGAACAAGAAAAGTCTTGATACAGGAGAAGTTGTTGCTTCCACCCTTGGAGTGATTATTGGTTTCTCGGTTGGAATTGTTATAAGTTCTTTTGTTGATTTGGAGAATCCAAGAATTACATGGGCTTTCTATTTGTATAGTTGTAAAAAACTCATGGCTTGCTTTTTCAGAATTTGTGGCAAAGTTTTTTAAGAGGAAAGCATAATAATAGTTATTCCTTAAAAGAGAAAATAAAAGAGAGAAAAAAAAAACTATGATTATTAACTAAATACAGAGGATACACGCTACTAAATCCAAATTGAGCATGACTAATGCTTGTTAAAAAAAAATTGAATTGATCATTCCAATCACAAATTTATCTTCTCTCTTCTAAACTCTAAACCCTAAATCCTAATTGGAACTACCGTTCGTTTTGATTTATTTCATAGTATTCATGTAGTCGACTGTGGCATGCGTATCCAATTAATCATATTTAAATGTATTATGTTTATATACTTTTCAATATATTTTTATTTAAATCATTCCGGCCTTAAATCTAAAGTTCCATTCCAGACCAAAAAATGCATCAAGTCCCACTAAGAATAATTTAACAACATCGGGCGTGTTATCCAAAAATAAGACAATAAAAAAAATAAAAAATAAAAAGGCTATACAAGACAGAATCACTCACATTTTAAATCCTTCAAAATACAAGGGCTGAAACAAAAAACGCTAATACTGAAAGTCTAATTCTGTCAATTTTTCGTCCATGATCTGCAAAAATTTTGCAACTAAAATGTTATAACAAATAAATCACACTGGTTATGGTAAGAGCATATTGATAAGGGGACTTGATTTGAATAATGTTTATTTACCAAGGGCCAATAAACATTTAATTATTTTAAACCATGCAGAAATTGCTAAGTTTCATGAAATTTAATCATGGTTAAATAAGGGGTTTCAAGGTTTACAAAGAATCATATTGTAGTGGGCCTGCCTTGATGGTTTCGGTTTCAGAGGGGCAAATTATGAACATTCAAAAATTTGGGAGCACAGGATATTTTTTCTGATGAAGTTTACTGATAAAATCATAAAATTATAGCCATAAGAAATGGAAATTATATCGAATAAACTACCTTGGCTTCTAGAAGTTTGGGTTACAGGCAGTGCAGGCAAGGACATTTCTGAAGAAAAGAAACAAGGACAGGACATTAACAACAAATTTTAGGTCAACTCATCTGTTCTCACTCACATATTTGTGAAAAATAATGCATTGAAGAATTGAATAAACATATTTCTAAAAAAAGAACTAGTGAATCTCGATTGGCAAATTTGGCTTTATTCAAACAAAAGGCGAAAAAACTCCTAAATAAAATACCCAGGAAAAATCAATTTATCTACAAACCACAACTAACAAACCAAATAGCTAAACAGTAAATTACGGGTATAGACAGATCACTCAATTTGTAACATTTTTGGCATATACAAACTCAGTGCAGGTAGTCTTTCACAAAAATATGGTTATAAACAATAAATAAACAAATAAAAAATTACGAAAATGCCCCTTATTTTACCTGGGGCGCAGAGAGACAAAGAGGAAACGGAGGAAGAAGAAGGCCACGGAGCGGCTATGTTGTCGCTCAAGTCGCAAGTGAAACTCATGCCAGTTACGTTATCGTATATTATGTCCGTCGGTAAGCTTCTCAATAGACAACCTGCAATTCTCAAATAATTGCACACGTGTGAAATTCAGTTATTTTATGGGAATTGTAAAGAAATTTGGGACAGTTTCATGATATTTTCATTTTTTTGGAGGGGTATAAGTGATATATTGATGTTTTGTAGGAGCAACCATGAAATTATGCCTAACATAGTAAAATATAGGCCTACATGAAAAGAAAAAATAATTATAAAAAAGGTGACAAGTGTTGTAACAAACCTTGCTGTCCAAATGCTGCCCGAATTGAACCACCAAGACCAAAATGCAAGAAAAAGAATAACATTAAAAATCAGCACAAAGAACAAAGCCATATTTAAAGTATAATAATTAAAAAAAAAGAGGAACTTTTCATAAAATAACAAATCAATTTAGTAAAATTTGCTTTATTTTTAATTACCTTGGAGACTAAAGTCCTTCAAATCGACACTACACAGATCGTACACATCAGTCTTCACGCCCGATTTCTGAAGCATGGATCCAAACATGGTCGCGCAATTAATCGCTTGGATATTTGTTATTATGATTTGTTTTTGCCTCGATTTGATGTAAGCATTAAATGCTGAACAGCAAGATTCCGGATTTGGGGATGAAGCATTTCCGCACGCTTTGATTACCGATGAAGGATCCTCAAATTCCAATGGGCAAACTACAATTAAAAGTTGCGATAAAGATTAATTAGAACTTAGAAGTTTAAAAAAAGTTACATAAACCTATTTGAAGCATACTTTAAATTTTGGAAAGTGTAATGATATGTTCGAAGTTGAGATTTATCAATTAACCTAAAAATTAGCCAAATTAAGGCTCTAAAAACCCATATATTACAAAAATAGCCCTAATTAACCCTCACTAAACCCTCAATTTCGCAAATATGCCTCAATCAAACCACATGAAATCGTCATTTGATCTAACTATACCTCAATTAGACTCAATTCATCCTTCAATTTCACCCGATCGAGCCTCAACTTAAACAAGCCAATAAAGTAAACATAAAATTCCAAAACCACAATAGAAAGAGAGCTCTACCTTTATTAACCTTACACCCACTCAACATCCTAAACGCCTCATTCGCCGTCTCGGCTCCGAGCTTCCTCACAAGCCACGCATAAACCACCCCTTTACAATCCGCCATGACATCAATTCCCGACTCTCCGTTTCCCGGGATTCCAATTCCCAACTCTCCTCCGCCAACCGAAACCCTAACCGCGGCCTCCATTATCGCGGGCCCGCAAACCGGCCGGCAACACTCCTTTAACGGGTCCACATTTCCACACGCATCCAACAACTTGGTTGTATTCACCGTTTTTTCAAATTGCGTAGAATCTTTTACGGGGCATGAAACGTCCGTGAAATTGGAAGCTCCAACGGAACATAAATTGGGAATGTTACTACTCGCGCCTTTACTTGATAAAATGTTAATCATATCAATAAAGCAGTCGTTTGAGGCGGCTTTGTTTAGAACAAGGGAATTTTGGTTGGATTTGTTGAAATATGAGGATTGGAAAATGTGCATGAGGGAATTCACTTGGGGGCAACAAATGACATTGTCGACGAATTCGGCGAGAGGGACCGAGCAATCGGACGCGGTTTTTTCGATTACGTCCGAAATTTGGGAGAAATTTACGGAGCAACGGCCCGTGAGGATGGGATTGTAAGAGTTGGGAAATGTGGGGTACATTGGGGAAAAAGGGTAATCAGGGTTTTGGTTTTGGGGGAGCGAAGAAGGAGAGATTTCGATCGGGTCGAATAAACCGAGTGGTGGATCGGATAAAATGAATTTATCGGTTGGGTTTAGGTCCAATTCGTGAGAGATTACGAGGTGTAGAGTGAGAAAGTAGAGTGTGAGAACAAGGGCTCGGTGGTAAATTGTACCTGCATTATTTAGTTATTTTTTATTAGTTAGTGATTAAGGTTTAATTTAAGTATGAATGAAGTAATTAGTGCTAATTAGTGGGATTATAGTGCAAAAAAGGGTAAAACTAAAGACCCAAAAAGATTAATTGAGATCAATTGGTATCTAAAGTGAAAAATACCATGACGAAATATTATTTTAAAATATATGAAATTTATTAATTTGTTTATTTACTTACTTTGATGATAATAAGCGGAAATGAGACAGTCCATCTCTCTTCAAAATGTTGACAACATAAGTCTTGTCTTGCCTCCACATTAAGCAGAATTAAACGGGTTCTAAACCCGTTTACTCATTTATGTCATAACGGGCCAAAAAATTTAGGAGTGAGAATGTATGAGACCTGCATTTATTTACCACAATTTATAAAATTAAATTGCAAGTACATACATAAAAATTGAAGCACCTGATCAAAAGCATTGCCTAAAAGGCATCAAAAGACAGAAAGGAATGAAAAATTACTTCCTTCTTAATTGGGAAGTATTACGCATTAATACATATTAATTAAAAAAATAAAAGATAAAAAATCTCTAACCTTGGATGTCTAATTAAATTCGCTCACAAAAAAAATCATCATAAAAAGAAGTCTTAAGGGGAAATTATAATCACCTGACAATACCTTCAGGCAAATAAAGAGAAAAAAATGCAGAATAATACTCTCTGTTTCAATGTTCAAGTTGCTTAACATTCAATCAGAGACTAAAATGCACAAAAAACTAAAAACTGAAACAAATTCGAACAAGTTAAAAACTTTTGTAAGTGGGTTATTCACTGAAATTTACATCCAAAAAGAAAAGTTCGAAAAAAAAAAGCTCAAGCCCTCGATTATACTACCCTTTCCAACAAAACCCACCAAATAAAAGACAAAAATAAAACCCAAAATCCAAAACAACAAGGAAATCGACAAAGATACCTGCTTCCAGACTCAGTATTCACTGGATCCAGCCCAAATTCTTTGATTCGTGACCCTTTTTCTCCTCCTTTTCCGCCCCTAAGAAAGTAGTCCTTTCGCCTTCTTCTTTAGCTCACTCACCAAACAAACCTTTCTTACCCTAAAATCCGCTTTTCCTTCTCTTCCTTTCTCCTCGCCTTTTCGAGCCCTATATCTCTTTTCCTCTCTCTCTCTCTCTCTCTCTCAAGACACACCGGGTCTTTGTTTCAGTGAATTTTATATGGCTTTTATGCTTGCATACCCTCACAAAGAAATTTTAATAGGTTAGACCTTAGTATTTCATTTACCTCAGATAATATATTGTTTTACCGCCTCTTTCAGTCTTTCTGCATCTTCCAAAATATCAATACAAATTATCAAGCATCTCAGGGACCCAAGCGAAAATTACCGCCTCGTGCTGTTTATGAGCTAGAGTAATGATTGATTGGCAAACAATTTTATGAACTACCCCCAAATATTTGACAGTATAAGAAACCAACCCTCGTTCCATGTTATTGGTCCGTTCCGTTTGACGGTCAAGATAGGTCTCTGAGAAAGACAGGAGATCAGAGAAGACTCCTTTTTAGAACCCCTTCTGTAATTTAGAAATGGAGATCTTAAGTACACTAAAAGGCTAGCTGGTTTATTGAGAAAATATTTTCAAACTTTCGGTTCATATGGTGATTGCGTTTTGACCTTAAACATCATGTCAACCAGACCAGCTGACATTGCATCAGTGAAATGATAAAATCATATGTTTTCTTTATTTGGCAGGTCAGAGTTTGAAATTAAAAATATGCAATTTATATACTTCAACTATATATTCTATTTTGTTGCAAAAATAAAAAGCATCTATACTGCACCGATACGGACGCGTGTATCGTGTCCGATACGATATGGACACGGCGATATAACAATCTCCAAAAATCTTTGGAGATATATATATATATATATATATATATATATATATATATATATATATAATTAAATATAAATAAACTTTCAAAAAGAAGTTTTTTAGCCAAAATAAATAACTAAATAAAGAGAAGATCGAATTACAACAATAAGTAAGAATTAAATTAGGTTTAAAAACATTGCGTTGTGTTCTTAGCCGTGTCATGACCGTGTTCAAAAGTCAACAAATATTAAAATATTCGAACACGCCATGTGACATATCCGACACATATCGGTGTTGTATCAGAGCCGTGTCCGTATCCAATACGTGTCCGATACACGTACGGCTGATTTTTCGAAGTGTTCGCGTAACATAGAAAAGCATTTAACGGGCAAAAAAAACCTAGCTCGCTAAAATGTCACTTTTTTCAATGATACAAAATATTAGAAGTATAATAAAAGAATATTTACTATAAAGCGGTCTTAAATATATTTAGTTTTTACTCCTAGTAATATATCTTTAGTTAATGCAAGATGTGTCCCACTTAAACATTAAATTAAAGCGAAAAATTACATAGCACTATTCCTCTTATTTATTCTCACAAGCTACAAATACAAATACCGCACTAAATTAATAAAACGAATAATAACACACATAAAACAGACTGACTTTAACCTTAGAAAAATAGGAAAAATAAGGATAAAATTACACAATAAAAAAAGAGCCATCTTTTCTCTCACTCAATTGAGAGCTAATCAAAATCAAATTCACCAATAAAATCAAACTCATCTGGTGCATTTCCATTATTTCCATCTTTTTCTTCAAACTCTGCAAATTCATCGAAATATTTATCTTTTTCTCCATTTTCTTTAGGCGAGCTCTTCTCTGTTTTTTCTTCACCAAACGGTCCATCATCCGTCTATTTTCACCAAAAAAATATATAAAAAATTAATTTTAATACAAAAAAAAGAAAGAAATACAAGGTTTTAAAATAATATATAATAATAATTTAAGGGGTTTAATTTCAAAGATAAAATATTCAACAATTGATCTAGCAAAAAGAAAAAGAAGATTTACTGTATACAAGTCTCCTACTGCATCAAGATTAACCTTAGAAGCAAAACGCTGCAATGAATAAAAAGCAAAGCAATGTTAATTAGCAAGTGAAAATGAAAGGCATAATTTCATTGTACGCCTATGAAACATTAAAATATCACATATACCCCTCAAAAGGTGAAAAATATCACATATTTCCCTATAAGACAATAGATACTAAGATACCAACAGCAGGACATGGTTTATCTTTTTATTTCAGTGCTAAATTTAGATTCGGTCAAGAAATTAAATTCAAAATATTAATTCAGGTCGAATATTAAATGAAGGAAAAGTAATAAATAAGTACCTTCTTTTTGAGGATATTACAAGTTGCTTCGAAAGGAGTTTTAGCTGGACCCTTATCTTCTTCTTCATTTTTCCTCTTCCTAACCTATATTAATACAAATATTTATTTCATACAATTTAGCTCTTAAATGTTGAGAGAAATATTATTATACAAACTACAAGAAACCTAAAAAAGTAAAAAACACGAGATCCTACACTAAATACATATTGTACTTTTCCAAAAGATAGATTGAGTATAAAAATGTATAGACTTAAATATTATTAGCTTAGAGTTCATACTGATAATTTGAATGAAAACAAAAACTAGCGAGAGAGAGAGAGAGAGAGAGAGTCATACCTTGCGTGGTTCCTTTTCTTCAGCCTCCTTTTTTGCTGCTTCCTTTATTGCTTGCTCCTAAACATTTACGAAAATAAAAGAATATTAATAAGTTTTTTTTAGTTGTAAATTACTTAACAAGCGAAGATTTTTTTTCTGGAATTATTAACATAGTAAAAAGTTCATTTAAATAGTAGTAAACAATGAAAAAGAGAGCTTGTTCATTTATGTAATATTTAAATGGAGAAAAAAAGGGGCATGAAAATTGTATGAAATGATTATGAAGAATCAAATAATCTTATAACATCTTTTGGCATAATTAACATGGTGAGGAAATTAATTAATGGTAATAAATAGATGCAATATCTACAAAACTCGAAATTATTTTCATACGCCCAAAGAACGAGAAGGGTCAATTCTTTGCACAATGACCAAATTACCCTTGCTAACTTGAATATATAGATATTGTAGTAATATAATTAAATTACCTCAAGATATTCTTTGTTCATTTCTTCCCAAATTATTTTCTTGTAATGTTTCTCCTCTTCATTGTGTAGGTACTCTTCAACCTGCAGAAAATTATAAAAACATTTCAAGTGTATCATATTTTTGTGAAACAAGAAAAATCAGAACAAGGTTCCAATTTCACGGTATTCGCTTATTCCATAGTAATTCGAATAAACTGCAATCATTGTGTGAAATAATAATTAAATAAAACAGACTCAGGCTGCTAATTAACTGACTAATTCCAAAAGAAATTTGGAATAATTTAGTAAGAACACAAGCCTGACAAGCAAGCAATATTTTTAGATCCACATTTACTTTACGGAAACTAATTTGTACTGACAAACAAATATTTTTAGAGAGAGGGGTAAAATGGTAATTATTACCTCAGCATCGTCAATATCAGAAAGAGTATCTGGTTCATTGCCCTCTTTTTCAAATTCATCCATTGATGCATCACCACATTTATCCCCTTCATATTTATAATTATTAAAAAAAATTAATAGACTAAAAATATTAAATATAAAAATAGGTTTTAAGAATACTAGCGCGTTAGAGATATATTGTGAGAAAGTACTTCGTTTTTCAATTTCACAAAAAAAAAAAGAAGCAAGGATCATATTGCAACTTGACACAACAAAAGGGTTCTTGAAAATAATTATCTTTTTGGTATAACATAAGGAACTTCTTAAAAGTACTAACAAATATACCATTATTTTCGGCAATTACAGGTGTCTCATTTTGTGTCACCTTCCCCTGTGATAACAACAGAAAAAATAATAATCATATTTAAGAACCAAAAATAAATAAAGAAAATAAAACTTTCTAACAGGTCGAAACATGCACAAAGAGACGGGTAAAAAAAACAATCAAATTTGAGATAACAATCATCTCTTCGCATTTCAGAAATTTCCACAAAAAAACAAATTAAAACAAAATAAAGCAAGAAATTAAAACGGATAATAATTAACTTAAATTAAATTAAACATAGCTGAAATAAAATAACCAGCATACCCCTAAAAGCAAGGTCTCTTCTTCTTCTTCTTCATCTAAAAGGGAAAGTTTTTCGCTCGATTCTCCCTTTTTGGCCTCAATTTGTTTTCTCTCCATTTCTGCTTTTTGAAAAGCTGGCGGCTCAGAACCGCCTTCTAATCCTCCTGATATTTTTACAAACTGTCAAAAACAAATATAATATTAGTTAATTAGGGTTATTCATGTAAACTGTCAAAATACATAAGAATTAGGTTTTTTTTAAGTTAAGCCTCAATTTCACCCAATTCAGCAGCCTTAATTTACCCCAAATTGCAAAACTTGAGTTAACACAAAACATGAGGCAAAAGGAAGCACAAAAAAATATAAATTAATAAATAAATAAGGGACCTTATCGTAACATTTTTTGCAAAGACCATGTGCAAAATGAGCGACGTTTTTTGAGTCCTTGTGTTTGCACAAAAGCTCTCCTTTTTTCGGTAATTGGTTTGAAATTAAATCTGTTGTCTCGTTTTCAAGCTCATCTGCCCTCACCATAAACTCTTCGATCTGTTAATAATAAATAATTAAAAAAAATCAATAACAAAAGAACATATAAATCTGTATTAAATATCTAGAGAGAGAGAGAGAGAGAGAGAGATTTGTACAGTTAAGGAACCAGACTCAGTATTTTCAAACTCGATAAGCCGTTTAGTCAATGTTCCTTCACACACATGCACAACACTCACCTGATTCAATAAAAGATAAATTAGACACATAAATAAGATACTATTTTATTGTAAAATTAAAAGATGAAATAATTACTCAAGAAAAAAGAAAATAAGGTACGTACTATTTCAGATTTGGAATAATCAAAGCCATGAGAGAGAGCTGAAATATACAAAGCAGCGCCACATAAACCGCTCGGCTTTCTTCCAGTCTGTATTACACAATAATAAAATAAATGATCAAATTAAACTCATAATTTAATCTTTTGGACCTTAAATTTTACTCGCATGCAAATTTATTCTCTTTCTTATTTCGGCATTTTCTTTTCATCTTGAGAGGATTTATGTACGATGTTGAGAGGATTTATGTACGATGTAAAAAAGCAAAATACCAACTTATTACAAAAAAATTCTGCTTATGTATTTTAAGCATGAGAATTACTTGTGTAATTTACTACTCATAATTAAAAATAAAAAATTAAATAAAATTAAAAATTTATTGGATAAATTCACTTACCACCATCCAATCACGCTTCATGCTAGCTATAAGCCGTAAAGCAGTTTCAGAAACCGCATTATTCTTTTTACCCAATAAACCTACAAATAAAATAAATAAAAAACATTAATATCATTACGAGTTCTACAAAATGGGACTGGATCTGTCCAGTACAAATAAACTTACGCTCAGTAAATCGATGTATAAAAAGACTTGGATCAACAAGTTTCTGTACAATTGGATGCTCTGCAAGCTGAAGGAGTTTGCATAATTGCAAAAATACCGCACCAAGCACATATCTGAAATAAAAATAAATTAAATTTTTTTAATTAATGCCATTTGAATTATGAGAATTTAGGTTAGATGATATGTGTGAAAGTTTTGATAGAGAAAATGAAATACTTACACATTTATTTGCAAGTAGTCCGAAAAATCGATGAGAAGATACGGCCTTTTGTTTTTCCTATAAAAATTAGAAAAATGGACCACCAACTCAAGATTTTTATTTAAATAAACCCTAAAATTGGTATTATACAAATGAATTAGGCACAAAAAACAGGTTATAGCATGAGTTTTTTGTGCAAAACAAAAAAAATACTGTGTACTATTTGTTACAATGTTGGTACCAGTATAACCTCAGGATTCGAATTTTAAATACAATATTATGAATTTGAATAATGTTTATTAAGGATGAAAATGAAATATATAAAAAAGGAATATACCGACAAGCAATGTAGAGACAAGAGGCCGCCACATGCATTGTTCTTCTTCCCCTTGTAAAATTCTTGTCTATTGCTATCTTCACTTCATTCAAAATCAAATTATGTATTAATTGCTAATAATAATAAAAATAATAATTACTTCCAAAAATTTACAAAATTTTGTGCAGCATCACAAAATTCTGGTTCGTGTCTATAAGTATATCCCCTTCAAAACAAGCTCAAATTCAATATTAATTACTATAATGCAAATTTTTTGGTTGAAAAATCTTGGAGATGAAACCCTAAAATCATGATATTTGTAACCCTAAAGCAAAAAAAATTAAAATAAATAAATTACTTGATAAAATCTATGAGCCTCATCAACGATTGAATCTCCACCTCCTATATTTAAACAACTGACAATATATCTTATTTCATCTCTACCTGAAAAATAAAGGAAAAATATTAAACAAAAAAATTACAACTAAATATGAAGCACAAAGTTACTTTTTTAATTTAAATTGTTTTAAGTGACAAATCCCGCAAATGGAATCTAGGGTTTTCATTTTTACCAGCCATGTACCAAATCATAAAAACAGTAACCATAATAACAAAAATACTAATTAAAATAATGATAATTTAATAATAATCAATAAATTTTACAAAATACAAACCTCTCATCAAAGTTCTTTCATGAGACGCAGAATATCCCGTCTCAATACTCCTCAAAATATTACCTCCCAAACGGCTCTGCACACCAAAATCAACACATAATAAATAAATACTTTAAATTTATATTGGCATAAAATATTAAAAATTAAGGGGCTTTTTAACAAACCTGGCCAGTGCTATCCTTATAGAAAGTGGGTTCAGAAGAAAACACATCTTGATCAATAATCTTTCCACAAATGGCACAGCATCTGAAAAAACATACATAAAAGAAAATATTATAAATTAATAAATAGATAAACAATGATCAAAATTTAAAATTTAAAATTTAAAATAGAGGAAAAGGGAGAAAACTTACACGTAACCCTTATCAGGGTCTTTAATTGAAGGGCAATCATCACCACAATGACTACAATATACCATTTTTATATCTTATCTCAACCTATACAATTCGATAATAAGGAGAGAATTCAATCACTAATTCCAGAAATATTCCTTTTACCAATTACCCCCTTACCTATGACCCAAATCAGTCACTCAAAAACCCCATTCACAAAAGACGATTATTCCTCAATTCAATTGGATCGTAAGAACTTAAAATTCTAAGAAATTAGGACTCAATACGAACTAGATGGTGCGAACGAACATTCCATTACCAAGTTCGCCGGAGTGAAGTGCTGACAGGCGGCACTGGCAGAGCGCTGGTCGTACGAGGCCAGTAATTAATTTAGGGTTTCTACCAGGAATATTCCAATTAGGAGAAAACGAGTTCGCCGGAGTGAGGCGAGGAGGGGCGGCGCCGGCGGAGAGCAGGTACGCGAAGGAGGCTAGGGTTTTTGACTGGCGCGAGAAAATTATCTTTGTTTTCTGCGCCGCTCGAGTTTCGAACCCTCGACCTGTACTTTGCAAGCGAGGAGACAAGACCAATGGATAAACTACTGTAGATTAGACAAATTGTAATCCGTAACAAAAGGTTATTGTTGGGATTCTAATATCGGGAAATGAGTTCTCGGTTTTGGGTACAATACAGAAATAGTTTCCGGGTTTGGTTGATGTTAATTGTTACATGAACATGCATGCGTGAGCAAAAGTTTGGGCTGTAATATGTGGGCTTTATGGCCCTTTTTTCTTTTAACGAAACAATCTTGTTGAGTATATGATCAATTTCTTTTTCTAACACAATAATTTTAGAATTTTAGAATTTCAGAAATCAGAACAAAAATCAATCTAGAAATTAAAATTAAAATATGTCGTGTATAATATTTTATTACTCGCCTTGTTTTCTAGAGCTAATTCTGGAACTTCGTCTCTCTTCAAAAAAAAAATTCTGGAACTTGGTTACAGAATTTATGTTTCTAATGATGGAAGGACATTATTAGAACAGTTTTATCGAATTGAGAAGACTCTTTGTATCATAAGATTCATAACAAATATATTAAGGATTCCAAACCAGTATATAACAGACATTACTATATGATCAATATATATAAGATCACAAATCACAATCACACAACACAATGTAACTATTTGTGCAGAGCCACACAATTAAATTGATCATATAGACACACTATTCGGGATTCCTTTTCCTGTCACGCCTTTCTCTTTTCCAGTATTCGAAGTGTCAGGATACATCAATGTGTATGGTACCTTGTCAAAAATATAATGAACTTAGTTAGTAAAGTTATTAATGCATTATTAAAAATTTACTGCTTAAAATAGTTTTCAGATTGAATATTAAGAGATTTCACAAGATGGCATAAACTATCTAAACATAATAGAGTTTACTTGTTGTCTTAAAAATAACATATTGTTATGGGAAAATGAGATAATTGTTCAACAATAATAAAAAAATTATCAGACCTTAGCGGGTCCTGACCGATTTTTAAGCGTCACGTCTTTGTTTCTCTCTTTTATTTTCTTCTCCACTTGTTTCAGATCGTCAGAAAATTCTTGGAATAAACGGAGGATTTCACTGTTGTCGGTCCAGCCTTCCGATGACCGCTGCCCGAGATATACCTCATCAGCCATGTGACACGACAAAACCTAGTATTGTTCGAAAAAGCTAATCAAATTACATGTTGTTATTGTAATTGTATTTGCATACAAACTAATTATAATTATATTGTTGTTTTAGTGTTTGGGGCTTAAAGTTACATGTTCAAATTTATTAAACACAAACTTCAAATTGATTGATTCTTAATCTTGGTATTGGCAAAATATATCATAAAGTTATTATTTATAGAAATGAAAACAATTTTTTTGGATTTTTTTGTATTTATTGGGTTTATCATGTTGTATTTAAGATGTTTAATTAGTATGTTGTATTGTATGTATCAACATGTATAAGGACACCAGTTCAATAATACCTCTATCAACGCAAGCCCCAAAGTCGTAGTGAACCGATCCGGTATCATGTTAAAGTAAAACTTTTCAGGATACTTTTTAAGCTCCAAATATTCCTGCGTACTTTCAAACGGAATAAATTCCCGGCATCTGGTCGGCCTGTTCGGAGGGAAACCCGCGTAAGCAAACTGGCCGAAGTTCACAGAGGCGTGCAATGCCGACGCAATCCATATCAGTGTGGTTAGTGTTTGAGTTAAGTTCTCAACCGAGTTGAGCTCGAGCCAGCATTTCGGGTCGTGACGCCTGTCACCGTGACCAACATTTCGTATTTCAGTGTACCTGATATAAGTATGTTATTATTTAGTAATAATAATATTTCATATTTCAGTGTACCTGATAAAATAGAGAAATTATTTATCTATTTATTTATAACTGATATTATATGGAAAAAAGCCGTTTTTTAATTTTATGGTTTCGAGCGATACCAAGATTGTAATTCTGTATCTGAGATCACTGCCACATCATCATAGTAAAAGCTGGTGCAATAGTTGTGGACCCATTTCTTGATTGCGATCCATACATCGAGCCCGTCAGTAGCGAATGGGTAGTCTTCTAGAAGAAGCGATACGCCGGCGGGCTGGTATGGGTCTCTAACAGCAAGTCCCCTCCAGAATCGAAACAAGATGAAAATTTTCATGAGTTAGTAGGCAAACAAATTACTCAAGTTTTGTTACAAGAAAAAATTATAAAAAAAAAATACATAGAGGGAATTGAAGCAAAAAGGAGAAATTTGCGAAAAGGCCCCTACACTTTCACTAAATTGCAAAAAAATTGTACATTACTAGAAAATGCAAAAATCTCCTCATTTCAAAAAAATTATATTTAGTCATTCTTCTTAAGTTATTAAATATTCAGTTTGTGGTCACTTTTAACCAGTGGCAGGGACTAAATTTCGAATTTCTCAAAATTGGACCAAAAATAATCTTTGAAAAAATGAAAAATTAGTACCTCTTAATAAGATCCTCTGGAAGGGCTTGTTCAGAAAATCGCCAATTCGCGTAGATCTTAGACGAAAACTCCATTGAATACTTGCCAGGAAACATGGTCATCTCAAGTATTCCTCCAGCATTTAAAAGGATACTTCTAGCAAGAGCATTTATATGCAAAGTGTCCTTTAAATGCGGGTCTAATAGTTTGTATATCGGATGCATAGCACTTAGTTGCCGTCTTGTTGCGATAACGAATGGCTCCACCGTGGCGTGTGTGCATAACCTAATGTGTATTTGTATATAGAAGCTATCTTAAGATGACTTCAAAAATCATGATGCAAACATAATGGGAAACAGATACTCCACATAGCATATTTGAATATATATCTAACACATGAACAAATATAAGTTGAGACAAAATATCAAAGATGAAATTAAAAAAACAAACTCAACTCCATCTAAGTATATAATTAATATAACACATATTTACCTCTTTAATAACATTTTTCTTAATACCTCTTACATGGAACATATAATATCGTTATATCCATATTATACCAGATAAAAACTTGTATTAGAAAATACACAGTAAATTTGAGAAAATAGGGGTGAGATCATACCAGTGACTGATAAGTTGATGATATCCTGAGTCATTGACAGCAACGAAAGTTTTGGCCAAGTGCCAGAGCTCCGGAACCTCTGGTACAAAAACACGACTCGAGTCCTCTTCTTTGCCGGGTAAGCTAAGCTCAATGACGAGCGGCTTGAGAGTGTAATCATTTTTGAGAAAAAGCAGGGTCCTTGACGCATAAACGCACACTCCTTTCTGTTTGTTTATTTGGTCTAGGTATGGCATTAAGTAGTCATGGTGGTCTAGGATGAATATTCTCCTTTGATGCATGGCCTACAGGAGAAGTTGCACAATAAAAGGGAATTTCATGTTTACTCTTTTAAAAATTCAAAATATTATATTTATCCTTATAAAATTATGAATGACTGCCTGAATTTATACTGACCGTTTCGACGGAGAGGCCTTCGAGCTTGCCTTCGATGTGAAAAGAAGAGATCAAGCTTTTCTCGCCATCTATTCCGACCGGAGGAAACACCTAATTCAAAGTATAAGTAAATATATAATTATCAATGTCTTATAACATAAACTGAGTCGCTGGTAATTTAAATCAATAAGATTTGAACTCATGATATCTATTCAACTAATTAGACTATGTCAATAAAAGTTAATTCAATTTCCTAAGTGTTTTTTAGATATAATTTCTTAAATATTTTGCTGTGAAGAAATGAAAAACAGGTCGACTATTGCGAAACACTTCTCACCTCTAAGCATTTGATCGTGGCTGGATTGAGTCCTGCGAGCATTTCTCGAGCGAATTCTTCATCAGTCCTCCATGCATTTTCATCAACTAATATTTTCACCAACAATAATTTTCATGAATTACATTTAGGAAAGAAAAAAAATCAAAGAAATGTCTCGTGTATAAATATATAAAACAAATGCAATAAAGTTAACAACTTTTATGATTCTGCATGACTGACTAGCCTGTTAATAAATCTTCAGGTTAGTTATCAAATTGTTGTCAAGTTATAATAAATCTGAATATTTATCAACCACACAGTACATGATTGTTTCAAATAAAACAATCGTACCAAATTAACATATAGAATTCTACCAAATCGACATATAGAATTGTACCAAATTGAAAATTCGTACCGGCAATTACTTGTGGGGTGGGAAATTTGGCTGGATTCTCCTTCGTCTTCTTTGTGACTTCTTTGTAAATCTCATCCGGTACGAGAGTCTTCAGCTTCTCCATGGCTACAGTCTCATATCCCGCATTTTTTGGGGTCTGAGAGTACAGGTCCTTTTTCAGTTGCTCAAATGACCTGATTTAATCATATAAAGACTTTAGGCTTGGAGATAATTAGACAAATTAAGGACTAATTGTTTCACTTTCTACTAGAGACTAGAGGATATGATTGCTGTTAAAATGACTTGATTTAATTATTTTAGCCTGTTGATGAAATCTGAACAATTTGGGTAATATGCCTTTTCTGTTACCGTAAGATTTGTGGAGTACTATTTCACCACTTTGAGTGAAATTGCATTCCTTGATATCAGTATTATTACTGGTCAGCTATAATTATTCCCATTTAGATCCTAACTCAAACTCCAAGTCACAATGCAACCGTATTAATTTCTTTTTTTAGGCAAACCATATTAAATTTAAATTACAGTATAATACATCAGAGAGAGAGAGAGAGAGAGAGAGAGAGAGAGAGTACCTGAAATTGTGAATATCTCCTTGAAAAAGGGATTTCAATTCTGGAACCGCAAAATTCACCACAGCCTCAATTGCGCTGATAATGAACTCCAAAAACTTGGCCTGGCTGAACCGATCATCTGGCGGTACGTAATAATCCAGGTTTAAGAACTTGCCACGTGTCTCTGTCACCCCGTCTGAACCAATTACACAAATAGTTAATCATTATTTCCCATTTTTTTTATTATTTTTATTATTTCCTATTTCTGTAGTTAATTAGGCCTTACTTTCACAACATAATTCAACATTTGTAAGGCATCAATTACATTTTTTGCACCTTTAAATTTTCCTATGATCATAAACAAAACAAAAAAACAATACCAATTTTGCTAAGAGGGCGGCCGGTTATTATTATTATTATTATTATTATTATTATTATTGTTATTACTATTATTATTTTAACTATTATTACTATCACCATCATCATAATTATTATTATTATCATTATCATCATCATTATCCCTAAATTGCAAAAAAGCCCCTACATTACTAATGTAGGGGCTTTTTTGCAATTTCCAATAATGCAAGGATTTTTTTTGCAAATTTCCCATATTATTATCATTATCATTATTATTTTCGTTTTTGTTCTTAACAAAATAAATCATAGGATGACCATTATGAAAACCAATATTAATATGTACCTGTTTTACTAAGAGGGCGACCGGTACGGCACCGACGCGGGTACGGGTACGAGTTGGTGCCGCCTAAGACCGGTCTGACATGATCTTCTCCTTTGTCTGGCGATCCGAGATCGTTGTAATAATCATAGTCGTAAATACGCTCCCATTTTTTTCTCTCTCCTCTTCCGTTTCCTCTTAAATTTCTGAGTTCTTCTTGTCGTAGTTCTTGCAACGGTGCCGGGGTCTTATTTGGTAAGTAACTCTAGAAAAAATATAATAAAATTAATTCGTGATTTTATGATTTAAACTTATGAAAGAAACTATAATTTAATTGGAAGCATGAACGTAGAAAAATTCATATAGCCAATGAGCTTATATTCTAGTTGGTCGAGTATAAAGTATAATAAATCATAAGTCATGGGATCGCATTTGTTGACTAAAAATAATGAACGTCAGACAAAAAGTCATTTCAATTTAATTAAAAAAAGAAAAATTAATGTAAAAATATATAAATATAAAAACTGATCAGCACCGTATTAGCGAAGAAAATACGGTCAAGTTGCGTCTTTTTAACAGGATAAATCCATGAATTGCAATCGAAATGAATCTTTCGATCGTCTGAAACCTGAAGGGAAATAAACTTGAGAAAAAAGTCGTTTTTGTTTCCGTTTTTCAGCACAAGTGCTCCTGGCGCTCCGAATTCCGAGTTGAGATGAAATGTTACGTGGTATGTGAAAGTTTTTGACTTGCCATGCTTAGTTTTCTTTTTTCCTTTGAGACTTGCTTCACTGCTTAACTTTGCTTTTCCTGTTTCTAAAAGTTAAAAATAAATAAATTACTATATATATGTGACTATTTATTTATTTGAAAAAAATATGTACGAAAGTACAGGCTTTGCACAACTCCTTTTTCTGAAGTAAGAAAACGATATATAAAATGTCTAAAAATCCAAAAATAATATATAGAAGTCAAAAACAATACATATCAATTATAATGCATATTGAACCAAAAATAGTTCATAAAAAAATCCAAAATAGCATATATTTTACCTAAACCGTATATAAATTATTCAAATTAAAACAATATATAAAATATTACAAACAGAAACAGTATACATATTGATACGTTTCAATGGTTCATAACAGTAAAAATCAACGCCATGGGTCGCAATTTGACTTGGGGCGCGCAATGGTCACATCCCAACTCTCGTGTTTTTCATTTCTCTTAACCATCACATACACTATAATTATGAGATTATACTGAAAAAAGTTAAAACATACTTGAATCAATTTGCGTGCTGCTGTACAATCGGACTGTTGTCCTTCGTCCAGGTGGCGACCTGACAATCGGTCGGAGAATCACGACCGTCCCTTTGACAACACGGAATCCTGAACCATCCGGCGAGGAATTATTAAAGGGGTGACAAAAATGCATTTCTCTTCTTGAGATGTACCTCAAAAACCTTTAACTTGAGTCAAGCTGGAGATGAAGAGTTTTTTTTGACTGAAAATGAAGAGGAGTTAACTGTGTGTTGTTTTATTTAGAGGATACAAGAAAGGTTTTTAAAGAGAATTAATTATACTTTGAGTTTCTTAGTAAGATGGGTATAATTTTGTTTCTTCTGATAAGGAATGGAATGGAATATTATGACTGTCTCTATCCTTTGTTCTTACATCTTGCATCTGATGCTTACTACTTTAGGGCTGGAAAGACAAAAGGTGAGATTTATGTATTCTGTTCCTAATTTCCTATGCATAAAAAAACCTTACTCTACATAAGTATAATCTTTTTCAATCATGTACAAATGTATTTTTTATCTTGTCGAAATGAACTTATATCCTCTACTAGTATACCTATGTAGCATCATATCTGTCAAAATTGTTAGGAACCGAGACGCAACAGCAAACACAGAAAGCAAGACACAAGAACAAAAAAATATTTTTTACGTGGAAACCCTAAAGAGGGTAAAAACCACGGCCGCCGGCACTCAAACTTTCTTTATACTTGGAGAAAGAGAAAATACAATACAATTGTTTGTGATTGTTGAAATGAATAAAACTCTACCCCTACCCCTCTATTTATAGGATAGTCATACTTAATATAAGGAAATAACCCAAGGAATTACTGCCCCAATTAACACCTAATACATGGAAATACAAATATAAGGAAATAAATGTATTTCCAATTCCAATTGTTATTTATGGAAATAAGTCATGGAGAGCAAATATGGAGAACTTTCTTATCTCCTGCCGGGTTTCCTTTTTTACGGTATCCAGAGTTTTCCTGAAGTCTCCACACAAAATAAAAATATCACGACATGATAAATTAAATTTATTGGGCTAAATTTGACAAAAAAAAATTCTAAGTGCAAATATTCAGCCTAAGAGTAATTTTCATTTGCTACGATATTTTTCTCTACTGGAGGAATGATGCTCATAGCCCAAATCCCAAACGTTAATGTCAATATGATTTGAATCCACAACTTATGATTTCTTATGTAACACAACTAAAATTGCGTAACAATAACTACCTCACCGCCACAATAATTTCAAAAATTGTGAATAGCACTCAAACTGGTTGAGTGGGAAATTGTTTAACCTCTGATTAGATGTTATGATCTATCAAGGTCGAATTGATGGTTTAACATATGATTAATTTGATTGTTCAAGAAACTTACCAATCAATAATCTATGGAGATGTTACACTTCATAATGAATGTTAAAAGGGATGTTACGCTTATTGGGTAACAGAAAATATACACAGATAAAAGAAAGTAGGGGAATTTAAACTGGCTTAATAAAAAGTAGAGGTGGATCTTGTATGTCCCGCTTATTTGAACTAGCTTAAGAACAATTCAACTCATCCCTGTTATCATCTATCCTCACTAAATAATCCACTATAACTCTTTCATAACCATTTATACCTCACATAAACCATGCATTTGTGAAATAGTGAGTTTTTTTTTTCTCTTGAGGAAAGAATAACCATTTATACCTCACATAAACCATGCATTTGTGAAATAGTGAGTTTTTTTTTTCTCTTGAGGAAAGAATAGTTAGTGAGTTACTAGTACTCTAGACTCCAAGCAGTTATGATCTATTGATCCAAACTAAAAGCTACACAAAAGGGTATGAAAATAAGCTAATGAGAAAATCCTTTATTACTTATCAACCTGCAACTAATCCTACTTAAAAACACAACTAATCCAATCTTAATAAACCTAATCACGTTCTAAAAAAACATAACTTCATAACTAACCACTTTTAACTACTTCTATCTTAATTTTCAATTTGAATCATCATTTTTATCTTAATTTACAATTTGAATAATCAATTCTAACACTATGTGCCTGATCGGCAATACTAGAATAGAGAGAAATAGTGAAATAACTATTATTTCGAGTTATTTTAGCCGAACAGTGTAAGAATAAGTTGGATTAGAGTTATAGAATAGTGAAATTTTTTATTCCATAGTTGAGATGAAATTGGTTATTCCATGGATTAAGCTCAAATTTAAGACAAAAATAACCTTATATATTCCAACTGTGTATTATGTGGCATAACTACTCTCTATTTTCTTTATTTAAAAAAAATACTCCATTTTTCTTCTATCTTCTATGCATAAGCACAAAATAATCGTCTCTGTGCTAGTTTCTCCATCATTTTTCCGATGGTTCTCCAGTAAAATAATTCATTGAACAACTATACACAAAATTATTTTTTCTTTCTTTAACAAGATATATATCAACTATATTTCTCGTTATTAGCTTCTCTAGTCATAATATGTTGCTTTCTCCTTCTTTTTTTTTTGCTTCGAACGACTATTAAAAATGTATTGGGAATATATGTAACGTCATAACAATAATTAAAGAGCATTTAAGAATTATTTAAATAAATACTTATTTGAGTTGTGCTTCAATTTATCATCTACTATTGTACTTTTATTAAATATTTATTTTATTCTGATGCTACTTTTTTTTAATTAATTTATTTCATTTTTATCTTCTTACAATTTGAGTAAAATTTTCATTTAATATGATTAGTATAAATTCAAATTATGGAACAAGAGTATTATAGTCATAAGCTTTTTTCTATATGTTTAAATCAAAATTTTCATATAACTAACTTGCCAAACGTACATGGAATAAAGTGGATTAGTCGTTTATTTTCAATTCCGCTATTTTTCTATTCCATGTATTGCCGAACATGCCTTATGGGTTTGTTCAGCAAATGTACGGAATAGTGAAATAGAGAATAGTAAACTAATTTATTTTATTTCATGTGTGTTCGGCATGATTAATTTGTGAAATAATGGAATAGTAAAATAAATTAATATATTTTATTGAAAAAAGAAAGAAAGTGCATGTTCGGCAACACATAGAATAGTAGTTTGGCGGAATAGAGAATTGTTGACTATTTTATTTTATTCCAATAATGTTCGGCAAGAGTGATTGAATAAAATTCGGTTTAAAATATATTAATAACAACTTATGGCCAAAATGCCCTTATTATATTATTTGGTTCATGAAAATTTTATTGAAGGAATGTTTTTATCCAATTAAAATGAAAATAAGTTTTTTCATTAAACTGATCAAACTTCCATTAGCAAAATAAAAGGTGTAATGTTATCTTGATTCTCTTCTTTACATTCAATTAATTGTTTAAAAGACTTTCAAACCCGAATTTGTGAAAACATATCCTAAGAAATGGAGAATTGGTAAGAGTAAGATCCTTCAGATCCAATTAAAGAACTTGTGCTTTTTCATATTTTCAAAATTATCAAGTATTAGTTATGTTGGTGGCCTATACTTTACAACCCTCCTCTTTGACCATTTTCATGATAATTGACTAAGAGTAAGAATAATAATTTGAATAGTGATTATAATAAAATGGTCTCTGAAATTCGAAGCTGTTAAAGACTCCACAAATCCTCTATTAGACCCATTAGAACCCCTGCAAAAAATTGCTATTGGAATCTCTATAAAACCTCCATAAATTTTATAAGCTCTTGAGAAATTCCTCAAGGAACAATATCTTACATCCTCCACCTTATCTTGCATTCTTTAGGGTAAGGGGTAAAGCATTGAATAGGAGTTAAAGCAATGAATTTCATCAATGACCAGCATCTTTTCTCCTCCATCTTCAGTCTAATTTACAGAGTCAGACAGATTAAGGGGAAAAATGAACGAAGAACAAAATAATGAATATGGATCTCTTTTAAAAGAGAATATTAATTATATTTGCGTTTCTGTTTCTAATATGTGAGTTTGTCAATGAGACCGTCAGAAATATCCCCCCCCCCCACACACATCCTAGATGATGATGTGGAAAGTAGTATTTATGGGCTGCTGATAAACGTGAGCTGAAATTTATATATAGAGATTTCAGCCTTAAAGTTTAACGGACCGTTAAATTCATTATTTTCATTTGGGTTTACGGGCTACTGATAAACGTGGGCTCGGGTTCAACAGCATGATGAGCTCAGGTTTATCAGGTCCAATAATAAATTCCAGCTCTTTTATCAAGATATAATTAATGGCACGAATTTATTAATTGGCTTGGTCTTAGATTTATCGACTTTTTTTTAAAATACAATTAAAAAAAAAAAATTCAACAGTTGCCATTGATTTGAAAATAATGAAATATCCGTCATTTCCGCCACTAGTAGGGGCGGAACACATTCTATTCCGCCACTAGATGATTTTTCATTTTTTGCAAAAATATCACATTTGGCTGACTAAACAGGATTAATTAGTATAAAAAACAGTGTTCCGCCACCACTAGTGGTGGAACAGGCCCAATTTTTTTTTTACCCAATTAACAACTAAACAGATCTAACAGATGACTAATTAACCAAAAAATTTAAGAATTAGCCTGAGTGGCGGAACAGACCAAAATAATTTTTTCCCCGAATACGCAGAAAATAATACGCTGTTCCGCCTCCACTACTGGCAGAACAGGTGAAAATAAATTTTTTTCCCTGACTGGAGAAATGCAAAAAATAATACCCTGTTCTGCCATGAGTAGTGGCGGAACAGGTAATTATGTATGTTCCGCCATTAGTAGTGGCGGAACATGTGAAATTTTACCTGTTCCGTCACTACTAGTAGTGAAACAGACATATATATATATATGACTAGTGGCGGAACAAATAAAATTTCACCTATTCCGCCACTACTAGTGGCGGAACATACATAATTTTACCTGTTCCGCCACTACTCGTGGCGGAACAGGGTATTATTTTTTGCGTTCCTCCAGTCAGGGAAAAAAATTTATTTTCACCTGTTCCGCCACTAGTAGTGACGGAACAGGCTAATTCTTAAATTTTTTTGGTTAATTAGTCATCTGTTAGATCTGTTTAGCTATTAATTGGTTAAAAACAAATTGCGCTTGTTTTGCCACTAGTAGTGGCGGAACACTGTTTTTTGTACTAATTAATCATGTTTAGTGACGGAACACTGTTTTTTTTACTAATTAATTATGTTTAGTCAGCCAAATGGGATATTTTTGCAAAAAATGAAAAATCATCTGCGGAACAGAATGTGTTATGCCACTACTAATGACGGAAATGGCAGATGTTTTATTATTTTCAAATCAATGACAACTTACGAATTTTTTTTAAAAAAAAATGGTATTTAAAAAAAAAAAAAAGTCAGATTTACCACCCAGGCGGTTATCCAAATTTAGGCCACGATTTGAAATTCAAAATGGCCTCGTAAATAAAAAATATAAATTTAAGACATGCCCAACACCTTCCACTTCCCCCTTCATTTTCATCGTTTTAAAGAAAAACGCCAATACCGTCCACCACGCCATGGAAAGAGTGGTCCCCAACTCCGGCGACGGCAATACCGTCCACACTCCGGCGATGTCAGTCCTCCCATTGAATTCACCACGATCTATGACAGATCTACTCCTTGCAAATTGACCATCGGTGGTGACTGTCGACTTTAAATTCAACCACGACTGTGGAATGCAATCTTATCTAAGGTTTTATATGAAAAAAGCAACATCTTATTATCAGATCTGATTTTTCCAGTATTATTTTTGCTCAATTGTGTGTAATTTTAAGTATATTTTTCTTCTGGTTTAAATAATGTAATTTGTTTTGGAAATTATGAAAAAAATTTGAATTTGCGAGGTTTATGTTGATTATAATTACGAGGATTTCGGGTCTAAGGTTTTGGAATTTAAGATTTCACCTGTAAATTGAATTTCGTTTGGGGTGAATTGGATCATTTTTTAGCAAATGATTCTTGTTTACCCTTATATCATGTATTGATAGATTTTTTCATTTATTGCAATACTATGCATTGAAATGTTCTTCTGTGATAAATGTTTTGAGTTTTTATAAGTACTAATTGAATATGCCATATTTGGATTATTCATGAAGGTAGATGTAGATGTTAATTTTTGGGTGGTGTTGTCAAAAGAGCTCACTTTGCTTAATTAAGAACAATTTAAATTTTTTTACAATAAATACCAGTTATATTTCTTATTAACGATGTCTTCTATTTATTACTTTATTTATTGACTCTAATATTTTTCTCAATATACATTAATTATTAATTAAATCAATTAAAATCTTTCATATATAGAAACACAAAATCAAACTCTCATCTCATCCCCTCTATAATTTTTGTCTTCTCATAGACTTTCACTTTCTATTATTTTTTTTTTGTTTTTTTTTTTGGGGGGGGGGGGGGGGGGGGGGGGGGGAGTTTGCAT
Organism: Juncus effusus; assembly: GCA_027726005.1. Taxonomy (NCBI): domain Eukaryota; kingdom Viridiplantae; phylum Streptophyta; class Magnoliopsida; order Poales; family Juncaceae; genus Juncus; species Juncus effusus. Next base: position 7,216,348 of record CM050894.1, on the reverse strand, counting down.
TATTTTATTTATTTTTATATTTGTGTCATTCTCATATATTTTTCTTGTTGTTTTGCTTCATTGTACTAAACATAAAAATGAATAAGTTCAACTTTTGTAATTTCTCTCAAATTAATAACCAAACTACAAAAATATGTTTAACATGTATTAAAAAAAATGTAAGTCATTTATTAAAGTTAACTTATAAAATAAAATAAAATATAACAATTTTTTTTATTAATTAGAGAGGGCTCTTTATCCTACTTTTATTTTTGGTGCTAATGAGAATTTTACTCATAACCTATGATTTATGATGCTTTGTACTTAATCACTAGGTTATGAATCTATTGGCATACCAACTTATTTTTTTAGTCATTTATTCATACATAACAATTTCATCCAAATACGTCACATGTGCCATTCGATAATATATACAAAAAAACTGATAGAAAGACAAACAAACAATTAAGGGCGCATCAATTATTGAGGCACAGATTAATATCAATTTTCTCTAATTTTCATCACTGATTTTCATGGTGTAGAGATAAAGATCAAGAGACCAAAAATCATGGAGGGGATGAGGGGTTGATTTATGTTTCCATATGTGAAATATTTTAATTGATTTAATTCATAATTACTGTATTGACGAGAAGAGCTATTTAGTCAATAAAAAAAAATAATAAATGAAAGAATGAACGACATCATTAATAAAGGGTATAACCAGTGTTCTAAAATGCGGTTCAAGCGGCCGCCTATGCGCTAGGCGGGAGCAAACCGCCTAAAAATTGTGCAAGTCGGTAGCCTGTGCGTTTTGTCCTATACAGTAATTACGGATATTATGATTTATGAATATGAAATGTACAAGATTTATTCTCTAATTAAAGATATTTGTGTAAAGTAATTTTTATATATAATATGAGTTATTAATTATTATGCATCTGCATAGAATTTGAAAATTGTGTTATTTTGGATGGGTAACTGGATTGTATTTGTAATGATTTACTGTTTCCAATTTTGGTGTTAAATTAGTGCAAATTTTGTTATTATTAATTATGATGTGGTAATGTATTTGATATATAATTTGTAACTCTTTTTGGGCACTGATTGATCAAATGTGAGAGTTAATTTTATTTTTTGTTTTTTTGGGACAATGATTTATCTATTGTGACAAAATTATAAACGTAATGTACGTGATATGTTCTACCAATGTCATGAATAAAAAATTTAACGTAGCCTTTAAAATGAAGTACAACTTTAGCATATACTAGGGAATGCTTAGCGCATTGCGCGAGATTTATTCAACATTGTTAAAAAGAATTCACATAATATTTGAGATTTATTCAAATTTGTACAAAAAAAAAATTAATATTTAAGTTACCGCAATAATTACATTAATACATAATGAAAAAATTGAACTTCAAAACAAACATTATTTTTTAATTTATTACTCAATCAAAATTGAAACTATTCATTACTATCATCTTCTTCAATTGAGAATTTAGAATCTTTCCCCAATTCCTTATAGAACCTTCGAGAAGATTAGGGCTGCATTGGAAGCGGTTATTAACAGATTGAAAAACAAATGAACTATATGAATTAGTACAAAATAAAAATGCTATGAATTGCAGCTTGGAGTTATTATAACATGTATGACAAACTTCAACAAAAAATGATATAATAATTAACTGAAGAACCAAACAAAAAAAATAATGAAAAAGAGATTAAAATAAAAAAAAATTATAACAATTTTTTTATCTGGTATAAGTAGAGAGACAGATATGGATTGCCACACCAAGGGCGTTTGGATTTATTATTATTATTATTATTATTATTATTATTATTATTATTATTATTATTATTATTATTATTATTATTATTATTATTATTATTATTATTATTATTATTATTATTATTATTATTATTATTATTATTATTATTATTATTATTATTATTATTATTATTATTATTATTATTATTATTATTATTATTATTATTATTATTATTATTATTATTATTATTATTATTATTATTATTATTATTATTATTATTATTATTATTATTATTATTATTATTATTATTATTATTATTATTATTATTATTATTATTATTATTATTATTATTATTATTATTATTATTATTATTATTATTATTATTATTATTATTATTATTATTATTATTATTATTATTATTATTATTATTATTATTATTATTATTATTATTATTATTATTATTATTATTATTATTATTATTATTATTATTATTATTATTATTATTATTATTATTATTATTATTATTATTATTATTATTATTATTATTATTATTATTATTATTATTATTATTATTATTATTATTATTATTATTATTATTATTATTATTATTATTATTATTATTATTATTATTATTATTATTATTATTATTATTATTATTATTATTATTATTATTATTATTATTATTATTATTATTATTATTATTATTATTATTATTATTATTATTATTATTATTATTATTATTATTATTATTATTATTATTATTATTATTATTATTATTATTATTATTATTATTATTATTATTATTATTATTATTATTATTATTATTATTATTATTATTATTATTATTATTATTATTATTATTATTATTATTATTATTATTATTATTATTATTATTATTATTATTATTATTATTATTATTATTATTACATAAAGATACCCTCCAGTCGCTCCAGCTATAACCCTATTTTTTTTTTTCAAAATCATATAAATACATCTACAAATTATAAAATTAATTTCAAATTCTAGGGATTAATTAAGAAAATTTATTATTATTGCCTAACCCTAATTGGGAATTTGCCACATAACCTGGTACAGCCATTCCCAAAGCCTGTACGCTTGGATGCTACCTACTAAATTGCATCACTACACAAAAAATAAAATAAAATAAAAATAAATAAATAAAAATTAATTATTATTGCCTAAATTGCATAAAAACCTTTACATTATTATAAATTAAAAAAAAATCTTCAAAAAACAGAGGGAAATTAACCATAGTTTTTTTTTTTGAAGAATATATTTTTTTTGCAATTTAAAATACTGCAGGGGCTTTTTTGTAAATTTTCCATATATTTTAACAAAACACAACATAATTCGCAAGAGAGGAGGAGTTTCGACGAATCTCTGCTCTAATTGTGTGTGTGTGTGTGTTTCCTTTTCAATAAATCCAATGTTTTACGCCTATTTGCAGCTGCCTCATCCATTTCCAAGGAAAAAGAACTAAACATCCATCATACATAAGCTATATTAATTGATTTGTACAAAAATTACGGAGTTGCAAATATTATACTGAGGTATGAAATCTAACCAATATTGTCGGAAAAAAAGGAAGAAAAAAAGACCTTAAGAATAACAATATGTAAAAATTGCAGAATCAAAATGTACTGAAAGTAGAAATCTTTTTGAAAAATGAATTAAATTGAGGTTAGACAACAAACAGTAAGAACTTACAACAATAAGTACTTAGAATATAGATGTTTTTCCAATCTTCTATATGTAAAATATTATTTTGCCATTACCAGGTGTAATATAACAAAAAATCAAAACAGAAACTGAACATGATACAATTATTAAGTCTGTGCCGTTTTTGTAAATAATGTCAATTTTGAGAATGGAGCATCAAAAAGTAAAAAATGAGGTACTGAACATCTGAACTACTCCGTTCAGTTTTCATTCTGATACGTTCTGCCATTTCGTCAAAAATCATACGCACATTAAAAAATAGTCAGGTTTTTTAATATGTATGTTTTTCTTTGCAATTTAAGGGTTTCGCAAAGTCACTAATAAAAACAATTAAATAGACTTTTCAACACCATTTTTCACTACCAAATCATTTACAATAAAGGCTGATTTTACAAAATCATGAAGTACACAATCTTATTTGTAACGAAATTACGAACTCTTTCAAGGACTAAACTGATAATTCCAAAATACCTTCACATGGCAATTGCGAGGTCCAAAGCGTAAAATTGTCGTGAAGGAGTTGCTTAATATGCGTCGAATCTTTATACGACTCCTGACTTAACGTGTCTAGCTCAAAAAATTGCCCCATCAAATGAACTTTCCAAATTGCACGCCCTAAAATAATCAAAACATCAAAAAAAAATAGTAATTATGAATATAGATTTGTGTTATGTTTAATTGTAAAGGCCTAAGTGCATAAATCATATGTACTTTTCAGTATTATTGAGTAGTTTAAAGCAATGCAATGACAGATCCGATGAGTTAGCAACAATATTAGCCTTATCCGACACAGCCCTTAATAAGCAACCAAAAAAAAGAAAAGAAAATTAGTAAATTACAAAAATAATAAAATGGGGAAATTCGACTTTAAATTCTGGCGGTGATAATAAACTAAAATTGAGCATAATTAATGTGAATCAGCACAAATTGAGCTTATTGAAAATTAGCCCAAAAAAATATCCTAGTTAAACCAAAATTCAGCATAAATAATCTTAATCAGCCAAATTCAACTTAAGTAATCCTAATTAGGATAAATTCAGCTTAATAAATCCTAATTTTGGGTAAAATTCAGCTCAATTAATCCTAAGTAGAGCAAATTCAACGGTATTAAAACATAATTGACCCAAATAAGTCGATATTTTGGGTAAAATTCAGCTCAATTAATCCTAAGTTGAGCAAATTCAGCGGTATTAAAACATAATTGACCTAAATAAGTCGATTCAGTCTATCAAAATCACCCTCTCTTAAACCCTTAGTAAAATTCAGTAAATTGAAAGGAAACTCCACTCAAAATTCACTCCAAATTGATTCAGTCAATTAATACCAATTAATATCAACATCACTTTACGCCTTAGTAAAAATTCAGTAAACAAAAAGGAAAATCAGTAAAAGTTCTGTCAAAATTCACTCAAAATCAGTAAATAGAAAAGAGTACCTTCACTGCCGGTGTGGTCTGAGAGAGAGAGGGAGTGAGTGAGCTGTCGAGAGAGCTGTCGAGAGAGGGAGAGAGAGAGAGACGGAAGAGCTGTCGAGAGAGGGAGAGAGGAGAGGAGCTGTGCGATTGGAAGAGGGAGAATCGGGAGAGGGGGAGAAAATTTAGACGGACGGATATTCCAAGGGAAAAGAGAGATAAATATGTCCGTCCGATTTTGATTGTAGAGTCAGGATTTAAAAGGACACTGAACATCGGATGAAAATCAAAGGGTAGAAAAAAATAAAAGACGGCGTCTTACTAACTGATCAGAAAAATGGCCTGCTTTAAAACCTATTATTAACATGTGCCAATTGCTGAATTGCCATATGACAATTTTCATGTCACTACATAAAAAATTATAGAACAATAACATATAAATTAAAAAAATTATTAGTATATGATATATAAACTCATCAATCAAGTTAAATACTTACAAATTATCACATTTTAATCAAACTAAACATTCCATAATTATCACATTTGTTTTTCACCACTGAATCTTAATAAGCTTTTCATTCTCAATCATGAGTATCTTTGTTCGAAAATAAATTAAATCATTCCAAGCTCTCAATTAGACTCAACACCTTCCAAATTTTCATTAAATTCAACACCTTTCAAACATATCGGATTCCAATTTATCAAATGCACAATTTCCAATTTTAAAATCATAATCAGCAGCAAAAAGAAGCAATTAAATTAAAAAGAACAAATCATAAATTCAAATATAATTATACTTTCAACATATACCAAATATACTTCCAAAAAATGTAATTACATTCTAATCAAATTTATCACATACATACATAGTAAAGAACTTCCCAAAAATGTCAAATTTCACTTTTAATTCACAATTATTTGCCCATGAATTATGCCATATATTAAGGATCCAAATCCAGTTGATGAGATTCCTCATCAATTTTTTACCTAAAAAGAGAAAAAAATACAAATCAGTAAAGATATTCAAATGTATTTCACATATATATCTCATTACACAATTGATTTAACACTTCATTAGTAAAGAAATCCTTAGTTAAAAAAAAAGAACAAAAGTTAGAAAAATCCTTAAAATATATGATAAATGAAAAAGGTTGAAAAAACAGCTCCAAAATTCTGAAAATTGTGAAAATATATTAGTTTTAAAAAATCTGAAAATTAGAAAAATCTCGAAACAATTAGAAAAACAAAGAATTATTATTTTTTGTTTTTGCAGAAGAGCATTATTATTAGAAAAATAATTAGAAAAAAACTTAAAATAATTCTTGCGTGAAAGGATTTTGTTTCATTTGACTCATGTTCGATCTAACTCATGCCAACAAAATTCAGAAAAATAAGAAATCTGAATAATTAAAAGGAAAATTCGAAATCGAAATATTAAATAAAATATCTTACTTTTCAAAAAATGAAATAGAATTCTTACTCGAAAATCTGAGATGAAGCCGAATATAAAATCGAAAGTTTGAAAAAGAAACATGAATTTACTTGAAAAATTCCGAAAAAGAAAAAAGACATTTCACAAACACCTTACGTGCGTCCTAGTAAATTTTTTGACTATACAATATTCTTGCGAAATATAACCAAAACATTTCTGAAAATGAAATAGAATTCCCAAGAAATATGAAAATCGAAAACTAGAATAAGAATGATTACTTGATAATAGTTGCAAAATAAGTCACTCAACTTTCAATTGTCTCGTATAGATCACTAAACTTTCAAAAATTATCAAATAGGTCACTCAATTTTCAATTGTCCCCAATAGATTACTCAACTTTTAAAAAATGACCAAATAAGTCACCCGGTTAATTGAAATTTGAGTGACCTATTTGATAATTTTTGAAAGTTGAGTGACATATAGAAGACAATTGAAAGTTAAGTAACATATTTGACAATTTTTGTAAGTTGAGTGACTTAAACGGGACAATTGAAAGTTGAGTGAGTTATTTGGTCATTTTCGAAAGTTGAGTGACTTTGGTGAATGTGAATGATTATCCGAAACTTGACAATCATGAATGTTTTGAATACAATATTCTAGTGAATGATTATCCGAATCTAGTGAATGATTACCCGAAACTTGACAATCATGAATGTTTTGAATACAATATTCTAGTGAATGATTATCCGAATCTAGTGAATGATTATCCGAAACTTGACAATCATGAATATTTTGAATATAATATTCTAGTGAATGATTATCCGAAACTTGACAACCATGAATATTTTGAATACAATATTCTAGTGAATGATTATCCGAAACTTGACAATCATGAATGTTTTGAATACAATATTCTAGTGAATGATTATCCGAATCTAGTGAATGATTACCCGAAACTTGACAATCATGAATGTTTTGAATACAATATTCTAGTGAATGATTATCCGAATCTAGTGAATGATTATCCGAAACTTGACAATCATGAATATTTTGAATACAATATTCTAGTGAATGATTATCTACCCAATTAAAAAATATTGATTGAGTGGAAGATTGTTTAACCTCCGATTAGATGTATCAAAGTTGAAGTGATGGTTTAACATCTGATTATGATATTGTATATTCTAGATATATCATAGTTATTTATTTGTATATCACTAATATAAGAGACATTTTATATCTTAGCATGTGTGAAAAGTTAATAATTTTTGCCTGAATTAAAACATTTGTTTGGCGATGTATTTTTAAAGCTTTAACTATTCGAGCTGAGCTTTCCACTGGATTGCACTTTATTGATTGCATCTGCCCCATTTGTTTAAAAATGGCGAAAACAATAAATCATATGTGGTTTCATCGTGAATTTTTGCGGGCCACTTGTCCCATCCCGTTTAAATTTATGAACTGAAATGCTAACCGGTGACTTCTCGGAAAATTTGAGTTACATTTATAATTGTCTTGCTGATGTTGATTGTGCTTTTTTTTTATTGTTTAGCTTGACAAATATAAAAAACAAGATTCGTTTGAATACATAAATCTATTGCCCCTCAACCACTTAATATCATTACTAGAGCATCCATATTGCACTCATATTTAAGTTTTACTTCCCCTGACCATTTGGATAGGTCAACTCTATGATCACAAAACATGTTGTACCAAATACCAATTTGGGTAACTCAAGTAAGATAGAAAAATAAATCCTCCTACCAATCAAATAAAAAACTCTAGTATTTTTTTATTTATTTTTGTGACGCTTCTTGGGTTCCTAATGAGTGTGCTGGATTGAGGATTGTGTTCTATAAGGTTAGAAAAGTCTTTTAAGAATTATTGAGACCGGTGGGGCAATATTAGCTGAAACTTATGCTTTATATTATGCTCTTACTATATTCTCTTTTACTAATTTCTCGGTTATTTATTGTTTTTCGGATTGCCTTCAAATTAAACGCTCTCATTAATCCTTTAAAAAATTTAGAATTACCTTGGCATTCGAGAAGAATCCTTATTCAAAACCAAGCAAGACTCGAAGAAAACCAAACTGTCAAAAATACTCATCTTTCAGGACACTTTAATGGAATATCACACTTGCTAAATATTGCTAGATTGATGAAGCTACACATAATTTTAATTTGATCCTAGATTTTATATCTCGGATAGAGACAAGTAAAATCTGGAATTGTTCAAATTTTGGGGGTTATTGTAAATTTGTTGTATTTCGGGGTTTATGTAAATTTGTTGTATATTTGGCGGTTTTTTGGTTTTGATTGGTTGGTGGCTTGTGCGAGGGTTTGTTGTGTTTATTTGATGATTTTTTGGTTTTTCATGTGTTGTGCTGCCAAAAAAATTTAGATTCTTTTGGCACTTGATAGAATGAAAGGTTGAGGTTAACAAATTGCTAGTAAATAGATTTTAGAAGTCATGTAAGGTTAAATGGGGCTTCTACAATATCCGATGTAATCTCTTGTTTGTAGTTATAATCAGTCTACGGGCTTTCCATAAAAAAATATTAATAATTTTATATTTTAGATTGTTTAACCTCAAATTCTGCCAATGGGTACCTAGTATTTCCAGCTATTGAAAAGTCACACATACACCCTCCTAATTTCATGAAAGAAAGGAGGAATTGGTTATCAAACAAAATCCACACAAATCACAACTACCAACCATTTTATTTACACACAAAACCCTAATCTCCAACACGACATCTCATGAAACCCAAAACATTAACCACCATTTCAAACTCTAATTTTCCCAGCAAACCCTAAATCGGCCCTAGGAAATCACCATAGACTCGTGAGGAACTGAAAGCTCCGATTCTGCTCCATCCATCTACACCACATTAATTTAAATCTAACCTACCCTTATCAATTTTTGAGTGCTTTTCACTCAAACTATCGGGTTCTCCTTGCCACATATTTATACTCGCCAACACTTTTCACAGACAAGAAAATATTTTCAATTAGACCCGATTTGATGAAGATTTCGTGCTTTAGAATCTTCTCTACAATTCCAGTAAGAGTCTGTCCTATTGTAGGTCTTTGAGTGAAGCAGGTGAAGTTACTTCTAGAAGGCAGATTATAATTGATTTTTTGAGGAGAAGACCTTGATTAGTAAGCTGGTCCAGCGGAGTAATAACGTTCCACTCTATTTCTGTCTCAAGAAACACTATTTTTAATTCTGAAAAATGTATAAAATCAGAAACAAATTCAATTCTCTCAAGTCTGAGAAATATATTGTATATAATTTGTGAAAAAAGAACGAATTATGAAAAAAAAATGGAAAAACGGTCCTATTATTCCTTAAGAATTTCAAATCAATCTCATGCAAATTTATGAATTAACTCATACTCCCTATGTATTATCCCAACAAAACTTTGTAATCGACAATACACTTAAACATGTATGCAGTTAAAAATCAGATAAGATAATATAGCTAGGTTAAAAATCAGATAAGTTAAAAATCAGATACACTTAAACTAGGTACTGTGGTTTCTAAGATAAGCCTAAATCAGACGAAAGTATTCTAATTCATACAATTTTCTCTAATTTCGTGGAAATTTCTAGAAACTGGACTACACATGCAAATTCAAGTTTGAATTTCACTGAGCCCCATTTTTAAAGATTTATCCAATCCAAAATTAACCAATGTAGCATGAAACCCTGAAAATTGAGCATAAATTATTTGTGAATTGTCCGTCAGGGGAAGAAAGGGCAGAGAGACGGAGACGAGAGATTGCCGGAGAGATGGAGCGGGGAAAGATAGCTTACGAAGGATTTATCGGATCAGAAAAAGAGTGAGTGAGAGAGGAGTCATGACACCTTTTTTCTTATTGAAAAATAGAAAAATAATTATGTTTTTTGAGAAAATTTGGAGGGGGCTTAAAACCTCCTTCCAAATGATTTTATATATATGATCTCCTTACCATGCGATGACTAAGATCAGCGAACTCGACAATTGGCTGCCACCGCCACTCGTGAACCAAGGTGCGGAGAGAATGGCGGATCAACACCCAGACGAAGGAGTGGAATGTTTACTTCCACTTTCTTGAAAACCTCTAGGATATCTCTCTCTGCCTCATCCTTTTTGGTGTTAACCGCTAGACGGCTAGGAAAAGGGGCTCTAGGTTTATAAGGTGGTATTTCCTTGGGCTTTTCTTTCATCTTCTCGGATTCCGGCTTAATTACTTCAATCTCTCCTTCACCTTGCATGTTTCCCTTACTCCCTTCTATTTCTTTACCACTTCTTAAGGTGATAGCACATGCATTCTCACGGGGGTTTAGAGTTTGGGAAGGAAGTTGTGAGGACCCCTGAGTTTTTAACTGGTTTAATTCAGAGGATATTTGAGCAATTTGGGTGCCCAGATGTGTTAGGGCACTTTTTGTATCCTTCTGAAAAGAAGTAGTTGATGTGGCCAAGGAGGTCACAATGTCAGAAAGACTTTTCAGAGCAGGGTCAATCGGAGGTGAGGAAGAAGAAGAGTTTTGATTATGGTTTTGAGGAGGTTGTTGCTGGTTTCCTGGGTCACGCCATCTAAAGTTTGGGTGGTCACGCCATCCAGGATTGTATGTTTTAGAGTAGGGATCATAGTTTCGGTTGTGGGCCCCATTTGAATTTCCTTGTTGGTTTAGTTTAAAGATGCCACAAGCAGTGGTCGTGACCTTCTCCTCATCATGGAGTGTTGGGCATGCATCAGTCGTGTGTCCCGTCTGAGTGCAGACACCACATGCCTTCACTTCCATCTTGGTTCCCAAGAATGACGCCATCATATTAGCCAGGCTATCTAATTTGGCGTCCATACCATTCACTCGCTTCTCCAAATCACAGTCTCTAATCTCATTAACTCCCCTAATTCTAGATCTGGTTCTACTAGATTGGGCATTTTTGGCCATGGTTTCTATCAAGGTACGTGCTTGCCTAACGGTTTTATCTATGAAAGCACCCCCACTAGCAGAATCTACATTATCCCTTGTCTCTTGAAGCATCCCATCATACAAGTGTTGAATCAGGAGATTCTCTGGGACTTGATGGTTGGGACATTTTGCACACAACTTCTGGAAGCGATCATAGTATTCGTAGAGGGTTTCCCCTACTTCATGTTGAATACTACAAATCTGCTTCCTAATAGAAGCGGTAAGAGAGACAGGAAAATACTTGTCTAGAAACAACTTTTGAAGTTCTACCCAAGTTGTTGGAAAAGGTGCCAAATGGTAGTACCAGTCCTTTGCTGGTCCTCGAAGACTGTATGAGAACAGTCGCAGCTTGTAAGGACCTTCATCTTCAATCTCCGCCGGCATCATTGTTGCGGTGATATGGTTGAACTCACGCATGTGAGAGTGCGGATCCTCTCCGGCACTCCCATTGAAGGTTGGTAACAATTGGAGAAGACCCGTATGGATCTTGAAATTCGGGACCGGTGGTAGTACAATACCATACTGGTTGGTAGCAAAGTCAAAGGTAGACAGGTCCCTAAGTGTCCTATCCTCAAAATTAGCCATGGCTGTAGTGTTACCTGTTGTAGCGTGAGGAGAAGCTGGTGGAGTGGGAGGATCGCTTCCGCTGTCCGAGTTCTCCACCTTTTCAGTTTCTTCGGCTGCTTTCGGTGTTACTGGAATTGCTCTTCTGCGCTCCAGGTGTGTTCTCTCAATCTCCGGATCTAGTGGTGCAAGTGGAAGATTAGAACTACGAGTGGCTTTCATGAACTGGAATCAAGTGTAAGAGAGAGAATTAGTGAATGCAAGTAATGCAGACTCAAAGTGAAAATAAATAGTATGGCTGACTCTGACAAAAAGTGAAAAGGATAACAAAGGTAAGGAAGGTGTGATTCTGACAAAAAGTTAAAAAGGGTTTGGTTTACTCTGACACAAATGCAGACTACCGTACTACACAAGAGAAGTGTGAATATTGACCTAGACTAGTCGCGTTGCTAGCTCCCCGGCAACGGCGCCATTTTGATAAGAGGTATTTTTGCAGTCGTTTTACACTTACCAAAGGAAATTTATAACCCTAGACTTAACTACAATAAAGTAGACAGTGGAAGTAGGGGTCGAACCACAGAGAGCTATTTAGACTAAACTAGGTGAAAAGATTACTTCTCTAATGAAAATGGACTCAATAAAAATAGAAACTAAAATAAAGAGAAACCAAGTCCATAAATAAAGCCAAACACAAGACCTAAAACAAGACACACAATTGGGGGGGGGGTTGTTGATTGGTTGATTGCAACAAAATGAAAGTAACAAGTAAAGAAAAACTTAAAGTAAAGATTAAGAGATGTGGTGGTTTTGTGGAATGAGGCATAGTTTCGTGTAGTGAATTTGTGTGTAACTTTATCCTTGATTATAATAATGAATTTGGAATTAATCTCTTAAGTGCAGTAAGATGAGCTCTAACCGATAAATAACTCAAACGAAAAGATAGGGTTTTAGTTTAGATGAGCTCGTAAATAAAAACACTAACCTATTTGAATATCATAACCAATTCAATAGAAATCATTGGTTATTTAAACAAATCAAAACCTCCTAAACAATGAGCTTGTTTAGAACTGTTCAGATCGTTGTGAGTTATTTGCACTTGGCTATTATTCAAATTCTAATGGATGCTATTGAGCAAAGCAACCAAAGGAATTTTGTGGCCCTTGTTAATTACTATTGAACATAGAATTGACCGAAATAAACTTAAAATAATTCATTGAGCATGAAAGATAATAAGTAAATAAAAACAGAATATAACCGTTCAAATGAAATTCATTATTAATGGTCTCAAAAGTTACAACACAAAAACATAAACACTAACTATGCCTCGAAGGGCTTACTCGAAATACATGGAAAATAAAGAAAATAAAATAATGATAGAACCCATTAATGAAGCGTGGATGGAACGGTGAAGCTTGCTTGACTTGCCCAACTCCAAGAGAGAGAATAGATGAAGTTCAAAAGTGATTAGAATAGATGCCTTGCACCTGGTTATATCCCTCTCAAAAGGTGATCATGAGGGATGAATGAGGCCCCATGCAAAGAGTGTGAATGAGCATGGCAAAAACATGAAGAGTGAATGCAAAGTGCATGATAGATCTGTCCAGAAGATGGTCAATTTGGGACACGTATATCTCTGAATTGGGCTCTGGTGATATGGAATGAATTGTGGGCCTTGTTCTCTTCTTTCCAACAGTATATAGCATGCATATAGAGAAGGCCCAGATTGTGAGTTATGGCCGAAATACTGAGGCTGTGTCGGCAGGCCCGAGTCTTGATTATTATTTCCATCTTGTGCTCCAACATATTTATTTTCAAGCTATGCTCCATCCAAATTGCACCTGAATTCACATAAATATGTCATTAGTAGTATCAACATTCAATTTGTGATTATTATCGATATAAATAGAATATTAATGTATATAATGGTGCAATATCACATATGTATAGGGTATAAAATGTGTATAATTAATGACTTATCAGTATGGTACCGTGAAGGGTATTTTATTTGCAATATATAAACTACTTAGTACTCCAATTATCAAATTCTCTTCTAAAAGTGAGCTGTTCTCATTGGATGATTTTTCATTGTTTTCCCCTTAATCTTTTACTTTCTCTATCTTGCTCCTTCACTCCATAATCTAGTATGAGCCTTTTAAGTTTGGGTTCTTGAACTGAGCTGTGCTGCTGCGATTTCTTATGGCAAATATGAATTTGATCGAGTGAGAAGATTTTTCATGTATCTTATGAGGATATTTTGACATTTCCCACTTTGTGGGTGAATATGTGCTATTTGGAGATTTTGTGGGTACGAACCTTTATAGCATGATTTAAATTTGTCTCAAAATGGGGAAACCCCTCTTAAACCCCAATTATTGGCTATGATGAGTATATCTTGAGCCAGCCTAAAGTTCATTTTTTCTCCTCTCTGTACATATCATGCGCTAGTTGGGAAATGTTTACTTGTGAGTGCATGCTCATTGATATTTGTGTTAATGCATGCTAGTCTTGTTTGGATTCTTGAGTTATGGTAGATGATGAAACTATTTTGGACAAAAGAGGAGAAAGAAAAAATGGGAAAATTTTCAAAACCCCATTTTGCATTTCTGAATATTTTAAGAATCTCTCTTTCTCTCTCTAATTGTTGTTCTTGGCCAACTCTAAGGATCTCATACAAAGGGTTGTGCATAATTAGCTTTGTGTTATTAGCATGATGCTCTAACCGACTTCCTTTCTCTCTGCTGGAAAAAGATGATGATTTTGCGAATGGAAATATGGTTGAATTATTTCAAGGGCAAACTGGAGTATTGGTTTTGATTCAAATTTTATGTTTATGTATTCTGTCCGGCTTGCTTGAACTTGAATGTTTAGCAAGCAAATTCAGACCTCTCCCATTCTCCCTGGCTGATGTTTCTTGTGTTTCTCTGACATGTTTTTGTGTTTGTGAAGATTTTGTGAGGGGTTTGGATCGCTCCAGTTTGATTACTAGGTTGTAGTTTGAGCTCATGTCACTGAATTTTGGTGCATGATTTGCCCAAATAATAGTAAATTAGGTTCTGGTGATTTTCAAAGCTCACGTTTCCAGCCTGGCTACGATACTTGGCAATTAGTTGATTCTTATTTTGCTGCAACTTTTGAACTATTAGTTTTAGCATGGATTTGATAATATAGTAATTAAGTTGAGCGCAAATTTAATTATATAGTAATTTTTAAGCATGAATTTTTTAAGCACGAATTTGAAATTATTTGATTTTTTTTTAGTAATTAGTTTAAGCATGAAGTTTTTAGCACGAAGCTGAGCATGATTGTTTAGCACGAACTTTGAACAAAATTTTACGGTTTTCTAAAGGAGAGAATGGGAAGAAAGAAGCTTATTTCTTTTGGAGACGGTTGATTTGTTTTCAAGAAAAAAGAGCAGTGATGAAATTGCATCTGATGACAAAAGACTTGATCTATAATATCTTTCGCACCATCTCGTGATTCTTTAGCCACCGACTCAGACTCGGATCCGAATTTTAATATGTAATTAAATTTCATCAGATGCAATTTTAATATTGCAAAACGAGCAGGGATATTTTGTATCACTGGAGATGATTATAGAAAAGACAGTCGGAATGAGCTTTTTGGGTTAAGGCCATTTGGCCGCTGATTCTAATGGGGTCATTTAAAAGTTGGGACTCAAGAGAACTCGTTTCGTGGCAAATAAACAATTATTTTCTTCTCTCTCTTTCCCCTCTCCTCAACCCATGAACTGAAAAAGCACTATCTTTCTACTTCCTTCTCCGTTGATTTTCCAGCAAACTACTGGTAGGATATTCTTTTCGCAAACCTGCAAAAAACCTTCCTCAAAAGATATCAATACTTCCAAAGACAACACCACCTACAAGTGACCTTGCAACTTTTGAAATACAGCTGAAATCTTCAGCAAATGAAACAAGTTTTAGCTCATCTACTTTCGCCAGTCACGCAAAAGCATTATTGAACAGGAAAAATGACAGCAAGGCACCGGCGAACAAACTCTGTCTAGCATGCATAACAAAAAACTCACATCTAAATCATCATTTTGTCGTATCCTTGAACAAAGAGAGAAGGTTCCCGCAACTATTCCGATGCCTCCGGACATATCTAATCCGGCATGGTATAATAGATGCTACAATTGTTTCGATGAAGGGCACATTACAAAAACGTGCAAATTTCGAGTCTATTGCACAATCTGTGACAAAGCATGGCATATTGTTCAGTTTTGTGTGGCGATCAAGTAAGCATCGCAAACACTGGATGATCCAATTGTGAGTTCATAGAAAATCATGAAATCAGATCCAAAAATGCATACCCATACTATAAGCTCCTTATTGGTGTCAGAAAATCAGAATTTTTGCAAAGAAGAAACAAGCATATTCCTTAACAGAAGCGAAATCCTTGCTGAAGAGGAAAAATAGATAATGATATCTCCAAAAGAGGGTCAAAAAAATCAAATAAATTTGCATATGTATTCAAAGCATATTTTGGACAATGTCGGTCATCAAGACGTGAACCAGCCACTCAGCAACGAATTGGCAAATATTTGAGCACAGTATTGTGGGATTGACAAAAAAATCATGAGCATCATCGAAAATGGTACTCAATCATCCTTTAAAGAGACAGTAAAATATAGAGATTTAGAAGGTTGTGAAAATGCCGATTGGCTAGACGAGGACTTAAACCAGGAAGAAGACTAGGAGGAAGAAGATGGATGGTCCGAGTACGATGAGTGCTAACGCTTCATGTGATGTAGCAAAGTTATCTTCGAAGTGCAAACAAAATTGGATGACTTTAACTTATTTTTACTATAGGTTTATCCTTAGTATAATTTTAGCTAATTTTTATTTTTTTTGTGTAATCTTCGGAAAGTAATACCAATGGTGGTAAGGGTCATGGACCCGAACTTTTATAGATTTTATTTTTAATTAATTAAAGTCTTAGTAGGAAATTTGCCTACTATCTCAAAAAAAAAAAAAATGAAAATGAATGAATAAAAATGAAATGATGAGACATATGGAGTTCCTTTTTTCCTTAAAAAAAGATAATAGATGTATGGAAGGGCTTAGGGGCAATATATTACTATCATTATAATAAACTGCTTAAAGAACTCCAATTATCAAATTCTCTTCTAAAAGTGAGCTGTATTCATTGGATGAGTTTTCATTGTTTTCCCCTTAATCTTTTACTTTCTCTGTCTTGCTCTATTGGTGGCATGAAAGAAATTGTGTAAGGAGATCCTTACATGCCACAGTAGTCAGTTGTGAGGGCCAAGGATTTCTGTTGTGAAATTTATTCTGCAAACTAGAACCTTATGGAATCTCTATTGAACAACTTTTTTACTCTTATTTTGGCTAAAGTTCACAATACTTGATTCTTTTTTCTCTCTATCCTTTTTTATACAAAACTGCCTTCCAAAAATTCCCAATTATGTTTCTAATACTTTGTCTATACTGAAAACATTAATGTTTACCAAACACCACTCATAAAACTTGTCTATTACAAACCTTCAAAGCAGTCCCTGAGATGGATCTCTATAAAATTTCTAACAATATTCCGAAACCTAAGTTTGGCAAATATGTCCTCACAAGGTGTTTACAACCAAATTTTACAAAACATTTGCAACTATAACTCCACAGATCATTTTATACCAATTTAGAGTCTTTTTTTGCAATAATATTAAATTTAATATGATAGTTGGCCTGTGTATATTCAGGCTAGAAGCTAATCGTTACTAGTCTTGATTTCCATATAAAGCTATCCAGGGTGGATTTTATGGTCAGAATCTGTGTCTAAGCGTTATTTTCAGAATTATGATTAGATTAGAGTTCTGGATGTAGTCATGGCAGTTTTTTGTACTGCTATGTTTTGTTTGTAGTACTGGCGGTGTTTAACACTAGATAATGATCAATCAACATGAAATTTTTGAAAGAAATGAGTTAGGGATAAAAGTTATTTGAGTCGTTAAAAAAAATTATTTGAGTCAGTGAATGAGAGCAAAATTAAGTGTAGTAATAAATCCTTTTTTTTTTGTTTGAGATTCAACCAATATCTGATGTGTTAGTAATTCATATTGTTTTTTTTAAATGTAGGTAATTTGCCTACTTAGACTTGCATTAAATAAATATTTTTACAAAAGTATTTACATTTAGTTTCCGTGGCATTCACGGAATTACAAATCTTAATGAAATTTTGCCTATTCCCTATTCGTCCTATGTTGCACGTCTGTCGTTTGGATTGCCGTTTTGGCATGGTGCTTCATGTTGGCGTTACGCCTTGCCAGCCATCCTGAGTCATTCTTCCGCATTCTCCTTAATGATAGAGAATATTTGCTCCTTCGCATTTCTCCTTTGTTGGAAAATTCTTGCATTGTGTTCTTTCCAAATTTTCCAGCAACATGAGATCATATATTTCCCCATTCTCTCCTTTTTGCTTTGTTAATGTGCTTATAGATCCAGCTGTATAGTTTTGTTGGGGAGTATATGGTTGCCTGGTGTGATGCCAAATAGGTTGCATACTTTGACCCATAGGCCATGTGTGTATTCGCATTGTGCAAAATGTGTGGCTCTCTTGGGCCGTTGGCTCTCTTGGGCTGGTGCATGGCATATGGTGCATTCTGCATTTCGAATGCATCCTTTTTTGAGAAGTCTGTCTCTTGTAATTTAGTTTTTCATTACACATGAGCAGGCGAAAAATTTGGTCCTTGGAATTGTTTTAATTTTCCAAAAAATTTGCTGAAACTCTTGTTATGCCCGCATTTTGTGAAGAACGTATATGCTGATTTTACTGAGAATTGCTTTGTTTTGCATGCTCCCTATATTACTTGGTCTTCTTCCTTGTTTAGTGAACTTTCTATGGCCGTTACTAGAAGTATTCTGAGCTTGTTTTGAAGATTTGAATTAAGAGGGCGATCCCATTTGTTGGGATTTCTTGAGCGTTCTTGACTCAGCGAAAGTGGATTCAAGATTCAAGACATTCAAGAAATTCAAGAAATTCAAGAAAACCAAAAGAAACGGATCAGTGAATTACGATTAAATTTCATCAGATGCAATTTTAATATTGCAAAACGAGCAGGGATATTTTGTATCACTGGAGATGATTATAGAAAAGACAGTCGGAATGAGCTTTTTGGGTTAAGGCCATTTGGCCGCTGATTCTAATGGGGTCATTTAAAAGTTGGGACTCAAGAGAACTCGTTTCGTGGCAAATAAACAATTATTTTCTTCTCTCTCTTTCCCCTCTCCTCAACCCATGAACTGAAAAAGCACTATCTTTCTACTTCCTTCTCCGTTGATTTTCCAGCAAACTACTGGTAGGATATTCTTTTCGCAAACCTGCAAAAAACCTTCCTCAAAAGATATCAATACTTCCAAAGACAACACCACCTACAAGTGACCTTGCAACTTTTGAAATACAGCTGAAATCTTCAGCAAATGAAACAAGTTTTAGCTCATCTACTTTCGCCAGTTACGCAAAAGCATTATTGAACAGGAAAAATGACAGCAAGGCACCGGCGAACAAACTCTGTCTAGCATGCATAACAAAAAACTCACATCTAAATCATCATTTTGTCGTATCCTTGAACAAAGAGAGAAGGTTCCCGCAACTATTCCGATGCCTCCGGACATATCTAATCCGGCATGGTATAATAGATGCTACAATTGTTTCGATGAAGGGCACATTACAAAAACGTGCAAATTTCGAGTCTATTGCACAATCTGTGACAAAGCATGGCATATTGTTCAGTTTTGTGTGGCGATCAAGTAAGCATCGCAAACACTGGATGATCCAATTGTGAGTTCATAGAAAATCATGAAATCAGATCCAAAAATGCATACCCATACTATAAGCTCCTTATTGGTGTCAGAAAATCAGAATTTTTGCAAAGAAGAAACAAGCATATTCCTTAACAGAAGCGAAATCCTTGCTGAAGAGGAAAAATAGATAATGATATCTCCAAAAGAGGGTCAAAAAAATCAAATAAATTTGCATATGTATTCAAAGCATATTTTGGACAATGATCTCCAAATCGACAATGTCGGTCATCAAGACGTGAACCAACTTTTCGAAAAACCTTCATTGACTACAGGGAAAACTGTGTTAGAACCAAAAGTCGAATGTAAAACAACGACTCAATCAACTTTATCAGGAGCAAAAGTTGAGATGCTATTAACAAGTCTTGAGTTGGACACCTTACAAAAAAGCCACTCAGCAACGAATTGGCAAATATTTGAGCACAGTATTGTGGGATTGACAAAAAAATCATGAGCATCATCGAAAATGGTACTCAATCATCCTTTAAAGAGACAGTAAAATATAGAGATTTAGAAGGTTGTGAAAATGCCTCGCAAGGTGTTATTTACATGCACCTTGCATGATGGCTATGACCGTTTCAACAGGAAGAAAAAACTTCAGAGGAGGGTCTATCCATCAGAAATGGAGGATTGTTATGTAAAATGCCCAGCGCGGATGGTAATTGAGGATGTGCTTGGCATAGGAGTCTGGCACGTTTAGGAGCTGGTGTGTGCACACAACCACCCCACATTTCTTGATTCGTTCCGCACATTAGATAGCGCAGAATAACTATAGAACCCACAATTAAGGTTTTCGTGCGTACAGTTAATATTATGAATCAATCGTGATCATGACAAATGTGGCATGCATTATTAATGTATCATACTTCTATTTACATACTTATCCGAGGTATATTCTCGATGTAGCTATCCACGAGCACTGCAATCTAGATGACGACATCGACGAACTTTCCAGTCCCCTGGGTGATATATTGGTGAGCATAGGAGGCCTCATTTTACCATCATTTATATTTGTACATGTGTGTATATATATAATCTATATATTTGTAATTTCCACAGGGCAAAAATCTTGACTCACCAGTTCTGCCCGTAGAGTAGAGTTTTTCGGATGAGAATGCGGTACCTTTTGCGTAGCGGTGCAGATGTACCCTTCGGCATGCGACCTTTTGTTGAGGTGTAGGTCAGGGTGTGCGTAGGGTTAAAATTGTCTGCGACCTTAATGTTTAATTTTATGTATGTTATGTAATTGGCAGTGTTTTATTTTGTACGCATGAATTAATTTATTAGGGTGGGGACGTTTGTGTTGTAATGTGATATGCATTTGTAATAGCCATGGAACAATACTATTATATTATAAAATTTGTTGCTATTGATTACTTATTAGGCATTATAATGTTAATTTGTTGCATCTGATGTGAAGTTGTTGAGGCCTTGTCATTTTTACCCCAAAGAAAAACCATAACATGTGTTCCATCAATAGATAAGTGATTGAAATACTACGATACATACATCAGTAGTTGAATTCAGGAGAGTTATCGCAGCAATAAGTCTTGCAAGCATGACACAAGAGGGCATCTTAAAACACAATATGAATTTTTTTCATTAGAACATCATCACAGCAAAAGACCAATATTTTTATATAGTATGCACGTATGAAACGTGACTTATGGAACATATATGTATTGTGAACGAAGTTTTCTATAATCACAGTGCATAGTTGCCCTTGGTACCATCAAGATTGTTTATCGTGCATTGTTGACACATGTATCGTGATATGCAAGATTAGAGGGTGAAGGAGTACTCGTTTATAACACGCGCAATATTACAGAGGTAATGATGTTGCCTATATACAATAGGATGTCATGTCGCATTTAAGGAAGTTTTCTTAATTATCGAATGGGGTGAAACGAGTTCCCAGTTCTGAATAGACACAAGGTGTTGTCAAATCAGACACTCACATCAGTAATACTATTTAATTTTCAAGTTTCTGTCTAGAGAATATGAAATCACGGTATTATTTAGCAATTGGTATAGATAGTATATTGTCTTGACGGCAACTGGGACAAGAGCGGAAAATATCTTCTAAATTTTTAGTGCGGGAGTTTTAAACTTCTTCACCACATCTGAATTCAAAGTTAATGTTAGGTTGTTCTCCATAGAATTTCACCAGAGTTAACGGTAGAGTCCACACTAAGCTCCATCCTGCTCACAAGGCCCTAATACAGTCATGGCCATTCAAGCACTTTCTCCTAATGCCCGAGATTGATTTATAGAGGGGCTTGTTGATGGAGTTAATGGGTTGTGGTGTCCTCGATTCAATATCTTCGTGGTGAACGGAGGACAACTGATGTTGAATGTGCATGACATATGCATTATTACCGGAATAAGAGGTGGTGGCAAATTGGTCGATGTTTCTTCGAGGAGACCGTCGCAGACCGAATCGAAGGTAATGAAGAAATTCTTAGGTGGACAGAATAAGTTTCTGTAAAAGATCACGTGAGGGAGTTATTGCTATAGCTTACCTCTGATTGTACCGCTGCGCAGGAAAAATGATTGTCCTTGTTGATAATACATCTGTTCATGATCGTTTTATTCCCGATGAGCAACTCCATGGCTCCATCGCAGTTCTGGCCCTACGTCGACTTAGCAGACGATCTGTGGCAGTATGCGTGGGGTGTAGGTGTCTCTGACTATCTGCTCTGTTAGATTCAGGATGTTGGGATGCGTAAATCACCCCCAGTGGGAAGACTCCTACTATTGTAGGGTGCTCATTTGCTCTACTGGTAAAACATTTAATGAGATTAATCGTTTAATCGTTTAATCATTTTATGTGATATGTAACAAAAAAATGTCGGTTTGTTTAATAGGTATGGTTTTACGAGCACACCAAACCATGTGATTTATTGATTTCTTCGGATGGAATCCCAAGATTCCACAACTGAAATCTAGCCACCGATGGTGCAGCGAGAACGTTTAATGAGCTTATGGCGAGTCTCAACCCTACACACATGAGAACCGAATGCATTCCATTGGGAGTTAGTGAAGGATGGATTTTTGTGAAGGACGATGCTAAGTCTTTTTGCAGCTGTAGAAATTGTAAATCGCGTAAAACCGTCGTTAAATTTCACTCGATTTAGCAAAATAATTTATATTTTCCTATTATTCAATTTACGAGTATGAGCGGTAAATGAGTTTAGGGGTTGAACACAAGGAGGTGTGGCCTCAAGAATTAACTAATCTCAATGATTTATCTCTAGTGTAAAATCTTTTTGTTCAAGGTTTATTAGGTAAATTTTCAAGTTTAAATTCAATTTCAGTTTTGCTAAAAGAATTCAGCACGTCACACTTCAGTGTTTTAATTTGTAACTAGACCAAATAAACTCTGAATCCAACATACGAGATACCATTGGAAACTAGAAAGAGAGATCTACGATATGGTCCATTACTATTATTATTATTTTATTCAAGAATTTCGAGATATTTGCAGATCAGTCTAGAACTTATTTCAGATTCACAATCGGTTCAGTAGCAACTTCAGAAAATTATAGAAAATTCACCAAAGCTTGAAAAATCTCAAAATGTTTGCAGAAATTCAATTATCAGGTTATGGATCATCTAACAAAATTTGGTATAGTTCTGATTTATAATGAAAATTCAGATCTAGATTCAAAAATTGGATCTGACAGATCAGTACTTACAAAAGTGGCAATATCTTCTGATCTGTTTTGACTACTACTATTTTAAAATTTAGATTTGGATTTTACACTTCGAAATACTTCAAGTAGGACTATTTTTGTTTTTTTATTATTTGTTTTTATATTTTTTTAAAATTCAGAAGTAAGGAAAACTAAATCTGGACAGAAAGATCAAAAATAGAAATAATTACAAATTTAGAAAATTAATATCTCACAGATTATAATTCCGAATTGGATAAAATTTGGTTTGCAAATTATTTACTAAATGGAAAATAAATTTTAAAAATATTTATTTAATTTTTCAGATCTGAATTGGACACGCAATTAGACTGAAAAGACTGAAAAACCAGAGCGAAGCAGCAGCAAAACAGAAACTGGATTAGGGTTTGATTTTCAATCAAAAAATAGGGATTTATAGGAAATTCATGAGGTGTAACAATCATTAATCACTTAGGGTATAATTCTACAGATTTAGATGATGGACTTGAGCAATCTAAGCTAAGATTTACTCAAAAAATTGATTCAACAACTAGTTCATCCCAAAACAGCCATTTTAAAACAAAACTTGAATTAAATTAATCACAACTCCAAATTAAACACATAAAATACTAAGCTAAGCATTCTAGATGATTAACAAGTCAATAAACTCTGGATTTAATAGATCAATTGATGAAAAATACTAAGCTAAGCAATTTTTCCAAATTTATTAAAAAATTTGTGTGTTCATGACTATTCACCAAAATTCAGCAAAATTACAAACTTTAAAATCAAGATTTCATGCATACAACTCATAAATTTCCTTCCCTACCTAGATCTACTTACACATATTCACAAAAACGAGATTTGCACAATTTTTCATCATGATTATCTATAATGGACAGATTTGAAATTTAAGTACACAAGAGGAGAATTAAGAGAGAATTTCAACCAACCGAAACCGTAGAGCCAAGGTAGGACCTCTTTGCTTCAATCTAGAACCTCTCTTTGGCCCCACAACTCAAGCTAGAGCTGGAATTTCCATTGTTGCTTCCACTTATCTTGATCTTCACATATCGGCTCAAAACTCGAATTCTCACTTTACAAACTTTTATTAATGGAGATTAGTGTTGGAAGAGGATGAAGAAGATGAAGAGAGGATGGGTATGTAC
Source organism: Juncus effusus (assembly GCA_027726005.1). Classification (NCBI taxonomy): domain Eukaryota; kingdom Viridiplantae; phylum Streptophyta; class Magnoliopsida; order Poales; family Juncaceae; genus Juncus; species Juncus effusus. The sequence continues at coordinate 7,191,817 of CM050894.1, read as the reverse complement.
AGTGGATTGTGGGATAATGAGTGATTTCTTGTTGTGAAGCTTGAGGGTCTTTAAATAGAGAGTTAGGACTTGAGATATCCTTCTTGCCATTAATGGAGATGATAGCTTTCAAGGGCATTTTGGTCAATTCTAATGGGTCAGTTGGATTAAGTGTAGTGACCGGATATGTACTTTAGATCTGGGAAATTTCGTTTTGATTTGAGGAGGAATTTTGATTTTTTTTCGTTTTTTTTTCTTAACTCTTTTCAGCGGGATTTCTTTGAATTTTCAGGTCACGTTTTAGAGAAGGAGAATTGAGCGGTTGTATTTCCTTACTGGAGGGTCCAGTCAGCACATAGGAGTGTATATTAGATTGTTCTTTTGGTTTAGATCGAGCTAATGGAAGTCTCCAGTTCAGATCGGTACCGGAGAAAAACAATTTGTGGTTGAGGCAGTTAGAGTACTCTAACAACCCATTCAGATCCGTTGTGACAAGCTATCATGTATGCCCTAATTAAACAGCCTCTCACAACACGAAATTGGATTCTGTGTCACCGTTTCCAGCTCAACTCGTGCACCAGATTTGGTTTAAACTCAACTCGTACTGACCTCCTTTTCACTCTTTTGTTTCCCCTTTCTTGCAAACTCAGATATGAAACTCAAGATACTTTGCAACTCAGCATCGTTTCTCAGTTCAGAGACCTTCTCCTTACTCTCACGAATCTACAACACTTTGAACCACGCAATTTCATTGAGTAAAGCTCGAGATATTGCTCAAATACTAAACTATGTACAATACTAGCCGTTACACTTAGTTTCATCTCTCATTTGAAATTCTTTCACTAAAATCTCGCACTTCGATTTCTGAAAGCTCCTTTGTACCCAAGATATTGTTCCTGCAAAGTTTTCGCTTTCAATTTCATGTTTTGATCACCCAATTGCCTCAGTTAAAATTTCAGCCCAACCTGGTTAAAAAAAATAATAATTCCTTAGCCAAACTCTGACCCGGAGTCTCTTTCAAATCAAATTGAGACCTCAAACATCCTCCTTCTACCTCATATAAACTATAGGGATCAAGAAAACCACACTTTGTTCGAGAATTTCGAGCCAATTTCGTTCGGGTTCAATTCAGCCATAAATTAGCCGTTAAAACTACTCATCTTCACTAAGTTTTCTCTCGCATTCATGCACCATTTTTTGAGTTCTTTATATCCATGGAAAGAGGGGAAGAAGAAGAAGAGAATGACGTTGTAATTATGGGCAAACGCCGGCATTTATGGTTCTGGTGGACCACACAGGTAGATTGGGCTCATTGAGATGAGTCATTGGACAGTAAACATGTCCAATTCTGAGAATTTCAAATTTTTCGCGACTTTTCGAGCGGGATTTGACTGGTCTGTTGACTTCGACCAATTTGACCGAGCTTTTCTAGGATTTCTAGAAGGTTTTGATTGAGAGTCTTGTACCGCTGGATTCGTCTCGTCAAGATCTTCGTTTTGGTACCGCATTTGACCCATTTGTGAAAAGTTGACTTTTGGTCAACTTAGCGATTTTTGGGTGTTTGACTTGGGTTGACTTTTCAGATTCGACCATAATTTTTAATGTGTCGCTCTTTCGCTATTCTTGCGCTGCGAGGTTTATTTTGAGGTGTAAAATGATGGTTAGGATCCATTTGATCGGAACGTCACGTTCCGATACGAAACGTCATAAGAAACGTGGACGTTTCTTCTCTGTTTTGAGACCGAACGTGGTCGGTTCACGTATCGGTTTGGCTGAAGAACGTCGTGAGACAGTGGACGTTTTCATAATGTTTTTTGGTCATTTCTTACTTGTTCCAACGTTTGCTCTTTTCCACCGACGTTTTTCATCGTTTGGGGTTAGAGAAGTATGTGTATGCGGAATTTAAGAGTTTTAGGGTTTTTAATGACCTTTTCGCCTGTAAAATCACACAAAAACGTATTAAGAGGTTTTAAATAATTTTTTATGAATTATGAGCATTTTTGATACATTTTATGTGAATTATGATTGAATTTGAGATGATAAAAATCCTAAAAATGTGTATAAAAACACACAATACAGAGATGCATGTGGCTTAAGGTTCAAGCACGGCACAAAAATGTTTTGGTCGAAATCATCAGAGCAAAATATCGCCCGCTCTGATCGCAATGCCAGGTCGCCTATACGCCCTAGGCATTTCAACATAGGAGCCTATATGTTAAGTGTAACGGAAAACACCACACCCTGGGAAGGTATGAATACATCTCACTCATTTCAACTGTTTGAACTATAATGTGATTCCCCCCACACCCCCATATTACCATATAAAAGTCGTTAACAATGCGGTCATCAGTCATCGACATTTTGCATATCGAAATGAAATGCCTGTTTACATATCGACACGTTACAACTGCTTTTTTTCATATTCACCAACCTCCCTTTTTGCTTACTGATTCAACACCTCTAGATTTGGACATCGATCTCCTTCCGGACAAATCCGATGCATCATTGTCATGCAATGATGACCCATAGTCAGACCTTCATTATTGTCCCCTAACAACCCAAACTATTGTGCGATTACCAAAACTGTCAAACATGAGTCTGTCGACAAACATCGTGAAGATAGCACAAAACACACATCTAAATACGACTGCCCACGGCATCTGCTAGTTGCAATTCCCCATTGGTCTCCCAGGAAGAGCATTCTACACTTTAGAGGAGGACAGTGAGAACGTGTGTATCCAATCTAAATCGCGAGACATAACCCCATCTTGGAAGTCTAAAGTATCCAACGGAAAAATGGAGGGCATGTTTGCAGGGAATACGAAGTCCCCAGATACATCCTAGCAGACCTCACGCATCACGTCTGTAATAAGTACACCCTCTTTGGACAATGACAATGCTTGTACAACCGATTCTGTATTAAGCGCAAGTAGAAAAGCACATATACCGTTGAACAACAGGGCGATTGCCCTCAGCATGAATTCAGTAATGCCACGAAATCATCCTCAACCGAAGGTTCTAGCCAACATTACAACCGAGCCTGACTACAACAAGAAGAAACCAAAACAGCAGTAGTGGCTACCATGTGGGGAGATCTCCCCACTCCTCATACGGCTCGTCAAGCAAGCATCACAACACTAACGCGTCAGGTTAGTTCGCTGTATATACATATTTTATGTTTTTTTTGTGTATCTCATTGGAAAAAAGTTTAATCTTTAAATATATTCCTATGCAGGGAAAGAAAATTTTATTTCAGCCGCATATATGGAATCGTGTGCAGAAAAGGAAGACCCATAGAGACCCCGGTTGAATCACCATGTAGATGTGTATGGCGACCTCTCAGTGATGTTATATTAACCATCATTTGACCTTGGTTTTGGTGAGTGTTAATTTCGGTTTGGACTGCCATAGTATGTGCTGCATTTTGGACACATATATCATCATTGTGAAGGGAATGTATTAATAGAGGCCTACAAGGCTGCGTCCCATGGAGGTGAATTGATGTTCGGTGGCTGCGTTAAGCGGCATCGCCAATATGTCACCAGTCTATTCGAGGACAGCGAAATCATGGTCAAGAATGTTGACTACAATTCCGCGCTTACGGAGGGATTCCGTACTGTAAATGCCGAGCTATGGTACCCATTGAACCAGCTACTCCCTGAATACATGAAGTGTGAAATATATGGATGGCAAAGTGGTGTCATAAGGGGGCAGGACCCATACGTACTCCGGACTTCTGAATACATTATTTCACGAGAGCAAGCCCAAGATCTTCTTCCTGGGCGGAAAGTTCCAGGGGAGGTGAGACCCCGCCTCGTGGAAATTACCACAATAGATGCTCTAGCAAATGAGTGAATGTTCATTTCATCGAAATGTGGAAGGTGTTTCGCAAAGACATGATGAAGCGAGCAGACATAGAAAAATGGACGACGAGCATGGTACCCTGTCCATGAGAAGAAAATATGCACGACGATGGTATCTTCATCACGAAGTATGTAGAGTGTATTGTGAAGGGTCGCCCAGTTGATTTCTCGGTATATGCAATGGTTAATGCACGAGAAATCTTATGTTGCAACATTGTGTTCTCACATTTGTTCAAGTATATATTGGTCTAATGCCATTGTTTGACCAGATGTTGTTTGTCGATAATATTATGGTGTAGTTTATGTATATATTTTCTTCCATTAGGTGCCGCAATATGCCATTGAATTTTTTTTTTTATGAGATGAGCTTGCTTTATTATCGAACTTGCTTTTGAAGGAATTATGCCCTAGGCGAAAGAGTTGGACTAGAGATTAGATTATGAGAAGCATGTTTATTTACTTCATATATGAATAAGTGTATCGGTGAGAAAAATATATACATATATTAGATCGACCATGAATGACAATTCGGATTTACATCATCATAATACATGATTCTTATAGTAGAACTGTGAACCAACGAACGGCATTCTAAACTGTCCCTAGTAATATGTAGGATGTTTATAAAGATAAACATACTTCAGGTAAGAAGCTACATATCTACACTAGTATATTCGCAGACTGGATGATCATGTTCTGCTGATCATAGACATAGGGATATCAACTCTATAACATAGGTACAAGTTAGAGAACACATACTGGACATACCACACTATGAGAATTTGCATGATAGATGTCACTATTGATTCTTATATAAATAGTGTACTTGTTCCTACGACCTGAGCTCATCATAGATTTATGTATGACAAGGCAAGAATCTTGGAGCAATCTTCGGAAGATGGCATTGAATCTTCGCACACACACACAACGAAGGGTTCGTTGAAGATTCACCTGCAATCTAGAGATAGATCTAGGATTAGGAACCTCATGATCGCTCGTGAGGAATAGGCTCACACTATATTTATCTTGTTTCTGTGATGTTTATTTTTATAAATCTAAAACAAAATCCTTCAGAATATTAAGTAATGAAGTGTCTCCCATGTCACTGTAACCCTCAGTACTCAGACAATTTTCCACATGGGTCATGCCGAAGATAGGCGTGTGGGAGATTGTCTTTGGAAAGGGGCGCGCGGGAAGTAATGACTAGCACAGGTCATGCCTGAGCTGAGTGTGCTGGAAATTGCTTTGCCGATACTCATACATGGTTAAACCTAACTGAGCAAGCAAGTCGGACTTGGGCTCAGGGCACAAGATGGGATAATACACCGAGTATAAGATACTCATTCCATAAAAGATGCAATTGGAAAGTTTCCTACCTAAATAGTTGAGCATTAAGGGTTGTGCCGGAGCGCACTTACTGCTCAATGAAATACGGATCTTGACTCACTATGAAACTTCATTTAATTGAAGATTCCGAATTAATACTACTAAAGGTGGCTGATTTGAAGAAAATAGTGGGAGTACAATATAAGTAACACCAAAATAAAACAACCCCAATGAATAAATAATAATGGCACTTTACATTTTAACTTGTAGAATAATGGCAAACAATAACAATTCAACTGGGTTGAATTTGCGATCTATTCTTGAGAAGGATAAGCTCAATGGGTCTAACTTCCTTGACTGGTTTAGAAACCTGAGAATTGTTCTCAAGGCTGACAATAAACTATATGTCATAGAAGAGGCTTACCCAGAGGAACCAAAACAGGGATCAACAAGGGTTGTCCGGGACGCATATGCTAAATACATCAAAGATGACACAGAGGTAGCTTGTCTCATGCTAGCTACCATGACCTCCGAGCTTCAGAAGCAACTGGAGGACATGGGTGCTCACGATATGATCATAACTATCAAGGAAATGTTCCAAGAGCAGGCTAGAGTTGAGCGCTACAAAGCAACCGTCTCTCTAACTGATACGAAGATTGTTGAAGGTTCGTCTGTGAGTGCTCATGTACTCAAGATGAAGAGCTATCTTGATCAATTGGAGAGGCTTGGTTCAGCTATTGTAATGTGTATTTTTATACACATTTTTAGGATTTTTATCATATAAAATTCATCCTTAAATCACATAAAATGTTGGAAAAGTGTTTAAAATTAACAAAATATATTTTTTGAAACTCTTAATACACTTTTGTGTGATTTTTCAGCTAAAAAGACCAAGAAAGAGATATTTGGATGACTTGGTGAAAAGTCAACTCCAAATAGAATGCTGATCTGCAAATTCTAGGCCAAGGATGGCCGAATTCTCGACAAATCTCCGCGAAAAACCCTACACACGCCTCTCCGACCTTCTATAATCCTCTCAAACTAATCATTCAAGCAAAACCGCAAAAATCCGCAAAAATATAAAAAGTCAAACCCAAAAACCACCTTTGACCGAAAAGTCAACTTTTTCGACACATGGTCTTGTGGGGGTGTCAACATGAAGGTCTCGACGATACAAGTCCAACGGTACCAATCTCACGTAAAAAGACTTTCTAGAATTCTCGAAAATGGCAAATGAAAATCGGATGCAAGAAAATTAAATGTAATAACTTAGGCCATTCAGAATATGGCACGTGGCAAGGTTGGGAGCACTCAAAAGCTCAGCTCACAATTGGAAGAAACGCGTATTCAATTATTGCCATTCAATCCTTTTCCAATCCCCTCCATTTACTCCCCAATGGGTCAGTCCATTAACCCAATTTCATGCACTAAACCGAAATGGACCCCTCCATTTCCACGAAATTCAGAGGTATGTTCGGCCGAGCTCTCCTCTGTAGAAAATGCGTTTTCCCTCCTCAAATAACCCCTTGACATGTGGCTCAATCTAAATCGTTGTATTAAATTTTGGATCAAAATGAGCTAACCAGAGAGCGACACATGGCAGAAATAAAATTAATTAAGAGGAATAAAATGGGAAAATATTAAAGAGCTCCAAACAAGAAACTAAGGAATAATCTCCCATTTTAATCCTACACCCCTTATTTCCAAACTTTTCAAGGCAAGCTCCCCTATAAAAGAGCCTTCATTCTCCTTCTTCTTCACACACACCACTCTCACACAACATTCTCTTCTCTCCTCCATTGTAAATATCACCTCCATGGATGACTTTCTTTAAGGTTGTCCCAAAACCCTAATTTTATTTTGGTGCCTTCAGATAAAAGAGAGACAAGGTTCAAGAAGGAAGTCTTGTTCTAGAAGGAGCGAGATTTGAAGGAAGATTCAAATCAGCTATGCCCAGAGAATTGGTTGTTGACATAATTCTCGGGTCGTTGTCTCCTAGTTTTAAGCAGTTCATCATGAACTATAACATGCATCAGATGGATAAATCCATCACTGAGTTGCATGGGATGCTTAAAAATGGACAGGAGGACATGAAGATAAATGTTGTCAAGGACATCCTAATGGTTCACAAGAAGAAGGGTAAGAAGACCAGGAACAAGAGCAAGGGTAAAGACAAGGTGTTGTCTAAACCTAAGATCAAGAAAGACAAGGATGGAGTTTGCTTCCATTACAACAAGGTTGGCCATTGGAAGAGAAACTGCAAACTCTATCAGGATGAAATCAAGAAGGGTAATGTGACTATCGCTTCAGGTATTTTTGTTATTGAAACTAATTTACTTACTCCTAAATCTTGGATATTGGATATCGGATGTGGTACTCACATTTGTAATGATGTGAAGAGACTACAAAAGAGTAGAAGATTAGCTAAGGGCGAAGTCGACTTACGTGTGGGAAATGGAGCAAGAGTTGCTGCATTAGCTGTAGGAACTTATTTATTGGGTTTGCCTAGTGGATTTGTATTAGTACTTAATAATTATTATTTTGTACCTGCTATGAGCAGAAATATTATTTCTATTTCTAGTCTAGCTTTGGATGGTTATAAATTTGTTATTGAGAATAATAATTGTTCTATCTTAAAAGATAATCTTTTCTATAGAAATGTTCTATTAGAAAGAGGTCTTTATGTGCTAGATCTTAAGAAAGAGAATTATAAGTCCATCTATAATATTAATACTAAACGATTTAAACCGAATGACTCAAATCCGACATACCTCTGGCATTGTCGCTTAGGCCATATAAATGAGAAATGCATTTCTAAATTCCACTCACATGGACTTTTAGACTCATTTTATTTGGAATCATTTGAGACGTGCGAGTCTTGTTTACTTGGCAAGATGACTAAGAAACCCTTCACAAAAGTTTGTGAAAGGCTCAATGACTTATAACGACTCATACATACTGACCTATGTGGACCAATGAGTATGCCGGCTAGAGTTGGGTATCGCTACTTCATAACTTTCACGGACGACTTCCGTAGATATGGCTATGTCTACCTAATGAAGCACAAGTTTAAATCCTTTGAAGTGTTCAAGGAATTTAAGAATGAAGTACAAAATCAACTTGGCAAGAAGATTAAAGCACTTCGATCTGATCGAGGAGGCAAATATCTGAGTCAGGAATTTGAGAAACATCTCAGAGGATGTGGAATAGTTTCACAACTGACTCCTCCAGGAACTCCTCAGTGGAATGGAGTGTCCGAAAGGAGAAATCGAACCTTGTTGGACATGGTTCGATCGATGATGAGTCAAACGAATCTTTCAACGTCTTTCTGGGCTTATGCTCTTGAGACAGCTGCATTCATACTGAACAAAATTCCATCAAAGGCGGTTCAAAAGACACCATATGAGATATGGACGGGGAATAGCCCCAAGTTATCTTTTCTTAATATTTGGGGATGTGAGGCTTATGTCAAACGGCAAGCTTCCGATAAGCTCGGACCCAATTCTGATAAGTGTATGTTCGTGGGATATCCTAAAGAGACAAGAGGATATTACTTTTACAACCCATCAGAAAACAAAGTATTTGTTGGCCGTAATGGTGCTTTCTTAGAAAGATAATTTGTCTCCATGAGAAGCAGTGGGAGTAAAGTACAACTCGAAGAAATTCGAGACTCACCTACAGTTACAGAACCTATGACGGAAGACCAAACAAGCTCTCAAGAGTTGGCGAGCTTGAAATACAACAGACTTGTAAATCGGGTAAAATCGTCGTTTATATTTCACACAATTTAACAAAACAATTTATATTTCCCTATTGTTCAATTTACGAGTATGAGCGGTAAATGAGTTTAGGGGTCGAACACAAGGAGGTGTGGCCTCAAGAATTAACTAATCTCAATGATTTATCTCTAGTGTAAAATCTTTTAATTCAAGGTTTATTAGGTAAATTTCCAAGTTTAAATTCAATTTTGAGCTTTGTTTCAAGAATTCAGCACGTCACACTTTAGTGTTTTAATTCGTAACTAGACCAAATAAAACTCTGAATCCAACACACGAGATACCGTTGGAAACTAGAAAGAGAGATCTATGATGTGGTCCTTTACTTTTATTATTATTTTATTCAAGAATTTTGAGATATTTGCAATTCAGTACAGAGCTTATTTCAGATTTAAAATCGGTTCAGCAACAATTTCAGAAAATTATAGAAAAATCACGAAAGCTTAAAAAATACCAAAAATTATACAAAAATTCAATTATCAGGTTATGGATTAGCTGTTAATATTTGGTACAATTATGATAGATAGTTTGAGAATTATAATGAAAAATCTGATATGGATCAGAAACTGGTTCTTACAGACCAATACTTACAAAAGTTATAATATCTCCTGATCGGTTTTAACAACTACTATTTTAAAATTCAGATTTGGATTTTACACTTCGAAATACTTCAAGTAGAACTATTTTTGTAATTTTTTTTTTTGTATTTTTTTAAAAATTCAGAATAAAAGAACCATTAATATGGACAGAAAGATCAAAAACAGAAAAATTACAAATTTAGAAAATTAATATCTCACAGGTTATAATTCCGAATTGGGCAAAATTTGGTTTGACAATTATCTAATAAATGAGAACTAAATTGTAAAAATATTTATTTAATTTTTCAGATCTGAATTAGACATGAAATTAGACTGAAAATACTGAAATGAAACAGAGAAAAACAGCAGCAAACAGAAATTGGATTAGGGTTTGATTTTCAGTTTAAAAATAGGGATTTATAGGAAATTCATGAGATGTGACAATCATTAATCATTTAGGATATAATTTTACAGATTTACATGATGGATTTGAGCAATCTAAGCTAAGCAAAATTGATTCAAGAACTAGTTCATCCCAAAACAGCCATTTCAAAACAAAACTTGAATTAAATCAATCACAACTCCAAATTAATCACACAAAATACTAGACTAATTATTTTAGATGATAAATAAGTCAATACACTCTGGATTTAATAGAACAATTGATGAAAAATACTAAGCTAAGCAATTTTCCCCAATTTATTCAAAAATTTATGTGTTCATGACTATTCACCAAAATTCAGCAAAATTACAAACTTTAAAATCAAGATTTCATGCATACAACTTATAAATTCCCTCCTTATCTAGATCTACTCACACATATTCACAATAACAAGAATTTGACAAGATTTCATCATGATTATTATAAATTGAGTTCTTGTGAGCTAAAAATTCAAATCGAGAAATTAAAAGAGAATTGGATTAAACCGAGAGTTGGAGGACCAGCCGGTAGCCCCCTTGATTCGATTTGAACCTCTAATTGCTCCTTGATTCAAGCTAGAATCAACCGATTCGAATTTCACCCAAATCAGCCCCCAATTTGCTCGATTTCACTCAAAAACGAAAATTGGAGCTCAAAAAACTTTGAGACTCATTAATGATGGTTCTAGAGGAAGAAGAAGAACAATGGAGAGTGGTGTATTGAGTGGTGAGGATTGAGGGGTGTTTTATAGGCTAAAATGGATTTGAGAGTACATTGGCCTGTTTCGAATGGAGAGGAGAATAGGGAATAATTTGGGACTTTTCATTGGTTCAGGTAGATCAAGACTGTTGTACTGAGCATCTGGGTGTAATTTGGCTGGAATTGGTTGAGATTTGATCTAGTTTTGGGCGGGTTAAAAATGTCTCTGTTTTGGTTTGGCCGAAAGATTCAGATCTGTTTAAAAATTTCATTTCGCTGAAGGTCCGTGTGTATTGGCGAAACGGATCGGGAAAAAAAAATGAAGCGAGTCATGTTTTTAGCGCTGAATCCTTCAAACTACTCCTTCGATCTCCTGTGGCATCGGGTAGTGTATTCCCTTCAATCCCTTGTCTCTATCTTGCTCTCTCAGGAAGCTCTCTGTTCACTTGATCCTTGAGCTATAGCTCCGATTCGACCAAGCAAACATGAGGGAGCAACTCGCCAGATCTTTTAAGGGAGGATCTGGACAGATACTTCAACGAGGAAGATTGTATACATCTTGGGTGGACTGGATTGAAAGAGGCGCCAACAGATCATCCCAACACCCGCTGCCTCAAGGTGAGTACATGTTAATCTTCAAATTGGTACTGAATTAGGTCTTAATTTTAGGAATTGTTCATAATTACGGCATGTATTTGCTATGAATTAGGGCTTTTTGATTTTAGCGCTGAATTAGGGCATGTTGATTTTAGGGCTGAATTGTTGTATATTTTAAGGCTGAATTATTCTGAATTAGAGCTCAATTAGGTGTAAGTAAGAATCTTGAAGAAATCTTTTTTTATGCACAAACTCGAAAAAAATGCCATCATCACTGTTATAAAAACATACAACGATAGCACCCATATTTTACTGAACGTAGGTTATTTTTTTATCATAGAGAAAGAAAGAGAAAGAGGAGACGGCCGGAAATAAAGGGGAAATGAGGCTCCGTTTCATCACTTAGTTGGAGGAATTCGGGTGGCGTCGATTGTGATTGGTATTTTATTGGGATTGTTTGAGGATAATTTATATATGTATATAGTTTGGTATATATATATATATATATATATATATATATATATATATATATATATATATATACATACATATATATATATACATATATACATACATATATACATACATATATACATACATATATACCTACATATATATATATATATATATATATATATATATATACATACATATATATATATATATATATATATACATACATATATATATATATATATACATACATATATATATATATATACATACATATATATATATATATACATACATATATATATATATACATACATATATATATATATATATATATATATACATATATATATATATATATATATATATATATATATATGGGGCCGGTGTTACCCCACTTTTACCCCGTGGTTATAAAAAGCGAAAATTCAAATTTCAACCATACGGATGGAATATATATGTTTTGAATATGTTGTGGATCAATTTTTATAAGAATCGGAATATTATATCATTGCCATCGTGTATCATCAAAACTCATCATGTATCATCAAAACATATAAATACATATTTTGATAATACATGATGGCAATGATATAGTATTCCAATTACTGTAAAAATTGATCCACAACATATTCAAAATATAAATATTTCATCCGTACGGTTGAAATTTGAATTTTCGCTTTTTATAACCAATTTTTTCACCGGGGTAAAAGTGGGGTAAAATAAAGTGGGGTCAATATAACCGGCCCCTATATATATATATATATATACACACACTAAATAGCATACGTAAGCAAAATGAAAATTTTGCTTATGGTCCAAAAAATTACACGTATCATCAAAATTTCATATTTCAACCATTCGGATGGAATATATATATTTTGAATATGTTGTAGATTAATTTTCACAAGAATCGGAATATTACATCATTGCCATCATGTATCATCGAAATTCATTACTGTAGTAGTTGCGGAAGAAGTAGTAAGCAACGGTTTCCATTATTCGGAATAACCTAGTTACTCGGTTCCTAATACATATTTACTATCGTTTTTTTTGTCACTGATTGGCATTGAAAAACTTTGTGCTTACCAGCAGAATGAGTACTTCCAAGGTATTTCAAATGTAGGAAAAAAACAACATGGTAAGAAGAGCGAAACAAAAGGCGAAACAAAAGGCGATTTCATAGGCGACTCAGAGGGCGAATGTTCCTCGTCTTCAACCTCCAACTGGAAGAACACTACTCGTCTGGAGAAACGGTGCAGCAGAAGATAAACTGGCTATTGCAGTAGAAAGAACCCTGAAGTCTCTCCCACAAGAAGACGAAGCCTCCTCCCCTCCCAATTCCTTCTCTACTGCAACACGAAATCTTCCGTGCCCAATTTTATCAATTCAACAAATCATATGATCAAGTATTGAGTGAAGGAACCGACAACTCGGACCTTACAAATGCCAAATGGATTCTAGTTCAGAGATCTAAAAAGCGAAAGAGCAATCCTCAAAAATCGCTTAACTCTGAAAAGTCCCATTTCCGCCTTTTTAAGCCAAAAATAAGATTCACGAACACCTAATCATTATCGCACTGTTACTGACAATGCAAAATCTCAAAAATCCAAAAAGAAAGCTGCATGCTTTCGATGCCTTGCTACAGATCACCTCAGATGGGACTATAGAGAGCCGATCATATGCTATAAATGTAAAAGGCTTGGGCACATTGCCAACTCATACAAAACCAAAGCACCTTATCAACAGCCTTCAATTCCTCACTGTCCAGTTAAGACCAAAACCATGGAAATTGACCCAAATGACCTCAATCGAGATGAAGAAATTGAACTTCATCTACCTCCCAGAGTTCAATTAAGGCAGGAAATGAATACTTACTTCAATCTGCTATCTTCACCATCAATACAGGAGTCACTGCACCTCACCACGCTGATTACTTGAATCGCTTCCTGCAGTGACTCCTTGTGTGCAGATATGAGCCGGATTTTTAATTCATGCCCTACTTCTCTGAGAGCTTTGTCTGCACTTGCTCATCCATCCAGCTGAGAGATGTTGTGGTTAGTTTGGGTGGTATCAGAGTTGAGGATAGAATCTATAGCACTGAAATAGTCACACCTCATACTGGTACCACTCATAATCCCTTCATTGTTGATGCCAAGATAAGAGTAGAAAATGCACCTCTTCACTACTACAACACTGATGACATGAGTAATATTGTTAATGGTTTTGGAAAACCATTAACAATAGGGCCATATGGTCCCCAGAGAGGAACTTTTAGAGATGTTCCAATGTCGGTTCGATGTGCAAACCCCGACAAAATTCCTTATTCCATGAATTACAAAGAAGGATGTGGAGAAAGAACAATCTTTTTCCATGTTGATCGGGTTGTAAGAGAATTCCTCCCTGGTGATTTCAGTGGCTCCGATGATCCTGATCTAAGAGCATGTGATATTGAATTTGAATCATCAGAATCCGACAATTCTGATAACACCACCAATCAAAGCAACAATGAAATTACTGATTCAAGTGCACAAATCATAAGCCGTCCAGCTACCCCCACTCACAAGCCGCCTGAAGAACCAACAAACCCTCCTCCTCGCCCTGCCAAGGATTATCTTAGGCATAAGCTCAGAGAGAAACTGATTTGGAGGAAGAAAGCACGACTGAATCAAGTGTGGAGGCCTAAAGCTCCACCACCGGTCAATTGGTCGAACAATCTGCCATAATCAAGTCTCAAGGCAGTCAGATCGCAACTATCATTTTTTTCAAACTCAAATTGAGCAACCAGATGTCAATCAGAAGGAAACTAGCCGTTGTGCGACAATGGAGGTTAAATCGCCACTTGGAGGAGATGGACTGCAATTGGTTGAATGGACGCCTCCATTTGACCCGTTCGGTTTTTTAAATTCGAACCCATATGTCTCCACTAAAACCCAGCCCAAACAGAACCTTACATCCCATTCAAAGAAAGGCTTCGACTTTGATCTCAACCTTAGCCCATCGACTATGGCCCATTTGATCTCACCCTTCAAAACGCACTCTCTCCTTCAGTCCATCATACCTCCACTCCTTCACCTCAACTCGTTATCCCTCACCTTCAATCTGACGATCTGATCTACAACCTCGCTGATCTATTTGAAGAACTAACTCCTCCTCCACCGGTTAGAAGAAGCCCTCGCCTACTCAACAAAAATACCGGTCTCTACGCTATGCGAGTGAAAAAAGCTCAGCATGTGAAATACAAAGAAGTTGATCAGACCACAGCAAAAAAGAGAAAGCGAATCCAGACGCCCAAAATCGAGTTACTTCAAATTGAGAACAAACAGAAGATGAACAAAGAAGATACATAAGAAATCTTCACCGTCGTGGGAATTAAGACAACTGAAGAAATGGGAAAAAAATTGACGCACTGATCCAGCTTGAAGATGATGGTCAGAAAGACAAAGAGGAAATAGAAGCCTCTGATGGGCACATTTCTGCTGCTGTCATCTAATCGACAGTCAGTTTAATCAAGAAGTTAAATAATCGCCATGTTTATAAATAAATTTGGGCCAATTCCTGAAAGAATTATCTTTCAGATGACTAGTTTTTTTTTTCTTCTTTTCTATGTTATTATGGCAGTATGCCTCTTTTGTTGTAATGAAGTTCTGAGATCCCTTTGGGTAGTAATAGGGATGGTCAGAATTCAGCTAGGGCCTGTTAGCTATGTGGTTCTATTTTGTTGTGAATTAGGGCTAAATGATGCTGTGAAATTGGGAATTAGGTTTGTGATAATCCCTGGATTAGGGTTCGAATCAGAATCAGGGGGTAGATTCTATCTCTCAGATTACATTGTAATCCAGTTGTACAAGTTCAGCTCTAATTGGATTTTGTTTGATCTTTTTTTATTCTTTTTTCTCTTCTGTTTTTTCTCTTTCTTTTTTTCTACTCTGTGCTCCTCTCTGTCACATTTGTCTCTGAATACACTCGAGAGATGGACTCAGACGCAGCTAAATTATTTTTCTGCATTTTCTTTTCTGGAAGATTTCTCTATTGTAATTATAGTTAAAAAAATAACAATTCTTTATTGGAATATGAGGGAGCTTAATCAAAGAAACAAGAGGATTAATGTAAAGAAAAACATTGCCTTGGAAGCTCCAATGTTAGTATGCTTGCAAGAGAAAGATTGAATATTATAATTCGACACTCTACAAAGAAATCCGCCCAAGATACCTATCATCTTTTGTTACACTTCAAGCTAGATGCTCAGCTCGGGGAATACTACTCTCATGGAATGACAGAAGGTTTCAATTGATTTCGAAATGGGAAGGCCAATTCACTTTAATGGTAACTCTTAAATGTATTTGGGATAATAAGAAAATAATGGCGACAGGAGTCTATGGACCCAATGATGGAACCACCCGACTAGTTTTTTTCAACGAGCTAAAACAAATTAGAGAAAGAAATCAACTATCCTGAATGACAATGGGTGATTTTAATGTTACTCTAGGCAATCATGATAGAAGTGACATTACTAATCACTCAAGAGAATCCATCAGGTTCAGATACCTTATCGAAGAGCTGCAGCTTAATGACCTACCTCTCCAAGACCGAAAATATACTTGGACAATTACCAGAGAAGTCTCCTTAATGGCTAGGTTAGATAGATTTTTCTCTCTTCTGAATGGTCCAGAACTTTCCCAAATGCAACTCAAAAAGCACTCCCCTCAACAAAATCAGATCATTGCCCAATACTAATGACGGCAAAAACAACCTTCCCAAATACAAATGTATTCAGTAGCCTATAACCCGGCATAACTACTGCTTAAAATAAACCAACTGACAAAAATAATAAAAGATTGGAGTAAAGAAAGAATAAATAATATACAAATACAAATGCAAAATTATCATATTGCTATCCTATGGGTGGACAAGAAGGAAGAAAATACGCACCTTACGCCATTAGAAAAAGGGGTAAGGGAGAATATAAAAGAAAGACTCAGAGAGCTATCCCTTTGGGAGGAAAAAATATGGAAACAATGGGCAAAGGAGAAGTGGATCAAGCTGGGAGACGCTAACACATCCTTTTTCCATCAAATAGCAACAATCCATAAAAGAGCTTCTACGATAGCAGTTATAAAACAGGGTGATACAGAATATAAAGACTACAAGAAAAAGGCTGAAATTTTCTTTGAACACTTTAGAGATATAATGGGAACAAAAGATCAACAAGTTGACTTCCGTTTGCTTGATATTACAAAGTTTATTGCCTTGAAGGCACATCTCAATCATACAGCCTGTAAGATTTTGATGAACTTATCACCATCAATGAGTGAGGGAGAAATAAGTCACCAGGACCTAACGGACTAATAGGAGAGTTCTACACAAAATTCAAAACCATCCTCATGCCAGATCTAATGGTGACTTCTAACTCTCCAAGAACACAGGTTGAATGATTCCCAGGTATGAACACTACTTATATAACCCTTATAGCTAAAAAAGAAAATGCGGACAGACCTGGAAATTTCAGACATATAAGCCTCATTCACTCTATTCAAAAGCTTTTCTCTAAAATCCTGTCAAATCGTTTACAAAGTAATATACATAATATGATTAGAGGAAATTAATCGGCTTTTATCAAAGGAAGAAACATTACCGAAAACTTTTTGTATGCATACGAACTACTGCACATAGCTAGAGACAGAAAAATACCCATGCTAACCTTTAAAGCTGATATCACAAAAGCTTTTGACACCGTTTCCTAGAACTTCATTACCGAATTGCTCATTAAGAGAGGATTTCCACCTAAATGGATTAATTGGATCACAAATTGTATATTAAAGGGTTCAGCCAAGGTGCTTATAAATGGAACAACGGAAAAACCATACATTCTAAACGAGGAGTTAGACAAGGAGGATCTCTCTTCCCCTACCTAGTTATATTAGTCATGGATGTCATAGCATCCCTAATACACCATCTCTCTGAAAGAGATTTCATATCCATAGTCATTCCGAGGATCCATCCATCATTGCTTTATGCAGACGTTTCCATCTTTTTCATGAGGCAAGATATACTTCAAATAAGAATACAAATTCATACTCATTATTTTCTGTTCCGCCACAGACCTCAACATTAATTATTAAAAATCGGAGTTTACCTTTACTTCTGCCCCAAACACTACCCCTGACGCATTGCAAAATGAAATAGGATGTAATTTTACAGAATTCCTCATTACATATCTAGCTTTACCGTTAACCGACAAAGCCTTACATAAACAAGATTACATACTAGTATTAGACAAAATTTCCAAAAGATTATCTCGATGGAAGAAAAATATGCTCTCCATAGGTGGAAGACTAATCCTCATGAATGCGGTACTGTCAGCAATTTCGATATTCTTCATGTCAATATTCAGGTTACCGGACTGGCTTATGAAAGAAATTGACAAAATAAGAAGAAAATTCCTATGGAATGGGAATAATGACAACCTCACAGGCTATTCACTCCTCAATTGGAACGAAATATGTAAGCCAAAAGACCTAGGAGGAATGAGAATTCTTAACATCGATATAATGAGTAAAGCCTTACTCATGAAATGGATATGGAAATTCCACCAGAGTGGCACAAATAATTGGAATACACTAGTATCCATAAGCACAACAGTACAATACCCAACGTTGGAAGAGAGGATTAATAAAAGGGCATCCGCTTTATGGAATTTTTGTATGACACTACTTGACCAATTCAATGCTTCATCCGTCCCACTGATTAGGGACAGAAACAATACTGAATTTTGGTCAACATTCTGGATCGGCAAACCCCTGAAGCATACTAACCCAAACCTCTACTCCTACGCTCCACAACAAATTGGATCAATTAGTGAATTCTATATACAAGGAAGATGGCAGATACCACTTCGACAAAATCTTAGTCGAATGGCAACCGTAGAGTTCCATGGCCTCACTGCACAACTTAACCAACAAAGATTATTGCAAGGAAGCGATCAGATCCTGTGGAAATGGAAAAACAATGCTCAGTTCTCTATAAAGAGCGCATATAACTTCATTGGTAAAAGAAGCCACCCTATATCCAATATGAGAAAAATATGGAAACTCAAAAGCATCATTAAGAATAAAAGTATTCGCCTTCGTAAAAATGAGAAATAGGATTAGCACAATGGATAACCTAGCCAAAAGGGGTTGGAACCTGACAAACAAATGCTATCTGTGTAATAGCCAACTAGAATCAAAACCTCCATACCCGCCCCATACCTGACCTCGGGTCCAAATCTCTCTGCATCCCCATCCCCATGGGGCTACTAAATGGGGATTCCCTGACCCATTCGGGTTGGATCCCTGTGGGGGACGGGTTTTCCCCAACCCATTTACAGCCCTATGTGTATGCTACGGTACTTTATTTACTGCTGTATTTAATAATGATAAGAATTGCATGCCATCCCTTCGCTTATAAAAAAGTAAAAAATATTTTCTTCATCTAATCACTGTACTATCATAAAACCTGAACCACTTCTTGAAAGTAACGAAAACTAACTTGACAAAAGTGAAAACCATTTTTCTTGTTATGTGGCCCCATGATCTCTATTAGTGACGTATGATGACCACATCACCATATGTTAAGGGCATCCTTGTGGCAAAGTAGACTTTTTCTTAATTTTCCCCATTTTTTGGCGCTCTAGCTTTCTATTGTATGGTTATATTGCTATTTTAGTACAAATTATATTTAAAAATATTCCAAATATTTTTCCATTTTTTTGTACATATAAAAAAGCAAAATAAAGTTAGATTTTGATTGGTTTATGATTTGTGAGGGTTTTAGTAAGAAATAGAAAAGTTTGAGGTCTGTGAATTTGAAATTTGATGAATTATTTCAAACTAAAATATGTGATTTTTTTTCTTCCATCAAAAAGAAAAGGATGTTCAGTTTTAGATAAGAAGATCTGTGTCTGCGTACCCGTCGAAATGGTATTGTGAGACGAGAAATTGATGCCAAATCTCACGAACTAGAAGGTTGTGAAATGAAAATGGGCCAGAAAGCAAATTATTGGCAAATTTATTAGGCCGGCGCTTTGGCAGCGTTTAAGGCTGGCGATGAAAAACATTTCTCTTTGGGGCTGTTTGGAACAAAGAATTTTGAGTGAAATATGCATTTTAAAAATCCAGCAAAAGTTAAATTCTCTATTTGGCGCAAGTTGAGAGTCGGAATTATATTTTGCGGGTCCTCTCTTTTTTCATAAATTTCGTCCATACTGATTAATAGTGCAGAAAAAAAAAAAATTTTGGGGGGCGGGGGGGGGGGAGGGTTAGTCAAATACATATATTTTAACTTTTTTCATTAATGTGCACTGCTAGTATATACTACTATGCCAAAAATCATGGACCAATAAAACTCCGACACTTCAATAATAATCCTTCAAGCAAAATAATGAAAAAATTCGATTTGTTTCATTTTTTTGTACAAATTTATAAAAAATATATTTTGAATATAATTTGGAATATTTGTAATATAAAAAAAATAATATTTAGTGCTATAATAAAATAGAGGGTAAAATAGTCATTTCAAAATATATAATTAAAAAAGAAGGGGGGATACATGAATTATGATGTTTTCTAGGGGTACATGTGAAATTTGGCCTATTTATTTCTGTAAAGACCTTTTTGAGAGCTTTTAATATACCTTTCTCAATTCCATACCTTTTCATTAGCTTAATATACTTTTCTGTGTGTTTTTTTTAAGCTTCATATACGCATTTCATATATGATATACCTTTCATATGCTTAATATAGGTCGTGTAATTTCAATATGTTAATTGTGTTGTATTCTCAATATACCTTTGTTAAAAAGCCCATATACCTTTTTATAATGATACTTTTTCCTTTTTAGAATTCTCAATGAACTTTTTCCAAAGTACCTTAATTAAGATATCCCTGTTATGAATATAATTAATATGTATGTCCAATACTTGGTCCCCAAACAAAGATAAATTAGGAAATGCTTGTAAGAATAGAAGGAGTTGTGACAGGATATTTATTACTGTAAAT
The DNA here is from genome assembly GCA_027726005.1 of Juncus effusus. Taxonomy (NCBI): domain Eukaryota; kingdom Viridiplantae; phylum Streptophyta; class Magnoliopsida; order Poales; family Juncaceae; genus Juncus; species Juncus effusus. The sequence continues at coordinate 7,171,087 of CM050894.1, read as the reverse complement.
TCTATCTTATTTAGGTTAGATTATTTTCATTATTATAATTCTAAATAAGGCAAGAGATTTCTTGGCTAGCACTCATCCTCAACTATATAAAAGGGGCAGTACCTATTGTATTCTTGATCAAACAATTCAATACAATTCTCTCCTTCCAATTCTTTGTTTTATTGTTCTCTTGTTTTTATTTTATAACAATCCCTTCCTTAAATTTGAACTATATCCTTTTATTTATTTTTATTCACGCACTAGAAGTTGTTTGTTTAAATTATTTTGTATGCAGCATAAGTTACTTGTTTAATTATTTTTATTTATTCACTAGAAGTTGCATTTTATTTTTATTTATGCACCAGAAGTTGAAATTATATTTACGCACCTGAAGTTGCCAAATTTATCTTTATTTATGCACATTTATTTTATGCACATTTACTTTTTTGTACATTTATTTTCTGCATATTTATTTTTATTTATGCACCTGTAGTTACAAAAATTTTATTCTTTGCACACAAGCTGCAAAATTTATTTTATGCACCAGGGTTGCAAAATTTAGCAGCAGTAGTTGCAAGAATATAAATCAGAAATATTGTTCTCAATCTCGAAGATTAACTCTCAAATAATAATTTGAGAAAAGATGAAAAATATATATGAAATAAATATATTCCTTACATTTTATTTAGCTCTTGAAGCAGCAACAAGGGGAAGAGAGTTGTAAGATATATTGAAAACCAATATCGTATCTTATTGTGAATAAACAAACTACTGAGTTGTAAAAGAAGAAAATTATGAAACTTGTCTAACTAGTTGCACTCATTTCACAGAAGTGAATGGTGTAAAATAATGATTTAAACAAGCAACTTCTGGTGCTTTAATATAATAAACATGCAACTTCTGGTTGCAAAAATAAAAATAATTAAACAAGCAACTTCTGGTGCATAAGTAAAAATAAACATGCAACTTCTGGTTGCGTAAATAAAATTAAACAAGCATCTTCTGGTGCGTAGTTAAAAATAAACGTGCAACTTCTGGTTGTATAAATAAAAACTAAACAAGCAACTTCTGGTGCATAAAAAGAAATGATAAACAACTTCTGGTGCTTAAAAATAAACATATATTAATAATAACATGTTGTCTAATGTTCAAATAAATAAATAAAAGAAAATTCGAATAAAGGAAGAAAAAGAATCCGAATAAAATTATTGGAATATAAGAAATAATTATAGTTCATACCTCGCTTACTTTGGGTCAGAGTCGTGCTGATAACGTGTTATAAAATAAAAGAGCAAATAACTATAAAACAGAGAATTGGAAAGAGAGAATTATGTATTTAATTGTGGATTAAAGAATACAATAGTCACTGCCCCCTTTATATAGTAGAGGGTGAGTGCTGGCCAAGAAATCTCTTGCCTGATTCAGGATTACAATAAAGGAATAATTTGATATGTAAATTAATAGAAAATATACTAATTAATACCCTATAATAACTCTTTCCATCTTTACAAGAATCTCCCAATTTATTGTTGCTTAAGGGCTAAGTAACAGACATCCATATCAATTATATTCATAGCAATCTTACATTAATTAGACATAGCATGAAAATGAACTCCCTCCGTTAAACGAGTAGCTATTAATGTTTCTAAGATGAAAATGAAAATGCCATGAAATCTTATTTTCTTTCACACTGACAGAAAAAAATGATGTAACAACTTTGTTGTCATATAACTAATTCTTTCGTTTGTAATTTAGGGGATTGTTGGCACGTGGCAATCACAATCACAATCACATGTAGCAAGAGGTCATGAGTTCAATACCTGACAACCGTAATCATATAACTTATATTTAGCAAAAAATCTCTCAATCCAATGTGTTGAACATCAAAAAAAAAAAACTCTTAATTGCTATGTGTATCCAAGTTGAACCCATATGTATTTTCATTTAATATGAGTTCACAATTTGAACTCAATAATTTTTTTCATTTTTTTTTTATGTTTGATGTTATGATGTTTTATTAGTAATAAAATAATAATATAATATATTACGATATTGGATAAAGCTCCACTCTAAAAAAAATCTTTTTCATAAACTCATTAAATATTTTCATCATATGTGTTTTCATTTGAAATGAGTTCCAATTTGAACTTAATAATTATTTTCATTCTTTCATTTTTTTTCAATGTTTGTTATTATGATGTTTTATTAGTAATAAGATAATAATATAATATGTTATGATATTGGATAAATTATAATAACATAATGTGGGCCCCACTCTAAAAAGTCTTTTTCATAAACTCATTAAATATTTTCATCATGCGTGTTTTCATTTGATATGAGTCCCCAATTTGAACTCAATAACTATTTCTATATTTTCATTTTTTAAATGTTTTGTATTATGATGTTTTATTAGTAATAAATTAATTAATATGGGCCCCACTATAAAAAGAATCTTTTTCATAAACTTCTTAAATATTTTCATTATATACTTTCATTTTAGTCCATATAGAATGAAATATTTTAAATTATTTCAATATTTAAAAACTAACTTACATATTTTCATATAAATAAAAGTTGAGACCTGACTTGGTTTAATTTTGATATTGTTCTGGAAATTTTTGAAGCGCCTCTTATTTTTCTCAATATTTTTAAAACTCGCTAAACTTTTTGTATTCATTTTTTAATCTCTAGAAATTATATACTTTTTCACAATAAAAAATAAAGTTAGTTTTCTATCTGTTGTTTAATTTAGTAAAATGTTATTTTATTTTACATTAATATATTTTTTAATTCATATATATTTTAAGATTTCATTTATTTTTTTCTTATAAATAAAGTTTGTGAATTGTATTTTTTGACATGTACTCTTTTTTCTTATCAAATTTGCTCAAGAGATTTTGGTTGACTGACCAAAATTTTCATGTGCATCCCGGTAAAATCTTAAATTAATATAAAAATTAAGCGAGCATATTTTATGTGTACTCCTATAAATTATGAGAATACCATTTTGTTTCTACAAAAAAAAAAAAATACTGAGCATATCACACATTTTTTTTCCAAATAATTTAATTATATCCACTCAAAATTTAAAATTATCACATAATATAATATATGAAGTGTTGTGTTTAATTACTATAATTTAAAATAGAATGAGCAAATTTGATATGCTAACATATTTATTATATTAATTAAAAAAGTATACCAAAAAGTATACAATTCTTTACTTCTATTTACATCAATTGTGTTATTAGTTATTATGTTACGTTTGTCAAATTCATTAGGAGCAGAAAAAAATGAAGGGGCCATGATAGTTAGATTATACTATGATAATGGCACATTGGACACTCACGTAAACTTCATATTCAGCCTTACAAATCTCTAATATATTTTTTTCTTAACGTAAATCTCTAATATCATATATACCACTCGAGAAAATAGTATGAAGTATTGCTCCGTCAACCATCATTAATATTTAAATTATTCCATTTTTAAAATAAAAAGGAAACTGAATTGAGTTTTTATTTTTCTATAAAATTATAAAGTTTCAACATAAATAAACTTCTTATAAAAGTTTGATAATTATTCATTCTATTCTAATCATATATTTTATTTGATATATTTTTGCCATTTTTAGATATAATTTCATTATAGAGGAATTTATATTGAGTATAAATTATGCAGTAATAAAATGAAACTCTTTTAGAGGGACAATCAAATATTTTTCTTTTTACGAAGAGTATAAAATAACACCTGATTTCATTCATATTTCGCATGTCACACATGATATTTTTCTTTAAATTCTATATGTTAAATTTTATTGGTTATTACAAAAAGGTAAGGTGAAAAAGTTTTGTTGTAAATGCAAATAACTTAACAAATTACTACAAAACTAAAAGTGGGAACAAATGAAAGGTGAGTTAAATTTTCGTGTTATAAAATTATTGTAGTTTTTATAGGTCCCATAAACCAATACCATTTTATTTATATTGATTTACATTTCTTTTTATATTTTGTTTATTATTTTTTATTTACTTAACAAAAATAGTCAGCTAACATTTGAAAGGGTAAAATAAATAAAAAATGATTTTACCAAAGCGGATCGAGGTCCTCTCTCGTAACGGTGTATCTGTTCTTTACACATCAAATAAAGTGGATTAATAGAATAGAGGGCCTATTTTAGGAGAATGCGGATGGAATATCTCGGAATAAAGATATGGAAGAGGGGAATTTCTCTATACCATGGTAGGCATGTAATTACTATATTACATGGATTAGACTATAATTACTGACAAAAATATCCTCCTCTATTCCAAATTTTATCCTACATGGTAATCAAATCCTCTTCTTTTCTTATTTTATTTATCTTTCACCCCTCCATATTTCTTTCATTTTCTACAACTTTTATTGCCAAAAAAATATTTCTATAGTTTCTCGTTCTTATTTATCATGAAATCATGATTAAAATTTTCATTTAACAATTCCTTGTTATTGTACTCATTTTTTCCTCTTAAAAGACATCCATTAATGATAGGTTCTCTCTCATCCAATTATTCTCTATTTCGATTTTTCTCGTGCTTTTTATTTTAATTAGTTGAGGAAACTTATTTTTATGAGCATCTTTTTTTAATTTTAGAAAAATTTCATTCATCAAAATTTGCATTAATCAAATTATAGAACGAAAATATTTTGATCATTAGTTATTATTATATTATTTAAACTAAATTTTTATTCCAGTTATCTAGCAGAACGTTGTTGGAATAAAATAGAATAGTCTACAATTTTATATTCCACAATTCCTCTATTTCATAATTTGCATAACAAGTCCAATATGAATTACTATACTATACTCTGATGATTAACGGCTTTATTTGCTCTCCGTCTTGGCGATTGGGAGTCGAACTTTCTCCCCTCCGAATAGAAACATTCAGAGGCTCATCCCTTCCCCCTCTCTCCAACGACACTCAGGCAGCTCTCATACACAACCTTCTCTAACACTCACTCGCTAGCATCATCTCTCTCGCCTCTAGCACCTCTCTCCGTCGGAAACTGTCATAAAGAGAGAGAGAGAGAGAGAGAAAGAGAGAGAGAGAGAGAGAGAGAGAGAGAGAGAACCAATCAGCAGATCTGAGAAAACACGATCTGAAATGAGAGCAACTTGAACCCTGCCGATCAACCCTAACCCTAAGAGAGACAGCTCCAGCTGCCGACGGAGCAAGAATCACTGCACGATTTCTGTAAATGTGAGTCTATACGAATCTCTGGCTGAGATTTAAGAATCTTTGACTGAGATATACAGAGTAATTTGAAGCAGTTGGGGAAATAATTTGAGCACGACTTCGAGTGAATTTGGGGAAATTAATCGGGTTGTACCAAAGAGCAGTCAACACAGACCGGGCAATGCAAGCAGCACTATCAAGTCAAGATCCCATTCAATGGTGTTGGTTTTATGCCCTAGGTCTTTGTATATGAGACCTAGTTGTATCTGTTGTGTGAATCAAACTTTGTATTTGTTTAGAGATATTTAATAAAGTGCGTATTGGTTATTTTATTCTTTTGATTTAAAATAAACCTTGAATATGTTATTCAGCTTTATATCATCAGAATATGTGATTCTGATAGTAAAACTACAGAGTAATATGAAAAACGTATTCTAAACCATCCCTGATCATTTATCGGATATTTGTGGAGATAAATATACTTGCGGAATCATATACAATATACTTATTTAAATATGCAAGCTATAAATGTACATCAGTATGTTAGTTGATTTATGATCATGTTTTACTGATAATGAGTAAGTATTACAAAATCATTAACATAGATATATGTTGGAGAACATATATTGGATTGAGTCACCGGGTTAATATCATATGGTTCGTGTCATTGGTATGTCTCATCAATAGTATTGTTATCCTTAGACTTGAGATTATCTCGGTTTCTTACATATAGAATTATGTACTTTGACATAATCTAACGTTACCTTTTATTCGGGTAACCATAAGGGTTATGATTAGGTACATAAGGAAACATGCGGAGAATGAGATAGATCAAGATAGGATTTGTTCCTCTCGTAAATGAGAGAGATATCTTAAGTCCTCTTGATGAGTTTGATTGAAGAAAATGCACGGCCGTGCTCGAATGAATTAATAAGGAGTTATTAATGTTATTCATGATTCGATCAAATTCGGGATCAAGAAACGTTATCGTACTACATAAGGTTGACACAATCCATGCCTTATTGTCGATATAGATATCGCGTAACAAAGGGATACAATATAAGGACAACATATAGGTTTGGATCGAATCATCGATATTTACTTAAATTGGGTAGTCATGAATCATGATGGCTTGCTTGAGTCCGCTCATGATTTATAATCAGTTGTGATTATTGCCAACATTAAGTAAACCTATAGGGCCACACACAAAGAACAACTGTTAGAAAATCATAACTTATGTGATAAATTATATAAAAGATTATATAGTTATTGTAACATATAATCCTACGTCTTATATGATAAGATGTGTTACACATATGGTTATATAGTAACTAAGTACATAGGATTAAATGAACAAAGACTCCTCTTTGAAAAAGGTTGACTATATATACCCAAAAGGCTCTCAGATTTCAGTCTATGTCATTCATAATTCTCATTCCATTTTGTTAGACAAAAGAGAGAGAAAGAGAAAATTCCGAATCTCTCTTTGTAATTTTCTGTGATTCAAAACGTGAAGAACGGAGACTAGCATATCCTTTCTTCATCCATTTAAAGGGGTTGTTCTGTGTGGATACCGATAGAGGACGAAATGATTCATGACGTCTTGATTGGGAATCGAATTGGTTGTGAGTTGTTTCGGTTGTAGAAGTGAGTGGAGGCGATTTTAAACGAACGGATGTGTGTGGTGGAAATCGGTAATCGTTACCAGTTTGTGCAAAAGGAGAAGAAAGGCTCTACAGCTTCAAGTTCGAGATCGGATCAATTCTCGACCCGATAGGTATGAACTTTAAGTTCTTGTTTTTCTTTGACTTAATCGTAATTCACTGATCCGTTTCTTTTGGTTTTCTTGAATTTCTTGAATTTCTTGAATGTCTTGAATCTTGAATCCACTTTCGCTGAGTCAAGAACGCTCAAGAAATCCCAACAAATGGGATCGCCCTCTTAATTCAAATCTTCAAAACAAGCTCAGAATACTTCTAGTAACGGCCATAGAAAGTTCACTAAACAAGGAAGAAGACCAAGTAATATAGGGAGCATGCAAAACAAAGCAATTCTCAGTAAAATCAGCATATACGTTCTTCACAAAATGCGGGCATAACAAGAGTTTCAGCAAATTTTTTGGAAAATTAAAACAATTCCAAGGACCAAATTTTTCGCCTGCTCATGTGTAATGAAAAACTAAATTACAAGAGACAGACTTCTCAAAAAAGGATGCATTCGAAATGCAGAATGCACCATATGCCATGCACCAGCCCAAGAGAGCCACACATTTTGCACAATGCGAATACACACATGGCCTATGGGTCAAAGTATGCAACCTATTTGGCATCACACCAGGCAACCATATACTCCCCAACAAAACTATACAGCTGGATCTATAAGCACATTAACAAAGCAAAAAGGAGAGAATGGGGAAATATATGATCTCATGTTGCTGGAAAATTTGGAAAGAACACAATGCAAGAATTTTCCAACAAAGGAGAAATGCGAAGGAGCAAATATTCTCTATCATTAAGGAGAATGCGGAAGAATGACTCAGGATGGCTGGCAAGGCGTAACGCCAACATGAAGCACCATGCCAAAACGGCAATCCAAACGACAGACGTGCAACATAGGACGAATAGGGAATAGGCAAAATTTCATTAAGATTTGTAATTCCGTGAATGCCACGGAAACTAAATGTAAATACTTTTGTAAAAATATTTATTTAATGCAAGTCTAAGTAGGCAAATTACCTACATTTAAAAAAAACAATATGAATTACTAACACATCAGATATTGGTTGAATCTCAAACAAAAAAAAAGGATTTATTACTACACTTAATTTTGCTCTCATTCACTGACTCAAATAATTTTTTTTAACGACTCAAATAACTTTTATCCCTAACTCATTTCTTTCAAAAATTTCATGTTGATTGATCATTATCTAGTGTTAAACACCGCCAGTACTACAAACAAAACATAGCAGTACAAAAAACTGCCATGACTACATCCAGAACTCTAATCTAATCATAATTCTGAAAATAACGCTTAGACACAGATTCTGACCATAAAATCCACCCTGGATAGCTTTATATGGAAATCAAGACTAGTAACGATTAGCTTCTAGCCTGAATATACACAGGCCAACTATCATATTAAATTTAATATTATTGCAAAAAAAGACTCTAAATTGGTATAAAATGATCTGTGGAGTTATAGTTGCAAATGTTTTGTAAAATTTGGTTGTAAACACCTTGTGAGGACATATTTGCCAAACTTAGGTTTCGGAATATTGTTAGAAATTTTATAGAGATCCATCTCAGGGACTGCTTTGAAGGTTTGTAATAGACAAGTTTTATGAGTGGTGTTTGGTAAACATTAATGTTTTCAGTATAGACAAAGTATTAGAAACATAATTGGGAATTTTTGGAAGGCAGTTTTGTATAAAAAAGGATAGAGAGAAAAAAGAATCAAGTATTGTGAACTTTAGCCAAAATAAGAGTAAAAAAGTTGTTCAATAGAGATTCCATAAGGTTCTAGTTTGCAGAATAAATTTCACAACAGAAATCCTTGGCCCTCACAACTGACTACTGTGGCATGTAAGGATCTCCTTACACAATTTCTTTCATGCCACCAATAGAGCAAGACAGAGAAAGTAAAAGATTAAGGGGAAAACAATGAAAACTCATCCAATGAATACAGCTCACTTTTAGAAGAGAATTTGATAATTGGAGTTCTTTAAGCAGTTTATTATAATGATAGTAATATATTGCCCCTAAGCCCTTCCATACATCTATTATCTTTTTTTAAGGAAAAAAGGAACTCCATATGTCTCATCATTTCATTTTTATTCATTCATTTTCATTTTTTTTTTTTTTGAGATAGTAGGCAAATTTCCTACTAAGACTTTAATTAATTAAAAATAAAATCTATAAAAGTTCGGGTCCATGACCCTTACCACCATTGGTATTACTTTCCGAAGATTACACAAAAAAAATAAAAATTAGCTAAAATTATACTAAGGATAAACCTATAGTAAAAATAAGTTAAAGTCATCCAATTTTGTTTGCACTTCGAAGATAACTTTGCTACATCACATGAAGCGTTAGCACTCATCGTACTCGGACCATCCATCTTCTTCCTCCTAGTCTTCTTCCTGGTTTAAGTCCTCGTCTAGCCAATCGGCATTTTCACAACCTTCTAAATCTCTATATTTTACTGTCTCTTTAAAGGATGATTGAGTACCATTTTCGATGATGCTCATGATTTTTTTGTCAATCCCACAATACTGTGCTCAAATATTTGCCAATTCGTTGCTGAGTGGCTGGTTCACGTCTTGATGACCGACATTGTCCAAAATATGCTTTGAATACATATGCAAATTTATTTGATTTTTTTGACCCTCTTTTGGAGATATCATTATCTATTTTTCCTCTTCAGCAAGGATTTCGCTTCTGTTAAGGAATATGCTTGTTTCTTCTTTGCAAAAATTCTGATTTTCTGACACCAATAAGGAGCTTATAGTATGGGTATGCATTTTTGGATCTGATTTCATGATTTTCTATGAACTCACAATTGGATCATCCAGTGTTTGCGATGCTTACTTGATCGCCACACAAAACTGAACAATATGCCATGCTTTGTCACAGATTGTGCAATAGACTCGAAATTTGCACGTTTTTGTAATGTGCCCTTCATCGAAACAATTGTAGCATCTATTATACCATGCCGGATTAGATATGTCCGGAGGCATCGGAATAGTTGCGGGAACCTTCTCTCTTTGTTCAAGGATACGACAAAATGATGATTTAGATGTGAGTTTTTTGTTATGCATGCTAGACAGAGTTTGTTCGCCGGTGCCTTGCTGTCATTTTTCCTGTTCAATAATGCTTTTGCGTAACTGGCGAAAGTAGATGAGCTAAAACTTGTTTCATTTGCTGAAGATTTCAGCTGTATTTCAAAAGTTGCAAGGTCACTTGTAGGTGGTGTTGTCTTTGGAAGTATTGATATCTTTTGAGGAAGGTTTTTTGCAGGTTTGCGAAAAGAATATCCTACCAGTAGTTTGCTGGAAAATCAACGGAGAAGGAAGTAGAAAGATAGTGCTTTTTCAGTTCATGGGTTGAGGAGAGGGGAAAGAGAGAGAAGAAAATAATTGTTTATTTGCCACGAAACGAGTTCTCTTGAGTCCCAACTTTTAAATGACCCCATTAGAATCAGCGGCCAAATGGCCTTAACCCAAAAAGCTCATTCCGACTGTCTTTTCTATAATCATCTCCAGTGATACAAAATATCCCTGCTCGTTTTGCAATATTAAAATTGCATCTGATGAAATTTAATTACATATTAAAATTCGGATCCGAGTCTGAGTCGGTGGCTAAAGAATCACGAGATGGTGCGAAAGATATTATAGATCAAGTCTTTTGTCATCAGATGCAATTTCATCACTGCTCTTTTTTCTTGAAAACAAATCAACCGTCTCCAAAAGAAATAAGCTTCTTTCTTCCCATTCTCTCCTTTAGAAAACCGTAAAATTTTGTTCAAAGTTCGTGCTAAACAATCATGCTCAGCTTCGTGCTAAAAACTTCATGCTTAAACTAATTACTAAAAAAAAATCAAATAATTTCAAATTCGTGCTTAAAAAATTCATGCTTAAAAATTACTATATAATTAAATTTGCGCTCAACTTAATTACTATATTATCAAATCCATGCTAAAACTAATAGTTCAAAAGTTGCAGCAAAATAAGAATCAACTAATTGCCAAGTATCGTAGCCAGGCTGGAAACGTGAGCTTTGAAAATCACCAGAACCTAATTTACTATTATTTGGGCAAATCATGCACCAAAATTCAGTGACATGAGCTCAAACCACAACCTAGTAATCAAACTGGAGCGATCCAAACCCCTCACAAAATCTTCACAAACACAAAAACATGTCAGAGAAACACAAGAAACATCAGCCAGGGAGAATGGGAGAGGTCTGAATTTGCTTGCTAAACATTCAAGTTCAAGCAAGCCGGACAGAATACATAAACATAAAATTTGAATCAAAACCAATACTCCAGTTTGCCCTTGAAATAATTCAACCATATTTCCATTCGCAAAATCATCATCTTTTTCCAGCAGAGAGAAAGGAAGTCGGTTAGAGCATCATGCTAATAACACAAAGCTAATTATGCACAACCCTTTGTATGAGATCCTTAGAGTTGGCCAAGAACAACAATTAGAGAGAGAAAGAGAGATTCTTAAAATATTCAGAAATGCAAAATGGGGTTTTGAAAATTTTCCCATTTTTTCTTTCTCCTCTTTTGTCCAAAATAGTTTCATCATCTACCATAACTCAAGAATCCAAACAAGACTAGCATGCATTAACACAAATATCAATGAGCATGCACTCACAAGTAAACATTTCCCAACTAGCGCATGATATGTACAGAGAGGAGAAAAAATGAACTTTAGGCTGGCTCAAGATATACTCATCATAGCCAATAATTGGGGTTTAAGAGGGGTTTCCCCATTTTGAGACAAATTTAAATCATGCTATAAAGGTTCGTACCCACAAAATCTCCAAATAGCACATATTCACCCACAAAGTGGGAAATGTCAAAATATCCTCATAAGATACATGAAAAATCTTCTCACTCGATCAAATTCATATTTGCCATAAGAAATCGCAGCAGCACAGCTCAGTTCAAGAACCCAAACTTAAAAGGCTCATACTAGATTATGGAGTGAAGGAGCAAGATAGAGAAAGTAAAAGATTAAGGGGAAAACAATGAAAAATCATCCAATGAGAACAGCTCACTTTTAGAAGAGAATTTGATAATTGGAGTACTAAGTAGTTTATATATTGCAAATAAAATAGTACCCTTCACGGTACCATACTGATAAGTCATTAATTATACACATTTTATACCCTATACATATGTGATATTGCACCATTATATACATTAATATTCTATTTATATCGATAATAATCACAAATTGAATGTTGATACTACTAATGACATATTTATGTGAATTCAGGTGCAATTTGGATGGAGCATAGCTTGAAAATAAATATGTTGGAGCACAAGATGGAAATAATAATCAAGACTCGGGCCTGCCGACACAGCCTCAGTATTTCGGCCATAACTCACAATCTGGGCCTTCTCTATATGCATGCTATATACTGTTGGAAAGAAGAGAACAAGGCCCACAATTCATTCCATATCACCAGAGCCCAATTCAGAGATATACGTGTCCCAAATTGACCATCTTCTGGACAGATCTATCATGCACTTTGCATTCACTCTTCATGTTTTTGCCATGCTCATTCACACTCTTTGCATGGGGCCTCATTCATCCCTCATGATCACCTTTTGAGAGGGATATAACCAGGTGCAAGGCATCTATTCTAATCACTTTTGAACTTCATCTATTCTCTCTCTTGGAGTTGGGCAAGTCAAGCAAGCTTCACCGTTCCATCCACGCTTCATTAATGGGTTCTATCATTATTTTATTTTCTTTATTTTCCATGTATTTCGAGTAAGCCCTTCGAGGCATAGTTAGTGTTTATGTTTTTGTGTTGTAACTTTTGAGACCATTAATAATGAATTTCATTTGAACGGTTATATTCTGTTTTTATTTACTTATTATCTTTCATGCTCAATGAATTATTTTAAGTTTATTTCGGTCAATTCTATGTTCAATAGTAATTAACAAGGGCCACAAAATTCCTTTGGTTGCTTTGCTCAATAGCATCCATTAGAATTTGAATAATAGCCAAGTGCAAATAACTCACAACGATCTGAACAGTTCTAAACAAGCTCATTGTTTAGGAGGTTTTGATTTGTTTAAATAACCAATGATTTCTATTGAATTGGTTATGATATTCAAATAGGTTAGTGTTTTTATTTACGAGCTCATCTAAACTAAAACCCTATCTTTTCGTTTGAGTTATTTATCGGTTAGAGCTCATCTTACTGCACTTAAGAGATTAATTCCAAATTCATTATTATAATCAAGGATAAAGTTACACACAAATTCACTACACGAAACTATGCCTCATTCCACAAAACCACCACATCTCTTAATCTTTACTTTAAGTTTTCTCTTTACTTGTTACTTTCATTTTGTTGCAATCAACCAATCAACAACCCCCCCAATTGTGTGTCTTGTTTTAGGTCTTGTGTTTGGCTTTATTTATGGTCTTGGTTTCTCTTTATTTTAGTTTCTATTTTTATTGAGTCCATTTTCATTAGAGAAGTAATCTTTTCACCTAGTTTAGTCTAAATAGCTCTCTGTGGTTCGACCCCTACTTCCACTGTCTACTTTATTGTAGTTAAGTCTAGGGTTATAAATTTCTTATGGTAAGTGTAAAACGACTGCAAAAATACCTCTTATCAAAATGGCGCCGTTGCCGGGGAGCTAGCAACGCGACTAGTCTAGGTCAATATTCACACTTCTCTTGTGTAGTACGGTAGTCTGCATTTGTGTCAGAGTAAACCAAACCCTTTTTAACTTTTTGTCAGAATCACACCTTCCTTACCTTTGTTATCCTTTTCACTTTTTGTCAGAGTCAGCCATACTATTTATTTTCACTTTGAGTCTGCATTACTTGCATTCACTAATTCTCTCTCTTACACTTGATTCCAGTTCATGAAAGCCACTCGTAGTTCTAATCTTCCACTTGCACCACTAGATCCGGAGATTGAGAGAACACACCTGGAGCGCAGAAGAGCAATTCCAGTAACACCGAAAGCAGCCGAAGAAACTGAAAAGGTGGAGAACTCGGACAGCGGAAGCGATCCTCCCACTCCACCAGCTTCTCCTCACGCTACAACAGGTAACACTACAGCCATGGCTAATTTTGAGGATAGGACACTTAGGGACCTGTCTACCTTTGACTTTGCTACCAACCAGTATGGTATTGTACTACCACCGGTCCCGAATTTCAAGATCCATACGGGTCTTCTCCAATTGTTACCAACCTTCAATGGGAGTGCCGGAGAGGATCCGCACTCTCACATGCGTGAGTTCAACCATATCACCGCAACAATGATGCCGGCGGAGATTGAAGATGAAGGTCCTTACAAGCTGCGACTGTTCTCATACAGTCTTCGAGGACCAGCAAAGGACTGGTACTACCATTTGGCACCTTTTCCAACAACTTGGGTAGAACTTCAAAAGTTGTTTCTAGACAAGTATTTTCCTGTCTCTCTTACCGCTTCTATTAGGAAGCAGATTTGTAGTATTCAACAGGAAGTAGGGGAAACCCTCTACGAATACTATGATCGCTTCCAGAAGTTGTGTGCAAAATGTCCCAACCATCAAGTCCCAGAGAATCTCCTGATTCAACACTTGTATGATGGGATGCTTCAAGAGACTAGGGATAATGTAGATTCTGCTAGTGGGGGTGCTTTCATAGATAAAACCGTTAGGCAAGCACGTACCTTGATAGAAACCATGGCCAAAAATGCCCAATCTAGTAGAACCAGATCTAGAATTAGGGGAGTTAATGAGATTAGAGACTGTGATTTGGAGAAGCGAGTGAATGGTATGGACGCCAAATTAGATAGCCTGGCTAATATGATGGCGTCATTCTTGGGAACCAAGATGGAAGTGAAGGCATGTGGTGTCTGCACTCAGACGGGACACACGACTGATGCATGCCCAACACTCCATGATGAGGAGAAGGTCACGACCACTGCTTGTGGCATCTTTAAACTAAACCAACAAGGAAATTCAAATGGGGCCCACAACCGAAACTATGATCCCTACTCTAAAACATACAATCCTGGATGGCGTGACCACCCAAACTTTAGATGGCGTGACCCAGGAAACCAGCAACAACCTCCTCAAAACCATAATCAAAACTCTTCTTCTTCCTCACCTCCGATTGACCCTGCTCTGAAAAGTCTTTCTGACATTGTGACCTCCTTGGCCACATCAACTACTTCTTTTCAGAAGGATACAAAAAGTGCCCTAACACATCTGGGCACCCAAATTGCTCAAATATCCTCTGAATTAAACCAGTTAAAAACTCAGGGGTCCTCACAACTTCCTTCCCAAACTCTAAACCCCCGTGAGAATGCATGTGCTATCACCTTAAGAAGTGGTAAAGAAATAGAAGGGAGTAAGGGAAACATGCAAGGTGAAGGAGAGATTGAAGTAATTAAGCCGGAATCCGAGAAGATGAAAGAAAAGCCCAAGGAAATACCACCTTATAAACCTAGAGCCCCTTTTCCTAGCCGTCTAGCGGTTAACACCAAAAAGGATGAGGCAGAGAGAGATATCCTAGAGGTTTTCAAGAAAGTGGAAGTAAACATTCCACTACTCGATTACATTCGCAGATTCCCTCGCTATGCGAAATTTCTCAAGGACTTGTGTACGAATAAGAGAAAGCTAAATGGTCATGAGAGAGTAACAATGAGTGAGAATGTCTCTGCGGTTATTCGCAAGAAGCTTCCAGAGAAGCAAAAAGACCCTGGCATGTTTGCCATTCCTTGCAGCATTGGGCACCATGAATTTGCTCGGTGCATGCTCGATCTTGGGGCATCTATCAATGTCATGCTCTTTTCTATCTATTCTTCCCTCGGTTTAGGACCTTTGACAAAGACCGGGGTGATCATTCAACTAACCGATCGTTCTACTGCTGTGCCAGAGGGAGTTATAGAGGATGTCCTGGTTAAGGTCAATGGCCTTATCTTCCCCGCGGATTTCTATATTCTGCGTATGGATGAGTCTGATAGCTCACCGAATTCGACTCTCATTCTTCTGGGAAGACCCTTCCTTAAAACTGCCCGAACCAAGATTGATGTGCACAATGGCACTCTTTCTATGGAATTTGACGGAGAGACCATCTCTTTCAACATCTTTGATGCTATCAAGCATCCTTCTGATGGGAATGTCTCTGCTATTTGCACCATCGACTCAATTGACGAGTGTGTCGACGACTTCTCCTCTTTTGAGTTCATAGATCTGCTCGAGACCATTCTTGATCTCTCTCCAGATGAGCAGGACCTTCTTCAAAGTCTATCTGCCTTGGCCATTGGAGAGGCTTCTTCCTCTTCTCCTTCTCCTACCTTGATAGACTTGAAACCCTCTCTTGAGCCCACCAAACCTTCCATTGTGAATCCCCCCTCTCTTGACCTAAAACCTCTACCAGCTCATCTCAAATACGCATACTTAGGTAAAGGAGACACTCTTCCAGTGATCATCTCTAGTAGCCTCACTGCTACTCAGGAAGAGAAGTTAGTTAATGTCTTGAGGGACCACAAGACTGCGATTGGATGGACTCTGGCTGATATTAAGGGAATCAGCCCTTCTACGTGTATGCATCGTATATTATTGGAGGATGGATCTAAACCATCCCGTGAGCCTCAACGTAGGCTGAATCCTCCAATGATGGAAGTGGTCAAGAAAGAAATCATCAAACTCCTTGATGCAGGAATCATATACCCTATCTCTGATTCACAATGGGTATCACCAATCCATGTGGTACCCAAGAAAACTGGTATTACTATAATTGAGAATCAGGATGGTGAAAAAGTTCCTACGAGAGCACAAAATGGATGGCGAGTATGCATTGATTATCGCAAATTAAACACTGCCACCCGGAAAGACCATTTCCCCCTTCCCTTCATTGACCAGATGCTCGAGCGCCTTGCTGGGCGCCACCATTATTGTTTCTTAGATGGTTTCTCTGGTTACTTTGAAATAGCCATCGCCCCCGAGGATCAAGAAAAGACCACCTTCACGTGCCCTTTTGGCACCTTTGCCTACAGACGTATGCCTTTTGGGTTGTGTAACGCACCCGGTACATTTCAGAGATGTATGATGTCCATCTTCTCTGATTATGTTACCCGAATTATTGAGGTTTTCATGGATGATTTCACCGTCTATGGTGATTCATTCGATGACTGCCTGGGAAACCTAAAGATGATTCTTCAAAGGTGTGTAGAGACCGACCTGGTGCTGAATTACGAGAAATGCCATTTCATGGTGGATCAGGGCATAGTCTTAGGCCATGTGGTTTCCTCTCGGGGTCTTGAAGTAGATAAAGCAAAGATCGATGTCATTAGATCCCTTCCGTACCCGACCAGTGTAAAGGACATTCGATCATTTCTTGGTCATGCCGGCTTTTATAGGCGCTTCATCAAAGATTTCTCAAAAATCGCTCAACCTCTTTGTCTTCTTCTCCAAAAAGAGGCTTCTTTTGAGTTTAATGAGAAGTGCCAAGCGGCATTCGACCTTCTCAAGGAGAAACTGTGTTCTGCCCCCATCATTAAAGCTCTAGATTGGAATCTGCCTTTCGAGATCATGTGCGATGCGAGTGATAGGGCAGTTGGAGCTGTTCTTGGGCAGCGGGATGGGCGAGAACCCCATGTTATCTCCTATGCATCTAGGACCTTAGACGATGCTCAGTGCAACTATACCACTACGGAGAAAGAGTTGCTAGCCATTGTTTTTGCGCTGGAGAAATTTAGGTCCTACCTCTTAGGGGTTAAGGTGATTATATACTCTGACCATGCCGCATTGAGGCATCTTTTCAAGAAGAAAGAATCCAAGCCGAGACTACTTCGTTGGATATTGTTGCTCCAGGAGTTCGACTTGGAGATTAGAGATAAACGAGGATCAGAGAATCTAGTTGCCGATCACCTTAGCCGCCTTCCTACGAGAATTGAGGAGGGTACCCCAATATCGGAGTTCTTCCCTGAGGAATATCTCTATGCCGTGCAAAGCTATACACCATGGTATGCTGATATAGTGAATTACCTGGTGGCTAAAGACCTACCAGAGGATCTTACACGTGCACAGGCTGATCGAATCCGATATGATTCCCGATTTTATATTTGGGATGAGCCTTACCTCTTTCGGATTTGCGCGGATCAAATTATTCGAAGATGTATACCCGATAATGAGGTCAGATCCGTGCTTGAGTTTTGTCACTCTCTGGAGTGTGGAGGACACTTTGGCGCCAAGCGGACAGCTCATAAGGTCCTTGAGTGTGGCTTCTTCTGGCCCACTCTACATAAGGATGCTTACTTCTTCGTGAAGTCATGTGAGCGATGCCAAAGAACGCGAGGAATAACCAAAAGAGACGAGATGCCGATGAAGTATATTCTTGCATGTGAGGTCTTTGAAGTGTGGGGTATCGACTTTATGGGACCTTTTCCTCCCTCATACGGTTTTGAGTATATCCTCCTGGCAGTCGATTATGTCTCCAAGTGGGTTGAGGCCAAGGCCACAAAACGGGCAGATGCAAAAACGGTTGTGGATTTTGTGAAGGACCAGATCTTTAGTAGGTTTGGGGTCCCGAGAGTCATCATCAGTGATAGAGGAACCCATTTCTGCAACCGGAGTTTCGAGGCATTAATGAAGCAATACCATGTGACGCATAAAACCTCGACAGCTTACCACCCTCAAACCAATGGCCAAGCAGAGCTTTCGAATAGGGAGATCAAAGGCGTTTTGGAGAAAGTGGTGAACCCCACCAGGAAAGACTGGAGTCTTCGGTTGAATGACGCACTCTGGGCTTACAGGACTGCGTTCAAGTCCCCTGTAGGCATGTCCCCTTATCGGCTCGTCTATGGAAAGGCTTGCCATCTCCCAGTTGAACTCGAGCACAGAGCCTATTGGGCCATCAAGAAGTGCCATCTAGACTACCCAAATGATGCACTCAACCGGAAGCTACAAATCCAGGAGTTAGAGGAGATCCGAAATGACGCGTATGAGAACTCCCGAATCTTCAAGGAGAAGACCAAGATGTATCACGACAAGAAGCTTGCCCACAAGGATTTCAAAGTGGGTGATAAAGTATTGTTGTTTAACTCAAGACTCAAATTACACCCGGGCAAGCTACAAAGTAGGTGGATAGGGCCCTTTCTTGTGACCAAATTGTTCGATTATGGTGCAGCAGAAATTCAGGGTCTGGATTCAGGGAAAGTCTTCAAGGTCAACGGGCACCGGCTGAAGCGGTTTCATGAGAGTTTCGATGCGAGCTGGATTGACATTCACGAGCTTGGAGAGCCAGCATCCACTTCTTGAGGAGATGAAAACGTCGGGCCAACGACGTTAAAGAGAGGCGCTACTGGGAGGCAACCCTGCAAATAAAGGTTGTGTTTTTCTTTGTTTATTTTCTTTTTCTTGCATTGCATCACTACTTTGTGCTTAGCTTTACTCGGGGATGAGTAAAAGTTTAAGTGTGGGGTGGAGTCTTTATTGCATGTTAGGTAGTATAAAAAAAAATAATAATAATAATAATAATAATAATAAAATAAATAAAAAAATATAAAAAAAATAATAATAACCCATTTTTAAGCCTCAAATAAAAAAATGCCCAATTAAAAATCAAATGGAATGAGAGAGAACTGTAACTTGTATTGAATAATGTGGTGGAACTTGTTTAGACTCAAAAGGATCATATAGACCAGTTCAAGAAGAATTGAGGTCGTTGGTTTAGGGATCGTTTGTCACTGGTGAACTCGATTTGTTGTTTGAGTGCCAATAATTTAGAGATTTGCGCGAGAAATCATGTGAGGACTTACCATTGGACCGTGACCCGGAACTCAAGTTGTTTATAGTATAATATCCATAATAACCCACTATATCATCTCGTATATATATAAATAATATCCAAGTCTATTAGCTTCTAAAGTCACTTTGTTGCTTGGTTTTGGAGAAGGAGGGTTAGGCATTATATAAGAAGATAGGGGACGGGAAGTAGAGGTTAGTGTCAGAAGTTGAGTGCTTATATGTAGTAGATGAGCTTTGTGCACTGAGTAGATGCATCTTAGAGACAAATTTATGAGAGTAAACTCTCGGGTAACTCTAATTTTGACATAAAGGCAAGTTAGGCCCCCATAATCCTCATAGATTTGAGTCACAATCTTCCAAAAAAAAAAAAATAAAAAAAAAAAAACACAACAAAAAACAAAAACAAAAAAATAAAAAATAAAAAATAAAATAAAAATAATAAAAAGATTGCATGACTCAAACTGGTTCCCCTTGTACATGGCCTAAACCTTAGTTTACCCGATTTGTGAGAAAGAGTGGATTCCAGTCATACATCTCAGGCCAGCAGTTAGGTTGACACATTTTGGGCCAGATGACTGAAGGTGCCAGGAGGTACGCACATTAGGAGGTTCATTATTCCAAGAAGATACGCGATATCTTTTCGGAGAGTAGAGGCATGAGTTTAGAAAACCAAGTGACAATTTGACCGAAAGTGGCAAGTAGACAAGCAAACCAATTACGTAGTATATATATATGTATTATCCACCAAACATAACTTGAGAATTCCCGTCACGACCAAGGTAGGAAATCATGATTCAATTGAATTGAGAGTAATTATGAGAGACACTCCACATATTCCATATTCATATTCCACTATACAAAAAAGAGAGTGAGTGCGAGTTTCACCAAAGTGCATGGAATCTTACACAAGGGACCAAAGATCATTATTGGCTGGTATATAAGTGAAGAGCGAGTCAAAAACATGGGACCCATCTTACCAATGCAAGTTATAATCTTTGCTCGAGGACGATCAAATGTTTAAGTGTGGGGTGATTTGATAAGTCATTAATTATACACATTTTATACCCTATACATATGTGATATTGCACCATTATATACATTAATATTCTATTTATATCGATAATAATCACAAATTGAATGTTGATACTACTAATGACATATTTATGTGAATTCAGGTGCAATTTGGATGGAGCATAGCTTGAAAATAAATATGTTGGAGCACAAGATGGAAATAATAATCAAGACTCGGGCCTGCCGACACAGCCTCAGTATTTCGGCCATAACTCACAATCTGGGCCTTCTCTATATGCATGCTATATACTGTTGGAAAGAAGAGAACAAGGCCCACAATTCATTCCATATCACCAGAGCCCAATTCAGAGATATACGTGTCCCAAATTGACCATCTTCTGGACAGATCTATCATGCACTTTGCATTCACTCTTCATGTTTTTGCCATGCTCATTCACACTCTTTGCATGGGGCCTCATTCATCCCTCATGATCACCTTTTGAGAGGGATATAACCAGGTGCAAGGCATCTATTCTAATCACTTTTGAACTTCATCTATTCTCTCTCTTGGAGTTGGGCAAGTCAAGCAAGCTTCACCGTTCCATCCACGCTTCATTAATGGGTTCTATCATTATTTTATTTTCTTTATTTTCCATGTATTTCGAGTAAGCCCTTCGAGGCATAGTTAGTGTTTATGTTTTTGTGTTGTAACTTTTGAGACCATTAATAATGAATTTCATTTGAACGGTTATATTCTGTTTTTATTTACTTATTATCTTTCATGCTCAATGAATTATTTTAAGTTTATTTCGGTCAATTCTATGTTCAATAGTAATTAACAAGGGCCACAAAATTCCTTTGGTTGCTTTGCTCAATAGCATCCATTAGAATTTGAATAATAGCCAAGTGCAAATAACTCACAACGATCTGAACAGTTCTAAACAAGCTCATTGTTTAGGAGGTTTTGATTTGTTTAAATAACCAATGATTTCTATTGAATTGGTTATGATATTCAAATAGGTTAGTGTTTTTATTTACGAGCTCATCTAAACTAAAACCCTATCTTTTCGTTTGAGTTATTTATCGGTTAGAGCTCATCTTACTGCACTTAAGAGATTAATTCCAAATTCATTATTATAATCAAGGATAAAGTTACACACAAATTCACTACACGAAACTATGCCTCATTCCACAAAACCACCACATCTCTTAATCTTTACTTTAAGTTTTCTCTTTACTTGTTACTTTCATTTTGTTGCAATCAACCAATCAACAACCCCCCCAATTGTGTCTTGTTTTAGGTCTTGTGTTTGGCTTTATTTATGGTCTTGGTTTCTCTTTATTTTAGTTTCTATTTTTATTGAGTTCATTTTCATTAGAGAAGTAATCTTTTCACCTAGTTTAGTCTAAATAGCTCTCTGTGGTTCGACCCCTACTTCCACTGTCTACTTTATTGTAGTTAAGTCTAGAATTATAAATTTCTTTTGGTAAGTGTAAAACGACTGCAAAAATACCTCTTATCACATACATCCAACTTAATTTGTTTTTTGAAGGAAAAAAGGAATGTTAATTCATTCATTTTCATTCACATTACAATTTCTTTTTTCCTTTAATCACAGAAGAACAATTTCATTTTTATTCATTTCACTTCTTGCCAATCCTCTTTTAGTGCACCAAAGGATTCACAATAGCATTGTGTTCCATACACACCAACACATACCAATCACTCATGAGTTTTTAGTAATTTTCATATATTCCTGAATTATATGTGTATTAATCACAAATTGAACTATGCCCCAATATACACAAGAGAGAGAGAGAGAGAGAGAGAGAGAGAGAGAGAGAGTATTAAAATACTCAGAAAAACTAATGGGATTTTGACAAATTCCCCTTTTCTGTCTTTTTCTTCTCTTTTGCCCAAACAGTTTCATCATCTGCCATAACAAATGGCTATATCTCAAGAATCCAAACAAAGTCTATTTTGCATGCATTAAATATATACCGCAAATATGAATGAGCAAGCACTCATAAGTAAACATTTCCCAACTAGTACATGATATGTAGAGAGGAGAAAAAAATGAACTTTAGGCTCTGAGAAATACTCATCACAGCCAATAATTGGGGGTTTAAGAGGGGTTTTCCTCATTTCGAGATAAAGAGGATAAAATTGAACATATTCACCCCCAAAGTGGGAATTGTCTCAAATATCCTCATAAGACACATGAGAAATATCATATATAACCTTCTTCCTTCTAACTAGCCTCAAATCCAAACTTCATTTTCCTCCACTTAATATGATTGCATTCCTATCTTCCTTTTGCAAAATTACTGTCCATCACATAAAAAATTGTTAATTTATCATCAAAATTGGTCAAGTAAACCCAATCAGCTCTTTTATAGTACACAATATCATATCATGCCATGTCATATTGGTGAAGCTACTCTAGCTGTCCCAAAGACCTCTTTTAATATGCCAGAGAGAGAGAGAGAGAGAGAGAGAGAGAGAATATCAAAAATAAGGTTTAGGAGGGAAACACATAAAAATAAATCAAGATAAGGTATATAACACATAAATGATCTAGGTTTCAGGAGTGCTTCTACAGCAACTAGTGCCGGAGCCAACCCCTAAAAAACCTCTTATCTATATCAAGTTGATGAATTTAACAAAAATGATGCTCATGGTCTGTGTATATGACAATTCCTCTTCTTCCTTTTTTGTTTCTCATTTGTTTTTTATCACTTGATAAAAATTCATATTTGCCATAACAAATGGCAGTAGCACAGCTCAGCTCAAGATCCCAACTTATAGGCTCAGAGAAAAAACTACTCTTCATAGCCAGCCTCTAAAGAGAGTTTCAATATTCTTAAGTAACCATTTCCTTTCCTACTTTTTTTTCTAAATATTCTCCTGTCCCAAACATAACAGGCCCTTTTGCCATCACAAATTGACATACCTCAAAGACCCAAACATGCTTTTCTTTTTTCTGCATACACTGAATAACACAAATATGAGCAAGCACTCACACATAAGTAAACACTTCCCATTAAATATTTTTCTTTCCTTTCCTTTTCATTCTCATCTTCTCTTTTGTTCCTCAAATGAAACTCATATCTGACATATGAACACAAGAGAGGAAAAAGAGGAAAAAGATGCATGAATCTAGGGTTTGGGCTACTTCAACGGCAGCCAGTGCCGGAGCAAACCCAACCGTAGAAGCCATGGATGGCAAACACAATATTTTATGTTCCTCAAATTTATGCCTCATTTAAGCCGTCAATAAAAATTATTTTACACCTCAATTAAGCCCTAAAAAATATTTTATTCCCCATTTTAGCCTTCAAAAAAATATTTTATGCCTAGCCGTCAAAAAAAAAGTATGCCTCATTTAAGCCCTCAACAAACATTTCATGCCTCATTTAAACTTTCAAAAATATTATATCTCATTTAAGCCCTCAAAAAATATTATGGCTCAATAATTTTTAGCCCTAAACCCTCAAGTAATTTTATGCCTCAATTAATCAATAAGTAAATATTTTGTTTTAGAACTCATCAAGTCAATGGTATGCCCACAAGTAATTGTTATGCCTCAATTAAGCCACAAAAAACTTCATACCTCATTTAGTCTCTAAAAAAAAAATTATGCCTAATTTAAGCCCTAAAATAGCTTTTATGCCTAATTAAGCCCACAAAAAATATTTTATGTCTCTTTTAAGACCTCAGAAAACATTCCATGTCTCATTTAAGCCCTCAAAAAATATTTTTTTTTTTGCCTCATTCAAGCCCTCAAAAAACATTTTATACCTCATTCAAGCCGTCAAAAAAAATTGTATGCCTCGTTTAAGCCCTCAAAAAAATATTTTATGCCTTATTTAAGCCCGCACAAAAATTTTATGCCTCATCTAAACCCTCAAAAATATATTATGCCACATTTAAGACTCAAAAAACATTTTATGCCTCATTTAAGCCTCAAAAAACATTTTATGCCTCATTTAAGCCTCAAAAAACATTTTATGTCTCATTTAAACCTCAAAAAACATTTTATGCCTCATTCAAGCCCTAAAAAAAATAATTTTATGCCTCACTCAGTCCCTCAAAAAAACGTTTTATGCCTCATTCAGACCCTCAAAAACATATTAATGCTCACTAAAGTCCTCAAAAATTATTTTATGCCTCAATAAACATTTTCAGACCCTCAAAAACATATTAATGCTCACTAAAGTCCTCAAAAATTATTTTATGCCTCAATAAACATTTTCTACCTCATTCAAGCCCTAAAAAAATGCCTCATTTGATCTCTCAAAAATATTATGCCTCAATTAAGCCCTGAAAAAAATCAATCCTCATTTAAACCCATTAAAACAATTACGACTTAGTAATTTTTAGCTTTGAAGTAATTTTATTGCTCAATTAAGCCCTAAGAAAAAAAAAATTCCCCGATTAAACCATCAAGTAGTTTTTATGCCTCAATTAATCATCAAGTAAATGTTATGGCTCATCAAGTAAATGTTATGCTTCAAATCACCAAGTAAATATTATGCCTCAATTAATCATCAAGTAAATGTTATGCCTCATGTTATATTTACATCTCAATTAAGCCGCCCTAAAAATTATCCATTAATTAAGCCCTCAAGATTAAGCTCCCAACAAATTATTACGTCTCAATTAACCCCTCAAGTATTTTTTATGGCTCAATTAAGCGCTCAAGTTATTTTTATGTCTCCAGTAACCCCACAAAAAAATTATGCCTCAATTTCTTTTTTGAAAAATAAATTATACCTCAATTAAGCCCCCCAAAAAAAATCATGCCTCAAATAAGCCTCAAGTAAATTCTGTCAACCATGCCTCAAATAAGCCTCAAGCAATTTCTGTCAATTAATTTACGACTCAAACCTTTTTATGCCTCAATTAAATCCTCAACTTAATTTTATGCCTCATGTAAGCCGACAGAAAAATTATGCCTCAATTTCTTTTTTGAAAATTAAATTATACCTCAATTAAGCCCCCAAGCAAAGCATGCCTCAATTAAGCCTCAATTAAATTCTGTCAATTACTCTCAAGTAATTTATGCCCCAATTAGAGGGAACAAGCAGGTATTCATTTTTTTTCTTTTCTTCTTTCTTTCCTTTTCTTTCTCACCAAAAATCATGCATGTAAGACCACAATCAATTCTGCTGGCAAAGTGGCAAAGCTCAAAAAGAACTAATTTCACATTAAACTCATAGATGAAACAGTGAAGCAACAGATTAGAGAGTAGAAGGAAAAACACAGATAAAAGAATGAGATGTAGATCTGATTCCCAGTCCAAAAAGATCAGGGGTGGTTTCTCAATCTCAGGTCTCGTTCATATACCCTTCCAAAACTCAAAATACCAACAATTTGACAATCTTAAACAAGCTGCAAAATGGTGCTACATATGAGATAAGGCAAGCTTTTCCCAAAACACCATTTCCTTTCCATAAACGAGACATAAAGCCCTAGATCTAGGGTTTCTGATATTCTACAAACGGAGTTCCTTCAACGACAGTCATGGCCGGCCGGTCGAAGCATCTCCGAGAGAAAGAAAACCAGAAATAACTGATCTAGGGTTTCCGCTCGCTCACAGAGAAAGAAAGAGCAATTTGAACCTTCCGAAATACCAACTTCATCCTTCCATAACCGCAAAATCTCATCTGAAAAAACTCTGAAGCTTCGACGAAAACAAGTCGTACAATCACGCGACGAGAAGAGATGAGAAAAGGCGATTTAGTTCCAAAAACTCCCTTTCTGTTCCATCAAAAAGACAACGAACCCCCAGATCTACTAATCTCTCTATATAACGGGAGTTTCCTCGACGGCAGCCATGCCCGGAGCACTCTCCGATAGAAATAGAGAAAGAGAGAAATCAAATCTAGGGTTTCCGCATGATGAAAGAGAAAGGGGAAATGGAGTCTGCGGCTCATTTAATTGACTTTTTTTTTTTTTTTTAGCATTATTTCCAAAAATAATGAAGCAAATAGCACTGCTTTGCAAATAATTAGCTAACTAGCACTACCGCCATCTGTTATGGCGGTAGAGACCTTCTACCGCCAGCACCAATGGCGGTAGTGCCTAATTTTCCAAATTTTCCGTCAGCGGCCTTAAAACAAGGTAATTAGATACAAATTAGCCTCTACCGCCAGGCCATCTGGCGGTAGTGGCATTATTGTAATTTTTTTCTGATCCAATCGGGTATCAAACCCGTTAAAAAAAAAAAAAAGGAAAAATACCTCTACCGCCAGGCCATCTGGCGGTAGTGGCATTGTTGTAATTTTTTCTGATCCAATCGGGTATCAAACCCGTTAAAAAAAAAAAAAAAAAGGAAAAATACCTCTACCGCCAGGCCATCTGGCGGTAGAGTTGGGGCAATTCTCCCTGGACGCCGTAGTAGTATCAAACCCGTTTAAAAAAAAAAAAAAATGGAAAACTATCTCTACCGCCAGACCTTGTGGCGGTAGAGTTGGGGACCCATAAAACCCACAAGAGCCTTCTCTCTCTTCCCCCATTTCTCCCCCAAACAGCGAAACAAAAAAAAGAAAAGAAAAGTGCGAATTTGAGAGCGGAAAAAGAAGGAAAATTTGTGGAAATTGAAGCGAAAGGAATAAGATTGCTTCAAATTTGTTAGAATTAGTTTTATTTTGAGTTTTTAATTAGAATTTTTTTCTATGAGTTGTACGGCTAGAGATAGAAATGAAGCAGAGAGTCTCCTCCTTCACAGACTCTGCAATTTCTTTTACAAAAAGTCTCTTTATCTTTGATAAAAACAAAAGTAACTCTGGATGGACTTCAGAGAGTTGTTTCTTTACGCCATTCACCTTTTCAGGTCTCAATGGAAGTATAATTACAGTAGTTGGTAATTCCTTTTCAGGACCGTAAACAGACTGGAGAAATTATTTATGGTTTTATATTTTCTATACTATGGTTATTAGCAAATTATTTATTTTTTGGGTGTAATTTGTACAGGGATTGGATTCAAGAGTGTGTTTCTTGTGAGCAAACAACCTTACATCTTTAGCAATGGTTATCAGGTCAGAAAAATTCTATTTCAATTTACTTTTTCTGTAAAAAAAATTATATTTCCACAAATTTGGCTGTTTGGGGGAGAAATGGGGGAAGAGAAAGAAGACTCGTGTGGGTTTTATGGGTTCCCAACTCTACCGCCAGGTCATCTGGCGGTAGAGTTGGGGCAATTCTCCCTGGACAAACCGCGAAAAAAAAATTTAGCTTCTACCGCCAGGGGACCTGGCGGTAGAGGCTCACCCCATAAAACCCACCCGACCCCTCTCTCTCTCTCCCCCCATTTCTCCCCCAAACAACCGAAGAAAAAAAACCAAGAGCGATTTTTCAGCCGAAAATAGAAGGAAAAATTGTGAAAATTGAAGCGAAAAGAGTAAGATTTGTAGAAAGAATAAAGAAGAAAATAGAGTGAATTCAACAAAAGGTTAGATCTTTTAGTTTGTTTTTGAGTTTAGGGTTTAGAATTATTTGTTTAAATTGATAGAAATTAGTATGAAATAAGTTTGAGTTTGTTGAAATTAGTTGTATTTCTTTGAATTCCCCTAAATACAATAATATTTCAATTAATAAACAACAAGATTTTTCTTAAATAATCATAAATTTCAAAATAATCTATAATACAAACAAACTCATAGAAAAAAATCCTAATTAAAAACTCAAAATAAAACTAATTCTAACCAATTTGAAGCAATCTATTGGAAAGCGTGCAACGCGAAGGGTTGGAGGGAGGCATATAATTTGCTTCCCGAATTGATGGCGGCAATATCATCAGCAAATCCTGGTACACTATATTTTTTTAGAACGGGAGATCCAAATAGTGCAGGTGAGCTCGAGTTCGAAGGTCTTTTCTGGGCATTTGGTCCATCACTCCACGGTTTTCAATGGTGCAAACCAGTCATAACAGTAGATGGAACATTTCTAACCGGAAAGTACCAAGGATGTTTGCTGACGGCAATTTGTAGCGATGCTAACGGTCAATTATACCCTCTAGCTTTTGCGTTAGTTGAGAGAGAGAAGAAAGAGACATGGGAGTGGTTTTTTGATTGTTTGCGAAATGTAATCGGAAATCAAAATAGTTATTGTGTTATTTCGGATAGGCATCCTGGTATAATTAGCGCAATGAGAGGTGATAGATGGAAGCCCCCTTACGGTTTTCATCGTTATTGCATGCGGCATCTCGAAGCAAATTTCAGTAGCCACGCGACTAACAAAACAGTGATTCCGTTGGTACCGAAATTAGTATGTGCGCACAATAAATATAAATTCAAAAAAATTTGGGAAAAAATGGAAGCGAAGTATCCTGAGGGGACTGAATGGTTATCGAGAGTACCTAAAGCAAATTGGACGCTCTCGCACGATAATAATGGTCGTCGCTGGGGCCTAACAACTAGTAATAACGCTGAAATTATGAATTATGTTTTCAAAGGTATAAGGAAGCTGCCGGTTACGGCAATTGTTATGGCGACATTTTACAAGTTGAACTGTTATCATGTGAGATATCGGGCGGATGCTGAAAGCCGGGATAAACAGTGGTCGGATATGGTGATGGAAAAAATGGAACGGAGAAGAAATAAGGCCGCTACGCATATCGTTACGTGTTACAATTTAGACGAAGGTGTTTATCAGGTGGAGACACGACCTCGTCGGACGACGAGTGGTATCGGAATTCCGGGAAAGACTTGGGAAGTTAACTTCAATGAAGGTAATTGCGAGTGTCAGAAACCGATGATATATCACTACCCGTGTTCTCATATCATATCTGTTAGCATGCATAAAGTAGTATCATCCGAGCCTTTTATTCATCCATGTTATTCCTTGGATAATCTGAAACATACGTATGAAAGAAGTTTTTATCCTGTTAAGGAAAGATCACATTGGAGGCCACGCGAAGAATGTTGTAATTATACATTATATCCGGGCGATAAACTCGTAAGAAAAGATACTAACGGAAGAATGCAACGTGGACGGCGTCGGGAGATACGTTTCAAGAACAGTATGGATACCATGCACAAATCTGTCGGTGCAAAGTGTTGTAGTGTGTGCAAGTTGCCGGGTCACACAAAACCAAGATGCACACAAAGGGGTGGAGGTCGATACAATGGGCCGTAGTTTGTTTCGAACTTTGTATTATTTTAAGAACTTGTTGTTTGTTGGAACTTGTAGTTTATTGTTTTAGTTTATTTCGAACTTTGTATTATTTTAAAAACGTATATTATGTTGTTATGACGAACAAAATAAACATAAATACATTAAATTCTAATATATAAATAGTCCATCCAAACATAATACATAAATAGTCCAAAAATAATACATAAAATTACACATAACCACTAACTAGGCGTGTACCGTGCAACATCGCGTCCAGCACCCATTCTAGTAGTGCGTCGCACACCATGTCCTCTGACAGGCTCTTGAGTAAGTTGGCTGACGCCTACGCCCTCGTCACGGTCCTCATTTCCACCGTCATCATCGTCACTATCTTCATCATACTCATTAGGAGTGTCGAGATAATGCCATGGAAGACCGGCAGGGTATTCATTACCCTCAATATACCCTTTTCGCATGCATCCCAACATATCCAGCATGACACTTCTCATTTTCGCCCCGTTCCATCTCTTACGAATGGCTTTCAAACCCTTTTCACACGCCTCCGTAAAATGTGTCATCTAAATTAAATTAATAATGTAATATTGTTAAAATGTAATATTATTCAAATTATTAAGCTATTAAATTATTTCACATACCGCTTTTCTTTTGTCGGGAACAAGAGGACGATATGAGTCTGTATCATGCGAGATGGTCGACTGCACCAATCTCGCCTCCGATACTTTTCCGTACCACTCCATATACTCCAAATGTTTGTCCGGATTATATGCCCTTCTCTTAAATTTCTCCGAGTTGTTCGTCCAATATTGCCACTTTTCAAACTCCCAATCCTGAACATATCTCGCGTGAACTGTATCCCAATCACCTCCGCGGCCGTTAATCATCTTTTCCAAGAGATGATTGTATTCGCACTTTCCTTGAGGGGGTATCCTCTGATGAAGCCCGAACTGTCGCATCACCCGTTGCGGGCGATAATGCTCGACGATCCACATGTAAATCAACTTGGACCGAATAAGTGCGGAATCTCTCTCAAACTCGCAAATGGGTGGAAGTCTCGTGCGGTACTTCTCGTAGGGTCTCCACTCAATCTGCGACTCATCCAACTGGTCTCGATTGCCCCACAAATGAGTCGCTCCGGGTCTCTCCTTCACCGTAGCCCCAATCCAAATAAATCCAACCGTATCGTTCTCATCCGGATCATCGAAGATGTTTAAAGCATCCGGACTAGTGCCGAGGGGAGGAGTCGGTCGTCCGAACTTGAAACGCGTCCAAGCCCACATCTGAAGTAACATAATACAACCCCCCATATTCTTCCGTTCAGGCGCCGTACTCTTGCACAACTCCCGGTATAAATATCCTAATACCGCACTCCCCCATGCCCATTCATCTAATATCTCCATATCCTCTAAAAATACCAGTGGAATTGCCGATATACTATCGCCCGACGGGTCCGTGAATAGAATATCACCGCATAAAGCAAGTATATATGCGCGACAATATTGTTGTACCGTCAACTCAGGGGCTCCGACCTCCAAATTAGAGAAATTCTGGGTAAACCATCTTCTTTTAAGCAATACCGCGCTATCATGCCGGTAATCATTTATCTCGGGTGTTATCCCCAATAAATCCGTAATTTTTTGGCCCCAATTCACATCTTTATTACTTACACACATGGCCGCTCCATCGACTCTCAAACCCAATAAACACGACACATCCTCTAATGTAATCGTCATCTCCCTGTGTGCCATGTGGAACGTGTGCGTTTCTTTTCTCCACCGTTCTTGCAATGCGGTTAAACAAATACCGTCTAACGGTATATATCCAATCTTCGCTACTTGGAACAAATTAGTCCTTTTTAGATAAGGGATATAAAGGTCGTTCCAAGGCACCTTCATAAAAGAAAGCAAAAATAATAAATATATTTGGAAGTAATATTTTATATTATATAATTATAAAATAAGTACCGCAAGACGATGTTGCCTGAAACGGTAGGGTTCGAATGATATCAAGCCTTCTTCTCTCGTAAACTGGCTAGTCCTATGTTCGGCTTGTAGTGTGTTGAGCGAATATGGCGGAGAATTACTTTCATCAATCATACGACTTTTTCCTTTGTCCGCTCGACTAGGTCGACTAGGTCCGCCTCTAGATGCCATCGGTCACTATTTTCTAAAAATAAAAATAATAAAATAATTACTAAAATGAAGATTACAATTTTACAATTATAATTATCTAAAATAAAAATATCTACAAAGTATTTTAATTTGTAATAAAATTAACTACAAGTAGAAACATCTAAAAAAATTCATAAAAAAAATTATTATGTAAAATAACTAATAATTATTTCTACTAACAAAATATAAATAATATTTCCGTATGGGTGCTAGTTAATTAATTTTTTTTGTTACAGGTGCTATTTTAAAAAAAAAAAAAAAAACCTCATGAACTAAACCCAAAAAATAATAATAATAACTACTAAAATTAATTACTAATAAATAATTTAAATAACAAGTAAAAAAAATAAATTACACTAAAACAAATCATATATAAATACAATATGAATTTTTTTTAAAAATAAATACATTAAATTAACGTAATTAAATAATATACCAATAAATATGAAAAAAAAAATTACCTCAAATTTCAATTGCAAAAAATTTGCAATTCCTTCTCTTTCTCCTTCCTCTCCTTCTACAAACAAATCAACAACAAAAAAATTACTAATTAAAAACTCAAAACAAAAAATCCTAATTAAAAACTCAAAATAAAACTAATTCTAACCAATTTGAAGCAATCTATTCAAAGAAATACAACTAATTTCAACAAACTCAAACTTATTTCATACTAATTTCTATCAATTTAAACAAATAATCCTAAACCCTAAACCCTAAACTCAAAAACAAACTAAAAGATCTAACCTTTGTTGAATTCACTCTATTTTCTTCTTTATTCTTTCTACAAATCTTACTCTTTTCGCTTCAATTTCCACAAATGTTTCTTCTATTTTCGCAGAAATTTCGCTCTTTTTTTTTGGTTTTTTTTTTAGGTTGTTTGGGGGAGAAATGGGGGGAGAGACAGAGGGGTCGGGTGGGTTATTATATTGCCCCAACTCTACCGCCAGATGGCCTGGCGGTAGAGGTATTTTTCCTCTTTTTTTTTTTTAACGGGTTTGATACCCGATTGGATCAGAAAAAATTACAACAATGCCACTACCGCCAGATGGCCTGGCGGTAGAGGTATTTTTCCTTTTCTTTTTTTTTTAACGGGTTTGATACCCGATTGGATCAGAAAAAAATTACAACAATGCCACTACTGCCAGATGGCCTGGCGGTAGAGGCTAATTTGTATCTAATTACCTTGTTTTAAGGCCGCTGACGGAAAATTTGGAAAATTAGGCACTACCGCCATTGGTGCTGGCGGTAGAAGGTCTCTACCGCCACAACAGATGGCGGTAGTGCTAGTTAGCTAATTATTTGCAAAGCAGTGCTATTTGCTTCATTATTTTCGGAAATAATGCTAAAAAAAAAAAAAGTCCATTTAATTTAGCCCGATATATATTTATAGTTTTGGTAGTGGATGAAGATGGTCTACGGTGGACCGGCCGCCTCAAACAAGCTTGCATATATATAAATATTTTGTGAAGACTGTGGATCTTATAAATTTTAATTTAGTTCGATGCATTTTTATATTCTTGGTAATGAATGAAAATGGTCCACAATGGACCGACCGCCTTAAACCATACTACTTCCCAAGGTTTGGAAAGTTTGGATATATATCTTTCCTTACAATATTCATTTTTGTTGTGAACGGTTGCTAAGATTTCGGGCCTAAAAGCCATGAATTTTAATTTTAACCAAAAGCATTATTTTAGATTCTTTTCATTATTTGGTATCTTTCGAATTTTAGTTCAACACAAAAACATTATTTTGGATTATTTTCGCATAATTTGGTGTTATTGGATATTCTTTTAATACCCATATACAATAAATAGAATATATGAGATTTTCAATAATTTCTGACATGAGAGTCCGTAGATTTGTAATTGATGCCTATTTAATGAGTAAAAAACATCTATAACACATGATAATAGCATATCAGAATATTTTGCCTTGAAACATTACATCAAGATACAACAATAAAAAAAAAGGAAACAAAAGACAAACTGCACCAAAATAGACTAAGAAAATATCGCATACATCAAAAACTAAGTTGCTTACTGACATCCGTTCATACATACTAAAATGACTTAAAAACACAAATTAATATCTTGAGTCATGACAGCTATTTATTTTGTTTAATCTTTTATTTAATATTTTAATTTTCAATGTATCAAGTAGAGTCAACTAAACCCATTTTACCCATGAGGTTAATCACGGGGAGTTCTTGCTCCACATGATCACCAGCATAAATCGGGGGGTAATTCCCTACGACGGGCATTTCCATCTTCTGACCGCTCCTGACCCAAATGTTCAAACCGGGAAATCAGCTCCGTCCGTGGATTGTTAAGAAATTAAAGTCGTAGTGAAAACCGGTAAAAACAGTCCTTCCTTTTCTGTACTTGTTCAGGTTGCTTCCTGTTGGCGCCAACAAATGTGGCCCCAGTTAAAAATGGAGAGAGGAAATAAAGATAAATGGATTTATCTTTTTTTTTTTTTTTTGAAAGGTAAAAATGGATTTATCTTAAAATGGTAGTTCTTTTTCCTTTCTTTTTATGGACTTTTAGGTTAGGTTTTAGTTAGTTCTATCTTAAAATGAAGATAAATATTTGTTTATCGATAGTTTTATCTTAAAATTATTTCATTTGGATTGGGGATGTACAAGCCCTCTCTGAATTTCTTCCAAAAAAATGATTTAAAAAAATAGATGAATTTTGAATTTGAACAGAAGAAAATTAAAGGAGATGATGTGAAAGTAAGATTTACTCTACCGATTCATCAAAGAATTGAATGCGTCCTTTTGTAAGCCTATTGCTGGTATTTTTGCAAAGACCTATTGAAAAATGAACATTTTTTTCCAGTTTTAAATCATTGAAATAATGAACGACTTAATGCTTTTGAGGTAAAAGAGAGAGTGTAATGTAAGTACTTCAATTGCATTTGGAGCCCCAAAAATCCATCGTCTCTTTCCACTCACGGAATCATTCAGGTATTACAGGATCCGCATTTAGCTTCTATCCAAAAGTTATTCACTCTTTAGAAAGAACATAATTAAATACAAAGTTATTTAGGTCGTTAACTTATTTATACAGCTATATGCACCATACTTTAATTTGATTGCAATTTAGTCTGTGTACTATTGATTTGAACTTTTTCATTCTTGTACTTTATGAAAACATGCACGATTAGTCATTGAGTCAAGGACTAATCATGCATGATTCCGTAAAATACATGGACTAAAAACTAAAAAGTACAAATCAATAATACATGGACCAAATTGCAATCCACTAAAAGTACAAGAACTAAGGGTGCATTAAACCCTTATTAATATATTATATAATATTTATTTATTCAACCTTGAAGCGGGTATTGATGGGTCGAGGGCCGACCTGCCACATGTACTGTCATTTCGGGTCGGGTCCGGTTGGAGTTTAAGGCCGATCCGTTTTGGACATTTTCTTTAACTTTTCTTGAATTTCTGAATCCACTAGACTTCTTGTTACCCCCCCTTATGGTGTTGCTCCCACCTTTTTTTATTTTCCATAAGGAGAAATTAGAAACTAATCAAGAGGGTAAATAAGTGAATTTTGTCTTGATTAAAACTTAATTAAAACTCAATCAAAGCACCCGTATCCCTCAAGCTGGCACTCAACATGGCACACAGCGAGCTCAGCTGCTGTCAGATTGAACTTGAGCAAAATCACAAAAAATGGCCAAGTAAATCCAACAAACTCTTCTATAATACACAATATCATATTGTGCCAAGATATTGTTGACAACATGAGAGAGAGAGAGAGAGAGAGAGAGAGAGAGAGAGAGTGGTGGTGGTGGTAACAGTTTACGCCATTACGCAAAGCTTAGATTTTTCTTTGCACAATGGTCATCCTCTTCTTTTGCTTTTTTGTTTCTCTTTTTTTCCTCACTCGATCAAATTCATAATATTCCGTCCAGAACGGAAGGTTCCGTTAAGCGAGGATTCTCACTGTCAGTTTTGGCTGAAATCTTGGTTTAGTCCGTTCGGAACGGAATAGGTCCGTTCCGAACGGAATAGCCGATAAAAGTAGCTTCTCTCCCACCCAACTCATTTACTTTCGATTCATTTCTCTCTTCCTTCCACTCCTTCCTCCTCCTTGAAGCTTCCGCTCTTGAATCGGGATGTGGAGCTCGTCTCGCTAGCGTTTCCAATTAGTGAGACTTCGTTCTCTCTCTCTCTCTCTCTCTCTCTCTCTCTCTCTCGTGGTGGGTTGGTCTCTCTCTCTCTCTTCAACTCTCTCCTTCTCCTTGAAGCTTCCGCTCTTGAATCGGGATTTGGAGCTTGTCTCGCTAGCGTTTCCCAAGGGTGAGTGTTCTTCCCTTTGCTTGAGGGCGAGTTATTTTCTTGATTTCGTGTTGATTTTTCTTCTTGAGACGAAACTAGGTAAATCTAGTTCAAGCCGTGAATCAAAAGGTTTAACCCAATTGCTTTGCTCCAATGGAATTGTATTAAAATTATCTAGATCTTTAAAACTTGGATGCGTGAATTTTTTAATTTTCCCTTTTAATTTCTTATTATGATGTGGTTAGGGTTTTACCCTATTAGGCCGTTAACCATGATCCAACCCCACGTTTTGCTCCAAATAATAAATTCACCTTATAATTGCTATTAAAGATATTATAATTATTTGTTCGGAATAGGACGGGGTCCTCCCGTCTATTCTTGTCGTATTTGTTCGGAATAGGACGGGGTCCTCCCGTCTATTCTTATCGTATTTGTTCGGAATAGGAGGGGGTCCTCCCGTCTATTCTTATCGTATTTGTTCGGAATAGGACGGGGTCCTCCCGTCTATTCTTATCGTATTTATTCGGAATAGGACGGGGTCCTCCCGTCTATTCGGCACTGATGTTGAATGCTAGTCCTAACCCTCAACTTGTATAAACTATTTATGTTATTATATCTATATTTTGAAATAAAAGAAATCCTAGTTTGGAGCCTAGGAAGAAAAGAAGATTTTGGAGCTTTCGAGAAAGGAAATGTTTTATTTAAATTCATGTATTGGCCCGACATGTTATAAAGTATATATAGTAGTTTATATTTGATATATATGCATACTATACTCTTTAGAGTTGTTCTCATTTGAGTAATTCTTTGGGGATAGCCTACGAGACGCGGCCGTCTTAATAAGCTAGCCCTAAAACATGCCTCACTTAGTCGACTCTCGACTAACTATACTTGTTCATTTGGTGTTTTTGTTTTGGGGCTAGGTGGGGAGCAGGGAGCAACTGGAGCGCAGGAGTAGAATTGGTGAGATTGCGTAGTGAGATCACGGTTTTGTGTATTGCCTCGACTCTTTTGTCCTACTTTATGATATTGTATTTTGGAGACTTAATTGTCTCATTAGACTTGTTCTTCCGCTTACTATGGAAGAAAAGGGTTGTATTCATATTGCACCGTGAATCTTTATTTTATATCATGTTATGTTATCTTTGTTATGATATTTGTTTAAGCCTTAATGTACCTACGGTACGTGGCAGGTTGTTGCACTCGTTTCGTTTTGGGTGTGACAACTTAGTTGGTATCAGAGCAAATTTGATAACATGATTTAGGAAGTGTCTCGAGAGGGTAGAATCTTAGTTTCGAGTCGTTCGGGCTCTTCAGTTCGGGTTCCGAAGTGAAGTCTAACTCGTAGTCATTTCTGTGGCAGGATGCCACCTAGGAGAGAAGAAGCTTCACGTGGGCGCGGGCGCGGCCGTCCACCCCTTCGTGGCAGAGGCGATGGTCGTGCAGCAAGTCGTAGCCCTTCGCCAGAGCGTCCGCCAGGACGTAGGGTGCCATCACCCACGCCATCGGTGGTGTCTTCATCCGCTTCATCTTGGGCGGTGCGTAGGGCACTAAACCGCGATGAGATTCCGCCTCCACCCCCTCCTCGTCAGTTTCGTGGCGGTCTTGGACCCCGCCGGGGCATCGATTCTGTGTCTGGTGCATCTCTTGAGCGTTCTCCCGAGAGGGACCAAGACCGAGACTTCGAGGCAGGTCATAATTTACAGGATTCACCTGTGCCTCCCGCTCATGACCCAACGACTTTCTTAGACAACTTAGTTCGCCACTTGGCAGATCGAGTTGGAGACCGACAGCCGCAGCATGCGGTACCGGTATCATTACTAGATCACATCACGAACTTTGGGAAACTAAACCCCAGAGCATTCTCAGGTCGGAGAGACCCGATAGCGGCAGATAATTGGTTGTTAGAGATAGGCGAGAACCTAACACGGGCAGGTGTGACCCCTGAGGCTATGGTGGAGGTTGCTGCGACGTGGTTACAGCATGAGGCGGCGCAGTGGTGGGTTGCACGTCATGGTTCTTATGGGGGATAGTTGCCCATTCCATGGGAGTAGTTCGAGACTGCATTTGCCGATGAGTATATTCCGGAGACTTCCATGCGTGATTTTGAGGATCAGTTCAGGGCGCTGGATCAGGGCACTCGATCAGTGGATGAGTTTATTGCAGAATTTACTCGTTTGGTTCGTTATGCACCTTCTTTTGTACCCACGGAGACGAGGCGAGTCGATGAGTTTGTGAGGCGCTTGAGGCCTGACCTGATGCATGATGTGAGTATCTTTGGTACCAGATTCGATTTTCCCAGAATGTGCCAAGCGGCGAGACACTACGAACGGCTTGCACGAGAGTCAGGTAGAGACCCATCCCCTAGACCGCCCAGTCACTCTCGACCCAACTCGGGACAGAACATGAACAGGGCGACCAAGTGGCCAAGAGAGAATCGTACGACAATAGGCACAATCGGGCACCCGATGCGGGGCCGACGCAGCGACAGACCATATGTCGTCAATGCGGCAGGATGCATGAGGGGGGACCTTGTAGGAGGGTTCTTGGTTTATGTTACAATTGCGGGGAGTCAGGACATTTCATTAGAGATTGCCCTCATTCTAGGAGACAGGGGAGACCAGTGCAGCAGCCGGCCGGACAGGTACAAACTAGGAGACAGCCACCTCGGGAATCCGGGCAGGGCTCGGGAATATTGTATGCAACAATGGTACAGACAGAGGGGTCAGCTTTAGCGGGTAGAGCTCCTGAGAGGGAGATGTCCTGTGTCTCTCCTCCACCAGCAAGAGATGGAGGAGGCACCAACAGACTGACACCAGATGTAATTACAGGTATTTTTAATATTTCTGTTGCACCCGCATTAGTCTTATTTGATTCAGGCGCAAGCCGCTCATTTGTGGCTCGTGAGTTTGTTGGTATTCAAAATTGGGACCATGACCCCTCCGAAATCAGTTTGTCTATTTGTACACCCTTGGGAACCGCAGTTTCCACGGGTAAACAGTGTACGGGGAAGATAGTAGTGATTGGCAAGCGAGAGTTTCCGGCAGACTTCATGGTGCTTGAGATGGGAGGGTTCGATGCCATCTTGGGAATGGATTGGCTCGCGCGTCACCGGGCAACGATCCAATGTCGGGAGCGGCGGGTACATCTCGACTTAGAGGATGGGACGCGAATCAGCGTGAAAGGCCGAAATCTCGGCCAGGAATTACCATTCATTTCGTCCTTAGCAGCGTATCATTTGATGGCTAATGAGTGGCGATCCTTGCAAGCGTGCAAGCAGATGCTGATGGTGGGTGCTTGGAGGATATTCCTATTGTACACGAGTACGCAGAGGTATTTGCCGAGTTGTCTGGGTTACCCCCAGAGAGAGACGTGCAGTTCGGAGTTACGCTAGTACCTGGTACGGGACCGATTTCTAAAGCTCCTTACCGTACGGCACCAGCCGAACTAAAGGAGCTGAAGATCCAATTGCAGGAATTGTTGGACAAGGGGTTTATAAGACCGAGTGTGTCACCTTGGGGAGCCCCTGTCTGTTCGTCAAGAAAAAGGACGGGACCTTGAGACTTTGTGTCGACTATAGAGAGATAAACAAGGTGACAGTGAAGAACCGTTACCCGCTACCGCGCATTGATGATTTGTTTGACAAGTTGAGAGGCGCGATGGTGTTTTCAAAAATCGATTTGCATACGGGGTACCATCAGCTACGCGTGCGGACTGGGGATGTGGATAAGACAACATTTCGCAGCCGTTATGGTTATTATGAGTTCTTAGTAATGCCTTTCGGATTGACGAATGCACCGTCTGCCTTTATGGATTTGATGAATCGTGTGCTACGACACTATTTGGATACCTTCGTAGTCATTTTCATCGACGATATCTTGATCTATTCCCGGACCTGGGAGGAGCACGAGGAGCATTTACGAACCGTGCTTAACACTCTCTTGAAGCATTGATTGTATGCCAAATTCAAAAAGTGTGAGTTTTGGTTAAATGAGGTGGCATTTTTGGGTCACGTGATTTCGAAGGACGGGTTGAGGGTGGACCCAGAGAAGGTCAAGGCTGTAGTAGATTGGCAACGGCCTAAGACAGTTACTGAGATTCGGAGCTTCCTGGGTTTGGCAGGTTACTACCGCAAATTCGTAGAAGGATTTTCACGACTTGCACTTCCGTTGACTCAGTTGACGCAAAAGGGAGTGAAGTTTGAATGGACCGATGAACGCGAATGCAGTTTCCAGGAGTTAAAAGGTCGGCTAGTTTCGGCGCCCATTCTGACCTTGCCGACTGAGGGTCTTGAGTTTGAGGTGTATTGTGATGCGTCGCGACAAGGCTTGGGTTCTGTGCTTATGCAGGAGAGTAGGGTAATTGCTTATGCATCAAGACAGTTGAAAACCTACGAGAGGAACTACCCGACGCACGATCTAGAGTTAGCTGCAGTAG
This sequence comes from Juncus effusus, assembly GCA_027726005.1. Classification (NCBI taxonomy): domain Eukaryota; kingdom Viridiplantae; phylum Streptophyta; class Magnoliopsida; order Poales; family Juncaceae; genus Juncus; species Juncus effusus. The sequence continues at coordinate 7,130,334 of CM050894.1, read as the reverse complement.
TCTTTGCGTTAAAAATCCGGAGGCACTATCTTTATGGAGAGAAGTGCAAGATCTTCACCGATCATAAGAGTCTCAAGTACATTTTCGATCAACGCGACCTAAACTTGAGGCAGCGTCGTTGGTTGGAGGTGTTGTGTGACTTCGACATGTCCATACAGTATCATCCGGGGAAAGCCAATGTCGTGGCAGATGCTTTGAGCCGTAAAAATCATGGAAATGCGGCCGCCTTGCTGACGTGTCAACCCCAGATTCTTATGGATTTGAGAAGGCTGAATATATACGTGCAGGTGACGGGATCGTGAGTCTTCCTGGCTAGCCTGCTAGTTCAGCCTACCTTAATGGAGAGGATTCGCGCGGCACAAGCCGAGGACCCTAGGACACGTCGGATACAAAACCGAATGGCTATAGGCAAGGCCCCGCACTTTTTGGTGGACCTAGAGGGAACCTTGCGACTCGGAAAGCGTGCCTATGTGTCAGAAATGTTGCGACGCGAGATTATGGAGGAGGCCCATGAGTCAGGCTACTCGATCCATCCGGGAGAGACGAAGATGCATCAGGACCTTCGCGTCTCCTATTGGTGGCCTGGTATGCGACGAGAGATAGGTGATTTCGTTTCAAGGTGTATGGTTTGTCAACAAGTGAAGGCCGAATGAAAGAAGCCGGCGGGGCTTCTCCAGCCCTTGCCGCTGAATGAAGGCAAGTTTGAGGGGATCACGATGGATTTCGTGACCGGTTTACCATGCACACGACAAGGTAACAATACCGTCTGGGTTATAGTAGACCGGTTGACCAAGGTGGCACATTTCATTCCGTTTAAATATGGAACTTCCGGTGAGGAGATGGCCCGGAGTTATATGCGTACCATATTTCGGCATCATGGAACGCCAGTAGAGATCGTGTCTGATCGAGATACGCATTTTACCTCCAAATTTTGAAAAGGCTTTCAGGCTGGCATGGGTATGAAACTAACTTTTAGTACTGCTTATCACCCTCAGACGGATGGACAGTCTGAAAGGACGATTCAGACGCTAGAGGATATGCTGAGAGCATGTGCGATTACGATGGGTGGGTCTTGGGGAGATCACCTACATCTGTGCGAGTTTGCATACAATAACAGCTACCATGCGAGTATTAGAGTAGCACCTTTTGAGGCGCTTTATGGAAAGCGTTGTCGTACACCATTATTTTGGGACCCTGTTGGGTCGGAGCAGCCCCTGGGACCCGATTTGGTGCAGGAGAGTGCCGATCACATTCGTATGGTGAAGGAGCGCCTAAAGACTGCCCAGGATAGGCAGAAAAAGTATGTTGATCCCTCTCGCCGACATTTAGAGTTTCAGACTGGCGATCATGTGTTGCTGAGAGTGTCTCCGACACGTGGTGTTATGCGCTTCAGTGTTAAGGGTAAGTTGAGTCCGAGATACATTGGGCCGTTCCAGTTTCTAGAGCGGATTGGACCATGCGCTTATCGCTTAGCTTTACCCCCGTCATTGGCTGGGGTGCATAATGTCTTCCATGTCTCGCAACTTCGAAAGTATCTCCGGGGAGAGGGACACGTCTTGGACTTCTCCGAACTCCGTTTCGAGCCCAGTCTGAATTACGAGGAGGCCCCGGTCGCTGTGTTAGATAACCGCGAGCAAGTGTTGCGTAGCAAGATCATGAAATACGTGAAAGTGCAATGAAGCAATCATTCGGAGCGAGAGGCTACCTGGGAGCGCGAGGAGGATATTCGGAAGAGGTATCCGAATCTCCTACCACCTTTACCTCCGCCTCCACCGCCAGGTTGGCATTGCTAACGTTTAGAGGACTAAACGTCTCTTAAGGGGGGAATGATGTAAAGTCCCAAAAAAAAAAAAAAAAAATTCGAAAATTTTCGTTCCAATTCCGTTCGGAACGGACTATTCCGTTCCGAACGGAATATTCCGTCCAGAACGGAAGGTTCCGTTAAGCGAGGATTCTCACTGTCAGTTTTGGCTGAAATCTTGGTTTAGTCCGTTCGGAACGGAATAGGTCCGTTCCGAACGGAATAGCCGATAAAAGTAGCTTCTCTCCCACCCAACTCATTTACTTTCGATTCATTTCTCTCTTCCTTCCACTCCTTCCTCCTCCTTGAAGCTTCCGCTCTTGAATCGGGATGTGGAGTTCGTCTCGCTAGCGTTTCCAATTAGTGAGACTTCGTTCTCTCTCTCTCTCTCTCTCTCTCTCTCTCTCTCTTCTCTCTCTCTCGTGGTGGGTTGGTCTCTCTCTCTTCAACTCTCTCCTTCTACTTGAAGCTTCCGCTCTTGAATCGGGATTTGGAGCTTGTCTCGCTAGCGTTTCCCAAGGGTGAGTGTTCTTCCCTTTGCTTGAGTGCGAGTTATTTTCTTGATTTCGTGTTGATTTTTCTTCTTGAGACGAAACTAGGTAAATCTAGTTCAAGCCGTGAATCAAAAGGTTTAACCCAATTGCTTTGCTCCAATGGAATTGTATTAAAATTATCTAGATCTTGAAAACTTGGATGCGTGAATTTTTCAATTTTTCCTTTTAATTTCTTATTATGATGTGGTTAGGGTTTTACCCTATTAGGCCGTTAATCATGATCCAACCCCATGTTTTGCTCTAAATAATAAATCCACCTTATAATTGCTATTAAAGATATTATAATTATTTGTTCGGAATAGGACGGGGTCCTCCCGTCTATTCTTGTCGTATTTGTTCGGAATAGGACGGGGTCCTCCCGTCTATTTTTATCGTATTTGTTCGGAATAGGACGGGGTGCTCCCGTCTATTCTTATCGTATTTGTTCGGAATAGGACGGGGTTCTCCCATCTATTCTTATCGTATTTGTTCGGAATAGAACGGGGTCTTCCCGTCTATTCTTATCGTATTTGTTCGGAATAGGACGGGGTCCTCCCGTCTATTCAGCACTGATGTTGAATGCTAGTCCTAACCCTCAACTTGTATAAACTAGTTATGTTATATAAAATTTGAAATAAAAGAAATCCTAGTTTGGAGCCTAAGAAGAAAAGAAGATTTTGGAGCTTTTGAGAAAGGAAATGTTTTATTTAAATTCATGTATTGGCCCGACATGTTATAAAGTATATATAGTAGTTTATATTTGATATATATGCATAATATACTCTTTAGAGTTGTTCTCATTTGAGTAATTCTTTGGGGATAGCCTACGAGACGCGGCCGTCTTAATAAGCTAGCCATAAAGCATGCCTCACTTAGTCGACTCTCGACTAACTATACTTGTTCATTTGGTGTTTTTGCTTTGGGGCTAGGTGGGGAGCAGGGAGCAGCTGGAGCGCAGGAGTAGAATTGGTGAGATTGCGCAGTGAGATCACGGTTTTGTGTATTGGCTCGACTCTTTTGTCCTGCTTTATGATATTGTATTTTGGAGACTTAATTGTCTCATTAGACTTGTTCTTCCGCTTACTATGGAAGAAAAGGGTTGTATTCATATTGCACCGTGAATCTTTATTTTATATCATGTTATGTTATCTTTGTTATGATATTTGTTTAAGCCTTAACGTACCTACGGTACGTGGCGGGTTGTTGCACTCGTTTCGTTTTGGGTGTGACAATACTCCAAAAAAATATAAGACCCCTCTTTTAACCAACATTTATAGAGATTACACATCCAGGTTTTGGGACTGTTTTACAGCACATATTGCTTGAGCAAATCCCCAAAAAAAAACATTCCTTCCTTTTCCTCTTCTTTTTCCATAAGGAAAAAAGTTTAAATCAATAGTACAAGAACCAAATGTAAATTCAATTGTTGTACCCTAATCGTGCGTTTATCCCACACACAAATCACAAACTATGAAATTTTCCAACTTAAAATCGATGTTTTGGGGCTGCCTCTACAGCAAGTAGTGCTGGAGCAAATCCCTATAACCTCTGATCTAAATCCAATTTAAATTAACAGAGTAGAAGGAAAAAACACAAATCAGAAAAATGAGAAGTAGATCTGATTCCCACTCCAAAACTATCTTTGTGAAGGTATCTCAGATCAAGACAGAAGATTGGGAATGAAATACATAAAGCAAGGAAGAAATAAATCTGTATAAGGATTCTGTATGTTAATCTCATGTCTCGTTCATATACCAATCATACAAACAAGCTGCTAAATGGAGCTACAGATGAGACAAGGCAAGCTTTTCCCAAAACACCATTTTTTTTCCATAAACGAGACATAAAGCCCAAGATCTAGGGTTACTGTGGACCGACAGTCTTTCAACATACTATTATGAAAAATAATTCATCATCAAATAGCACTGACACTAATAAATAATTCAACAACTAGCATTTCTGTCAGAATTGACGGAACTGAATTTTTATTTTTATTTTTGTTGATTCCGACTATTTGACAGTCTCAATCTAAACCCTAAACTTTCAACATATCATGATTATAACTTATAGTTCTTCCTCAAGGCCGGCCTTGTAATGTAAGACCTTTGACATTTGTCAAAAACCTCCATTTATTTGGGGCCTCTTAATTATTAAGTCTTATATATATTCATTCCTTTAGCAAAAAAAAAAAATGTTAAGTTTGAAGCTCCAAAAAGAAGTCCAGTGTATCCAACATGTCTCTCAATTTTGGGAACTTCAGTCAAACATAGTAAAGTTTCTACAATGCCATTTTTGCATTTATGCCCATGAATTCTCAGCTTATATAAAAATATTTCCTACTCCTACAAGTCTACAACTTAGAGTTCTTCTATGTTGCCCGACCTTTTATTTAGCTTTGATGATGGATTAAATCTAGGCCCTTCAAATTGAAAGGAGCATTATGGGTACTTAGCAATTAATTGCACAATTAAACACAGAATAGCTCACTTCCTTTTTTTAATTTTTACATGTGTGTTCTCACCTCTATTCTATCCTCTCCATTTTATCCAATCTTTTCCTCACGAGCTATCATAAAAAAAATATATATTAAATTATTAATCTCAAAAACAAATATTATCATTTGAAACTATATATTGATACCACAAAAAACATATATATTGATACTAACAAATATGTAATATTATTCAAAAATCAGTATTCAATATCCTGAAAATTTATATACAGACATACGTTCTAAAAAAATAGCATTTCAGTGATTGTTGGGGTGATAATACATATTTTTTAGTATCAATATACAAGCCAGCTTCATCGATTCCAGCAAGTGACCGGTGATCCAGAGAGCTTCATCTATTCCAGGGAGAGAGATTTTGGTTGCCTGCATAAAGAGAAGGAAGTTAGCTTGAAACAGAGAGGAGAGCTTAGGAATGCTATCAGAGAGATGAAGGGTTGCCATTCGTAAATGGAAGGGATTAATACCGTAAAATTTACTATTTTACCCTTTCATTAGTTTTGATAACCGATTTAAATGGTAACACTAAATGACATACAACTCCTCAATATCTATCTTCACCATCTGATTCAGAAAAATGTGTTTAATATCAACCATCTATTTTTGAGTCGGGCAACATATAAAAATCCTACAACTTAATATCTAAATCATTTTTTATGTTTGTATTGTGAACAAAATTAATACACATAAATTATTTGAAACTCTTTTATTTTGTTCATTTCATGAAAGTAAAAAGTATCTAATTTTTTTTTAATTATTTATAATATAATGAAAAAACTTTTTACATAGTAATAAATATTTTAAAAAATAATTTCAAAATTATATTTTATAAGCATGGAGATGAATTTGTAATAAAGAAGAAAAGGAAAATGAAAGAATACTTCTAATGATCTTTCATTTTCACCAGAAAATATTAATCCTTAATTTTCTTCCTTTTTGTTATTTTCATTTCTATGCTTCATATTTTTTTAAGAAAATATTATTTTCAAATTTTCAGACCTTGAAATAATTATCGTCGAAGGCCTCAGGAAATACCGGATCGGCTCTGTTAAATCTTCCTGTAACTTTGTACAACATTGTGCTAGAAACCATTTCATACAACTTTTCTGCCTTTCACATTACCTTTCTCTCGCCGTTTACATCCGGATGAAATTATATGAAATACTGAAATTCCGTTTTAGTGAGATTTTTGAGTATGCATAGAAAGGAAGCAGTGATTATGTTTGGTTGTACTTTTACCCAAATAATGCAGCTAAGGTGTCTGATGAAATGCCTTTAATGAGATAAAGAAGCAGATTAGAGATGAAAGGGCAAATAACATGGAAGTTATCATCTATAAATCTATAATCCTCTCTTAAAGGCGGAATTTGCTTCCAAAAATTCAAAAATTCAAAAAATAAATTGTTTAAATGTAAATTGAATTGAGTGATTAATAAGTCAGGCCCACAAAAGCCCAATATTGATTTGCCGACTGTCACATTTATATATTCGCCGACTCCTACATTGTTGTTTTCTCCGTCCTCTTTCTCCGTCTGGGATCCAGATCCAGGGTTTTGCTCCGGCCATGGCGGCCGTGGAAGCAACACTAAACCCTAGATCTTGGAGTTTCGCAGATGAAGAGGACGGCCGCTCCTTCCACCTCTCTCTTCCTCTGTGTTTAGCGTTGATTCTTCTTTGTCTGCCTAGAATCGAGGTCTCGGGTTTAAGGTTTTACTCCGGCGGCGCTGGCGGCCGTAGAGGTAACCCTAAACCCTAGATTTTGAAGCTTTGCAGACGAAGATGAATCCTCTCTCTCCCTTTACCCCCCTTGATTGTAGCGCTGGATTGAATCTCTTGATCTGAGTTTGAGTTATTTGCTCTCCGACGAGTTGCAGTATAAGTAATCCGAAACCCTAAATCTATTACGACGGATCTGTGTCGATAGATGAATTGGGTGCTGTTGCGATGCGGATTTTTTTTTCTGTTCTTTCTAAATGCTGTCTTTTATCTTTAATGTTTTGTTTTCGAGAATTCTGAGAGATTTTGGGGTTTTGCTCCGACTGTATTGTCGCAAGAGCAAACCCAAATTCTCTCCAGATTTCTTTTTCATGTTTCCCCCCTAATTTTTACTTGTTTTTCCTCTCTCTCTCTCTCTCTCTCTCTCTCTCTCTGTGTGTGTGTGTGTGTGTGTCCTGTATATGTGAAAATATTGAAAGAGGCAACATTATCTCAAATTAGAGATTTGATGCAATGACTGAATCTTATATCTAAATAAGAGATTAGATTTGACTGTTTCAGTCTTGATGGAATGAGTAAAGAAAGATATAGAATAGAAACAGTTTCTGTTTTAACTGAAGTATATCTCTCATTATTCTGAGAAGAAAAAAGGATTAAACTGAATCTTATTTATGCATATAAACAAGTGGCTGTTGGGAGCCCTTGACTATCTGGTGCTTGCACAAGGGGAATTAGATCCACATCTCATTCTCATATTGTGTTCATACTTTTACTCTCTTATTCTTTATCTATACTTATCATTTATAATTTATCCAATTTTACAAAGAAAAAGAAGAAGCAAGTGAAAGAAATCTGATGAAAATATCTCATAAATGCATGTTCTATGTAAGAGAAACCTTGCCATTCATTGGATGCTGAGGGCATGTTTGATTTGAGAGAGATTCAAAGAAATACATGAATGTAAGATTAGCCTTTTGGCTGGTTTATTTAAGAGATATTTATGGAACATTCATGCTTGGTTTGAGCTCTTGTGTGTATAGTTTGCCTCAATGTAGGTGGGGCAGTAACTTTGACGTCTCACGGAACCACTGATGGCAAATGAACGCTTGTATGTTGGCAAAATTTCATGTTTACCTCCTCAAAAATATTGAAATGTCATGTAAACCCCTTCGAAAGGGAAAATATCATATATACTCCTTTAAAACATGGAAGATATCACTATAATCCTTCTCTAAAAGAGGCAATTTACTTTCAAAAACTCAAATATCCAAAAAAGTGGGGTGTTTTGCTTATTTTGTATAGTAATCGATGGAAGAAATTGTTGTTATTTTATCTTGATTGGAAGCGGATTCAAGAATTGTTTCTGGAATCAATCAGGATAAGCTTCAATCCATTATTGATATTGGCACCATTCCTTTCTTACCTTACTATCCTTTTATGAAAACTGAGGTCCTGAAATTTCAATGTCATTTGGAATTGAGAAATTTGTATGGAACCCATTGCATTATGTGTAAATTGCAAAAGTTCCTACATTGAGAATTTGTTAGAATTAGTGGGGTGCCCAAATGAAATTTGTTCAAAAAATTTGCAAAATAATACAAACTTTGCATAGTCTCCAAGTACCTCAAATCCAATATGATAGCCATTTTTACGAAAGTGATGCTTTCCAAAATACTTAAATGTTTTTCTCTCTTATGTATATATGTGAATGTTGAAAGAGTGAACATGATCTGAAAAATACAGATTTGATTTGATGACTATGAATCTTATATCTCAAAAATTGAGATTAGATTTGTCTGCAATATTGAAGGAATTGGCTGAAACTGAAAGAGATGCATAAAAAATTCTATTTCTATGAAGTCTCTCTCTTTCTGAGAAGAAAAAGGATAAAACTGCAGTCCTATTTTGTATAGAGATTAATGGTTGTTTAGCCATAATCTTCTCCCCACACTGAAAAATGATGGTTCCGCAAAATACTGATTTTTTCTACTGTCTATTGAAAGATGCTTATAATTTTGAGGACAGAAAACTGGGGCCTTTTTTGTTGCAACAAGCTTGTGCGTGTGTGGTCTGTGCATTGAAAGAGATATGATCTAAAAATAGACTTGATGTGATCTGCAGTTCTGCACTGTCAAAGTAGCATCATCACTTTTTCTTCTTTTCTGATTCTCTCCACCGCAAAATACTGATTTTTTCTACTGTCTATTGAAAGATGCTTATAATTTTGAGGACAAAAAACTGGGGCCTTTTTTGTTGCAACAAGCTTGTGTGTGTGGTCTGTGCGGTGAAAGAGACATGATCTAAAAATAGACTTGATGTGATCTACACTGTCAAAGTAGCATCATCACTTTTTCTTCTTTTCTGATTCTCTCCTCCCTCTTTTCTCTCTAGCTCTGAAAAGTAAAGGGATTTGCAATCCTATTAAGAGAATTTTTTTTCTTAATTCCGCTCTGTCACTCCCTCTCTCTTGAAAGAACCCTTGGCTGAGTTGTTATGTGTGAACTTGAATATTGGATGACTTATAGACATGTACTAATAAGAGGATTAAATTGCAGTCCTACTGAAGTATAGAATCTAATGCTTGCTAATGCCATAATAAAACAAGTGGGATGCACAAGCCCTTGATGGTCTGGTGCTTGTACAAGGTAAATCAGACCCACATCTCTTTTTCTCATGTAGTGTTTTATGCTTTTACTCCCTTATTCTTCATCTATTATTCCTTATGATTTATAAATTATCCAATTTTACAAATAAAAAAGAAGAAAAAGATCAAGTGAAAGGAATTTGAATAAAAGACCTCATGTGACACTACGAAGGCCTTGTTTGATTTCAGGGACTTTGAAGAAATACATGAATTTAAGACTTGCCTTGTGGCTGGTTCTTACTTGTGAGAAAAATACTTGCTTGATTCATGAGAAACACATGCTATATTAAAGAAAAAAACCCTGCAATTTGTTAGGAAGCTAAGCTAAGTGCATGTTTGATTTGAGGTGACTTTGAAGAAATACATGAATTTAAGAATCCCTTTTGGCTGGTTTATTAGAAATTTTTTTATGAAATACATGCTTGGTTTGAGCACTTGTGTGTAATCTTACGCAGTGTGTGTGGGGCAGTAAATTTTGTCTCATGTAACCACTGATGGAAAATTCACACTGTAATACTCATTATTGTTGTTGGCATAATTTCTTTATTGCCCCTACAAAACATAATATCATGTATACTCTTCATCATGCCTATGATTTTAATTTTGACCCACATCTCTTTATCTCTCCCTCTCTCTTTAAAAAAAATGATGGCGTTGATATAGAAAGATGATTGAATTATTCCAAGCGCGATGATTTATTAGTCATGTCTCATGTACATGTACTAATAAAAGAGTGGGTTAATTCTTTAATTCCAACAAATTCAGACTCTTCCCATTTATTTATTTCTCTCGTTCTTTTCCTCTGTCTTACTTTGATATTTTCATGTTTTTGATGATTATGATTCATGAGATTACGATGATTATGATTCATGAAACTTAATTTTTTGCTCAGCTGGATGGCTGTAGAAGCACCGTAATCATCCATCTTTGAGAGATTGTTTTTTTTTGGGGGGGATAATTTTATATACCATTACAAAAACTCAAAATGTCATATTTGCCATTACAAAAACTTAAATATCATATTTGCCATCATAAAAACTTAAATTATCATTTATGCCATTACAAAAACTTAAAATATCATATTTGCCATTACAAAAACTTAATATATCATATTTGCCATCAAATTTACTCAAAATTTAAAATCATTCATTTTTTCCGTTAAATTAACGGTCCAATCTTATAATTACCATTATACCCTCAAAATTTAGTTAATAAATTAGATTTCATATTAAACATTCATTTGATGATCTCTCTCTTTTCATGTTTGAAATTCGTAAATAAACAAAAAAAATCTTCATTTCAATTTGTTAGCCAAAATAATTTGATACGAGAAAAATATTCAAAAAAATAATCGACTCATTTCTCTCATATCAAATTCTTTTGAGTTTAAATTAAAAGAAAGATTTTTTTTATTTATATATGAATCTAAATCATGAAGAGCGAGAGAGAGAGAGAGAGAGAGATATTTAATATGAAATCTAATTCATAAAATAAATTTATGGGTATAATTATAATTATAAGATTGGACCATTAATTTTAACGATAAAAATGGATGGTGTTAAGTTTTGAGTAAATTTAATGGCAATATGATATATTAAGTTTTTGTAATGACAAATATGATATTTTAGGTTTTTGTAATGGCATAGATGATATTTTTAAGTTTTTACAATGGCAAATATGATATTTAAGTTTTTGTAATGGCAAATATGATATTTCGAGTTTTTGTAATGGCATATATGAAATTATCCCCCCCTTTTTTTTTTTACCATTTTCATTTGTTTTCTTTTTCTTTATTTTATCCATCTCTCTCTTTCTCTCTCTGCTGTCTCCCCATCTCTGCATGTATTGATTCTTTGATGAAACAGAGAATCGATAAACAATTGTTATGTTCTAATTCTCTATTGAATTAAATGATATGGCTTAGTGTACAATGAGAGCATGGTGAATTATTCAAGAAATTTAAGTTTTTTAAAAATTTAAGTGATCCATTTTAAACATGTCACTGACTGTCAACATCTTTTGGCAGGCCATTCAAACTGAAAAATTCCGACAAACCCTCTCTCTGTTGTGTGGGAATTTATGAAACATTGAAATAGAAAGTAGTGATGCTAATATTTAGCTTTGTGGTTTATTTTGTTTATGAATTTTGCTCTAAATGAATCGAAATGATATTGAGCAATGCAGTGATGCTATTCTCTCTCATGAAATGAAATTGAGAGGTTCCTTATAAATAATCTTACTAAATGGAAAATCACTCAACCTTCTACAGTTATACTCTCTTTTGGCTTGGAATTTCAGAATATGGGGACTATTAAACTAACTTTTATGTCACAACATACATATGCTTTAACTTCGTGAGATTCATATCTTGGTTATAACTTATAGTTCTTCCTGTAACTTTGTAGGGACTGTTGAGTGCTTATTTTGCATAGTGATCGATAGAAGGAATTGTTCCTATTGAGATTCATGAGATTAATTAATGGTTGTTAAGCTATAAATCTTGTACCCACAGTAAGAAAAATGATGCTCCGTGAACTACTGTTTTTTGTCTACACTGTCTATTGAAAGTTGCTTATAATTTTAAGAACAGAAAACTGTGGCCTTTTTTGTTGCAACAAGCTTGTGTGTGTGTGTGTGGTCTGTGCACTGTCAAAGTAGCATCATCACTTTTTTTTCTTTTCTGATTCTCTCCTCCCTCTTCTCTCTCTAGCTCTGAAAAGTAAAGGGATTAAATTGCAATCCTATTAAGAGAGAAATGTTTCTTGACTCCTCTTTGTCACTCCCTCTTTCTTGTAAGAATGATTCCAAGGGTGAATACTACCCTTGGCTCAGTTGTCATATGTGAATTTGAATATTGGATGTAGCATATACATGTACTAATAAGAGGATTAAATTGCAATCATATTGAAGTATAGAAATTAATGGTTGTTAACGCCATAAACAAGTGAGATGTGCAAGCCCTTGATGATCTGGTGCTTGTAAAAGGGAAATTATACCCACATCCCTGCGAGAAATGTGATTGATACGAGAGGGAGAGATTGTGTGTGTGTGTGTGTTTTTTTTTGGGGGGGGGGCATATCAATTTCCTGCCAAGTGGGGTTGATTTCCCGTGCTCCGCTCATCGCTAGGGTTAGAGTTCTGTATAAGATCAGAACGAAAGGGGATCTCATAAAGGGGAAATTTCATGAAAATAGTTTGAAGAATGACAATAAATTTCACAAAGAAAATCTTACTGAAGACTTATTTCATACGAGATTAAAGATAAATCTTGTTTAAACATATTGATACAATTCTATGCTCTCTCTTTCTAACTCATTATTCACTGAGGCTCTAATCATGGTATCCATGAAATGACATTTCTCTAAGGCAATTGATTGAACAGTTGGCGTTCTATGGGTACAAAACCTTGTTTTAACATTTCTTAATACAATTCTATGCTCTCTCTTTCTAATTCATTATTCACTAAGGCACTAATCATGAAAGAGAGTAATTGCATGATGTAAGTTCTTGCATTGTGAAGAAAGCTCAATTAATCAGTTAGAAATTAATCTACCTGAAGAGAGATTTGAGAAGAGGATTTGCTCAAGTGAAGAGGTCTCTTGGTTATGCAATAATGATTAGATTTGCGAATTGAGAAGATTTGTGCAAGGAAAGGATTTGTAGGGAGACTTTAGGAAAGTTACTGAGTAATGATGTTTTAAATGGATTATGAATGAGAGGATTTACATTATGCAGTTGTAAATATTTCTTTTTGGCGGCAGATGAGCTCGGGTGAGCAGGAGATCCGGATTCTGAAGAAACTACATGGATATTATACCTCCGATGTAGCGAATTTTTATGAGGCTCATCAGGATTCCAGCCGCATCTATATAGTGACGGAGTAAGTAGACTTTTTTTTTAAACGAGGTATAGAAATTTTTTGATGGCTTAAATGATTTTTGAGGGCTTGAATGATGCATAAAATATTTTTGAGGGCTTGAATGAGGGGTATTGTAGTTGTGGAAGCATGAAGTTGAAGTTTTGAGTTTTTTGAAGGGTTCTACATGAAATTCATCATGTTTATTGCAAGTTTTGTGATGCCGTTAATATGAAGGAGAAATTTGATATTGAAGGGTTTTCTGTGTTTTTGTTCTTGCTCAAAATATGAACATGTTTGTATTCTTGAGATACAACCGTTGATATGGAAGATACAAATTAGATCATTATGCAAGATGAATTTAGGCCTTGGTTTTTATTCAATCTATATGTTGCATTTGGACCATAATATTAAGCCTTATGTCTGTTAATTTGAGGTGGATTGAAATCGGAGGTTTTTGGGATTCGCTCCAGCATTATAGTTGCTGTTGAGGCAGCCCCAAAACCTTGATTTTGAGTTCGGTAAATGTTGGAAAATTTCCCAATATTTGATTTATGTGTGGGATAAATGCACGATTAGTCTTATATATGAATGTTGGTAAAAAGAGGTGCCTTATGTCTTAGAGGCTATGATGAGTATTATTTCTTTTCTCTAAACCTCTAAATTCATTATTTAATAGCTTTGAGAAATTTTGTAAGTTTGAAGTTGAATCCTGTTTCTCCCTTGATCATAAGCTTTGGTAATTTGATTTTGGAAAATGATTGCAGTCTTTATATTGCAGATATATTCACTAGCATAAAAATGGTATTGCTAAGGGTTTCAACGGAACATATACGGTTCAAATAGTGGTACATGCGATATTTCCACTTTGTTGGGTATATCTGATATTTTGATGTTTTATGGGGGTACATATGAAATTTTTGTTTTTATTTTTTTGTGTTTCTACCCTCTTATAGTTTATCCTCTCTCTCTCTCTCTCTCTCTCTCTCTCTGAAGGGTTATTATATCTCAACTTGAAATGAGGGGCTTAATTGATTATATTTCGGTACTGTTTGAGTTCGTGCTAGGGTACCAAATCGAAAAAAACAAATCTTTTGTATATCAAACATGGCAAATGATGGTATAAAAATTGAGATTAAAGGGACGGATTGCACAGAAAGTGATCCTCCTTGCTCTAGTTGTTCAAGGTTCCACTTCGTTATTTTGAAGGTATGGAAATACAATGGATTTTTATGGAGGATTTCATTTATATAATATTTTGGATTTTTAGTGAATGTATGCATGTACATTTAAATGAAGTTTAATAGTACAAGAAATTTTCAACAATCTACAGATTGACTCATAATATGATTTCACTAGTAAATTAGATTAATAGATATTCACATCAGAATGATTTGATTGTTCAAAACATCTCTCATAATATGACCTTGCTCAATTAGATTAATAGATTTTCACATCTAAATTATTTGATTGTTTAAAACATCTCTCATAATATGATCTTGCTAGTCAATTAGATTAATACATTTCACATCGGCTCCAAACATCACAGGATCTTGAACTATATAAATATACTACGCACAAGGTAGCAAAACAAACAATAATAATACAAATAATAAAAAAACAAATAATAATAATAACACTAATAAAACAAACAATAAGAATACCAACATAACAATAGCAAAATGAAAACTAATAACAATATAAATGCAATGAATGATAAAATAAAAAATAATAAGACTAATAAAACAACTAATAATGCCAAAAGAACCAAATTTAAAAATAAAAATGATAATAATAAAACAATGCAAATGCAATCGATGATATAAAACAAGCAACTGAGACTGAGGTCTTGTAGCTTTCTTCAATTTGAGACTGAGAGTGAGACTGAGACGGAGGGATTGTTCTTTCATGGCTTTCTTCAACATCTAGACTGAGCCGAGAGTGACCTGCATGTGACAAAAGTTCTCAATTCAAAGGTACACCAACACACTCTCAAAAATAGTAAAGGAAGGGTCAGAATGGAAAAGTACCTCAAGGGTGAGGAAGGTTGGTCCTGTGCCTCATATTGTTGGCCATGTATAAATTTTGAAGGTCGGCAAGAGGCCTTTAGAACGGAGAGAGGTGGGAGAGGCGGTCTGCGCGAGGCGGGCCCCGCATGATGACTCGGACCGGCATTTGATGCAATGGGCCCCGCATGAGGAATCGACCTAGAATGTGATGCTGTGGGCCCCGCCTGATGAGTTGGCCTAGAATTTGATGCGGGGGGCCCCGCGTGCTGTGCCTGATGAGGTGGGAGGGGCGGACTGCGAGAGGCGGGGGCTTTGGGCCCTGCTCGACCACTCGGCCCAGAATGAGAAGCAGACGACGGCCGCTGTTGTGCCGGATCTGACCAGCGGTCCCCACATGGCAAGATTTAATCCACTTGTGCCCTGTAATTATGAAAAACATGAATCAATTAGCAAACCATATATCTACTGTATATTGCTTTTCATAAAGAAGGAGATAACAAAAAATAGGAAATGAAATGAAAATGAAAAAGAGCAGCTTAGCATCATACCTTGTGCCTCTTGCACGGTCATCCTTCTGGCGGTGGTCCAGAACGAGCAATCTCTTAATGAAATCCTTCGCTTCGGCCGAGATGGAACGCCGTGCCGGGCCG
This sequence comes from Juncus effusus, assembly GCA_027726005.1. NCBI lineage: Eukaryota > Viridiplantae > Streptophyta > Magnoliopsida > Poales > Juncaceae > Juncus > Juncus effusus. The sequence continues at coordinate 7,114,616 of CM050894.1, read as the reverse complement.
GAAAATCCACGGTCGGTTTTTTGAAGTGTCTGTGCAACGTAGATTGTAAGTTATCATGATTCAATTGAATGAAGGAATAATTGTGTTTTGTGAATGGGGCTTTTCAGTTTCTGATTTGGGTCATAAGTAAGGGGGTAATTAGTCAAGGAGTATTTCTGTAATTAGTAATTGAATTTCTCTCCTTATATAGAAATTGTATTATACAAGTGGGTGTCTCGCTCCGCTTCGGATATAACAGTTTTATCAAAAATATTAAAAATAATGGTCATATATTTCATTATTTAGCAGCATAAAAAAAAAATTTGTAGCTAATTTTTTTTAAATATTGAACACGATATATTTACATGATATTTGCTATTATGGCTATCTTGGTTAATGCATGTTTCTAATTTAAGATAGATTCAAATATGAATATTACTATATTCATGTTATTTTTCTTTTCTATCACAATTATGTTATTTTATCACATTTTTGCATTAAATGTGAAAAAAATAAAATTTTATCACTCGTGATTTAAATCCTAAAAATTCATACAAATAACAACGAGGTGATAAACATGAATTTGTTGGGCAGCTAATAATTTGAGATTTTGCAATCTTTTATATATGTATTTTAGTAGTGTTTTTTTTCATGTACTATATGTTAAAATTTAAGGTGTATATATGAAATTTTTAGATTATACACTCCTTTAACGGAAAATGTAGTCAGTATTTCAGCTTTTTTTTATTTTTGCGCAATACTCAATATTTGTCGAATAGGCATGACAAAATAATTTATTTAGATTTCTCATTTTATAGGTTATAAATGATATTTTAGTCTCTTTTTAAATATAACTTGGATCATTATTGGGAATATAAATTATTTAATTAGGATATATCAATTATAATTTAATTGTATTGTTTATAACAACTCATGCTGTTACTAAAATATGATCATCAAGTTATTGCTAATAAGTTTCGGAATTTTAAGACCATAATCATTGGTGAATATGAATAATCACGCAATAATTAATTGATAAATGCATAATGATTTTAAATTATATGATTAAAAGCGAGATATTTATTTTGGTTGTAAATGAAATTATATCTTAAATATATATACATACATATATGTGACATTAATACTTCTAAATTTTTTTTTTGAGAAATTTGATATTTATCTTTTTGATTAATAACATGTATAATTAGTTATATAAATTATTATAATTTTATGATAACTCAATACATCAAACCAATACTTGAAATGCCACTAACAATCATATATAAACAAACTTGACTTAACGGGTTCAATATGACTCACGACACAATATCGACTGATAAATGACTAAATCGCAAAATAAACACACATGTCACAAAAGAAACTATTTTCAAACTTTATATATAAGAAGATAATTCCGTAATTAGGAATATTTTATAATATTATTACTCCTTATTATAACTTAATAAATTAAAATATTTCTACAAAAATAAAAATAATTATTGGTAGTGAGAATTAATATTGAGTTCAAATTGGGAATCTCCAATAAATTTTATAAAAGATGAATATATTTGTTGGGTTCAAGATAGAGATGCTTATCAAATGAGAATACTTATGGAGAATCAATTGGGTGCAAATTGGGAATGTTTATCAATTTTTAGGGTGTCACGTGTCAGTTGTCCCGAAACCCCCAAATCATAATTAGTAAGAATTAAAAATAATAATAATAATCACTGATTTATTTTATAATTTATAGGTTGAGAGAAGGTGGTGATGATTGCCCTTCAATTAAAGACCCTGACAAGGGCTACGGGTAAGGTTTTCCTCTTTTTTATCCTTTTTTTTTTCAATTTTTCCTGTTGATCTATAATATTTTTTTATGTTTTTTTCAGATGCTGTGCAATTTGTGGAAAGATTATTGATCAAGATGTGTTTTTTTTCTGAACCCACTTTCTATAATGATAGTGCTGGCCAGGTTTGTTAGAGAGCCCCTTATTTTTTTAATATTTTATGCCAATATAAATTTGAAGTATTTTATTTATTTATTTGTTGATTTTGGTGTACAGAGTCGTTTAGGAGGTAATATTTTGAGGAGTATTGAGACGGGATATTCTGCCTCTCATGAAAGAACTTTGCTGAGAGGTTTGTATTCTGTAAAATTTATTAATTATTATTGAATTTTTATTATTTTAATTAGCAAGTATTTTTGTTATTTTTGTACTGGTAAAAATGAAAACCCTAGATTCCATTTGTGCTATTTGTCACTTAAACAATCTAAAATGAAAAAAATATTTTTGACTCCTTCATTTTTAATTGTTATATTTTTATTTAATCTTTTTTTTTTCAGGGAGAGATGAAATAAGATATATTGTCAGTTGTTTAAATATAGGTGGTGGAGATTCATTCAATCGTTGATGAGGCTCATAGATTTTATCAAGTAATTTATTTATTTTTATTTTTATTTATTTACTTCAGGGTTAAAAATATCTTGTTTTTAGTGTTTCATTTGCAAGATGATTTTCAACCAAAAAATTTGCATCATTAGTAATAGTAAGTACTATTGAATTTGAGCTTGGTATGAAGGGATGTAGACAAAAACTAGAAGGTTTTAATGCATATGCTCACAAAATATAAAAAAAATTCTAATCAATTATTTTTATATTATTATTATTTGCAATTAGTATTTAATTTGATTTTGAATGAAGTGAAGATAGCAATAGACAAGAATTTTACAAGAGGAAGAAGAACAATGCATGTAGCGGCCTCTTGTGTATACATTGCTTGTCGGTATATTATTTTATATTTCACATTATTAAAAAATTATATTTATATTATGGTATTAAAATTTGAATTCTGAAATAATTATGGCACCAAAATTGTAATAAATAGTACACAAAAATTATGTTGTTTTGTACAAAAAACTCATGTTAGAACCTGTTCTGCGCCTAATTCGTTTGTACATAAAAATCTCGAGTTGGTGGTTAATTTTTCTAATTTTTATAGGAAAAACAAAAGGCCGTATCTTCGGATTGATTTTTCAGACTACTTGCAAATAAATGTGTAAGTATTTGGAAAAGTATATATGTCCCCCAACATCCTCTGAGAGCCTTGATGACCTGGCAACTGATGGTGAACCTGGCGCGCCATATGGTAAACCAGAACCATCACGTGATAGACCAGACGCGGTATGTGAACGAAATGATGAATATGGGAGAGCGACATGGTAAACAAGGTTCTTTCTTTCAAAATCATTTGTCTCCTCTCTCAGAATCGGCTCCCTCTTTCAAAACCTATCTTTTGAACCTTAGATCTCTCGCTTAATCTTCTTTATTGACCTCCTCTTCTCTCCCGTCTCCTCTATTTCAGCCTCAATCTCCTTAGTTTCGTCCTGAAGACGACCGTTCTCCCTCGCCTTGAGACGTCAGTCTTTCTGTTCAATTTTCGTTATTTTCTCTCGTTAATGCTTCAGATATGCTGGAGCTTTGACTTTATTTCTAATTTTTGTTTCAATTTTTTCCAAGTTTATTGAAGATCATGTCCGATAGAAGTTAGTTTTTGTTCTCTGATGTTTGATTTTTTTTCTGGTTTGTTTAAAATATTTTTTTTTTCTGAATTTTGGGATTACTTTCAACTAATTGAGTCATGGTGTGAGTTGAATGCTCATTACAAAAATTTGTGTAATTTTATCAATATTTTAGTTGGTCTTATAATGATGTGAAATTTGTGTATTTTGTTTTCTTCTGATCATGCCAGACATGTGCTCGACAAAATGCTCAAGTGGAAAATATGAATTATAATGATGTTGTATTAGTTTTTTGATCTATTTGCTATTGATTTCGAAATTATTTTTTCTTCTTTATTTTCTTTATCTAATTATTTTAGAGTTTTTGAATATTTTATTGATTCTGAGTTTATTTTTCTTCGAATTTCTGAATTTTTAGACGAGTTCAATCCAGCTTTTTCAGGAGATGAATCTTTGTATCATAATGTTTCAGCTCTTGGAATCCATCTGAAAAATATCTTGCATGCAAAATGTTTGTTCAAATGCCTCTTTCATATTATTCAAAACAATCAAATTTTTTTCAAATATATATATATTTTTTAGTATTTTTTAGGGAATTTTTTATTTTATTTTAGTTTTGTTTTTGTATTTATTTTGAATATGTCATTTTCTGATTTTATTTTTATTTTTATCAATTTTTAATAGTGAGATGCTATGCTAAATATGAGAGGCGGAATTGTAACATGAAATTTGGATGCAATGTATGTTTAATTGTATATTATAATGCAATTATTGTATAATGTAACTCAAATTTATTTATGATAACGCAAATTTATCTATGGTAGTTTTATATGTGTTAATTTAGATTTTTTTTGTGGCAATTTATGTGTTAATTTAGATTTCTGTATAGTAACTCACATTCTCACATTTAACACCTTATTAAGTTAAAGATGATAATCGTTATTACATGGTATATCCAATAAATGCAAAGTATATATTCGTGGTATTTAAAACTGGTATTTAAAACTGACTAGGATCATGCTCGTGCTTCGCTGCGAATATTTAAATTTGTTATTCATTTAAAATTTATGTATAATAATTATGTTATGTAAGTTAGTTATATTTAAAATCATTTTAAATTATATCATAAAATATTATATCAATTCATTATTCATTAAAAAATAGTTTCTATATCACATCTAATTTTATAAGGATGGATAACTCTATACAAATAAATATATATATATGAAATACAATAACATAAATAATAAATTCATAAAAAAACAATAATCCAAAAATTAATTTGGATTATTAATTTACAATCTAATTAATTTATGTTTGCATTAAGATTTCTAAGATTAAAATATCATCTTTTTTTATCTCTTTAGTTTTTTTTGTGCCGTTATCTATTGACATATTATATAAGAAAAAAAATTAAATATTAATCAGACGATGAAGGAGATTTAAAAAATAATAATAAACGATAATTTATTTCATAAATTTTAGTTGAAACACCATAAGACTTAAGTATAGATGATTAGCTTTAAAAAATATAAAAATAATAATTATATTTAACATGATTTGTAAAAAGAAAATATGGTATTATATATATAGAAAAAGTATGTTTACTATACATAAAAAATATAACATGACTCATTTTCTGAAAAAATTATCACCGTTATTTTTCTTATTTATATTTTGTTAGTTATTAAGATGATACATATTATCCGTAATACATTAAGTAATATAATATAATTTTCAATACTCTGAATTTTATTATGATATGATAGTTCTCACGTAATTGGAGATATAACACGAAACATTAATCAAGCTGACCATGTGATATTGTGATAATAATTTAAATAAAAAACTCAGATTTGAAAAAAAAAATTGATCCAACGGCCGAGATAAAATTGACGATAGGTCTTTTAATAATGCTTAAAGAGAGATGAAAAATAAGGTATAAGATATAACTTAATGAGCATATCATTTTTTTACATGTTCTTTTATATAGTCTTTATTCACATATTTTTGCAAGAAAAATAAATAAATTAGAACCATAACAATATGGAACTCAAAATAAAGATAAAATTCCAACAAATTTATATTTGATGATTTTAACATGAGAAATAAAATATTTCATTAAGAATTATAATTTTTTTAAGAACAAAAGAAAAATTATTTATATTTTAATGAGTGAACTCTTCATTAACTATTGGTATTAATAATTGAACATAACTTTGAACTATGATTCATTGAAGCCATCTGATTAATATCTGATGGTCACAAACAAATTTACAACGGTTCTCACTAAATCGGGGATGGAACACAAAACCCCCCATAGTTGTTCAATTCACGAATAATTCGCGTATTATACACGTATTTTCCGAATTTTTAAAAATTCGCAAAGTTCGTGTCTCTATTTCAATAATTCGCATTCATTCGCGAATTTTTGACATGACAAAAATTCATCCCGTATTTTCCGAATTTTTACCAAATAATAATATTTTCTTAGTTCTTTTTAAATAAAAAATATATATTTACATAATTTTATATACCGAATTTTTCCGAACAATGAACCGAATTAACGAATTATTACCGTCTCCATTCTAGTTGACCGAATATTTGACCGACTTAGAAAACGTTCAATACGAATTATACACGAACGTATCACGAACCGTATTATTCGCGTATTACGAATGACTAACTATGAAACCCCCGATTCAGCCAATTATATGATTATATTTTAATAACCACACATATTGCCATAAAATATCAAAAAATTTGAGAAAATAAATGACTAAGATTTGACAAAAAATTTGATCAAACGGCGGAAATAAAAGTGATGATGTGGGCTTTTGAGAAGACTCAAAAGTAGGTGAAAAATAAGAGGTTGGGGTTAATTTCTTACTGTTTATATTGGACTACACTGTTAAATAAAGCAAGGGGGTGTTAAATAAGCATATGGCATGTCAAACGTTATTGTATGGTAAATCTAATAAACGGAAAGTATTAATTTGTAATATTTAAATTTAATAAATGGAATGTATTAATCTGTATAGATGGTAAACGTTATAATATGGTGAATCTAGTAAACAGAAATAATTGTGATGTTTAAAACTTGTAAACCTAAGTTGTCCATTTTATAAATGACAAACATAACATTCAATTATAATTGTCACATTTTCTTTTCAAGTTCAATCTCAACAAACATGCTTCATAGCTATCACATATCAATCAATATTATTAATTTATAGCAAGTTAATAATCAACAATATTACATGAAATTAGAACATCCATTACATTAATTACATCCCAATCAATGCACCCATTATACACACAATTAAAAGAAACATCAATTAACACATGTGATTAATTAGCAACATGATGGATAATTCCTTTTCTGCTTTTTTTCTAATCTAGTCTACACCCATTTAGCAACAGGATGGATAATTTGCCACTCTAAAACCAAAAAAGGAAATATCCCTGTGAATGGAAAGTATATTAATGAAATAATATAAAAAATCAGAAAATAATTCAGGAAAACACAAAAAACTAAAAGAAATCAGAAAATACAAAAATTCCAAGTCTGAAAGTCAGAAGTTAAATCAACTAATCAAAGTAAATGAACCAGTGAAATTTATGTGCTCATTAATAGAAAATAAACTGGAATATAAAAAAAATTCTGAAAAACAAGGCTAAAACAGAGAAATTAAATACTCAGATATAATTCTTTCTTATTAAATAAAATCGAAAAAATTCAGTCGAAAACGGAAGATGAGTGTTGAAACTCTAAAAATATAAACATATAAACAAAAAATGATGGCAATCATAAATTATTTTTTCTAAAATAAGATAAAACAGGATGAAAAATTACCCACAATAATCACCAGTAAATAATCGTTAAATAGCCATAAGAAAAAAATCAAATCCCAAATTTTCTTAAATCTCCTCAAACAGCTTTGAAGTTACAGGTAAAGTAAACTTCTTTTCAGAAATTCACCATTTGAAAACAAATCGAAACCAAAAATTCAAATAATTTTCTAACCTTGGATTTGCCAGCAAGTCAAGATTTTAGCAGCAAGCCGACGATTTGCCTTATGAGTCTCCGCTGAAGAAGCAAGCCGCCGTGGAATCTTGTGAGTATGTTGAAGAAACAAAAGGTGTGCTAAATGGACGGGCCTGTCTCTAGAGACACCGCTTGGATGAAATCTCGTGGTAAACGACAGCCGGCTGGGATCGGGGATGGAATCGCGACTGCCGTCAGTTTCGTGGAGATGGTGGTTCTCGCGGCGAGTGGGTGGCGGTGTGAAATGAAGGCAGCCGCTAGGCTTTGGCGATTTCTCAGGTTTTAGAATGGGCCCATGTTTTTTTGAAATTTTTTGAAATATGGTGGCGGGATTTTGGGCCTGTTTACAAGGCAATGAATGTGTTAAACGAACAGGTCTGCTATTAAAACTTGGTCCACGGGTAAACAAGGCAATGGATGTGCTAAACAAGCCCACACGCCCCTATATAGATAGCGAAAATTTGGACTGGTAAACGAAAAATGGGCTGCCAAGGCATCATTACCTCCAGGGGCGGTGAATTGGGAATGTGTATATAAACCCCAAGTATTTCATTCTCTTTGTGAAAGCTTTCGCACATATCATCTTAACTAAACTTTCATAATTTTAATGACATAATAAAAAAATTTTAACTAAGTAATTTTATTATTTCAGATATGTTCTTGGTGCGTTATTTTTGAAATTATGCAAACTCCTTTAGCTCGCTAAGCACCCAATTGTACAGAAAATCGCCAATCCAAGTCTTTTTATACACCAATTTACTGAGCGCAAGTTCTTTTTACTGGACGGGTCCAGTACCATCCAGTTTAACATTTTTTTTTTCTTTTGATTTGATAAAAAATAATTTCTTTTGATTGACATTTTTTTCTTTTACTTGTAGGTTTATTGGGTAAGAAAAACAATGCGGTTTCTGAAACAGCTTTATGGCTTATTGCTAGCATGAAGCGCAATTGGATGGTGGTCAAGGACGGAACCAGAATTTAATGTTAAGGGGGGCCGAATCGTATACATAATCTGCCAAAAGAAATATAACTATCTTCTTTTGTAATGAAAGTTCTTAATTGGTCCAAAATGATTCATAGAGAGCTTGTAATCTATTTTTTAAAACCTCTTTGTTATATTTAAGTCAAAGATAATTCTGATAAACATATGATATCGACTATAAGTAGAAATCAATTATTTCAAAAAAATTACACTCACCTACAAATAAAAAATATTATATGTCAAATGAAACCTAGCTTGACCCAAAAGAAATTTCATGCATATTATAAAATGGATATTTTAGCACAAGCTTGACCATTGTATATTTAAGAAATAATGTACCATTGTATATTTACGAAATAATGTATCTAAAATATAAGTAATATATATTTTTATATACACTATTGGGAAGAAAAAATGTTTAATGCAAAAATTATAATATAGTTAACTCCTAAGATTTTTTTTATACACGTATGTAATGTAACATTTCTCAAGACAAGAAAATTATTAATGATTTTTGTGTTCGGTAACATTATTGATTTACTTTTGTATAGTATATAAATAATTTTGTGTAGTAAGTAATTATTTGAGATATTATTAACTCATTGTATGACATTATTCCAAAGAAATTTCTATAAAGTATGATTGATGCGTTCAGCACAAAGGTTTGTGCACTTGGAGCATTTACTTATGTACACAATAGAGCAAATAACTTTTATTATTTTGTCACTATCATGTAAGGAATAAAATAATTAGTATACACCAAACATTGATGATCAACTCATGACTCCTAAGGAAATCTGTTGAGCATGGGGTGGGCTTGGGCCACTGCTAGCCACCCCCTATTTCCGACTTTTTTTTTTTTTTTAAATAGTATTTTTTTTAAAAAAAATTCAACAGTTGGCATTGGTTTGGAAATAATGAAATATCTACCATTTCCGCCACTACTAGTGGCAGAACAGATGATTTTTCATTTTTTGCAAAAATATCTCATTTGACTGACTAAACATGATTAATTAGTGTAGACATTTCCGAGAACTTGATCGTGCGACTACCTAACTCAAGACATTCTCGCACAAATATATTAGTAGCTCGGAATAGTTTTAAATATCATCAAACTGAGGACAACAATGACGTCAGCCGGCTTGATTTAGGTGTGCTCCAAGGGTTGTGCTCTATCATGTCCCTAGAAAAAATGTCACGATTCACGACGACAGTATATATATAGCAAATTAACAGTGAAAATAACAGTATATATTATTCTTTTTTTGTAACATTATATACATAAACAATAAAAATAGTACATAAAAAATAAAATAGTATATACAAATTTCAAAATTAAATAATGCATAAAGAATAAAAATATATCTAAACCAGTGAAAGCAGTATATAGAAAAAAATAACATAAACCGAAATGTGCAACGGAGCAAAATTTGGTCACTTAGTATCGGTTCTGTACAGATAACCGATACAAAATTGAAATCTGTATCGGTTATTTTCGGAAAACCGTTACTAAGTTGCCTGGCGCGTTATATACTCTCTCTCTCTTACTCTCTTCATCTCCGAATAATCTCCTCAAATCAAAAAAACCACTCTTCTTACTGAGTCGCTTCACCTCGTCTTCTCCGGCGCTTCACCGTCCTCTTACTCTCCACTTCTCCGTCGACCCCATCGCGTTTCTCCGCCGAGTACCATGCGCGAAAACCGATACTAAATTGCAATTTAATATCGGTTTTTCCTATAGAATCGATACTAATATTTTTATTCTTAACACATACTTAATTTTTATTTAACAAATAAACATGCATAAAAAATATATATTTTTTAATAAAAATAATATTTTAAAAAAAGAAGGGAATTAATATTTTTTTTATTTTTTTCAAACATTTGTCACGTTACTAATGTCACGTCATTGCTTACGTGTCAAATTTAACGGACACATATGCACTTAACGGATGAAAGGACTAAAAATGTAATTATTGAATAATTGAGGGACTAAAATTGGTCCAATGGGTCGAGGTACAAAAAAAATGAGCGACTTCAAGGGGGCTGAAATAGACTTTTCTCATCCGTTTTCCATCCGATCCCACTTTCTCCGGAACTTCGCAACCTAAATAACAAATCCCGCGTGATTCCCCTCCTCTTCCTCCAAATCATTGCCTCTTCCTCTCCGACCAAATCGCTGCCCCCCATCACATTGCCGCCCCAGTCCGCCCAACATCAGAGCCCTTTCCAGAAACTTCCGCTTTGCCTCTCGGCAATGGAGGGTGATGCAAATGACGGGGACCCAAGAAAGCGGAAGGTCAACCAAAGCCCGAACTCTAACCCTGACCCGCGTTTTGTGAAGAAATATTCAAGGAAAGGGCGCCGTGACATCAACCCTGTTCTAATTGGCGGTCTTACTAATCCTAACACTAATCTTAAGACCAAAACTGAATTTGACACACCTCAATCTGAATCATCAAGAGCTTGTCTTTAAAGGGACCAGAAAATCACTGAGGAGCAACAAATCGAGGATTGTTGTCTCTACCAGTGAGGATGAGAGCCCGAACCATGACACCCATACCGAATCAAGTGAAGAAATTGTGTTTAAAGGGACCAGAAAATTATCAAGGATTTTTGTCTCTACAAGTGAGGATGATAGCCCGAACCATGAAACCCAAACCGAATCAAGTGAAGAAATTGTGTTTAAAGGGACCAGAACGAGGACCAACAAAATGAGGATTTTTGTTTCGAGTAGTGAGGAAGAGAGCCCGAGCAAATTGGATGAGAGGAGTCCACAAGATCAAGGAGATTACAAACCTAGTCCTAATCCTGAAGAAGAAGAAGAAGAAGAAGAAGAAGGAGATTTTATTCTTCAAAGTACCACAGGAAGCCGGGACATGGTCTATAAAGTATGGTCATTTGCTTATGAGAAATTGTACACACATCAAAAGGAGGGTATTGAATGGTTTTGGGTGAACCATTGTGAGGGGAGAGGAACAATTTTGGCAGACGACATGGGACTAGGCAAAACGAAGCTAGTAAGTAATCACTTCTTTTTTCTTTTTTTCAGTCTTTTTTTTATCACAATGGAAATCTATCATGACTGACCCAAACAAATCATGTTTTGCTATGTTATACCATATCATGAAGCAAATAATATATTAAGTTTGCCAATCTGAGTAAATTAGATAGGAAAACAAATTGTAAGATTAAGATACGGATTTAAATGCAAGATATTTAAGACTCATGATTTCACCAAAAAAAGGGAAGAAGACGAATTCTAATGGAACTTTAGAAAGGATAAAAATTGGGTTTACACGTAAACATGGTTGTAATGAAATTGTTACTGTCTAGATTTAATTACGAAAAGTTCAACAGTCAAACCAGAAAGAACAATTAAAATTAAATTTTAGCTGAACCAAACCGGATAGTACAAACTGAACTGAATTGGTACATATATCACCGCCTGACCTAAACTAAATGATACCATACGGGCCAAACTAGTTGAGTTGTTTTGAAAATTAACTTTGTATTTGTGTAAGTTTGTAAAAGTAGCATTGTAATATTCACAATTCAGCAAATAGCGTAGGTTTGAAATAGAGTTACACACATGTGAATTTTAAGTTATTTTGGTTCTAAAATAAATATTTATCTGATTCTTATTGATGTATTATTACAATATTCTACTTACAAAATTTGTAAGATAATATAATATAGTTTGTATTTTGTAAGAATTTATACAAGTTATAAATTTGACATCTATTGCTTTCTATTGAGAAATTTTAGTTAATTTCTAACTAAAATTTTTGGTAGATAGTAATAGATGTTCAAATTTATAACTTGTAAATTCTTACAAAATACATATTATATTTATAACTTGTAAAAACTCGCTCTTTGCTGAATTGTGAATACGATAACGTGACTTTCATAAACTTACACAAATACAAAGTTATTTTTCAAAACAACTAGGTAGTTTTTAGCTGAACTGGACAGTACAAAATGAACTGAATTGGTACACATATCACTGGTACAACCTGGCCTAAACTAAATGAGACTGGTATGACCCAAACTAGTAAATTTTAGTTGAACTTAACTGGACAGTACAAACTGAATTGGTACACATATCACTAACTGAACTGAATTGGTACAAACTGAGCTGAATTGGTACGAACCGAACTGTACTGGTACACATATCACTAACTGAATTGGTACACATATCACTGGTAGAACCTGACCTAATCTAAATGAAACTGGTATGAGCCAAACTAGATGGTACAAACTGAACTGGATTGGTAAGTATTCCACTCTTTAAAAAAGAGTCAATTCTAATTTTATTAGTTTCTCCCGATTTAATAAAGAACATTAAGACCCCTAAAAAGTATAGCAACTGAGATAGCATGAATTGTACAGATTTTGTAAATTTTGCAATGGTCCCTCAAAACTAATTAATTGCAACTTTTTATTTGAAACTTTGATTTCAATGATTCAAATTGCTAAATTCTTTTTTCGTAAATAACAATTTTATTCTTTCCCCAGACACATAATTTATTGAAATTTACTAAAAAACACCTAAATAAAAATCACAATCTAACATTGTGTATATTTTATTCTTTCTAAATTTCAGGTTTGCACATTTTTGTCCGGTCTTTTTAGATCGGGGTTGATAGGGAGGGTATTAGTTGTGGTGACAACAGGCCTTGTTAGTAATTGGGAGAAAGAGCTGTCGTGTGAGGAGTATGAGTTACGTGGAAAAATTACAGCGTAAACAATTCTTACTTTTCTCCACATATCTTATTAAAAAAATCACACGAAACAAAAGCATTTAATATCATGTATCACGCTGCAGATTTGAAGGTCATAACGTGCGCAAGCGCATAATTTATGAACATTCGAAAGGAACTCTCAAGGTACTTTATTTTTGTATTTATTTATTTGTATTGTTTTCTATTTGGTTTTTCTACGTTTTTCTCATATTACCATAAAAAACATTAATTTCTCACAGGTTGGGATTAAGATTCTGACGTATCACCAAATGCGTAAAAACGCTGAAATATTGAATAACGGTCCAGAATGGGATTACGTCATAGCCGATGAGGCTCATTCCCTGAAAAATTCGAAATCCCAGCAAGCCCAACGCATGTTTGAAATAGAAAGTGGTTATAAAATTCTCATAACGGGTACTCCTCTTGAGAACAACCTTATAGAACTGTGGACGTTGTGCAATATTTGCAGTCCCGGTCTTCTAGGAGATGAAAAAGAATTCAAGAAAAATTTCGAACGAGTAATCAGAATGGGGAATGATAAAAATGCTACTCTCACCAAAAAGCATCAGGGTACCAAAGCAGGAGAGTTGTTAAGAAAGGAAATAAAAAATATTTTTTTGCGTAGGCTCAAGTCCGTTTTGAAATACAAGCTGCCAAACAAGACAGAATTAATAGTCTGGTTAAAATTATCAAATCCACAAAAAGAACTTTATGAAAATTTTTTAAAAAGCATCGGCTCTTTTGCAAATATGGAGGAAGGTTCACAATTGGCCGCAATCCATGTAAGTTTTTTTTTTTATACTTTAAAATATTTGTTCAGTAAATCCTTTCTAAACATTTGATTAAATGTGAATTATTTCTATCGTTTGATGTTAAAAACTTAAAATATCACAAGTGGAATATTTGTTTCAATACATTTTTCTACAATATTTCTTCGCTCTCTTGAACTAACTTCGTTCAATTTCAATTTTGTATGACAGATATTACGAGACATATGTAACCATCCCTCTCTTTTAAAAAAGAGAGCTGTTGGGGGTGAAAAGTTGTCATCCAAAATGGCAGCCAAAGTAGTCCAAAATGATTCTATGGAAGCGTGCAAGATTGCTTTCATTCTTCCATTAGTTGTAAGTTAATTTAGAACTTTTTATTTTATGTTTATTTCATGTTTGCTTGCTAACACATTACCTCTTTTGTTTTTAAATTGTAGAAAGCTGAGATTGCAGATGGAAAATTTTTTTTGATCTTCTCACAGTCTGTACAAATGCTCGATATTATAGCAGTATGTTATTTTATAAATTTTGTTTTTTTTTTATTTGGTTGATATTGTTTAATACTAATATTTTTTTCGGAAATGTAGGAAAAGTTACGCTCAGACGAAACAAAATTTTATCGCCTTGATGGGAGCACAGAGGCACGTCAGAGAGCCAAACTCATCGAGGTATGTTTAATATAGGATAGATTTAGGACTACTGCTAAATCGTTTTTCATGTCTTTATTAATTCTAATTAGAATTTCAGGATTTTCAAAACGATGCGAATGATGAAGTTAATGTTTTTCTTCTGACAACACGAGCAGGAGGGGCCGGTATTACACTCACGGGTGCAAGTCGTGTTTTAATAGTGGATCCTGCTTGGAATCCGAGGTATTATTATTATTCATCTTAATATCATTTTTATCCATTTCCATATTTCTTTTGTTTTTTCGAAACTCAAAAGTATGCAAACTGATTGTTTTAATCTTATTATATAGCATCGATAATCAGAGCGTGGATAGGGCTTACAGAATCGGTCAACAAAAGAATGTGATTGTCTACAGATTGATGACTTGCGGTACAATCGAGGAAAAGATTTGCAAGTTACAGGTCAATTTCTCTCATTCTCTAGAAATTAGAATCAAACGCTTTGACTTCTCGTGTAAAAGGGCTTGGAGCGGCAGTTATTTACCTCTGTAGAAGTGGTTAAACCGTGACATAGCAAAGATTGTAGATACGAAGTATGAACAACATAGATGCGGTTTTTACTGCATGAAAATTACATACAAACAGATTAAACCGCGTCAACGTATCAACTACTAAATCAATCTTTACAACAAATGAAATATATGAGATATATTCAAATTTAAAAATCAATATTATCAAATCGCTTATTATTATCAAATCGTAGTATTACATAATAAAATTTCTCTATCTACCTACAATTTCACTACATGCTTCATAGAACTATCATGTAGCTACACTAAAATAATACTCCAACATAGCACACGATACTCATTTCACGTCTTCACTTGCAAGTCTGGAAAATGTAATTGGTACTACAAGATCTTGAGAAACATCCCTCCTTCTATACAAACATAAAAAAGTATTCAATAACTATTTGCATAAGATATTATGATCATAAATTATGAAAATTTAATTGTGTAACACAAACCCCAAAAAAAATAAAATAGTCTACTTTATGCTGAAATAGGGTTTGTTAACTTTTTGTACGATTTTTTTCATAAAGGGCTTTCTATGCTAAATTACAGGTTAATTAACATTTTAAAGTGAATATTTCATCCTAAAAGCTCATAAAAATAAAATTTAAGTTACAATGGTGTGCAAGCTCCATCGAGAGAGATGTGACAGAGTGGAGAGATCTTCAATAAAATTCAATAATTTAGAAACAACCTATCAATAAAATTCAAATTAACAAATAAAGAAAAAGGTAAAAATTCAATTAATAAACAAATATGGATTAAATTGACTACCTCATCAACTGGAGAACATCTCCAATTGTTAGAACTGGATGAATTGTTGTACTGATACTTCGCTAAATTAAACAACAAAACAAAAAAATTAAATTCAAAAAGAAAATCAAGACTAGTTCAAGGTTTATGTTAAATTATTATTCACTAAATGGGAATATCACATATAATCCTACAAACCATGGTATATATTTTTCATATTTTATAGGGGTAAATAAGATATTTTCTGTCTTTATAACATAACAAAGCAGTTAAATTGAATTAAATTACCTTCATCAAGCCTTTTTACCAACTCAGATTAACTCTCTCCTGAAAGTATTTTGCTGCTGGGCTTAAGAATATTTAGCCAACACCTTTGTTTAATTCTAAGTTAAAAAACATAAATTAGAACCATTTAGTTTAACAAAGAATTGCAATTAGAAACATTCTGTTTTACAATACCATATACAATTTTAACATTTGTCTTATTAAGCTACAAATTAAACCCAATTATGCATTCCAATTATGTAATTAAGTCTCAATTTAATCTAATTTAACAAAAAAAATTGAAATGTAACCAAAGTTGGCATCAAGTTAATCCCAATTGAGCATTTTAAATTATTAATTATTATAATGGACTACAAATTTATGAAATAAATTTTGCATACCTCAACATACCTACTTCAACTGATGAGATAATATGCCTCTCAGTAAGATCCAAGCATGTCTGTACATAAAAAAAAAATAAATAGAACATGAATAAAAAGGGTTAATGTACTTTAGAAATTATCTAAGAAAAACAAATGAATGGTTAAATTGCCTTGAAAAAATTCAACCTAATAAGTTACATATCGAAATAAGAGACGTTAAAAGAAATTGATCAAATGCAAATAAGTAAAAATAAATAAATTTGAATGTTTTGGTATTTTATTGATACCAGACGGCATTTTAATATAATTTATTAGTTTCTTGTGATTTTAATTTTATGATATTCAATTTATAATCGGTTTATCCAAAATTTGGTTCAAAGGATAAATTACAGTAACTCGAAATACACAAACATTTTCAAAAAGAAAATCTAAATACACAAACAAATTGCATAATCTGAACTCAATATATATGTGTATAAAATCTATAAAGTGGAGTCTTAAGTGATAAATGTGATTAATTGAATGGATTATTCTTTCTTTTTTGTAAATTTTCAGAATATGAAGAGCCGGCTATTCAGAACAGTTACCGAGGAGAAGTCCTTTATTCGGTATTTTTCCGAGAAGGTGAAATTTCTGACATTTTTCAAATAGTTACTTTCTTATTTAAAAATTTTATGCTAATTTGTTTTGTAATTACATAATTAATTTCAGGAAACACACGACATATTTCGGTTGCCCGACAATACAGAATTTAATATCTCTAAAACTCATCTTGAATTCCAAGAAATACATGCCGAGCTAATAAAAAGGTATGTTATATAAACATATTATCTAATTTATTGTTATGCCTTACTTTGCTTAATTTATTCATCTTTTCTTAAATTTGAAACTTTAGAGATATTGACCTGCAAATCCTTGGGCGCCAATTGATAGATCAAGGTGCTATCGGTGTGGATGATTACAATCTTTTGTTTTCTAAACATGGGACCGAACAAATTGTTCCAAGCGGAAGATTGAGGGTGCAATCAAGTTCACATTCCGGGTATGTTCCCAATATTATAGTATGCGAGTATGAATAATAATGAAATTTGGGAAAATTGCAAAAATTGCCCCTACATTTTCAAACCTAACCAAATGACCTGAATCCCATGTCGGTTTATTCGGTTGAAGAACTGAATAAGCTCTTTCTTCAAAAATTTAGAGGAATTTAGACTACAATCTTGTAACGGGTGATTAAAGTGGTTATTGGTCAAGAAAGAGGAAGATACATACGGGACAATTTTTTTTTATGCCCCTATTAATAAAATCAAATCGTTATGCTAACATTAATATTTGTACTTTGTAGGGACAAATCCATAATGACGCCCAATGATCCTTATTGGAAAAATAGACCCAAAATTGCGTAGGAAAGACACGACTAATTGGAAGAATTTTAAAAGTTTGATATAAAAATCAATTTTTTTTGTTGATTATAATATATTTGTTATCATGTGCATGTTTTTTTAATTTTATTTTTTTAGTAATTGTTGATCTATTGTTTTTTGTAATGTGGGCTCTACTCTGACACTATTAGATTGGTTATATGTATTCGTTTAGTCTATTGTCAATGTGTTGTGTTTTATGAACGGTGACCAATAGTATTTTTGCTATTTGGTGGTTGTGATACAGTAAGAACCATCAACATAAAAAAAAAAAAACACTAAAAAAATGAATGCACCAATCACGCACAACTTTACTTCGAGTATCTTATATTTCTCAAATTCACAACTTTTTTTCTCCTTCCTCTTAACTCCCATTTCCAATGAAAAATGAGCAAACGTGGAAATGGGGCAAAGGAACTACGACTAGGACCACGAACTTTCATTTGAGATCTGTATTGGTCTGTGTTAATACACTTTCCGCCTTAAATTTCCTATTTGTCTCTGGAGATTTGAAATTTGCATTTTCCGCCCTAAAATTCAGAATTTGATGTTGTTCTAACACTTGGAGTGATCTACTTTAATACTCTTTATACTCAATATTTTCTTGGCATCTAACTTATCTTTATAATTCTTATTCTGATCAGACTCATGGTACACAGGGTTCAATACTGTATCAGGACGCTAATTGAATAAACTGTGCGAATGTTTGCATCCTATCGTTACCAACATTTAGATTCTCGTTCTCTCTTGATTTAGCACATATTAAAGAAACAATGCTATCTAAGAAGTCATGAAATATTTCAAACATTTTGTCAAACATGTTTTGTGCATAGAGAAAAAGAAACATTTTGTCAAACATGTTTGTGCAGAGAGAAAAAGAGACATTTTGTCAAACATCTTTTATAGCACATATTTTGCAATTTCTCTCAACCCACTAATTATGGGTTGAATCTAAAAAAAAAGAGAAATGTGCAAACTCAGCGCACTGTAGCACGACGCACTATAGATATACTTTTTTATTTTATTTTATATACTATTTTTTTCATTTTATATACTGTTTTACCATTTAATATACTATTATTTATTCTTTGTATATTTCTTATTTTTTTTACTTTTATATAATGTTTTTCCATTTTATATACTGTTTTCCCATTTTTATATACTGTTTTCACTTTTTATGTATATACTGTTATTAGAAAATAAATTATATATACTGTTATGTATATATTGTTATTAGAAAAATAAATTATATAACTGTTATTGGATTTCGTTGAGTTACAGTCGTGTTACAGTGGTCGAGCTCTATCAGGTCCCAAAAAAAAAATTGTGAACCCCTCCTCAAATTTTCAAAGAACCTCCTATGATTAGTATTTTTTTCAAACCATTTTACCCTCAACTTAGAATAAACTATGTTTTTCCATATATTTTTTAAATGATTTACTTTGAAAAAAAATTTATAACTCAATAGAAATTAAATAATTTATATTAAACAATTTAATATAAATTAAATAATTTTATAGGGGGTAATATCACGTATACCCTTCCAAAAACTCTAAATATCAAATTTACCCCTCTAAAACTAGAAATATCAAATTTACCCTCTCAAATTTTATTTTATATCAAATTTACCCACCCAAAATTTATAAAATATCAGATTTGTCCAAATCATTAGATTTATCAAATTAACCATAATTTAACATTCTCAATACTAAGTAACTTAATATTAATATATTTAGTGGACAAAAATGTCCCTTTCCCTTTCTTCTTGTTTTTCTCCCTGTGATATTCAACCCCATTAACTCAAATTCTCATTTATGTTCCTCTCGCCATTTTTCTCCCATGGCTAACTCCTCACCATGCTTCTTTTCTTCTGCACGTGTTCTTCCCCCTTCCCACCTCTCTTCTTATGGTAGATGTGTACTTTGTTAAGGAAATGCTCTTTAAGTATCTAATTAAAAACATGCAATCCAAACTTCCATTTTTGTATTTTTTAAGCAATTATGAAAACTAAAGCTTTATCTCCTTGTATTTCCACTCCTTGAAACAAAAAGACACTCACAAAAAATATACTTCTCTGACCTTAGAATTATTTCATTTCAAACTATATATACAAGTGAATACAATTTATTTTCTCCTTCAAAAAAATATTAAGAAAATACACACAAAAAGAACAAGCCACATATTGTTTCTAACATCAAACTCTAGTAACTTCGAAACCATTTACATCAATGAAATATAATCCAAAAGCCCCTTCACACCAGATTCGCGATAGTTCTCTTATTTCCGCCACTACAATTTTCTTGGTTGTAAGCCATCTGTCGTCGAAGTTTGTAGAGTTAACGTATGTTGGCAATTGCGACGGGGATGGACCCATACCCCTGTGATAGTTCTCAAGAAGCCCCTTTTCAATGAACTATAATTCTTAACCTACATTAATGATGTTATAAATAAGACAATGTAAGCAGCCTTTTCATCTCTGTATGACTTATATGAGCATCTAAATCATTTCAAAAAATCAAAATAAAAAAATAATACTCGAAAGATTTTTTTTTACTGTAAATATAATTGCAAAAGTTCAAAAGGCAAGATCTTTCCTAGTGAGGAAATAAATCAAATACTTAATGTAAGAAAATTGGGGATTATTACAAGGGCGATTCAAACGGAGGGAGAAGATAGTGAGAAATTATATCAATATTTATTAAAACTATTATAAAAAAGTTAAATACAGGTCTGAATTTTGAGTTATTTTAAGTAGAAACAATACCAGTGAATCTACTGTCAAGGCTAAGGACTGGTCACTGATGAATTTGTGAGAGGTGAGTGATTCAGGCGTGAAGAAGATAAGCGGGAGGAGAAAAGAATCACATGTAGGGAAGAAGTTACCTTCCTTGTATTCTTTTAAGAATTTGTTCGGTTAACTTAGAAAGCCCACCGCTTAAGCTTAGTTTTGCACGTGTGACATACCCACCAAACTCAATCTTAATTTTTATTATAGTGAAATGATACATGAATACTAAGGTACACCAAAAATATATATACATTTCAAGGAGATATATTTGTAAAAAAAAAATATAGTCAAAATAGTATATCTTATGTAAAAAAAGATGTAATATCACGACGGCACTGTAACACCCCCAATCACGACGGACTATATATATAATATATTTTTCCTGGTAATTGTCAGAGCTCCAATTCAAATCCAAATCATTTCTTTCCAAACTACATTAAATCCTAGATTCGAAATATCAAAAAAAAAAAAAAAAAAAATTCAAAAAATCCATATAGAAGTCGGGCAAGTCGATTGCGGTTTGAACAGAGAAGTCTGCTCAAAAGTCGATATTCATTCCTATCCGACTTTCAAGGTCTTTTTTGATGGTGAAGAGGTTGCAAAATACAAAGGTAAGGATATTTTAATAAATGAATTATTCTCTTTTTTTGTTGATTTTTGGGTTTGAATTGAAGCTAGTAGTTTGCTTTGTTTTTTTCATTTTTTATTTTTTTCCTAATTGGTGGCACTTAATGTATTGTTCCAGGTCAAAAGAATGTAGAGGCGTTAAGGAACTTTGTTCTTGAAGAAGCAAGAAAATGGAAGAAAATAAATTGGCAATGGAATTATAGATTTTAGAGATTTTTAGAAATCTCTTTTGGACGAAACTGCTAAGAACTGTTTGATTCTTGTTGTAAAATTTTGAGTTCCTTATTTATTTTTCATAGGTTTCTTTAAGTTTAATGATATCTTAGAAGTTTTTGTAAGTCATAAGATTTTCTTTTTATTATTATTAATAACTTGTATTATGAATTCGTGGTTCTCATTTTTTTAAGTCTCTACTGTTGAATGAATGACCCTTGACCCATGGCGTTGACGAATGGATTGTAGTTATTGGATTGTGGATGGTAAAAATCAAGTTTTTTTGTTTGCAGTTCCACAATTTCAAACAATTCCACAATTTCAAACAGGTGATAAGAAGAAAATGACACTCACAAGAAGAAAACCATCCGCCGCATGGGAGAGGATTGAAAAAGTTGGAAAGGCAGACTTGTGAGGGACTTCATCCGCCGGCCGAATCCCAAAAACCCGTGTGATGTATTCAACATCTCAGAGGAAGCATGGGCAGAGTTCCGTCGGCAGAAAGAATTCGTTGATTCCAGAAGAGTGTTACTCGAGTTGTTCTTAGAAGCATAAGCAACGAATTTAATTATTTAACATCTATATATGGCATAATATGTGGTGAATCGATCTAACTGATAGTCTTTCCTTTTTGTAGAATGTGCTTCTTACGCCTTTTTGGAACATCAATGCGCATAGCTTGATGTACGTGACAGGTGGACACGGAAGGCTACAGGTCATCAATAACCAAGGCAGGACTGTCTTCAATGGCCAGCTCACTCAAAGACAAATACTGTCAATCCCTCAGAGCTTTGCAGTAGTAAAAAGAGCATCCGGTGAAGGACTCGAATGGGTCTCATTCAAGACCAACCAAAATGCTATGTTCAACAATCTGTTGCACGTCCACCCGCCTCCAGTCCTCAATCGTGCAAGGAATATGATCTCTCGCTAAAACCGCCAAATATGTTGTAAAATTGGCCGCAAGTGGACCGGTTGGGGTGCCGTCATCTTCAAATTCAACGTGGATAGAAGATGGTGCCTTCTTACGTAATTTCTCGCATGTTGTCCTTGCTCGTTTTCCTGATCCGTCCGACATATTTGCAAGCCCTAAAATTCGACGAATTGGAAAATCAACAAACACCTTATGTGCGAGCCCTAAAATCCATTAAAAAACCGAAATTAATAACCTGTTGGGTTTGCACCAAGGAACACAGAACTGCACAAACCAAATTGTATCTTTCTCCTTCACCTTAAAATTCATAAATGAGCATGTTACAAGATTGTAAGTTAATTTCAAAAAATTCCGATTAGATATAGAAAATACTGTGGTTATAAGCCGATTGAAAATCAATACGATTTTAACATAATATTAGCAATTGGCTAATTTTTCCATCATAATCCATTCTAATCAACTCTGATTAGCAAAATAATGAAGCTATACTAACTCACACAACTGAAACAGAGAGATTGAGATATAAGTCCAGCATAAAAAGAGACAAAACCAATACGAAAATAAGTCGCACAGGAAATAACCTTATCGCTGGAGGTCTCGGTGGTGAGAGTGATCACCTCTCCATTCGTTGATTACAAATTATTCATGTTTATTTGTTTACTTTGGAACAAGTATTTGACATTAGATATACTCTTGAAATTTTATCACGAATTCTTCTTAGCCGGAAGCCACCAAAGCGGTACCCAATCCTTGGAACAACAATCTAGGAATATCATTGGCGGCTTTGACACAAAGCATTGGCTGAGGCTCTTGGAGTAAATCAAGAGCTGGTCAGAAGGCTACAAAGCCAAAACATCCAGAGAGGTGAAATTGTTCTTGTGCAGCGTGGCCTCCAGGTGCTTAGACCATCTCGCAGCCAAGAATTTCAGCAGGAGCAAGAGTTCGGAGGCGAAAGATATCAAGGAGAGGGAACATGGGTGTTTGGAGGTGAAAATTTCCAAGGTAGAAAGAGAATATATTACTCGAATGGTTTGGATGAGAACTTATGTACCATGAAGATAAGGCAGAATATTGATAATCCATCTCGTGCTGATTTCTTCAATCCACGTGCTCGAAGAGTCAAAATAGTTAGAATTTTTTTTCAAAATAGCACTTTTTTTTAGAATAATTAATCAGATGACATTTTTTTCGAAATATTTCAGCAGATAGCACTTCCGTCAGGTAGTTCCGCCAGAGGGTCTGGCGGAACTAGTGATTTTTTTATTTTTGTTGATCTCAGTCATTTGGCACCCGTAAACATGCTTAATTAAGAAAAAAAGTTAGTTCCGCCATAGGGTCTGGCGGAACTAGGTAAAATTTATTTTTTCAGGTTAAACTCTTAATTTAGAAGGCCAATTAGCTCAAAAAATTACGAATTCATAAGTTCCGCCAGACCCTCTGGTGGAACCATAAGTTCCGCCAGAACCTCTGGCGGAAGTGGCTATTTTATATTTTTTTGTCTCTAAACAGCCATGAAAATTTAGCAAAAAAAAAAAAAAAAAAATTACTGTTGATAAATTTTCATGGCTGTTTAGAGGCAAAAAAATATAAAATAATAGGTTCCGCCAGAGGGTCTGGCGGAACTTCTGAATTCATAATTTTTTGAGCTAATTGGCCTTCTAAATTACGAGTTTTACCTGAAAAAATAAATTTTATTCAGTTCCGCCAGACCCTCTGGCGGAACTGGCTTTTTTCCTTAATTAAGCATGTTTAAGAGTTTCAAATGGCCAGGATCAACAAAAATAAAAAAATCACTAGTTCCGCCAGACCCTCTGGCGGAAGTGCTAGATACCCAATTATTTGTAAAATAGTTCCATCTGATTAATTATTGTTCAAAAAAGTGCTATTTTGCAAAAAAATTCAAATAGTTAATAGCCAAAAGTCCCCCATCTTAAACAATGTCCAGAAGAGTGTTACTCGAGTTGTTCTTAGAAGCATAAGCAACGAATTTAATTATTTAACATCTATATATGGCATAATATGTGGTGAATCGATCTAACTGATAGTCTTTCGTAGAATGTGCTTCTTATGCCTTTTTGGAACATCAATGCGCATAGCTTGATGTACGTGACAGGTGGACACGGAAGGCTACAGGTCGTCAATAACCAAGGCAGGACTGTCTTCAATGGCCAGCTCACTCAAAGACAAATACTGTCAATCCCTCAGAGCTTTGCAGTAGTAAAAAGAGCATCCAGTGAAGGACTCGAATGGGTCTCATTCAAGACCAACCAAAATGCTATGTTCAACAATCTGTTGCACGTCCACCCGCCTCCAGTCCTCAATCGTGCAAGAAATATGATCTCTCGCTAAAACCGCCAAATATGTTGTAAAATTGGCCGCAAGTGGACCGGTTGGGGTGCCGTCCTCTTCAAATTCAACGTGGATAGAAGATGGTGCCTTCTTACGTAATTTCTCGCATGTTGTCCTTGCTCGTTTTCCTGATCCGTCCGACATATTTGCAAGCCCTAAAATTCAACGAATTGGAAAATCAACAAACACCTTATGTGCGAGCCCTAAAATCCATTAAAAAACCGAAATTAATAACCTGTTGGGAGAAGGGGTACTCGGCGGAGAAATGCGACGGGGTCGACGGAGAAGTGGAGAGTAAGAGGACGGTGAAGTGCCGGAGAAGACGAGGTGAAGCGACTCAGTAAGAAGAGTGGTTTTTTTGATTTGAGGAGATTATTCGGAGATGAAGAGAGTAAGAGAGAGAGTATATAACGCGCCAGGCAACTTAGTAACGGTTTTCCGAAAATAACCGATACAGATTTCAATTTTGTATCGGTTATCTGTACAGAACCGATACTAAGTGACCAAATTTTGCTCCGTTGCACATTTCGGTTTAGCTAACATTTAGTATCGGTTATGCGCGAAAACCGATACTAAATTGCAATTTAATATCGGTTTTTCCTATAGAACCGATACTAATATTTTTATTCTGAACACATACTTAATTTTTATTTAACAAATAAACATGCATAAAAAATATACATTTTTTAATAAAAATAATATTTTAAGAAAAGAAGGGAATTAATATATTTTTTATTTTTTTCAAACATTTGTCACGTTACTAATG
Source organism: Juncus effusus (assembly GCA_027726005.1). Lineage (NCBI taxonomy): Eukaryota > Viridiplantae > Streptophyta > Magnoliopsida > Poales > Juncaceae > Juncus > Juncus effusus. Next base: position 7,088,876 of record CM050894.1, on the reverse strand, counting down.
CCACGTCATTGCTTACGTGTCAAATTTAACGGACACATATGCACTTAACGGATGGAAGGACCAAAAATGCACTTATTGAATAATTGAGGGACTAAAATTGGACCAATAAAAAGTTGAGGGACCAAAAATGAGCTAGTTCAATAGTTGAGGGGGCAAAAATAGACTTTTCTCAAAACGGATCGGGTTAGAGAATCCAATTCAGTCTACGTGGGGATGATTACGTGGTTTAGGAGTCGGTCCACAAAACAAGAGCAATTCGATACGGCTAAAGTTCAATTTTGGATGGTTCTCTGGAGGGTAGGGCTGTCAATGGATACCCGGAAACCAAAAAAACCCGATCCGAAATAAATTGGAAAGAAAAAATGGAAACAAGCGAGAAAATATAGCAACAAAATAATATAAATGGGAAAGAAAAATTGGCAACAAATCATATATCTTATGAAATAAATGTAAGAGATTAATTAGGATGAATAGTTTACAAGTTTTGTTTTCTTACAATGAAGAATTCGTAATTGGCTAGCTAATTGGGATTTTCTAAAAAAAATGGGTAACTATAGTCTTAATAAGTTTATGTGACATATGAAATATAATATACCGATATCATATTGTATGCATTAGTAAAGTTATTTTAATATGATTTGATGTACTAAATTATATTTTTATTATGGGTATTAGATAAGTCTTTGTCGAATTTGATAATTATGTTGGAAATTTATAATGATTTTTATTTACTCATTTATAACTTTGTTTTGAACTTGATAACATGATATAAATCTGTTTTATTAATGCGTTTGAATTATATATGGATCTTCATTTTTTAAATGAATTTGGATTCACATTTGAATCTTTTGAATTTAAATTGGATTTGGATATTATCTGAATTCGATCCGTACCCTAAAGGGTTGCAAACGGTGTGGAGAATATCCATATACAGCGGATACTCAACCCGAATGGGCAGATAATCCCTGTCTGCAAACCCATAGGTATGGATATGGTATGAAGAATAACTCATGATGGCAGGCACGGAGTTTGACTGGATTTACTCGGGGGCCAAAAAAAATTCTCTCTACTGATTAATACTGTACAAAAATTTTGTGAGGGTCAAATGCATAAAAATATATGTATTTCAATTTTTTTTTTCCACTAAAGCACTACTTACTTCGTCAAAATCTTGGGTTTGGTTGTTTTTTGCACTAAAGCACTACTTATTTCCATGTTTAGGTCAAACAATATAATTTGGCTAATTGAGTTTGGTTGTCTTCTGAATTTGGTTATTTTTTTGGATTTGGTTGTTTGCATTGCATGTTTAACCTAGTTTGGGAAATAGTTTGGCCAATAGGTCATTTTGATAATTTCGAAAAAAATTTAGGCTACAGTCGGAATCTTTCCATCGGAATCTTTCCAGTATTAAAAGTATGATAAAACAATATTTAACTATAAGGCAAACTGACATATATTTATTAAACATTTGACTCTCATATTATGAATATTATAATAAAATAAAACCTTTCTAATAAAACAATACAGTAATATTATGAGACACTATATACAATTAATAAACCTCATGTATGATAGATATATTGAAAATAACATGTAAAATAATAAAAGAAAATGAAATATCTTACTTATAGATTAAATTAATGCGAAAATTACAAAGCACTGATCCTCTGATTTATTATCACAAGCTACAAATACAAATACAGCAGGGAATTAATAAAACCAACAATAACACACATAAAAGATAAAACAGACCCACTTTAACCTTAGAAAAATAGGAAAAATAACAATAAACTACACAATAAAAAGAGCCATCATTTCTCTCTCAATTTAGGGCTAATCAAAATCAAATTCACCTATAAAATCAAAGTCATCATCAGGTGCATTTTTCCATTGTTTCCATCATTTTCTTCAAACTCTCCAAATTCATCGAAATATTGATCTTTTTCTCCATTTTCTTTAGGCGAGCTCTTTTCTGTCTTTTCTTCATCGAACGATCCATCATCCGTCTATTTTATTTTCACCAAACAGATATATTAAAAATTAATTTTAATACAAAATTGAAGAAATAGAAGGCTTTAAAATAGTACACAATAAAAAGAAAAAAGAAAAAAAGATCCACTGTATACAAGTCGCCTACTGTATCAAGATTAACCTTAGAAGAAAAACGATGAATAAAAAGCAAAGCAATATTAACAAGTGAAAATGAAAGGCATAATTTCATTTGTACCCCTACAAAACATCAAAATGTCACATATACCCCTGAAAAGGTGAAAAATATCACATATATCCCTATAAAAACAGATACTAACTTGACATGATTTATCTTTTTATTTCAGTGCTAAATTTTGTTTCAGTCAAGAAATTAAATTCAAAATATTAATTCGGGTCAAATAATAATAAAATAAAATGGAATTAGGTTGCATTACACCTTAACTGACTGATTCCAAGAGAGAAATTTGGAATAATTTCGTAAGAACTAAAGCCTGACAAGCAATATTTTTACTTTTAGACCCACATTTACTTTACTAGGGAACTTAATTTTTACCGACAAGGTATATTTTTAGAGAGAGAGAGAAGGGTAAAATGGTAAATAAATATTTCTTCAGCACCAGCAATATCAAAAAGAGTCTCTGGTTCATTGCTCTCTTTGTCAAATTCATCCATTGATACATCACCACATTTATTCCCTTCATATTTATAATTATTATAAAAATATATTAAGATTTTCTTAAGAGCAATTTAAAAAGAACTGGAGTTCAACACACTGAGCATTTTAACATACTAAACTGATTAAAATGTAAAAATAGGTTTTAAGAATATTAGCACATTTGAGGTAAATTGTGAGAAGGTAATTTGTTTTTCAATTTCATATAAAAGTAAGGATCATATTGCCACTTGAAACAACAAAGGTGTTCTTGAAAATAATTATCTTTTTGGTATACACTACAATAAAAAAATGCTCCTTACCATGATTTCATATACACAAGGATAAAACCGTGCACACAATGTTATTTTTGAAGGCCTGTTATTACGGTTTTAAACCGTGTTAATTATACTATAGTTTTAGTGAAAAACAGATAATTTAGCACTTGTAAACATGGTTATATATAAACCAGTTAGATGTTTTCCCGGTTTACTGAAAAACCGTGCTAATGAAAAGAAAATCGGTCTTGTCAACACGGTTATTCAAAAACCGGGTAAATGATTTATGGGTTTATATATAATCCAGTACTTCGATTTCTCCCGCTACTTTCTCTCTCCTCAACACCGCCAAACCAAAGAGAAATCCACACTACCGATCTGATCTGCAAGGGCGATCAAAAATGGCGGAAGAGATCCGAGCTGGTAGATCTGCATCCGCTTTTGAAGCTCCATCCATTGTTCGATCTGTTAACAACTCTCAAATTGAACTGGATCGACCTCTATTGAGTGAAAACAGGCATTGAATCAACCTCGATTGAGTGAAAACAGGTCTTGAATCAATTGAATACGCATCGATTGAGTGAAAACAACTCTTGAATCTACTGAACAAGCCTCGATTGAGCTAAAACAGGTCTTGAATCAACTGAATACGCCTTGATTGAGTGAAAGCAGGTATTGAATCAACTGAATAAGTCTTCATTGAGTGAAAACAGCTCTTGAATCAACTGGATAAGCCTCGGTTGAGTGAAAACAACTCTTGCATCAATTGAATAAGCCTCGATTAGTGAAACAGCTCTTGAATCGAACATATATAGTCTCGATTGAGTGAAAACAGCTCTTCAATTAATTGAATAAGCTCGGGTTGTAGTGAAAGAATGTCGGCTCCCTATTCCAGTGAAGAATTGACACCCATGTTTCCTAACCAGTAATATTCCAACTATTTTTTTTTATTTTTTTATATAAAAAATAAGTCAATGATCTTATTAGTTATTTATTTTTTATTTTTGATGATTTAGGGGGGCCAATCAAAAGGCTTTGTCTGATGCGAATGGATTAATCAAGCATTTAAGGAAGAATGGCGTGCCGATGGCATTCAATCAAATTCTTTTAAAGTCAAACATAGAAGCCACAATAATATTTCTATATTTTTAATGATTAAAATTGAGCTTTTTATTTGCTGAGAGAAACAAATACGAAAGTTGCCTTCTTTCTACATAAGTATTTGATTATAATGCATTATTTTTGTTTGCATAAGAGAGAAAATTCTGAATATTTTGTGTATATATTCTTCTCAATATACAGTGATAAAACAGATGAAGGCAGTTATTAATTTTCAGCATAACATATTTGATGCATTGGAGCTGGTCATTTTTAGTGGTAAGCATGTGTTATCACATTATTTCTTTGGTTATTATGTTTTCATATATAATTTGAGTATAACTAGGATTAAACCTTTTTGTTACATAGATGATATAATATAGTGAGAGAATTAGGGTTGCGAATGAGAGTGGAAACTTGATAAGGATGCGGTTCTTAAAGCAACTGGGCAAGAATGGAGTCATACCTCATGAATTTAAATTTAAGGTATCAGAAATTGCAAATTAAACCTCTTAGTTACTTTACATTTTTTCTACATATATATCCTTACTAATCATCTTGTTTTAGTTAATGGTGCAGGAAAAATGTCTCTTAAGAAAGAACATGTTTACAGTCATGAAAAAGGCTGGGATTTTAGGGTTTGTGTGTATGTTGGGATGTTAGTTTTATTTCATTGTGATTTAGGATTTGTTATGGATGGTTGCTAGTTTATGGATATTTTGGTGGACTGAATTGTTGTATATAATGATATTTCGGCTAGTTTATGAATGGCTGCTAGATATTTATATTTTGGTGGATTAATTGGTAGGTTAATTGTTGGATATAGTTTTTATTATATAAATAAATTTTTCAGTATATATATTAGTGTATTGTAATCATGGTTTTAACCGTGTATATATATTGCAATATTGTGTATTATGTTATCATAGTTTTGACCGTATTAAGATGTTGTAATAAACATATAAAATAAGTACGGTTACAACTGTGATATCGTTCTCATGGTTCAAAAACCATGATATCGTAATTGTGTAATTGTGTAAACACGGTTTAAACCATGAAAATAAAACTGTGTTACGTTTACAAACAGTTTCGAAACCGTGTGTATAAACGTTTACCACGGATGGAGATGCCACGGTCCTATCATGGTTTCAAAACCGTGAGAAAACATGTGTTACCACAGTTTGAACCATGTATACTTGCAAAAAAACCGTGGCTAGAAGCGTTTTTTTGTTATATTGATAACATAAGGAAATTCTTGAAAATAATATATTTTTGTAAGTACTAATAAATATACCGTTATTTTCGGCAATTACAGGTGTCTCATTTTGCGTCTCCTTCCCCTGTGATAACAACAGAAAAAAAATAATTATGTTTAAGAACCAAAAAATAATAAATAAAATGTTATAGGAGGCCAAAACATGCGCAAAGAGACAAGTAAAAAAAATCAAATTAGAGATAACAATCATCTCGTCGCATTTCAGAAATTTCCAGCTCAAAAAAAAAAAACAACTTAAAACAAAACTAAAGCAAGAAATTAAAACGGATAATAATTGAATCAAATTAAGTCTAGCTCAAAAAACGACCCCTAAAAGCAAAGTTTCTTCTTCTTCCTCTTCATCTAAAAGGGAAAGTTTATCACTTGCTTCTCCCTTTTTGCACCGCCTTCTAATCCTCCTGATATTTTCACGAACTGTCAAAAACAAATATAAAATTAGTTAGGGTAATTTTTATAAACTGCCAAATAATATTTTAAAGTTAGGGTTTATTTTTATGAACTGTCAAAAATAAAAGATACGGTCAGTCTTATCAATTAGGGTTTTAACAAGGTCCACAATACAAGATAATTACGATTTTGGCCTCTGGTTAAGCCAAAATCAAGCCGAAGTAATCTTTAATTGTTCAATGGAGTCTCAATTAGTTACATTTCACATTGATTAAACCTCAATAATTTAAACTCAGTTAAGAATTTAAGGTTCAATTAAGCCTCAATTTCACTCAGTTCAGCCTTAATTTACCCCCAATCGCAAAAAAAAATACAAAACAAAGGAAGCACGAAAAGCTTATAAAATAGGGAATCTTATGTTAACAAGAAGTTCAATGGGAGCACACTAATGTATGATGGGAATTAAGCGCAAGAAGAAAATAGAAGTTTAATCTTAGTGAAAGTCACTAGATAGCAATCAAAAATATACTTACATACTTGAGAAGGATAAAGTATTCTTCTTGAGATTATGGAGGACCTAAAGATATGTAAAATATATATTGATGACAATGTTTTCTAATCCATTATAGAAACCACTCTCGCAAGTACATGATGGTGATCATGTTAGGTCAATTGGTATGTGATAACGCGTAGATCAATGAGTATGAGATACTTGGTTGATTTGGCCTAGCGTAAGTGGGAGATTGATGGTATTATGCCCTAGGTCAAAGTGTTTGTGACCTACGATTGATGGATTATTTAACAAATATTATATATATTTTTTAAGATATTTCATATAATATGTTCATATAGGTTATTTTAATAGTGTTAAAATCGACCATGAATATGCAATTCAACTCTATATCATCAAAGTGCATGACATTCATAGAAAACTATAAATTATTATGAATGTTATTCCAAATCATGCCTGATATATTATAGGATGTTTTTGGAGACAAATGTACTTGTGGAGACAAGTATATATTTATAGACAGGTTATAAATATACACCAGTATCTTAGTTGACGGATGATCATATTTTTACTGTTCATGGATAATATTTAACAAGTCATTAATATAGATACATATTAGAGACCATATACTGGACTGATCCACTTTAAGAATGCTACATGGTTTACATCATTACCGATTGTTCTTACATGAAATATTTATACTCCTTTGACCAGAGGTTCTCTTGGTTCCCAACATGAGAATTTTTATACTTTAGCATAATCTAACACTGCCTTCAACCGGGTGGTCATAACTAGAGGTGGCAAAATCTGACCCGACCCGAAAAATCCGCCCGACCGACCCGAAAATATTGACAAGTCAACTACCCGAAACCCGAGCGACCTGAAATCCGAATTCGAATGACCCGCCCAATATTCAAAACCTGAATAACATATGATGCAAGATGAATAATATGAAGTTGAATATCTGTCTGCTGATTTTGCCGTAATTATTGGACTTTCTGTAATTATACATTGAAAAACTTGCATATCTACATGTGTTATGACTTATGTGTACGATGATGATTTTTTTAATTCTTACATCTTATGATATTATTACATTAATGAATTAACATTTTTTAAAAGAAAATTTGTTTTGTTATAATGAACTCACTTTATATAAATAACACATAACTAATAACAACTTTCACTAAAAATACAAAATGAATATTATGTCATATTATGCGTATAAACAAGTCAACAACAAAATTAAGCCAAACAACTATCACGCTCTTGTTACACCATTGTGCAAAGCTCACAAAAATATCATGTTCTCATAATAGCCAAAAGTACAACAAAATAATAGTTGTTAATAAATACTTATAAGTTCACAAAAACTACGGTAAAGTTAGGATTTACAAACAAGGTATTCTTAATACTTTAATCATCACCTTAATTCTCTTCACCTGAAATTAAAGAAACATGAAATAAAAAATAATTAAATAATATTAAAAGTATTCTTAAAAAAATTAAAAATTAAAAATATAAAATTTGAAATTAAAATACCTTCATGCGTTACGGTAATACTAATTTCTTCTCCCTCCACAATTTCAGGTGCTAGCTTAAAAATGAATAAAACTAAATTATATTTTATAAATAATATTTAATGTTTTTTCGTGACATTTTTATTAAAATTTTGTTTGCATATTGATTCACCTTCATCAAATAACCAACTTCTAGAGGTGATCAATGCTTCCGCATTTTCAGGTAGTACATCACCTCTCCTTTTGCTCAGTACTCGGCCTCCCATACTAAATGATGACTCGGATGCGACCGTAGTGATAGGAATGCTCAACACATCGCGAGTCATTAAGAAAAGTTCAGGAAACCTGTTTTGATTTTTTTTCCAATAACTACGAACATCAATAACCACCGTATGATCCTCATTTGCCTCCTCCAAATACAAAATCTTTCTTGTATAATTTTGTCGCGTACAATTATTAAAATCCTACAAATTAATACAAGTTAGTTATATTACATTAATTAATTAGAAAGAATATGAATATATAGCAAAATAAAACCCTTACATTAATATCATCATCAAATTCTCGACGAATTGAACGTGAACTACTATTTTGCCCTCCAAACCCACTCGAAGATGCACTTTTGTCATATTCTTTGAAAAGTTGGTACATTCGGTCTTTTACATTGACCCATTTATCTTCATCTCCTAATTTTTGATAGCAAAACCTCATAAAATCCAACTTATAACGAGGATCAAGTATGACGACAATTACTAAAATCGGGCTATAATCAACCCAACACTTATCAAATTTCATTTTCATTTGACTCGCCATACTCTTTAAATCCTCATCCGAAAAATCAAGCATCTCTAATAATCGTAAGTTGATCTTCCACACATTTTCAAAATACAAGTTAGTGGTGGGATATTCCGTTCCGAAAAATAAATTAGTGATTTCATAAAATGGTTTTAAAACATTGTCGATTTTCTCAACCCTAGACCACTCGTCATTTGTTGGGTGTTGGGTATAATTTTTATCCATGGCGAATACATTCTTATAAAAAATAGCCCTATCAAGCATAATAAAAGTTGAGTTTTATCTTGTGGCAACATCAAGCCATAAACCCTTTAAACTGTCACCATCGAAAATTTTTACACACTCATTGAATTTCATTTTTCTCGATTCCGAACCGGTGACATATTTGACACTTTCTCTTATTTTTCGAATAGCCCCACTAATTAAATTAACCCCACTTTGAACAATAAGATTCAAGACATGAGCGCACCATCTAACATGGAAAAAATCACCGTTGCACAATAATAGACTTTCCGCACATAATTGATCGCGTAATAAACCTTGTATGTTATCCATCGATTTAGCATTATCCAATGATATAGTAAAATTTTTTTTTATCAGTGCCCCACTCTTTTAATAAATCATGAATAGTTTTAAATAATAAATTTGCATTATGTGGAGGTGGGACATGATGAAAGCTTAAAATTCTACTACGCAATTTCCACTGGTTATCTACGTAATGCGCAGTAAGACAGAGATATCTGTTCGTGTTTATTGCCATCCACATATCATTAGTTAAACAAACACGTCCCGAAATTTAATCAAGTACATTTTTACGCTTTGCTTTCTCTTTCTTATGTATCTTTAAACAATCACATTTATTTGTGTTTCTACAAATGGGAACAACACTCCCATTTAAAAAAGTATGCAAATCTTGAGTCGCGGGATGCTCAACCCAACTAAATGGATAACTATGCCGAATGGTTACTAAAGCAAGCTTCTCTCGATAGATCGCTTGATCAACTTTATCATAACCCCCGGCCTCTTTCGTACCAATGTTGTCGGGACGCTTTTCGCACTTTTTAAGATGATGAAGCAAATTATGAAAATTCAAAATTAAAGTTTGTAAATCCATAGTACATAAATAATACAGGAGAATTCAAAATTATAATCTTTGATTTTCTTATGTCGTTATGTCTTAACATATTATATTAGAAAAACAAAATAAGATGCTTAGATGAATGAGATCAGAAAGAATAAAATGCAAGATAATTTATTTCAAAGATTTTAGTTGAAACTACATAAGATTAAATAATAGATGATTAACTTTAAAAAAAATAAAAACTAATAATTATATTTAATATTATATATATGGAAAAAATATGCAAACTACATAGGAAAATGTAACATTACTCATTTTCTTCTAAAATTTGTCATTGCTATTTTTCTTATTTTTTTTGAATGTTAAAATGGTATGGATTACACATATATTATTATGAAACCCGTAATACATTAAGTAATATAATATAGTTTTCATTATTCTGAAATTTTGTTTGAGATGATAGTTCTCACATAATGGAGATATAACACTGAACATTAATCTAACTAATCAGGTGATATTATGATAATAATTTAAATTAAAAGCTAAGATTTGATAATTTTTTTGATTCGACGGTGGAAAATTGATAATAGTTCTCTTGAGAATTTTCAAAGAGGAGATAAAAGAATATGATAAGAGTAAATGAGCTTATCATTTTAATATATGTTCTTTTATATAGTCCATATTCGCATATTTTATCAAGAAAAAATGAAATTGGAATCATAACAATATATCTTTATGTGATATTGTGGTAATAATTTAAATGAAAAACTAAGATTTAAAAAAAAAATTGATCCAATGACCGAGATAAAACTGCCAATAGGTCTCTTGATAATGTTCAAAGAGAGATAAAAATAAGGTATAAGACATAAGTTAATAAACATATCATTTTTGTACATCTTCATTCATATAGTTTATATTCACATATTTTAGCAAGAAAAATAATTTGAAACCATAACAATATGAAACTCAAAATAAAAAGAAAATTCCAACAAATTTATATTTGATGATTTTAACATGAGAAATGAAATATTTCATTATGAATTATAATTTTTTAAAGAAGAAAAGAAAAATTATTTATATTTTATGAGTAAACTTTTCGTTAACTATGGGTACATGTGATATTATGGTAATGTTTTAAATGAAAATCTAAGATTTAAGAAAAAATAATCCAACTGCAGAGATAAAATTGACAATAAGTCTCTTGAGAATGCTCAAAGAGAGATAAAAATAAGGTATAATGTATAAGTTAATGAGTATATCATTTTTGTATATTTTCTTTTATATAGTTTATATTCACAAAAAATATTTCATTAAGAATTATAATTTTTTAAAGAAGAAAAGAAAAATTATTTGTATTTTAATGAGTGAACTCTTCATTAATTATTGGTATTAATAATTGAACATAATTTTACACCATGATTCATTGAAACCATCTAATTAAGATCTGATGGTCACAAACAAACTCACAACGATTCTCACTAAATCGGGTATGAAGCACAAAACACCAATTCGACCAATCATATGTTTATATTTTAATAACCACATAAATGTTGCTATAAAATATCAATAAATTTGAGAAAATAAATGGCTAAGATTCGACAAAAAAATTGATCTAACGATCGAGATAAAAGTGATGATGTGGCCTTTTGAGGAGGCTTAAAAGTAGGTGAAAAATAAGGGGCTGGGGTTAATTTGACACCAAATATGCTTCACATTTAGTATTTAAAGGCAAATGAAATTAATGAATACTAGAGGTCACCTTCGGATAAACTAATTTATAATTATGATTAACAAAATTTATAGATATTTAGAGTTCATATTTAATTACAGTTTTTAGAAACTAATATATAATTTTGAATAACTTATTTTTTGAGATTAACATTTTATATAATGCTAGTTTATAATTTAAACTTTAATTGGCAAGTTTATAATTGAGAGCACTTAAGTTTCCAACATTGAAGTATTCTATATCTTTTTATTTATTTAGATATTTGAATTCCAAATTACTCAGAAGAGCCTTTCAAGAATTTAGTAGTGTCATAATTTTCATTTTACCTTTTAACAGAAAAGATAAATTTCATTTGAACATTTCTATGCTTAGAATATTTCTAACTCAATGGTTTTATGTTGGCTAAAATTATTTATATATATCTGAAATTATATTGTAGGTATTAATTTTGTTATTATTTATTTATTTGTTAAATCATAAAATATTTCTTACAAATAAATTTATTATGAAACTGCGATAGTAACAATAAAAATAATTAAATTAAAATTATAGTGAAAATAATTAACTATAAATATACTAATAGTTAAATTAAATAAAGCCTACGGCCTTTCTAGCAAAATAATAAATAAATAAAGATATCATCATTTTATATATTGAACTAATATATTTCATAGTTATGCATATATACAAAATATGTTCACAGAATATCACTTTCCTCTTTTTTATATTTTTTTTATACTATAACATTAATATTTGATACATTTTTAAATTAAATAAATATCCACTTCCGCGAATCGACGATTTGTTTGATCAACTTCAAGACTCGACGATTTACTCGAAGATTGATCTTCGGTCAAGTTATCACCAATTTTAATCTCCACCAAACAAATATCCATTAAGCCTTTTAATAAAATCTGGATTGGACCGAGTTAATAGGCTGAATTTTAAGTAATGGTGGGCTGAATTATATTTCGAGCTTGGGCTGAGAATAGTAACTAAATTTGAATTGGGTATTTATTTGGAGTTGGGCCATGTAGTAATTAATTAAAAGAGATTAGGCCTTCTACTTATAATGATCCAATTAATTAATAGTTGGATTAATAAGCTTTTAGGCCAAGATAAAAACATGGCTGAGTATTTGAGTATTTAGTTATTTTATTTTATTCAGTAGGTAGTTGTAGTTGCTATCAGTAGAATTAGTTCAGTTTTAGACTGACGTGTCTGATCAGTAGAATTAGATCAGTAAAATATTCATAACTTCTTCATTCAGTATCCATTTTCAGTGTTCTTGTAGTCGTTAGAAAATATATTCCGAGACAATTTTAATGGTATTATTTAAAAGATCTTATTATTTATTCATTTATTTATTTATTTATTTAATTACTTATATACTTATTTATTTATTTATTTATTTTTCAATATATTATATAAATGTAGTTATTTTCAGTAGAATATGTAGTCAGTGATAAATCTTGTGGTATAACTGATAGTGGTAGAAAATTATTATTTTTATACACGTGAATGAGGAAGACACATGTACGGCCATTTTTAGTGGGCCTGATACCAAAGAGCAATTTTTGGGTCGCTCTCGAAACTTGCAAACTGTTAGACGTGACAGTACGGTCTCCTCGGGTGGTTAGAGGGGGCGTGTTTCCACTGTGGCAAAGTTGGAGACACCACTCTCGTGTGGTTGAGAGTGCAGCAGATTGACTTATCTCAAGTAGATCCGAGATTGTAGTCTATGAGTGGGTCCCGTGTGGCTGCCAACCTTATCGTAGTTTTTAAATATACTTATATGTATATTTTCAGTAGTACTTATATTATAAAAGTAGTAATTTTTGTAGCAAGTGGTAGTTCTTATAAGTGATGGCAGTGTTTCGTAGAAGTGTAGTATTTATCATTCCAGTAGGGTAGTAGCTGTAGTAGTGGATAATATTTTATTATCTGACTTTTCTGACGCTCAGTCAATATTCCCAAGTAGCGCTTGAGGCAGGAGGTGGTGGCATACGTAGATTCTTTTGAGAGCGTAGCAGAGAGCGCCAGCGCCAGCACTAGTGTATATTTTTATCTAGTAGTCATAGTTGTATTTATAGCTTGTAGATCTTGTTTTTAGTTTTACGTGGTGAGAGCTAGTTTGTATTATTTTGACTTTGCTATTGTTATATATATATATCTATATGTGTTATGCATGATGATTTTGGGTCGTGACAAAAACAATACCAATGAAACAAGTTTTGTGGGCAGATTCATGAACATATAAAATTTATTACATAACCCAAGACAAATAATAAACCCTAAGAACACTAAATCCTAAAGGAATGCTACTATGATATGATAGCATGAGTCTAGTCACGAACCACATCAAGCTCTTTATCATCGATCCTCGCATGACGGAGCAAGCAATGCATCAAGTGCATGTGTGTCTCGTTTGCCACCGTGGAAAGATGCCAACGTATTAGCATGGGGTAACTTACTCTGGCCCAAGGCAGTATGATCTTCACCGAGGAACTCAACTCTAGAGCTCGAAAGATAAAGGGCATATAGTCCTCCATTGACGGTGATTAGTAAGGCTTTCCTCACACCGTCATAACTTAAATTAGGGAGTAGATACCTCGAGAACTTCTCAACCCCCTCACCGCTGCTTTCTCCTTCCAAAACCCAACACTTGTTCTCATCTAATCTTCGAACTTTAACCGTGTTGCTTTTACAATAAAAAACAACACAGTAAATGTCACCATCTCGCGCCAGCCAATAGCACCGCTCTTCTTTTATCTTCTGATACGCAGACCATGGCAGAGTGGTCACCCAGTAAGAGTCAGTAGCGATCTCATATCCACACAAGGTGTTAAAACTAGTACCCCAATAGCACACCGATCCCCCTCCTATCCTACTTTCTTTGCAACCGTACAAATCACCTAATATCCGAAAACAACGCATACTTATGTCAGGAGGAGAAAGAGATGAAAGAGTCCAAGAGGACGTCTCAGACGAGTAAATGTGAAACCTCAAGGAAAACTCCCCAATATAGCATGTCGCAATTGTCAGCTTGAAATGGAAGGACAATGTTGGATCATAAATAATTAGCGGAGGAGAATAATAATACTCATCATTAACATCAGTTGAAGGAGAAGGAGAAGAAGGGGGCCTTGGGATAAGGGCCCAGTGAGAAGTGGCAGGATTGGCCAAAATAATAACTCCGTCTTTATCTCGGTGGAAACAAACGAGTCCATGGCTAGTGGATGCCGCCTGGAACCCGCTCGATAGAGTTCTGTAATCATGTTTGGGAATTTGGGACTCGATTGCAAAGGTTTGAAGAAATGATAAGGTCTTCCCTTCAACTTATAGTCTAAACTCTTATAATAAGTGAAGAAAGAGGTTATTGGGCAAGGCCTGGAGCAATGGGCACGGATAAATACTGGGTCGGAGATGATGTGTGCCCAATCACCAATTGTTCTCATTTGCAAAATGACCTCTGTGGGGACCAGGGAAAGGATCACAAAGATTACATCTGAACTTATGTTGGGACCCTGAAAAATATACAAACAAAATTTTGTAAAGTTGGTATGTGTGCTTCTCTAATTATAATTGATAGAGGGAGGAACGCAAGAGGGGCAATTTCGGTACATTTTTCTTATAAATAAGAAGAGACAAGTATACGCCACATCTCCAAGGGTTCCTCAATTGTATTATTTTTGGGCATACTGAAACAGTACGGTACATAATGGCCTTGGTATTAAAGCATATATGAAATTTCGAAAATTGAACTTAAAGTAGAGTACCTTCATCTCTGGAAAAGGATCAGATAACTTACAAAGATCATCCTCCATCCCTAATGTAAAACAAAAAAAAAAAACGCCCAGTTAAATAATCATAACCAGGTGAACAAGAAAATAGTAATTGTGCATATATGGGTAAATAAGAACATAATAACATAACAATTATAGCATCATAAGAGAAAAGAAAAGATGCATACAACCTTTTGAAGGTTCTTCTTCACCTTCAATCTCCATGCGAGTAACACAAGGTGAAACAATTTTCTTCTCTTGAGTGCTTTTAGTCTTTTCACATGCTTTTGACATGGATTTCTTTCTCAAGTTCTTCTTTTGGGCTGATTTATTGCCCTTGGTCTTTCTCTTAACCTGATGATGATGATGATGATGATGATGATGATGATGATGATGATAATGATAATAATAATAATAATAATAATAATAATAATAATAATAATAATAATAATAATAATAATATGTACTCGACTAATTAGCTTTGGGGTGTCATATCCTAAATTTGGCATCTAAGATCGACCGATTAATTTAACGGAAAGAAAGGCAACTAGAGAACAGGCTGATAGATCTTACGGATTTCCAAGAATTGAGAGCATCAAATGGGATCATGTCAGGAGAATTCAGGAGGGTTAAGGAAGGGGAAATTGAGAAAAAGGCTGACAAATCTTACAGATTTGAGAGAGCTGAGAGCATCAGTCAAGGCTTTGTTCGTCCTACTTGCTGGGATCTTGTATTTCTTCTGAGTATCTCTCTTTGCGACGGTGAGGCGGCGGAAATCCATACCCACTGTTTCTTCTAGTCTCTCGGACGCCGTCGGTTTACTTTCTTTGCGGTGGTTCAGGCTGCCAATGGATCTCAATCCGAGTCGGAAACAAAATGGACGGGCTAGCGCAGTTTTGTACAGCGACAGGAAATAATCGAGTTGGGGGGACGGGCTAGCGCAGTTTTGTACAGCGACAGGAAATAATCGAGTTGGGGGGAAAGACGATTGTTCTGTTTGGACAAGAAGGTATTTCATTATTTTGCGGGTCGGGTTTGGGTATTTCATTATCAGGTGCGGATCCTATATTATGCGGCTTGAAAAAAAATTACTTTGATAGTGTTTTTCATTTCTAATCTAATCAACTTCACATTTACCATAGTATACAAGAAAATTCTAAGTTGAATTTAGTGTTGGCACTTACCCTTCGGAAAAAGACAATAAATAAAATATATGTTATAATTATGCACAAAAGAGCGTGTGGCGTATTGGTATGACTGTGCGTGCATGAAGTCCATAAGCAGAGTTCAAGTAACTTTCCAGTAATCATATATACAAGAAAAATTAAAGTTGAATTTGGTGTTTATACTTGTCCTTGGGAAAAAGATAATAAATAAAATTTATCTTACAAAAGAGCTTGTGACTCAATGGTTTGACCGTGCGGGCATGAAGCCCATGACCAGATTCGACCCCCTAAGGGAGTACAGCAAGAAATTTTTTTATGTGTGTATAAAGATAAAAGACAATAAATAAAATAGAAAAAAGTTTATTTTTGTCCATTCAACTATTCAATTAGTACTTTTTTGGCCCCTCAACTTTTTATTGGTCTCTTTTTGACCCCTCAACTATTGAATTAGTCTCTTTTTGACCCTTTCATCCGTTAAATGCTTACATGTTTGTTAACTTGACACGTAAGCGATGATTTGGCATATATTTATGACGTGGCAATTGTGATATGACAATTATTTGAAAAAAATAAAAAAAATTTAATTAATGAAAAAATTCATATCGAATCAAACTTGAGGGGCAATTTTAGAAAAATATAAGATAGAAAGAATATGAGAGAAAACAAATGAGGAGATTAAGAATTTTTTTTAAATAATTACCATGTCATAATTGTCACGTCATAAATACATGCCAAATCATCGCTTATGTGTCAAGTTAACGGACACGTAAGCATTTAACGGATGGAAATGCCAAAAAGAGACTAATTCAATAGTTGAGGGGTCAAAAAGGGACCAATAAAAAGTTGATGGGCCAAAAAGTGACTAATTGAATAGTTGAGGGGCCAAAAATGGACTTTTCTCAATAAAATATATGTTATAAATAGACAGAGAAGAGCGCCACTGCAATAACAATATATATAGTTTATTTTTTGTAACAATATATACATAAACAGTGAAAAACAATATATAAAAGACAAAATAGTATATTAAAACAATATATACAACTTTCAAAAGTAAAAAATGTATAAAGAATAATAATAGTATATAGAACAGTAAAAACAGTATATCGAAAAAAAAATATTATATTGAAAAAATGAAAAAAAAGTATATATCATCCGTCGTGATTCGGCATGCTACAGTGCCGTCATAATATTAAATTTCCAAAAAAAAAAACTATAAGATTGGCAATGGAAATTATGGAAAGTAACCAGCAATTACAAGGAACCTTAATCAACATGATGCATCATAAGATTTAGGGTTTAGGATTTATAACAAAAAAAAAGTAATGTGTATACTCAAATGAGATAAGAGCAAACAAAAAATGTTGTTAAGATGGTAAACAAATGCAGAGCAAAAACATGTAAGATAAGTCCGAAAGATAAGTATATTTTTATATATGAAATTTTAATTGAATAATTATGGATTACAAGTATTATACGTTACAATTGTGGAATAAATGCAGAAAAAATAGTGCCTTTTTCTTTGAATAACTCAACCCTACTCGGTCCTGAAAAATTCTACAGCTGCTCCTCATTAGTAAGAGTGTGGTATACTCCTTTCCGATCAACCACTAAAAAATGTAAAAAGTAAATAAATAAATAAACATGATAAAGATAACAAAAATGAAAAACATAATTTTTCTAAGTAATATTAGAAAAGGAATTACCATTTCCAGTGTGAATGGGTACTGGAGAGAATCGGTCTTCCACCTGACTTGTTGAGTCATCTTCTTTTGAAACCCTAAATCAAATATATGCAAAATTAAGGATTATATAGTGGATTTTTGTACCATATTTCAATATATACCAACTGCCAGGAAATATGATAGCTTGACCAGTTTTGATACTTTTTAGCCTCTTTTGTTAACATTTCTAGCCAATTTATCTATTATTGCGTTTGAGGATAAATTGGGCATAAACTTTGTCAAAATTGAGGCTTCAATGAGGCATAATGTGACTATTTATGTTAGGAAAAATCAGTTTTTTACGAAGAAAAGTTCTAGAGAGAGAGGAAAAATAGAAAGCAAAATTATTTACCCTGAATAAATTAAGAGTCCAACTACAACAGCTGCAAACGCCACGTAGTATATCCAATCCACCTGTAAATATATTATTATCACCAATATTAATTTTTTGTTTCCTATTATTCCGTACTTCATGTAGCTTTTACGTGCTTACTGCTTAGTATTTTGAAATATGTAATAACCAAATTTTCCTGTCATGCTAGGGGCAGTTTTATAATTTAAACATTTTACAAGGGCTATATTACTAAAATGACAGCAATTAATTCAGACCATTTCTTGGTAAGCAAAGATTCGAATAAGGATGGCCCACATATCTGAAGTAAGCAATGATAGGTTTAGCATGGTAGAACCACTCATCTGCATTTCAAATAATAAAAAATAAAAAATATTTTTAATAGTAGTTTAAATCGAGCACAACATTATGGAATTGTACTAGGTTACATAATACTGTTGCACAGGGACGGAGCTTAATAGGGACTGGGAGGGGCCAGGGGCTATGGCCCCCCCAAGATTTTGACGGAGTAGTATATATTAGTAGTAATTTAGTGAATTTTTTTTGAAATACATGTATTTCTATGCATTTGGCTCCCCAAAAATTTTTATACAGTGTTAATCAGTAGGGAGAAATTTTTTCAGCCCCCCAGTAAATTCAGTCAAACTCCGTCCCTGCTGTTGCATTACTTAATTTGAAGCTAATGAATTAAAAAAAAAAGAAGCTAATAAATTCATGCAATATTTATTGTATTTGTTGAATAATCTTCTTTTAAATTGCAAAAATATATCAAACCTTAAGTAAAACTGGTACGGTTGAATAGAATAAGAACATTGCAACAGCAAATCCAAGAAATGGTACCACCTGTAAATAAAACTTTTGAGGGCGGGTGAAATATTTTTTTGTGAAAGTTCAAGGAACAATTTGGTATTTATAAAAATTAAGGGACTAAGTGGCAAATACAAAATATTTCTTTTCTTTTTGAGGAGAGGGAACTAACAGCATCCTTTGTCCAGTGAATAGATTGTAGCTCTTCTCTCTCAAATATGCTTCTGAAAAAAATAAAAAATAAAAAATAAAAATAAAATTTTAAGGAAAAAAAGATTGTAGCTCTTCTCTCTCAAATATGCTTCTGAAAAAAATTAAAACAAATAGAAAATTATAAGAAACAAAAAATGGCCGAATTGATGTCTAACTATAAACCAAATATGAGAGTAACCAAAACAGATTTTTTATTATTTTATTTATTAATTTTGTTGAGTGATATACAAGTGATATGCATATTCATTGGTCCCAAAACAGATTTTTTATTTTATTTTATTTATTTATTAATTTTGTTGAGTGATATACAAGTGATATGCATCTATTCATTGGTCCCAGAACAGATTTTATTTAATTTTTATTTTTGTTGATTGATATACAAGAGATATATAGGTACCAACAAATCTGATTTATTTATTTATTTTATCTAAATAGGTACATTTGAAAAGCGCTAATAATAGCTCCAAATAAACCGAGCATGGCCATCAGCTCAATCCTGTCTCCACTTTTCACCACAAACTCCTATAAATAAAACTTTGACAATTTTTTTAAACCTTTTTGCCTTTTTGTGCTTAATAAATATTGAGAAAATCAAACATATATATGTATACTAATGAGATAGATTTAATTAATTGTGAAATACATACCTCACTAACATTACTAATGGCATAAAGTGTAGAACCAGCTATAACAAGTACATCTCCTTTCACTGGAGATCTCCCTCCTATTATTACACATTCAAACAACCACTTGATAATAAAAAAATGCATTATAACCTCACGCTATTTTACTTTCCTTCTTTCGAAAAGTTTTCAATTTCCTGTCAGTTAAATTAGGGCTTAATCAAGTCCCTTGAAGAGTTAGAAACTCAAAATTCATGTCTTGTCAGTCAAGATAGGGCTTAAAATGTCCAATAAAGAGTTGAAAAAACTAAACACCCTGTCTTGCCAGTTAAATTAGGGTTTAAACAAAAAAAATTAGGGTCTAAACATGTCCCATAAAGAGTTGAAAAACTAAAAAAATCAGACTTGTCAGTAAATTAGGGCTTCAATATGACCAATGAAGAGTTAAAAAATCCCAAAATTCCTGTCTTGTCCGCTAAATTAGGGCTTAAACATGTCCAATAAAGTTAAAAACTCAAAAATATTGTCTTGTTCACTAAATTAGGGTTTAAACATGTCCAACAAAGTTAAAAACTTAAAACTTTTAACAAGACACAAAATTAATAAATAAAAAAAAACGACTCAAAAATTTAATGATAAGAATGATTAGAGAGAGTGGAAAATAAATACCAGCCCTATCGCCAGCATGGACATCAGAAAAGACGACCAAAACCAGACCAGCCACACAGATGGCCACACCGACCAATTTTCCAATTTGGTACCTCGTTTTTAAGAAAATCGCCGTAAGAAATATTACGCATGGGATGGTCCAGCAATCCAAGAGCATCACGCTTGTCATTGACGTGTATTGGTACGCCTTCACCACTAAATTTACAAAAATAATAATAACAAGGGAAATTTACAAAAAAAAAACTAACTTTTCTGAATATTACAAAAAAATCTATATTTTCAGATTTAAAAAAAAAACCCTATGATAAACTTTTCATTTTCAAAAAAAGTTTATCATAGGGTTTTTTTTTTTTGAAAAATCTGAAACTATAGGGTTTTTTTGTAATATTCAGAAAAGTTAGGGTTTTTTTGTACATTTCCCTAATAATAATAATAAATTAATATATTATAAGATAAGAGTTTGATAATAAATTAATAATATATTTCTTTTCTTTTTAGAGAGAGAGGGGCCAACCAAGATAATTTGCCTCTACATCTACAAAGCCAAGTAGTAGATAATAATACCATTTGATCTGCACAAAATTAAAAAATAAGAATAATACATATACAAAGACATATTTTTCTCTATTGATTTATAGTATATGATATAACAAACTTAACCTGATTATTTAAAAATAATATGCCATAATGGTATAATTTTTCTGTTAAATAAAAGCAATTAATAACTTAATGTATTTAAATACTTAAGTGTGAATGATATTTTTATGACAACCATCAAAATAGTCACTGACATTTTCTAATTTTGCATGAATATAACTAAAAGAAAAAAATATATTTAAAAAAGAGAATTAAATTAATAATCAAAGATATAAATGAAAATTAACCTGAAGGGGTCTCCATCTGTACAAAATAATTCCCCCATAAATAATAGACAACAATAAATAGTTCAAAAGAGATTGTGATGTAGGAGCGTCAATCCCTAAAATAATTAAAATAATTAAAAAAAAAAGATTACTAATTTTAGAAACATATTAAATAAATGATGTACTCTAAAGTCCTAACTAAGATTAAATTGTCCATAATTTGATAAATACTTTTAAATTCACCCGGATGTTTTATTAATTTGAGGCTCCACTAAACAATTAAGCGGTAACAAAATGAAATTGGGTTAAATTGAGTATTAATTGAACAATTGAGAGTATATTGAGTATTGAAGCAAAATTGGGGATTTTATTTGCATATTTCCAGAACAAGATTTTTTTTGTAAGCATCCTTTTTGTCCTTTTTTTGCGATGTTTAATATGCATTTTTTTTATAAAGTTCAGTTTAAGATTCTAAAAAGATATTTGATCTAACTTAATTAGCTAATTGCTTAACTAATTGAAGAACGACTAATTGCTTAACTAATTGACAAATGACATTAAATTACAAATTATTTTTCAACTTATAATTTTCCTAATTGGTCTGCGAATTCTGAGTTACCTACCCAATTTGGTACATCACCAAATTTTCCTAAAAAGGAAGTTCTTTCTGTCGAACTTTTTCAAAATCCACTTTAATGTGGAAGGAACAAAATACAAAGAACATACTTCCCATGCTAATTAAAAAATCACAACGAAATTTCCAACTCCCAATTTTCATCATCACTAATCATAAAATCGCAGAGGAATTCCTAAAGAACAATTAAATACTAAATGTACGGACCACGGCGAGAGAGATCGGATGAGAAAAGGCCAGTTGAGGTGACTAGAAGCGACACAACTTGGCCCAAAACCAGCCCTGTTACTGCCTCTTTTGTGAAGTAGCCATTTGAGCTCAGCATGGTTTTGCACAAAGAGAGAGAGAGAGTTCCAATCAACTCGAGTAGGAAAAAACAAACAAATCTTAGTAAGCAGGAGTGAGATCGTTAGAGAGCAATAACAATGCGTCACGTCAATCAATTGGCTGAAGTTGACGAAGTCACGAATGGGTATGGTTGGATAAAATAAAATGCAAAGTGATTTGCATGAAATTCGGATTGTTCATATTGGCCTTTTTTGCTTGAAGTTTATCTTGTTGTTATAATAGAGCAATAGTAGATAAGTAGATTGTAGATTTAAATATATAGAATTAGTTAAGAGTACTTAAATATTGAGAATTATATTGAATCCATCAGCGGTATATTTGATTTGGTTTATTTGAGTGCAAATAAATGAATTTGAATTATTCAAAAAAAAATGATTTGAAACAAAATTTATTGTGACAAATATCCCTATTGTGATAAATATGATATGCCAAATATTTTCGACATAGCATGTCCAAAACAAGATGATATATTATTTTTTTCGTTTTTCAATATACTTTTTTTTTATATATTATTTTCATTATTTTACGTATATATTGTTTATTGTCTCTAAAAAATGAATTAAATATATTGTTTGTTTAATTTTATATACTGTTTATCGTCTGTATATACTGTTTTTTCATGTCGTGCTTTAATATTTTTTTTAGATTCAAACTCATCATCAATTAGTTGAAAAATTTGCTAAATAATGTTAAATATATTTGGTGAGATGAAATGAACTTATTAGATAGTTGATGGATTAATATTTTATAAAAAAAAAAGTGGAGACAGAAAAATGAGTTATCTGAAGTCTCAACAGATGAGGGTCAAATTTGATTTTTCTCATTTTTACGATTATCACAAAATAGATCGACTGGGATGACAACTTTGCTGGAAATGCCATGTCACTCTAACATTAACCATTGATAGAATCATAGAAGGATATAATTGAACAAATCAATAGTTAAAAGGGCTGATTGACCAAATTTTTTTTGGAAGAGCTCAATGAAAAAAGTTACAAAATCAATAATTAAAGGGCCTACAATTAACGGCCCAAAATCAGATTTTCGTTCTCTTGTTATTTCATGAAAAAAGAAAAATCAAAGCACTGTAAATTACTACAACCTTTATTAGCTAAAAAAGTTCTTGTCACAAATTAAATAAATTATAATATTCACAAAAGACATACAAGATTCAAGATCAAAATTTGAATAATTAAAGGATTTACATAACTTGAAAATAATAAAAAAGTGATTTTTTTTACAAAATACTCATTTTAATAATTTGAAAATACTTTGTCTGCATTTAATCATAATTTTTTATATCAGTTTGTACTTATTATACTATTTGCATTTTATATACACAACAGAAAATAATATATTAACATCAAGGAAGTCGGTTATACAATCCTTTCTTCATAAAATAAAGAATACATACAACGATAAAAAAGTTTATCAAAATAATAATAAGAGAGATAATGAACAAAGAAAGAAAGAACAATCAATTACTGATAATATACATCATTTATTGGATTTCTTGCCAAAGAGATCATTGATCCATTTCTTGAACCGAGACGGTGACGATCCTTTTTTGCCAGATTTGTTGTTGTTTTGTTGATTTGACGGAGGCGGATCCGGCGCCGTATCCCATTGGTCGGCCCACGACAACCCGCCTGAGTAAACCTCCATTATGATCTCTTTCTCCTCTTCTTCTCTCTCCTCTTTCTTTCTCTCTCTCTCTCCTCTTCTTTGTGAGTTCTATCCTTTGTTATAAGAGATGTGCATTTGCTAAATTTAGACAATGAATACCTGTTTTTTTAAAACAAGCTAGAAAGTTTGTTTGTTTTTGGCAGTGTATTATGCGTACTATGATTGTATATTGTGCAGAATGAATCTTCTTTTTGTAAAATTTATGACTGTATTATGTGTAAAGTGATCTATATAATATGGGAAATTTTACAGCACTCCACTTTTGTTATTTTATTTTAATCGGACGGACCAAATTAAATCTGAAATGGAACACCATAGAGTTTTTTTAATGAACGAGGACGGACCAAATATACAATTTAATCGTCCTAATTATTTCCTTCTTTCCTTCCCTTCGGTTTCCACCATTCGTCCTCCTCTCCTGTACTTCGCTCGAGTTTCTCTAGTTCCCTTCTCTCTTCTACTTGATCTGTGACCCGCTTTCTTATGGCCTTCTTCCCCCAATTTTGGCAAGCAAATGTGAAAAATCCCATACGTGTATGCTTACTTCAAACTATCTAATGAGGAATCGCCTGATGTGGTGACCATATTAGAAAGTCTTCTCCAAACTTTGTTGCTCTCTTCTTAAAATTTGCCTGACCTTAAATTGTGTCTATATTATCTGAGTTTGGTTTAATCATGCTTGTGTATGTGATTTTTTTTATCTATCAATGATTTTTACTTATTTTAGTGTTGTTTTGTGTATTACTTCTATAATTTTTGGATCTTACTTGGATAACAAACATGATGATGTGGCTTTTCATCCATTTAATCTTTGTATTCTTTTAGAAGATTAAAACAAGAGCAAATTTATATAGTGTGACCCAGTTTTGTACATCACATATATAATGGGGAAATCTGACAAAAAACATTTACTCAAACAACAAATAAAAAATATAAAAATTAAATTAAAATACAATCCACATAATAGTTGTGTTGTACTGTATGGATGGGAGAGAAGAAAATTAATGGAGGGGAGAAAATAAATGGAGATCTCCTAGATTGAATTAAATGGAGGGGAAATAATTGTGTGAATAAAGTGGAAACTAATTAAAAGCAAATCTTTGTAATTAATATTATACATTCCAAAAATACCCTTGTTAATCTCAATAGATCTATCATTAAATTGAAACAAAAATGAAGTACTATAAACAAGCTCAACTAAAACTCATATAGAGAGAAAAATGTTAATTAGATAAGCCAGGTGATATATCGCGAAGTAACTCATGGACACCGTGCTATATGCTGCAGTTTTTTTTAGAAAAGCACAGTATAATTTTTTTGTAATAAAAATAGATATATTTAATGATTGGAATAGAAGCATTTTCTCTTTATTTCTCATGAAATATTTGTCACTTGAAGAACAATATATATGTCATATAATTCTTATATATGTTTTTTTATATTAAAAAACAGAATATATTTTTTACACAAGCAGTATATATTTTTATAAATTTAGAAAAACAGTATATAGATTTCAGCATATTATGTTTTACAAAACTGTATATATTTTTATAAAATAATTATAAAGATTTATGAGAAACAATATACATATAGCAAGTAAACTAGCATATTTAGTCCATCTAAGTTAATTTAATCGCTTGATTAAAATATTACTAGTTTCTATAACAATTAGAAAAAGGGTTTTCCAATAAAAGTATTTTATTTTTCTGATAATAAATTGCTCTATGTATCAGATAGTTTTTCTTTTTCAAGGAAATTTTGTGCCAGCGACTTTTGAACCTAAAGAAATATGCCCAAAATGATATCTCCAATAAAGAAAAAGAACATACTTTGACTTGAAGCAATTATTTTCATTATATATATATATGGCCGAATTTCACGTGTATCCCTACAAAACATCATAATTTCACGTATACCCCTACAAAAGGTGAAATATCACCAATACCCCTGCAAAATCACTCAAATATCATGTATATCCCTATGATATATCTAGTGTTAAGAATGATGTTATTTTTTTTTTCGTTTTCTCCACCTATGATATATTTAGTGGTAATGATTTATATTGAGTCATGTTATGTTATTTTTAGTTTATATATTTATATAAGGTAGGTTCATGATGAATATATTTGAGAGAAAAAACTTACAATTTTCTAAAAAATTAATAAATAATTAAAGAATAGTATATAATAGTTATTTTATACTTTTAATAAAGTAATTGATAATAATGCAATCATTATAGATGTTATTTAACTGAATATCATGAGGGAATATTAACGACAAGGGTATTTATGATATTTTAATAATTTTGTAGGGGTATTCATGATATATGTGTGATTTTGTAGGGGTATGCATGATATTTGAGTGATTTTGTAGGGTTATTGATGATATTTTACTTTTTGTAGGGGTATACGTGAAATTATGAGATTTTACAGGTGTACATATGAAATTTGGCCTCTATATAAGAAAACTAAAATTGTAATGTTTATATCTTATTTTAGAATGCAAGTTGTCACTTCAAGCATATAGCTGTCATGCCAATTGAGAAAATGACACATCAACATATTTAATTTAGTTGCAGTTGCAGATCAATCAATTATTTCGAATATTTTTTCATACCAAATAATATATATATATATATATATATATATATATATATTTATTAAAAACTAAAATCACCACAAACCTATTCAAAAGTCAAAACAAAAGATGAGAACTCAATTCAGAACCTTAGATTTGTAAAGCCATTATCATTTTGCACTTTTTTAGAACAGAATTTTTTTATTTTCCCCAATATCAACAAGATGAGATGGGTTACTTAGAGCCATAATAATTTACCTACTATACACACTAAATGGCATTTAAAGACCATCAAATGTACACCAAACAACCATAAATAAAATGACCCATTTTATTATGACTTATATTCATCTTTCATTTATTTGGTGGTTAGGAAAGTTGGAAAGGTGATATGATAGAGATTCAAATATCCTCCACATGAAGCCAATCTATTTTCAAACCATATAATGTTGATAAAAAATTACCTCAAAAAATATATCAAAATAAGAAAACATTTTCATGAAAAGCTTAATCAATACACACAAGTACCACACATAAATAATAATAAAAAAAAAATCAATCAGAAAGAAGAATCTGAGATAACAAATTTTTTTTATTTTTTTTTACTTTTTCAATTGAACATCCATTCATAAATCATAACATCTTTTTGTCTTTTTCTTAAACTAAAAGGAAAGAAAATAAACCCAATTCACCATCATGAGATGGTTTATTTACAGCCATAATTTACACAATATACACATTAAACATTACTTAAAAACCCAAATTTCAAACCACAAACCACAATTAAACAACCCCTCTTTATTATTATCTTTTTTCCTTTTTCAATTAATTGTTGGTTAGAAAAGAGGGTGGGAAATGAAATGATAAAGATCTCTCACATTTCTTCCACAACAAGCCAATCTTCATTGTCAGAGAATTCTTTCACAACTCCAACAATGTAGAATCCCATTTCATCTTCTCCTTCCTCTTCAGTTTCAAATCCACTATTTTCAAATGCAGGATTTTCAATTCCATCATTTTCTCCATTGATTGCGTCGGAATCTAATTCTAATTCTGATTCTATTCCTTTGTCCTGTTCTATCTCCTCAATCATCAAATTACGAGGTTCCGTTCCAATTTCATCGAAAAGGGCCCCAAATCCGACGAAATCATCGGAATTATCAGCAAGTTTATTATACCCGAATTCAATTTCGTCAAAAAGACCCCCAAATCCGATAAAATCATCAGAAGCCTCCAACAAATTGTTAGCATTATCAACAGTGTTACTGTTAGATCCATCAAACCCTTGATCATAATTATACTCTACATCAAATCCTACTTCCTCTTTTTCTCCCGCTTCTTCGCAAGAATAATTACTGGAATAAACACTACCTGCTAAATCCTTCAAAACGGCACTCGCCGAAACCCCCTTATACTTCAACATCCCCAAATCGTCGCCGGCGATCCGCCATGAGACCAACTTATGATTGAGCGCCACATCGCACGACTTCAACTTATACGTCCCCTTCGTCTTGTCCTTGGACTTGGTCACGGGGTGGTAATGGCAGGACTTGCACCTCGCCTTCTTGCACTTCCCAGTGAACTTGGACCCGTTGGACGGCGCCGGTCTGGTTACTACGGCCCTGCTCTCGAAGCCGCCGATCGCCGGGAGTTTCTCGATGTATCTCGGGGTCTTGCTGCGCTGGGACTTGGCGTTGCCGTGGTGTCTTCCTTCCCTCTTCATAGTTAGTAGAATTCTGAAAGTGGTTTGGTTTGGTTTGGTTTGGTTCGATTGATTTCTCTCTTTTCTTCTTCTTTCTCTTGTTTAAGCTTTTGTTTCTCTCTTTGTGAAGTTTTGGGTCAAGACACAAACACAAGAGGATTGGAACAAGTGGGCAAGCAACCGCTGTGGATAAGTGAAACCAGTCTACCATAAACCCATCCAATGATAACACGCCACGCAGATACAACTGATTACGTGTCCTTTTATTAGTCGATTATACTGTGAACCAGGTGCAGGTAATAATTCAGAATGGAAGGTACGAAGGGACATACCTTGTGAGGAAGAGTATCAATATATCAAGGTCTATGATGAACCGAGCGAATAAAAACGCGCCAAGTAAGCTAATCGACGTAGATTCTTGTGTTTTATTAATTCGGTGTTTGGAGACCGGATCTGTGGGATAATTTATGTGGCTTGTGAAAGTGATGCAATGAGATGGGAATCTTCAACTAGAACAAATGATGATGATGCGAATTCGATGCTCCTTCAGCGGTTGATATTTGCACTCCACCCTCTTTATTAATCTAGGGAGAGAAAATTTTGCGGTGGGTGAAAATTGCAAGAAAAAGAAGAGAGAAAATTCACATGGCACGCATGCGGATCTAGATCCGATTTGATTATTGGAGTCCGAATCCGTTATGTTAACGCGTCTCAAATTCAGATGTGTGTGTAGTGTGTACGTCCAAAAAAATATGGATATGCATATGCTTCTATACTTATGCTTATTTGGTTAGAATTTATGAATATCAACAATGATGCGAATTCATTTTCTCCTGTTGAGTAATTTATACAAAAGAAATTTCTGCATCTTTTTATTTTTATTTATTTTCTTTCGATTTTCTGTATTTATTATTCAGTTCCAGCATTCAGAAAAAATAATATCAGAAAAAGACATTTGGACCAGTTCTGGAAGACTTAGAAATGGGAACAGAACCTGCCAAGAAATGACCACATAATTTTGAAAGTAAATAAATTTGAGATAAATTAATTCAGTTCATTTATCATGCGCTCAAATATGATAATTGTTTAATTCAGTAATATATAGATGTCATTTATCAAGAAGACTTCTATCATAACTTAAAAAAATCACAATCTAAAATAACATTTTATAACTCAAGTCATAAATTAATAATCAACATAAAATATCACCTCACATAACATATTCTAACTCAAGAGTCTTAAATTACCATTATCACTAAAGAGTAAAGACAAAACTAAAAGAAATATGACCCCATGATTTTTTTATTAAAAGAAATCCAACTTGGCCGATAACATTTCCGAATTCTGGAGACAATAAGTCGCAGGGAAAGAGAAGGACGATCGACGCATATGGAAAACGGACTAACTAAGCACGTGTTGGAACATCTGAAAAGCACGTAATCAATGCATCTTTAAACAAAAAAGGCCATTTCGTCGGACCGTTCTAGCAGAAATTACCCAGCAATAGACAAACTAAAAGACGTACGGTTAGGCACTAGAATGATGCTTTATCTTCTTTCTGTTCATTCTGTGTTGTAAATATCTTTTTTTATATTTTCATTTTTGTACGAACTTTTTATTTATTTAATAGAATCTCAGTGAGGCAATTCGTCTCCGAAAGCTTCAGAAAAAAATACATTGCCCCTCCTTCCAACACTTTAAAGAAATCAAATTTAAACTTCGTCACTGGTTATCACGCACAAATCACCCGAAAAAAACCTTACTATTACAACCCTAAAAACCCTTAAACTGCATTAATTCATCACTCCAACAAAAGCTTTCGCATTACACCCTTCAAAACAACAAACTATATCTTCCTTTCCTCCAAGACAAGAATTTCAAATACCATTATCATGGTTAGAAGACTTTTTTTTTTGAAGGAGTAGTTGAAAAGGTTACAAAAGACTTTCATTGAATTAAAAAGTTGCTATATTATATTAGAGGCCAATATTTGGCTAAAATAACATATCTTTAAAGCCTAAGAAAAAAATATCCTAGGATTGTTCTATCCTAACCCTCGTGCAAGGTCTGAAGTTTCTTGCTGCATTCGTAACCTTCAACCACTGAGATATTGTATTCATGATCATGTCGAAGATTTAAAAAATTACGGTCTAAAATAATATCATTTAACTTACTGAGATGTCATATCTTTAATCGTGTCGATGACTTTAATTCATTAATATAGAATATATGTCATTTATCAAGAACTTAAAAAATTACAGTCTAAAATAATATCATTTAACTCAGTCAAAAACACAAAAATCAACATAAACATCAACCTCACACAAAAAATTGTAACTCAAGAATCTTAAATTACCATTATCACGCACAAATCACCCGGAAATAAATCTTAGTATTACATCACAACCCTAAACCCTTAAACCACATTAATTCATTACTCCAATTTGTCTGTTTTACTTCACCAAAAAAAAAATAATTGGGATTTTCCAAAATTTATCAGGCCCATTAACGTTTTTAGGACTAACAGTATAACTAATCCGTCTAAGTCCAAACATGTTAGGCCCATTAGCATCTATTCAACTAATACTTTCTTATGAATATAAAATAAATAAGATTTTATATAGTCTTGCAAAGTGCAAAATCAATAAGCCGATCTTAGCTCAGTTGGTAGAGCGGAGGACTGTAGTGTTTGCAGATAAATCCTTAGGTCGCTGGTTCGAATCCGGCAGGTCGGAATTGTTTTAGTTCGTCCTTAATTTCTTTTCCTCTTTTTCTTTTTTCCGTCCGTCCGTTCGTTTAATACCGATTTAATGTGAATTTTCAGACTGCGAGTGAATTTTGTTGTCCATTCCTGATGTTGCAACAAAATCTTTGGAGAAGTTTCTCATTTACGAAGCCCTTATCTGCGTTGGAAGGTCAGTATTTATTGTCTTTTTAGTAATGAAACAATTATTATTAGCCTCAAATGGCGAATTGAAATCATGATTCAGAATTAGGTGTATTTTTATTTTTCGTTTTTTCAAAATTTTGTAAAAAAGGGATACCTGAATCAGTGAAAAACACCATAAAAACATTTGAACTGGCAGTAAGATCGAATTTTAAGGGATGAAATATGTAAAATATATAGCAATCTATTCTTTTATGCTAATTTACATGAGCAGATAATTCTTTGAATCAGGTAGAAGATACACCAATCTATCTTTGTCGAGGCAAATTTTACATTATAATTCGCGCAATGTAAGCTCTATTCAATTTTAGTGGGTTATTTTTTTTTTTTTTGAGGAAATAATGGTTATTTATTTCATAAAATATTACTCGAATATTTAAATAATAAACTATGTTGAATTTAATTTTGAAGGGGATTAAAACATTCTCATCACGAAAATCGGAGAGAAAATTAAAAAAGAGGATAGATCTGAAAGCGCCACGAAACACAAGTCTGTCAGAGAAAATTACAACTGAAGATGAATTAGAAGCTCCAACCAATATCGAGCTGCCAAGTGGCGACACATCAGATGGACAGCTGGCAGCTCCGAGTAGAAGCCAAGTGCTTCAGGCTTGTATCGCCACGTCAGCAGGGTTGCTTCTATTTGGTATCTTAATTAGACAGGTAATTAGGGTCTGGTTTTTTATTTTTGAAAGTTTTTTGAACAAGGATTAATAAATGGATTATTTTTTATTTTTAGGGTTCTCATTTAGGGTTCATAAATGGGTGGCCAATTCATGATGCTTCTGAAATCAGTTGTAAGATTTGTTTCTAAACAATGTCTTTTTTAATTGGTTTCTAAACAAATTGAAGCTTGAATTAGACCTAATTGGTGCAATTAAGCCTCAAATTATGCAAGCTTTAATTTGACCCTATTTTGCTTCAATTTTGCCTCATTTGGTCCAATTTAGCTTCAATTTACCCTAAAAAATCAAAGAACAAGGTTTTTTGAATCCTGAGATTTACTACTTTTTTGTATTTTTTATTAATTAATATGCGCTTAATTAATTTGCAGTTGGATTTGAAACATGGCATGCTGGTTTAGTACTTGGGCAAGTTACTTTAATTTCTTCAAGCAGATTTATTTTATTGAAGGCTTGGCCTGATTTTGCAAAGTCTAGTGAAGCAGCAAATCAACAAGTAAATAAATTTCTCTTTGGAAAATTTCATGTGTGCTTTTGTAAAGATTATAAATATCGTGAGAAATGTCAGTAAATAGTAAATACACATGATATTTATGATATTTTCAAAATTTTAAGGGTATATTTGATATTTCCTACGGTACTTAATAAAATTCAAAGACCAAGAAAAATATGAAAATAAAACCTGAACTGAAAAGAAATGGATTAATAAAAAATAAATAAAAGAGGAAAAACTGGTGACATAAGATTGGGCCTTTATTTTAGGTTTTTGGCATACGCATGCATACCCTTCGAAATTGCACAAATGCACTCCAAGTTACCAATCAATATTTCTAATAATCCCTTCTATGGGTGTATATGCAAAACTGAATTCTAACTTTCTAAGCAATATATTTGCTATTTGGCTCAATGTAATAATAAATTATTATTATTATTATTATTAATTTTTTTTATTTTTGGGAAGCAGATACTTAGCTCTTTAGAGCCTTTGGATCTTGTTGTGATTGCTTTTCTCCCTGGAATAAGTGAGGTAAATTTCCTATTATTTTTCACATTCTTTTATTAACATAAAAAAAATATTTTGACAGTTTTGCCCCTTATATTCATCTCACAGGAATTTTTATTTAGGGGCGGTTTGATGCCTCTTTTTGGACTAGATTGGAAAAGTGCTTTGGCAACTGGGGTTGTTTTTGGAATTCTACACTTAAATGGGGGCAGAAAATATGATTATGCTATTTGGTTAGTGATCCTTTTATTTTAAATTTTTAGAAAATTTCTGTTATTTTTTGTGGTTATGCTTTTATCTCCAATTAGTTTATTTGTTTGAAATCGAAAGATTAATTAGTTACTTTAAAAAAAGATAAAAAGATAACTATGATTGATAAAGAATTAGTCTAGATTAAGGAAAACTAGTCATAAATAAAGGGTAAAATTTGTTAATTCACTATTTTATCTTAAAAAATCAGGTTATTTAATGCATCATAGAACTTGTTATTTTTCTAGTGGTTTAATTTTTTGTTGTTATATTACCATTTTGAAAGTTTAAATTTTCATATTTAATAATTAATCTTTGTATACACTTGGATAGTACAAAAGAATTGCAGTTAGTGGGTTGCCTGACTTGTTTATTTATTCATCTATTTATTTATTTAATTATTTATTTAACTTTACTGAAGATTGTACTTCAATAAATTTCTATGGAAAATCCGAAATGTAATGCCTTTTTTTTTCTATTTTTTTTAAATTGTGCAATTTTCTTTCTTAGGGCAACATTAGTAGGATTTGCATATGGTCTCGCAACAATAGCTTCTTCAAGTTTACTTGTTCCAATGGCTTCACATTCATTAAATAACCTAATTGGAGCCTTATTTTGGCGCTTTAAAGACTTCAATTCTATAAAAACTCTTAAATAACCTCTAAAAGGTATTATTCAATCCTAATTGATTTTTCTTTTTTGTAATTACATAACCCTTTTAATCTCCACTTTTTTTATTTTGTCCGATATATTTTTGTTCTTTGATGACTTGATAAGTATGATATTTGTTCATGTAATTGTAAGTTACTTTTCTTTTGGTTGTATCTTCAGACGAAGTGCATGATTGTTAAGAAAAGATTTCAATGCATCACATTGGAAGATCAATTAATTTGTATATCTTTTTGAAGTTATACCATAGTATAAAGATGTCTGAAAAAGATGTTTTTATATACAAGTAAAATGGCTTGAAAAAGCAGTAATATAACAAGTTCATTTTTTTTTATTGCAATAACAATGTCATTTTCTTCTATAAATATTTGATCGGTATTATTGTAAATGTATTTTCAACTATCTTTTTTTTTTTTTTTTTTTTTTCAAATTCTGTTATTTCAAGGATAGACTTTGAAGAGAGTAAATTAGAAGATATTTTGAGCATTTGTTTGTGATATAAAATATATAATATTAAAGTTAGATAACAAAAGTTAATGATCATTATTTGAAGATAAGAACACAACTAATCTTATCCAAAGCAAAATAAATGAACAAATCTTTGCCATTGTATCCTATTTGAGGTTAAAAATGTATCTCTATATAAACCCCACCATCACCACCACTCTAAAATAAATCAAAACAAAATAACAATGGCATTATTCCCTCGAAACATTTTGTTATACATCATGGTGGTCACCTTTCTTTCTTCTTTCATCACTACAATTGCAACATTTGACGCTTCCAAGGCCGGATTTAGCTTAAACCTAACATTTGTCGACCCTAAAAACCTACACGAAAATCTAACGGAAGTCCTCGAACAAACCAAACAACGCATTACCTTTCGTCTCAACCCAACAATGATCCCCCCTCCTTTGCTCGCACGTGAACAAGGCTACTATGTCGGGGTAAGTCCTGGGAGCCCTCCAACTTTAAACGCATTATTACTCGATACAGTCGGTAGCCTGACCTGGGTTCAATGTCAACCATGCAACCCATGCTTTATCCAAGACGATCCAATATTCAATCCTAATCACTCCAGTACCTACAAACCCATGGAATGCACGGATTCATTATGTCGCCGCCCATACCAGTGCATAAACAATGTGTGTCGTTTTCAAATCGCATATCAAGGTGGCCGTTCAGTAGTTTATGGCGACCTTGCTCGTGAGACTTTCCATTTCGAATCCAGTACCGGCAAGTCGAATCAGTCTTTCATCTAGGGTTTGGTTGTGTACACGGGAGTAGGAATTACAACAACCATTACATCGCCGCTGGCGTCTTTTCGCTAGATTCCTCATTCTCATCATTCGCACAACAACTTGGACGAAACTGATTTTCTTACTGCTTGTATCGCCTTGGTACTAATACCAGGAGAAGTTTTCTGCGATTTGGACGCGACATAATCTTGCGGCCCTCACAAATGACCCATCTTTTGCATTATCCAGACTCAAGCATGCACTTCCTTGACCTAGTTGACCTCACCATTCATACTACTAGACTCGGATTGCATCCAAATGTGTTTGCACGACATGCCAATGGTCATGGAGGCTGCTTTATTGACACATCATCACCAGCCTCTGTATTCATACAGCCAGCATGGGATCGAATTCAACACTTCTTCATAGAATATTTCAAACAGTACAACATTAATCCTGTACATCTCCCGGGCACGCTTTGCTTCCCATTGGTGGCAAGGATTGAGAGAGCTTTTCCAAGCATGACGTTGCATTTTAGGAACAGAGCTTTTCTTCTTCTTACACCACAGAGAATTTGGCGAACGATACCTCAACAGGGGTTATTTTGTAGTACTCTAACATATCATCCTCAAATAACATTAATTGGATTCATGCAACAAATAGACACTTGGTTCATGTATGACTTGCCAAGGAATGAGCTATATTATGCGGGGGCAGATTGTTCAAATGAATAAGAACTCTTTGTTGTTTCTATTCCATGTAACATCTTATTATTAATAAAAACTAAGTTATAGTTGAGTTTCATATTGAAGATCACAATTCAAAATATACCAATGCATTTGATATGAAAATGAAACATACGAGAGCTCCGTATATATCAAAGATTCAAAATACATCCAAGATGAAAAAGAAAGAATCAAAGTAAAAGTATATTTTGTTTGATTGAATAGAGATGGCTCTTTGTCCCACTTCAATTTTTTATGTCAATGTGAATTGAACCCATAATCTATGATTTGTGCTGTTTTATATTCAACCACTAGACTATGAGATCTTTGGCCAAAGTAAAAATATATTGATTCAATTCAACTGCCAAATTCCAAACCTTTGTAACTCTTTTTTTTTCTTTCTTTTTTTTTTCAAGAAAGAAAAACAATCAATTTAGTCGGTTTCTTACTTGGTCGTTAGTTTTGAATTTGCGTCTTTAACTCTTTATGATGTTCTTTTATCTTCTAATTTATGTACGAGATATTTTTTTTCTATACAATGAACCCCTATTGTAGAGACTTTTTTTTTGAAGTAGCATCGGTTAGAAAAATAATTCAACAAATAACATCGTTTTGAAAATAGTTAAAAAACTAGTATTTCTGCCAGGTTTTATGGCGGAACTATAGGATTAGTGCCCTAGGCCTAGTGTTAGGAAATGGATTATGTATTAAGATATTATTATTTATTCAATAAGGATTATTTCTTATACATCTGTGTGTATGGGTTGTGATTGTATACTTACATAACTTATATCAACCATGAATGATACTTCGGGTTCACGCCATTAGAATATGTGTTTCTGATAGTAGAACTGTGAACCAACGGATGACATTCTAAACTGTCCCTATTCCTAGTGATATGTATAATGTTTATAGAGATAAACATACTTCAAGTAAGAAGCTACATATCCACACTAGTATATTCGCAAACTGGATGATCATATTTTGCTGATCATGGACATAGGGATGTCAAGTCTGGAATATAGGTACGTGTTAGAGAACATGTACTGAATTGATCACACTATGAGAATATGCATGGTATATGTATTAGTGATTCTCATATGAATATTGTGCTTGTTCTTACGACCTGAGGTCACCATTTATTTCTGTATGTGGAATTGCACAATTTGATATGATCCTATGTCATCCTTAACCAAATGATCATTAGAGTCATCATTATGTATGCACTGAATCATGACGAGGAATGTAAAGATAGGAATTTGTTCCCTTCATCACGAGGGAGATATCTCTGGGCCCCTGATGAACTAGGACTGAAGTAAATGCATGGTCATGCTCAAAATGGATTAACAAAGAGTTGTTAATATCTCTTTGAATTTATTCAGTCTAATTCTCCATCAAGAAAGAGACTTTGATCAAACATAAGGATGACATATTTTCATGCCTTGTGATCAAGACAAATATCGTATAACAAAAGGAATATGTAAACGTCTATCCAGATAGGTAAATGATCGCTGATCATTTCATTTAATATGGGTAGTCATGACGCCAGTCTAGAGGTCACTCATGACATATAGTTTTTAGATGATCATTGTCAACGTTAAATGAAACCTACACGGTCACACAATACAAGCCTTAGAGGCAGCCCGTAATACACAAATAGAGAGAGAGTTTTGTGAGGGTATTTTCGAAAAGTATTTTCGGACTCTTCTAGCAGAATCCGATAATTCCGTATGTCTAAAGTTCTCGTGGATATGAGTAGAGGTCCTCTAACTTGAGGACTAGTTCGCGGAGTCGAGATTCAGGATACAAGAAGGAGAAGATTGCAAGATGAAAATTTGTTCAGACCTACATCCGCTTTTCTCTCCCGGATTAGTGTAATATGAGGTAAAATTTTAAATAGTAATCTCATACCTTTATTTCCTTATCGATGATCATAGGGAGGGTTGAGTCCGTAGATTCCGTTGCGCATGTATCGTACATGGTTACAGATTCCCCAATAGGAACAACTTCTGTTCCGCCAAAAAACCTGGCGGAACAAAGCCTATTTTTTAATTTCCCTTAAAAATATGTTAATGAAGTTAATAAATACTCTTCCATCAATCTCTTTGGTGGAACAGGTGAAAATTTTAATTTTCACGTCAACTAGAAATTAATAAGGAGATTTAGCAAAAAAAAAAAAATATTCCGCCAAATAGTGTGGCGAAACAGTGATTTTTTTTATTATTTTATTAATTTTTTGCTAAATTTTTGACAGTACAATAATGAGATTTATCAGCCTTCGCACAACCTCAGTATCTTGAGCAACAATA
Source organism: Juncus effusus (assembly GCA_027726005.1). NCBI lineage: Eukaryota > Viridiplantae > Streptophyta > Magnoliopsida > Poales > Juncaceae > Juncus > Juncus effusus. The sequence goes on along the minus strand of CM050894.1, from coordinate 7,050,585 downwards.
CTAAATGATCCCCTAGTCTCTCTCCCTCTCACGATGGCTAAAACCACTCAAAAGAAAGTTTATTTAAGAAAACACTCATGATAAAGAAACTCGTATGTCTGAGAGAGGTTTATTATGCATCAAAAAACATCATCCATTGTTGTACCAAGAAGAGTTGTTGTATTTTACTATCTTAGGGAGCGAGGTAATGCAAGAGTTTGCAGTTGTTATTTTTTATTGTTAAAGTTCTTGAAAAGAGGGGGTTTTGGTTAGTTTGTTACCTTAATTTAATGTGAAGATAGGACGATCAAATTACATTAGTATATATTCTCATGAGAACACAAACTATTTTTAGTGTTTTCCTTCTTTATAATAAGGCAACGAATTAGCCAAAGCTTCCACTGCTCAAAGATATTTAACTGTATAAAAATAAGATTGGCAAGCCCTCACACGATCTCACTCCCTCGAGCATATATGGAACGCTAAACAAATGGTACACATGTGAAACATCCATTTTCTTCTTAGTGCACAATTCTGAGAAGGGAAATGTGCAAACACGATGGCACTGTAGCACGATGACACTGTGGATATACTGTTTTTCCATTTTTATATACTGTTTCCTCATTTTATATACTGTTTTGCCATTTTATATATTGTTATTTATTCTTTGTGTAATTTTTTATTTTTATATACTGTTTTCCCATTTTATATACAGTTTTCCCATTTTTATATACTATTTTCAATTTTTATGTATATACTATTATTAGAAAATAAATTATATATACTCTTATGTATATATTGTTATTAGAAATAAATTATACATACTGTTATTGGATTCGTCGTGAACAGTCGTGCTACAGTACCGTCGTGCTCTATCAGGTCCCTTCTGAGAATACTAGCAGTATCCTCGCGCCGCTTCGGTGGTGTAAGCATAATTTAATTTGCGAAAGTAAATTAAATTTTTTTTGAATTTTTAGTGATTTGATGATAATTATGTAAAGAAATTTTGACAAGAACATTATTTTCTAAAAATAATAGATTCAACCGTATAATCTTAAAATTTAATATTAATATTTAAATAGGTGCATTAGAATTGATATGTCAATATATATTAAAAAAAAATTTGTTACAACTTAAATAAACAATGGAATAAGCGAAATTACATATATTAGTTTGTAGACAAAATAATCTGTATGATACTAAAATTGAAGACTTTATGAATATTTTTGTTAGTAATGATATAAAATTAAAATTTATTTGCATTGTTATATATATATATATATATCATACTAAAATTGATGTCAAAAATAAATCAATTAGGAAGTAAATTTTTTTAATTTGATACCAAATTGCACGAAATGTCAAAGAAAATATAAAAATATTTTTCACAATTTCCGGAAAAGTATAAAACTTTAAAAAAATATTGAAATAAAATTGAAACATTATTTACACAAAAAAAAATTCTTAAGAAATTATATTTATGAATATTTTTTAGTAGTATTTCCAAGAAAATAGTATTTTTCTAAATAACCCTTTTTATAATATTTTTGAGAAATATTTTAAAAAAATTGTAAATAAGTTAAAAAAATTGTTATTAGACTTTTAAAATATATAGTAATATTTTTTTACTTTTTAATAATAATAAATTTTAAATTATTATATCGTGGTTTTATATAATAAGACATATGACTAAATTTGATAATAGAAATTCATCATGTTTTGGACTAAAAATGAATTATTGTAGGTTTTATATTTTAATAACAATATATACGTAAAACAGTGAAAATAATATTAAAAAAAATTGTATATTGAAAAGCGGAAAAAATAATATATATAAAATTTCATCGTATTTTGGGAGTGCTCAAGTTCGTCGTGTTTTCAGATTTCCCAATTTAAAATTCACAAAATTTCATATAATTTAACATTCTTAATATTTTATGTAAAATGTAAAACATTAAATAAATTGTGTACAACTTGGAGATGAGAAACAAAAAATCAAATTTGATACAATTTTGAGATGTGAATCAAAAATCCCAAAAGTGGGACACGTGTCAACAATCTATGAAAAGCTGATCTTTGTATTTATGAAGAAAATTTGAGGTTACAAATAATCACATATTTATTTTATTGATAATATTACTCAACACAAGATTTTAGTTCTCTAATTGAATTATTACGATATTATTACATAATATTTACTAAAAACTAGTTATGATATTTATAAAAGAATCATTTAGCGTTGAGATAATCAGTTCATGAAGATTGACACTAAGATATAAGTAGGAGGTAAAATCATTTTATTAAAAATAATTATTGTAATTAATCAAAACGAGTTCTCTCTCTCTCACAATCTATCCGGAGCTCTCTCCCATACATCTTCTTCAGATATTTTTTTAAGGAAATCTTCTGCAGATTTTAATTTATCATAACGGCAAACTTCTTTTTGAAGAAAATCATAATTCATAACTGTAAACTTATTATTAAGAATCAACCACTTAATCCTTGAAGGTAACTCAAAGTAGAAACTTGATGGGATCATGCATGCATGTGCTATCATGCAGCAATTATCGACATTTCACTTCATCTCAACCTGAATCTAAAGAGTCCCACAATTTGTCTATAAATACAATGTTTAAATACTCATATATTCACTACAAAACACAGCTAATCTAGAGTCAATCTAGCATATATACATTTATCATGGCTCCTCTTGTATGGGCAACCTTAGTTCTCCTTTCTTTGACAAGCATAACTGTTTCCCTAGCGCAACCTCAATCCGTTCCACCGGGATTTGGGGTTGTAAACCCTAGTTCAGCGACCAAAGGCAGTTCAACTTACACGTGCCAAGATAGCAATGGTAATTTCACGACGTGTGTTGCGACCTGCCCTAGCAAGTGTAGCCGTAAGTGCATCGTCAGCTGCCCCGACTGCAGAACATTATGTTGTAAGTGCTCTCATTACAATTACTTGTACCTTAGGCAAATATGTAACACTGAGCCTATGGTTGCTAGGTCAAGTGGTAAGGCCAATCACAAATTTTAGGAGAGATCCCAAATTCAAGTCTCAGCAAACACTAGGTTTTTTCTGAAAGTAGGTGAGAGGCGTATGTGCCCACCTTGTAGAAAAATAAAAAAATAAGTTACAATGAGTTCCATTTTCTGGTGACATGCTTACTTAAATACTTCTCCTTCAGACGTAATAGCTGTTACTTCATTCCAAACAATTGCAAGTACCTTACTTGCATTGTAACTGATTACATCAAGGGACACACTATAATAGCTTAATGGGTAAATATAATGAAACATAATGCTACACAAATATGTTTTAGCAGATACAATGAAATCAAGTACTATTAGTGTCTTTTTTCTTTTTCTTTTTTTTGACGGAATGGTTACATGAAATCTTGAAAATCAGTAAAACTATATATTTCATATGCTAGCTACTTCATATAGTGTTCCTCGAGAAGTTTCAGTTTTGTTTGAGAAAAAAAAATCATTTTTGTTACACTATAATAGTTGAAAAAATTGAACAATATTTTATTAAGTATTAACTATATTATCTTTTGTTTTGTTGATTTCACCAAATGACGTATAAATTAATAATGGAATCAAGTAGAAAAGATGACAGTAAATGAGTCACATGCACTTAGATTGAACAATTCATCACATAGCCATTATAACTTAAGTTGTACTTCCAATGCCTTCAAACTAGTTGTCCAAGATATTATGCATCACAAACCGAATCAACACATATTTAGTAAAATTTCTCAACCCAATATGTTAAATATCAAAAAAAGATATTATGTATCACTATTTTAGCCTTCCATCATACTTGACCGTAGAGCAAGCATACTAAAATTAAAAGATATGCTTGAAAACATAATTTACTTCATAATAAAAACATCAATATTATGATTATTTGACTAATTATCACTTGTAACAATGCAGTTTGCGACTTGTTTCCTGGCACTGTCTGTGGCGATCCTCGCTTCACCGGAGGTGACGGCAATGTCTTCTACTTCCACGGACACAAGAATGAGAACTTCTGTCTTCTATCAGACTCTGACCTCCATATAAATGCACATTTCATCGGAAAGCGCAACCCTGACTTGAACCGTGACTTCACATGGGTCCAAGCACTCGGCATAATATTCGGCAAGAACCACCGCCTTTACATCGGTGCAGAAAAGACCATGACATGGAATGACGAGGTTGATCACCTAAAAATAACATTCGATGATAAGGTTGTTCACATTCCGGCAGAAACCAATGGCAGATGGATGTCTGATTCTACGCCTGCACTGATAATCACACGAACTGCTCCAACCAATGGGATCATAGTAGAATTATATGGAATGTTTACAATCATGGCAAACGCGGTGCCAATCACAAAAGAAGATTCCAAGATCCATAACTATGGGGTCGGACCTGATGATAGCCTAGCTCACCTAGACCTATCGTTCAAGTTCCACTCGCTTAGTGACACGGTTAATGGTGTGCTTGGCCAGACGTATAGGGCAGACTATGTTAACAAGTTGGACGTTTCGAAGAAGATGCCAGTAATGGGTGGCGCACCGAAGTTCTTCTCTTCTGGTCTGTTCTCTATTGATTGTGCGGTTGCGCAGTTTGGGCAAAAGAGTGACCCGAAGATAGAAATGGTCACAGGCGTGCAAGGTGTTTAGTATTAATCTTGATGCAAGAAATAAAAATAAAGAGTACTGCTACTTTTACGTCTAGAGAGTAAAGCATTGTTTGTGCTCGGTAATTATAATTTATAAGGTTAAGATGTAATGTGTAATATCCATTAATTTGAATAAAGAACTCAATTGGTGTAAACCTTCATTAGATGAAATAAAAAACTTGGTGGTTGGACTTCCAACAATATACTACGATTGTTTTTTTCTAGATTGAACTTAAAATTTGTGACTTGATAGACTTCGCTAGAGGGGGCAAATGGGCGCATCGGGTCATATTTGGGTCGGGTTATTTGGATTCGGGTCTTTTTTATGTCCGGGTCATATTCAGATTTGGTCAACACGGATCGGGTCGGTTTGTGATCTTATTTCGGTCAGATCATTTTCGGGTAAAAAATTTGTCGGGTGAATTTTGGGTCTGATCGAGTTGTATTCGGATCTTGTTCCTGCCAGGTTAAATGCGTTCGGGTTATTTCGGGTTCAGGTTGATTTGATATTCGGGTCATGTGGAATTCAAGTCTCTTTATGTTTCGGGCAAATCGGGTTCGGGTTATTTTATGAATTTCTAGATGTGATAAAACTAACCCGAAACTAAAAAACCCACATGACCCGTCCGAAATATCAAATGACTCAAGCCCTCCTAACTGAAACCCGAACCGAAATGATCCGAACTTAAAATTGACCTTAATCCGACCCGACCCGATTCCAACCTGATTCTTTCCGAGACCCAAATAACTCTAACTCAAAATTGACCTCAACGTGTATCAACTATCAAACTATCAATATGATACCTTGAACCGAACATAAAATACCCGACCCGATGGATCTGATGACCCGAAAAAAGAACCCGAAAGAGCCGCCCGATACCCGACCCGATACCGACCCAACCATACCCGATCCGAATATTTTAGAAATATCAAACTACTGAAACCCGTCAAACCCGGTCCTAGAGCTGGCAAATATGACCCGAGCCTGAAAGACCCGCCCGACCAGCCCGAAGCCCGACCCGGCCCGATCTTTGAAAAAGTCAAATGACTCGAACCCACCCGACCCGGACCCGAAAAATCTAAATCCGAAATTACTGTTGTTTGATGATCACTCTAACCCGACCCGACATAAAATATGAACCCGAAACCCGTCAAACCCGAACCCGAATCGAAATGATTCGAACATAATGATGGTGTTATGCCCTAGGCCAAAGTGTTTGTGACCTAGGTTGACGGATTGAATTAAAAAACATTATAATTATTCTAAAATATTTCATATAATATGTGCGTATAGGTTATTTTAATATAATTAAAATAGACCATGAATATGCAATTCAACTTTATGTCATCAAAGTGTGTGACTTTGATAGTAAAACTATAAAGTGTTATGAATGCTATTCTAAATCGTCCCTGGTCATTTATAGGATATTTGTGGAGACAAATATACTTGCGGATATAAATAAATATATATATTTATATACAAGCTATAAATGTACACCAGTATATTAGTTGACTGATTATTATGTTTTACTGATCATGGATAAATAGTTATCAAGTCATTAATATAGGTATATGTTAGAGACCATATACTGGACTGACCCGCCATAAGAATGCTACATGTTTTATGTCATTAGCGATTCTTGTAACATAAAGTATTTATAGTCCTTTGACCTGAGATTGTCTCGGTTCCCAACATGAGTAATTTTATACTTTAATATAATCTAACACTGCCTTAACCGGGTGGTCATAACGGTTATGATTAGGTATATAATGAATCATGTAGAGGGATGAGTGCAATCAAGACGGGATTTGTTCCTCTCATAAATGAGAGAGATATCTTTAGGCCTCTTGATGAATTGAACTGAAGAAATGTATGGCCATACTCAAATGAATTAATAAGAGTTATTAATGTAATTTGTTCTTGTTCAGTTTAATTCGGGATCAAGAAATATTAATTCGATTAATATAAGGATGGCGTATTACATGCCTTATGATCGATATAGATATCGCGTGACAAAGGGACTAAATACGTGATTGTTGATTAGGTAAATCAGATCACTGATATTCACTTAAATTGGGTAGTCATGATGGCTTGCTAGAGTCCGCTCATGATTTATAGACTGTCAAGTTTATTGCCAACATTAAGTGAACCTACAGGGTCACACACAAAGAACAAACTGAAACGGGTGCAGAAAATCCTAGCGACTTATATGATGAGTTGCATAATAATGACACAAAAGATATTGTCATCTTATGTGATAAGATGTGATATATATGTATATAAAGACTATGAGCACACAAGATCATGTAATCTAGAAGAGTCTAGATGATGATATGTGGATAATGATGAGTGATGTCATACACATCTCTTAGTGTGAATAGACATGACTCTTCACCTCTATATAAGGACATAGAGGGCTCCAAATTCATTGTACCAAATGATTCTCTCTCTCATTATTTCTCATTCTCTTTTGTGAGACAAAAAGAGAGAAAATATCCTTTCTCATTTGTGTGACAAAATTACTAAAGGGTGCTTTCCTTTTATATGACAAAATGAAAGGGTGCAATTATATGAGAGAATTATACATCTTTTGTGAGACAAAATAAGAAGAAGAAAAAGAGTTTTCTTGTGCAAGAGAAGAACAAGCTACTAGCATATATATTGTTCTTCTTTCCGTTTTAAGAAGTTTGTTCGTGTGGACACCGGTAGAGGCGTTCGTACTTTCGGCGCTTGTCAACTATTCGGCTTAAGAAGATGAGAACGGTTTGTTGAGAGTTTTGGTGGAGACCGATTGTGTGTGCGGTAGATGACTTCCGCACGATCCGACCTAGACGGCCTAGACGGACGGAAAATCGGTTAGGACGGTAACCGGTTTAGAGGCACTTGGACAACACGCATGGTTTGAGCGTCACGGATTAAGCGTAATCCAAAAGGTATCTTTAAGATTTATTTCTTTGATTTAACCGATACGCACGGATTCTCGGGATGGGTTTTGGACGAAATTTTTGTTTTTCCGCTGCGTTATTCACGTCCGAGACCCAACACATAAAACTGACCTAACCCGACCCGACTTGAACCTGCTAAAACCCGAGACCCGAGCCGAAATCTGACCTGATTTTGTGTCAATATGAAACCCGAATGCAACATATTTGCCACCTCTACATGTTTAACATGAATAACTGAATCTGATTCTGACCCGACTCGCCATTTGCCAATTGCCACCTCTACAATTCGAGCAACCAAACTGCCCCTCAAGTTGTTCAAAGTTCATTCGACGATGACATAAGTGTAAGTTAAATTTTTATATTGTTTGTTCTTTCTTTTGATAGATAAAACTTTTAATTCTCTATCTTATTTTTTCTCAAATCTATATGTATACTCTTTTAAACTGATATTATATTATATGTTTTTACGTAGGAATTCAATTCTTATGATGACGGAAATCTTGCTAATAAATCCCAACTTGATTTGTATCTTAGCGAACCAAGATATCAACATAATCATGGTACTGGATTTGATATTCTTGCTTATTGGAAGGAAAACCAACAACGTTATCCCGAGTTAGCGACAATGGCACGGGATATATTAGCCATTCCTATTACTACTGTTGCATCTGAATCGTCCTTTAGCATGGGGGTAGAATTTTGAATAAATGGAGGAGTTCTCTTTTATCCGAAAATGCACAAGCACTTATCACAACTCGTAGCTGGCTATATGGATATGAAGGTAATATACTTTAATGGTTTGTGTTATTGTAATAAAACATAATAGATTAATAATTATTATTTAAACTCTAAATATTAGAATATACTGCCGATATGGAGGAGAGCATGAATGTTTTAGGACAAGAGGCCAATTTTACTGGTTTAAAGAGAGTAAGGATATCTGCCACTTCAAATGCTAGCTAATGTCATAATTTTCAATAAGTTAAAAATTACGTGAATTAGTAAAAAATTAGAAGTTTTCTCTTTGCTCAATGTATTTTCAGGTTCCAAATTCATGGTTAAGAGTCTTAACTAAAGATGTGATCTTGTCAATGTGATTTAGAAATAAGCAACAAAAAAGAGAAGAACATAAGATTTTACGTCGTTCAGCCAAAAATACCTACGTCTACGAACTTCTACTTTATAAGTAGCATTATAATATTTCTTCCTCTCAAAAGATGGATTACAACTCAACACAACACACTCAAGTTTCATTCTTTTTCTCACTTTCTAAAGTGGATTTCTTCTTTTGAATGTGTTTATAACTCTACACAAAACTTAACTTTTTATAATGGAAAAAAACTCATTTTAGCACTCTTAACTCTTGAGTTTGCTCATTTTTGCACCCTTAAGTATTTTTTGAGCACTTGTGTACCCTCAACTATTTTAAATGAGCACATGTGCACCCTCCATCCGTTAAATATCCAGTCAACAGTTAAATGCTGACGTGACAAAATAACATGACAATAAATAATAATAATAAAATTATGAGTTGGATTGATTAAAAAGGAAAGCAAAAAAAAAACCACTCTCTTCTCTCCCTCTCTCTCCCCTCTCTGCCTCTCCCCCAAACGAAAGAAAGAACAAAAGAATAAAAAACCGCCCCTCCCTCCAACCTCCGCCCGTCACCGGCCAGTTCGCCGGCCGTCGTCCACCGCCGCCCTCCGCCGGACATCTCCTCACCGGCCTCCACCACTCCCTCCTGATAAGTCCTCCTCTTCTTTTCTCTCTAATTTAAACCTATTTTCAATTTCTTTTTGTTTTCTTGTTCTTGTTTAATCAATTTTTTTTTTAGATTTGGTTTAAATTTTGTTAAATTCGTAGACATTTTGTGTGTTCTTAAGGACATGTATGAATTTTATGACATTAGTTGTTTCTTTATGAATTTCTACGTAATTTTTTTTCACTTGTATGTATTTTATCGCATTTTTATGTGAATTTCAATGTATTTGTAAGACCTTTCATATTGTTGAAACTAGATCAAACATTTAGTCAAGTTGTAGCCCAAATATTTAAGACATTCTAATAGAGACATTTCATCAAACAACTTAGCTACATTCATTCCCACATACATACACCAAAGAATACATAAACCAAACACCAAATAATTCAAATAATCCATACAACTTAGTTGCATTCATCCCCCAATGCATTATAACATCATCCATAAACCAAAAAATATTAATATAATTGTCACGCAAAATACATAAGGCCAAGTATTCATTTTCACATCGATCTTTTACGCGTCGGCGTAATCCCTCCAAGCATCAAAAGAATTTTCATATGATTATTTTTGGTAAACCGCTCTAGAAAAAAAAATCAATCAATTTCATTTCATATATTTAAATAATAAAATAGTATTTTAAATACCATTAACATGAAGCATAATTAGAATATAATTAACCTTAATTAGGTACTAGATAAATCAAATTTGGCCCAATTTATTTAAAATCTAACCACAATTAATTATAAAAAAACTATAAATTTAATTTATCGAAAATTTAGAAGAAATGAATTGATTAAAAAGAATAAAATGTAGAGGCATATTTAATCAAATTTGGCCGGCGACGGGCGGAGGTTGGAGGGAGGGGCCTTTTTTTTTCTTTTGTTCTTTCTTTCATTTGTGGGAGAGGCAGTGAGGGAGAGAGAGAGGGAGGGAAGAGATGGGTTTTTATTTTTGTTTTTTTTCCTTTCCTTTTTAATCAATCCAACTCATAATATTTTTATTATTATTTATTGCCATGTCATCATGCCATGTCATCCTGTCACGTCAGCATTTAATTATTGACTGGGCATTTAACGGATGGATGGTGCACATGTACTCATTTAAAATAGTTGAGAATATAAAAGTGCTCAAAACATACTTAAGAGTGCAAAAGTGAGCAAATTCAAGAGTTAAGAATGCTAAAGTGAGCTTTTTCCTTAATAATGTAGAGATTTTCAAGATGCAACTAAATGCATAAATTTAATTCACATTGTCTCCAATGCAACTTCATGGTCTCCAATACAAGACCATGCCATATTTTTAGCATCTTCTTGGCATATTCTCTAAGGATACATGCATCATGTTGATTTGTGTAAAAAGGTTTTGACCTCCCAATTAATGGAGGAATCCAACAAAATCTGCCCCTTCCGACTTAATTGGGTGAGGTCATCACACCGGCTACCTTACAACAATCTTCGAACTTCTTAGTAGAAACACTTTTGGTCATCATATCATCCCAATTTCTATCGGTGTGGATTTTATCAACTTGCAAATGGTTCTCTTCAATGATATGTCGAATCCAATGATGTGCTTTGTGCGGTAATGAAAACTTGCATTCCGCTCTTAAGTGGATGGCACTTTCATTATCGGAATACAAGGAATATTTGTCTTGTACATGTCCGGCGTACGGAGGGCGGTAAACACAGGGCACACTTCCCCCCACGTGCACGTTCGCGTGTCAACGGATGACGTGTTTCCCCCACGCCTATATAAGGCCTCCGTCCAGGTTCCATTTTTCTCTCTTTTACAAAATCAATCTTCTGAATATAAGAATCTCTTGCGATAGATATGGCTTTGGTCGTTGTTGCTTCTCTTTGCGTAGTGGGTCTGGACTGGATCGTCCTCCAATGGAAGAAGATCAAGTTAGCTTCTGGTTCCGCTACTGAGAGTCTGATTGATACGGATGAGACTGCCTCTTCATCTCCAGCGACCGAGTCTGCTTCTGGTTCTGCTACTGAGAGTCTGATTGATACGGATGAGACTCCATCTCCAGCGACCGTGTCTGCTTCTGGTACCGCTACTGAGAGTCTGATTGATACAGATAAGACTCCATCTCCAGCGACCGAGTCTGCACCTGGTTCCGCTACTGAGAGTCTGATTGATACGGATGAGACTCCATCTCCAGCGACCGAGTCTGCCTCTGGTTCCGCTACTGAGATCGAGACTGTTGAGACTGCCTCTCCAGCTCCAGCTACTTGTGCACAGGTAATTAGGACTTTCTTGCTTTTTTTTTCATTTTTTTTTTGAATGGACTGTTTCTTGTCTTTCTTTTGAGGGTTTAGGTTTCAGATTCTTTAGTTCTTGATAATTCTTGACTGGTTTTATTACTTTCTTCCCTGCATTTCTTGATTCGATTTGATAGAATCTTGAATTTCTTTCAAAACAAAAACAGCAAAATCACCTCTTCTTTCTGTTTAGATAGATGTGTTTAGTTTCTTTAGATTAATTCATTGTTGATTAAAAGAATTATATGTATAACTTGCAGGTTAAGGCCATTGGAGTCAGCCTTCTTATTACACCCGATGGGGCTGCAGATCCCTCTCCAGCCATTGACGGCTCCACATCGGCCGCTTCTTCTGCCCAGGTGACTAATAAGCAACCTTGTTTCATTCATTTTTGTTACTGTTCTCTCTTTTGATTGACTGATATGTAGTAAGTATTAAGCAATCTTCATTGGCTGACTTTGATTGTATTTGTACAGTTTCTTGTTTTCTTTTGATTGCTTGATAAGTAGTAGTGAACTAGCTCATCTTCAATTAACCAAATAAATAAAATAATTATGTTATCATTAAAGAGAATGATCATTAAAGAACAATGATAAATAATCATTGGCTGTAACATTTGGAAACTTGCACAAAACTTCAATATTGTGTAACTTGTGTTACAGTAAGAGAGAGAATATGTCTTGACAGAAAATTAATTAGGCGATCAAATAGCCAATTGTCACATTAATTAAAGCAATCAAATAGCCAATTGTTACATGAAATAAATTAAGGCAATCAAATAGCCAATTGTCAAAGGAGATGAATTGCATTTGCAATATTTCCATAATTACATATTTATTTTCTTCTTAGTCCCTTTATTTTGTAATATTTAGTTTTAAAATTTGAGGGGGAATGTTGTATATTATTTATTTTATAAATAATATTACTAAATTTTAAAATTTATTTGTTGTATTTATAATAATATTTTAATGGCCATTTAAACAAAATAAAACAGGAAATTAATGAGGAGTTTGGAATGAAATTAATTACATTGACCTAGTTTTCTCCTCTCCCTTTATAATAGAAGTTTTTCTCTTTCCTCTTAGAGACATAACAACAATAAATACAATAGAACAACCCTTCTTCTTCCTCCTCCTCAAAATACATTCTTCTAAATATACAAAATAAACTTGGTCTGAATGATCATGATGCACGACTTTATTTCTCTTTGAAATGAAGGCCCACTCCGTGACTGTGCTACCGGAGCGGATACGAGACTTCCTCGTGGTGTAGAATCTTGGAGACGGATAAACGGTTAACCATGCACAAGAGGGCGTCATTCTGTCTTTAGGGCAGTCGCGGCTCGATCGCACGGCTGCACACCAGGCTTGTCTCATTCTTAATCATTATTTTATGATTTAATTATTTTATTTATTTGGTTAATTTTTAGAATAGTAACCAACACAAACATGGTCAGCAGCAGCACAAGTACAGGGGAGCTGCCCTCAATCCAATTGCCGACATACCAGATCCCCTCCTCTTCTTCTCCTCCTCCGCTTGAGTTTAGATTTTTCTCTGTCAGGTTTATTTCTACTTTTTTATTTCTTTTTGGTTTTTTTCATTTTCCTAAATTGTTTCTTTTTCCTTTTTAATCAATGCAGGTTTCCGCTGCTCGCACGTTGAGCTTCCAAGGCCGAAGGATCAAAAAGAGATGGTCTAGGAACAGCGGGAATCCGAATCCGGTTGCCCTTTTTGGGCAAAAGAAGGGAAAACTCGACCTGATCAAGGAGGGGTGCGAAATGAGGAAGGATATTTTGGAGAGGAAAAAGCAACATGTTAGAGAGATGAGGTGGAGAAAATCTCGTGCTAATGACGGTTTCCTCTCCAAGTATGAGATTCTGAACCCAATCGGCAAAGGAGGGTTTGGAGCGGTTTATGTTGCGAAACTGAAAACCAACTCGTCTTTCGGCCCCTTTGCCGTCAAAATCGTATCCAAATCCAAGTTAATTTATTATTATTATTTTCAGTTGTTTGCAAATTAGGTAATTATCTTACTTAATGTTAATATTTTCTTTTGGCGGCAGATAAGCACGGCTGAGAGGGAGATTATACCTCCAATATAGTGAATTTTTATGAGGCTCATCAGGATTCCAGCCACATCTACATAGTGACAGAGTAAGTAGACTTTTCTTTTCAATAAATTTATACTTTTTTGTTATTATCATTCTTTCATTCATTCACAAGGAAAGAAAAAACTAAAATATTGCAATTTATTTATGTTTTGTAACAGGTTATGCAAGGGCGGCAACCTGTATGAAAGACTCGAGTCGAGGTACGACATGTGTTTCCCCTCTGTTTTTTGTTGCTTTATAATAGTAAATGAATAATAGTTTGAATTGAGATTGAATTTGGTTGGTTTTTGTTTTGTTCTTTTGAAGTGGTGGGAAATTCGGAGAAAGTGTGGCAAAGATGTGGATGGGTCCGGGCATTAAATGCGGTCGTGTTTTGTCACAGTCACGGAATCGTGCATCGTGACATCAAACCTGAGGTATATTTCATTTTATTCTATTTCATTTCATATACTTGTTTGATTGATTTGAGTACTAGTATACTTTATTTGACTGGTATGCATGTTCTTATAAGTTGTTGTTATTGTTGTGTTGTGTTTGTTTTGTATCCCTTTTTGTTGCTGAATAAAAAATTTCATGTGTATGACCAATGAGAAGAGCTGCAAGATAAAGTTGATTGATTTCGGTTTGTCGTCGAGTCTTTTGCCAGGTGGGTTGGTCGGTATGAAACTTATCTACCAAGTGTCTTCTTTGTTCTATTTATAAATGAATAAATATTGATTACTAATAAATAGATTGTAGTGTTATTAATACATAGAACAGGCGGACGATTGAGCAAGGCAGTGGACACGCCTCAATACATGGTGCCTGAAGTATTTGTTCGGACTATGAATTGGATGCCTAGAGCCTAGGCATCATGGCGTACGAACTCTTAGCTGGAGCGCCCCCTTTCAAGACCTGTTTCAACAGTGACATTCCGGGCTATAGGATCACTCCGGATTTTCCGGCCCGGCACGGCGTTCCATCTCGGCCGAAGCGAAGGATTTCATTAAGAGATTGCTCGTTCTGGACCACCGCCAGAAGGATGACCGTGCAAGAGGCACAAGGTATGATGCTAAGCTGCTCTTTTTCATTTTCATTTCATTTCCTATTTTTTGTTATCTCCTTTATGAAAAGCAATAGACAGTAGATATATGGTTTGCTAATTGATTCATGTTTTTCATAATTACAGGGCACAAGTGAATTAAATCTAGCCATGTGGGGACCGCTGGTCAGATCCGGCACAACAGCGGGCCCTCGTCTGCTTCTCATCCTGGGCCGAGTGGTCGAGCAGGGCCCACAGCCCCCGCCTCTCGCAGTCCGCCCCTCCCACCTCATCAGGCACAGCACGCGGGCCCCGCCGCATTAAATTCTAGGCCAACTCATCAGGCAGGGCCCACAGCATCACATTCTAGGTCGATTCCTCATGCGGGGCCCACTGCATCAAATGCCGGTCCGAGTCATCATGCAGGGCCCGCCTCGCGCAGACCGCCTCTCCCACCTCTCTCCGTTCTAAAGGCCTCTTGCCGACCTTCAAAATTTATACATGGCCAACAATATGAGGCACAGGACCAACCTTCCTCACCCTTGAGGTACTTTTCCGTTCTGACCCTTCCTTTACTATTTTTGAGAGTGTGTTGGTGTACCTTTGAATTGAGAACTATGTTGCACCGATACGGATACGCGCGTCGTATCCGATACGATACGGACACGGCGATACGGCAATTTCAAAAAATATGTGGACACGATACGTCTAATATATATATTATTATATTATTAATTATATATCTAAATATTTTAAAAATATAAAAAATAACTAAATATGATAAAGAAAACGACAAAAAAAGAATGAGAGTGAGAAATCAGAAAAAAATCATTTTCTTAAATAAAGAAGAGATATATTATCGTCTTTAGTTATGTTTCACATGAGTTATTTTCATTAATAAAAAAAGAAAAAAATAATATTAAAAAAAAATAGGCTTTAAAAAAGATCATTTTTAACAAAATAAATAAATAAATAAGCGAAAATGGAATTATAGAAAAAAATAAAAATTAAATTGGGATTTAAAACATTGGGCCGTGTCCTGCCGTATCGGTGCCGTGTCCGAAAGTCAAAATATATTAAAATATTCGGATACGCCACGTGGCGTGTCCGAAACGTATCGGTGCCGTATCGGTGTCCGATACGTATCCGATACGCGTACGGCTGATTTTTTGAAGTATCCGCGTAACATAGATTGAGAACTTTTGTCACATGCAGGTCACTCTCGGCTCAGTCTAGATGTTGAAGAAAGCCATGAAAGAACAATCCCTCCGTCTCAGTCTCACTCTCAGTCTCAAATTGAAGAAAGCTACAAGACCTCAGTCTCAGTTGCTTGTTTTATATCATCGATTGCATTTGCATTGTGTTTTATTATTATCATTTTTATTTTTAAATTTGGTTCTTTTGGCATTATTAGTTGTTTTATTAGTCTTATTATTTTTTATTTTATCATTCATTGCATTTATATTGTTATTAGTTTTGCATTTTGCTATTGTTATGTTGGTATTCTTATTGTTTGTTTTATTAGTGTTATTATTATTATTTGTTTTTTTATTATTAGTATTATTATTGTTTGTTTTGCTACCTTGTGCATAGTATATTTATATAGTTCAAGATCCTGTGATGTTTGGAGCCGATGTGAAATGTATTAATCTAATTGACTAGCAAGATCATATTATGAGAGATGTTTTAAACAATCAAATAATTTAGATGTGAAAATGTATTAATCTAATTGAGCAAGGTCATATTATGAGAGATGTTTTGAACAATCAAATCATTCTGATGTGAATATCTATTAATCTAATTAACTAGTGAAATCATATTATGAGTCAATCTGTAGATTGTTGAAAATTTCTTGTACTATTAAACTTCATTTAAATGTACATGCATACATTCACTAAAAATCCAAAATATTATATAAATGAAATCCTCCATAAAAATCCATTGTATTTTCATACCTTCAAAATAACGAAGTGGAACCTTGAACAACTAGAGCAAGGAGGATCACTTTCTGTGCAATCCGTCCCTTTAATCTCAATTTTTATACCATCATTTGCCATGTTTGATATACAAAAGATTTGTTTTTTTAGATTTGGTACCCTAGCACGAACTGAAACAGAACCGAAATTTGTTTTTTTATACCCTCATTTCAAGTTGAGATATAATAACCCTTCAGAGAGAGAGAGAGAGAGAGAGAGAGAGAGAGAGAGAGAGGATAAACTGTAAGAGGGTAGAAACACACAAAAATAAAAACAAAAATTTCATATGTACCCCCGTAAAACATCAAAATATCAGATATACCCAGCAAAGTGGAAATATCGCATGTACCACTATCTGAATCGTATATGTTCCGTTGAAACCCTTAGCAATACCATTTTTATGCTAGTGAATATATCTGCAATATAAAGACTGCAATCATTTTCCAAAATCAAATTACCAAAGCTTATGATCAAGGGAGAAACAGGATTCAACTTCAAACTTACAAAATTTCTCAAAGCTATTAAATAATGAATTTAGAGGCTTAGAGAAAAGAAATAATACTCATCATAGCCTCTAAGACATAAGGCATCTCTTTTTACCAACATTCATATATAAGACTAATCGTGCATTTATCCCACACATAAATCAAATATTGGGAAATTTTCCAACATTTACCGAACTCAAAATCAAGGTTTTGGGGCTGCCTCAACAGCAACTATAATGCTGGAGCGAATCCCAAAAACCTCCGATTTCAATCCACCTCAAATTAACAGACATAAGGCTTAATATTATGGTCCAAATGCAACATATAGATTGAATAAAAACCAAGGCCTAAATTCATCTTGCATAATGATCTAATTTGTATCTTCCATATCAACGGTTGTATCTCAAGAATACAAACATGTTCATATTTTGAGCAAGAACAAAAACACAGAAAACCCTTCAATATCAAATTTCTCCTTCATATTAACGGCATCACAAAACTTGCAATAAACATGATGAATTTCATGTAGAACCCTTCCAAAAACTCAAAACTTCAACTTCATGCTTCCACAACTACAATACCCCTCATTCAAGCCCTCAAAAATATTTTATGCATCATTCAAGCCCTCAAAAATCATTTAAGCCATCAAAAAATTTCTATACCTCGTTTAAAAAAAAAGTCTACTTACTCCGTCACTATATAGATGTGGCTGGAATCCTGATGAGCCTCATAAAAATTTGCTACATCGGAGGTATAATATCCATGTAGTTTCTTCAGAATCCGGATCTCCTGCTCACCCGAGCTCATCTGCCGCCAAAAAGAAATATTTACAACTGCATAATGTAAATCCTCTCATTCATAATCCATTTAAAACATCATTACTCAGTAACTTTCCTAAAGTCTCCCTACAAATCCTTTCCTTGCACAAATCCTCTCAATTAGCAAATCTAATCATTATTGCATAACCAAGAGACCTCTTCGCTTGAGCAAATCCTCTTCTCAAATCTCTCTTCAGGTAGATTACTTTCTAACTGATTAATTGAGCTTTCTTCACAATGCAAGAACTTACATCATGCAATTACTCTCTTTCATGATTAGTGCCTTAGTGAATAATGAATTAGAAAGAGAGAGCATAGAATTGTATTAAGAAATGTTAAAACAAGGTTTCGTACCCATAGAACGCCAACTGTTCAATCAATTGCCTTAGAGAAATGTCATTTCATGGATACCATGATTAGAGCCTCAGTGAATAATGAGTTAGAAAGAGAGAGCATAGAATTGTATTAAGAAATGTTTAAACAAGATTTATCTTTAATCTCGTATGAAATAAGTCTTGAGTAAGATTTTCTTTGTGAAATTTATTGTCATTCTTCAAACTATTTTCATGAAATTTCCCCTTTATGAGATCCCCTTTCGTTCTGATCTTATACAGAACTCTAACCCTAGCGATGAGCGGAGCACGGGAAATCAACCCTACTTGACAGGAAATCGATATCCCCCCCCCCCCCCCCCCCCCCCCCCAACCCCAAAAAAAAAACACACACACAATCTCTCCCTCTCGTATCAATCACATTTCTCGCAGGGATGTGGGTATAATTTCCCTTTTACAAGCACCAGATCATCAAGGGCTTGCACATCTCACTTGTTTATGGCGTTAACAACCATTAATTTCTATACTTCAATATGATTGCAATTTAATCCTCTTATTAGTACATGTATATGCTACATCCAATATTCAAATTCACATATGACAACTGAGCCAAGGGTAGTATTCACCCTTGGAATCATTCTTACAAGAAAGAGGGAGTGACAAAGAGGAATCAAGAAACATTTCTCTCATAATAGGATTGCAATTTAATCCCTTTACTTTTCAGAGCTAGAGAGAGAATCAGAAAAGAAAAAAAAGTGATGATGCTACTTTGACAGTGTAGATCACATCAAGTATATTTTTAGATCATGTCATCTCTTTCAATGCACAGACCACACACACACACAAGCTTGTTGCAACAAAAAAGGCCACAGTTTTCTGTTCTAAAAATTATAAGCAACTTTCAATAGACAGTGTAGACAAAAAACAGTAGTTCACGGAGCATCATTTTTCTTACTGTGGGTACAAGATTTATAGCTTAACAACCATTAATTAATCTCATGAATCTCAATAGGAACAATTCCTTCTATCGATCACTATACAAAATAAGCACTCAACAGTCCCTACAAAGTTACAGGAAGAACTATAAGTTATAACCAAGATATGAATCTCAGGAAGTTAAAGCATATGTATGTTGTGACATAAAAGTTAGTTTAATAGTCCCCATATTCTGAAATTCCAAGCCAGAAGAGAGTATAACTGTAGAAGGTTGAGTGATTTTCCATTTAGTAAGATTATTTATAAGGAACCTCTCAATTTCATTTCATGAGAGAGAATAGCATCACTGCATTGCTCAATATCATTTCGATTCATTTAGAGCAAAATTCATAAACAAAATAAACCACAAAGCTAAATATTAGCATCACTACTTTCTATTTCAATGTTTCATAAATTCCCACACAACAGAGAGAGGGTTTGTCAGAATTTTTCAGTTTGAATGGCCCGCCAAAAGATGTTGACAGTCAGTGACATGTTTAAAATGGATCACTTAAATTTTTAAGAAACTTAAATTTCTTGAATAATTCACCATGCTCTCATTGTACATTAAGCCATATCATTTAATTCAATAGAGAATTAGAACATAACAATTGTTTATCAATTCTCTGTTTCATCAAAGAATCAATACATGCAGAGAGGGGGAGACAGCAGAGAGAGAAAGAGAGAGATGGATAAAATAAAGAAAAAGAAAACAAATGAAAATGGTAAAAAAAAAGGGGATAATTTCATATATGCCATTACAAAAACTCGAAATATCATAATTGCCATTACAAAAACTTAAATATCATATTTGCCATTGTAAAAACTTAAAAATGTCATCTATGGCATTACAAAAACCTAAAATATCATATTTGTCATTACAAAAACTTAATATATCATATTTGCCATTAAATTTACTCAAAACTTAACACTATCCATTTTTATCGTTAAAATTAATGGTCCAATCTTATAATTATAATTATACCCATAAATTTATTTTATGAATTAGATTTCATATTAAATATCTCTCTCTCTCTCTCTCTCTCTCTCTCTCTCTTCATGATTTAGACTCATATATAAATAAAAAAATCTTTCTTTTAATTTGAACTCAAAAAGAATTTCATATGAGAGAAATGAGTTGATTATTTTTTTGAATATTTTTTCTCGTATCAATTATTTTGGCTAACAAATTGAAGTGAAGATTTTTTTTGTTTATTTACGAATTTCAATCATGAAAAGAGAGAAATCATCAAATGAATGTTTAATATGAAATCTAATTTATTAACTAAATTTTGGGGGTATAATGGTAATTATAAGATTGGACCGTTAATTTTAACAGAAAAAATGGATGATTTTAAATTTTGAGTAAATTTGATGGCAAATATGATATATTAAGTTTTTGTAATGGCAAATATGACATTTTAAGTTTTTGTAATGGCATAAATGATAATTTAAGTTTTTATGATGGCAAATATGATATTTAATTTTTTGTAATGGCAAATATGACATTTTGAGTTTTTATAGTGGTATATAAAATTATCCCCCCCAAAAAAAAAACAATCTCTCAAAGATGGATGATTACGCATCATTTTTTTTAATGAGAGAGGGAGAGATAAAGAGACGTGGGTCAAAATTAAAATCATAGGCATGATGAAGAGTATACATGATATTATGTTTTGTAGGGGCAATAAAGAAATTATGCCAACAACAATAATGAGTATTACAGTGTGAATTTACCATCAGGGGTTCCATGAGACAAAATTTACTGCCCCACACACACTGCGTAAAATTACACACGAGCTCAAACCAAGCATGTATTTCATAAAAAAAATTCTAATAAACCAGCCAAAAGGGGTTCTTAAATTCATGTATTTCTTCAAAGTCACCTCAAATCAAACATGCACTTACTTAGCTTCCTAACAAATTGCAGGGTTTTTTTCTTTAATATAGCATGTGTTTCTCATGAATCAAGCAAGTATTTTTCTCACAAGTAAGAACCAGCCACAAGGCAAGTCTTAAATTCATGTATTTCTTCAAAGTCCCTGAAATCAAACAAGGCCTTCGTAGTGTCACATGAGGTCTTTTATTCAAATTCCTTTCGCTTGATCTTTTTCTTCTTTTTTATTTGTAAAATTGGATAATTTATAAATCATAAGGAATAATAGATGAAGAATAAGGGAGTAAAAGCACAAAACACTACATGAGAAAAAGAGATGTGGGTCTGATTTACCTTGTACAAGCACCAGACCATCAAGGGCTTGTGCATCCCACTTGTTTTATTATGGCATTAGCAAGCATTATATTCTATACTTCAGTAGGACTGCAATTTAATCCTCTTATTAGTACATGTCTATAAGTCATCCAATATTCAAGTTCACACATAACAACTCAGCCAAGGGTCATTATCTTTCAAGAGAGAGGGAGTGACAGAGCGGAATTAAGAAAAAAATTTCTCTTAATAGGATTGCAAATCCCTTTACTTTTCAGAGCTAGAGACAAAAGAGGGAGGAGAGAATCAGAAAAGAAGAAAAAGTGATGATGCTACTTTGACAGTGTAGATCACATCAAGTCTATTTTTAGATCATGTCTCTTTCACCGCACAGACCACACACACACAAGCTTGTTGCAACAAAAAAGGCCCCAGTTTTTTGTCCTCAAAATTATAAGCATCTTTCAATAGACAGTAGAAAAAATCAGTATTTTGCGGAGGAGAGAATCAGAAAAGAAGAAAAAGTGATGATGCTACTTTGACAGTGCAGAACTGCAGATCACATCAAGTCTAGTTTTAGATCATATCTCTTTCAATGCACAGACCACACACGCACAAGCTTGTTGCAACAAAAAAGGCCCCAGTTTTCTGTCCTCAAAATTATAAGCATCTTTCAATAGACAGTAGAAAAAATCAGTATTTTAGGGAACATCATTTTTCTTAGTGTGGGGAGAAGATTATGTCTAAACAACCATTAATCTCTATACAAAATAGGACTGCAGTTTTATCCTTTTTCTTCTCAGAAAGAGAGAGACTTCATAGAAATAGAATTTTTTATGCATCTCGTTCAGTTTCAGCCAATTCCTTCAATATTGCAGACAAATCTAATCTCAATTTTTGAGATATAAGATTCATAGTCATCAAATCAAATCTGTATTTTTCAGATCATGTTCACTCTTTCAACATTCACATATATACATAAGAGAGAAAAACATTTAAGTATTTTGGAGAGCATCACTTTCGTAAAAATGGTTATCATATTTGATTTGAGGTACTTGAAGACTATGCAAAGTTTGTATTATTCTGCAAATTTTTTGAACAAATTTCATTTGGGCCCCCCACTAATTCTAACAAATTCTCAATGTAGGAACTTTTGCAATTTACAAATAATGCAAGGGGTTCCATGCAAATTTCTCAATTCCAATTAACATTGAAATTTCAGGACCTCAGTTTTCATAAAAGGATAGTAAGGTAAGAAAGGAATGGTGCCAATATCAATAATGGATTGAAGCTTATCCTGATTGATTCCAGAAACAATTCTTGAATCCGCTTCCAATCAAGATAAAATAACAACAATTTCTTCCATCGATTACTATGCAAAATAAGCACAACACCCCACTTTTTTGGATATTTGAGTTTTTGAAAGTAAATTGCCTCTTTTAGAGAAGGATTATAGTGATATCTTCCATGTTTTAAAGGAGTATATATGATATTTTCCCTTTCGAAGGGGTTTACATGACATTTCAATATTTTTGAGGAGGTAAACATGAAATTTTGCCAACATACAAGCGTTCATTTGCCATCAGTGGTTCCGTGAGACGTCAAAGTTACTGCCCCACCTACATTGAGGCAAACTATACACACAAGAGCTCAAACCAAGCATGAATGTTCCATAAATATCTCTTAAATAAACCAGCCAAAAGGCTAATCTTACATTCATGTATTTCTTTGAATCTCTCTCAAATCAAACATGCCCTTAGCATCCAATGAATGGCAAGGTTTCTCTTACATAGAACATGCATTTATGAGATATTTTCATCAGATTTCTTTCACTTGCTTCTTCTTTTTCTTTGTAAAATTGGATAAATTATAAATGATAAGTATAGATAAAGAATAAGAGAGTAAAAGTATGAACACAATATGAGAAATATACTTCAGTTAAAACAGAAACTGTTTCTATTCTATATCTTTCTTTACTCATTCCATCAAGACTGAAACAGTCAAATCTAATCTCTAATTTAGATATAAGATTCAGTCATTGCATCAAAATCTCTAATTTGAGATAATGTTGCCTCTTTCAATATTTTCACATATACAGGACACACACACACACACACACACACACACACACACACACACACACACACACACAGAGGAAAAACAAGTAAAAATTAGGGGGAAAACATGAAAAAGAAATCTGGAGAGAATTTGGGTTTGCTCTTGCGACAATACAGTCGGAGCAAAACCCCAAAATCTCTCAGAATTCTCGAAAACAAAAAAGGGTTAAAAGTGTGTTCGTTACGTTAGAAAAATAGCATTGAAGACT
Organism: Juncus effusus; assembly: GCA_027726005.1. NCBI lineage: Eukaryota > Viridiplantae > Streptophyta > Magnoliopsida > Poales > Juncaceae > Juncus > Juncus effusus. The sequence continues at coordinate 7,026,698 of CM050894.1, read as the reverse complement.
TAGTTAAGTACTTCAAAAAATTGATATAAATCCTTAGAGAACATCCATGATTAATGGTATAAATTAATATAGTTATTAACTGTTAATTTGTGTATAAAGAATATCAACTAACAGTCAATTTTGGTACGAAAACGGTGCTAATTTTAGCAAATAATCATGAAAACTGAAAAGTCGTTAAAGCTGTTTAAAATTGCATGCATTTTTAAGTGAAACCTTTTTGTCAGAAATTTAGAATTAGATTCCATTATTTTTTTTTGGAATACAAAGGAAAGAAACAATATCATCATGGAGGACCTGAAAAGGTATATTTTTATGAGTTTATTTACGATCATGCTTGGATATGCTTATTTATAATCTTCTTTTTACTTTCTTTGTTGTGTTACTTATTTGTGATTTGTTTAATCTTTTTTTAGTTTGAGAGAACAATTGGACAAAGAATGCATACATTACTCAATTAAGATCATTCCTTGCCAAAAAAGATGAGGTGAACGCAGCAAAGGACGATCTTATCGTACATAAAAAATGATTTAGATATTAAGTTGTAGGATTTTTATATGTTGCCCGACTCAAAAATAGCTGGTTGATATTAAACACATTTTTCTGATTCAGATGGTGAAGATAGATATTGAGGAGTTGTATGTCATTTAGTGTTACCATTTAAATCGGTTATCAAAACTAATGAAAGGATAAAATAGTAAATTTTACGGTATTAATCCCTTCCATTTACGAATGGCAACCCTTCATCTCTCTGATAGCATTCCTAAGCTCTCCTCTCTGTTTCAAGCTAACTTCCTTCTCTTTATGCAGGCAACCAAAATCTCTCTTCCTGGAATAGATGAAGCTCTCTGGATCACCGGTCACTTGCTGGAATCGATGAAGCTGGCTTGTATATTGATACTAAAAAATATGTATTATCACCCCAACAATCACTGATATGCTATTTTTTTAGAACGTATGTCTGTATATAAATTTTCAGGATATTGAATACAGATTTTTGAATAATATTACATATTTGTTAGTATCAATATATACGTATTTTTTAGTATCAATATATAGTTTCAAATGATAATATTTGTTTTTGAGATTAATAATTTAATATATATTTTTTTATGATAGCTCGTGAGGAAAAGATTGGATAAAATGAAGAGGATAGAATAGAGGTGAGAACACACATGTAAAAATTAAAAAAAGGAAGTGAACTATTCTGTGTTTAATTGTGCAATTAATTGCTAAGTACCCATAATGCTCCTTTCAAATTGAAGGGCCTAGATTTAATCCATCATCAAAGCTAAATAGAAGGTCGGGCAACATAGAAGAACTGTTGTAGACTTGTAGGAGTAGGAAATATTTTTATATAAGCTGAGAATTCATGGGCATAAATGCAAAAGTGGCATTGTAGAAACTTTACTATGTTTGACTGAAGTTCCCAAAATTGAGAGACATGTTGGATACACTGGACTTCTTTTTGGAGCTTCAAACTTAACATTTTTTTTTTGCTAAAGGAATGAATATATATAAGACTTAATAATTAAGAGGCCCCAAATAAATGGAGGTTTTTGACAAATGTCAAAGGTCTTACATTACAAGGCCGGCCTTGAGGAAGAACTATAAGTTATAATCATGATATGTTGAAAGTTTAGGGTTTAAATTTGAGACTGTCAAATACTCGGAATTAACAAAAATAAAAATAAAAATTCAGTTCCGTCAATTCTGACGGAAATGCTAGTTGTTAAATTATTTGTTAGTGTCAGTGTTATTTGATGATGAATTATTTTTCATAATAGTATGTTGAAAGACTGTCGGTCCCCAGTGCATCGTTAGGTTCTATTACCAAAAGTAAAATGTATCGAGTAAGTTCATGGCTGCCGTTGAAGGAACTCCGTTTGTAGAATATCAGAAACCCTAGATCTTGGGCTTTATGTCTCGTTTATGGAAAAGAAATGGTGTTTTGGGAAAAGCTTGCCTTGTCTCATCTGTAGCTCCATTTTGCAGCTTGTTTGTATGATTGGTATATGAACGAGACATGAGATTAACATACAGAATCCTTATACAGATTTATTTCTCCCTTGCTTTATGTGTTTCATTCCCAATCTTCTGTCTTGATACACTTCTCCAATTTTTTTTAGTTATTAGTTTTGCAAATTATGTTTCAATTCGAGGTTGATCTGAGATACCTTCACAACGATAGTTTTGGAGTGGGAATCAGATCTACTTCGCATTTTTCTTATTTGTGTTTTTTCCTTCTACTCTGTTAATTTAAATTGGATTTAGATAAGAGGTTTTAGGGATTTGCTCCAGCACTACTTGCTGTAGAGGCAGCCCCAAAACATCGATTTTAAGTTGGAAGATTTCACAGTTTGTGATTTGTGTGTGGGATAAACGCACGATTAGTCCTTGTACAACAATTGAATTGCCATTTGGTTCTTGTACTATTGATTTAAACTTTTTTCCTTATGGAAAAAGAAGAGGAAAAGGAAGGAATGTTTTTTTAGGGATTTGCTCAAGCACTATGTGCTGTAAAACAGTCCCAAAACCTGGATGTGTAATCTCTATAAATGTTGATAAAAAGAGGGGTCTTATATTTTTTGGAGTATTATGGATTTATGATTTGGTATGACTGGATTTGCTTGGCCAATTTTGATGATGAAAAATAATTAGTTCTGAACCTATTTGAGACAGAAAAGGAAAGAAAAAGAAAAGGGAAGAATAGCCCTAGCTTTTTTTGAATATATTTAAAAACCTACCTCTCTCTCTCTCTCTCTCTCTCTCTCGTGTATAAAATTTGAAGAGGGATTTAATGGTCACTTTTTACAAGGAAAATATTCACTTGAAGAATAGCCCTAGCTTCTTTTCCCTGAGCCAAGTTCATTATTTAATAGCTTTGAGAAATTTTGTAAATTTGAAGTTGAATCCAGTTTCTCCCTTGATCATAAGCTTTGGCAACTTGATTTTGAAAAATGATTGCAGTCTTTATTTATACTGCATATTATTATCCTCTAGCATAAAAATGGCATTGCAAGGGGTGTAAACGGAACGGATACGGTTCGGATCGTGGTACATGTGATATTTCCACTTTTTGTGGGTATATCTGATATTTTGATGTTTTAGGGGGTACATATGAAATTATGCGAAAGTGGCATTGTTGATACATAGTTTTGAGGAATATTGATACTTGAAATGGTGAATCTATTTAAGTGGTTTGCTCCGGCAATCGCGGCCGTAGAAGCAACGGCAATTGTGATATTTTAATTTTTTGTAATGGCAAATATCAAAATCCCCCAAAGAGTTATTGGAGATTTTGCATTTGTATAAATGAAATTAATGGAAATACTTGGGATTTTTTGGGATGTTAATATGAAGATAAATGAGATCAGAGGTGGAGGGTTTTTTGCTTCGGACCGCTGCTGTAGAAGCAACCCTAATCATCTATGCAGATTTCTTTTTCCATTTTTTTTTTTTACATTTTCTTTCTTGTTTTTCTTTGTTTCCTATGCGTTTTACTCCCAATCATCTATTTGATACAGGATTGTCAATTTTTCTTCTGTGTTGATACCTTGTATTCTCTTTTTGGTGTCTATTTCACCTAATGTGTTTCTTTTTCTCTCTTTCCTTCCCCTTCTTTACCCGTCATTGGGGGAGTGGGGGGTAACAAGAAGTCTAGTGGATTCAGAAATTCAAGAAAAGTTAAAGAAAATGCCCAAAACGGATCGGCCTTAAACTCCAACCGGACCCGACCCGAAATGGCAGTACGTGGCAGGTCGGCCCTCGACCCATCAATACCCGCTTCAAGGTTGAATAAATAAATATTATATAATATATTAATAAGGGAAATGCACCCTTAGTTCTTGTACTTTTAGTGGATTGCAATTTGGTCCATGTATTATTGATTTGCATTTTTTAGTTTTTAGTCCATGTATTTTACGGAATCATGCATGATTAGTCCTTGACTCAATGACTAATCGTGCATGTTTTCATAAAGTACAAGAATGAAAAAGTTCAAATCAATAGTACACGGACTAAATTGCAATCAAATTAAAGTATGGTGCATATAGCTGTATAAATAAGTTAACGACCTAAATAACTTTGTATTTAATTATGTTCTTTCTAAAGAGTGAATAACTTTTGGATAAGAGCTAAATGCGGATCCTGTAATACCTGAATGATTCCGTGAGTGGAAAGAGACGATGGATTTTTGGGGCTCCAAATGCAATTGAAGTACTTACATTACACTCTCTCTTTTACCTCAAAAGTATTAAGTCGTTCATTATTTCAATGATTTAAAAGTGGAAAAAATTGTTCATTTTTCAATAGGTCTTTGCAAAAATACCAGTAATAGGCTTACAAAAGGACGCATTCAATTCTTTGATGAATCGGTAGAGTAAATCTTACTTTCACATCATCTCCTTTAATTTTCTTCTGTTCAAATTCAAAATTCATCTATTTTTTTAAATCATTTTTTTGGAAGAAATTCAGAGAGGGCTTGTACATCCCCAATCCAAATGAAATAATTTTAACATAAAACTATCGATAAAGAATCATTTATCTTCATTTGAAGATAGAACTAACTAAAACCTAACCTAAAAGTCCATAAAAAGAAAGGAAAAAGAAATACCATTTTAAGATAAATCCATTTTTACCTTTCAAAAAAAAAAAAAAAGATAAATCCATTTATCTTTATTTCCTCTCTCCATTTTTAACTGGGGCCACATTTGTTGGCGCCAACAGGAAGCAACCTAAACAAGTACAGAAAAGGGAGGATTATTTTTACCGGTTTTCACTACGACCTTAATTTCTTAACAATCCACTGACGGAGCTGCTTTCCCGGTTTGAACATTTGGGTCAGGAGCGGTCAGAAGATGGAAATGCCCGTCGTAGGGAATATTTATGCTGGTGATCATGTGGAGCAAGAACTCCCCGTGATTAACCTCAAGGGTAAAATGGGTTTAGTTGACTCTACTTGATACATTGAAAATTAAAATATTAAATAAAAGATTAAACAAAATAAATAGCTGTCATGACTCAAGATATTAATTTGTGTTTTTAAGTCATTTTAGTATGTATGAACGGATGTCAGTAAGCAACTTAGTTTTTGATGTATGCGATATTTTCTTAGTCTATTTTGGTGCAGTTTGTCTTTTGTTTCCTTTTTTTTTATTGTTGTATCTTGATGTAATGTTTCAAGGCAAAATATTCTGATATGCTATTATCATGTGTTATAGATGTTTTTTACTCATTAAATAGGCATCAATTACAAATCTACGGACTCTCATGTCAGAAATTATTGAAAATCTCATATATTCTATTTATTGTATATGGGTATTAAAAGAATATCCAATAACATCAAATTATGAGAAAATAATCCAAAATAATGTTTTTGTGTTGAACTAAAATTCGAAAGATACCAAATAATGAAGAGAATCTAAAATAATGCTTTTGGTTAAAATTAAAATTCATGGCTTTTACAGGTCCGAAATCTTAGCAACCGTTCACAACAAAAATGAATATTGTAAGGAAAGATATATATCCAAACTTTCCAAACCTTGGGAAGTAGTATGGTTTAAGGCGGTCGGTCCATTGTGGACCATTTTCATTCATCACCAAGAATATAAAAATGCATCGAACTAAATTAAAATTTATAAGATCCGCAGTCTTCACAAAATATTTATATATAGGCAAGCTTGTTTGAGGCGGCCGGTCCACCGTAGACCATCTTCATCCACTGCCAAAAATATAAAATATATATCGGGCTAAATTAAATGAGCCGCAGACTCCATTTCCCCTTTCTCTTTCATCATGCGGAAACCCTAGATTTGATTTCTCTCTTGCTCTTTTTCTATCGGAGAGTGCTCCGGCCATTGCCGCCGTCGAGGAAACTCCCGTTGTATAGAGAGATTAGTAGATCTGGGGGTTCGTTGTCTTTTTGATGGAACAGAAAGGGAGTTTTTGGAACTAAATCGTCTTTTCTCATCTCGTCTGGTAGCTTGATTGTACGACTTGTTTGTAAGATCGTCGAAGCTTTAGAGTTTTTTCAGATGAGATTTTGCGGTTATGGAAGGATGAAGTTGGTATTTCGGAAGGTTCAAATTGCTCTTTCTTTCTCTGTGAGCTAGCGGAAACCCTAGATCAGTTATTTCTGGTTTTCTTTCTCTCGGAGATGCTTCGACCGGCCGGCCATGGCTGTCGTTGAAGGAACTCCGTTTGTAGAATATCAGAAACCCTAGATCTAGGGCTTTATGTCTCGTTTATGGAAAAGAAATGGTGTTTTGGGAAAAGTTTGCCTTATCTCATATGTAGCACCATTTTGCAGCTTGTTTAAGATTGTCAAATTGTTGGTATTTTGAGTTTTGGAAGGGTATATGAACGAGACCTGAGATTGAGAAACCACCCCTGATCTTTTTGGACTGGGAATCAGATCTACATCTCATTCTTTTATCTGTGTTTTTCCTTCTACTCTCTAATCCGTTGCTTCACTGTTTCATCTATGAGTTTAATGTGAAATTACCTCTTTTTGAGCTTTGCCATCAGAATTGATTGTGGTCTTACATGCATGATTTTTGGTGAGAAAGAAAAGGAAAGAAAGAAGAAAAGAAAAAATGAATACCTGCTTGTTCCCTCTAATTGAGGCGTAAATTACTTGAGAGTAATTGACATAATTTACTTGAGGCTTAATTGAGGCATGCTTTGCTTGGGGGCTTAATTGAGGTATAATTTAATTTTCAAAAAAGAAATTGAGGCATAATTTTTCTGTCGGCTTACATGTGGCATAAAATTAAGTTGAGGATTTAATTGAGGCATAAAAAGATTTGAGTCGTAAATTAATTGACAGAAATTGCTTGAGGCTTATTTGAGGCATGGTTGACAGAATTTACTTGAGGCTTATTTGAGGCATGATGTTTTTTTGGGGGCTTAATTGAGGTATAATTTATTTTTCAAAAAAGAAATTGAGGCATAATTTTTTTGTGGGGTTACTGGAGACATAAAAATAACTTGAGCGCTTAATTGAGCCATAAAAAATACTTGAGGGGTTAATTGAGACATAATAATTTGTTGGGAGCTTAATTGAAGCATAATAAAATCTTGAGGGCTTAATTAATGGATAATTTTTAGGGCGGCTTAATTGAGATGTAAATATAACATGAGCCATAACATTTACTTGATGATTAATTGAGGCATAATATTTACTTGGTGATTTGAAGCATAACATTTACTTGATGATTAATTGAGCCATAACATTTACTTGATGATTAATTGAGGCATACAAATTACTTGATGGTTTAATCGGGGAATTTTTTATTCTTAGGGCTTAATTGAGCAATAAAATTACTTCAAAGCTAAAAATTACTAAGTCGTAATTGTTTTAATGGGTTTAAATGAGGATTGATTTTTTTCAGGGCTTAATTGAGGCATAATATTTTTGAGAGATCAAATGAGGCATTTTTTTAGGGCTTGAATGAGGCAGAAAATGTTTATTGAGGCATAAAATAATTTTTGAGGACTTTAGTGAGCATTAATATGTTTTTGAGGGTCTGAATGAGGCATAAAACGTTTTTTTGAGGGACTGAGTGAGGCATAAAATTATTTTTTTTAGGGCTTGAATGAGGCATAAAATGTTTTTTGAGGTTTAAATGAGACATAAAATGTTTTTTGAGGCTTAAATGAGGCATAAAATGTTTTTTGAGTCTTAAATGTGGCATAATATATTTTTGAGGGTTTAGATGAGGCATAAAATTTTTGTGCGGGCTTAAATAAGGCGTAAAATATTTTTTTGAGGGCTTAAATGAGGCATACAATTTTTTTTGACGGCTTGAATGAGGTATAAAATGTTTTTTGAGGGCTTGAATGAGGCAAAAAAAAATAATTTTTGAGGGCTTAAATGAGACATGGAATGTTTTCTGAGGTCTTAAACAGACATAAAATATTTTTTGTGGGCTTAATTAGGCATAAAAATTATTTTAGGGCTTAAATTAGGCATAATTTTTTTTTTTAGAGACTAAATGAGGTATGAAGTTTTTTGTGGCTTAATTGAGGCATAACAATTACTTGTGGGCATACCATTGACTTGATGATTTCTTAAACAAAATATTTACTTATTGATTAATTGAGGCATAAAATTACTTGAGGGTTTAGGGCTAAAAATTATTGAGCCATAATATTTTTTGAGGGCTTAAATGAGATATAATATTTTTGAAAGTTTAAATGAGGCATGAAATGTTTGTTGAGGGCTTAAATGAGGCATACTTTTTTTTTGACGGCTAGGCATAAAATATTTTTTTGAAGGCTAAAATGGGGAATAAAATATTTTTTAGGGCTTAATTGAGGTGTAAAATAATTTTTATTGACGGCTTAAATGAGGCATAAATTTGAGGAACATAAAATATTGTGTTTGCCATCCATGGCTTCTACGGTTGGGTTTGCTCCGGCACTGGCTGCCGTTGAAGTAGCCCAAACCCTAGATTCATGCATCTTTTTCCTCTTTTTCCTCTCTTGTGTTCATATGTCAGATATGAGTTTCATTTGAGGAACAAAAGAGAAGATGAGAATGAAAAGGAAAGGAAAGAAAAATATTTAATGGGAAGTGTTTACTTATGTGTGAGTGCTTGCTCATATTTGTGTTATTCAGTGTATGCAGAAAAAAGAAAAGCATGTTTGGGTCTTTGAGGTATGTCAATTTGTGATGGCAAAAGGGCCTGTTATGTTTGGGACAGAGGAGAATATTTAGAAAAAAAAGTAAGAAAGGAAATGGTTACTTAAGAATATTGAAACTCTCTTTAGAGGCTGGCTATGAAGAGTAGTTTTTTCTCTGAGCCTATAAGTTGGGATCTTGAGCTGAGCTGTGCTACTGCCATTTGTTATGGCAAATATGAATTTTTATCAAGTGATAAAAAACAAATGAGAAACAAAAAAGGAAGAAGAGGAATTGTCATATACACAGACCATGAGCATCATTTTTGTTAAATTCATCAACTTGATATAGATAAGAGGTTTTTTAGGGGTTGGCTCCGGCACTAGTTGCTGTAGAAGCACTCCTAAAACCTAGATCATTTATGTGTTATATACCTTATCTTGATTTATTTTTATGTGTTTCCCTCCTAAACCTTATTTTTGATATTCTCTCTCTCTCTCTCTCTCTCTCTCTCTGGCATATTAAAAGAGGTCTTTGGGACAGCTAGAGTAGCTTCACCAATATGACATGGCATGATATGATATTGTGTACTATAAAAGAGCTGATTGGGTTTACTTGACCAATTTTGATGATAAATTAACGATTTTTTATGTGATGGACAGTAATTTTGCAAAAGAAAGATAGGAATGCAATCATATTAAGTGGAGGAAAATGAAGTTTGGATTTGAGGCTAGTTAGAAGGAAGAAGGTTATATATGATATTTCTCATGTGTCTTATGAGGATATTTGAGACAATTCCCACTTTGGGGGTGAATATGTTCAATTTTATCCTCTTTATCTCGAAATGAGGAAAACCCTTCTTAAACCCCCAATTATTGGCTGTGATGAGTATTTCTCAGAGCCTAAAGTTCATTTTTTTTCTCCTCTCTACATATCAATGTTTACTTATGAGTGCCTGCTCATTCATATTTGCGGTATATATTTAATGCATGCAAAATAGACTTTGTTTGGATTCTTGAGATATAGCCATTTGTTATGGCAGATGATGAAACTGTTTGGGCAAAAGAGAAGAAAAAGACAGAAAAGGGGAATTTGTCAAAATCCCATTAGTTTTTCTGAGTATTTTAATACTCTCTCTCTCTCTCTCTCTCTCTCTCTCTCTCTCTGCATAGTTCAATTTGTGATTAATACACATATAATTCAGGAATATATGAAAATTACTAAAAACTCATGAGTGATTGGTATGTGTTGGTGTGTATGGAACACAATGCTATTGTGAATCCTTTGGTGCACTAAAAGAGGATTGGCAAGAAGTGAAATGAATAAAAATGAAATTGTTCTTCTGTGATTAAAGGAAAAAAGAAATTGTAATGTGAATGAAAATGAATGAATTAACATTCCTTTTTTCCTTCAAAAAACAAATTAAGTTGGATGTATGGTACCGTGAAGGGTACTATTTTATTTGCAATATATAAACTACTTAGTGCTCCAATTATCAAATTCTCTTCTAAAAGTGAGCTGTTCTCATTGGATGATTTTTCATTGTTTTCCCCTTAATCTTTTACTTTCTCTATCTTGCTCCTTCACTCCATAATCTAGTATGAGCCTTTTAAGTTTGGGTTCTTGAACTGAGCTGTGCTACTGCGATTTCTTATGGCAAATATGAATTTGATCGAGTGAGAAGATTTTTCATGTATCTTATGAGGATATTTTGACATTTCCCACTTTGTGGGTGAATATGTGCTATTTGGAGATTTTGTGGGTACGAACCTGTATAGCATGATTGAAATTTGTCTCAAAATGGGGAAACCCCTCTTAAACCCCAATTATTGGCTATGATGAGTATATCTTGAGCCAGCCTAAAGTTCGTTTTTTCTCCTCTCTGTACATATCATGCGCTAGTTGGGAAATGTTTACTTGTGAGTGCATGCTCGTTGATATTTGTGTTAATGCATGCTAGTCTTGTTTGGATTCTTGAGTTATGGTAGATGATGAAACTATTTTGGACAAAAGAGAAGAGAAAGAAAAAATGGGAAAATTTTCAAAATCCCATTTTGCATTTCTGAATATTTTAAGAATCTCTCTTTCTCTCTCTAATTGTTGTTCTTGGCCAACTCTAAGGATCTCATACAAAGGGTTGTGCATAATTGGCTTTGTGTTATTAGCATGATGCTCTAACCGACTTCCTTTCTCTCTGCTGGAAAAAGATGATGATTTTGCGAATGGAAATATGGTTGAATTATTTCAAGGGCAAACTGGAGTATTGGTTTTGATTCAAATTTTATGTTTATGTATTCTGTCCGGCTTGCTTGAACTTGAATGTTTAGCAAGCAAATTCAGACCTCTCCCATTCTCCCTGGCTGATGTTTCTTGTGTTTCTCTGACATGTTTTTGTGTTTGGGAAGATTTTGTGAGGGGTTTGGATCGCTCCAGTTTGATTACTAGGTTGTGGTTTGAGCTCATGTCACTGAATTTTGGTGCATGATTTGCCCAAATAATAGTAAATTAGGTTCTGGTGATTTTCAAAGCTCAAGTTTCCAGCCTGGCTACGATACTTGGCAATTAGTTGATTCTTATTTTGCTGCAACTTTTGAACTATTAGTTTTAGCATGGATTTGATAATATAGTAATTAAGTTGAGCGCAAATTTAATTATATAGTAATTTTTAAGCATGAATTTTTTAAGCACGAATTTGAAATGATTTGATTTTTTTTTAGTAATTAGTTTAAGCATGAAGTTTTTAGCACGAAGCTGAGCACGATTGTTTAGCACGAACTTTGGACAAAATTTTACGGTTTTCTAAAGGAGAGAATGGGAAGAAAGAAGCTTATTTCTTTTGGAGACGGTTGATTTGCTTTCAAGAAAAAAGAGCAGTGATGAAATTGCATCTGATGACAAAAGACTTGATCTATAATATCTTTCGCACCATCTCGTGATTCTTTAGTCACCGACTCAGACTCGGATCCGAATTTTAATATGTAATTAAATTTCATCAGATGCAATTTTAATATTGGAAAACGAGCAGGGATATTTTGTATCACTAAAGATGGTTATAGAAAAGACAGTCGGAATGAGCTTTTTGGGTTAAGGCCATTTGGCCGCTGATTCTAATGTGGTCATTTAAAAGTTGGGACTCAAGAGAACTCGTTTCGTGGCAAATAAACAATTATTTTCCTCTCTCTTTCCCCTCTCCTCAACCCATGAACTGAAAAAGCACTATCTTTCTACTTCCTTCTCCGTTGATTTTCCAGCAAACTACTGGTAGGATATTCTTTTCGCAAACCTGCAAAAAACCTTCCTCAAAAGATATCAATACTTCCAAAGACAACACCACCTACAAGTAACCTTGCAACTTTTGAAATACGGCTGAAATCTTCAGCAAATGAAACAAGTTTTAGCTCATCTACTTTCGCCCTCCCTTATTCTCCGTAGGCACAACACATGCCAGTTACGCAAAAGCATTATTGAACAGGAAAAATGACAGCAAGGCACTGGTGAACAAACTCTGTCAAGCATGCATAACAAAAAACTCACATCTAAATCATCATTTTGTCGTATCCTTGAACAAAGAGAGAAGGTTCCCGCAACTATTCCGATGCTTCCGGACATATCTAATCCGGCATGGTATAATAGATGCTACAATTGTTTTGATGAAGGGCACATTACAAAAACGTGCAAATTTCGAGTCTATTGCACAACCTGTGACAAAGCATGGCATATTGTTCAGTTTTGTGTGGCGATCAAGCAAGCATCGCAAACACTGGATGATCCAATTGTGAGTTCATAGAAAATCATGAAATCAGATCCAAAAATGCATACCCATACTATAAGCTCCTTATTGGTGTCAGAAAATCAGAATTTTAGCAAAGAAGAAACAAGCATATTCCTTAATAGTAGCGAAATCCTTGCTGAAGAGGAAAAATAGATAATGATATCTCCAAAAGAGGGTCAAAAAAATCAAATAAATTTGCATATGTATTCAAAGTATATTGTGGACAATGATCTCCAAATCGACAATGTTGGTCATCAAGACGTGAACCAACTTTTCGAAAAACCTTCATTGACTGCAGAGAAAACTGTGTTAGAACCAAAAGTCGAATGTAAAACAACGACTCAATCAACTTTATCAGGAGCAAAAGTTGAGATGCTATTAACAAGTCTTTAGTTGGACACCTTACAAAAAAGCCACTTAGCAACGAATTGGCAAATATTTGAGCACACTATTGTGGGATTGACAAAGAAATCATGAGCATCATCGAAAATGGTACTCAATCACCCTTTAAAGAGACAGTAAAATATAGAGATTTAGAAGGTTGTGAAAATGCCGATTGGCTAGACGAGGACTTAAACCAGGAAGAAGACTATGAGGAAGAAGATGGATGGTCCGAGTAAGATGAGTGCTAACGCTTCATGTGATGTAGCAAAGTTATCTTCGAAGTGCCAACAAAATTGGATGACTTTAACTTATTTTTACTATAGGTTTATCCTTAGTATAATTTTAGCTAATTTTTTTTTTTTTGTGTAATCTTCGGAAAGTAATACCAATGATGGTAAGGGTCATGGACCTGAACTTTTATATCTTTTATTTTTAATTAATTAAAGTCTTAGTAGGAAATTTGCCTACTATCTCAAAAAAAAAAATGAAAATGAATGAATAAAAATGAAATGATGAGACATATGGAGTTCCTTTTTTCCTTAAAAAAAGATATTAGATGTATGGAAGGGCTTAGGGGCAATATATTACTATCATTATAATAAACTGCTTAAAGAATTCCAATTATCAAATTCTCTTCTAAAAGTGAGCTGTATTCATTGGATGAGTTTTCATTGTTAAGGATTTCTGTTGTGAAATTTATTCTGCAAACTAGAACCTTATGGAATCTCTATTGAACAACTTTTTTACTTTTATTTTGGCTAAAGTTCACAATAATTGATTCTTTTTTCTCTCTATCCTTTTTTATACAAAACTGACTTAAAATTCCCAATTATGTTCCTAATACTTTGCCTATACTGAAAACATTAATGTTTACCAAACACCACTCATAAAACTTGTCTATTACAAACCTTCAAAGCAGTCCCTGAGATGGATCTCTATAAAATTTCTAACAATATTCCGAAACCTAAGCTTGGCACAAAGTGTTTACAACCAAATTTTACAAAACATTTGCAACTATAACTCCACAGATCATTTTATACCAATTTAGAGTCTTTTTTTGCAATAATATTAAATTTAATATGATAGTTGGCCTGTGTATATTCAGGCTAGAAGCTAATCGTTACTAGTCTTGATTTCCATATAAAGCTATCCAGGGTTGATTTTATGGTCAGAATCTGTGTCTAAGCGTTATTTTCAGAATTATGATTAGCTTAGAGTTCTGGATGTAGTCATGGCAGTTTTTTGTACTGCTATGTTTTGTTTGTAGTACTGGCGGTGTTTAACACTAGATAATTGATCAATCAACACGAAATTTTTGAAAGAAATGAGTTAGGGATAAATGTTATTTGAGTCGTTAAAAAAAATTATTTGAGTCAATGAATGAGAGCAAAATTAAGTGTAGTAATAAATCCTTTTTTTTTTGTTTGAGATTCAACCAATATCTGATGTGTTAGTAATTCATATTGTTTTTTTTAAATATAGGTAATTTGCCTACTTAGACTTGCATTAAATAAATATTTTTACAAAAGTATTTACATTTAGTTTCCGTGGCATTCACGGAATTACAAATCTTAATGAAATTTTTGCCTATTCCCTATTCGTCCTATGATGCACGTCTGTCGTTTGGATTGCCGTTTTGGCATGGTGCTTCATGTTGGCGTTACGCCTTGCCAGCCATCCTGAGTCATTCTTCCGCATTCTCCTTAATGATAGAGAATATTTGCTCCTTCGCATTTCTCCTTTGTTGGAAAATTCTTGCATTGTGTTCTTTCCAAATTTTCCAGCAACATGAGATCATATATTTCCCCATTCTCTCCTTTTTGCTTTGCTAATGTGCTTATACATCCAGCTGTATAGTTTTGTTGGGGAGTATATGGTTGCCTGGTGTGATGCCAAATAGGTTGCATACTTTGACCCATAGGCCATGTGTTTATTCGCATTGTGCAAAAATGTGTGTGGCTCTCTTGGGCCGTTCGCTCTCTTGGGCTGGTGCATGGCATACGGTGCATTCTGCATTTCGAATGCATCCTTTTTTGAGAAGCCTGTCTCTTGTAATTTAGTTTTTCATTACACATGAGCCAGGCGAAAAATTTGGTCCTTGGAATTGTTTTAATTTTCCAAACAAATTTGCTGAAACTCTGGTTATGCCCGCGTTTTGTGAAGAACGTATATGCTGATTTTACTGAGAATTGCTTTGTTTTGCATCGTCCCTATATTACTTGGACTTCTTCCTTGTTTAGTGAACTTTCTATGGCCGTTACTAGAAGTATTCTGAGCTTGTTTTGAAGATTTGAATTAAGAGGGCGATCCCATTTGTTGGGATTTCTTGAGCGTTCTTGACTCAGCGGAAGTGGATTCAAGATTCAAGACATTCAAGAAATTCAAGAAATTCAAGAAAACCAAAAGAAACGGATCAGTGAAATACGATTAAGTCAAAGAAAAACAAGAACTTAAAGTTCATACCTATCAGGTCGAGAATTGATCCGATCTCGAACTTGAAGCTGTAGAGCCTTTCTTCTCCTTTTGCACAAACTGGTAACGATTACCGATTTCCACCACACACACCCATTCGTTTAAAATTGCCTCCACTCGCTTCTACAACCGAAACGACTCACAACCAATTCGATTCCCAATCAAGACGTCACGAATCATTTCGTCCTCTATCGGTATCCACACGGAACAACCCCTTTAAATGGATGAAGAAAGGATATGCTAGTCTCCGTTCTTCACGTTTTGAATCACAGAAAATTACAAAGAGAAATTCGGAATTTTCTCTTTTTTTCTCTTTCTCTCTCTTTTGTCTAACAAAATGGAATGAGAATTATGAATGGCATAGACTGAAATCTGAGAGCCTTTTGGGTATATATAGTCCATCTTTTCAAAGAGGAGTCTTTGTTCATTTAATCCTATGTACTTAGTTACTATATAACCATATGAGTAACACATCTTATCATATAAGACGTAGGATTATATGTTACAATAACTATATAATCTTTTATATAATTTATCACATAAGTTATGATTTTCTAACAGTTATTCTTTGTGTGTGGCCCTATAGGTTTACTTAATGTTGGCAATAATCACAACTGATTATAAATCATGAGCGGACTCAAGCAAGCCATCATGATTCATGACTACCCAATTTAAGTAAATATCGATGATTCGATCCAAACCTATATGTTGTCCTTATATTGTATCCCTTTGTTACGCGATATCTATATCGACAATAAGGCATGGATTGTGTCAACCTTATGTAATACGATAACGTTTCTTGATCCCGAATTTGATCGAATCATGAATGACATTAATAACTCCTTATTAATTCATTCGAGCACGGCCGTGCATTTTCTTCAATCAAACTCATCAAGAGGACTTAAGATATCTCTCTCATTTACGAGAAGAACAAATCCTATCTTGATCTATCTCATTCTCCGCATGTTTCCTTATGTACCTAATCATAACGCTTATGGTTACCCGAATAAAAGGTAACGTTAGATTATGTCAAAGTACATAATTCCATATGTAAGAAACCGAGATAATCTCAAGTCTAAGGATAACAATACTATTGATGAGACATACCAATGACACGAACCATATGATATTAACCCGGTGAGTCAATCCAATATATGTTCTCCAACTATGTTAATGATTTTGTAATACTTACTCATGATCAGTAAAACATGATCATGAATCAACTAACATACTGATGTACATTTATAGCTTACATATTTAAATAAGTATATTATATATGATTCCGTAAGTATATTTATCTCCACAAATATCCGATAAATGATCAGAGATGGTTTAGAATACGTTTTTCATACTACTCTGTAGTTTTACTATCAGAATCACAAATTCTGATGATATAAAGCTGAATAACATATTCAAGGTTTATTTTAAATCAAAAAAATAAAATAACCAATACGCACATTATTAAATATCTCTAAACAAATACAAAGTTTGATTCACACAACAGATACAACTAGATCTCATATACAAAGACCTAGGGCATAAAACCAACACCATTGAATGGGATCTTGACTCGATAGTGCTGCTTGCATCGCCCGGTCTGTGTTGGCTGCTCTTTGGTACAACCCGATTAATTTCCCCAAATTCACTCAAAGTCGTGCTCAAATTATTTCCCCAACTGCTTCAAATTACTCTGTATATCTCAGTCAAAGATTCGTAAATCTCAGCCAGAGATTCGTATAGACTCACATTTACAGAAATCGTGCAGTGATTCTTGCTCCGTCTTGAGACATTCTTCCGCATTCTTCTTGATGATAGAGAATATTTGCTCCTTCACATTTCTCCTTTGTTGGAAAATTCTTGCATTGTGTTTTTTCCAAATTTTCCAGCAACATGAGATCATATATTTCCCCATTCTCTCCTTTTTGCTTTGCTAATGTGCTTATAAATCCAGTTGTATAGTTTTGTTGGGGAGTATATGGATGCCTGGTGTGATGCCAAATAGGTTGCATACATTGACCCATAGGCCATGTGTGTATTCGCATGGTGCAAAAATGTGTGTGGCTCTCTTGGGCTGGTGCATGGCATACGGTGCATTCTGCATTTCGAATGCATCCTTTTTTGAGAAGTCTGTCTCTTGTTAATTTAGTTTTTCATTACACATGAGCCAGGCGAAAAATTTGGTCCTGGGAAGTGTTTTAATTTTCCAAACAAATTTGCTGAAACTCTTATTATGCCCGCATTTTGTGAAGAACGTACATGCTGATTTTACTGAGAATTGCTTTGTTTTGCATGCTCCCTATATTACTTGGTCTTCTTCCTTGTTTAGTGAACTTTCTATGGCCGTTGCTAGAAGTATTCTGAGCTTGTTTTGAAGATTTGAATTAAGAGGGCGATCTCATTTGTTGGGATTTCTTGAGCATTCTTGACTCAGCGGAAGTGGATTCAAGATTCAAGACATTCAAGAATTCAAGAAATTCAAGAAATTCAAGAAAACCAAAAGAAACGGATCAGTGAAATACGATTAAGTCAAAGAAAAACAAGAACTTAAAGTTCATACCTATCGGGTCGAGAATTGATCCTATCTCGAACTTGAAGCTGTAGAGACTTTCTTCTCCTTTTGCACAAACCGGTAACGATTACCGATTTCCACCACTCACACCCGTTCGTTTAAAATCGCTTCCACTCGCTTCTACAACCGAAACGACACAACCAATTCGATTCCCAATCAAATTGATTCTAAACGACTTTCACAAATTCAACCGAATCAATAAGACGTCACGAATCATTTCGTCCTCTATCGGTATCCATACGGAACAACCCCTTTAAATGGATGAAGAAAGGATATGCTAGTCTCCGTTCTTCACGTTTTGAATCACAGAAAATTACAAAGAGAAATTCGGAATTTTCTCTTTTTTCTCTTTCTCTCTCTTTTGTCTAACAAAATGAAATAAGAATTATGAATGGCATAGACTGAAATCTGAGAGCCCTTTGGGTATATATAGTCCATCTTTTCAAAGAGGAGTCTTTGTTCATTTAATCCTATGTACTTAGTTACTATATAACCATATGTGTAACACATCTTATCATATAAGATGTAAGAATATATGTTGCAATAACTATATAATCTTTTATATAATTTATCACATAAGTTATGATTTTCTGTGTACATTTTAACGGTTGTTCTTTGTGTGTGACCTTATAGGTTTACTTAATGTTGGCAATAATCACAACTGATTATAAATCATGAGCGGACTCAAGCAAGCCATCATGACTATCCAATTTAAGTAAATATCGATGATTCGATCCAAACCTATGTGATGTCCTTATATTGTATCCCTTTGTTACGCGATATCTATATCGACAATAAGGCATGAATTATGTCAACCTTATGTAGTACGATAACGTTTCTTGATCCCGAATTTGATCGAATCATGAATGACATTAATAACTCCTTATTAATTCATTCGAGCACGACCGTGTATTTTCTTCAATCAAACTCATCAAGAGGATTTAAGATATCTCTCTCATTTACGAGAGGAACAAATCCTATCTTGATCTTTCTCATTCTCCGCATGTTTCCTTATATACCTAATAATAACCCTTATGGTTACCCGAATAAAAGGTAACGTTAGATCAGAATCACATATTCTGATGATATAAAGCTGAATAACATATTCAAGGTTTATTTTAAATCAAAAGAATAAAATAACCAATACGCACATTATTAAATATCTATAAACAAATACAAAGTTTGATTCACACAACAGATACAACTAGGTCTCATATACAAAGGCCTAGGGCATAAAACCAACACCATTGAATGGGATCTTGACTCGATAGTGCTGCTTGCATCACCCGGTCTGTGTTGACTGCTCTTTGGTACAACCCGATTAATTTCCCCAAATTCACTCAAAGTCGTGCTCAAATTATTTCCCCAACTGCTTCAAATTACTTTGTATATCTCAGTCAAAGATTCGTAAATCTCAGCCAGAGATTGTATAGACTCACATTTACAGAACTCGTGTAGTGATTCTTGCTCCGTCGGCAGCTGGAGCTGTCTCGCTTAGGGTTAGGGTTGATCGGCAGGGTTCAAGTTGCTCTCATTTCTCTCTCTCTCTCTCTCTCTCTCTCTCTCTCTCTCTCTCTCTCTCTCTCTCTTTATGACAGTTTCCGACGGAGGGAGGTGCTAGAGGCGAGAGAGATGGAGCTAGCGAGTGAGTGTTAGAGAAGGTTGTGTATGAGAGCTGCTTGAGTGTCGTTGGAGAGAGGGGGAAGGGATGAGCCTCTAAATGTTCCTATAAAAACTACAATAATTTTATAACACGAAAATTTAACTCACCTTTCATTTGTTCCCACTTTTAGTTTTGTAGTAATTTGTTAAGTTATTTGCATTTACAACAAAACTTTTTCACCTTACTTTTTTGTAAGGGAAATTTTTCAAAAACCCCCTAACTTTTTTGAAATTTATCAAAAACCTCCTATCTTTTCAAATTCTTCAAAAACCTCCATGCCCTTCATATATTTATTTTTATATTTTATTTTATTCAATTAAAAATGAAAAATATATTTTTACATCAAATATAAATAATTGTGAACTAATATACAAAATCATAATAAATATTTTACGTAAAATAAAATTATAATTTAATTATGGAATAATAAAAAATATTTTTTTATAATATAATATCATATAAGAAAAAGTAATATATCATAAGATAATATCATAAAATATCATCACCAAAAAATATCGTCAAAATAATTTAGTCAAAACTATAATTTTGTAAATAATAAAAAAATAAAAATAATTTTTTTTGTAATATAATGTAATAAAATAAAAAATTATATATCATAAAATTTTACCTTAAAATATCTTCAAAAATAATATCGTGGACTATTATACTCAATTTATTTATTATTTTTATTGAATAAAATAAAATATGAAAAATAAATAATTGAGGGGCATTTTGGTCTATTAAAAAATTGAGTGGATGGAAAAGTTAGATTTAACTATATAGGGGGCTAAAAAATAATTCAAATCACTTTATAGGGGGTTTTTGAAGAAAATTGAAAAGTGAGAGGGTTTTTGATAAATTCCAGAAAAGTTAGGGGGTTTTTGAAGAATTTCCCTTTTTGTAATAACCAATAAAATTTAACATATATAATTTAAAGAAAAATATCATGTGTGACATGCAAAATATGAATGAAATCAGGTGTTATTTTATACCCTTCGTAAAAAGAAAAATATTTGATTGTCCCTCTAAAAGAGTTTCATTTTATTACTGCATAATTTATACTCAATATAAAAATCCTCTATAATGAAATTATATCTAAAAATGGTAAAAATATATCAAATAAAATATATGATTAGAATAGAATGATAATTATCAAACTTTCATAAGAAGTTTATTTATGTTGAAACTTTATAATTTCATAGGAAAATAAAAACTCAATTCAGTTTCCTTTTTATTTTAAAAATGGAATAATTTAAATATTAATGATGGTTGACTGAGCAATATTTCTTACTATTTTCTCGAGTGGTATATATGATATTAGAGATTTACGTTAAGAAAAAAATATATTAGAGATTTGTAAGGCTGAATATGAAGTTTACGTGAGTGTCCAATGCGCCATTATCATAGTATAATCTAACTATCATAGCCCCTTCATTTTTCTCTGCTCCTAATGAATTTGACAAACGTAACATAATAACTAATAACACAATTGATGTAAATAGAAGTAAAGAATTGTATACTTTTTGATATGCTTTTTTAATTAATATAATAAATATGTTAACATATCAAATTTGCTCATTCTATTTTAAATTATAGTAATTAAACACAACACTTCATATATTATATTATGTGATAATTTTAAATTTTGAGTGGATATAATAAAATTATTTGGAAAAAAAATGTGTGATATGCTCAGTATTTTTTTTTTGTAGAAACAAAATGGTATTCTCATAATTTATAGGAGTACACATAAAATATGCTCGCTTAATTTTTCTATTAATTTAAGATTTTACCGGGGTGCACATGAAAATTTTGGTCAGTCAACCAAAATCTCTTGATTTTACCTGTTAGACATTTTAGTTTAGATCATATGTTAAAACATGAGGCATGTGTGAAGATTAATGTCACACACTTGCGAAATATTGAGTTGCATAAACTGATCTTCCACATGATCATTTGTAAATAAGTTGTACAAAAATCCCAAAAAAGAGCACATGTTAAAAAAAATACAATTCACAAACTTTATATATAAGAATAAAAATGAAATCATAAAATATATATGAATTAAGAAATATTTAAAAAATATATTATTCTATAAAATCAAATAATATTCAGTAAAATAAAATAATATTATACTACAATAGCTTTATTTTTTATTGTGAAAAAGTATATAATTTCTAGAGATTAAAAAATGAATACAAAAAGTTAAGTGAGTTTCAAAAATATTGAGAAAAATAAGGGGCGTTTCAAAAATTTCCCGAATAATATCAAAATTAAACCAAGTCAGGTCTCAATTTTTATTTATATAAAAATATATAAGTTAATTTTTAAATATTGAAATGATTTAAAATATTTCATTCTATAGGGACTAAAACGAAAGCGTATAATGAAAATATTTAAGAAGTTTATGAAAAAGATTCTTCTTTAGAGTGTGGCCCATATTATTTTATTATAATTTATCCAAAAACACATATGATGAAATTATTTAATGAGTTTATGAAAACTATTTAATGAGTTTACTAATAAAACATCATAATATCAAACATTAAAAAATGGAAATATGAAAATAATTATTGAGTTCAAATTGGGGACTCATATCAAATGAAAATACATATGGGTTCAATTTGGGTACACATAACTTTTTATATTAATTTAAGATCTTATCGGGTTGCACATGAAAATTTTGACCAGTCAGCTAAAATCTCTTAATTTGACATGTTGGACATTTTAGTTTACATCATATGTTGAAATTGAGGCATGTGTGAAGAATAATGTCACACACTTGCTAAATATTGAGTTGCTTGAACTGATCCGCCGGATGATCATTTGTAATAAGTTGCAAAAGAAAAATCTCAAAAAAGAGTACATGTCAAAAAATACAATTCACAAACTTTATTTATAAGAAAAATATAAATGAAATCTTAAAATATATATGAATTAAAAAATATATTAAAAAACATTATTCTATAAAATAAAATAATATTTTGTAAAATAAAATAACATTTTACTAAAATAAACAACAGATAGAGAACTAACTTTATTTTTTTATTGTGAAAAAGTATATAATTTCTAGAGATTAAAAAATGAATACAAAAAGTTAAGCGAGTTTTAAAAATATTGAGAAAAATAAGAGGCGCTTCAAAAATTTCCAGAACAATATCAAAATTAAACCAAGTCAGGTCTCAACTTTTATTTATATGAAAATATGTAAGTTAGTTTTTAAATATTGAAATAATTTAAAATATTTCATTCTATATGGACTAAAATGAAAGTATATAATGAAAATATTTAAGAAGTTTATGAAAAAGATTCTTTTTATAGTGGGGCCCATATTAATTAATTTATTACTAATAAAACATCATAATACAAAAACATTTAAAAAATGAAAATATAGAAATAGTTATTGAGTTCAAATTGGGGACTCATATCAAATGAAAACACACATGATGAAAATATTTAATGAGTTTATAAAAAAGACTTTTTTAGAGTGGGGCCCACATTATGTTATTATAATTTATCCAATATCATAACATATTATATTATTATCTTATTACTAATAAAACATCATAATAACAAACATTAAAAAAAAATGAAAGAATGAAAATAATTATTAAGTTCAAATTGGGACTCATTTCAAATGAAAACACATATGATGAAAATATTTAATGAGTTTATGAAAAAGATTTTTTTTAGAGTGGAGCTCTATGCAATATCATAATATATTATATTATTATTTTATTACTAATAAAACATCATAACATCAAACAATAAAAAAATGAAAAAAATTATTGAGTTCAAATTGTGAACTCATATCAAATGAAAATACATATGGGTTCAACTTGGATACACATAGCAATTAAGAGATTTTTTTTTTGATGTTCAACACATTGAATTGAGAGACTTTTTGTTAAATATAAGTTATATGATTACGGTTGCCAGATATTGAACTCATGATTTTTTACTACACATGATTGCGATTGTGATTGCCACGTGCCAACAATCCCCTAAATTACAAACGAAAGAATTAGTTATATGACAACAAAGTTGTTACATCATTTTTTTCTGTCAGTGTGAAAGAAAATAAGATTTCATGGCATTTCCATTTTCATCTTAGAAACATTAATAGCTACTCGTATAAAGGAGGGAGTTCATTTTCATGCTATGTCTAATTAATGTAAGATAGGTTTATCCCTTCATATAATTTGACACAACTGAAGAAAAATATGCCCTTCGACACTTCGGCCCAAACAGGCCCATACTCTAACTAAGGCGGCTAGAAAGTAGAACAAAATGGAATGTTGAGCTGAGATCCTGCGCCGCCTCCTCTCACTTCTATTCTTTTGGCTCTTTCTCTCTTCCTCTTTCTGGAATATTCCAGATCCGATCCGAAGGTGAGGGCGACGCTCCGGCGCTGCCTGCCGTTGAAGCGAACCCAAACCCTAGGTAGGAGGTCTCTCTCTCACTCTCTTTGTGTTTACCACCATTGCTTCTAGGGTTGGATTTGCTCCGGCACTGGCTGCCGTTGAGCGAACCCAAATCCAAGATCGATGGATCTTTTTATCTGTTTATTTTACCTCTCTTTTACGTGGTTTCTTCTTCTCTCTCCCTCCTTGTGCTTACCGCCATTGCTTCTGGGGCCGGATTTGCTCCGGCACGAGTTGCTGTAGAAGCTAGCCGAAACCCTAGATCCATGGATTGTTTTTTCCTGTTTTTGTACCTTTTTCCACTTGTTTTCCTCTCTTTTATCAGTTTTCTTCTCTGTCTCTCTCGTTGTTTACCATCGATTACTTCTAGGCTTGGTATTGCTCCGGAATGAGTTTGCTGTAGAAGCAAACCAAAACCCTAGATCGATGGATCTTTTTTTTCCTGTTTTTTCTACCCTTCTTCACTTGTTTTCCAATGTTTTTTCTTCACTTCTCTCTCTCATCTCCCCCTCTTTCTTTCTCTCTTCTGTGTGTGTGCAAATATTGAAAGCTGCAGCATGATCTGAAAAATAGAGATTTTTTATGATGCCTGTGAATCTTATATCTGATAATAGCGGTTTGACTGTTTCAGTCTCGAAAGGATAATAAGAATGACTCTGAAAATATCCTTTTTTTAGCATGATATGTTCACTTTTGAGCTGAACCGACAATGAACACCCCTTTAGGGGTATATGTGATGTTTTGATGCTTTGTGAGGGTACTTGTTGCCAGATTTTTCCTGTGATATAATACCGTCTGTTGACACTTGTTGCAATGAGAAGTGAAGGGATTAAATTACAATCTATATATATATGGACATATGAAAAGAACAATGATGTTGGCATGAAGACAATTTGTCTTTTACATCCTCTCTTTTTTCTCTCTTGAAAAAGGATGGTGATTTTGAGAATATGATCTGATTCGAGTTATTTCAAGGGCGCATCAGAGCACTGGTTTTGAATTTAAAATTTAAAATTGATTTGTTCTGTTTGAGCATCATGCTTGAGTTAGAAATTTAAAATTGATTTATTCAGTTTTGGATTGACCCATCACCCCCCCCCCCCCCCCTTCTCTGTGTTTGTGTCGAAGTGTTCGATTGAGTGGGCAAATTCAGACTTCCTCACTATGAGACTGTTCCTCTCTCCTCCTCCTATGAGTATGAAAGAGTGGGCAAATTTTGACTTCTCCCTTTCATTAAAACATTGATTTAAGCTCTCGAGAAATGTTGGTAAAAGTAAAACATGGTTTTACTTATGAGGAACAAAAAGGGAAAAGAAAAAGAAAGGAATGAAAATGATCCTTATGCAAAGGTGAATCTGAGCCTTTTGGTTCAATCTATTTGTTGTATCTGGACCATAAAAGCAGTCTCAAAAGGTACTTTTAAGCTCGATAAATGTCGGTAAATGATATACTATTTTCCCTCTAATGGGAACACCACAACACCGCTGCCATGACCTCTCTCTCTCTCTCTCTCTCTCTCTCTCTGACATGCTAATAGAGGTGTTTGAAACAGTGACTTCTCTATTGGTCGGTGGATGAGTGATGTTTTGAGATTTTGCAGGCTACATATGAAATTGCCCCTTTATATTACGATTTGAGTTGGAATATTCCAGATCCGATCCGAAGGTGAGGGCGACGCTCTGGCGCTCGCTGCCGCCGTTGAAGCGAAACCCAAACCCTAGGTCGGAGCTTACTAAGAGGATCTCTCTCTCTCTCTCTCTCTCTCTCTCTCTCTCTCCATGTCTCTTTGTGTTTACCACCATTGCTTCTAGGCTTGGATTTACTCCGGCGCTGGCTGCCGTTGAAGCATCCCCAAACCCTAGATCGATGTTTTTTTTTTATCTGTTTTTTCTACCCCTTTTCACTTGAGTTTGCCTTCCTTGTATGTTTTATTCTTCTCTCTCTCTCTCTCTCTCTCTCTCTCTCTCTCGTATTGTGTTAGCCATCCGTGGCATCTGGGGTTGGGTTTGATCCGGCATTGGCTGCCGTTGAAGTAGCCCAAACCCTAGATTCATGCATCTTTTTCCTCTCTTGTGTTCATATGTCAGATACAAGTTTCTTTGGAGGAACCAAAGAGAAGATGCGAATGAAAAGGAAAGAAAAAGATTTAATGGGAAATGTTTACTTATGAGTAAGTGCTTGCTCATATTTGTGTTATTCAGTGTATGCAGAAAAGAAGAGGAATTGTCATAAGTTGGGTTATCTAGAATATTGAAACTCTCTTTCTGAGCCGTGCTACAGCCATTTGTTATGGCAAATATGAATTTTGATCAAGTGAGAAAAAATAAATGAGAAACATAGAAGGAAGAAGTGGGAATTGTCATACAAAGACCATGAACATCATTTTTGTTAAATTCAACTTGATATAGATCAGAGGTTTTTTAGGGGTTGGCTCCAGCACTAGTTGTTGTAGAAGCACTCCTAAAACCTAGATTATTAACTTATACACCTTATCTTGATTTATTTTTATGTGTTTTCCTCCTAAACCTTATTTTTGATATTCTCTCTCTCTATCTCTCTCTGGCATATTAAAAGTGGTCTTTGGGACCGCTCGACGTATACTAGCTTCACCAACATGACGTGGCATGATATGATATTGTGTATTATAAAACAGATTGGATTTACTTGGCCAATTTAGTTTATTACTTAACAATTTGTTCTGAGAAGCAATAATGTTGCAAAAGAAAGATGAGAACAATCATATGAAGTGGTGGAGGCGAATCTGAGCCTTTTGGTTCAATCTACTTCTTGCATCATCTGGACCATAAAAGCAGTCTCAAATGTCCATTTAAGCTCGATAAATGTCGGTAAATGATTTACTTTGATTTCATTTATTTTTTGTTGTTTATCCAACACCGCTGCTGCCGCCTCTCTCTCTCTCTCTCTGAAAGAGGTGTTTGAAACAGTGACATTTTCATCTTGGTCGGTGGATAAGTGATGTTTTGAGATTTTTGCAGGCTACATGTGAAATTGCTTCTGTATTTGTATAGTATGATTTGAATTGTTCCATATGTTCAGTTTTAGCCTCTATCTCCAAATGAGAAAGGTTTTGACTGCTTCCTTTTATGTTTCTATTAACAGAGCAGGTGATTCCTTATTTGCCTCTCTCTCTCTCATGTTTGAAAACTTGAGTTGATGGATTTAATGGCAAAAGGTTTAGTTACAAGTGCTTGCTCATATTTGTGTTATACAGTGTATTCAGAAAAAGAAACCATGTTTGAGTTCTTGAGGTATGGCCATTTGTTATGGCAAAAGGGTCTGTTTGTGACAAAAGAGGAGAAGAAAAAGGAGAAATTTTTAGAAACCCTTTAACTTTTCTGAATATTTTTAAACCACACTATATTTTGGATATACTTTTTGCACTTTGGAAGAGAGACAAGGTTTTTTTTCGAAAGATTGCCTATTTTATAGAATATAGCCCTCTATATTTTTATTTACTTGTGCAGTTTTGGAGGCGTAAAATTTTCAAAAGAGAAGATGAGAAATAAAAGGGGAATTTTTCAAAAAAGTGCCAAAGTTTTCTGAATATTAAAAAAAAAACCCTATATTTTAGGTGAATTTTTTTTAGTTCTGGAAGAGTAAATTCTTGCGAAAGATGAGAAAATGGAATAAACTGCCTAATTTTTCTGAATATTTTAAGAAAATCCCATATATTTTAGATGTATTTTCTGCTGTTTTGTGAATCTTTTCAAAAGAAAAGATGCGAGAAAAGGGATTTTTCTTCAAAAGCCCGCCAATTTTTTCTGAATATTTTCTAAAACCCTCCTATATTTTAGATGTATTTTTGCATTTTTGGAAGAGTAATTATTTTTGCATTTTAGATGTATATTTTGCAAATTAAAAAAAGAATGCGTGCCTTTATAAGTTTTGGTTCTTGTACTGAGCTGTGTTACAGCCATTTGTTATGGCAAATATGAATATTGATCAAGTGAGAAAAAACAAATGAGAAACATGAAAGGAATAAGAGGGAATTGTCATACAAAGACCACGAGCATTATTATTGTCGAATTCATATTCAACTTGATCCAGATCAGAGGTTTTTAGGGTTTTTGCTCCAGCAGTAGTTGCCGTAAAAGCAGTCCTAAAATCTGATTTTGAGTTAGATAAAGCCTATGTCTGATATTTTGTGTTTACCATGACACACACGCTCTCTCTCTCTCTGTGTGTGTGTGGCATGATAACAGAGGTGAATACAGCTAGATATATTATACTAGTGTCCAATTTGACATGGCATGATATGATATTAGTGTTATAAAAGAGTTGATTGGATTTACTTGATCAATTTGGCCTCTTTATCTCAAAAAATGAGAAAAAACCCTATTAGAATATGGAAACTTGCATCTTTTTCCTTTTTTCCCCAGATTCATGCATCTTTTTCTGGTTTTTCCTTTCTTATGTTCGTATGTCAGATATGAGTTTCATTTGAGGAACAAGAGAAGATGAGAATGAAAAGGAATGAAAAAGATTTAATGGGAATTGTTTACCTATGAGTGCTTGCTCATATTTGTGTTATACAGAGTATGCAGAAAAAGAAAAGCATATTTGGGTCTTTGAGCTATAGAGCCATTTGTTATGGCAAAAGGGAAATGTTTAACTCAAGAATGTTGAAACTAGGCTGGCTATGAAGAATAGTTTTTTTCTCTGAGCCTATAAGTTGGGTTCTTGAGCTGAGCTGTGCCACACATTTTTTTATGGCAAATATGAATTTGATCAAGTGAGAATAAACAAATGAGGATATTTGTGACATTTCACACTTTGTGGGTGAATATGTGACATCCCCCCTTTATATAGAATGATTTAAATTTGTCTATGTTCAATTTTATCCTCTTTATCTCAAAGTGAGGTAAACACCTCTTAAACCCCAATTTTTGACAGGGCTATGATGAGTATTTCTCTGAGCCTAAAGTTCATTTTTTATCCTCTCTGTACTTATAAGTGCTTGCTCATTCATATTTGTGTTATATAATGCATGCAAAATAGACTTGTTTGGATTCTTGAGTTGCCATTTGTTATCGCTGATGATGATATTGTTTGGCAAAAGAGATGAAAAGAGAGAAATGGGGAATTTGTCAAAATCCCATTAGCTTTTCTGAATTTGTTATGCATCTCTCTCTCTCTCTCTCTCTCTCTCTCTCTCTCTCTCCCTCTCTGACATATTAAAAGTGGTCTTTGGGACAGCTCGTCATATACTATCTTCACTGACATGACGTTGACGTGGCATGGTATGATATTGTGTATTATAAAAGAGCGGATTGGGTTTACTTGGCCAATTTTGATGATAAATCAACAATATGTTATGTGATATGCAATAATTTCGCAATAGAAAGATGGGAATACAATCATATTAAGTGGAGGGAAATGAAGTTTGGATTTGAGGCTAGTTAGAAGGAAGAAGGTTATATATGTTATTTCATATGTCTTATGAGGATATTGTCACATTTCCCACTTTGTGGGCGAATATGGTCAATTTATCCTCTTCATCTCAAAATGAGGAAAACCCCTCTTAAACCCCCAAGGCTGTGGGTTCATTTTTTCTCTTCTCTGTACATATCATGTGCTAGTTGGGAAATGTTTACTTATGAATGTTTGCTCATTCATATTTGTGGTATATATTTAATGCATGCAAAATAGACTTTGTTTGGATTCTTGAGATATAGCCATTTGTTATGGCAGATGATGAAACTGTTTGGGCTAAAGAGAAGAAAAAGACAGAAAAGGGGAATTTGTCAAAATCCCATTAGCTTTTCTGAGTTTTTCAATACTCTCTCTCTCTCTCTCTCTCTCTCTATCTCTCTCTCTCTCTCGTGTATATTGGTGCATAGTTCAATTTGTGATTAATACACATATAATTCACGAATATATGAGAAATACTAAAAACTCATGAGTCATTGGTATGTGTTGGTGTGTATGGAACACAATGCTATTGTGAATCCTTTGGTGCACTAAAAGAGGATTCGCAAGAAGTGAAATGAATGAAAATGAAATTGTTTTTCTGTGATTATAAAGGAAAAAAGAAATTGTTATGTGAATGAAAATGAATGAATTAAAGTAAAGTGAAATGTATGGAATTCCTTTTTTCCTTCAAAAAACGAATTAAGTTGGATGTATGGTACCGTGAAGGGTACTATTTTATTTTCAATATATAAACGACTTAGTACTCCAATTATCAAGTTCTCTTCTAAAAGTGAGCTGTTCTCATTGGATGATTTTTCATTGTTTTCCCCTTAATCTTTTACTTTCTCTATCTTGCTCCTTCACTCCATAATCTAGTATGCAGAATAGTTTTTTATCTGAGCCTTTTAAGTTTGGGTTCTTGAACTGAGCTGTGGTACTGACATTTCTTGTGGCAAATATGAATTTGATCGAGTGAGAAGAAGTTGGTGAGAAACATAAAGGGATTATATGATATTTTTCATGTATCTTATGAGGATATTTGTGACATTTTCCACTTTGTGGGTGAATATGTGATATTTCGAGATTTTGCGGGTACAACCCTTTATAGCCTGATTTAAATTTGTCTCAAAAGGGGGAAACCCCTCTTACACCCCCAATTATTGGCTATGATGAGTATATTTTGAGCTTATAGTTCATTTTTTTCTCCTCTCTGTACATATCATGTGCTAGTTGTGAATTGTTTACTGTGAGTGCATGCTCATTGATATTATATTATATATATTAATCCTTGCGGGCCACTTGCACCATGCTTCCACGTCACCCAACTAATATTGACCGTTTGATTTTGATCAAATGGTCACAATTTGTCACTAAAGGCTTTTGTAACGGTTCTTTATAAATAACTGATACTAAAGGCTTCTGTAACGGTTATTTATGAATAACCGCTACTAAAGATTTTGTAACGGTTCTCTATAAGTAACCGTCGCGGAGATTTGTATTTTATATCGGTTATTTGTTAAGAACCGATACTAATGGTTCTATATAAATAACCGCTGTTGAGTTCATTTTATATCGGTTATTTGTTAAGAACCGATACGAAAGGTTAAGATTTATATCGGTTTCTCCTTGTTTGTGTTAATGCTTGCAAAATAGTCTTGTTTGGATTCTTGAGTTAAGGTAGATGATGAAACTATTTGGGACAAAAGAGAAGAAAAAGAAAAAATGGGAAAATTTTCAAAATCCCATTTTGCATTTCTGAATAATTTAAGAATCTCTCTCTCTCTCTCTCTAATTGTTCTTGGCGAACTCTTTAAGGATCTCATACAAAGGGTTGTGCATAGTGAAGTGGATTGATGATGCATGCAGCTGAAACTATTCGATAAAATGTCTACTGTTGGATGTAATCCTAATTTGATAATTTACGACACTGTCAAAATTTGTTATTGATGGACTCTGTAAAAAGAAAGGACTGCTTAAAGAAATATGATGCGATGATTTGGAAGCTGAATCTGAGCCTTATTTTGGTTCAAATCTTTCTATTCACTCTGAGCATCATATTTGAATTCAAATCTATAAAATCAAATGTCAGTATTTCAAAAAGTTACTCAAAACCTCTCATTTCCTTAATGGTCCAGTCAACTAAACAATACTGGTTTGAATAACATACAATCCTATATTAAAATATTTATTTCTCTGTGCTCATGCAAATGCAGCTTGCTGCGTACTGATGCCTCTTTCGTTTGAGTTTCTAAAACTATTATATCAGATTAGGCGATGAAGAGTTCTCATCTCTGAGCCAATCTCAATTTGCATGGGTCAAGAATGTACGGGGTCTATTCAAATGAGTCTACCTAAGGTTGACCTTGCATTTGATAAAGTGTTCGGTGAAATGCCTAAGATGGGTTGCAAGCCTGATTTTGTTTCATACAAGTATTAGTTACTTCTGCAAGGCACTGATGCCGCCCTTACATGCTTATTACTGAGTGTATAAAAGTGCAAGTACTATCACTTCTTATTACTCGACTGGTAATGAGTGAAATTGAATTGAAATCTTCTTATTACTAGACCCTTACATGCTTTTTGGGGACTTGTTTTGAATCATGTATGTACAAATACAATTTCCTCAAATACACCAAATCAAGCATATCTTTTATGTTGATTTTATCAAGTCCATTTTGGATCTGGACCTGGCCAATGAAAATCAGGCTGTTCATACAGATGGAGTTATGCCATCTTATAATCTCTCCTGTCCTTTGCTTAATGATTTTTTTTCACTGAACTTACTATCATCTTTCTCTCATTTCCTCTTCCTATGTTTATGTGTAAATACTGAAAGAGCCGACAATGATTTGGAGTTGTAAATTGCCGAATGAGTCTGAGTGGACTTTCAATTTGTTCTTGGCCAAATCTTTAAAGTTGGTTGTAGTGTTCATTCAATCATCTTTGGATCTCTTATCGAGGGAACTGTGTGTAGATAAGCAGATTGCGAATGCAGCCAAGTTGTTTGATAAAATGCCTTTTAATGTGCAACACTCTTGTTTTACTGCTGGACTATGTAGCAATGGGAATTCCAAGTTGGGGCTGCAATTTTATGAGGAGTCGGCAAGATAATTGATCTGATGACTGTTATATTTGCCAAGGATTTGCAATTTCTTGAAATTAGCAAAGGCTTACTGAAAAATTAGAATGTGTTCATGCAATGCAAGCAAGATTTAGTTGTGTACCGATGCCTCTTTCCTATGAGATAAGCGATGAAGAGTTCTTTATCTCTGAGCCAAATTCTCTATCTGAGCCAAGATGAAGATGAATCCGATATGAGATATGGATCTTGTGGGATGGAATAGATAGAGCTTTAAGAGTGGGTTTGATACAAATATCTTTGAGTGATTGCTCATGGGCAAATAATTGGCTTTGCGTTATTTGCATGATGCTCTAACCAACTTTCTTTCTCTCTGCTGGAAAAAAAATGATGATTTTGCGAATGGATATATGGTTGAATTATTTCAAGGGTAAACTTGAGCATTGGTTTTGATTCAAATTTTATGTTTATGTATTCTGTCCATTTTGCTTGAACTTGAACGTTTAGCAAGCAAATTCAGACCTCTCCCTTTCTCTCTGGCTGATATTTTTTGTGTTTCTCTCTCTGACTTGTGTTTTTGTGCTTTCGAAGATTTTGTGAGTGGTTTGGTTCGCTCCAGTTTGATGTGTGAAAAACCTATCTTGATTGATGTGATGACTGATTCAAAATCTGGTCACTTGCGACTATTTGATCAATGGCCAATTAAATTATCGTAGCATCTCATGAAAACCTATGTTAATTGACCGTGCCATCTTATAATTTCTCATCCCTGTTTCTTGACTTATTTCTTCTCTATTGAAATAGACTGATAATTATGAGAAAAGAAAATGACCCTTGCTGTCCACGTTGTCCAATATGCTGAAGCAACTGTTTTAAAAATCATTTTTTCAAGCAACTTGATTGCCATACTAATATTACCCTCTGTGCAAAAGCCATTAATCAAAGTGCTATACATGACCACATCAGGCTTACAACTCTCACCATCTCTTGCCATCTGCTCATAAAGTTGTATACCCAACTTGGTATTTCATAGTCCCATTAGAGACATTTTACCATACGCCATGTTTTTGTGTTTTTGAGGATTCTGAGGTTTTTAGGGCTTGCTCTGGCTGGATTGCTGTAGAAGCAATCCTAATCATCTCTTCAGAGTCTTCATCAAATAGATGATTGGGAGTAAAACGCATAAAAAACAAAGAAAAACAAAAAGAAAATGTAAAAAAAAAAACTGGAAAAAGAAATTTGCATAGATGATTAGGGTTGCTTCTACGGCAGCGGCCCGAAGCAAAAAAACCCTCCACCTCTGATCTCATTTATCTTCATATTAACATCCCAAAAAATTCCAAGTATTTCCATTAATTTCATTTATACAAATGCAAAATCTCCAATAACCCTTTGGGGGATTTTGATATTTGCCATTACAAAAAATTAAAATATCACAATTGCGGTTGCTTCTACGGCCGCGATTGCCGGAGCAAACCACTTAAATAGATTCACCATTTCAAGTATCAATATTCCTCAAAACTATGTATCAACAATGCCACTTTGGCATAATTTCATAAGTACCCCCTAAAACATCAAAATATCAGATATACCCACAAAAAGTGGAAATATCACATGTACTCAGTATTCCTCAAAACTATGGATTTACCGAGTAAAAGGAAGAAAAGAACTGATAAAAATTAAAGAGATTGGCATTATTCTTCATAATAAACTCA
The DNA here is from genome assembly GCA_027726005.1 of Juncus effusus. Lineage (NCBI taxonomy): Eukaryota > Viridiplantae > Streptophyta > Magnoliopsida > Poales > Juncaceae > Juncus > Juncus effusus. The sequence goes on along the minus strand of CM050894.1, from coordinate 6,992,564 downwards.
GTATATTTCTTCTTATACTATCCTTAAATTCATAATTCCTTTCCATTACTGTTAGACTGGACATCTCCAGTAACTGCCTAAATCTGGGAGAACAAAAGGAAGATAAAAACCTGGTGCATATTGGCCCAAATACTAAATAAAGTAAAAGAAAATAAAAATAAAGTAGTGATGTTTTTTTTGAGTTTTCCATATTCTATTCCTTTATATTTTTCTATTTTATCTAGCATGATTAACTTGATTTTACTATCAACTAAATAATAATGAAATCCAAAATTTGATAAAACATGCTATTCCCCCATAAGCGGCATATTTATGCCGCATGTCAGATGTTCTCTTTTTCTATTGATTTGAATTTTAGTTGAGTTTTCTTCTCCTTTCAAAATTGTTGTTTTATTTTCCTCCTCTCTCTCATGTGTATGTTGGTGCATAGCTGTCAATTTGTTATTAATTGTGATTAATACACGAATATATGTGAAATTATTAAAAATACACATATGACAAATCTTGAGTGTTTGTGTGCACTGTGTATGGAACGCAATGCTATTGTGAATGCACGAAATTGTTTATCAATGAATGAAAATGAAATTGTTATTCCGTGACTTAAAACGAATGAATAAAAATGAAATGGAATGTATGGAATTTCTTTTGTCCGTAGAAAAAAGAAATTAGATGTATGGAAGGGCTGCGGGGCAATATTTTTTTATCAATATAATTAAATTACTTGAAGATCTCGAATTATCAAATTCTCATCTAAAAGTGAGCTGTCCTCATTGGATGATTTTTCATTGTTTTCCCCTTAATCTAATACTCTCTATCTTGCTCCTTCACTCCATAATCTGGTTTTATGTCCCTATCGGTCGCATGAAAGAAATTGTGTAAGGTGATCCTTACATGCCTCAGTTGTGAGAGCCAATGATGTCTTTTAGCCTTGTGTTGCAAAATTTATGCTGCAAGTGGTGTTAGTACAACTTTATTTGTCCAATTGGTATGAATACCATCGATCTAATTCCAATTGTGCGTGAAATCGAACCATGGGTTTCTCTTTAATTTCAATGTGGAATTTCACTTCTTACAAAATACTGAAAATTGAAACACATATGCACCTCCAAAACATGAAATATTAAAAAAATGTCAATATTATTCTCTTTCGCCTAGCTTTTCAACAAAGTGTACCTATACTGATTCATGAACGAATAATCTCATGATGAGGGGATAATTTCGAATCTTTTTGAATTGTATAGAATATGGGTTAAAGCACGTTTTGTAAATTATATGCAGCACTTTGAGATTTTGTATGGGTACACATGAAATTAACACTCATTCAAAAAATAGTCACTACAAAACTATTAATTTAATACTATACATTTAGGAGTTTATATATCAGAAAATGCAGCTATCATTTACGTGAGAGTTGTATTTGGTAATAGTCATGTATATATCTCAAATCACCAAGTTTTTTCTAATGTATGGGAACATAATAATTTCTTTTCAATTCAAATTATAACTAGACTATAATTTTGGACCTCTTTTCTCATGGTGACACGTATAGGATTTTTGGTAGGATTTTTGTTATTTAGACCGAAATTGTACCCCAGAATATAAATTATATAGAGATTTGTTACATAGACCCAAATTGTATCCCACATTACTTTTAGTGATTTAATTTATAATATCAGATATATCCCTCCAAATTTAAATATCATTTTTATCGCTTCAAAATTATATACTACTAAAAATAATTATAAATATAATTTCTTAAGAAATTTTTTGTGAAAATAATGTTTCAATTTAAAAAAAAATATATTTTTTTGAGTTTTTCTTTTTCTGGAATTTGTGAAAAATATTTTATGTTTTCATTTACATTTTGTGCAATTTGGTATCATATTAAAATAATTTACTTCTTAAATCATATATAATCCGAAGCAGAGCGAGGGTTATCACTAATTATATACATTTCATGTCTATCCATTTTTCTTTAATTCTATAAAGCAAAAATTCAATTTTATCATGCATTTCATGGAATATTATATATGTCTCCTTGGACTTGATTCTTTTCTCTCTATCATTTGTTGTTTCCTTAAAAAATGTTCCTTCATACACCTCACCAAATTTCACAGATTTATGGTTACCCAAATCCCTCATAAAACACACATGTATGAATATATACACACGCATAGCTCTTTATTTATGACTATTCAATCAAATTATGTAACATTGTAACTAAAACATTGCATACCATTATGTAACATTGTAACTAAATCATTTTTTTAAAATAGCAGTCGAAGGTTGTGCTAGACTTTTCATTAAATAAATAAAAAAGTTGCAACAACAATATTTACATGAATTTTTGTCCCAAGTGGGAGAATAAAAGTAATGCAAAAATCTACAAACCCCTCTTTTAGTGAGATAACAACAAAGAGGATAAAATCTACTAATGGTTTATTTGCCGAAAAGCTCCTTGGGTGTTATTGTTCTTCCAACATGGAGCAGTCGCCTGATCCATTCTCATGAAGTTTCAATCTGCCTTCAAGAAGATCTTGGACGAGTTGTTTTCCATATTTTGAAAAATTGGTAATTTGGTTGACCAGTTTGCTATTCGGGCTCTTATTTTCTCTATCATTCGCATGAAAAAGCTTTTTGTTGGTTTGTTTATGGAGAGTGGAAGTCCCAAGTACATTATTGGGAATGCTTGCTTGTTACATTGCAGGATATGTTGGACCGATCTTTTGATCGTCGTCGGCAACTCGATGCGTGAAGGAGGATTTATTATTGTTAATTTGCAGTCCCGAAACTTTTGCAAAACATTTGAGTGCAAAATTAATCGGTTGCAGGTTAACTCTGTTTGCCTCTGATATGATGACAGTGTCATCTGCATATTGAATTGTTTGTATGGCTATCTTTTGGGGGTAGGTGCTAAAGAGTTGATGCGAGTGATCAACGTTTATAGGGTCTCTGCTATTAGGTTAAATAAGAAAGGAGATAGTGGGTCCTCTTGGCTCATGGAGAGTTTGATCCTGCTCAGGATGAACGTTGCGCAACCCTCTTCTGTGAAAGAAGAAAGCATGTAGTTGACCATTTATTTTTATTGCTGATCTCAGTGAGAGGAGAAGGTTTAGCACCCACTCTATCCATTTTTGCGGGAATCCTCTTTTTGTCATAATATTTTTGAGACATTGCCAATTAATAGTGTTGAAAACTTTCACGAAATCCACTTTGTTCATAATTGCAGGAGTTTTTGATATGTGTAGATAGCTGATATATTTCTTGGTTGCTAGGAATGACTCAATAATCTGCCTTGGAAATGAGCTGGCGCATCTTTTCTTGTAGCCTTTTTGCTAAAAATTTTGAGATAATTTTTATTGGACCATCACTCACGCTAATTGGTCGGAAATTAATGAGTTGTTTTGCATCCTTTATTTTAGGCACTAGTGTGATTTGTTCTTTGTTGATTGCGATAGAGCTAATTTATTTTGGTAAAAATTCTTGCATAACCAAATCAGGTTCTCCTTAATTGTTTCCCAATGCTGCTGATAAAATTCTGTTGGGAACCCATCAGGCGCAGATCATTTTCCTTTTGCCAGGTCGAAAACAGCTTCTTTAATTTCTCCTCATAAATTAGTTGCTAATTTCATTGAGATTTGGTACCACTAGCATGCTTTTGAGGAATTGTGTATGTGCTACACTGGGTTCTGGAGCCCCACCTAGGGTGCTCTTGAAAACGGAGTTGAACTCAGTTGCTATTTGGTGCATATATTTTATCAGGTCACCATTTTTCGCAATTGCATGTATTGTGTTACTTTGACGATTTCATAATGCTATCTTGTGGAAATATTTCGTATTCTCGCCTCCATCTTTCAACCATTTGCATCTAACTCTTTGCTTTCATTTTATTTCGTCAATGTTTGCCTACTCGAAGATCGTTTCTCGCAAGGCTCCTCAGAGTGTAGATTCTGCTTGGTTGAGCATCTTGACTTCCTCCACTTTATCTAATGTGTCAAAGACCTATTTTGCTTTGCTAATGTTTGGTTCTCTATTGCTAAATTTATTTTTTGCCCATGCCCTAAGTGTTATTCTTAGTTTGTTTAGTTTGATCACAAAATTGGACGTAACATTTCTCGCAACTCTAGTGTCTCCCCACGTTTTCTTTATGATTATATTTGCTTCCTCGTATCTAAGCCAGAAAGGCTCAAGTTGGAACCTAGTTTTTTTGGGTCGACCTGATTTATGAAATAAGAGGAGTAGAGGAGCGTGATTTGATTTAGTTGTAGTTTTCACTTCTAATTTCATGGTATGATTGAGAGACTAGAAACATCTATCAAGCTTGCTAAAAGTTGGTAGTGGCCTCTTACCCGACCATGTAAAATTTCTCCCTACCAAGTCGAGTTCCTTTACTTATAGGTCACTTATCTTATCAATGAATTGCATAATAGATTCCAACATGTGGTTGTTGCATGTAGTCTCGTGTATGTCTCATATTAAGTTAAAATCCCCTACTACCAACCAAGGTAGATCATTTAATTGCTTTCTTGATGAGAGTTCATTAAGAAATGCAGATTTAAGATTGTTTGCAATAGGCTCGTAGACATTTGTTAGCATAAAGGAGAGATTATTGAGAAATCTTAAGATGCAAGTAATTGAGAAATTGAGTGTGTGCGAAGAGAGGCAACAAAAATCGTTTGAGCCTTCTTCTTCTAGATATGAAAGAAAAATGCAACAGAATATTCAGAGGAGAATGCACGACAACAAATCTACTGACAGAAAGCGTCTTAACTACATTGCATTTGTTAGAGGCACAAAATTTCTCTTACATTCTAAGTAATAATTGAAATAGGTTTTAAATTCATGGATACACTCAAGCAAAAATATGCATAATTAAAAAATACAAAATACAAACTACTAGCATATTTAATAAAGTGCTAAAAAAGTTGTGCTAAAAGCATGAGCTTAAGTTTTAATTAATTACTCAAAACCCGCGTTAAACAATCTTGTTCGAATTCGCTAAATTTTCTTCAAACAACCACAAAAAATAGCACCGTACCAGTTCTTGTACCAGTCAATAAAATGCGCCTTCAAGCCACCACAAAAATCAATCCAGTCTCATACCAGTCTGCACCGACCCTTTTTTTGCTGCACAAATCTTGGCAAGCTGAAATTTGCACAGAGTCATTGTAATAAGCTGAAATAAAAGTATTTCACAAACTTGAGAGTTGCAAATTATTGATTCAAATCTATCAAATAATCAAGCTGAGCTACCAAGCAGTAATTCTTTAAGTGCTAAAATTCCTATTGCAAGTATCATTTTTGGTGAATATAAATAAAGAGAATGAACTATCAATTTCAAAAATTATGATTGCTGAACAAACACAAGAGGAATGTGTAGATTGTAGAGCGATAGAGGCAACGGGAGCAGAGGGGTTGACAACAGAAAATGACTCTAGTCCAATGGCACTGATAAGGTAATTCATATAGATATTTACCTGCTATCTTGTATTTTAATTACTATTTTAAGATTTTATTTAAGTTTTAACCTAGCAATCAAGTTACTGCCATAATCATAAGTGATTACAAGAGTTATAGCAAAAAGGTAAAAAAGGACGCAAAAGAGACGCAAGAAGTCTAGGGAGCGATTTGAGCAGTCATCGCAGGGTAGCACGGATCACAAGGAATCACAACTCGAGAGGAGCGGCTCAAAGACGTCCAAACTAGGAAAGAAACACAGAGAGCTGGAATCACAGACTGATTGATTGGCGTTCAAGAGAGGGGATCTGCCAACGTCAGGCAGACACGCTTAAGAAGGAGCAGATCGGAAAAGGAGCAACCAAGGATCAATCAACGTTAATGACGAGAAGATCTGCAAGGATATTTGAGAGATGCTACCTGCCATATGGAGACGCTGGAACCCTAGAGGTCTTTACTTTATAAAAGACCCTTAGACGGGACGGCAGAAGGGAGATCGATTGGGAGATCAATTAGAGAGAGAGAGAGAGAGAGAGAGAGAGAGAGAGAGAGAGAGAGATAATAGTCCTGTTAGTCGTGCGTGGTAACAGACTACGACTACGGACTTTGTTAGAGAGAGAGTTTCATTTCTGATCCTTTTTATGTATCTTGGTTTTTGTTACAATATCATGTACTATAACTAACTCCGACTCCTAGGGTGCGATGTTAATAGTTTATCAATCTAGTATTTTCAATAAGTTGTTCTCTCCTTGTTCATTATTATTATTTACTGTGACGTTGTTTGTGAATTGTTTAACTATTATTAAAGTATGTAGCGCGTCACACGGCTTGATACTTAGGCGAGTAGGTGAAGAACCAAGATGAGAAGTCGCAAGCCTGACTAGCGATCAACACTTGGACCGACGAGGCACGAGAGTAACCGGGATGTCCGAGGAGAGCAAGGAACATCATAGATCTCAAAGGGCTCGTATCCTGGTCGGGCATCCCGGAGGTGTGAGCACATCGATTCACTACGAGAGTCAGCTTCGCGATACCAGGGTGGATCCTCCTCATCAGCATTAATAAGAAGGGTAGGGAGAGGAAACACAAGGAAATGCTGAGGAATATTTTTTAATTTTTAATAATAATAAATTTTAAATTATTATATCGTGGTTTCATATTTTAAGACACATGACTAAATTTGATAATAGAAGTTCATTGTGTTTTGGACTAAAAATGGATTATTGTAGATTTTATATTTTAATAATAATATATACGTAAAACAGTGAAAATAATATATAAAATAAATTGTATATTAAAAAGCGGAAAAAATAATATTTATAAAATTTCATCGTATTTTGGGCGTACTCAAGTCCGTCGCATTTTCAGATTTCCCAATTTAAAATTCTCAAAATTTCATATAATTTAACATTGTTAATATTTTATATAAAAAGTAAGATATTAAATAAATTATGTACAACTTGGAGATAAGAAACAAAAAAAATCAAATCTGATACAATTTCGAAATGAGAATCAAAAATCCCAAAAGTGGGACACGTGTTAACAATCTATGAAAAGCTGAGCTTTGTATTTATTAAGAATTTGAGGATACAAATAATCACATATTTATTTTATTGATAATATTACTCAACACAAGATTTTAGTTCTCTAATTGAATTATTACGATATTATTACATAATATTTTACTAAAAACTAGTTATGATATTTATAAATGAATCATTTAACGTTGAGATAATCAGATCATGAAGATAATATACTATGAGTTGGTCACGACACTAAGATATAAGTAGGAGGTAAAATCATTTTATTAAACATGATTATTGTAATTAATCAAAACGAGTTCTCTCTCTCTCACAATCTATCCAGACCTCTCTCCTATACATCTTCTTCAGATTTTTTTTTTTTTTTGAAGGAAATCTTCTGCAGATTTTAGTTTATCATAACAGCGAACTTCTTTTTGAAGAAAATCATAATTCATAACTGTAAACTTATTATTAAGAATCAACCACTTAATCCTTGAAGGTAACTCAAAGTAGCATAGAAACTTGATGGGATCATGCATGCATGTGCTATCATGCAGCAATAATCGACATTTCACTTCATCTCAACCTGAATCTAAAGTGTCCCACATTTTGTCTATAAATACAATGTTTAAAATACTCGTATATTCACTATAAAACACAGCTAATCTAGAGTCAATCTAGCATATATACATTTATCATGGCTCCTCTTGCATGGGCAACCTTAGTTCTCCTTTCTTTGACAAGCATATAACTGTTTCCCTGGCGCAACCTCAATCTGTTCCACCAGGATTTGGGGTTGTAAACCCAAGTTCAGCGACCAAAGGCAGCTCAACTTACACGTGCCAAGATAGCAACGGTAATTTCACGACGTGTGTTGCGACCTGCCCTAGCAAGTGTAGCTGTAAGTGCATCGTCAGCTGCCCCGACTGCGGAACATTATGTTGTGAGTGCTCTCATTGCATGTCTGTGACAATGACTTCCACTTTATCATAGATGCATATATATGTATGCAATGCATAAATCATACAAATTTCATAACATAATAGAACCATATATTATAATGTAATAACTCTGTGTTGCAAGGAAGCAGAGACAGTAAAACATCTTTTAGAAGATTGTTGCTTTGTACAGAAACACCGGTCCCTAATCAGGAGTGAGCTGAATCTGACCTCCGACGAATTACACTTCATTTCAGCAATGTCGATGAGTATACTCAATCAAGACAGAGATTCGGACTTCAGACAACTTGTAGGCTTGTTTTTGTTTGCTATATGGAGAGAAAGATGTCGGAGGGTATTTTCTGAGGAGAAAAAATGTGGATCTGTGTTGATTGAAGAGATATTAAAGGAAAGGAGGTGGATTCGAGAAGCAGTGAAAGCTGAAGTCGCCATTAATGGCGGTTCAGATCTAACTTTGGAGAGATCACAAAGAGAGAGAGAGAGAGTAAATCTGGAGAAGAATCGAGAAGAAAGAGACGCTGAGTTGTCTGATTTTCAGACAGAGTGTTGCTTTTTATATCTAGGGTAAATCATAACTAGAAATTCTAATCCAGGTTTTCATAGTCGGGTTTTTGTAAATGGGCCGGGATTAGTTAATTTGGGTAGGCCTGATTTTCTTTCTAAAGTTTTTATTTTAAGAAAACTAAAGAGTGTAAAATAGCATAGGAACTTTGTAAATAATTGGAGTATAAATAGAAATTCATTTGGATGGGAGATATTAAGCTACCTCCAAATTTTCTCAAAAAAAGAAACTTGTCCTTTCTTTAAGATTTTGAATTAGATACCTGTATATTTTAAGAACACGGTATTTCCTTTTGAGCACCCACAGAAAAACCTCTCGCCACTTTTGGGCCGCATGCCCCATCTTAACCCCATCCAAGCTTGATGATAAGGGCATCAAATCTGCACCATCTGCAAAATTAATTAAATTAAGTCACTCATCAATGTACATTTCATTCAAATAAGAAAAAAATTAAAATAAAAAAAAATACCTGAAATGGAAGAATTCGTACTGGCTGGAGGGATCTCGTTTGAGTTTGAATTGATGACTTCAGATAGATCATCTGGTAGTGGATCCTCCAGTGGTGCTTCTTCTGCAATAAATATAAAATTTTTGGTTATATAAGTACTCAATAGATTAGAATAGAATAATTACTTGAAACTAATTTTTTTTTTTTGAATTAGATTTTACCTGAAGTAGGAGTAGGAGGAGATTGCACACGGATCTCGTTTAATTTTGAATTTATGACTTCAGATAGATCATCTGGTACTGGATCCTCCAGTGGTGCTTCTGTAATAAATATAAATTTTCTGGTTATATAAGGACTCAATAGAATAGAATAGAATAATTACTTGAAACTAATTTTTTTATTGAATTAGTTAATTAAGGTTAATCTACCTGAAGTAGTAGTAGTAGGAGGAGGAGAATTCATTTTAAAATTAATTAAAAATGCAAATAACAGCACAGGCACCAATGTGTTGTTATTTGCATTTTTGTCTTGTGCTCTTTCTTCTCTTGCAATTTCTACAAGATACAATTTTGTAATTGATTAATAAAAGTAATTAAAGAAACAATTAGAATAGAAACTAACTTTTGAATTCATTAAGCCAATAAACATATTAAGGTTTCGAGCAATGTAATCATTATATTTTATATATGATTTTGCATGTGAATGTGTTTTGAGATTTTAATTTGCGCGTATTTCATTAGATATACACAATAATATTGTTGAGATTATATTATCATTTAATAAATACCTGAAATGGAAGAACTTGTACTTGCTGGAGGGATCTCGTTTGAATTTATGACTTCAGATAGATCATCATCTTGTACTGGATCCTCCAGTGGTGCTTCTGCAAGAAATATAAAAAAAGATTAAAATAAATTAACTCATTCATAAACCATTCATTCAAATGAGAAAAAAATAAAAAAATATTAAAATAAAAAAAAATACCTGAAATGGAAGAACTCGTACTGGCTGGAGGGATCTCGTTTGAATTTGAATTTATGACTTCAGGTAGATCATCTGGTACTCAATCCTCCAGTGGTGCTTCTGCAATAAATATATATTTTTTGGTTATATAAGGACTCAATAGAATAGAATAGAATAATTACTTGAAACTAATTTTTTATTGAATTAGTTAATTTAAATTAATTTACCTGAAGTAGGAGTAGGAGGAGCTTGCACAGGCACCAATGTGCTGTTATTTGCATTTTGGTCTTGTGATCTTTCTTCTCTTGCAATTTCTACAAAGTATAATTTTTAATAAAAGTAATTAAAGAAACAACTAGAATAGAAACTAACTTTTGAATTCATTGAGCCAATAAACATATTAAGGTTTAAAGCAATATACCACAGAGCATCATATATTATATATGATTTTGGATGTGAATGTGTTTTGAGATTTTAATTTGTGCGTATTTCATTAGATATAAACAATAATATTGTTGAGATTATATTATCATTTAATAAAACCTGAAATGGAAGAACTTGTTCTGGCTGGAGGGATCTCGTTTGAATTTATGACTTCAGATAGATCATCATCTTGTACTGGATCCTCCAGTGGTGCTTCTGCAATAAATATAAAAAAAAAGATTAAAATAAATTAACTCATTCATAAACCATTCATTCAAATGATAAAAAAAATAAAAAAAAGATTAAAATAAAAAAATACCGGAAATGGAAGAACTTGTACTGGCTGGAAGGATCTCGTTTGAATTTGAATTTATGATTTCAGATAGATCATCTGGTACTGGATCCTCCAGTGCTGCTTCTGCAATAAATATAAAAAAAGATTAAAATAAACTAATCATAAACCATTCATTCAAATGAGAAAAAAAAAGATTAAAATAAAAATACCTGAAATGGAAGCACTCGTACTGGCTGGAGGGATCTCGTTTGAATTTGAATTTATGACTTCAGATAGATCATCTGGTATTGGATCCTCCAGTGGTGCTTCTGCAATAAATATAATTTTTTTGGTTATATATGGACTCAATAGAGTAGAACAATTACTTGAAACTAATTTTTTTATTGAATTAGTTAAATTAATTCACCTGAAGTAGGAGTAGGAGGAGATTTCACAGTCACCAATGTGCTGTTATTTGCATTTGTGTCTTGTGCTCTTTCTTCACTTGCAATTTCTACAAAGTACAATTTTGGAATTGATTAATAAAAATAATTAAAGAAACCATTAGAATAGAAACTAACTTTTGAATTCATTAAGCCAATAAACATATTAAGGTTTAAAGCAATGTACCACTGAACATCATATTTTATATATGATTTTGCATGTGAATGTGTTTTGAGGTTTTAATTTGCGCGTATTTAGATCTAAACAATAATATTGTGAGATTATATTATCATTTAATAATATTTTCGAAATATTATAGAAAAAGAGACATACCGATATGAAAAAGAGAAAGTGGAATGATGAAAAACACCCTCAAAAGGTACTGAACCCCAGCTAAAAACAAGAGATTCTGAGCATTCATTAGCTCTAGATATGCGCTAAAAATCTCTGTTTTAGGAAGAAGAAGAAGGTTTTGTATTGCGTGAATTCTTTGGTTGGTGGAAGATCAATATATATAGGAAAATTATTTCTTTGTACTGGTTTCAGCTTCAGGCTTCAGTTTCAGGTTTTCTATGTATAGATATGTATATATTTTTAGAGTGAGATAAAACGTAACATGTACAAGAGATTTGAACGTGACGTTGCGTGACACAGATTTTCTGTCATGCTACAATTTTTTTAGTGCCAAAAACAATATATATTTAGAAAAAAAAAATACATAAAATGTCTAAAAATAAGAAAAAAAAATAAAAAAAACGGTATATATGTAAATCCAAAAACGATATATAAATAATAGAATATTCATAAAATATGTATAATGCCCAAAAATGTAGAATATATAAATCCAAAGTAATATACAAAACACCCAAAAACCAATTCAAGACTAGTTTTTTTTAACAGAATTCAAGACTAGCTAGTTTGAAACTTATATTATGCAACAGAGGTTTTCTTTTGAGTTAGGCTACAATTTCTTTCAATTTTATTTGTCGAAACAATATATATTTAGCAAAATATAGTATATAAAATATTTAAAAACATAAAATAAATTAAAAACAATATGCACGATCAAAATCCTATATATAAATTTGATAAATCCAAAAATAATATATAAAATATTTAAATCAACATATTAAAAACAAAAAATATAGAATATATAGATCTAAAATTATTATATAACCATCCAAAAACAATCCACAAACATTTTTTGAATTTTGCCTCCCAATCAAACCAAACTATATAAACGTCAGCACTTAGCAATACAAAACTAATTTTTTTTGCAAAGTAGGACATTTTTGAAGAATAATTAATCAAATGACATTATTTTGAAAATAATTCAGTATCTGACACTTTATAAGACTCTCTAGCGGAAGTGCTGTATGCTGAATTATTTTCAAAATAGTGTCATTTGATTAATTATTCTTCAAAAAAGTCCTACTTTGCAAAAAAAAAAAAAAAAAAAATCTACAAAACTCCATTTCTAATATTTTATCAGTCAAAATGTTGAATTTCCACCGACTTGGGCCGACGGGCTTTCATAAGAAACAAAGGCCTTATAAACATCCATTTTTCCTTTCTTTCTTTCTTAACAAAAACCCTACCTTTCTTTGTTAACGAACGGCAAAACCTCCATTCATTTGTGTTGAGCTGAGCTGTGTGTGGGAAAGAAGGAAGAGGAAGGAGGAGGAGAAGATGAGCATCCATGGCGAAGGAGAGGACTCCGACGGAGAGGTCTTCATAGACGAACAGGATATCATTCAGGAGATTCCAATCGATGAAGAAGGTTCGATTTCTCCTTCTTTCTCTGATCATCTCGAGTTTCATGTTGGGTGATTTTATACTGTATCTCTGTACCGTACTTGTCATGTATGATATTTCCGTACCGTATTGTACGTATAATGGTAGGGTAATTGGAGGTAAGTTGTGGTTTAATTGGGACATAGTTGAATTATTGAGGGTTAATTGAGGTGAATTTGGGATAATTGGTGTTAGGAGTTGCAATCATATTGATTTTTTTATATTTTATTTGTGTAATGTTTTTTATACTACATGATTAATTAAGCCTTTCCTTACTTAATTTATATATTTCTTCTCTTCATTTCTAATGAGTGTTTTTGTTTGTTGTTTTTTTGGTGTAAAATGCAGAGCTCCCAGATCGAGATGATGATATGGAATCTGATGATGGAGCACCTGGTGAGATATTATTCATTAATTTATTGGTTTATTATTATTCTTATTTAATTATTATTATTATGGAACCAATTTAAAATGGTTGATTTAATTATCCATTCCGGTACCAGATTTGATTACTTTACAGTTTCCAGTATGATAATCCAATTTCACATCTTCTAAAAAGATCAGTTGATGTTTATTTATTTACCATTTTTGTTTATCTATTTTTGCAGAAGAACCCATTCCTGATGATTCCATTTATTCATTTAACGGTCATTCAGGTACTAAATTTTTCTTTTCTCATATCAACTCCTCAAGTTCTATATTTAATATTTATTTACATTTCTGTTATAAATTAAAAAAACATTATATGATGAAAAATATAATTATATATGATAGCAAACTTAAATAATAATAAAGACAAACCTATGAACACAAATTTTGATGCTTCTTGTAAAACTTGTGCTACACATTTGTTGGAACTGTTTTATTTTATTCGATAAATATAATTTTATAATATTTATTTATAAGTTAGAAAAATTAATATTTTATTTTATATACAGATGAAGTATATGCAGTTGCATGTAGTCCTGTCGATCCATCACTTGTTGCAACTGGCAGTAAAGATGAAAAAGGCTTCCTTTGGAAAATCGGCCCTCCTGATTCTTTTCTTGAGCTCCAAGGTTTCTCTTTTTTTTATTATTTGTTCATTTCTTTGTTCTTTTATTAAGCCAAAATTATCTTTTAGTTTTGCTATTGTGTCTTGAATTAAACCTCAATAAACCCAATTTTGCCAAGATATTGTTAAAGTGAGTTTTTACTTTGTAGAAACTTTGAAATACTTACTCTGTGGACCTAAGATTGGTAAATATTTTGAGGTTCAAATTTTTATTCTTTGAGAAATAATAACATAACCTCAATATATCATACATATCCACAAAGAAAAGATTATTCCATACAGTCCTACGAATATCGTGGCAGTATACATGAAATATCTGAGCTTTGTTGGATCTAATCGTAAAATCTCCATATCAACTTTCTAATATTATTTTAATATAAACAAACAGGACATACAGATACAGTATATAGTGTGGCATTTAATCATGACGGTAAATTACTGGCAACTGGCGGTTATGATGGACTGGTACGGATTTGGGACGCTTCAACTGGTACTCAAAAATGCAATCCTCTTGAAGCCTCAGCCAAACTTGAGGTACAACAATATCTCATTTCATTTCATTTTATTTTATTTTATCAGTAAGATTCTCAAACCAACCCAAAAGTAGTTGGAATTGAGTTGCTTTTCAACTTTATTCTCAAACTAACCCAAAATGGACTTTGAAAGTCCGATACATCCTTTTATTAATTTGGAAATTTTCGAATTTTTTTTGGTTTATTTGAAAATCTTACTTTTTTTTGTTTTGAAGTATGTTTCTTGTACTTTTCTTACTTTTCATCTTTATGAATCTATAGTTTGACACTATGCCATCCTTCAAGTTCATTTTGTTTTATTTTACCTTTTTTTTTATTGGTAAGATTTTCAAACTAACCCGAAAATAGTGAAAGTCCGATACCTCCTTTTATTAATTTGAAATTTTTCGAAGTGTTTTGGGTTAATTTGAAAATCTTATCTTTAAGTTAATTTATATTAAAATTATTATTTTATTTTTGTTTTTAAGTGGATAAAATGGCACCCAAAAGGCAACGTGATAATTGGGGGATCAGAAGACGCGAGCGTTTACATGTGGAATGTCGATAATCAAATGTTACTCAATTCTTTCTTTGGCCATAGTGATGTGGTCACCTGTGGTGACTTTACCCCCGATGGTACATTTATCATTTATTTAAACTAAAGAGAAAAGTCCAATTTTGCCCCCTCAACTAGTGAATAGCTCATTTTGGGTCCCTCAACTTTTTTTGGGTCTTTTTAGTCCCTCAACTATTCAATAAGTGCATTTTCAATCCATCTGATAAGTGCTTACATGTCAGCAATGACGTGTCATAAATATTTTTGACAGTAACAAGTTGAGGGACCAAGAGTGAGCTACTTCAATAGTTGAGGGGGCAAATTGGACTTTTCTCTAAATTAAATCACTTCACCTCCTTCTTTATTACTTCATCTTTCAATTTGGCTTTCGCATGGGTATGCATGATATTTTGAAGTTTTGTAGGGGTGAACGTGAAATTATCTATAAAATCATATGCACCTGCAAAGCTAGAAATATCGTTTATACAAACATCTGGAGTTTGTTAATTACATTTTTTTTGTAAAAGTAACTGAACTAAATAGTACTACTATTTTATAGGGAAGATAATTTGCACTGGATCTGATGATAAGACATTAAGGGTTTGGAACCCTAGAACCGCTGAAAGCATACATGAAATTGGAGGTAAATTAAAAAAAAAAAAAATCCATTTTATCTAATGTAGAGATATACTGTTCATAGTTGATTATTTTATTTTATTTTATTTTGTTGAAATTAGGGTATAATTACCATACAGAAGGATTAACATGCTTAGCGATTAGTGCTGACTCATCAGTTGCTATTACTGGCTCTCAAGACGGATCAGTTCGCATGGTCAATTTGTCTAATGGCAGGGTATTTATTTATTTTTTAATAAAAATATTAATCATTAATTAAAATAATAAGAATAAAATGTTTATCCTTGATTAAAATAATTTTATTTAGTCAAAGGGTTATTCATATCCGGACATGAACTTTTGTTGTATTTTCATTTCGATTAGTGAATGTTGAATTGTTCTGTCTAATCCTTTGATTTTTTTTATCCATAATTTTGGAAATTTGGTATATTCTGTAAATTTTTGTTTATTTCTTTTCAGATCAATCCACTGGGGGACCATACAAGCTCTGTTGAATGCATTGCCATTTCTCCAAGGTGAATAACTATTATTTTCAAATATTTAAAAATTATTTCAAACTAGTTTTTCTGCATCACTTTTTCTTCTAAACATACGTTAAATGTTTTTTTGTAACTGGAAGATTTTATGAATTGAAAAATGCTGAAGTAAATCGAATATAATGTTTTGATTGGAATTTCAATTAGAAAAAAAATGCTCTGATAAGTTCCCAAAGAGCTGTTTATAAGTTATAGCATCGCATGAAATAGCCTATAAATAAATTGTTTATAATGATTTAATGAAATTAAAATAACTATTTATATAATTATTAAATATGTTTTTATGATTCAGTTCTGGATTTGTCGCAACTGGAGGTATGGATATGAAACTCATAATTTGGGAACTCGACCGTTCTTCCGTTCGCTGCATTTGTGATCATGAGGTAATAATATATTAAATATTATTTAATAATATTTACATTTTTTTTCTTGCAAACACTATTTAAAATCTTATTATTTTAAAAAATAATATATATAATGGAAAAACAATATATAAATAGAGAAACTATATAAAACAAAAAAATACTATATAAAATCCTAAAAGTATATAAATAAAAAACAGTATATAAAAAACACAAAACAGTGTATGTGAAAAACAATATATAAAACACAGAGAACACTATAAAAAAGGTACAAAAATCAGTTTTCTGTGTTATATATACTGTTTTCTAAAAGACAGTATATATAACGCATATTAAAAAAAAGAGGCTTTGAATCTTTACATAAATATTTGTGTAAACTTGATATATTCAATCTTTACATAAATACTCAATTTTACGAGGGTTTTTATGTAAATTTGACAGGAAGGAGTGGTCTGCGCGGCCTGGCTGGGCAGGACCAAATATGTCGCGTCAGGCTGCATAGACGGCAACGTGCGGATTTGGGACAGTTTGACCGGGAATTGCGTCAGAACTTTCAGCGGCCATTCTGACGCGATTCAGTCCGTCGCGATTAGTGCAGATTTAGGGTTTTTGGTCTCGGTTTCCATGGATGGGAGTGCTAGGGTTTTCGCTATTTCGGATTTGAGGTGAAGGAGAGAGGGTTTGGAAGTGTGTTTGTGTTTTTCTGCGATATCAAATTGTGGTTTATAAGTTTTGTTCTTTATTTATGGAGTGTAACATTTAGATTAATTTTAATTTAAGGTGGTGATAATAAAATTTAGTTATATTATGATCTTCACTTCAGTGGTGTCGAAATTTACGATTTTGTTTAATTGTACTTTAAATTTGAGCATGTTCTAATTTACCTTGTGTCATTAAAATAATATCACCTTATGGGGTGTTTGAAAAAAATATTTTTTCCTCGAAAAGAGGACTGAACTCTGCAATTTCTAGAAAACGAATTTAGCATTTTCAATAAAATAATAGAAATAACGAAACTATATCTCCTTAAATTTATAACCGGAAAGAATCCGAATCCTTTCTGTTAAAATGAAACGGCTATGTCCAGTTTTTGAGTAACTGGAGAGAATCAAAACCCCGTTTTGTTATCTAAAACCTCACTGATGCTTGGCTTGCTCTTGCATTGCATGCCTCCTCCAATGGCGCTCAAACCCTTCTGCCTATCCCGATTCTCCTTCTATTCCAAATCTCTTTCCCATTTCTCTTCATCCTCCTTTCTCCCTTTCCACATAAAATCGAGACCTCTCAAAACGATTCTAATTCCCAATTCCTCCTCAATTTCTCCGCTTCATTTTGAATCAAACCAATCCAAAACTGAACAAGACAAGCACGAAGAAATTGAATCGACCACAGAATCAGACTCGGAATTAGAGTCAGAATCGGAATCGGAATCAGAGCCAATTAATTTCTTCGACAGCAATGCACCAGGCCCCAATTCACATTGCAATGCATCCAACGAATCAATTGAAGCTCAATCAGAATTTGAGATAATGCAATCAGACCAAGAAGACCATTTGGGCGAATATACCACTACAGTGCAGAAAATTCTTGAAATTGCAAGAAATTTGCCGGAAAATTCAACTTTTTGCGACCAGTTGGGGGACTTTCAGGGCATAATTAGCGAAACAGATTGCATAAAACTTCTGAAAATCATGAGTCAAGAGGGTTTAGTGAAAGAATCTTTGCACTTATTCGAATGGATGAGGGCTAAAGAACCGGCTTTTGTTTCTCATAACACTTATACGGTTCTGTTTTCAGCTCTTGGACGGGCCCACATGTCAGAGGAAATAATGGATTTAGTACGTAATTTACCTAGTGAGAGAAAGTTTCGAGATGTTAGTGTGTATAATTCTGCTATTTTAGGTCTTGCTTGTTGCCAAAGGTAATGTTTTCTTCTATAAAATTTTTTTTTATTAAAATAAAAAGGTTCATAAATAATGTAAGCTAACATAGTTTCCTTTTACAAATCCTTCAATTCTTCTTGTATTTCCATATTAATATTAATATTAATTTGGTTTGTAGATATGATTATGCTTGGCAAGTATACGATATGCTAGAAGAAATGAACATTCAGCCCGACCAAATCACGTGCTCTATTCTCATAACAATTCTAAGAAAAACAAGGGGCAAAACCGCAAAAGACGCATGGGACCTCTTTCAAAAAATGACTCGAAAAGGCGTGAAGTGGAGCTTGGACTCCGTCTCAACCCTAATTAAATCCTTTTGTGATGAGGGTTTGAAAAAGGAAGCCCTAATTATCCAATCGGAAATGGAGAAAAAAGGAATTTCATCAAATAATTTTATCTATAACATTTTAATGGACGCATATGTAAAATCGGACCAAGTAGAGGAAGCCGAGGGTTTATTCAAAGAGATGATTGATAGAGGGGTAAAACCGTCAATTGAGAGTTTTAACATTTTGATGGGTTCTTATAGCAAGAGAATTCAACCTGAGATTTGTGAAACCCTAATTTTGGAAATGCACGATTTTGGTCTAGACCCAAATGTTGAAACTTATACTAGTTTAATTAGGGCTTATGCGCGACAAAAGAGTAATAGTGAGAAGGCAAATGATGCGTTTATACGCATGAAAAATGCGAGAATAAAACCTAACACAAATGCATATACGGCCCTTATACACGCATATTCAATTGATGGTTGGTATGGAAAGGCATATAACACGTACCAAAATATGATAAAAGAAGAAATTAAACCTACTTTAGAGACTTACTCAACATTATTAGACGGTTTTAGGCGGGCCCAAGATACGGAAAAAGTTATGGAAATATGGAAATGTATGAATGAAAATAAAGTTGAGGGAACTAGGGTTACATTTAATATCATTTTGGATTGCTTGGCAAAACAAGGTCTTTATTTAAAAGCGAGAGAAGTAATTTTGGAATTCGGAAAATTGGGTTTGGGCCCCACAACAATGACTTATAACATGTTAATAAATGCATACGCAAAAGGAGGCCAACATTATAAAATACCGAATTTATTAAGAGAAATGTCGAGTCTTGTACTAAAACCCGATCCAATTACGTATTTGACGATTATTAATGCGTATATAAGAGCGCGAGATTTTATAAAGGCATTTTATTTCCATAAAGAAATGGTGAGGAAACGTTTAAAGCCCGATTCAAATTCTTACGAGAAATTGAAGAATAGATTGAAGAAAAATGCGAAAACAAAAAATAGGAGGGACCGAAGCGCGATTTTGGGTATTGTGAGTAGTAAGTGTGGGATGAACAAACGAGGTAAGAAGGATGAGTTTTGGAAGGGCAAGAAAAAGAGGGGTGATATGCTCTATGGTCGTTCGAGAGGGAAGTATGTGTAATTTTGAGGGATGCATTTGTAAAAGTATTTGTAAATAATTTTGATTATGTTAGAATTGGCTGCTAAAAAGGAAGGAAAATGATAAATTTTTGAATGAGTATTACTTTTTTGACCATACAAGTATATTGCAATGCATTTATGTATTTTTTGTTCATTATTTTTGTTGCTTTTTAAAAATTCAAATGTTTAGTCCCTATTATTGTTTACTTTTTGATACTGGTAGTTTGCTTTTCTTCAACCATTTTTTAATGTAAAATAATAATGAAATTATCTAACCTTTCAACTTAAGGTTTGGTTAAGGGTTTGAACATATTACTAAATCTTATTTGCCACTGATATTTACAATGTCGGTTTATTTCTTATTTTTGAGTTGGGGCAGTTTTCAATATTGGGATTTGATATATCATGACAGGGTTTTCCATCATGTAGCACGACGACAGTACTAATAGACAGTATATAAAATTGAAAAAACGGTATATTTAATTTATGTTTCGTAAAAACTGTGAAAACAATATATAAAAAAAAATAGTATATTAAAAAGAGGAAAAACATCATATAAAAATTCTTAAGAGTAAATAATGCACAATAAATAAAAATATATATAAAACAGTGAAAAAAGTATATAGAAAAAATAGTATATTGAAAAGCGGAAAACCACTATGTACAAATTCCATCGTGATTTGAGTGTGCTTTAGCTGTCGTGATTTCACATCTCCCTTCAATATTTTCTATCACCCTAGAGTACTGATTCTTCTTTTTACCCTTGATTATGTTAAATTACAGAACACCCTTAAATTATCCTAAATTGCATTAAAGTTCATCTATTCTTCAACAATTTAAAAAATAATCTCTATTATTAAGTTCTCTGCCATGATTATTAAATTAATACAACCACATTCATAGATCGATGCTATTAAATCTATCCAATTGTTTTTCCTCAATTTTTCAACTTTTACTTTTTTCTTAAACAAAACACAAAAATTGATTCTGTTTCTTTTTGGTCTTGTGTATCAATCAAAGATGTGAAAGCTTGAACAAACACCTCACATGCCACTCTAATTATCATTCTTTGTCTCAATCAATGCCTTGGCCAACCCTCAACTATAGGCTACACAAAGGAGGTTGGTTTTTATGTCATGACTCCTTTTTTTTTAATTAAATTCTTTTTATGATTCAAGTAAAATTTCTAAAGAAAGGGCAATAAAAGAAATTAGGATTCATTAAATCTATCGAAGAAAAAGAAAAAGAAAAGAGAACAGTCACTTGCAGATTCAATGTAAAACATAAAAATGTAGAAAATTATAGACTAAAGCATACAGTTTCAACATCAAAATAGTTAACCACACTCAACACATCATGACTTGCCTCCCCTGCCTTGCACCATCTAGGGTTAACAACAAGCCGAGGTTGAATCACTGGCAATTAAAAATGTAAAAAACCACCACTAAAATTCTAAATGAAAGAAAACTCTCTCTTTTCAAATTCATGCGGTAAAACATATTTCAATTCTAACACACACACATACACATCATTTATGTTACTAACATTTGGACCCCTTCTTGCACGAGAGGGATCCTGCGTTAGTCGTGATCGTCCCCACGAGGGATGAGGGGCGTGCTCCAAGACTGGAAGCTTTTGAATAGCTGGAGCCGGCCCCTGCGCCTGAAGCAGTGAAAAACGCTCCGTTTAGCATCAGGTCGCCTTCTGATCTCCAATTCCAACTCTTCCACTCACTCTCTGACGATTCCTCTCGTTTCGTCACCTAGGGATATATCATAAGCGTAATATTTAAGATGACATTTTAGATGTGTGTAGATCTACCTCAAAAAGAAAGATGGGTGTATAAATGATTTACATATTTACAAACATGATGTATAATTATTTCCAATTACTTCCAATTTATTACAAAATGAACTCATTTATCTCACTAGCAAATTGAATTATTATCGACTTAAAAAATCATAATTTGCTGAAAGAACAAAAAAATATTGAATTTCAAGTATAAATGACATATCTGCGAACATTCATTGCCGTATTTACATAAAAGAACTTTTTTTCACAGTTTAATATTACCTCTTTTGAGGACTCATCGTTGGGGGCAAGAAAGCGGTTGCCCTGGCTGTTGATTGTCGGGGCAGCACTGCCCCCAATCGCGTACATTTCCCAATGCGTGTAGTCATTGTTTACCACATGAAAATAACCATGTCTACACCTAAAATGCATTAAAAGAAAAAGAAACTTATAACATTTTTGTCTATATTACATATTGTTCTTAATAAGCTATTATTAATCTCAAATATACTGGTCAGATTTTGAATCACAAAAATTTTGCAAGTATTTGGAGCTTTTTGATAATTTTTCAAGCAGGGGTCACCTTCTTGCCAAACTGGATGATGCTGGTTGTGATCAATAGTCAATACATTCATTATTGGAAGGTTCAATGATTTGAAAAGGACTTTGCCATTATTTCCATGGTGATCAGGACTAAATTGTTAAAAATTACTCTTGCACAAGTTTTGTAATTTCAATTTGTATCTAACTGTAAGTGGTAACCTTTTGTATCTGACCTGATAAACCACGCACAAATTCAGCTTTTTGAGCATGAGAAAAGGAACAATACCTAGACCGTAGTGCCAAATTAATTGAATATAATGTTTACATAAGATTTGCATTTATACCCCTCCATAACTAATAAATTACCTTGGCATCCTTTGAATAAGATCCTCCCCAAAATGGTTGAAAGCAATGGTGACTTGCATGTTCTTATCCGTTATGAACGAGTCGCTGTGGCCCAGCAACATTACCTTGTCATGGTGACTCATATAGTTGTTCGACACTGTGATTGCAGTTGATCCGTGAATTGCGTCTATCAGACCGTCTGTACACGCTGAGAGACTGCAATGATCTACCCAAATATGACTCGCACCAAATATTGAGATTCCGTCACCATCTGATCGGGTTCTCCAGCCGTAATGCTTAGTTGAGTCACGAACATATGCGTTTCCTCCTGGCTTGCAATCGTGTATGTGCAACCTATAGTCAAAAAATTGTAATAATCCATTTAAATCAAATAAATTTTCTTTATATAAAGCTAATAAGATAAGTCAAATTAAATTAATTTGAAATAAGAGAATAGAATGCTTGGCATACCCATGAATGATCACATTTGTGACATATTGCAAGGTAATACAAGGCCCACCCGCGATGTGCACACTCGCCCCGCGTCCATCGAGCGTCTTGTACGAATTAACAATCAGCTCTTCCTTCAACTTGATTGTCATGTCTCGTGCAAATACAATCCACAGAGGATCCTCTTGAATCACTGCATATCTGTTATATTCAAAACTTGGCTTAAACATTATGAGCTAACAACGAATAATTAAAAAGAATAATTACCTTAGGGTGCCAGGTTTAGGGTTGACAGCATCATCGTCACTACTATCTGTAACAATGTAAATATCCCCGTCGCGACCCCCCAATGCATTCTTGCCGAACCCGATTGCACAATCAGCTAAACGTTGCCGGTTTTTCGACCAGTCTGAATCACACCTCCAACAATCATCTATCGGGTTCCCAGTTCCACATGACAAGTACCCTAGACGCCTTCGAGACGCATTAATGGCTCTGTAAAATTTCAGGCAGGTTAATTATGACAAATTTATGTCATTTTCAGCAATTTATGATTAAAAAGTCATGCATTTCATGGTGAGGAACCCGCATCTTGTAAGAGGGGTGAGAATAAGTTAATAATACACATGAATTGTAAACAAAAGAAAAAAAAAATAAGAAAAAAGATAACTTAAAAGCATAGTAGATGACAAGTACCCTAGACGCCTTTGAGACGCATTAATGGCTCTGTAAAATTTCAGGCAGGTTAATTATGACAAATTTATCGTCATTTTCAGTAATTTATGATTAAAAAGTCATGCATTTCACGGCGCGGAACCGGCATCTTGTAAGAGGGGTTAAAATAAGTTAATAATACACATGAACTGTAAACAAAAGAAAAAAAAATAAGAAAAAAGATAATTTAAAAGCATAGTAGTTTTTATATGAAGGAAAAGTAATAGCATAGAAGTTGCTTTCATCAAATAATAAAATTTCAGGAGAGCAACAATTGTCAAATAAGAAAATTCTCAAAGAAGTGATTGTGTTATTTCTTCTAAGTAAAAGGACAAATGTGATGTTTTTAGAGAAACAGAACTATTAGACAAGGCCCACATGAGTAGTCACCTAATCCCGCCTCTGTTTCTCTGTTTCAAACCGGGCACACTGACTTTAGCTTCCAGAAATTAAATTTTTACCGAACCAGCAAAACATTTAATAAGAATGACCCTACTAGATATACCTTATTTCATTTAGTGTGGAACATGCAGTCAGTTCATTAAATGTAAAGAAAGACTAGGTGCATTATTTATCAAAAATCAAAATTCATCAAATGTGAGGGTATTATGTGGTTAAATGACTAGCGAGGGGCAAAGTGAAAATGTACTCGCCTGTGAACTTCTTCCACTATGATTTCAGGATCTGGAACTGCTGCTCCATTAAATTGTCGTGCCGGAGTCAAAGAAGAAGAAGAAAAAGAGATCATGGATAATATGAGATGTAGTGCAAGAGAGAGTGTGAGAGATTTCATTTCCTTTTATTAAGGGACTCTGTTTCTTCTCTTCTTGTGTGTTTGTGTGTGTGTGTGTGTGTGTGTGTGTGTGAGAGAGAGAGAGAGAGAGAGAGAGTGGAGTGGAGGCTTTATAGAGAAAAAAATGCACAGAGATTAACAAGGTGCTTAAAGACCTCCAACTTGTGTCCCCATCAAGATAATGAACGAACGGATGTGATATGTCACGGCTATAAAATTTGACATAAGAAGATAAATATAAAAATAAAACTATACTACAAAAATAGTATACAAAATAGTACTTAAAACAATATATATCAGGCAACAAAATGTTTTGTGCACTAGAGTTATTTTTAATATTTTAGCAATAACAATGATTAATTTTTTTTTTTAAATAACAATGTTTAATAAAAACTAAAGCAGTAAAAATTCATATTTTAGAAAAAAAAAATTGTAAATTATATTGCTGATCAATGATCATACTTGGGTGTATCTAAATCCATTGGCAATACAATGAAAATTCGGTTTATCACTAAAAAAAATCATAACTTTTGCTTATCTCATTGTAGTTATTTATTAATGTGAAGAAAATCACTAGTTTCTTGATGAATAAGAATATTAAAAACTATATACGAGAAAAAGGAAAATTAAATTCACTTTGTAAAGAGTAAAAGCCAAATATAAAAATCAGAGATATTTTAACATATTTAGAATATTTAGGGAGTTTTTCAAAAATATCACAAAGAAACTTTTTAGGCGGGACAACATTGTTAAAGGCAAAAAACTAGGCATGGAAAAGGCTTGATCAAAGTTGCATGACTGTGGCACCCACTTACCAACGTAATTTTTGGCGGTCATATGGTTGCTACTATTTTCACTTTTATCCCTCGTCATAATTTTCTATTTAGTCTATATTGACTTGACACACACTAAAGTTTGCAATGACAATAGCTCAGAGCTTTGCATGGTAAATGGTAAGTGAGTCTTGTCTCGTTCTCTTGTATTGAGAACAAAAAATTCTCATCTTAATTATTCTTTTGTATATGCTAAAACTTTTGCGTTTTGACCTGACCGTTATACAAAAGAACTTTTTCTTTATATACCTCTAAAATGTCATTTCTTGTTACTTTTGCTCAAAGACAAGATAAGAATGATTATGTTTGATCTCTGTTATGAACAAGATAAGAATGATTTTATTTGGTCTCTGTTTTTCATGGTTTATTTGGGTAACTGTGAAATTTTATCTGAAGTTCAAAAATCTAAGCTAATAATTAACAATTACACCACCTTTCGTTAATTTTACATTCACAACTGCAACTGAATACTTTTACAAAATGAGAAATATCTTGAATTCTCTACCAAACTATAAAGATATAGCGTATTAGTATTACTTTTCTCCTCACATTTGCTTATACAAATCTTAAATTACTCTCAATGGTCTCAAGTGGACAATGTTCATCTATAGTACTCTAGACATAAATGTGAAATAAATATCTTTTAAACATTTTTAAAAAGGACAAAAGACATCTTAATATATCCCCATGTTTCATGGGCATATGGTATATTTCTCTTCTGATATTTATATTCTTTTCAGGGATACAGATGAATTTATGCCTTCCCATTTCTTTCCAGTCTCCACATGCATAGGGAAGCAGTTATAGTGTAAAGCTCCCACATGGTCATTGTCAGATAGCTTTGAAAAAACATAGAAAATAGAGAAATGGTGCCCTTAATGGAAAGGGAAGATATGTAATGCATTTATTGATGAAACAATGTTATATGCGCCCCATTTGTGCCCCAATGTTATTAAGCACAAATGTTCACAGTTTCATATGGTTAAAAGATTTATTTAATATTAATTTATCGAGTTGGAATCGTCTGCTATTTGTAGGGACTACTTGATTTGCAATTGGTACTTGGTAGTAGCAAGACGAAATCTATTATAATATTTTTTTGGGTAGTAGAAAGACAAAACCTATATATATGCACATATATATAGAGAGGGTTATATTATTGTATTTTGTGATAAAATTAGAGTTATATATATATTACCATCTATATTTAATTTGATATAATTTTCATTACAGTTCTCTATTGATAGGAGTCAAGATCTATCACTAGTGTCTCATTGTATATTAGAATTTAAAAATATATTATCAAGTAGTGTAATTAGACACATTGTTGTGATATATTATAAATTGAGACTCTATCTAGTCATAAAAGACTATAAATGTTGATTCAAAAAAATAAAACTAAATTATTAACTATTTACGTATTTTGATAGTTGGACATTATATTATAAGTCAATTAATATCACATAAAAGTAATGCATGCTTTAGTCCCTCAAATATTGGGATAATTCACTTTGGTCATCAACTTTTTTTAGTCTTTGAACCTCTCGACTATTAAATAAGATTATCTATATCTCTTTCATGTGCTAGTGACTATTAATTTAACACTTAAACAATGACACGATAAATATTTGTCATATTGAGGATATTTTTGTCACTTCGGGCCCGTTTGGCAATACATGAAATAGAAGAATAGCGGAATTGAGAATAGACGATTAATCCACTTTATTCCATGCATCTTCGGCAAGGTGTTATACGAAGAACTTAATTTAAAATTATAGAAAAAAACTTGTGACCAAAATATCTTTTTTCTATAATTTGAGTTTATACAAATCATATTAACTGAAAAGATTACTCAAATTTATATAAAAATAAAATAAATTAATTAAAATAAAGTAGCATGAAAATAAAAAATATTCAATGAAAGTACAATAATAGAAAAGGTAGAAGGTGAGAGAAAATAAAAGATTTAAATGGGTTGCCACGTAGGATAGAGTGGAATAGGCAGGATTATTTTCGTCCAAAATTAGCATCTATTTCATGGAATAGAGTAATTTCATCTCAATCATGGAATAATACCACTATTTTACACCTCTAATCCAACATATTCCACTATTGTTCGGCTGAAATAAGTTGGAATAGAACAGTTATTTCACTATTCTATATTATTCTAGGTCTGCCGAACAGGCACTTCAAGAATATGTTTTACCTCGTTTCCATTAAATTTTATTTCTGTCACGTCGAAATATTTATCATTGGCTGAATTAGTGAAGACTTAAGAACTTAACCGATGAAATTGTATATAAAAATTGAGGGTCTTAAAATTAGATCAAAAAATGTTAAGAATCAAAAAATTGATCTCAATAATTTAAGGGCCAAATTCAGACTTTTCCCTAACTAAATGTGACATATAAACTAAATATCATGGCTAAAGTCTCTTAACTATATAATTATTATAAAAAATGCAAATATTCCATAGCAAAATGCATATATTGGATGGCACCAAATGATAAAACAAAGCAATTATGTAATTTAATTGCATGTAATATGATTGATAATTAAATGGAACATTTTAAATATTGAAAAATATGTTTTAGTTTCTTCATCAATTGAATTGTATCCAAAATAGAAAAGATAAATAAATTATTTGGTGCAAGTTGGAGCATTGTTAGATTTACATGGAATCAAGTGTCGGTGTCTTGCTCTCTTAATCCACTATGTTTCTGTGAGTGTGTGAAAAGGAGTAATGTTTTTGTAATCCTTTTGTCCAAGCACTTGCACTTTAAGTGAGCTTGCTTAAATTATTTTGTGGGATTAATTGGAGTACTTTTTCAACTTTTTGTTAAAAGTTGTACAGTTATGATCTAAATCAGTCTGTTTATGAGATTATAGTTCGTGCCAACGGTGATGGTGCAGTTCTCGAATTTATTTTATCATTTCTCCATTATATGGTGCAGATCTAAATCAGTGTTATTTCATATTTGTATAAGCTTTCATTTGCAAACAAAAGTGATGTTTACTATTTCAAGGGGAATCACATGACAATTCGTGTGATTACATTATACTTCCGCAAACTCCGGCTTAATTTATCACCATTTTTCAATCTTTAGGTTTTCATATACCAAATAAGATATACCTTTTTAGGTTTTGACTTCGAATTGGAGCTGTGCCTTTAACTTACTGTGTTCAACACAATATGTAATGCAATAAACAATATCTACAAAAATAATAGTACATACAATTACTATTACCATAGTATGATTTGTCTATTACCATAGTATGAAATATCATAGGAGAAATGCAAGGAACACTCAATAATACGTTGCTTTCAACGATGATCCTCCTCCGTGATATATGTGCATCGGGCAGTTGTCAAAAGACAAAATAAAGCGGGAGTAGTATCAGGTTATTGCTTTCAAAAGTGTTACCAGCCCTGGATTTTTTAGGTCTGTATTCTCAATTCACTGAGCTAGTCAGCTTAGGGGTTATGTCGTTTGAGCTAGTTCAGAAAGAAATTGTTACAAAATTGTAAAATTCTGTGTATATATAGTAAATTATTGTTGCGATTAATATGGAAAATAAACTACTGACCTCTCAGATCCTTTTCCACAAATTGTATTAAACCACTGCTATTTGCCAAAGACTGCTAGCGCAGTTGGTCAGGCATCCACTTGAAGGAGGGAACTCACTCAAGTTCGAGCTCTGCTTGTAGGGAATTTTTCTGGAAAATATAAGGAGGATCACACGAGCCTTCCGTATAATTCAAAAAAAAAAAAAAAAAAAAAACCACTGCTATATAACACAAGTAAAATTGTTCAACAATTACTCTATTTTTCCCTTTCAAACCAATCTAATTGGCTTTCAAGAAATTCGTCCTCCAAATTATATATTTGATCAATATATTGTGTTCATCTCTCTCTGCGCACCCGATTCTTCTAAAGGTATGCCAAGGTGGCATAGTGGGATTAATAAGAGTACTACTTCAACCCTTTTTTTTTAATATTGATGAGCAAGTGACAAAATTATTTTCACCTCGATATTAAAAGTAGAATTAGTTTCAGAAGTTAATCATTGCACTTCAATGTTCAAATTCCATCTTGAGAACAACTTTTTTTTTAAATATTGATGAGCAAGTGACAAAATTATTTTCACCTCAATATTAATAGTAGAATTAGTTTCAGAAGTTCATCATTGCACTCCCCACACCCCAACTCCCCCCCCCCCCCCCCCCCCAAAAAAAAAAAAAAAGACCAAAAAATCATCTTGAAAACAACTAAATGACCCAGCAGACGAAAGAAGATAGGAGATTTTGGTCAATCAAAATTGTTTATGTAACTTCTAAAAAAAAATCAATATTAAGATTAAGAAAGTAAATAAGAAAAACTTAACACATTATCATAGGGAGGAAATTAATTACCCAAGCAAATGGAGTGGTATGGATCTCACATGGAAGCAATTGATAAATACTTGAATCTAAAGAAGATATTAATTTTGAATTAAATACAAGATTCTTGTTTAAACTGTCAGAAGATACAATTTGACCATTCTCATTCTGATCTGGTGCAGTGCAGCTAACTCTACTGCCATTCTTTTATATATTAGTCTCCTAAAAAGTAGTAAAAAGTACAAAAGTATCTCTTTTTCTTTTCGGTTTTTGATAAAATAAACTCGAAGTTCTACTTCCATGAATTAATAATAATATCACTTTTTCTTTGTTTATATCTGAACCAAAATATAAACAAAGAAAAAGTGATATTATTATGAGTGAAAGGTTTAATTGAGAGTAGAATGGGTCGGCCTGTATCCTGGGAGCCGTAAGTGACTATTCACTTGTGATCTTATTATTTTGAAATAATATTATACTAAATTATAAAATAGAATCAGATTAAAAATAATTAGTTTTTCTTAAACATAATTACATGAGTAAATAGGAGATGATGTTGGGAAAATTTGGTGGTTAATTAATGCTTCGAGCCGGGTTCTAACAAGTTGTGCAAAGCCAAAGGGTCAATAAGTAATCTCTCTAGATATCTTTAAACGTGTTCAGCTGCATTTTGCATTCGATGAAATCAAACCCTCTCAACGAAATCAAAGCCCCTCAACGACAGATCAAAACAAGAAACACTATATGCATCCTTATTTAAATTTGTGCATCAATTTAAATTAAAATGGATCTAGTAAATTTTTATGTTTTAGGGAAGAGAGAAATTATAATATAAGTTGCCTGAATATTGACAAGTAGTTTGTTACATATGTTGTCCTAAGGACTAAATTTCTCATATAAAAATCAAATGATAACAGAATTATCTTCTATAATTACCCAAATGATAGCTTATTCATTTAACACATTAAAGAGTTGCTTATACACCAGGATGTCTTTGTTCACTTGGCTAAAGACAAGATTCTTTATAAAAAGGATCTTTAGTTTTGAAGATAAATCAATCAAAAACATAAAGAAAACAAATCCGACAAAAGAAATCCTAAAAATTCTCAAACACAAGGTATAATTTCCTTTTTTATTTTGTTTAAATAGCCATTAAACTATTAATAAAATACAACAAATAAGTTTTAAAATTTAATATATTATTTATAAATAAATAATATTCAACAGACACTAACAAAAACATAGACACTAGCCAACTTTTCTAAAACCGTTGGATAATGTCTTTTTTGGACCATTTTGTATCAAACTTCTCGTCCTTTATCTTGCTCTGCTAGTGCCTCTTGAATCGCCGTGACTATGTCGTGCCTCATGATAATGGAGAAAGAGGAATAATGAATAGAGAAGTTTTTATTAGAGGAAGAAGAGCTCCAAACAAAGCCAGTCCTATAATTTGAGAACCCCAAGCGACCATAATTTTAGGCCTTGAAATTCATAAATATTATATGTCCGAAGTTAGCACTAACAAATTTTTAATTATAAAACTCCATCAGTACTATGTAAGTGTACGGATTTAAGCAACTATTTTTAAAGTAGTAGAAGAATATACAATTTCTCTCATGAATCTCCATCATTGCGATGGAGATTATCCCTTCCTACTCAAAAAATAGCTTGACATAATGTATAAAACATATTAAAAAGATAGAAGAAAGCACAGTTATTCTCATCATGTATTTCATTTCAGTCTGTGCTAAGAATAAAAATTAACTTGGAGGAATCACTTTATTTGTGTATCTTCTGATAAAATTTGACAAATTTAAAGTTAAATCAATATATATTACATATTTTGTTGATTTCCCGCAATACATTAAAATTCATATAAGCAACTACTATGATTGACCGCATTCTTTCCATGTTCAGTAATGTCGAAGTATCGTAATTAATTAATATAGTTTGAATAATGAGTTCTGGATAAAGAACTTTCAAAAACATAAATTAATAGCTCAGAAAAGCCTCATACAAAAACTATGTCCTATCGATAGTACATCATACTTACTATATGAAAGACTCGTTCATTAATCTTAAAACTCAGTTTTTCTATGATTGTAAGAATGTTAAGGTGTATATTACCCCCCAATTAGGATATGATATTGGTTCCCAACATGTATATTGTTTATTAATATTATTTTATTATTTATAATATATTATTTATCCTGCATATGATGCTTTAGAAGACTTATATATTGTTTTGTAGGTACTGTAGAAGAATATATAACAATAATATAACACAATATAGCATTAACAAAACATAATAACAGTTAACATTAAAAACAGTATATAAGCCCATAGCTGCAAAACAAACACAAATGCTATATATATATATATATAAGAACATAATAAATAATATATAACAAAGAATAAAGATATATAAATCAAATAGTACATATGATTCACATTAAACCAAATACATACCAACGATAAATGACATTGAAATTTGAAAAGTTTGAAGAATTCCACCATGAGCTCAAGGGACTCTCTTCCATAAGCAGAATAAAATAGCAAAAATTACAACAGTTAGCAATATAACTAATAATAATGGCAAAATTAAAAGATGACTGTAATTAACAAATATAATAATAAATACTAGCAATAGTTAATAAAAGTACCAATGTAAAATCATTTTCATAACAAATCTAAGTCCACAACAGTTTAAAACTCAATCCAAACCATAAAACTACAACCTACTTCAAAACCTTTAAATACCAAAAAGAAGTCCACAACAAACTCTCAAAACAAAAATACAAAATACAATAACAGGGGCGATATCATCATATCATACCAAGAACCCTAAATCCAGCTCAAAACTAAAATTGAAGTCAAAACAAAATCATCAGTATTCAGATGGCGTGATGACATCATCAATCTTGAGGATCATCTTGACGACCTGAGTGGCCAACATGATCTGTTGCTGCTTCCCGATTAGGGTTTCAAACACGTTCTGTTCTTTCATGCTGTTCGTGCCCACATCGTTGCAATCTATACCGTAGAACGGATTATTCTCCTGCCAAAAGAATAATAATGAAAATCAGCCAAATGTTCCCTTGAAATTTTGTTTATGTTCTTATTTTCTGAGGGATTTAAAAAAGAAATAAGGAGAAAAGGGACCTTGATTTGCTGAGCTTTGACAGCTGTCAGCGTGTCAATGGGCGGGAGTCCGCTGTTCTCTGCCAGAGCCAATGGGATCGCGTCAAGAGCCTCACCGAATGCCCTTATCGCATACTGAATTCACAAAAAATAACAAACAATCAACAAGTATTTTCAAACTTAAGCACCAAATAAAAATAGAAATATTTACAAAAAAAACCCTAAACTATGTGAAAATCGCAAAAAAAAACCCTGTATTCTTTACAAAATTGCAAAAGACCCCTCACTTAGTTCAAATCTAACACTAGTTCAGTCAACTTTGCAATTTAAGCATAAAATAGGGGCTTCTTTGCAATTTAAGCATAATACGGGGGCTTTTCTGCAAATCTCCCATAATAAAATATGGAATTACACAGAAATAAAAAATAGATGACCTGTTCGACGCCAGGGTGGCGATCGGCAGCAGCATCAACGGCCACAGAGCACGAGATCTCAGCAGATCCGCCGCCGTAGACGATCGAATTATTACGGATCAGATTCCTGGCAACACAAAGAGCATCATGTAAACTCCGTTTTGTCTCCTCTATCACCATCTTGTTTCCTGTAATTCATCAAGCGCATTAATTACTTAATTAATTGATTTATTAAAGTTTTTAAGTTTGGAAGTAGAAGAATTTCATAATATGTACCGCCGCGGATGAAAATGGTGACGGCGCGAGAGTTGGCGCACTTCTCGATGTACAGCATGCGATCTTTTGTCGTGCCGAATGATTTCTCTCTAACCAATCCAGCCTGTATAAATAGTTGAGGGAAAAAAATAAGTATTTTAGAAAAAATGATCGGAGTGAAAGAAGAGAAAAAGAAGGTTAAATAGTTGACATAAGTGTGTGAGAATGTGGAATAGTTTACCTTTCCCAACTTTTCTGCGGTGAGCTCCTGGAATCTAGGAACGATTCTCCCCCCTGTAATTAAATAAATGTAACATTTTTAAGGTACAGAAATAATTTTATACATAAGTACAGAAATGAAGTGCATCTTGCGACATTTTTGCATGCACAAGTTTGTAAAAAAAAAAATTACTAAGAAAACATTAGTTTTTCATAATTTACCTATCTATGGCAAACCAATCTATATGAAATGAAAGTAAAATTTACTCTGATAACATAATTAGACCTTAGAAGGGCTTAAACGTAAAAAATGTCAAAAATAATATTAAAAAAAAGACCTGTGGCAATTGCGATTAGTTCAAGCTCGACCCCACCGACCCATCTGACAGCTGGCAGATTCCTGTGCATCAAGAGATGGTTCGCTTCATCATCAAATCCCCACTGGCAAATTACTAGTGTTGCTCCCACATCCTTCAATTACAAAAATAATACAAAAAGAAATTCAGAAATACTCAAATAATTGCACATTACAAACACATTAAGAGTATCAAATAATGATAAATGCAGTTTAGCGCAATATATAATATTTACATACCGGTCAAGTTCTTTACTCACAAGAAAGTACATAATATATAAACCAACTTGACTTAAGAATTTGACCGGTATGTAAATAAATTTCGTGAATTTTTCAGGCCAAATGTCTTAATTTGATCTTACATGCAAATATAAACTTGTAATTCGGCATAAAATTTTAAATTCGCAATAATATTAATCCGTTATTCATCATCTTTCCAACCCTTACCTTGCATTTATCGACCATATCGTCGAAACACTTTAAAATCTCAGGCTAAAAGTCTTACTTCAAAATTTAAATCTAACAGCATAAAATCAAAATTCACGATAACACCAAGAGATTATTATCTTTCCAAATTTCTACCTTGCATTTGTTGACCATATCGTCGAAATACTTGCGCTCCTGCTCCCTCAACGTCTCGAACTTCTCAACGCTATCAATGTCCACCTTATGCTTGGTTTTGGGCTTCGGCGGCTCGAACGGGCACGTGAGAATCGCTATTTTAACATCTTCAATCCGCTTCGGCATCTGCGGGTGGCTCATGTCCTTGTCCACGATGATCCCCGACACGAGCTCCGTGTCTTCTAATTTGCCGCCGACTTTGCCCTCGACTTTTATTAAATCCAGATTGACGTCTTTGCGCTCGAGGTCGGCCACGGAGAGGACCGCTTTCACGGCGATTTCGGCGAGGGTTCTCTTGCATCGGTTGACTCTGGAAAAAGGAGGAGGATTTGGTTAGGTCAATATAAAACAATTAGAAAGTATAAATAAAGGAAATTTGGAGAAAAGCGGGGGAATTATCATGAATTGCGAAAGAGCCCCTGCACTGCTGGAAATTGCAAGCAAGCCCCTGTATTATTGCCGAAAATGCAGAAGAAGACTCACAATAATGCAAGGACTTGTTTGCAATTCCCAATAATGCAGGGGCTTTTTGCAATTTCGGCACAAAATAGGGGCTTCTTTGCAATTTCCAATCATCGCAGGGGCAATTTTGTCCCGATAAAGGATGATTTTTTGTCACAAGAGCATAACGCAGGCTCTTTTCCAAACTTCCCTACAAAAAACCCTTAAAAAACCACCACCAACTCACATTTTGGAAGACAGGGTGGTCATGCAGGTCCTAACAAGCGGCTCAATATCATCCAGCCCAAACTCATATTTCGTCGAGATTTTCTCCAGATGCTCGACGGCCACTCTGGAGGCCATCTCGTACCCCTCGGCGACTCTGATCGGGTGGATCCCGCGCTCGAGCAGCTTCTCGGCCTGCTCGAGCAGCGCGCCGGCCATGACAACCACGCCTGTGGTGCCGTCGCCGATCTCGTAGTCTTGGGAACGAGACAGTTCGACCATGAGTTTCGCGATCTGGTTGTCCACATCCATTTGTTCGAGGATGGTCGCCCCGTCGTTTGCTGAGAAAATGGAGAGTGGTTAGTGATGGTATTCAGAAGAGAAATATGGTTGGTCTTTCGTATTTGTCTTGTGGACAACAAAGGGAGATTAATGTTCGGATTTTAAAAAAAAAGTCAGGAAATAGTTCTGAGAGAGAAAAAAGAATTAAGGATGTTTGATTCAAGGAATTCAAGTTTCAGTTGTAAATAAGGTGGCTTTACTCACACAGATCTTAAATACTAAAATTACAAAGAAAATAATAGAGGAAGAAATCTATGTTGAACTCAGTTTTAAGCACGCAATCAGAAATCAAAAGAGAATCAGAGCAAATGCTGAAAAAAGCAGACTGAGTCATCTTTTCCATGCTAGGGTTTTAGGGTAACCATCAGATTCCGCAAATTTTATTTCAAAAAGAAAAAAAATCAACTCCTGAAAGTCCATTTCACAAACCCTAACCAGATCTTCAAATCCATTTGAGAACCCAAACAGAGATCAAATAGATCAAGATCAGAGATAACGAAACATACTGATGATGACTTCGCCGTCAGGAGACTGGAGCATCTTGTCCATGCCTTTCGGGCCGAGGGACGTCTTCAGGATGCGCGCCACGGCCTTGCCGGAGGCGATGTTGGCCTTCTGCGCGTCGAGGCCTCTCAGCCTGGTCTTGCTCTCCTGCTCTCGCATGATTATGAACGGCCGGCCGTACTCATCGAAGGCCAGCGCCATTTTTACCGATCTTCAGTGGTGGTTGTGGTTTTGGGTTTTTGAGAGAGACGGCGGGAGGAGGGAGAGAATAGAGAGAGATCTCTCTGGAAGTGGAGGGTTTCTTATGTTTTGCTCGGTTAGGGTTTTATATTCTCCATTTTTTTGGGAGAATGGAGAGGTGAGATATGTGGGCCGGGCTGTATTGGGCCGGTTGAATTATTATGTGAATAGTAAAAAGGAAAAATAGTAAGATTTAGAATGACTAATGAGGGTGTTATAATCAGGAAGGAATGAAATAATATGAGCAAAGTTAGAGTTAATGTATATTTGAAATCATCAGACAGAATTAAAAATGAGAAAAGAGGAATTAAATCTGTGTTGATTTCTAATTTGGATTTTGTACATGGAGCTGAATTGAATACATCTCTATTTATAGAGTTCTTAATCTAATCGGATCTCAATCCTATCTAAACAGATTTTTATTAACGGCTATGATTAGACTAAATAAAGAATCACTAGACATTGGCTGCACTTGATCAAAAGTGAATCATAACGGTTAGAGATCTCTATGAGCTGAGAGAGCTGAGAAACATTCTTTCTTAAGTCTTCCTCAGCAAACTGGTTATGTGAGTTTATTTAATAGCCCCCCTCAAACTCGAATTGGGGGAGATTCCACGGTGAGTTTGGATCGTACATACTTAAAGCATGGCATTGGGAGTGATTTGGTGAGATCATCGGCTAGTTGATCCCGAGAGCTAATGAACCGAGCAATCACTTGGCGATTAGCAACTTCTTCACGAGCGAAGTGATAGTCGATTTCAATATGCTTCCTACGAGCATGGAAGATTGGGTTGGAGGCAAGACACGAATGGATAGAGGAGAGTGAGTTAATTCGTGAAGAAGGTATTGAGGCCAAATAATTTCACCAATTACACAGGCAAGAGCTTTGTATTCAGCTTCGGTGCTCGAATGGGAGATTGTTGGTTTCTTCTAGGAGCAAGAGTTGAGATTCGGTCCAAGATAAATGTAGAATCCTATTGTTAAGCGTCAATCGTCGGGATAACCGGCCCAATCAGTATCTGAGTAGGCATGTAGAGTGAGATCACAAGATTGTTTGATGGAGAGGCCAAGATGAGTAGATCCCTTGAGATATTGTAAGATACGTTTGACGAGGGTCCAATGATAATCAGTTGGTCGATGCATGAATTGGCTCACTTTGTTGACGACAATGGAGTTGTCTGGTCTGGTGATTGTGGTGTATTGAAGTGCGTCGACTAACTTTGATAGAGAGATGGATCAGGTAAAGGCGTGCTTGATTTTTTTGAAATAGGTTCGCCAGCAGCCATTGGTGTTGAGCATGGTTTGGCAGTGTTTATTTTGGATTGACTTAAATGATAATCATGATTTGTTGGTTTACTACCAAGAAAGTAGTTGAGAAGACCAAGATATTTTAAGGAGAATTAAGAGAGGCAATTAGGTTTATGGATATGGTTGGAGTTGGTACTAGCTAGTTACGATGATATCATCACATAAAAGTATCCATATTGTTTCAAGAGCAAAGTGTTTAATGGAGAGGGCTGGGTCAGATTGAGATGGTTTAAATCCTTGAGAGAAGATAATCGATGAAAGCTTGTGACCATGCTCGAGGTGCTTGTTTAAGGTCATAGAGGGCTTTGTTGAGCTCGCACACATGGTTATGGAAGGAAGAATCATTGAAACCGGGTGGTTGCTCCATAAAGATTGTTTCTTTGAGATCTCTATGAAGAAAGACATTGTTGACATCAAGTTGATGGAGATCCTAGCCTTTTGAGGCGGCAAGAGAAAGAACAAGGCGACTCCTTTCCTTGAGTGAAGCCTTTGGCTACCAAGCGGGACTTGTAGTGTTCTATTTATCCATTCGAGTTGTGTTTTATGTGAAAGATCCATTTGCATGGAATGATGTTTTAATTGAGAGATGGTGGGGTTAGGGACCACATGTTGTTTTGCTGAAGAGTATCGAATTCAGACACCATAGCGGAGATCCATTCAGCAAATTTGTTTACAGAGGCAAAAATAGTGTGTTTAGAGATGGGAGAGGTTTCGGTGAGGTAGGTAACAAAATCTCCATAGTTGCGAGATTCTCGAGAGTTGGTGTGAGACCTGGTTGCTATGGAGTGTGTACCAGAGGTGGGTGGGAGAGTATTTTCAGAGCTTGGCGGAAGAATATTGTCGGTGAAGTTGTTGGGGAAGGAAGGTATATTAGAAGGAATGTATAGTTTTTGAGGAGAAGAATGTTGAAAATGAGATATGTTTAAAGTGGTGGAGGATGTATCAAGAGATTGAAAGAGTATTGGAATCTTCTTTTGTGATTGGCACCGCGTTTGTCATGATTGTAAACATTCCATATAATTCTACTATGATCCCATTGGTCGGAGCAATTCGTGTGATTATCAGGCGTAGAATCAGACATCCATCTGCCATTGGTTTCTGCCGGAATGTAAACAACCTTATCATCGAATGTTATTTTTAGGCGTTCAACCTCGTCATTCCATGTCATGGTCTTTTCTGCACCGATGTAAAGGCGGTGGTTCTCGCCGAATATTATGCCGAGTGCTTGGTCGCATGTGAAGTCACGGTTCAAGTCAGGGTTGCGCGTTCCGATGAAATGTGCATTTATATGGAGGTCGGAGTCTGATAGAAGACAGAAGTTCTCGTTCTTGTGTCCGTGGAAGTAGAAGACATTGCCGTCACCTCCGGTGAAGCGAGGATCGCCACAGACAGTGCCAGGAAACAAGTCGCAAACTGCATCGTGACAAGTGATAATTGGTCAAATAGTCATAATATTGATGTTTTTATTATGAAGTAAGTTATGTTTTCCAGTACATCTTTTTCATTTTAGTATACTTGCTCTCCGGTCAAGTATGATGGAAGGCTAAAATAATAATGCATAATATCTTGGACAACTAGTTGAAGGCATTGGAAGTACAACTTAAGTTATAATGGCTAGCTATGTGATAAATTGTTCAATCTAAGTGCATGTGACTCATTTACTCTGTCGTCTTTTCTACTTGATTCCATTATTAATTTATACCTCATTTGGTGAAATCAACAAAAAAAAAGTTAATATAGTTAATACTTAATAAAATATTGTTCATTTTTTTCAACTATTATAGTGTAACAAAAATGATTTTTTTTCTCAAACAAAACTGAAACTTCCGGAGGAACACTATTTTACTGATTTGAAGGTGATTTCATGTAATCATTCCGTCAAAAAAAAAATAGAAAACTAATAGTACTTCATTTCATTGTATCTGCTGAAACTAATAGTCCCTTGATGTTCGATAATACATTAATTATACAACCATGATCAGTTACAATGCAAGTAAGGTACTTAGTTATTTGGAATGAAATAACAGCTATTACGTCTGAAGGAGAAGTAATTAAGTAAACATGTTACCAGAAATGGAACTCATTGTAACTTATTTTTTTATTTTTCCACAAGGTGGGCACATACGCCCCTCAAACAAACCTAGTGTTCGCTGAAACTCGAATTTGGGATCTCTCCTAAAATTTGAGATTGACTTACCACTTGACCTAGCAAACATAGACTCAATGTTACCATAGTACAAGTAATTATGTAAACAAGTTATGATAAAGTGGAAGTCATTGTCACAGACATGCAATGAGAGCACTTACAACATAATGTTCTGCAGTCGGGGCAGCTGACGATGCACTTACGGCTACACTTGCTAGGGCAGGTCGCAACACACGTCGTGAAATTACCTTTGCTATCTTGGCACGTGTAAGTTGAGCTGCCTTTGGTCGCTGAACTTGGGTTTACAACCCAAATCCTGGTGGAACAGATTGAGGTTGCCCCAGGGAAACAGTTATATGCTTGTCAAAGAAAGGAGAACTAAGGTTGCCCATGCAAGAGGAGCCATGATAAATGTATATATGCTAGATTGACTCTAGATTAGCTGTGTTTTATAGTGAATATACGAGTATTTTAAACATTGTATTTATAGACAAAATGTGGGACACTTTAGATTCAGGTTGAGATGAAGTGAAATGTCGATTATTGCTGCATGATAGCACATGCATGCATGATCCCATCAAGTTTCTATGCTACTTTGAGTTACCTTCAAGGATTAAGTGGTTGATTCTTAATAATAAGTTTACAGTTATGAATTATGATTTTCTTCAAAAAGAAGTTCGCTGTTATGATAAACTAAAATCTGCAGAAGATTTCCTTAAAAAAAAAAAAATCTGAAGAAGATGTATAGGAGAGAGGTCTGGATAGATTGTGAGAGAGAGAGAGAACTCGTTTTGATTAATTACAATAATTATGTTTAATAAATGATTTTACCTCCTACTTATATCTTAGTGTCATGACCAATTCATAGTATATTATCTTCATGATCTGATTATCTCAACGCTAAATGATTCATTTATAAATATCATAACTAGTTTTTAGTAAAATATTATGTAATAACATCGTAATAATTCAATTAGAGAACTAAAATCTTGTGTTGAGTAATATTATCAATAAAATAAATATGTGATTATTTGTAACCTCAAATTCTTCATAAATACAAGCTCAGCTTTTCATAGATTGTTAATACGTGTCCCACTTTTGGGATTTTTGATTCTCATATCGAAATTATATCAGATTTGATTTTTTTTGTTTCTTATCTCCAAGTTGTACATAATTTATTTAATGTCTTACTTTTTATATAAAATATTAACAATGTTAAATTATATGAAATTTTGAGAATTTTAAATTGGGAAATCTGAAAATGCGACGGACTTGAGCACGCCCAAAATACGATGAAATTTTATATATATTATTTTTTCCACTTTTCAATATACAATTTATTTTATATATTATTTTCACTGTTTTACGTATATATTGTTATTAAAATATAAAACCTACAATAATCCATTTTTAGTCCAAAACACAATGAACTTCTATTATCAAATTTAGTCATGTGTCTTAAAATATGAAACCACAATATAATAGTTTAAAATTTATTATTATTAAAAATTAAAAAATATTCCTCAGCATTTCCTTATGTTTCCTCTCCCTATCCTTCTTATTAATGCTGATGAGGAGGATCCACCCTGGTATCGCGAAGCTGACTCTCGTAGTGAATCGATGTGCTCACACCTCCGGGATGCCCGACCAGGATACGAGCCCTTTGAGATCTATGATGTTCCTTGCTCCCCTCGGACATCCCGGTTACTCTCGTGCCTCGTCGGTCCAAGTGTTGATCGCTAGTCAGGCTTGCGACTTCTCATCTTGGTTCTTCACCTACTCGCCTAAGTATCAAGCTGTGTGACGCGCTACATACTTTAATAATAGTTAAACAATTCACAAACAACGTCACAGTAAATAATAATAATGAACAAGGAGAGAACAACTTATTGAAAATACTAGATTGATAAACTATTAACATCGCACCCTAGGAGTCGGAGTTAGTTATAGTACATGATATTGTAACAAAAACCAAGATACATAAAAAGGATCAGAAATGAAACTCTCTCTCTAACTAAGTCCGTAGTCGTAGGCTGTCACCATGCACGACTAACAGGACTATTATCTCTCTCTCTCTCTCTCTCTCTCTCTCTAATTGGTCTCTCAATCGATCCCCCTTCTGCCGTCCCGTCTTTTGTAAAGTAAAGACCTCTAGGGTTCCAGCGTCTCTATATGGCAGGTAGCATCTCTCAAATATCCTTGCAGATCTTCTCGTCATTAACGTTGATTGATCCTTGGTTGCTCCTTTTCCGATCTGCTCCTTCTTAAGCGTGTCTGCCTGACGTTGGCAGATCCCCTCTCTTGAATGCCAATCAATCAGTCTGTGATTCCAGCTCTCTGTGTTTCTTTAATAGTTTGGACGTCTTTGAGCCGCTCCTCTCAAGTTGTGATTCCTTGTGATCCGTGCTACCCTGCGATGACTGCTCAAATCGCTCCCTAGACTTTTTGCGTCTCTTTTGCGTCCTTTTTGACCTTTTTGCTATAACTCCTGCAATCACTTATGATTCTGGCAGTAACTTGATTGTTAGGTTAAAACTTAAATAAAATCTTAAAATAGTAATTAAAATACAAGATAGCAGGTAAATATCTATATGAATTACCTTATCAGTGCCATTGGACTAGAGTCATTTTCTGTTGTCAACCCCTCTGCTCCCGTTGCCTCTATCGCTCTACAATCTACACATTCCTCTTGTGTTTGTTCAGCAATCATAATTTTTGAAATTGATAGTTCATTCCCTTTATTTATATTCACCAAAAATGATACTTGCAATAGGAATTTTAGCACTTAAAGAATTACTGCTTGGTAGCTCAGCTTGATTATTTGGTAGATTTGAATGAATAATTTGCAACTCTCAAGTTTGTGAAATACTTTTATTTCAGCTTATTACAATGACTCTGTGCAAATTTCAGCTTGACAAGATTTGTGCAGCAAAAAAAGGGTCGGTGCAGACTGGTATGAGACTGGATTGATTTTTGTGGTGGTTTGAAGGCATTTTATTGACTGGTACAAGGACTGGTACGGTGCTATTTTTTGTGGTTGTTTGAAGAAAATTTAGCACGAATTCGAACAAGATTGTTTAACGTGGGTTTTGAGTAATTAATTAAAACTTAAGCTCATGCTTTTAGCACAACTTTTTTAGCACTTTATTAAATATGCTAGTAGTTTGTACTTTGTATTGTTTAATTATGCACATTTTTGCTTGAGTGTATCCATGAATTTAAAACCTATTTCAATTATTACTTAGAATGTAAGAGAAATTTTATGCCTCTAACAAATGCAATGTAGTTAAGACCCTTTCTGTCAGTAGATT
Organism: Juncus effusus; assembly: GCA_027726005.1. NCBI lineage: Eukaryota > Viridiplantae > Streptophyta > Magnoliopsida > Poales > Juncaceae > Juncus > Juncus effusus. Next base: position 6,949,315 of record CM050894.1, on the reverse strand, counting down.
TGTTGTCGTTGCATTCTTCTCTGAATATTATGTTGCATTTTTCTTTCATATCCAGAAGAAGAAGGCTCAAACGATTTTTGTTGCCTCTCTTCGCACACACTCAATTTCTCAATTACTTGCATCTTAAGATTTCTCAATAATCTCTCCTTTATGCTAACAAATGTCTACGAACCTATTGCAAACAATCTTAAATCTGCATTTCTTAATGAACTCTCATCAAGAAAGCAATTAAATGATCTACCTTGGTTGGTAGTAGGGGATTTTAACTTAATATGAGACATACACGAGACTACATGCAACAACCACATGTTGGAATCTATTATGCAATTCATTGATAAGATAAGTGACCTATAAGTAAAGGAACTCGACTTGGTAGGGAGAAATTTTACATGGTCGGGTAAGAGGCCACTACCAACTTTTAGCAAGCTTGATAGATGTTTCTACTCTCAACATTGGCTTGACATCAATCATACCATGAAATTAGAAGTGAAAACTGCAACTACCTCAAATCACGCTCCTCTACTCCTCTTATTTCATAAATCAGGTCGACCCAAAAAAACTAGGTTCCAACTTGAGCCCTTCTGGCTTTAGATACGAGGAAGCAAATATAATCATAAAGCAAACATGGGGAGACACTAGAGTTGCGAGAAATGTTACGTCCAATTTTGTGATCAAACTAAACAAACTAAGAATAACACTTAGGGCATGGGCAAAAAATAAATTTAGCAATAGAGAATCAAACATTAGCAAAGCAAAATAGGTCCTTGACACATTAGATAAAGTGGAGGAAGTCAAGATGCTCAACCAAGCAGAATCTACACTCTGAAGAGCCTTGCGAGAAACGATCTTCGAGTAGGCAAACATTGACGAAATAAAATGAAAGCAAAGAGCTAGATGCAAATGGTCGAAAGATGGAGGCAAGAATACGAAATATTTCCACAAGATAGCATTATGAAATCATCAAAGTAACACAATACATGCAATTGCGAAAAATGGTGACCTAATAAAATATATGCACCAAATAGCAACTAAGTTCAACTCCTTTTTCAAGAGCACCCTAGGTGGGGCTCCAGAACCCAGTGTATACACAATTCCTCGAAAGCATGCTAGTGGTACCAAATCTCAATGAAATTAGCAACTAATTTATGAGGAGAAATTAAAGAAGCTGTTTTCGACCTGGCAAAAGGAAAAGGATCTGCGCCTGATGGGTTCCCAACAGAATTTTATCAGCAGCATTGGGAAACAATTAAGGAGAACCTGATTTGGTTATGCAAGGATTTTTACCAAAATAAATTAGCTCTATCGCAATCAACAAAGAACAAATCACACTAGTGCCTAAAATAAAGGATGCAAAACTACTCATTAATTTCCGACCAATTAGCGTGAGTGATGGTCCAATAAAAATTATCTCAAAATTTTTAGCAAAAAGGCTACAAGAAAAGATGCACCAGCTCATTTCCAAGGCAGATTATTTAGTCATTCCTAGCAACCAAGAAATATATCATCTATCTGCACATATCAAAAACTCATGCAATTATGAACAAAGTGGATTTCGTGAAAGTTTTCGACACTATTAATTGGCAATGTCTCAAAAATGTTATGACAAAAAGAGGATTCCCGCAGAAATGGATAGAGTGGGTGCAAAACCTTCTCCTCTCACTGAGATCAGCAATAAAAATAAATGGTCAACTGCATGCTTTCTTCTTTCACAGAAGAGGGTTGCGCAACGTTCATCCTGAGCAGGATCAAACTCTCCATGAGCCAAGAGGACCCACTATCTCCTTTTTTATTTAACCTAATAGCAGAGACCCTATAAACGTTGATCACTCGCATCAACTCTTTAGCACCTACCCCCCAAAAGATAGCCATACAAGCAATTCAATATGCAGATGACACTGTCATCATATCAGAGGCAAACAGAGTTAACCTGCAACCGATTAATTTTGCACTCAAATGTTTTGCAAAAGTTTCGGGACTGCAAATTAACAATAATAAATCCTCCTTCACGCATCGAGTTGCCGACGACGATCAAAAGATCGGTCCAACATATCCTGCAATGTAACAAGCAAGCATTCCCAATAATGTACTTGGGACTTCCGCTCTCCATAAACAAACCAACAAAAAGCTTTTTCATGCGAATGATAGAGAAAATAAGAGCCCGAATAGCAAACTGGTCAACCAAATTTCCAATTTTTCAAAATATGGAAAACAACTCGTCCAAGATCTTCTTGAAGGCAGATTGAAACTTCATGAGAATGGATCAGGCGACTGCTCCATGTTGGAAGAACAATAACACCCAAGGAGCTTTTCGGCAAATAAACCATTAGTAGATTTTATCCTCTTTGTTGTTATCTCACTAAAAGAGGGGTTTGTAGATTTTTGCATTACTTTTATTCTCCCACTTGGGACAGAAATTCATGTAAATATTGTTGTTGCAACTTTTTTATTTATTTAATGAAAAGTCTAGCACAACCTTCGACTGCTATTTTAAAAAAATGGTTTAGTAACAATGTTACATAATGGTCTGCAATGTTTTAGTTACAATGTTACATAATTTGATTGAATAGTCATAAATCAAGAGCTATGTGTGTGTATATATTCATACATGTGTGTTTTATGAGGGATTTGGGTAACCATAAATCTGTGAAATTCGGTGAGGTGTATGAAGGAACATTTTTTAAGGAAACAACAAATGATAGAGAGAAAAGAATCAAGTCCAAGGAGACATATATAATATTCCATGAAATGCATGATAAAATTGAATTTTTGCTTTATAGAATTAAAGAAAAATGGATAGACATGAAATGTATATAATTAGTGATAACCCTCGCTCCGCTTCGGATTATATATGATTTAAGAAGTAAATTATTTTAATATGATACCAAATTGCACAAAATGTAAATGAAAACATAAAATATTTTTCACAAATTCCGGAAAAAGCAAAACTCAAAAAAATATATATTTTTTTTAAATTGAAACATTATTTTCACAAAATATTTCTTAAGAAATTATATTTATAATTATTTTTAGTAGTATATAATTTTGAAGCGATAAAAATGATATTTAAATTTGGAGGGATATATCTGATATTATAAATTAAATCACTAAAAGTAATGTGGGGTACAATTTGGGTCTATGTAACAAATCTCTATATAATTTATATTGTGGGGTACAATTTCGGTCTAAATAACAAAAATACCATTAATCCTATGCGTGTCACCATGAGAAAAGAGGTCCAAAATTATAGTCTAGTTATAATTTGAATTGAAAAGAAATTATTATGTTCCCATACATTAGAAAAAACTTGGTGATTTGAGATATATACATGACTATTACAAAATACAACTCTCACGTAAATGATAGATGCATTTTCTGATATATAAACTCCTAAATGTATAGTATTAAATTAATAGTTTTGTAATGACTATTTTTTGAATGAGTGTTAATTTCATGTGTACCCATACAAAATCTCAAAGTGCTGCATATAATTTACAAAACGTGCTTTAACCCATATTCTATACAATTCAAAAAGATTCGAAATTATCCCCTCATCATGAGATTATTCGTTCATGAATTAGTATAGGTACACTTTGTTGAAAAGCTAGGCGAAAGAGAGTAATATTGACATTTTTTTTAATATTTCATGTTTTGGAGGTGCATATGTGTTTCAATTTTCAGTATTTTGTAAGAAGTGAAATTCCATATTGAAATTAAAGAGAAACCCATGGTTCGATTTCACGCACAATTGGAATTAGATCGATGGTATTCATACCAATTGGACAAATAAAGTTGTACTAACACCATTTGCAGCATAAATTTTGCAACACAAGGCTAAAAGACATCATTGGCTCTCACAACTGAGGCATGTAAGGATCACCTTACACAATTTCTTTCATGCAACCGATAGGGACATAAAACCAGATTATGGAGTGAAGGAGCAAGATAGAGAGTATTAGATTAAGGGGAAAACAATGAAAAATCATCCAATGAGGACAGCTCACTTTTAGATGAGAATTTGATAATTCGAGATCTTCAAGTAGTTTAATTATATTGATAAAAAAATATTGCCCCGCAGCCCTTCCATACATCTAATTTCTTTTTTCTACGGACAAAAGAAATTCCATACATTCCATTTCATTTTTATTCATTCGTTTTAAGTCACGGAATAACAATTTCATTTTCATTCATTGAAAAACAATTTCATGCATTCACAATAGCATTGCGTTCCATACACAGTGCACACGAACACTCAAGATTTGTCATATGCGTATTTTTAATAATTTCACATATATTCGTGTATTAATCACAATTAATAACAAATTGAACAGCCATGCACCAACATACACATGAGAGAGAGGAGGAAAATAAAACAACAAATTTGAAAGGAGAAGAAAACTCAACTAAAATTCAAATCAATAGAAAAAGAGAACATCTGACATGTGGCGTAAATATGCCGCTTATGGGGGAATAGCATGTTTTATCAAATTTTGGATTTCATTATTATTTAGTTGATAGTAAAATCAAGTTAATCATGCTAGATAAAATAGAAAAATATAAAGGAATAGAATATGGAAAACTCAAAAAAACATCACTACTTTATTTTTATTTTCTTTTACTTTATTTAGTATTTGGGCCAATACGCACCAGGTTTTTATCTTCCTTTTGTTCTCTCATATTTAGGCAGTTACTGGAGATGTCCAGTCTAACAGTAATGGAAAGGAATTATGAATTTAAGGATAGTATAAGAAGAAATATACTGAGTTTATTAACACAATAATAATTCATTTCTCAAAGCCCTAAATAAATCCACTCAACATATCAATTATGTTGCAAATTCACACACCATGGCTGTACACAACTAAATCTTGCTTGCATTGCATGAACACATTCTAATTTTTCAGTAAGCCTTTGCTAATTTCAAGAAATTGCAAATCCTTGGCAAATATAACAGTCATCACATCAATTATCTTGCCGACTCCTCATAAAATTGCAGCCCCAACTTGGAATTCCCATTGCTACATAGTCCAGCAGTAAAACAAGAGTGTTGCACATTAAAAGGCATTTTATCAAACAACTTGGCTGCATTCGCAATCTGCTTATCTACACACAGTTCCCTCGATAAGAGATCCAAAGATGATTGAATGAACACTACAACCAACTTTTAAGATTTGGCCAAGAACAAATTGAAAGTCCACTCAGACTCATTCGGCAATTTAAAACTCCAAATCATTGTCGGCTCTTTCAGTATTTACACATAAACATAGGAAGAGAAAATGAGAGAAAGATGATAGTAAGTTCAGTGAAAAAAAATCATTAAGCAAAGGACAGGAGAGATTATAAGATGGCATAACTCCATCTGTATGAACAGCCTTATTTTCATTGGCCAGGTCCAAATCCAAAATGGACTTGATAAAATCAACATAAAAGATATGCTTGATTTGGTGTATTTGAGGGAATTGTATTTGTAAATACATGATTCAAAACAAGTCCCCAAAAAGCATGTAAGGGTCTAGTAATAAGAAGATTTCAATTCAATTTCAAAATCAGGCTTGCAACCCATCTTAGGCATTTCACCGAACACTTTATCAAAGAACCAAATGCAAGGTCAACCTTAGGTAGACTCATTTGAATAGACCCCGTACATTCTTGACCCATGCAAATTGAGATTGGCTCAGAGATGAGAACTCTTCATCACCTAATCTGATATAATAGTTTTAGAAACTCAAACGAAAGAGGCATCAGTACGCAGCAAGCTGCATTTGCATGAGCACAGAGAAATAAATATTTTAATATAGGATTGTATGTTATTCAAACCAGTATTGTTTAGTTGACTGGACCATTAAGGAAATGAGAGAGGTTTTGAGTAACATTTTGAAATACTGACATTTGATTTTATAGATTTGAATTCAAATATGATGCTCAACGTGAATAGAAAGATTTGAACCAAAATAAGGCTCAGATTCAGCTTCCAAATCATCGCATCATATTTCTTTAAGCAGTCCTTTCTTTTTACAGAGTCCATCAATAAAAAATTTTGACGGTGTCGTAAATTATCAAATTAGGATTACATCCAACAGTAGACATTTTATCGAATAGTTTCAGCTGCATGCATCATCAATCCACTTCACTATGCACAACCCTTTGTATGAGATCCTTAAAGAGTTCGCCAAGAACAATTAGAGAGAGAAAGAGAGATTCTTAAATTATTCAGAAATGCAAAATGGGATTTTGAAAATTTTCCCATTTTTTCTTTTTCTTCTCTTTTGTCCCAAATAGTTTCATCATCTACCTTAACTCAAGAATCCAAACAAGACTATTTTGCAAGCATTAACACAAACAAGTTGAAACCGATATAAATCTTAACCTTTCGTATCGGTTCTTAACAAATAACAGATATAAAATAAACTCAACAGCGGTTATTTATATAGAACCATTAGTATCGGTTCTTAACAAATAACCGATATAAAATACAAATCTCCGCGACGGTTACTTATAGAGAACCGTTACAGAATCTTTAGTAGCGGTTATTCATAAAGAACCGTTACAGAAGCCTTTAGTATCGGTTATTTATAAAGAACCATTACAGAAGCCTTTAGTGACAAATTGTGACCATTTGATCAAAATCAAATGGTCAATATTGGTTGGGTGACGTGGAAGCATATGGTGCAAGTGGCCCGCAAGGATTAATATATATAATATAATATCAATGAGCATGCACTCACAGTAAACAATTCACAACTAGCACATGATATGTACAGAGAGGAGAAAAAAATGAACTATAAGCTCAAAATATACTCATCATAGCCAATAATTGGGGGTGTAAGAGGGGTTTCCCCCTTTTGAGACAAATTTAAATCAGGCTATAAAGGGTTGTACCCGCAAAATCTCGAAATATCACATATTCACCCACAAAGTGGAAAATGTCACAAATATCCTCATAAGATACATGAAAAATATCATATAATCCCTTTATGTTTCTCACCAACTTCTTCTCACTCGATCAAATTCATATTTGCCACAAGAAATGTCAGTACCACAGCTCAGTTCAAGAACCCAAACTTAAAAGGCTCAGATAAAAAACTATTCTGCATACTAGATTATGGAGTGAAGGAGCAAGATAGAGAAAGTAAAAGATTAAGGGGAAAACAATGAAAAATCATCCAATGAGAACAGCTCACTTTTAGAAGAGAACTTGATAATTGGAGTACTAAGTCGTTTATATATTGAAAATAAAATAGTACCCTTCACAGCACCTGGGAGCAAATCCCTAAGAAGAAATCAAACTTGATTCCCCTCCACCACTTCATATGATTGCTCTCATCTTTCTTTTGCAACATTATTGCTTCTCAGAACAAATTGTTAATTAATGAACTAAATTGGCCAAGTAAATCCAATCTGTTTTATAATACACAATATCATGTCATGCCACGTCATGTTGGTGAAGCTAGTATACGTCGAGCGGTCCCAAAGACCACTTTTAATATGCCAGAGAGAGATAGAGAGAGAGAATATCAAAAATAAGGTTTAGGAGGAAAACACATAAAAATAAATCAAGATAAGGTGTATAAGTTAATAATCTAGGTTTTAGGAGTGCTTCTACAACAACTAGTGCTGGAGCCAACCCCTAAAAAACCTCTGATCTATATCAAGTTGAATTTAACAAAAATGATGTTCATGGTCTTTGTATGACAATTCCCACTTCTTCCTTCTATGTTTCTCATTTATTTTTTCTCACTTGATCAAAATTCATATTTGCCATAACAAATGGCTGTAGCACGGCTCAGAAAGAGAGTTTCAATATTCTTGATAACCCAACTTATGACAATTCCTCTTCTTTTCTGCATACACTGAATAACACAAATATGAGCAAGCACTTACTCATAAGTAAACATTTCCCATTAAATCTTTTTCTTTCCTTTTCATTCGCATCTTCTCTTTGGTTCCTCCAAAGAAACTTGTATCTGACATATGAACACAAGAGAGGAAAAAGAGGAAAAAGATGCATGAATCTAGGGTTTGGGCTACTTCAACGGCAGCCAGTGCCGGAGCAAACCCAACCCCAGATGCCACGGATGGCTAACACAATAAGAGAGAGAGAGAGAGAGAGAGAGAGAGAGAGAGAGAGAGAGGAATAAAATATACAAGGAAGGCAAACTCAAGTGAAAAGGGGTAGAAAAAACAGATAAAAAAAAACATCGATCTAGGGTTTGGGGATGCTTCAACGGCAGCCAGCGCCGGAGTAAATCCAAGCCTAGAAGCAATGGTGGTAAACACAAAGAGACATGGAGAGAGAGAGATCCTCTTAGTAAGCTCCGACCTAGGGTTTGGGTTTCGCTTCAACGGCGGCAGCGAGCGCCAGAGCGTCGCCCTCACCTTCGGATCGGATCTGGAATATTCCAACTCAAATCGTAATATAAAGGGGCAATTTCATATGTAGCCTGCAAAATCTCAAAACATCATTCATCCACCGACCAATAGAGAAGTCACTGTTTCAAACACCTCTATTAGCATGTCAGAGAGAGAGAGAGAGGTCATGACAGCGGTGTTGTGGTGTTCCCATTAGAGGGAAAATAGTATATCATTTACCGACATTTATCGAGCTTAAAAGTACCCCTTTTGAGACTGCTTTTATGGTCCAGATACAACAAATAGATTGAACCAAAAGGCTCAGATTCACCTTTGCATAAGGATCAATTTCATTCCTTTCTTTTTCTTTTCCCTTTTTGTTCCTCATAAGTAAAACCATGTTTTACTTTTACCAACATTTCTCGAGAGCTTAAATCAATGTTTTAATGAAAGGGAGAAGTCAAAATTTGCCCACTCTTTCATACTCATAGGAGGAGGAGAGAGGAACAGTCTCATAGTGAGGAAGTCTGAATTTGCCCACTCAATCGAACACTTCGACACAAACACAGAGAGGGGGGGGGGGGGGGGGGGTGATGGGTCAATCCAAAACTGAATAAATCAATTTTAAATTTCTAACTCAAGCATGATGCTCAAACAGAACAAATCAATTTTAAATTTTAAATTCAAAACCAGTGCTCTGATGCGCCCTTGAAATAACTCGAATCAGATCATATTCTCAAAATCACCATCCTTTTTCAAGAGAGAAAAAAGAGAGGATGTAAAAGACAAATTGTCTTCATGCCAACATCATTGTTCTTTTCATATGTCCATATATATATAGATTGTAATTTAATCCCTTCACTTCTCATTGCAACAAGTGTCAACAGACGGTATTATATCACAGGAAAAATCTGGCAACAAGTACCCTCACAAAGCATCAAAACATCACATATACCCCTAAAGGGGTGTTCATTGTCGGTTCAGCTCAAAAGTGAACATATCATGCTAAAAAAAGGATATTTTCAGAGTCATTCTTATTATCCTTTCGAGACTGAAACAGTCAAACCGCTATTATCAGATATAAGATTCACAGGCATCATAAAAAATCTCTATTTTTCAGATCATGCTGCAGCTTTCAATATTTGCACACACACAGAAGAGAGAAAGAAAGAGGGGGAGATGAGAGAGAGAAGTGAAGAAAAAACATTGGAAAACAAGTGAAGAAGGGTAGAAAAAACAGGAAAAAAAAGATCCATCGATCTAGGGTTTTGGTTTGCTTCTACAGCAAACTCATTCCGGAGCAATACCAAGCCTAGAAGTAATCGATGGTAAACAACGAGAGAGACAGAGAAGAAAACTGATAAAAGAGAGGAAAACAAGTGGAAAAAGGTACAAAAACAGGAAAAAACAATCCATGGATCTAGGGTTTCGGCTAGCTTCTACAGCAACTCGTGCCGGAGCAAATCCGGCCCCAGAAGCAATGGCGGTAAGCACAAGGAGGGAGAGAGAAGAAGAAACCACGTAAAAGAGAGGTAAAATAAACAGATAAAAAGATCCATCGATCTTGGATTTGGGTTCGCTCAACGGCAGCCAGTGCCGGAGCAAATCCAACCCTAGAAGCAATGGTGGTAAACACAAAGAGAGTGAGAGAGAGACCTCCTACCTAGGGTTTGGGTTCGCTTCAACGGCAGGCAGCGCCGGAGCGTCGCCCTCACCTTCGGATCGGATCTGGAATATTCCAGAAAGAGGAAGAGAGAAAGAGCCAAAAGAATAGAAGTGAGAGGAGGCGGCGCAGGATCTCAGCTCAACATTCCATTTTGTTCTACTTTCTAGCCGCCTTAGTTAGAGTATGGGCCTGTTTGGGCCGAAGTGTCGAAGGGCATATTTTTCTTCAGTTGTGTCAAATTATATGAAGGGATAAACCTATCTTACATTAATTAGACATAGCATGAAAATGAACTCCCTCCTTTATACGAGTAGCTATTAATGTTTCTAAGATGAAAATGGAAATGCCATGAAATCTTATTTTCTTTCACACTGACAGAAAAAAATGATGTAACAACTTTGTTGTCATATAACTAATTCTTTCGTTTGTAATTTAGGGGATTGTTGGCACGTGGCAATCACAATCGCAATCATGTGTAGTAAAAAATCATGAGTTCAATATCTGGCAACCGTAATCATATAATTTATATTTAACAAAAAGTCTCTCAATTCAATGTGTTGAACATCAAAAAAAAAAATCTCTTAATTGCTATGTGTATCCAAGTTGAACCCATATGTATTTTCATTTGATATGAGTTCACAATTTGAACTCAATAATTTTTTTCATTTTTTTATTGTTTGATGTTATGATGTTTTATTAGTAATAAAATAATAATATAATATATTATGATATTGGATAGAGCTCCACTCTAAAAAAAATCTTTTTCATAAACTCATTAAATATTTTCATCATATGTGTTTTCATTTGAAATGAGTCCCAATTTGAACTTAATAATTATTTTCATTCTTTCATTTTTTTTTAATGTTTGTTATTATGATGTTTTATTAGTAATAAGATAATAATATAATATGTTATGATATTGGATAAATTATAATAACATAATGTGGGCCCCACTCTAAAAAAGTCTTTTTTATAAACTCATTAAATATTTTCATCATGTGTGTTTTCATTTGATATGAGTCCCCAATTTGAACTCAATAACTATTTCTATATTTTCATTTTTTAAATGTTTTTGTATTATGATGTTTTATTAGTAATAAATTAATTAATATGGGCCCCACTATAAAAAGAATCTTTTTCATAAACTTCTTAAATATTTTCATTATATACTTTCATTTTAGTCCATATAGAATGAAATATTTTAAATTATTTCAATATTTAAAAACTAACTTACATATTTTCATATAAATAAAAGTTGAAACCTGACTTGGTTTAATTTTGATATTGTTCTGGAAATTTTTGAAGCGCCTCTTATTTTTCTCAATATTTTTAAAACTCGCTTAACTTTTTGTATTCATTTTTTAATCTCTAGAAATTATATACTTTTTCACAATAAAAAAATAAAGTTAGTTCTCTATCTGTTGTTTATTTTAGTAAAATGTTATTTTATTTTACAAAATATTATTTTATTTTATAGAATAATGTTTTTTAATATATTTTTTAATTCATATATATTTTAAGATTTCATTTATATTTTTCTTATAAATAAAGTTTGTGAATTGTATTTTTTGACATGTACTCTTTTTTGAGATTTTTCTTTTGCAACTTATTACAAATGATCATCCGGCGGATCAGTTCAAGCAACTCAATATTTAGCAAGTGTGTGACATTATTCTTCACACATGCCTCAATTTCAACATATGATGTAAACTAAAATGTCCAACATGTCAAATTAAGAGATTTTAGCTGACTGGTCAAAATTTTCATGTGCAACCCGATAAGATCTTAAATTAATATAAAAAGTTATGTGTACCCAAATTGAACCCATATGTATTTTCATTTGATATGAGTCCCCAATTTGAACTCAATAATTATTTTCATATTTCCATTTTTTAATGTTTGATATTATGATGTTTTATTAGTAAACTCATTAAATAGTTTTCATAAACTCATTAAATAATTTCATCATATGTGTTTTTGGATAAATTATAATAAAATAATATGGGCCACACTCTAAAGAAGAATCTTTTTCATAAACTTCTTAAATATTTTCATTATACGCTTTCGTTTTAGTCCCTATAGAATGAAATATTTTAAATCATTTCAATATTTAAAAATTAACTTATATATTTTTATATAAATAAAAATTGAGACCTGACTTGGTTTAATTTTGATATTATTCGGGAAATTTTTGAAACGCCCCTTATTTTTCTCAATATTTTTGAAACTCACTTAACTTTTTGTATTCATTTTTTAATCTCTAGAAATTATATACTTTTTCACAATAAAAAATAAAGCTATTGTAGTATAATATTATTTTATTTTACTGAATATTATTTGATTTTATAGAATAATATATTTTTTAAATATTTCTTAATTCATATATATTTTATGATTTCATTTTTTTTCTTATATATAAAGTTTGTGAATTGTATTTTTTTTAACATGTGCTCTTTTTTGGGATTTTTGTACAACTTATTTACAAATGATCATGTGGAAGATCAGTTTATGCAACTCAATATTTCGCAAGTGTGTGACATTAATCTTCACACATGCCTCATGTTTTAACATATGATCTAAACTAAAATGTCTAACAGGTAAAATCAAGAGATTTTGGTTGACTGACCAAAATTTTCATGTGCACCCCGGTAAAATCTTAAATTAATAGAAAAATTAAGCGAGCATATTTTATGTGTACTCCTATAAATTATGAGAATACCATTTTGTTTCTACGAAAAAAATATACTGAGCATATCACACATTTTTTTTCCAAATAATTTTATTATATCCACTCAAAATTTAAAATTATCACATAATATAATATATGAAGTGTTGTGTTTAATTACTATAATTTAAAATAGAATGAGCAAATTTGATATGTTAACATATTTATTATATTAATTAAAAAAGCATATCAAAAAGTATACAATTCTTTACTTCTATTTACATCAATTGTGTTATTAGTTATTATGTTACGTTTGTCAAATTCATTAGGAGCAGAGAAAAATGAAGGGGCTATGATAGTTAGATTATACTATGATAATGGCGCATTGGACACTCACGTAAACTTCATATTCAGCCTTACAAATCTCTAATATATTTTTTTCTTAACGTAAATCTCTAATATCATATATACCACTCGAGAAAATAGTAAGAAATATTGCTCAGTCAACCATCATTAATATTTAAATTATTCCATTTTTAAAATAAAAAGGAAACTGAATTGAGTTTTTATTTTCCTATGAAATTATAAAGTTTCAACATAAATAAACTTCTTATGAAAGTTTGATAATTATCATTCTATTCTAATCATATATTTTATTTGATATATTTTTACCATTTTTAGATATAATTTCATTATAGAGGATTTTTATATTGAGTATAAATTATGCAGTAATAAAATGAAACTCTTTTAGAGGGACAATCAAATATTTTTCTTTTTACGAAGAGTATAAAATAACACCTGATTTCATTCATATTTTGCATGTCACACATGATATTTTTCTTTAAATTATATATGTTAAATTTTATTGGTTATTACAAAAAGGGAAATTCTTCAAAAACCCCCTAACTTTTCTGGAATTTATCAAAAACCCTCTCACTTTTCAATTTTCTTCAAAAACCCCCTATAAAGTGATTTGAATTATTTTTTAGCCCCCTATATAGTTAAATCTAACTTTTCCATCCACTCAATTTTTTAATAGACCAAAATGCCCCTCAATTATTTATTTTTCATATTTTATTTTATTCAATAAAAATAATAAATAAATTGAGTATAATAGTCCACGATATTATTTTTGAAGATATTTTAAGGTAAAATTTTATGATATATAATTTTTTATTTTATTACATTATATTACAAAAAAAATTATTTTTATTTTTTTATTATTTACAAAATTATAGTTTTGACTAAATTATTTTGACGATATTTTTTGGTGATGATATTTTATGATATTATCTTATGATATATTACTTTTTCTTATATGATATTATATTATAAAAAAATATTTTTTATTATTCCATAATTAAATTATAATTTTATTTTACGTAAAATATTTATTATGATTTTGTATATTAGTTCACAATTATTTATATTTGATGTAAAAATATATTTTTCATTTTTAATTGAATAAAATAAAATATAAAAATAAATATATGAAGGGCATGGAGGTTTTTGAAGAATTTGAAAAGATAGGAGGTTTTTGATAAATTTCAAAAAAGTTAGGGGGTTTTTGAAAAATTTCCCTTACAAAAAAGTAAGGTGAAAAAGTTTTGTTGTAAATGCAAATAACTTAACAAATTACTACAAAACTAAAAGTGGGAACAAATGAAAGGTGAGTTAAATTTTCGTGTTATAAAATTATTGTAGTTTTTATAGGAACATTTAGAGGCTCATCCCTTCCCCCTCTCTCCAACGACACTCAAGCAGCTCTCATACACAACCTTCTCTAACACTCACTCGCTAGCTCCATCTCTCTCGCCTCTAGCACCACCCTCCGTCGGAAACTGTCATAAAGAGAGAGAGAGAGAGAGAGAGAGAGAAATGAGAGCAACTTGAACCCTGCCGATCAACCCTAACCCTAAGCGAGACAGCTCCAGCTGCCGACGGAGCAAGAATCACTACACGAGTTCTGTAAATGTGAGTCTATACAATCTCTGGCTGAGATTTACGAATCTTTGACTGAGATATACAAAGTAATTTGAAGCAGTTGGGGAAATAATTTGAGCACGACTTTGAGTGAATTTGGGGAAATTAATCGGGTTGTACCAAAGAGCAGTCAACACAGACCGGGTGATGCAAGCAGCACTATCGAGTCAAGATCCCATTCAATGGTGTTGGTTTTATGCCCTAGGCCTTTGTATATGAGACCTAGTTGTATCTGTTGTGTGAATCAAACTTTGTATTTGTTTATAGATATTTAATAATGTGCGTATTGGTTATTTTATTCTTTTGATTTAAAATAAACCTTGAATATGTTATTCAGCTTTATATCATCAGAATATGTGATTCTGATCTAACGTTACCTTTTATTCGGGTAACCATAAGGGTTATTATTAGGTATATAAGGAAACATGCGGAGAATGAGAAAGATCAAGATAGGATTTGTTCCTCTCGTAAATGAGAGAGATATCTTAAATCCTCTTGATGAGTTTGATTGAAGAAAATACACGGTCGTGCTCGAATGAATTAATAAGGAGTTATTAATGTCATTCATGATTCGATCAAATTCGGGATCAAGAAACGTTATCGTACTACATAAGGTTGACATAATTCATGCCTTATTGTCGATATAGATATCGCGTAACAAAGGGATACAATATAAGGACATCACATAGGTTTGGATCGAATCATCGATATTTACTTAAATTGGATAGTCATGATGGCTTGCTTGAGTCCGCTCATGATTTATAATCAGTTGTGATTATTGCCAACATTAAGTAAACCTATAAGGTCACACACAAAGAACAACCGTTAAAATGTACACAGAAAATCATAACTTATGTGATAAATTATATAAAAGATTATATAGTTATTGCAACATATATTCTTACATCTTATATGATAAGATGTGTTACACATATGGTTACATAGTAACTAAGTACATAGGATTAAATGAACAAAGACTCCTCCTTGAAAAGATGGACTATATATACCCAAAAGGCTCTCAGATTTCAGTCTATGCCATTCATAATTCTTATTTCATTTTGTTAGACAAAAGAGAGAGAAAGAGAAAAAAGAGAAAATTCCGAATTTCTCTTTGTAATTTTCTGTGATTCAAAACGTGAAGAACGGAGACTAGCATATCCTTTCTTCATCCATTTAAAGGGGTTGTTCCGTATGGATACCGATAGAGGACGAAATGATTCGTGACGTCTTATTGATTCGGTTGAATTTGTGAAAGTCGTTTAGAATCAATTTGATTGGGAATCGAATTGGTTGTGTCGTTTCGGTTGTAGAAGCGAGTGGAAGCGATTTTAAACGAACGGGTGTGAGTGGTGGAAATCGGTAATCGTTACCGGTTTGTGCAAAAGGAGAAGAAAGTCTCTACAGCTTCAAGTTCGAGATAGGATCAATTCTCGACCCGATAGGTATGAACTTTATGTTCTTGTTTTTCTTTGACTTAATCGTATTTCACTGATCCGTTTCTTTTGGTTTTCTTGAATTTCTTGAATTTCTTGAATTCTTGAATGTCTTGAATCTTGAATCCACTTCCGCTGAGTCAAGAATGCTCAAGAAATCCCAACAAATGAGATCGCCCTCTTAATTCAAATCTTCAAAACAAGCTCAGAATACTTCTAGCAACGGCCATAGAAAGTTCACTAAACAAGGAAGAAGACCAAGTAATATAGGGAGCATGCAAAACAAAGCAATTCTCAGTAAAATCAGCATGTACGTTCTTCACAAAATGCGGGCATAATAAGAGTTTCAGCAAATTTGTTTGGAAAATTAAAACACTTCCCAGGACCAAATTTTTCGCCTGGCTCATGTGTAATGAAAAACTAAATTACAAGAGACAGACTTCTCAAAAAAGGATGCATTCGAAATGCAGAATGCACCGTATGCCATGCACCAGCCCAAGAGAGCCACACACATTTTTGCACCATGCGAATACACACATGGCCTATGGGTCAATGTATGCAACCTATTTGGCATCACACCAGGCATCCATATACTCCCCAACAAAACTATACAACTGGATTTATAAGCACATTAGCAAAGCAAAAAGGAGAGAATGGGGAAATATATGATCTCATGTTGCTGGAAAATTTGGAAAAAACACAATGCAAGAATTTTCCAACAAAGGAGAAATGTGAAGGAGCAAATATTCTCTATCATCAAGAAGAATGCGGAAGAATGTCTCAAGATGGTTGGCAAGGCGTAACGCCAACATGAAGCACCATGCCAAAATGACAATCCAAACGACAGACGTGCATCATAGGACGAATAGGGAATAGGCAAAATTTCATTAAGATTTGTAATTCCGTGAATGCCACGGAAACTAAATGTGAATACTTTTGTAAAAATATTTATTTAATGCAAGTCTAAATAGGCAAATTACCTACATTTAAAAAAAATCAATATGAATTACTAACACATCAGATATTGGTTGAATCTCAAACAAAAAAAAAGGATTTATTACTACACTTAATTTTGCTCTCATTCATTGATTCAAATAATTCTTTTTAACGACTCAAATAACTTTTATCCCCAACTCATTTCTTTCAAAAATTTCGTGTTGATTGATCATTATCTAGTGTTAAACACCGCCAGTACTACAAACAAAACATAGCGGTACAAAAAACTGCCATGACTACATCCAGAACTCTAAGCTCATCATAATTCTGAAAATAACGCTTAGTCACAGATTCTGACCATAAAATCAACCCTGGATAGCTTTATATGGAAATCAAGACTAGTAACGATTAGCTTCTAGCCTGAATATACACAGGCCAACTATCATATTAAATTTAATATTATTGCAAAAAAAGACTCTAAATTGGTAGAAAATGATCTGTGGAGTTATAGTTGCAAATGTTTTGTAAAAATTGGTTGTAAACACCTTGTGAGGACATTTTTGCCAAACTTAGGTTTCGGAATATTGTTAGAAATTTTATAGAGATCCATCTCAGGGACTGCTTTGAAGGGTTGTAATAGACAAGTTTTATGAGTGGTGTTTGGTAAACATTAATGTTTTCAATATAGACAAAGTATTAGGAAAATAATTGGGAATTTTTGGAAGTCAGTTTTGTATAAAAAAGGATAGAGAGAAAAAAGAATCAAGTATTGTGAACTTTAGTCAAAATAAGAGTAAAAAAGTTGTTCAATAGAGATTCCATAACGTTCTAGTTTGCAGAATAAATTTCACAACAGAAATCCTTGGCCCTCACAACTGACTACTGTGGCCTGTAAGGATCTCCTTACACAATTTCTTTCATGCCACCAATAGAGCAAGACAGAGAAAGTAAAAGATTAAGGGGAAAACAATGAAAACTCATCCAATGAATACTGCTCACTTTTAGAAGAGAATTTGATAATTGGAGTTCTTTAAGCAGTTTATTATAATGATAGTAATATATTGCCCCTAAGCCCTTCCATACATCTAATATCTTTTTTTAAGGAAAAAAGGAACTCCATATGTCTCATCATTTCATTTTTATTCATTCATTTTCATTTTTTTTTTGAGATAGTAGACAAATTGCCTACTAAGACTTTAATTAATTAAAAATAAAAGCTACAAAAGTTCGGGTCCATGACCCTTACTAAGGTATTACTTTCCGAAGATAACACAAAAAAAATAAAAATTAGCTAAAATTATACTAAGGATAAACCTATAGTAAAAATAAGTTAAAGTCATCCAATTTTGTTTGCACTTTGAAGATAACTTTGCTACATCACATGAAGCGTTAGTACTCATCGTACTCGGACCATCCATCTTCTTCCTCTTAGTCTTCTTCCTGGTTTAAGTCCTCGTCTAGCCAATCGGCATTTTCACAACCTTCTAAATCTCTATATTTTACTGCCTCTTTGAAGGATGATTGAGTACTATTTTCGATGATGCTCATGATTTCTTTGTCAATCCCACAATATTGTGCTCAAATATTTGCCAATTCGTTGTTAAGTGGCTTTTTTGTAAGGTGTCCAACTCAAGACTTGTTAATAGCATCTCAACTTTTGCTCCTGATAAAGTTGATTGAGTCGTTGTTTTACATTCGACTTTTGGTTCTAACATAGTTTTCTCTGTAGTCAATGAAGGTTTTTCGAAAAGTTGGTTCACGTCTTGATGACCGACATTGTCGATTTGGAGATCATTATCCAAAATATGCTTTGAATGCATATGCAAATTTATTTGATTTTTTTGACCCTCTTTTGGAGATATCATTATCTATTTTTCCTCTTCAAAGGATTTCGCTACTGTTAAGGATATATGCTTGTTTCTCTTTGCTAAAATTCTGATTTTCTAACACCAATAAGGAGCTTATAGTATGGGTATGCATTTTTGGATCTTATTTCATGATTTTCAATGAAATCAGCAATTGGACTAGAATTGTGAGGTGCTTACAATGGATCATCCAGTGTTTGTCCGGAGGCATCGGAATAGTTGCGGCAACCTTCTCTCTTTGTTCAAGGATACGACAAAATGATGATTTAGATGTGAGTTTTTTTGTTATGCATGCTAGACAGAGTTTGTTCGCCGGTGCCTTGCTGTCATTTTTCCTGTTCAATAATGCTTTTGCGTAACTGGCATGTGTTGTGCCTATGGAGAATAAGGGAGGGCGAAAGTAGATGAGCTAAAACTTGTTTCATTTGCTGAAGATTTCAGCTATATTGCAAAAGTTGCAATGTTACTTGTAGGTGGTGTTGTCTTAGGAAGTATTGATATCTTTTGAGGAAGGTTTTTTGCAGGTTTGCGAAAAGAAATTAATGCTCACTAAAGTCCTCAAAAATTATTTTATGCCTCAATAAACATTTTCTGCCTCATTCAAGCCCTAAAAAAATGCCTCATTTGATCTCTCAAAAATATTATGCCTCAATTAAGCCCTGAAAAAAATCAATCCTCATTTAAACCCATTAAAACAATTACGACTTAGTAATTTTTAGCTTTGAAGTAATTTTATTGCTCAATTAAGCCCTAAGAAAAAAAAATTCCCCGATTAAACCATCAAGTAATTTTTATGCCTCAATTAATCATCAAGTAAATGTTATGGCTCAATTAATCATCAAGTAAATGTTATGCTTCAAATCACCAAGTAAATATTATGCCTCAATTAATCATCAAGTAAATGTTATGGCTCATGTTATATTTACATCTCAATTAAGCCGCCCTAAAAATTATCCATTAATTAAGCCCTCAAGATTTTATTATGCTTCAATTAAGCTCCCAACAAATTATTATGTCTCAATTAACCCCTCAAGTATTTTTTATGGCTCAATTAAGCGCTCAAGTTACTTTTATGTCTCCAGTAACCCCACAAAAAAATTATGCCTCAATTTCTTTTTTGAAAAATAAATTATACCTCAATTAAGCCCCCAAAAAAACATCATGCCTCAAATAAGCCTCAAGTAAATTCGGTCAACCATGCCTCAAATAAGCCTCAAGCAATTTCTGTCAATTAATTTACGACTCAAATCTTTTTATGCCTCAATTAAATCCTCAACTTAATTTTATGCCTCATGTAAGCCGACAGAAAAATTATGCCTCAATTTCTTTTTTGAAAATTAAATTATACCTCAATTAAGCCCCCAAGCAAAGCATGTCTCAATTAAGCCTCAAGTAAATTATGTCAATTACTCTCAAGTAATTTACGCCTCAATTAGAGGGAACAAGCAGGTATTCATTTTTTCTTTTCTTCTTTCTTTCCTTTTCTTTCTCACCAAAAATCATGCATGTAAGACCACAATCAATTCTGATGGCAAAGCTCAAAAAGAGGTAATTTCACATTAAACTCATAGATGAAACAGTGAAGCAACAGATTAGAGAGTAGAAGGAAAAACACAGATAAAAGAATGAGATGTAGATCTGGGCGCAAAATCTCATCTGAAAAAACTCTAAAGCTTCGACGATCTTACAAACAAGTCGTACAATCAAGCTACCAGAAGAGATGAGAAAAGACGATTTAGTTCCAAAAACTCCCTTTCTGTTCCATCAAAAAGACAACGAACCCCCAGATCTACTAATCTCTCTATACAACGGGAGTTTCCTCGACGGCGGCCATGGCCGGAGCACTCTCCGATAGAAAAAGAGAAAGAGAGAAATCAAATCTAGGGTTTCCGCATGATGAAAGAGAAAGGGGAAATGGAGTCTGCGGCTCATTTAATTTAGCCCGATATATATTTTATATTTTTGGTAGTGGATGAAGATGGTCTACGGTGGACCGGCCGCCTCAAACAAGTTTGCATATATATAAATATTTTGTGAAGACTGCGGATCTTATAAATTTTAATTTAGTTCGATGCATTTTTATATTCTTGGTAATGAATGAAAATGGTCCACAATGGACCGACCGCCTTAAACCATACTATTTCCAAAGGTTTGGAAAGTTTGGATATATATCTTTCCTTACAATATTCATTTTTGTTGTGAACGGTTGCTAAGATTTCGGGCCTGTAAAAGCCATGAATTTTAATTTTAACCAAAAGCATTATTTTAGATTCTTTTCATTATTTGGTATCTTTCGAATTTTAGTTCAACACAAAAATATTATTTTGGATTATTTTCGCATAATTTGGTGTTATTGGATATTCTTTTAATACCCATATACAATAAATAGAATATATGAGATTTTCAATAATTTCTGACATGAGAGTCCGTAGATTTGTAATTGATGCCTATTTAATGAGTAAAAAACATCTATAACACATGATAATAGCATATCAGAATATTTTGCCTTGAAACATTACATCAAGATACAACAATAAAAAAAAAAAGGAAACAAAAGACAAACTGCACCAAAATAGACTAAGAAAATATCGCATACATCAAAAACTAAATTGATTACTGACATCCGTTCATACATACTAAAATGACTTAAAAACACAAATTAATATCTTGAGTCATGACAGCTATTTATTTTGTTTAATCTTTTATTTAATATTTTAATTTTCAATGTATCAAGTAGAGTCAACTAAACCCATTTTACCCTTGAGGTTAATCACGGGGAGTTCTTGCTCCACATGATCACCAGCATAAATCGGGGGGTAATTCCCTACGACGGGCATTTCCATCTTCTGACCGCTCCTGACCCAAATGTTCAAACCGGGAAAGCAGCTCCGTCAGTGGATTGTTAAGAAATTAAGGTCGTAGTGAAAACCGGTAAAAATAATCCTCCCTTTTCTGTACTTGTTCAGGTTGCTTCCTGTTGGCGCCAACAAATGTGGCCCCAGTTAAAAATGGAGAGAGGAAATAAAGATAAATGGATTTATCTTCTTTTTTTTTTTGAAAGGTAAAAATGGATTTATCTTAAAATGGTAGTTCTTTTTCCTTTCTTTTTATGGACTTTTAGGTTAGGTTTTAGTTAGTTCTGTCTTAAAATGAAGATAAATGTTTCTTTATCGATAGTTTTATCTTAAAATTATTTCATTTGGATTGGGGATGTACAAGCCCTCTCTGAATTTCTTCCAAAAAAATGATTTAAAAAAATAGATGAATTTTGAATTTGAACAGAAGAAAATTAAAGGAGATGATGTGAAAGTAAGATTTACTCTACCGATTCATCAAAGAATTGAATGCGTCCTTTTGTAAGCCTATTGCTGGTATTTTTGCAAAGACCTATTGAAAAATGAACATTTTTTTCCAGTTTTAAATCATTGAAATAGTGAACGACTTAATGCTTTTGAGGTAAAAGAGAGAGTGTAATGTAAGTACTTCAATTGCATTTGGAGCCCCAAAAATTCATCGTCTCTTTCCACTCATGGAATCATTCAGGTATTACAGGATCCGCATTTAGCTCCTATCCAAAAGTTATTCACTCTTTAGAAAGAACATAATTAAATACAAAGTTATTTAGGTCGTTAACTTATTTATACAGCTATATGTACCATACTTTAATTTGATTGCAATTTAGTCCGTGTACTATTGATTTGAACTTTTTCATTCTTGTACTTTATGAAAACATGCACGATTAGTCATTGAGTCAAGGACTAATCATGCATGATTCCGTAAAATACATGGACTAAAAACTAAAAAGTACAAATCAATAATACATGGACCAAATTGCAATCCACTAAAAGTACAAGAACTAAGGGTGCATTAAACCCTTATTAATATATTATATAATATTTATTTATTCAACCTTGAAGCGGGTATTGATGGGTCGAGGGCCGACTTGCCACATGTACTGCCATTTCGGGTCGGGTCCGGTTGGAGTTTAAGGCCGATCCGTTTTGGACATTTTTTTTTTACTTTTCTTGAATTTATGAATCCATTAGACTTCTTGTTACCCCCCGCCCCCCCTTATGGTGTTGCTCCCACCTTTATTTATTTTCCATAAGGAGAAATTAGAAACTAATCAAGAGGGTAAATAAGTGAATTTTGTCTTGATTAAAACTTAATTAAAACTCAATCAAAGCACCCGTATCCCTCAAGCTGGCACTCAACATGGCACACAGCGAGCTCAGCCGCCGTCAGATTGAACTTGAGCAAAATCACAAAAAATGGCCAAGTAAATCCAACAAACTCTTCTATAATACACAATATCATATTGTGCCAAGTCATATTGTTGACAACATGAAAGAGAGAGAGAGAGAGAGAGTGGTGGTGGTGGTAACAGTTTACGCCATTACGCAAAGCTTAGATTCTTCTTTGCACAATGGTTATCCTCTTCTTTTGATTTTTTGTTTCTCTTTTTTTCCTCACTCGAAATTCATATCTGCCATAAAAAATGGCTCACTCGATCAAATTCGTATCTGTCATATCACATGGTTGAACCTCAAGAACTGAAAGTGTTTATATTTGAGCAAGAACACAAACAAAGAAAGAAAGAAAGAGTGAACAGAAAGATAATTTAGATATTAATGGTACGCTCCAATGATGGGTGTAAAAAGTGACCATTAAATCCCTCTTCAAATTTTATACACGAGAGAGAGAGAGAGAGAGAGAGAGAGAGAGAGAGAGAGAGAGAGGTTTTTAAATATATTCAAAAAAAGCTAGGGCTATTCCTCCCTTTTCTTTTTCTTTCCTTTTCTGTCTCAAATAGGTTCAGAACTAATTATTTTTCATCATCAAAATTGGCCAAGCAAATCCAGTCATACCAAATCATAAATCCATAATACTTGTAAAGTCCCCCCAAAAAAAAAAAAATTCTGAAATTTTCGTTCCAATTCCGTTCGGAACGGAATAGAATAGGTCCGTTCCGAACGGAATAGCTGATAAAAGTAGTTTCTCTCCCACCCAACTCATTTACTTTCGATTCATTTCTCTCTTCCTTCCACTCCTTCCTCCTCCTTGAAGCTTCCGCTCTTGAATCGGGATTTGGAGCTCGTCTCACTAGCGTTTCCAATTAGTGAGACTTCGTTCTCTCTCTCTCTCTCTCTCTCTCGTGGTGGGTTGGTCTCTCTCTCTTCAATTCTCTCCTTCTTCTTGAAGCTTCCGCTCTTGAATCGGGATTTGGAGCTTGTCTCGCTAGCATTTCCTCAGGGTGAGTGTTCTTCCCTTTGCTTGAGTGCGAGTTATTTTCTTGATTTCGTGTTGATTTCTCTTCCTGAGACGAAACTAGGTAAATCTAGTTCAAGCCGTGAATCAAAAGGTTTAACACAATTGCTTTGCTCCATTGTATTAAAATTATCTAGATCTTAAAAACTTGGATGCGTGAATTTTTCAATTTCCCTTTTAATTTGTTATTATGATGTGGTTAGGGTTTTACCCTATTAGGCCGTTAACCATGATCCAACTCCATGTTTTGCTCCAAATAATAAATCCACCTTATAATTGCAATTAAAGATTTGTTCGGAATAGGACGGGGTCCTCCCGTCTATTCTTGTCGTATTTGTTCGGAATAGGACGGGGTCCTCCCGTCTATTCTTGTCGTATTTGTTCGGAATAGAACGGGGTCCTCCCGTCTATTTTTATCGTATTTGTTCGGAATAGGACGGGGTCCTCCCGTCTATTCTTATCGTATTTGTTCGGAATAGGACGGGATCCTCCCGTCTATTCTTATCATATTTATTGAGAATAGGATAGGGTCCTCCCATCTATTCTTATCGTATTTGTTCGGAATAGGACGGGGTCCTCCCGTCTATTCGGCACTGATGTTGAATGCTAGTCCTAACCCTCAACTTATATAAACTAGTTATGTTATATAGAATTATATCTATATTTTGAAATAAAAGAAATCCTAGTTTGGAGCCTAGGAAGAAAAGAAGATTTTGGAGCTTTCGAAAAAGGAAATGTTTTATTTAAATTCATGTATTGGCCCGACATGTTATAAAGTATATATAGTAGTTTATATTTGATATATATACATAATATACTCTTTAGAGTTGTTCTCATTTGAGTAATTCTTTGGGGATAGACTATGAGACGCGGTCGTCTTAATAAGCTAGCCCTAAAGTATGCCTCACTTAGTCGACTCTCGACTAACTATACTTGTTCATTTGGTGTTTTTGTTTTGGGGCTAGGTGGGGAGCACGGAGCAACTGGAGCGCAGGAGTAGAATTGGTGAGATTGCATAGTGAGATCACGGTTTTGTGTATTGACTCGACTCTTTTGTCCTGCTTTATGATATTGTATTTTGGAGACTTAATTGTCTCATTAGACTTGTTCTTCCGCTTACTATGGAAGAAAATAGTTGTATTCATATTGCACCGTGAATCTTTATTTTATATCATGTTATGTTATCTTTGTTATGATATTTGTTTAAGCCTTAACGTACCTACGGTACGTGGCGGGTTGTTGCACTCGTTTCGTTTTGGGTGTGACAACTTAGTTGGTATCAGAGCAAATTTGATAACATGATTTAGGAAGTGTCTCGAGAGGATAGAATCTTAGTTTCGAGTCGTTCGGGCTTTTCAGTTCAGGTTCCGGAGTGAAGTCTAACTCGTAGTCGTTTTTGTGGCAGGATGCCACCTAGGAGAGAAGAAGCTCCACGTGGGCGCGGGCGCGGCCGTCCACCCCTTCGTGGCAGAGGCGGTGGTCGTGGAGCAAGTCGTAACCCTTCGCCAGAGCGTCCGCCAGGACGTAGGGTGCCATCACCCACACCATCTGTGGTGTCTTCATCCGCTTCATCTTGGGCGGTGCGTAGGGCACTAAACCGCGATGAGATTCCGCCTCCACCCCCTCCTCGTCAGTTTTGTGGCGGTCTTGGACCCCGCCGGGGCACCGATTCTGTGTCTGGTGCATCTCTTGAGCGTTCTCCCGAGAGGGACCAAGACCGAGACTTCGAGTCAGGTCACAATTTACAGGACCCACCTGTGCCTCCTGCTCATGACCCAGCGACTTTCTTAGACAACTTAGTTCGCCACTTGGCAGATCGAGTTGGAGACCGACAGCCGTAGCATGCGGTACCGGTATCATTACTAGATCACATCACGAACTTTGGGAAACTAAACCCCAGAGCATTCTCAGGTCGGAGAGACCCGATAGCGGCAGATAATTGGTTATTAGAGATAGGCGAGAACCTAACACGGGCAGGTTTGACCCCTGAGGCTATGGTGGAGGTTGCTGCGACGTGGTTACAGCATGAGGCGGCGCAGTGGTGGGTTGTACGTCGTGGTTCCTATGGGGGAGAGTTGCCCATTCCATGGGAGTGGTTCGAGACTGCATTTGCCGATGAGTATATTCCGGAGACTTCCATGCATGATTTTGAGGATCAGTTCAGGGCGCTGGATCAGGGCACTCGATCACTGGATGAGTTTATTGCAGAATTTACTCGTTTGGCTCGTTATGCACCTTCTTTTGTACCCACGGAGACGAGGCGGGTCGATGAGTTTGTGAGGCGCTTGAGGCCTGACCTGAAGCATGATGTGAGTATCTTTAGTACCAGATTCGATTTTTCCAGAGTGTGCGAAGCGGCGAGACACTACGAACGTCTTGCGCGAGAGTCAGGCAGAAACCCATCCCCTAGACCGCCCAGTCACTCTCGACCCAACTCGGGACAGAACATGAACAGGGCGACCAAGCGGCCAAGAGAGAATCGTACGACATATAGGCACGATCGGGCACCCGATGCGGGGCCGACGCAGCGACAGACCATATGTCGTCAATGCGGCAGGATGCATGAGGGGGGACCTTGTAGGAGGGTTCTTGGTTTATGTTACAATTGCGGGGAGTCAGGATACTTCGTTAGAGATTGCCCTCATCCTGTGAGACAGGGGAGACCAGTGCAGCAGCCGGCCGGACAGGTGCAAACTAAGAGACAGCCACCTCGGGAATCCGGGCAGGGCTCGGGAACATTGTATGCAACAATGGTACAGACAGAGGGGTCAGCTTTAGCGGGTAGAGCTCCTGAGAGGGAGATGCCTGTGTCTCTCCTCCACCAGCAAGAGATGAAGGAGGCACCCGCAGACTGACACCAGGTCTAATTACAGGTATTTTTAATATTTCTGTTGCACCCGCATTAGTATTATTTGATTCAGGCGCATGCCGCTCATTTGTGGCTCGTGTGCTTGTTGATATTCAAAATTGGGACCATGACCTCTCCGAAATCAGTTTGTCTATTTGTACACCCTTAGGAATCGCAGTTTCCACGGGTAAACAGTGTACGGGGAAGATAGTAGTGATTGGCAAGCGAGTGTTTCCGGCAGACTTCATGGTGCTTGAGATGGGAGGGTTCGATGCCATCTTGGGAATGGATTGGCTCGCGCGTCACCGGACAACGATCTAATGTCGGGAGCGGCGGGTACATCTCGACTTAGAGGATGGGACGCGAATCAGCGTGAAAGGACGAAATCTCGGCCAGGAATTACCATTCATTTCGTCCTTAGCAGCGTATCATTTGATGGCTAATGAGTGGCGATCCTTGCAAGCGTGCAAGCAGATGTTGATGGTGGGTGCTTGGAGGATATTCCTATTGTACGCGAGTACACAGAGGTATTTGCCGAGTTGTCTGGGTTACCCCCAGAGAGAGACGTGCAGTTCGGAGTTACATTAGTACCTGGTACAGGACCGATTTCTAAAGCTCCTTACCGTATGGCACCAGCCGAACTGAAGGAGCTGAAGATCCAATTGCAGAAATTGTTGGACAAGGGGTTTATAAGACCGAGTGTGTCGCCTTGGGGAGCCCCTGTTCTGTTCGTCAAGAAAAAGGACGGGACCTTGAGACTTTGTGTCGACTATAGAGAGATAAACAAGGTGACAGTGAAGAACCGTTACCCGCTACCGCGCATTGATGATTTGTTTGATCAGTTGAGAGGTGCGACGGTGTTTTCAAAAATCGATTTGCGTACGGAGTACCATCAGCTACGCGTGCGGACTGGGGATGTGGATAAGACAGCATTTCGCAGCCGTTATGGTCATTATGAGTTCTTAGTAATGCCTTTCGGATTGACAAATGCACCGTCTGCCTTTATGAATTTGATGAATCGTCCCGGACCTGGGAGGAGCACGAGGAGCATTTACGAACCGTGCTTAACACTCTCTTGAAGCATCGATTTGATGGTGTTATGCCCTAGGCCAAAGTGTTTGTGACCTAGATGATGGATTGTAATAACAAACATAATATTTATTCTAAGATATTTCATATAATATGTGCGTATAGATTATTTTAATATAATTAAAATAGACCATGAATATGCAATTCAGCTTTATATCATCAAAGTGCGTGACTTTGATAGTAAAACTATAAAGTATTATGAATGCTATTCTAAATCGTCCCTGGTCATTTATAGGATATTTGTGGAGACAAATATACTTGCGGATATAAATAAATATATATTTATATACAAGCTATAAATGTACACCAGTATATTAGTTGACTGATGATCATGTTTTACTGATCATGGATAAATAGTTATCAAGTCATTAACATAGGTATATGTTAGAGACCATATACTGGACTGACCCGCGATAAGAATGCTACATGTTTTACGTCATTAGCGATTCTTGTAACATAAAGTATTTATAGTCCTTTGACCTGAGATTGTCTCGGTTTCCGGGTGGTCATAACGGTTATAATTAGGTA
The DNA here is from genome assembly GCA_027726005.1 of Juncus effusus. Classification (NCBI taxonomy): domain Eukaryota; kingdom Viridiplantae; phylum Streptophyta; class Magnoliopsida; order Poales; family Juncaceae; genus Juncus; species Juncus effusus. The sequence goes on along the minus strand of CM050894.1, from coordinate 6,920,688 downwards.
TACAATGAATCATGTAGAGGGATGAGTGCAATCCAGACGGGATTTGTTCCTCTCATAAATGAGAGAGATATCTTTAGGCCTCTTGATGAATTGAACTGAAGAAATGTATGGCCATACTCAAATGAATTAATAAGAGTTATTAATGTCATTTGTTCTTGTTCAGTTTAATTTGGGATCAAGAAATATTAATCGATTAATATAAGGATGGCGTCTTACATGCGTTATGATCGATATAGATATCGCGTGAGAAAGGGACTAAATACGTGATTGTTGATTAGGTAAATCGGATCACCGATATTCACTTAAATTGGGTAGTCATGATGGCTTGCTAGAGTCCGCTCATGATTTATAGACTGTCAAGTTTATTGCCAACATTAAGTGAACCTACAGGGTCACACACAAAGAACAAACTGAAACGGGCACAGAAAATCCTAGCGACTTATATGATGAGTTGCATAATAATGACACAAAAGATATTGTCATCTTATGTGATAAGATGTGATATATATATGTATATAAAGACTATGAGCACACAAAATCATGTAATCTAAAAGAGTCTAGATGATGATATGTGGATAATGATGAGTGATGTCATACACATCTTTTAGTGTGAATAGACATGACTCTTCACCTCTATATAAGGACATAGAGGGCTCCAAATTCATTGTACCAAATGATTCTCTCTCTCATTATTTCTCATTCTCTTTTGTGAGACAAAAAGAGAGAAAATATCCTTTCTCATTTTGTGTGACAAAATTACTAAAGGGTGCTTTCCTTTTATATGACAAAATGAAATGGTGCAATTATATGAGAGAATTATACATCTTTTGTGAGACAAAATAAGAAGAAGAAAAAGAGTTTTCTTGTGCAAGAGAAGAACAAGCTACTAGCATATATATTGTTCTTCTTCCCGTTTTAAGAAGTTTGTTCGTGTGGATACCGGTAGAGGCGCTCGTACTTTCGGCGCTTGTGATCTATTCGGCCTAAGAAGATGAGAACGGGTTGTCGAGAGTTTTGGTGGAGACCGATTGTGTGTGTGGTAGATGGCTTCCGCATGATCCGACCTAGACGGACTAGACGGACGGAAAATCGGTTAGGACGGTAACCGGTTTGGAGGCGCTTGGACAACACGCATGGTTTGAGCGTCACGGATTAAGCGTAATCCGAAAGGTATCTTTAAGATTTATTTCTTTGTTTTAACCGATACGCACGGATCTCGGGATGGGTTTTGGACGAATAATTTTTAGTTTTCCGCTGCGTTATGCACGTCCGAGACCCAACAGTGGTATCAGAGCAACGTACGTATTTCGGTTAAATTGAGTCGGTATATATGTGATATATACTATTTAGATACCATTTATAATTTTGATTTATAATTATAAGGCTTGCATAAAGAGTATTCAAGTGTTGAATATTCTTAATAGAAAAGATGCGATTAATAGATATGATCCAAGAGTTGCATCCAAAGAATGTATCCAAAGAATATGACCAAAGGATGTGATCCAAAAGTTATGTCTAAGAGATGCGATCAAAAGATGCGATGAATAGATGTGATCCAGAAGTAGTCTCTAAAAGACGCAACGAAAGGTTGCGACCAACGGTTGCAACCAACGGATGCGACCAAAGGGTGCGACTAACGGGTGTGACCAAGTGATGCGATCCAAATGTCACATCCAAAAGACTCGACGAAAGGTTGCGACCAACGGATGCGACCAAAGGGTGCGACCAAAGGGTGTGACCAAAAGGTGCGACTAACGGATGTGACCAAGGGATGCGATCCAAATGTCACATCCAAAAGACGCAACGAAAGGTTGCGACCAACGGTTGCGACCAACGGATGCGACCAAAGGGTGCGACCAAAAGGTGCGACTAACGGGTGTGACCAAGGGATGCGATCCAAATGTCACATCCAAAAGACGCAACGAAAGGTTGCGACCAACGGTTGCGACCAACGGATGCGACCAAAGGGTGCGACCAAAGGGTGCGACCAAAAGGTGCGATTAACGGTGTGACCAATGGATGCGATTCAAATGTCACATCCAAAAGACGCGACGAAAGGTTGCAACCAACGGATGCGACCAAAGGTTGCGACGAAAGGGTGCGACGAAAGGGTGTGACCAACGGATGCGATCCAAATGTCACGTCCATAAGGTTGCGACGAATGGGTGCGACCAAAGGGTGCGACTAAAGGGTGTGACCAATGGATATGATCCAAATATCACGTCCAATAGGTTGCGACTAACGGTTGCGACCAAGAGGTGCAACCAACGGGTGTAATCGACATGCGCAACTAAGAGGTACGACCGAAAAGGTGCAATCGCAAGAGTTGCGACCTCTTGAATAGTTGTGCCTTCATGAAAGGGTGCATACCATGAATTACCTTTTTGAAATGGTGCATGTGATGCATTATTTCATGAAAAGTTACATGTGATGTATTGAATTCATGAAAGGATGCATATGATGCATTAATGTGTAGAAAATATGTGTTGACAAAGTTGACCATGTTGTGACCATGTTGACCATGTTGACAGTTGACTGTTGACCCACTGTGTTGACTGTGGACTATGTTGACTGTTGATTGTATTGACTGTTAATTGTTGACAGTTGACTACACTAATTTACCCTTTGATTGTTGACCATTAAATTGGTCAAAAGTTGATCATAACCTGGTCAAAATATTGACCATTGACTGGTGCCTTATCAAATGTTGATCGTTGACCGAGTCAAATGTTGACCAAATCAAATATTGGTTTTTGACTTGTCAAATGTTGACAATGATGACCGTGCCCCAAATTCGCATTCATAAGCCTTATATTTATATTTATATATATATATATATATATATATTTTATAAATGGGTAAATAATCGAAACATAATATGATTATGTTTATATTTGATATATTTGTTGATATGTGTTGATATAATGAGAGAGTTCATTAGACATAACACATACATCATTGAGATGAAGGAGTTCATCGTCCATCATGAATATATCATTAAGATGACAAGTTTATTTTAACCACACATCATGGCAATGAAAGAGTTCATCGATTCCTATATATGGAGATAAGATTTTCATATACAACATGGAGATGAAAGTATCTTAGGATATCTTGATGTTAGTTCATAAAGATTAAGGCCATGATATAACGTTATTATTATGTCTATTCTATTAGTACATGTGATGTTCTTTCATGAATACATAATAATATATTATATTAAATTCAAAATCCCTCTAAATAATATTAAGTCATGAAATGCCTTCCATAAGTCTAAATCTCTCGATACTCTGATCGACCCTGCATAGGTCATGCCAAAGCTGGGTATGTGGGGACAATCTTAGGATGAGAGAATGCGGAAAATAGGAACCAACATAGGTCATGCCAAAGCTGAGTGTGTTGGGTACTATTTTGCTGATGATTGACTTGGTTTGACTTAACTGGGCTATCAAGTCGGACTTGGGCTCGGGGCATACGATAGGATATATACGTCGGGCATATGATGCTTATCTTATATTGTTCAAGAGTTGTATGAGATACAATTGGAATTGTTCCTACCTAAATAAATTAAGTTCTGGGCGATGAGCCAAAGCTCACTTAGGACTTAATTGAAATATGGATCTTGTCTCATTATGAAAATTCAAGGATTGAAAGTTTCTGAATCAATGCGATTGAGGGTTATTGATTTGATTAAAAATAGTGGGAGCCATTATATGAAATATTTAAAGAATAATAGTCTTTGCATATTATTCAAATAGAATAGTATATCTATTTATGTCTCACGATAGGTCCTTGAAAAGGACAAATAGCATAAGATGCTAATAATCGTTAAAATGAACATAGACAAGTATTGTTAATAATGTTCTCGTGCTTAAAAGTAACGTAAAAAGTACTCCCAAAGATAAGGGCAAGATGTTGCCGAGGCTTCGGCCTTAGGTAAGAAATTAGTATCTTTTGCAGTGAATTGGTTCATTGAAAGAAACCATAATTTCTCAAGAAGATATGAAAAAGGGAATGAAAGGATAGTGTGACTACCGCTTAAAGTATTTTTGTTATAGAAATTAACTTGTCTATTTCACATCATGTGTATTAGATACACGATGTGAATCACACATTTGTGAAAATGTGCTGACAAAGTTGTAGACTATTGAGTAAATATGATGTTAACATATGAGTGACAAATGTAGCAAAAGTTGTTGCATTTTCTCAAGTAACTCATTTATTTACATTGTCTTTTTGGACTTATCGCCGAGATAAATAATTGTTGTTTAATGTCGACAATAAATTTTGTATTATCTATAGTTCGAGTTTATCTATGAATGGTTATTAATTTATTATTGAGAATAATAATTTCACCATTCATAAATGTCAATTTTCTTTGGAAATGTTCCAATAGAAAAATTACCTTATGTGTTATATCGAACTAGATAATTTTATAAGTCTATCTATAACATTAATATTAAGAATTTAAATCTAGCATTGTCGCTTGGTCTACTTAAATAAGATGAACATTTATTAAATCCATTAAGATGGATTTTCAAATTCATTTGATTTTGAATCATTTGAAACATGTGTAACTTATTTATTAGACAAGATGACATATACGTCTTTCACAAAGTAAGGTGAAAACAAGTTACTTATTGACTCTCATACATAGTGATGTATGTTCATCAATGAGTGAAGGTGCTAGAGAAAACTACTTCATCGCTTTATTGAAACAATAAATTTGAATATTTTGAAAAGTTCAAAAAGTTACAAATAATGAAGTAGAGAATAAAACTTAGTTTCGAAAAATCATATTTCTTTGATGAGATCGAGGAGTCGAGAACTAAGTGTTTGATCATCATGATAACGATATCGAACTTTATTAGATATAGTTCGATTATGATGAGTTAAATATATCTTCTATTTCTTTCGGGGTTACGCTCTTATTGCGTTCATACTGAATATAACTCCATCTAAAGTAGTTGTAAAAGACTCCATATGCGATATGGACTGGTAGGTGTATCAGATTATCTTTTATCAAGATTTGAGGATATGATACTTAATTGAAGCATCATGCATTTAATCGGATTAATGCTTGTTTGTGGATATCCTAAGAAAAGTAAAGGACATTACTTCTATAATTAATATGAGAACAAAATGTTTGTGACTCGAAAATTATATCTCTTTGGAAATTGTGTTTCCAAAAGAATTAGTGGGAGTAAATTTGAAAAGTTCAAATTCCACATACTGACAGTAATGCTCGGATGGAAATTAATTCAGATTTCAACTAGTGATTGAGTCTGCAATTAATCAACTAGACTCTCAAGATGTTGAAGAGTCTGAGTATATAACATAAGTGTATTCATGTAGATCTATTAAATTTATCGCAGGCCCGAAAAATATAGATTTTTCGTGTCTAATGATAAAAATTTTGTACTCATAGATGATGAGTCCACATTCTACTAATAGACTATGATGAGTCAAGGCTCTAATGGTTAGAGGCTTTGAAAGATGAGATGTAATCCATGTCAGACAATCAAGTTTTGAATTTGATTGATCCATCAGATGGAAATACGGTTTCAAAAGAAAGACCGACAGGGATAATGTGCAAACATATAATGCATGATTTGTGGTTAAGTTAAACTCATAGTATAGACTATGATAATATTTTTCCAAGTCATCATGCTTATGTATTTCAGAATTTTCTTGGGCATATGTTCATAGTATGACTATAAAAGATGCCAAGTGGATGTCAAGACGTTGTTTCTTAATAGAAACATATGAAAGTATGTATATGATACAACTTGAGAGTTTTGTCTATCCTAAAAATTTTGAAAAGAGTTTGCAAGTTGCATAAATTCATTTATGAATTAAAGCAAACATCTCTAGGTGAATATTTATTATTTGATGAAATAACCAAACAGTTTGGTTTTATCAAAAATTAAAGATAAATCTTATGTTGATAAAAAATTCAGTGGGAGCATAATTACATATGATGTGAATTAAGTGTAACAAGCACACATAAATTTAATCTTAGTGAAAGTCACTAAATAATAATCAAGAGTATAATTATATACTTGAGAAGGATAAAGTATTCTTCTTAGTTTATGGTGGACATAAAAATTATGCAAAGTATTTGCATATGACAATGTTTGATAATCCATTTAAGAACCCAATCCCTTAAATGATGGTGATCATGTTAGGTCAACTGGTATGTGATACCACATAGATCAATGAGTATGAGATACTTAGTTGATTTGGCCTAGTGCAAGTGGGAGATTGATGGTGTTATGCCCTAGGCCAAAGTGTTTGTGACCTAGATGATGGATTGTAATAACAAACATAATATTTATTCTAAGATATTTCATATAATATGTGTGTATAGATTATTTTAATATAATTAAAATAGACCATGAATATGCAATTCAGCTTTATATCATCAAAGTGCGTGACTTTGATAGTAAAACTATAAAGTATTATGAATGCTATTCTAAATCGTCCCTGGTCATTTATAGGATATTTGTGGAGACAAATATACTTGCGGATATAAATAAATATATATATTTATATACAAGCTATAAATGTACACCAGTGTATTAGTTGACTGATGATCATGTTTTACTGATCATGGATAAATAGTTATCAAGTCATTAACATAGGTATATGTTAGAGACCATATACTGGACTGACCCGCGATAAGAATGCTACATGTTTTACGTCATTAGCGATTCTTGTAACATAAAGTATTTATAGTCCTTTGACCTGAGATTGTCTCGGTTTCCGGGTGGTCATAACGGTTATAATTAGGTATACAATGAATCATGTAGAGGGATGAGTGCAATCCAGACGGGATTTGTTCCTCTCATAAATGAGAGAGATATCTTTAGGCCTCTTGATGAATTGAACTGAAGAAATGTATGGCCATACTCAAATGAATTAATAAGAGTTATTAATGTCATTTGTTCTTGTTCAGTTTAATTCGGGATCAAGAAATATTAATCGATTAATATAAGGATGGCGTCTTACATGCGTTATGATCGATATAGATATCGCGTGAGAAAGGGACTAAATACGTGATTGTTGATTAGGTAAATCGGATCACCGATATTCACTTAAATTGGGTAGTCATGATGGCTTGCTAGAGTCCGCTCATGATTTATAGACTGTCAAGTTTATTGCCAACATTAAGTGAACCTACAGGGTCACACACAAAGAACAAACTGAAACGGGCACAGAAAATCCTAGCGACTTATATGATGAGTTGCATAATAATGACACAAAAGATATTGTCATCTTATGTGATAAGATGTGATATATATGTATATAAAGACTATGAGCACACAAGATCATGTAATCTAAAAGAGTCTAGATGATGATATGTGGATAATGATGAGTGATGTCATACACATCTTTTAGTGTGAATAGACATGACTCTTCACCTCTATATAAGGACATAGAGGGCTCCAAATTCATTGTACCAAATGATTCTCTCTCTCATTATTTCTCATTCTCTTTTGTGAGACAAAAAGAGAGAAAATATCCTTTCTCATTTTGTGTGACAAAATTACTAAAGGGTGCTTTCCTTTTATATGACAAAATGAAATGGTGCAATTATTTGAGAGAATTATACATCTTTTGTGAGACAAAATAAGAAGAAGAAAAAGAGTTTTCTTGTGCAAGAGAAGAACAAGCTACTAGCATATATATTGTTCTTCTTCCCGTTTTAAGAAGTTTGTTCGTGTGGATACCGGTAGAGGCGCTCGTACTTTCGGCGCTTGTGATCTATTCGGCCTAAGAAGATGAGAACGGGTTGTTGAGAGTTTTGGTGGAGACCGATTGTGTGTGTGGTAGATGGCTTCCGCATGATCCGACCTAGACGGACTAGACGGACGGAAAATCGGTTAGGACGGTAACCGGTTTGGAGGCGCTTGGACAACACGCATGGTTTGAGCGTCACGGATTAAGCGTAATCCGAAAGGTATCTTTAAGATTTATTTCTTTGTTTTAACCGATACGCACGGATCTCGGGATGGGTTTTGGACGAATAATTTTTAGTTTTCCGCTGCGTTATGCACGTCCGAGACCCAACACGATTGTATGCCAAATTCAAAAAGTGTGAGTTTTGGTTAAATGAGGTGGCATTTTTGGGTGACGTGATTTCGAAGGACGGGTTGAGGGTGGACCCAGAGAAGGTCAAGGCTGTAGTAGATTGGCAACGGCCTAAGACAGTTACTGAGATTCGGAGCTTCCTGGGTTTGGCAGGTTACTACCGCAAATTCGTAGAAGGATTTTCACGACTTGCACTTCCGTTGACTCAGTTGACTTATGGATTTGAGACGGCTGAATATATGATGGTGTTATGCCCTAGGCCAAAGTGTTTGTGACCTAGGTTGACGGATTGAATTAACAAACATTATAATTATTCTAAAATATTTTATATAATATGTGCGTATAGATTATTTTAATATAATTAAAATAGACTATGAATATGCAATTCAGCTTTATGTCATCAAAGTGCGTGACTTTGATAGTAAAACTATAAAGTATTATGAATGCTATTCTAAATCGTCCCTGGTCATTTATAGGATATTTGTGGAGACAAATATACTTGCGGATATAAATAAATATATATATTTATATACAAGCTATAAATGTACACCAGTATATTAGTTGACTGATGATCATGTTTTACTGATCATGGATAAATAGCTATCAAGTCATTAACATAGGTATATGTTAGAGACCATATACTGGACTGACCCGCCATAAGAATGCTACATGTTTTACGTCATTAGCGATTCTTGTAACATAAAGTATATATGGTACTTTGACCTGAGATTGTCTCGGTTCCCAACATGAGTAATTTTATACTTTAATATAATCTAACACTGCCTTTAACCGGGTAGTCATAACGGTTATGATTAGGTGTATAATGAATCATGTAGAGGGATGAGTGCAATCAAGACGGGATTTGTTCCTCTCATAAATGAGAGAGATATCTTTAGGCCTCTTGATGAATGGAACTGAAGAAATGTATGGCCATACTCAAATGAATTAATAAGAGTTATTAATGTCATTTGTTCTTGTTCAGTTTAATTCGGGATCAAGAAATATTAATCGATTAATATAAGGATGGCGTCTTACATGCCTTATGATCGATATAGATATCGCGTGACAAAGGGACTAAATACGTGATTGTTGATTAGGTAAATCGGATCACCTATATTCACTTAAATTGGGTAGTCACGATGGCTTGCTAGAGTCCGCTCATGATTTATAGACTGTCAAGTTTATTGCCAACATTAAGTGAACCTACAGGGTCACACACAAAGAACAAATTGAAACGGGCACAGAAAATCCTAGCGACTTATATGATGAGTTGCATAAGAATGACACAAAAGATATTGTCATCTTATGTGATAAGATGTGATATATATCTATATAAAGATTATGGGCACACAAGATCATGTAATCTAGAAGAGTCTAGATGATGATATGTGGATAATGATGAGTGATGTCATATACATCTTTTAGTCTGAATAGACATGACTCTTCAACTCTATATAAGGACATAGAGGGCTCCAAATTCATTGTACCAAATTATTCACTCTCTCATTATTTCTCATTCTCTTTTGTGAGACAAAAAGAGAGAAAATATCCCTTCTCATTTGTGTGACAAAATTACTAAAGGGTGTTTTCCTTTTATATGACAAAAATGAAATGGTGCAATTATATGAGAGAATTATATATCTTTTGTGAGACAAAATAAGAAGAAGAAAAAGAGTTTTCTTGAGAAGAACAAGCTACTAACATATATATTGTTCTTCTTCCCGTTTTAAGAATGTTCGTGTGGATACCGGTAGAGGCGTTCGTATTTTCGGCGCTTGTGATCTATTCGGCCTAAGAAGATGAGAATGGCTTGTTGAGAGTTTCGGTCTAGACCGATTGTGTGTGCGGTAGATGACTTCCGCACGATCCGACCTGGACGGACTAGACGGACGGAAAATCAGTTAGGACGGTAACCGGTTTAGAGGCGCTTGGACAACACGCATGGTTTGAGCGTCACGGATTAAGCGTAATCCGAAAGGTATCTTTACGATTTATTTCTTTGATTTAACCGATACGCACGGATCCTCGGATTGGTTTTTGGACGAAATTTTTGTTTTTCCGCTGCGTTATGCACGTTCGAAACCCAACAATATATACGTGCAGGTGACGGGATCGCGAGTCTTCCTGGCTAGCCTGCTAGTTCAGCCTACCTTAATGGAGAGGATTCGCGCGGCACAAGCCGAGGATCCTAGGACACGTCGGATACAAAATCGAATGGCTATAGGCAAGGCCCCGCACTTTTTGGTGGACCCAGAGGGAACCTTGTGACTCGAAAAGCGTGCCTATGTGCCAGAAACATTGCGACGCGAGATTATGGAGGAGGCCCATGAGTCAGGCTATTCGATCCATCCGGGAGAGACGAAGATGCATCAGGACCTTCGCGTCTCCTATTGGTGGCCTGGTATGCGACGAGAGATAGGTGATTTCGTTTCAAGGTGTCTGGTTTGTCAACAAGTGAAGGCCGAACAAAAGAAGCCGGCGGGGCTTCTCCAGCCCTTGCCGCTGAAAGAAGGCAAGTTTGAGGGGATCACGATGGATTTCGTGACCGGTTTACCACGCACACGACAAGGTAACAATGCCGTCTGGGTTATAGTAGACCGGTTGATCAAGGTGGCACATTTCATCCCGTTTAAATATGGAACTTCCGGTGAGGAGATGGCCCGGAGTTATATGCGTACCATATTTCGGCATCATGGAACGCCGGTAGAGATCGTGTCTGATCGAGATACGCGTTTTACCTCCAAATTTTGGGAAGGCTTTCAGGCTGGCATGGGTACGAAACTAACTTTTAGTACTGCTTACCACCCTCAGATGGATGGACAGTCTGAAAGGACGATTGAGACGCTAGAGGATATGCTGAGAGCATGTGCGATTACGATGGGTGGGTCTTGGGGAGATCACCTACATCTGTGCGAGTTTGCATAAAACAACAACTACCATGCGATTATTGGAGTAGCACCTTTTGAGGCGCTTTATGGAAAGCGTTGTCGTACACCATTATTTTGGGACCCTGTTGGGTCGGAGCATCCCCTGGGACCCGATTTGGTGCAGGAGAGTGCCGATCACATTTGTATGGTGAAGGAGCGCCTAAAGACTGCCCATGATAGGCAGAAAAAGTATGCTGATCCCTCTCGCCGACATTTAGAGTTTCAGCCTGGCGATCATGTGTTGCTGAGAGTGTCTCCGACATGTGGTGTTATGCGCTTTGGTGTTAAGGGTAAGTTGAGTCCGAGATACATTGGGCCGTTCGAGATTCTAGAGCGGATTGGACCATGCGCTTATCGCTTAGCTTTATCCCCGTCATTGGCTGAGGTGCATAATGTCTTCCATGTCTCGCAACTTCGGAAGTATCTCCGGGGAGAGGGACACGTCTTGGACTTCTCCGAACTCCGTTTCGAGCCCAGTCTGAACTACGAGGAGGCCCCGGTCGCTGTGTTAGATAACCGCGAGCAAGTGTTGCGTAGCAAGATCATGAAATACGTGAAAGTGAAATGGAGCAATCATTCGGAGCGAGAGGCTAACTGGGAGCGCGAGGAGGATATTCGGAAGAGGTATCCGAATCTCCTACCACCTTTACCTCCGCCTCCACCGCCACGTTGGCATTGCTTACGTTTAGAGGACTAAACGTCTCTTAAGGAGGGGAATGATGTAAAGTCCCAAAAAAAAAAAATTAGAAAAATTTCGTTCCAATTCCGTTCGGAACGGACTATTCCGTTCCGAATGGAATATTCCGTCCAGAACCGTTCTCTCTCTCTCTCTCTCTCTCTCTCTCTCTCTCTCTCTCGTGGTGGGTTGGTCTCTCTCTCTTCAATTCTCTCCTTCTCCTTGAAGCTTTCGCTCTTGAATCGGGATTTGGAGCTTGTCTCGCTAGCGTTTCCCAAGGGTGAGTGTTCTTCCCTTTGCTTGAGTGAGTTATTTTCTTGATTTCGTGTTGATTTTTCTTCTTGAGACGAAACTAGGTAAATCTAGTTCAAGCCGTGAATCAAAAGGTTTAACCCAATTGCTTTGCTCCAATGGAATTGTATTAAAATTATCTAGATCTTAAAAACTTGGATGCGTGAATTTTTCAATTTTCCCTTTTAATTTCTTATTATGATGTGGTTGGGGTTTTACCCTATTAGGCCGTTAATCATGATCCAACCCCATGTTTTGATCCAAATAATAAATCCACCTTATAATTGCTATTAAAGATATTATAATTATTTGTTCGGAATAGGACGGAGTCCTCCCGTCTATTCTTGTCGTATTTGTTCGGAATAGGACGGGGTCCTCCCATCTATTCTTGTCGTATTTGTTCGGAATAGGACGGGGTCCTCCCGTCTATTCTTATCGTATTTGTTCGGAATAGGATGGGGTCCTCCCGTCTATTCTTATCGTATTTGTTCGGAATAGGACGGGGTCCTCTCGTCTATTCGGCACTGATGTTGAATGCTAGTCCTAACCCTCAACTTGTATAAACTAGTTATGTTATATAAAATTATATCTATATTTTGAAATAAAAGAAATCCTAGTTTGGAGCCTAGGAAGAAAAGAAGATTTTGGAGCTTTCGAGAAAGGAAATGTTTTATTTAAATTCATGTATTGGCCCGACATGTTATAAAGTATATATAGTAGTTTATATTTGATACATATGCATAATATACTCTTTAGAGTTGTTCTCATTTGAGTAATTCTTTGGGGATAGCCTACGAGACGCGGCCGTCTTAATAAGCTAGCCATAAAGCATGCCTCACTTAGTCGACTCTCGACTAACTATACTTGTTCATTTGGTGTTTTTGTTTTTGGGCTAGGTGGGGAGCAGGGAGCAGCTGGAGCGCATGAGTAGAATTGGTGAGATTGCGTAGTGAGATCACGGCTTTGTGTATTGACTCCACTCTTTTGTCCTGCTTTATGATATTGTATTTTGGAGACTTAATTGTCTCATTAGACTTGTTCTTCCGCTTACTATGGAAGAAAAGGGTTGTATTCATATTGCACCGTGAATCTTTATTTTATATCATGTTATGTTATCTTTGTTATGATATTTGTTTAAGCCTTAACGTACCTACGGTACGTGGTGGCTTGCTGCACTCGTTTCGTTTTGGGTGTGACAATACTCCAAAAAAAATATAAGACCCCTCTTTTAACCAACATTTATAGAGATTACACATCAAGGTTTTGGGACTGTTTTACAGCACAGTGCTGGAGCAAATCCCTAAAAAAAAACATTCCTTCATTTTCCTCTTCTTTTTCCATAAGGAAAAAAGTTTAATTCGATAGTACAAGAACCAAATGTAAATTCAATTGTTGTACCCTAATCGTGCGTTTATCCCACATACAAATCACAAACTATGAAATTTGCCAACTTAAAATCGATGTTTTGGGGCTGCCTCTACAGCAAGTAGTGCTGGAGGAAATCCCTATAACCTCTGATCTAAATCCAATTTAAATTAACAGAGTAGAAGGAAAAAACACAGATCAGAAAAATGAGAAGTAGATCTGATTCCCACTCCAAAACTATCTTTGTGAAGGTATCTCAGATCAAGACAGAAGATTGGGAGTGAAATACATAAAGCAAGGAAGAAATAAATCTGTATAAGGATTCTGCATGTTAATCTCATGTCTCGTTCATATACCAATCATACAAACAAGCTGCAAAATGGAGCTACAGATGAGACAAGGCAAGGTTTTCCCAAAACACCATTTCTTTTCCATAAACGAGACATAAAGCCCAAGATCTAGGGTTACTGTGGACCGACAGTCTTTCAACATACTATTATGAAAAATAGTTCATCATCAAATAGCACTGACACTAACAAATAATTCAACAACTAGCATTTCCGTCAGAATTGACGGAACTGAATTTTTATTTTTATTTTTGTTGATTCCGACTATTTAACAGTCTCAATCTAAACCCTAAACTTTCAACATATCATGATCATAACTTATAGTTCTTCCTCAAGGCCGGCCTTGTAATGTAAGACCTTTGACATTTGTCAAAAACCTCCATTTATTTGGGGCCTCTTAATTATTAAGTCTTATATATATTCATTCCTTTAGCAAAAAAAAAAATGTTAAGTTTGAAGCTCCAAAAAGAAGTCCAGTGTATCCAGCATGTCTCTCAATTTTGGAAACTTCAGCCAAACATAGTAAAGTTTCTACAATGCCATTTTTGCATTTATGCCCATGAATTCTCAGCTTATATAAAAATATTTCCTACTCCTACAAGTCTACAACTTAGAGTTCTTCTATGTTGCCCGACCTTTTATTTAGTTTTGATGATGGATTAAATCTAGGCCCTTCAAATTGAAAGGAGCATTATGGGTACCTAGCAATTAATTGCACAATTAAACACAGAATAGTTCACTTCCTTTTTTTAATTTTTACATGTGTGTTCTCACCTCTATTCTATTCTCTCCATTTTATCCAATCTTTTCCTCACGAGCTATCATAAAAAAAAATATATATTAAATTATTAATCTCAAAAACAAATATTATCATTTGAAACTATATATTGATAGTACAAAAAACATATATATTGATACTAACAAATATGTAATATTATTCAAAAATCAGTATTCAATATCCTGAAAATTTATATACAGACATACGTTCTAAAAAAATAGCATTTCAGTGATTGTTAGGGTGATAATACATATTTTTTAGTATCAATATACAAGCCAGCTTCATCGATTCCAGCAAGTGACCGGTGATCGAGAGAGCTTCATCTATTCCAGGGAGAGAGATTTTGGTTGCCTGCATAAAGAGAAGGAAGTTAGCTTGAAACAGAGAGGAGACCTTAGGATGCTATCAGAGAGATGAAGGGTTGCCATTCGTAAATGGAAGGGATTAATACCGTAAAATTTACTATTTTACTCTTTCATTAGTTTTGATAACCGATTTAAATGGTAACACTAAATGACATACAACTCCTCAATATGTATCTTCACCATCTGATTCAGAAAAATGTGTTTAATATCAACCATCTATTTTTGAGTCGGGCAACATATAAAAATCCTATAACTTAATATGTAAATCATTTTTTATGTTTGTATTGTGAACAAAATTAATACACATAAATTATTTGAAACTCTTTTATTTTGTTCATTTCATGAAAGTAAAAAGTATCTAATTTTTTTTTAATTATTTATAATATAATGAAAAAACTTTTTACATAGTAATAAATATTTTAAAAAATAATTTCAAAATTATATTTTATAAGCATGGAGATGAATTTGTAATAAAGAAGAAAAGGAAAATGAAAGAATACTTCTAATGATCTTTCATTTTCACCAGAAAATATTAATCCTTAATTTTCTTCCTTTTTGTTATTTTCATTTCTATGCTTCATATTTTTTTAAGAAAATATTATTTTCAAATTTTCAGGCCTTGAAATAATTATCGTCGAAGGCCTCCCGGAAATACTGGATCGGCTCTGTAAAATCTTCCTGTAACTTTGTACAACATTGTGCTAGAAACCATTTCATACAACTTTTCTGCCTTTTACAATACCTTTCTCTCGCTGTTTCCATCTGGATGAAATTATATGAAATACTGAAATTCGGTTTTAGTGAGATTTTTGAGTATGCATAGAAAGGAAGCAGTGATGATGTTTGGTTGTACTTTTACCCAAATAATGCAGCTAAGGTGTCTGATGAAATGCCTTTATTGAGATAAAGAAGCAGATTAGAGATGAAAGGGCAAATAACATGGAAGATATCATCTATAAATCTATAATCCTCTCTTAAAGGTGGAATTTGCTTCCAAAAATTCAAAAATACAAAAAATAAATTGTTTAAATGTAAATTGAATTGAGTGATAAAAAAGTCAGGCCCACAAAAGCCCAATATTGATTTGCCGACTGTCACATTTATATATCCGCCGACTCCTACATTGTTGTTTTCTCCGTCCTCTTTCTCCGTCTGGGATCCAGATCCAGGGTTTTGCTCCGGCCATGGCGGCCGTGGAAGCAACACTAAACCCTAGATCTTGGAGTTTCGCAGATGAAGAGGACGGCCGCTCCTTCCACCTCTCTCTTCCTCTGTGTTTAGCGTTGATTCTTCTTTGTCTGCCTAGAATCGAGGTCTCGGGTTTAAGGTTTTGCTCCGGCGGCGCTGGCGGCCGTAGAGGTAACCCTAAACCCTAGATTTTGAAGCTTTGCAGACGAAGATGAATCCTCTCTCTCCCTTTACCCCCCTTGATTGTAGCGCTGGATTGAATCTCTTGATCTGAGTTTGAGTTATTTGCTCTCCGACGAGTTGCAGTATAAGTAATCCGAAACCCTAAATCTATTACGACGGATCTGTGTCGATAGATGAATTGGGTGCTGTTGCGATGCGGATTTTTTTTTCTGTTCTTTCTAAATGCTGTCTTTTATCTTTAATGTTTTGTTTTCGAGAATTCTGAGAGATTTTGGGGTTTTGCTCCGACTGTATTGTCGCAAGAGCAAACCCAAATTCTCTCCAGATTTCTTTTTCATGTTTTCCCCCTAATTTTTACTTGTTTTTCCTCTCTCTCTCTCTCTCTCTCTCTCTCTGTGTGTGTGTGTGTGTGTGTGTGTGTGTGTGTGTGTCCTGTATATGTGAAAATATTGAAAGAGGCAACATTATCTCAAATTAGAGATTTTGATGCAATGACTGAATCTTATATCTAAATTAGAGATTAGATTTGACTGTTTCAGTCTTGATGGAATGAGTAAAGAAAGATATAGAATAGAAACAGTTTCTGTTTTAACTGAAGTATATCTCTCATTATTCTGAGAAGAAAAAAGGATTAAACTGAATCTTATTTATGCATATAAACAAGTGGCTGTTGGGAGCCCTTGACTATCTGGTGCTTGTACAAGGGGAATTAGATCCACATCTCATTCTCATATTGTGTTCATACTTTTACTCTCTTATTCTTTATCTATACTTATCATTTATAATTTATCCAATTTTACAAAGAAAAAGAAGAAGCAAGTGAAAGAAATCTGATGAAAATATCTCATAAATGCATGTTCTATGTAAGAGAAACCTTGCCATTCATTGGATGCTAAGGGCATGTTTGATTTGAGAGAGATTCAAAGAAATACATGAATGTAAGATTAGCCTTTTGGCTGGTTTATTTAAGAGATATTTATGGAACATTCATGCTTGGTTTGAGCTCTTGTGTGTATAGTTTGCCTCAATGTGTGTGGGGCAGTAACTTTGACGTCTCATGGAACCACTGATGGCAAATGAACGCTTGTATGTTGGCAAAATTTCATGTTTACCTCCTCAAAAATATTGAAATGTCATGTAAACCCCTTCGAAAGGGAAAATATCATATATACTCCTTTAAAACATGGAAGATATCACTATAATCCTTCTCTAAAAGAGGCAATTTACTTTCAAAAACTCAAATATCCAAAAAAGTGGGGTGTTGTGCTTATTTTGCATAGTAATCGATGGAAGAAATTGTTGTTATTTTATCTTGATTGGAAGCGGATTCAAGAATTGTTTCTGGAATCAATCAGGATAAGCTTCAATCCATTATTGATATTGGCACCATTCCTTTCTTACCTTACTATCCTTTTATGAAAACTGAGGTCCTGAAATTTCAATGTTAATTGGAATTGAGAAATTTGCATGGAACCCCTTGCATTATGTGTAAATTGCAAAAGTTCCTACATTGAGAATTTGTTAGAATTAGTGGGGGGCCCAAATGAAATTTGTTCAAAAAATTTGCAGAATAATACAAACTTTGCATAGTCTTCAAGTACCTCAAATCAAATATGATAACCATTTTTACGAAAGTGATGCTCTCCAAAATACTTAAATGTTTTTCTCTCTTATGTATATATGTGAATGTTGAAAGAGTGAACATGATCTGAAAAATACAGATTTGATTTGATGACTATGAATATTATATCTCAAAAATTGAGATTAGATTTGTCTGCAATATTGAAGGAATTGGCTGAAACTGAAAGAGATGCATAAAAAATTCTATTTCTATGAAGTCTCTCTCTTTCTGAGAAGAAAAAGGATAAAACTGCAGTCCTATTTTGTATAGAGATTAATGCTTGTTTAGCCATAATCTTCTCCCCACACTAAGAAAAATGATGTTTCCTAAAATACTGATTTTTTCTACTGTCTATTGAAAGATGCTTATAATTTTGAGGACAGAAAACTGGGGCCTTTTTTGTTGCAACAAGCTTGTGCGTGTGTGGTCTGTGCATTGAAAGAGATATGATCTAAAACTAGACTTGATGTGATCTGCAGTTCTGCACTGTCAAAGTAGCATTATCACTTTTTCTTCTTTTCTGATTCTCTCCTCCGCAAAATACTGATTTTTTCTACTGTCTATTGAAAGATGCTTATAATTTTGAGGACAAAAAACTGGGGCCTTTTTTGTTGCAACAAGCTTGTGTGTGTGTGGTCTGTGCGGTGAAAGAGACATGATCTAAAAATAGACTTGATGTGATCTACACTGTCAAAGTAGCATCATCACTTTTTCTTCTTTTCTGATTCTCTCCTCCCTCTTTTCTCTCTAGCTCTGAAAAGTAAAGGGATTTGCAATCCTATTAAGAGAAATTTTTTTCTTAATTCCGCTCTGTCACTCCCTCTCTCTTGAAAGATAATGACCCTTGGCTGAGTTGTTATGTGTGAACTTGAATATTGGATGACTTATAGACATGTACTAATAAGAGGATTAAATTGCAGTCCTACTGAAGTATAGAATATAATGCTTGCTAATGCCATAATAAAACAAGTGGGATGCACAAGCCCTTGATGGTCTGGTGCTTGTAAAAGGTAAATCAGACCCACATCTCGTTTTCTCATGTAGTGTTTTGTGCTTTTACTCCCTTATTCTTCATCTATTATTCCTTATGATTTATAAATTATCCAATTTTACAAATAAAAAAGAAGAAAAAGATCAAGTGAAAGGAATTTGAATAAAAGACCTCATGTGACACTACGAAGGCCTTGTTTGATTTCAGGGACTTTGAAGAAATACATGAATTTAAGACTTGCCTTGTGGCTGGTTCTTACTTGTGAGAAAAATACTTGCTTGATTCATGAGAAACACATGCTATATTAAAGAAAAAAACCCTGCAATTTGTTAGGAAGCTAAGTAAGTGCATGTTTGATTTGAGGTGACTTCGAAGAAATACATGAATTTAAGAATCCCTTTTGGCTGATTTATTAGAATTTTTTTTTATGAAATACATGCTTGGTTTGAGCTCTTGCGTGTAATTTTACGCAGTGTGTGTGGGGCAGTAAATTTTGTCTCATGGAACCACTGATGGTACGCCGTAATACTCATTATTGTTATTGGCATACTTTCTTTATTGCCCCTACAAAACATAATATCATGTATACTCTTCATCATGCCTATGATTTTAATTTTGACCCACATCTCTTTATCTCTCCCTCTCTCTTTAAAAAAAATGATGGCGTTGATATAGAAAGATGATTGAATTATTCCAAGCGCGATGATTTAATATTTCAAATCAATTTATCTTTGATGAGCGTCATGTCTCATGTACATGTACTAATAAATGAGTGGGTTAATTCTTTAATTCCAACAAATTCAGACTCTTCCCATTTATTTACTTCTCTCGTTCTTTTCCTCTGTCTTACTTTGATATTTTCATGTTTTTGATGATTATGATTCATGAGATTACGATGATTATGATTCATGAAACTTAATTTCTTGCTCAGCTGGATCGCTGTAGAGCACCATAATCATCCATCTTGGAGAGATTGTTTGTTTTTTGGGGGGATAATTTTATATACCACTACAAAAACTCAAAATGTCAAATTTGCCATTACAAAAAATTAAATATCATATTTGCCATCATAAAAACTTAAATTATCATTTATGCCATTACAAAAACTTAAAATATCATATTTGCCATTACAAAAACTTAATATATCATATTTGCCATCAAATTTACTCAAAATTTAAAATCATCCATTTTTTCCGTTAAAATTAACGGTCTAATCTTATAATTACCATTATACCCCCAAAATTTAGTTAATAAATTAGATTTCATATTAAACATTCATTTGATGATCTCTCTCTTTTCATGATTGAAATTCGTAAATAAACAAAAAAAATCTTCACTTCAATTTGTTAGCCAAAATAATTTGATACGAGAAAAAATATTCAAAAAAATAATCAACTCATTTCTCTCATATCAAATTCTTTTGAGTTCAAATTAAAAGAAAGATTTTTTTATTTATATATGAATCTAAATCATGAAGAGAGAGAGAGAGAGAGAGAGAGAGAGAGATTTAATATGAAATCTAATTCATAAAATAAATTTATGGGTATAATTATAATTATAAGATTGGACCATTAATTTTAACGATAAAAATGGATGGTGTTAAGTTTTGAGTAAATTTAATGGCAAATATGATATATTAAGTTTTTGTAATGACAAATATGATATTTTAGGTTTTTGTAATGGCATAGATGATATTTTTAAGTTTTTACAATGGCAAATATGATATTTAAGTTTTTGTAATGGCAAATATGATATATTGAGTTTTTGTAATGGCATATATGAAATTATCCCCCCCTTTTTTTTTACCATTTTCATTTGTTTTCTTTTTCTTTATTTTATCCATCTCTCTCTTTCTCTCTCTGCTGTCTCCCCCTCTCTGCATGTATTGATTCTTTGATGAAACAGAGAATTGTAAACAATTGTTATGTTCTAATTCTGTATTGAATTAAATGATATGGCTTAGTGTAAAATGAGAGCATGGTGAATTATTCAAGAAATTTAAGTTTGTTAAAAATTTAAGTGATCCATTTTAAACATGTCACTGACTGTCAACATCTTTTGGCGGGCCATTCAAACTGAAAAATTCCGACAAACCCTCTCTCTGTTGTGTGGGAATTTATGAAACATTGAAATAGAAAGTAGTGATGCTAATATTTAGCTTTGTGGTTTATTTTGTTTATGAATTTTGCTCTAAATGAATCGAAATGATATTGAGCAATGCAGTGATGCTATTCTCTCTCATGAAATGAAATTGAGAGGTTCCTTATAAATAATCTTACTAAATGGAAAATCACTCAACCTTCTACAGTTATACTCTCTTTTGGCTTGGAATTTCAGAATATGGGGACTATTAAACTAACTTTTATGTCACAACATACATATGCTTTAACTTCCTGAGATTCATATCTTGGTTATAACTTATAGTTCTTCCTGTAACTTTGTAGGGACTGTTGAGTGCTTATTTTGTATAGTGATCGATAGAAGGAATTGTTCCTATTGAGATTCATGAGATTAATTAATGGTTGTTAAGCTATAAATCTTGTACCCACAGCAAGAAAAATGATGCTCCGTGAACTACTGTTTTTTGTCTACACTGTCTATTGAAAGTTGCTTATAATTTTGAGAACAGAAAACTGTGGCCTTTTTTGTTGCAACAAGCTTGTGTGTGTGTGTGTGGTCTGTGCATTGAAAGAGATGACATGATCTAAAAATATACTTGATGTGATCTACACTGTCAAAGTAGCATCATCACTTTTTTTTCTTTTCTGATTCTCTCCTCCCTCTTCTCTCTCTAGCTCTGAAAAGTAAAGGGATTAAATTGCAATCCTATTAAGAGAGAAATGTTTCTTGATTCCTCTTTGTCACTCCCTCTTTCTTGTAAGAATGATTCCAAGGGTGAATACTACCCTTGGCTCAGTTGTCATATGTGAATTTGAATATTGGATGTAGCATATACATGTACTAATAAGAGGATTAAATTGCAATCATATTGAAGTATAGAAATTAATGGCTGTTAACGCCATAAACAAGTGAGATGTGCAAGCCCTTGATGATCTGGTGCTTGTAAAAGGGAAATTATACCCACATCCCTGCGAGAAATGTGATTGATAGGGGGGGGGGGGGGGGGGGGGGCATATCGATTTCCTGCCAAGTGGGGTTGATTTCCCGTGCTCCGCTCATCGCTAGGGTTAGAGTTCTGTATAAGATCAGAACGAAAGGGGATCTCATAAAGGGGAAATTTCATGAAAATAGTTTGAAGAATGACAATAAATTTCACAAAGAAAATCTTACTCAAGACTTATTTCATACGAGATTAAAGATAAATCTTGTTTAAACATTTCTTAATACAATTCTATGCTCTCTCTTTCTAACTCATTATTCACTGAGGCTCTAATCATGGTATCCATGAAATGACATTTCTCTAAGGCAATTGATTGAACAGTTGGCGTTCTATGGGTACAAAACCTTGTTTTAACATTTCTTAATACAATTCTATGCTCTCTCTTTCTAATTCATTATTCACTAAGGCACTAATCATGAAAGAGAGTAATTGCATGATGTAAGTTCTTGCATTGTGAAGAAAGCTCAATTAATCAGTTAGAAAGTAATCTATCTTTTCCATTCAAAAAAAAGAAAGTAATCTACCTGAAGAGAGATTTGAGAAGTTTGCTAATTGAGAAGATTTGTGCAAGGAAAGGATTTGTAGGGAGACTTTAGGAAAGTCACTGAGTAATGATGTTTTAAATGGATTATGAATGAGAGTATTTACATTATGCAGTTGTAAATATTTCTTTTTGGCGGCAGATGAGCTCGGGTGAGCGGGAGATCCGGATTCTGAAGAAACTACATGGATATTATACCTCCGATGTAGCGAGTTTTTATGAGGCTCATCAGGATTCCAGCCACATCTATATAGTGACGGAGTAAGTAGACTTTTTTTTTAAACGAGGTATAGAAATTTTTTGATGGCTTAAATGATTTTTGAGGGCTTGAATGATGCATAAAATATTTTTGAGGGCTTGAATGAGGGGTATTGTAGTTGTGGAAGCATGAAGTTGAAGTTTTGAGTTTTTGGAAGGGTTCTACATGAAATTCATCATGTTTATTGCAAGTTTTGTGATGCCGTTAATATGAAGGAGAAATTTGATATTGAAGGGTTTTCTGTGTTTTTGTTCTTGCTCAAAATATGAACATGTTTGTATTCTTGAGATACAACCGTTGATATGGAAGATACAAATTAGATCATTAAGCAAGATGAATTTAGGCCTTGGTTTTTATTCAATCTATATGTTGCATTTGGACCATAATATTAAGCCTTATGTCTGTTAATTTGAGGTGGATTGAAATCGGAGGTTTTTGGGATTCGCTCCAGCATTATAGTTGCTGTTGAGGCAGCCCCAAAACCTTGATTTTGAGTTCGGTAAATGTTGGAAAATTTCCCAATATTTGATTTATGTGTGGGATAAATGCACGATTAGTCTTATATATGAATGTTGGTAAAGAGAGGTGCCTTATGTCTTAGAGGCTATGATGAGTATTATTTCTTTTCTCTAAGCCTCTAAATTCATTATTTAATAGCTTTGAGAAATTTTGTAAGTTTGACGTTGAATCCTGTTTCTCCCTTGATTATAAGCTTTGGTAATTTGATTTTGGAAAATGATTGCAGTCTTTATATTGCAGATATATTCACTAGCATAAAAATGGTGTTGCTAAGGGTTTCAACGGAACATATACGGTTCAGATAGTGGTACATGCGATATTTCCACTTTGTTGGGTATATCTGATTTTTTGATGTTTTACGGGGGTACATATGAAATTTTTGTTTTTATTTTTTTGTGTTTCTACCCTCTTATAGTTTATCCTCTCTCTCTCTCTCTCTGAAGGGTTATTATATCTCAACTTGAAATGAGGGGCTTAATTGATTATATTTCGGTTCTGTTTGAGTTCGTGCTAGGGTACCAAATCTAAAAAAACAAATCTTTTGTATATCAAACATGGCAAATGATGGTATAAAAATTGAGATTAAAGGGACGGATTGCACAGAAAGTGATCCTCCTTGCTCTAGTTGTTTAAGGTTCCACTTTGTTATTTTGAAGGTATGAAAATACAATGTGATTTTTATGGAGGATTTCATTTATATAATATTTTGGATTTTTAGTGAATGTATGCATGTACATTTAAATGAAGTTTAATAGTACAAGAAATTTTCAACAATCTACAGATTGACTCATAATATGATTTCACTAGTTAATTAGATTAATAGATATTCACATCAGAATGATTTGATTGTTCAAAACATCTCTCATAATATGACCTTGCTCAATTAGATTAATACATTTTCACATCTAAATTATTTGATTGTTTAAAACATCTCTCATAATATGATCTTGCTAGTCAATTAGATTAATACATTTCACATCGGCTCCAAACATCACAGGATCTTGAACTATATAAATATACTACGCACAAGGTAGCAAAACAAACAATAATAATACAAATAATAAAAAAATAAATAATAATAATAACACTAATAAAACAAACAATAAGAATACCATCATAACAATACAAAATGCAAAACTAATAACAATATAAATGCAATGAATGATAAAATAAAAAATAATAAGACTAATAAAACAACTAATAATGCCAAAAGTACCAAATTTAAAAATAAAAATGATAATAATAAAACAATGCAAATGCAATCGATGATATAAAACAAGCAACTGAGACTGAGTTCTTGTAGCTTTCTTCAATTTGAGACTGAGAGTGAGACTGAGACGGAGGGATTGTTCTTTCATGGCTTTCTTCAACATCTAGACTGAGCCGAGAGTGACCTGCATGTGATAAAAGTTCACAATTCAAAGGTACACCAACACACTCTCAAAAATAGTAAAGGAAGGGTCAGAATGGAAAAGTACCTCAAGGGTGAGGAAGGTTGGTCCTATGCCTCATATTGTTGGCCATGTATAAATTTTGAAGGTCGGCAAGACGGTCCTTTAGAACGGAGAGAGGTGGGAGAGGCGGTCTGCGCGAGGCAGGCCCCGCATGATGACTCGGACCGGCATTTGATGCAGTGGGCCCCGCATGAGGAATCGGCCTAGAATGTGATGCTGTGGGCCCCGCCTGATGAGCTGGCCTAGAATTTGATGCAGCGGGCCCCGCGTGCTGTGCCTGATGAGGTGGGAGGGGCGGACTGCGAGAGGCAGGGGCTGTGGGCCCTGCTCGACCACTCGGCCCAGAATGAGAAGCAGACGACGGCCCGCTGTTGTGCCGGATCTGACCAGCGGTCCCCACATGGCAAGATTTAATCCACTTGTGCCCTGTAATTATGAAAAACATGAATCAATTAGCAAACCATATATCTACTGTCTATTGCTTTTCATAAAGAAGGAGATAACAAAAAATAGGAAATGAAATGAAAATGAAAAAGAGCAGCTTAGCATCATAACTTGTGCCTCTTGCACGGTCATCCTTCTGGCGGTGGTCCAGAATGAGCAATCTCTTAATGAAATCCTTCGCTTCGGCCGAGATGGAACGCCGTGCCGGGCCGGAAAATCCGGAGTGATCCTATAGCCCGGAATGTCACTGTTGAAACAGGTCTTGAAAGGGGGCGCTCCAGCTAAGAGTTCGTACGCCATGATGCCTAGGCTCTAGGCATCCGATTCATAGTCCGAACAACTTGTAAATACTTCAGGCACCATGTATTGAGGCGTGTCCACTGCCTTGCTCAATCGTCCGCCTGTTCTATGTATTAATAACACTACAATCTATTTATTAGTAATCAATATTTATTCATTTATAAATAGAACAAAAAAGACACTTGGTAGATAAGTTTCATACCGACCAACCCACCTGGCAAAAGACTCGACGACAAACCGAAATCAATCGACTTTATCTTGCAGTTCTTCTCATTGGTCATACACATGAAATTTTTTATTCAGCAACAAAAAGGGATACAAAACAAACACAACACAACAATAACAACTTATAAGAACATGCATACCAGTCAAATAAAGTATACTAGTACTCAAATCAATCAAACAAGTATATGAAATGAAATAGAATAAAATGAAATATACCTCAGGTTTGATGTCACGATGCACGATTTCGCGACTGTGACAAAACGCGACCGCATTTAATGCCCGGACCATCCACATCTTTGCCACACTTTCTCCGAATTTCCCACCACTTCAAAGAACAAAACAAAAACCAACCAAATTCAATCTCAATTCAAACTATTATTCATTTATATTATAAAGCAACAAAAAACAGAGGGGAAACACATGTCGTACCTCAACTCGAGTCTTTCATACAGGTTGCCGCCCTTGCATAACCTGTTACAAAACATAAATAAATTGCAATATTTTAGTTTTTTCTTTCCTTGTGAATGAATGAAAGAATGATAATAACAAAAAAGTATAAATTTATTGAAAAGAAAAGTCTACTTACTCTGTCACTATGTAGATGTGGCTGGAATCCTGATGAGCCTCATAAAAATTCACTATATTGGAGGTATAATCTCCCTCTCAGCCGTGCTCATCTGCCGTCAAAAGGAAATATTAACATTAAGTGAGATAATTACCTAATTTGCAAACAACTGAAAATAATAATAATAAATATGGATACGATTTTGACGGCAAAGGGGCCGAAAGACGAGTTGGTTTTCAGTTTCGCAACATAAACCGCTCCAAACCCTCCTTTGCCGATTGGGTTTAGAATCTCATACTTGGAGAGGAACCCGTCATTAGAGCGAGATTTTCTCCACCTCATCTCTCTAACATGTTGCTTTTTCCTCTCCAAAATATCCTTCCTCATTTCGCACCCCTCGTTGATCAGGTCGAGTTTTCCCTTCTTTTGCCCAAAAAGGGCAACCGGATTCGGATTCCCGCCGTTCCTAGACCATCTCTTTCTGGTCCTTGGGCCTTGGAAGCTCAATGTGCGAGCAGCGGAAACTTGCATTGATTAAAAAGGAAAAAGAAACAATTTAGGAAAATGAAAAAAACCAAAAAGAAATAAAAAAGTAGAAATAAACCTGACGGAGAAAAATCTAACCTCAAGTGGAGGAGGAGAAGAAGAGGACGGGATCTGATATGTCGGCAATTGGATTGAGGGCAGCTCCCCTGTACTTGTGCTGCCGCTGACCATGTTTGTGTTGGTTACTATTCTAAAAATTAACCAAATAAATAAAATAATTAAATCATAAAATAATGATTAAGAATGAGACAAGCCTGGTGTGCAGCCGTACGATCGAGCCGCGACTACCCTAAAGACAGAATGACGCTCTCTTGTGCAGGGTTAACCGTTCATCCGTCTCCAAGGTTCTACACCACGAGGAAGTCTCGTATCTGCTCCGGTAGCACAGTCACGGAATGGGCCTTCATTTCAAAGAGAAATGAAGTCGTGCACCATGATCATTCAAACCAAGTTTATTTTGTATATTTAGAAGAATGTATTTTGAGGAGGAGGAAAAAGAAGGGTTGTTGTATTGTATTTGTTGTTGTTATGTCTCTAAGAGGAAAGAGGGAAACACATATTATAAAGGAAGAGGAGAAAACTAGGTCAATGTAATTAATTTCATTCCAAACTCCTCATTAATTTTCTCTTTTATTTTGTTTAAATGTTAAAATATTAATATAAATACAAAAAATAAATTTTAAAATTTAGTAATATTATTTATAAAATAAATAATATACAACATTCCCCCTCAAATTTTAAAACTAAATATTACAAAATAAAGGGACTAAGAAGAAAATAAATATGTAATTATGGAAATATTGCAAATGCAATTCGTCTCCTTTGACAATTGGCTATTTGATTGCCTTAATTTATTTCATGTAACAATTGGCTATTTGATTGCTTTAATTTATGTGACAATTGGCTATTTGATCGCCTAATTAATTTTCTGTCAAGACATATTCTCTCTCTTACTGTAACACAAGACACAATATTGAAGTTTTGTGCAAGTTTCCAAATGTTACAGCCAATGATTATTTATCATTGTTCTTTAATGATCATTCTCTTTAATGATAACATAATTATTTTATTTATTTGGTTAATTGAAGATGAGCTGCTAGTTCACTACTACTTATCAAGCAATCAAAAGAAAACAAGAAACTGTACAAAATACAATCAAAGTCAGCCAATGAAGATTGCTTAATACTTACTACATATCAGTCAATCAAAAGAGAGAGCAGTAACAAAAATGAATGAAACAAGGTTGCTTATTAGTCACCTGGGCAGAAGAAGCGGCCGATGTGGAGCCGTCAATGGCTGGAGAGGGATCTGCGGCCTCATCGGGTGTAATAAGAAGGCTGACTCCAATGGCCTTAACCTGCAAGTTATACATATAATTCTTTTAATCAACAATGAATTAATCTAAAGAAACTAAACACATCTATCTAAGCAGAAAGAAGAGGTGATTTGCTGTTTTTGTTTTGAAAGAAATTCAAGATTCTATTAAATCGAGTCAAGAAATGCAGGGAAGAAAGTAATAAAACCAGTCAAGAATTATCAAGAACTAAAGAATCTGAAACCTAAACCCTCAAAAGAAAGACAAGAAACAGTCCATTTAAAAAAAAAAGAAAAAAAAAGCAAGAAAGTCCTAATTACCTGTGCACAAGTAGCTGGAGCTGGAGAGGCAGTCTCAACAGTCTCGATCTCAGTAGCGGAACTAGAAGCAGACTCGGTCGCTGGAGATGGAGTCTCATCCGTATCAATCAGACTCTCAGTAGCGGAACCAGGAGCAGACTCGGTCGCTGGAGATGGAGTCTTATCTGTATCAATCAGACTCTCAGTAGCGGTACGAAGCAGACACGGTCGCTGCAGATGGAGTCTCATCCGTATCAATCAGACTCTCAGTAGCAGAACCAGAAGCAGACTCGGTCGCTGGAGATGAAGAGGCAGTCTCATCCGTATCAATCAGACTCTCAGTAGCAGAACCAGAAGCAGACTCGGTCGCTGGAGATGAAGTCTCATCTGTATCAATCAGACTCTCTGTCGCAGAACCAGAAGCAGACTCGATCGCTGGAGATGAAGAGGCAGTCTCATCCGTATCAATCAGACTCTCAGTAGCGGAACCAGAAGCTAACTTGATCTTCTTCCATTGGAGGACGATCCAGTCCAGACCCACTACGCAAAGAGAAGCAACATCGACCAAAGCCATATCTATCGCAAGAGATTCTTATATTCAGAAGATCGATTTTGTAAAAGAGAGAAAAATGGAACCTGGACGGAGGCCTTATATAGGCGTGGGGGAAACACGTCATCCGTTGACACGCGAACGTGTACGTGCGGGGAAGTGTGCCCTGTGTTTACCGCCCTCCGTACGCCGGACATGTACAAGACAAATATTCCTTGTATTCCGATAATGAAAGTGCCATCCACTTAGAGCGGAATGCAAGTTTTCATTACCGCACAAAACACATCATTGGATTCGACATATCATTGAAGAGAAGCATTTGCAAGTTGATAAAAGCACATCATTGGATTCTACCGCACAAAGCACATCATTGGATTCGACATATCATTGAAGAGAAGCATTTGCAAGTTGATAAAAGCACATCATTGGATTCGACATATCATTGAAGAGAAGCATTTGCAAGTTGATAAAATCCACACCGATAGAAATTGGGATGATATGATGACCAAAAGTGTTTCTACTAAGAAGTTCGAAGATTGTTGTAAGGTAGCCGGTGTGATGACCTCACCCAATTAAGTCGGAAGGGGCAGATTTTGTTGGATTCCTCCATTAATTGGGAGGTCAAACCTTTTTACACAAATCAACATGATGCATGTATCCTTAGAGAATATGCCAAGAAGATGCTAAAAATATGGCATGGTCTTGTATTGGAGACCATGAAGTTACATTGGAGACAATGTGAATTAAATTTATGCATTTAGTTGCATCTTGAAAATCTCTACATTATAAAGGAAAAAACTCATTTTAGCATTCTTAACTCTTAGGTTTGCTCACTTTTGCACCCTTAAGTATGTTTTGAACACTTTTGTATCCTCAACTATTTTAAATGAGCACATGTGCACCATCCATCCGTTAAATGCCCAGTCAATAATTAAATGCTGACGTGACAGAATGACATGGCATGATGACATGACAATAAATAATAATAATAATAATAATATTATGAGTGGGATTGATTAAAAAGGAAAGGAAAAAAAACAAAAATAAAAACCCACCTCTTCCCTCCCTCTCTCTCTCCCCTCTCTGCCTCTCCCGCAAATGAAAGAAAGAACAAAAGAAAAAAAAAACCCCCTCCCTCCAACCTCCGCCTGTCGCCGGCCAAATTTGATTAAATATGCCTCTACATTTTATTCTTTTTAATCAATACATTTCTTCTAAATTTTCGATAAATTAAATTTATAGTTTTTTTATAATTAATTGTGGTTAGATTTTAAATAAATTGGGCCAAATTTGATTTATGTAGTGCCTAGTTAATTATATTCTAATTATGCTTCATGTTAATGGTATTTAAAATACTATTTTATTATTTAAATATATGAAATGAAATTGATTGATTTTTTTTTACAGCGGTTTATCAAAAATAATCATATGAAAATTCTTTTGATGCTTGGAGGGATTACGCCGACGCGTAAAAGATCGGTGTGAAAATGAATACTTGGCCTTATGTATTTTGAGTGATAATTATATTAATATTTTTTGGTTTATGGATGATGTTATAATGCATTTGGGTATGAATGCAACTAAGTTGTATGGATTATTTGAATTATTTGGTGTTTGGTTTATGTATTCTTTGGTGTATGTATGTGGGAATGAATGTAGCTAAGTTGTTTGATGAAATTTTTCTATTAGAATGTCTTAAATATTTGAGCTACAACTTGACTAAATGTTTGATCTAGTTTCAACAATATGAAAGGTCTTACAAATACATTGAAATTCATATAAAAATGCGATAAAATACATGCAAGTGAAAAAAAATTACGTAGAAATTCATGAAGAAACAACTAATGTCATAAAATTCATACATGTCCTTAAGAACACACAAAATGTCTACGAATCCTTGAAAAAACACACAATAAATATTAGTAAATAAGAAATTAACATTAAGAAATTACTGAATTCATGCATACAAGTCGTTAACATTCAACACAATATAATTATGTGGAGTCTGATACGAAGATAGACTAGTAGACGACGGCGCACTTGATTTTTTACTATAATTCTAAAAAAAATAAATTAACATTAAAATAAAATTTATATTAAGATTAATTATAAAAATACAAATTGAATATGACGAATATTACCTCATTCTTCTTTTTGGACAAGTAGTTTTATTATGCCCCGCTTGGCGGCAACAACTATATTTAACAACTTGCCCTGCTTTTAATAAATTTAATAAATTAATTACGTGATGAAGAAGAGGAGGGAAGTGAAGGGTGTTGCATTTGATCTTGAAGATGCGTAGAGATTAGGATTTTAGTCTCTAATTAATTAATCAACAAAAAAATAAAGACCAATTAGGTTATTAATTAGACACTATGGACCTTAAAAGAATAAAACGTAGAGGCATATTTAATCAAATTAGGAACCAATTATGCCTAATTTAACAAAATTTAAACCAAATCTAAAAAAAAAATTGATTAAACAAGAACAAGAAAACAAAAAGAAATTGAAAATAGGTTTAAATTAGAGAGAAAAGAGAGAGAGGAGGGCTTACAAGGAGGGAGTGGTGGAGGCCGGTGAGGAGATGTCTGGCGGAGGGTGGCGGTGGACGACGGCCGGCGAACTGGCCGGCGACGGGCGGAGGTTGGAGGGAGGGGCGGTTTTTTATTCTTTTATTCTTTCTTTCGTTTGGGGGAGAGGCAGAGAGGAGAGAGAGAGGGAGGGAAGAGAGTGGTTTTTTTCCTTTCCTTTTTAATCAATCCAACTCATAATTTTATTATTATTATTTATTATCATGTTATTTTGTCACGTCAGCAATTAACTGTTGACTGGATATTTAACGGATGGAGGATGCACATGTGCTCAATTAAAATAGTTGAAGGTACACAAGTGCTCAAAAAATACTTAAGGTGCAAAAATGAGCAAACTCAAAAGTTAAGAGTGCTAAAATGAGCTTTTTTCCATTATAAAAAGTTAAGTTTTGTGTAGAGTTCTAGACACATTCAAAAGAAGAAATCCACTTTAGAAAGTGAGAAAAAGAATGAAACTTGAGTGTGTTGTGTTGAGTTGTAATCCACCTTTTGAGGGGAAGAAATATTATAATGTTGCTTATATAGTAGAAGTTCGTAGACGTAGGTATTTTTGGCCGAACCACGTAAAATCTTATGTTCTTCTCTTTTTTGTTGCTTATTTCTAAATCACATTAACAAGATCACATCTTTAGTTAAGACTCTTAACCATGAATTTGGAACCTGAAAATACATTGAGCAAAGAGAAAACTTCTAATTTTTTACTAATTCACGTAATTTTTTTTTAATAAATGAAAATAATTATAAATTGATTACTTATAACTTACTGAAAATTATGACATTAGCTAGCATTTGAAGTGGCAGATATCCTTACTCTCTTTAAACCAGTAAAATTGGCCTCTTGTCCTAAAACATTCATGCTCTCCTCCATATCGGCAGTATATTCTAATATTTAGAGTTTAAATAATAATTATTAATCTATTATGTTTATTGAACCTTGTTATTGTTGTAGGGTTTGAGAAGACAAAAGCATTGACAACCAAGAACCTTGAAGAAGATATAATCAGGTGGTTTGTGAAAGAGTTTTTGAAAGGGAGACTGATAAGGAAAATGAAGTATGGGTAGCTTAATATCTCAGGTCAATATTTCAGGGGAATAGAGGCATGAGAAATCTTCGAGAGACTGAGTTCATAGATGTGGCAATACTTATGCTCTCCTACGCCGTTTTATTTCATGCTATGGGGGCATGACTTTTGATGGAGTATTTGATGGTAGAGTTTCTCCAGGAAGAAAAATTCTGATCCTCCATCGCATTGAATATGTTTAATTGTTGCTGAAAATAAATTTCAGTTAAAGTTTTGAATTTGAGAAAAGCTTTTTTCCACTTCGTTTTTAGAGTGTAAAAAATAAATCCAAGAGAATCTAGAAAGTCGTTAATAAAATATACATAGTCTTTAAAACCATCAAGAAATTCAATGGGTGAAGTGTTGTTCTCAGTTTGATGATGTTTAAAACAATTTCGTACTACTAATCTTTTGAGTTTTTATGAATAAGATTTAGTTTGAAAAGATTTTAACTTGATACACGTGATAACTTCTTCAAAGCGGACAATCTCCAACCTCGTAAGAAGACCTAGAAGATCTCGAGATGCGTCAAGTGCTGGGGCTTTCTGTTTGAGTATTTTCTAGTTAGTTAAGTAATCTTTTGAGTATTTATCTTGATTACCAAAAAGAGAGTTTTGGCCTGCTTTTCTTCTGCCTGATCCGTTCTAATGGATCCCAATCCGTTAGAACGGATTGGACAGTTTTTCTCAATGATTTTTGATAGAGCCTTTCCGTTCGAACAGATGAGCTTATCCGTTTGAGCGGATGGAATAATTTTTAGCCGTTTATTTTGGATATCGCCTAAATTTCCTTTCCTTTTACTTGGTTCGTTCGAACGGATGTTCAATCCTTTCGAACGGATCGAGCCGGCTATTTCCTTTTCTGTTCGACCCTTCCTTCCCTCTTTAAAAAGAGGCCGACTCTAGCTTCTTTTCTAAGGTTTTTCTATGTGTTTCTGAAGCAAAATTCTCTCTTTAGTGACTAAGAAAAATACTCTAAATTCTTTGTGAGATTAAGGAGAGCTTAAATATCGATTGGTGTTTGTTTGCTGAGTTATTGAGATCGGGTTTTAAGTTGATTGTTCCACCGGCCGTCAAGAGGTTGTGTAAGGCGATGGTGGTTCGAGGTCCTGTAAACGATCTTGTTTATTAGTGAAATCGGAGCCGCAAGGCAAGTCCCGAAGGGTAGGCAACTCGTGAATACGGTAAAAGCCATTAACGAGTAAACGGGTGGTTAAGACTAACGCAACCATCTCGCCGAACTTCATCAACAGATCTGGTGTTCGGTATCATCTTACTTTTACTCTTTACTTTAATTTCTTGTTTATTTAATTTGTTTTGTTAATTAGAATTTAAACAACAATTAACAAAAGTATAAAAATATTAAAAAGTATAAAACCCTAAAAAGCACAAAGATTCACATTTTCGCACTTTATTTTTTATTAAACCCCCCTTATAGGCCTCCAATAAAACAAGTATTACATTTTGTTGAATTAAATATAGAAATACAACTTTCTCATGAGTAAAAAAGTCTAGGTAAATAAAAATATTACCATAAGATGATAAAGTATTTCACATTCCTAAAAATGTGATTATCACATGGTAATCTTACATTACCGCGAAGTAGACGCTCCTTTATTTTCTGGGTTGAGATGCTCGATGTTTTTTGAAAGTTGAGAGGCCTGATTATTAACCATAATTACGTCTCAAGAAAAAAATAATCCCATTTTCATAAAAAATATTGGGTGGTGTTTTATTCAACATTTCTATTCCTCTCCACAAAAAATGGACACAACAAACAAGCACACTAATGCACACAATACACACATATTCTAAACTAAACCCAAGCTAATGTGATCTCGAATAAAAGAGGATAAAATGAGAAATCTTTTGACATATTTCATTTAAGAAGAGGACGAGAATGATTGAAGCTAAATGAGATTGAAGACAAATGAAAGTAAATCTTTTTTTGGGAGAGAAAGATATGAGTTGGCACGGGAAGATAGAGAAAATCGATAACTAGAACAAATAAAGAAAATAGTGATAAAAAGGATGCATTTTTGTTATATAATTAAGGATTAAATAAGGGATAAGCACTCAGCGGTCCGAGCAGTGATTAGAAAGGGTAGTAGGTTACTTTTGAAATTAAATTATCTTATTTATATGTAACATATTAATCTATGAATAATACATATGTAGACAAACAAAATAATGCTAATTAAAAATCTAATTATACCTTATAATATATTATCTTTATTCTACTGATATTTCTAATTGTATTAGTAAGATTATATGGTAATAAGATTAAGATATAATTAAAATAAAAAAATGTAGAATATGTAACATTCACAAGGGGATTATTGAAAAATTTCATCACTTTTTAGTATAAGAGCATGTGCTTTCTCATCTCTCCCAAAGAAAATAAAAAGTAAATTCTCTAAGGGTCCGTTTGGGAGCAAGAATTTTGGACTGGAATTAGATCTCAAAATTTCATTCCCTACATATTTTTTGTTTGGCAAACTAGTAGAATAAGAATTAAGTAATTCTCGGAATTTTCTCTCTATGTATTTTCAACAAAGTTTAAATCTCTCTAAAAGCTGGAATTTCAAAGTGGTGAATCTCTTTTATATTATATTTTAAAACCATATATAACTAATTTCGATAAATATTTTATAAAAAAAATACTTTTTTCAGAAATTAGTAATTTTCAAGAGACTTTTTCAAAATAATCACAATTTCAAAACACTTATATTTTAGTAATTTCCATTTTTTAAAGGGATTTCTTAAAAAAATTTAGAATGCTCAAACTTCAAAAATAAATTATATAGAAATTAAAATAAAATTAAGTGCTCTGATACCATATAAAGTTTTAAACAAGAAGATAATTTTAAATGAATATATTATTGTCTCTGATACCATATATTAATTTTTTTAGTTTTAAACAATACATTTTTATGAACCCAAACAGTGGTTATTAGAATTAACTAAATAATTTTTTTTTGTAAAGTTAATCTAATCAATACATTTTTGTGGCACAAATATGTTCATTACGGCAAGTTATTTTTTTCACAATATACGGTTTATCTGACATTTTGCAACGTAATAATATAATTGTCTTAATCGCACTTAAAATGATAATTTCTTTGTTATTTTCCATATTTTAGGGTCACATATGATATTTAATATATTAGACATTGAACTTATAAATTATTAAATTGTTAGTTAAAAAATTTCTTTCTATAATTAAGTGGACTTATTTAATAGGATTTTAAATCCAAATAGTGTTAAACTCTGATACATAAATTCTCGTAAAACCAGGACCGATTTCACATGTAAATAGATATGATAGCATCACCACATCTCTTTTAAAACTCAAATCAAATACCTTAAAAAAATCTATTATATCTTATTATTTTTTTCCTTTTGCATTCAACATAAAAATATTCAAAACTCAATTACAATTTATTAATAGGACCACCAAGAAATAAATGAAGAACAAATATCTCATTGTTTGCAAGAGATGTCATGCAACTGTTATAAAGGACTAGAGATTGCTCAAGGAAAACGAGTTCAATAGGAGTATGAAGCCCCTGCAATTTTATAAATTCTTTTAAAAATAATTAAATTAATCTAATTATACTTTTTTGGTTAACCCTTTATGGTATATTTTTAATATTTTAATATGGATATATATTTAAATTTTATATTAAGTTATGAATATATTAAGTGCTCTGATATCATATATATATTTTTTTCATTTTTGTAGAAATATTTGTTATTTTGGTATTTTTCTTGATATTTATGGAACGTATTCAATTAGATTACGATTGTTTCATGATGATTCTTTCTCATTGATTTTATAATTTGTAATATTACAAGGTGCATGAGAAAACTTTCATAAAATTCAATATATTTTTAATCTAGATGGATCTACACAATATTTTTGAAAGCGGAGGTGATAAAACGTGACGGTGAAATTCATGATAAATATATACTTACATTCACTGGTAGGTCATCGTAATGCTTTGGAGTATTTCTTACGAATCTAATGAAATCATTAACAAATTTGTTATGATTGCGAAAGTCATATTTAGTCGCTTCCTTTCGATTTTTCTAAAATTTACCTACCAGTGTTGATATTTTTGAAACTACCAAAGCATGATATTTATAAGTAAATAATTCTTTCGAATCATCTACCTCTTGTGTTGTTGTCCTTCCTTTAGTGGACAAAGACCTCACACATCTCATTTTTAATTCATTTGACTATCCAAAAATTTGATGTGTTTCTACAACTACACTGCAACAAAAAATTCAAAATTTTTGTACGTGTTTTAAAACAATAAAAAGCATATAAATAGAATATATTATTTAAAAATGGCCGGGTACTTCATCTTTATTCTTTTAACTTTGTACATTGTTTTGATATTATTCCTAGTTTTGTTTTGATTTGTGGAGAGGATTCAACAGATATGAAGTGATTTTGTTTTGATTTGTTTTTTTATTGATGTGCTCTTTAGATTTTCTTTACTCATGTTTTTTCTTTATTTAAAGCGTCTTTTATATAACTTTTTATTATCAAATTAGTCTAATCGTGATATTTTTTATTTTATTTATTTATTGAACAAAGAAAATCAAAAAAATACAAATAAGCATTGTAAAAAGGCAGATTTAGTGTCTCTTCTGGTTTACTTTACTGTTCATTTCTTTATTGATTTGATGTGTCATTTTTGTTGATGAATTAGTCCAATCCTGTCCTTTTTGTTGATTAGTTTTTTTGTTTGATTTTTTTATTGAACAATTAAAATAAAACACAAATAAACACGGTATAATATAAATTTCTTATTATTCAAATATCAAATCATAGTACACAAAGCATACTACAATGCATAAAAATATTTCAACTAATCTCAACCATGAAGCAAGGCTCACAGTGGAGGGCTGATATGCGAGAACATAGCAGGGCTCACTGCCCAAGAACATACTCACCTACTGAACAACCATGAAGCAAGGTTCTGCAAACTCAACCCATCAGGTATTTTCAAATGTTACAACCCAACATGAGAGCCCAACCCAAGAGACTAGTCCATTAGGTGGGAGAGTACATTGTCTGTTTTCTAAGCTTTCTTAAGCCATATAATTAGAAGGGGTAGAATTATAATTTCATGAAGATTCTTTTCGTATACTTTGTCTGTTTTGTTCCGTTTAGCTTTATGAGGGCAATATATTGTAGAAAACACAAAACATAGTAGCAATTTAAAATAGTTCACTTTCTTGGATCTCCAATCAACAATTAAAAATGGAGAACTCTGCTACTCTTTTATTATTGAAATTGAGATTTACATGTAATATGGAACTTGAGATAAGGATGAACAAAATGAGCGTGCTGCTGCAGTCCTACAGGCTACAGCCCTATAATTTGTCCGTAGGATAGTAGAGTAGGTAGTCTACTTTTTTCTATATGTTTGATATTCTATTTTTTATATGTATTTTTTCATATATCAAATCACAGTGCATAAAAATATTTCAACTAATCTCAAAATTTTGTCTCATTTACAAGTGGATTTCTAATAGATTAAGGAAACTCAAGATTGAGTGGAATTGTCCTCAATGAGGAGGGTTGATATGTGAGAACTGAGTAGGGCTCACTGCCCAGGAACAGACTCACTACTGAACGACCATGAAGCAAGATTCTGCAAACCCAACCCAGCAATCATTCTCAAGTTTTACAACCCAACATGAGAGCCCAACCCAAAAGACTAGTCCATTAGATGGGAAAACACATTGGGTTATAAATCCCACCTCGAATGCTACTACAAGCAAGGTGGGACATATACCCTAATTTCAACTGGTTCCGGGTCATGACAATCGTCCCTCCTTCGGGACCGACGTCGTCATTGGTTACGGCTATGATGATGTCACGTTGGTCAGGGCTGGCTCTTCAAGACCACCACTCCAAGTTGGCTCTGATACCATTTTTAAGAAATCTTTTGAGGACAAGATTTTTTGAGTTATTTTTAGATTGTAGTTTTCATACTTGCAATTACTTCCCTTAAAGACAATCCTCTCTCCATTGAAGCAATTTATGAATCACGACCACAATACGGGATTGTTCTCAACGATGATCTCAAGGGTAAGCTCCAAGCTGCTTACTTCTCATCAATTACGATTGGACAAGGAAGCAATTTATGAATTACTACCATATATATATATATATATATATATATATATATATATAATATATATATATATATATATATATATATATATATATAGGGAGGGGATATATAGACCAATTTTTCTACACATAAAAGAATTTTTAAAATTTCCGTCTATTCCCAACTATTTCCGTTTCCTCCTGGTCCGTTGCTTCTTCCTTCTCCATTGAGTAAGAAAAGAAAAAAATCTACTCCAGATCAGAGCTCCCTTCTTGCTCGAGCTTTCTCTCTCTCATTCACAACTCGAGCTCTCTCGCGCATCGACAAACTCGATCTCTCTCTCGCATCCACAACTCGAGCTCTCTCTTTCTCTACTCCAGATTCCCTTGCCTCCATGATGCTGTCGGAGTTCCCGAGTCGCTTCCCTCGCCGGCCGGTGTGGCTTCCATTGGAAGATACGCCGCTGCTTCTTTCTTACTGTAAGATCTATAAAATACTTCATTATAGCTTAATTTGGTCAAGACTAGGGTTTTAGGTTTTAATTTGGTCTAAGTTATGGTTATTAAATTCAAATTACTTCTTAATTAGGTCTAATTATAGATTAATTTGGAGGAATTGGGGCTATTATTATCAACATTACTAAGACGTTGGTTTTTGCATGTCGTGAGATGAACCTGATAGGGGTTGTAGGACCTACTCAACTCCGGTTTCAGCACCTGCATATATTTCTTTCTAATCTCTAGCAAATAGTTCTCTAATGCTAATTGTTTCTTTTCTATATTTTATCTTCATAGGTGTTACTTGAGATGTGTGATCGCTTTAACATATGGTTTGAGATGAAATCACAATTGAAAATTAGTGAATCATGATGATGATAACAAGAAGAGCAGTTTTTTCTCTGTTGCAAGGTAATAATAATATATTAATTAATTCATGTTTTATTAATTAATTAATCTGTTAAAATACTATTTATTTAAATAATAACTTATTGTGTGGTTAATTTAGGGGGGAAGTGGCTGAAGGTATAGAAATGGATAGACAGTACAGAAGGCTTGTTATCATGTTTTGCGTTCATTTTCACTACACTCTTAATAATTATGGCATGATGCTATTTGCTAATAAAGAGGAATATTTTTAAATTAAATATATGCTTTTTATCTTTAAATATAGTAGTGAAATGTAGATATATATAAATAACAAAGCATATTGTTGAAATTATTTTCTTTGGACAGATTGACCAAGAGAGAGAGGCGGCGAGCATGCTGGACTCTTTTGAAATACATAAAGAAAGAGAATTAAGGATGAATGGATGGAACTTGAAAACATGAAGCCTTGATAAAGCTATGAATGAATGAATTAAATATAGGGTTAGGGTTATGAGGTGTCAGCCTTTATTATTATGGTTGTGTGATGTGTATTACGATTATGAGTTGTACTTGAGTTTCAGTTAATGAATTAATCTATTTAGTGACGCTCTAGTTTGAGTTTAAGGGTGAATTTGTGATTTCTATTCCCTAATAGACAAATTGTATTATGGTCCCTAAAAAGCATAATAAGTGCACAAGGTGCATCTTCTTTAAGTTGCATAATAATAAATTTACGATTTCTATTATTTCCCTAATAGACAACTTTCATTAAGTTGCATAATAATCCATTAAAAACACAAATTACTTAAACTCCACTAAAATTCATAAAATTACTCAAAAATCCAAAAAATGCATAAAATTGCACAAAGAACCACAAAAAAACATAAAAATGCAAGAAATCATCTATTTTCTTTTTTTCTTGTTTGGCGACTCCACGTTTTGGGACAATTTCTTCTTGTGGCAATTTCTCGTGCCATGCACATCTCCAACCGCACCGCAAAAGTTGCACTTTCTTTTCTTTTCCTTCGACAATTCCAATCCACTTTTGAACCTATCCGATTGACATTCTTTTT